>OX463818.1:17431750-19831750 GCA_949825045.1 Argyresthia goedartella | reverse complement strand
GCACCTTCGTTGAATCTGATAAGCATGGCACTGCACCAAGTGACGCGGTCCGTTTTTTGAGCCTCGGTCAAGTTATGTGGGATCCACCGCGAGCACAGCTTTCTCACACCCAAATGTTTGTGTAGGATTAATTGTATTTGACTCATGCCTATTTCTAAGGATGCGCGAATTTCATGGTAGGTCACATGCCTGTCTGTTTCAATCATACGGCGCACAGCATCGATGTTTTTGTTGGTCACAGCGGTGGACGGCCGACCATCGCGAGATTCGTCACTGAGATTGATAAGACCACGCTTGAATTCTGCAAACCAGCTATAAACAGTTGTCTTGCATGGTGCTTCATTGCCAAAAGCTGTTTCAAGCCGAGCGATGCTCTGTTGAGCTGTCAAATTACACTTAAAATCGTAGAAAATCATACTAAGAAAATTTTCCCGAGTTAAATCCATGTTGATGCAGACACACAATTTTTTAAATGGCGCCACAAGGTAAAAACAAAAGGCAGTCAGATGAAACAAACTGCATTCTACAGCCAAAGAGTTCTATTTTCAAATGTTGCAATAAATTTTTAAATATTGTTTATGTAAGTGGCCAGTTCCGGAAACTTACAGTGCGCCCTATGTACATGTGGCTTGGGGTACTGCGTCGTGCACAGAAGCGACGAAAAGCAGCCAGAAATCCTTGCGTCGAAAGGTCGGATACAAGCTCCAGGTGGATGGCCTTCGTTGCGAGACACACGAATACCACCACGTATCCCTTATGTGTCCTTACTACACGTCCTTTGTTCGCCTTGATGTTGTTAAACCCAGTGAAATCCACGCCAGTATGGCTGAATGCCCTTGATGGTGTTACTCTTGGCTTGGGCAGGGCCGCCATGATCTGTGTGTTCCTATCCTTATTGTAGTGACGACATTTGATGCACTTACGTAGCTCTCTTTTGACTGTCCGGAGGCCACAAAGTATCCAATACTTCTCCCTGATATAAGACAACCTTAGCCTCGGCCCACCGTGGTTTGTGATGGTATGAGCTTGCTGTATTATAAGCTCGGTGAGAGGTCCGTGACTCGGAATGATGATTGGATGTTTTGCTGATTGACTGAGATGCGAGTTGTTGAGTCGCCCGCCGACTCTTAGAAGACCGTCACTCTTGTCGATGTAGGGGCTGAGACAGGCCAGCTTGCTTCCTTTCTTGATATCTTTCCCGGCGCTTAGTCGAAATCTTCTTCGAATTCCATCAACTGTGCCGTTTTATTTACCAACTTGTAGGCGTCGTCGATTTCTGCTGATTATAGGTAACCTTGACTTATTGCTTGTTGTTGATTTTGCAGCCAAGAAATGTAACGTTTTAGCCAACCTATTGTTTTGATTACGCGACCCACTGAACTGTGCTCATTTAGTAATTTGACTACTAAATCATTTGTTTGGTGTAAGGCTGCGTGCACATTATGTTGTGCCCTTTTAGCTTCGATTGTGGGGGCCTCATACTTATTGTTCTTTAACATGTTGGCGTCGAAGTTGGATAGCCATCTTGGCCCTTCCCACCACAAGGAATGATCCTTAAGCTGTGCTACTGTGAGCCCTCTGGTTGCACAGTCTGCTGCATCGTCTTCGGACCGTACATGATGCCAGTTTGTGGATGGAAGGATGTTGATGATGGTTTGTATCCTGTTGGCTACGAACAGTTTCCATCTGATTAAATCACCATGTATTCAGCCTAGGACGACCATTGAGTCCGTCCATGCGAAGATATGTGTGTTATCAACTGATAATCCCTCTGTAAGCTTCTTGATGAGTTTCAATAGAAGGAGCGCCCCGCAGAGTTCCATTCTTGGCAGAGTCAATTTGTTCTTGCTTGGAGCCAATTATGTTTTTGCTGTAATTAGCTTCGATGTGAACTCGCCATTATAATTCTTCGATACAAAATAAATTGAGCACGCGTATGCTTTTTCCGATGAGTCAGAAAATCCGTGAATCTGGAATGTGTCTCTGTCGCCCAGGTATCTCGGTATTTCGATGCTTTCTATGCATTGGAAGTCTTTTCTCAATTGCTTCCATTCGTTGTTTAATTCGGGGGATATTTGAGCATCCCACTCTGCTGATTGCTCCGACCACGTACGCTGGAATAGAAGCTTAGCTCTGACCGTCAGCGGAGAGAGCGCCAGCCTATGGGGTCGAAGATAATTGATATGTTTGACAACAACGCCCGCTTTGTAAGAATTGTGTCGGAGTTGTTTGCCTTGTCATCAAACTTGTTCTGATACGTAAATGTATCCATACTGGGATTCCAACGCAGGCCGAGTGTTTTTCTTGTCTCGGCGCATTTGAAGTTGAGTGGCGTATCAAGTTGTTCTGCTGATAGATGTTTTGTAAGTTCCGGGGAGTTGCTGGACCATTTTCGAATGTTTATTCCTGATTCTTTCAGGAGGTATATAATCTCTTGCTGTATGCGCCTGGTGTCCTCTATCGTCTGTCCACCTTCAAGCAGATCGTCCATGTAGAATGACGTTGAAAGCGACGCGGCAGCTCGTGGATATTTCTCGGCCCCGTCGATGGATATCTGCTTTAGAGTTCGCATTGCTAGCCAGGGCGCGGAATTGGTTCCGTAGGTTACTGTTTAGAGATTATATTATTTCAGAGGCATTTGTGGGGAGCTTCTCCAGAGGATTTTTGTAAGGTGCTGATCTGACTCTCTGATGAGGATTTGTCGAAACATCTTCTCGATGTCGGCTGTGATGACATACTTATGTTGACGCCATCCCAAGATGAGGCTGTATAGGTCCCTTTATAGATTAGGGCCTTGCTCCATAAGATCGTTGAGACTAAATCCGGATGTTGTTTTTGATGATGCATTAAACACCGTCCTCAGCTTTGTCGTTGTAGAGTCTGATTTCAATACGCCATGATGTGGTAGATAACAGGATACCGTATTAGTTGAGTTTGTGACATCTTTCATATAATTCATCGATTCGTAATCTTTTATAAACTGCTTGTAGCTTACTGAAATTTCTTCATTCCTTGCCATCTTGCCCTCCAGACTGTGGAATTGTGCGACGGCCTTTGGTATTGAGTTTCCTAGCTTGCCTTCAAAGTCGGGCTTCATCGGGATAGCGACTTCATATCTTCCGTCGGATAAACGCCTCGTTGTTGCTAGATACAGTTCTTCACAGTAATGTTCATCTTGTGTGAGGTTTGCAGTTGTGTCACCAATATCTTCGAGCTCCCAATATTGCGATAAGTTTTTTTTTGCAGTTGATAACGACGTGGCATGAAATGTCTTTACATTTCCCGACAGGATCCACCCGAGCTTCGTCTGCTGCGCTATCGGCGCTGTGTCTGGTCCTTTGATGAGACCACTCATTACTCGTCCTAGTAAACGCTAGCGTCCAGGAGAAATTCGACAGGATTCGACACATTAAGTCTGGATCGGCTAGCTGTATGTAAGCTAGGTGTGGCCATTGTCGTTTGCCGAATGACGTGTTAGGCAAGTTGTTGGTTACTCGGTTGATAACTAATGCTTGAGTTGTTAATTGATGATGGCCGTAGATTGATTCGATGTTCAGTGAAACGATGCCCTTGCTTTGCTTCGAACCATTTCCAATGCCCGACACCGATGCGTGGAAACGTTGTCGTTGTAATCCCAGCATCTGCGCGGCATTTTCGGAGATCAGTGAAGTCTGAGCTCCTTGATAGAGCAGTCCTCTAATAGTCACGTAGGATCCGTCTGAAGCCATTAACTTGATTGTTACAGTCGTTAGTAAGATCTCTTTATCGTCGGTTGCTACGTAGTTTACGCTGTGTTGTCTGTTCCCATTGGTCTGCGGCAATGTAGGTGAGCTAGATTCCATTGAAGTGGGGCGCGCGGCAGTAAATTGCACGACACTTCGTTTGCAGGTTGCATCATGCAGTAATGTGTTGCGATTTTGCTGACAGACTCGGCACCGTTTTAACGAAGTGCACTGGTCGTTAGAGTGCTTGTAGAGGCAGTTTTGGCAAACGTTTAGTTGCCTTACTATACTCAATTTGCCATATGCGTCCTTGTCACTGAACTTGTCGCATAGAAACAGAGAGTGGTTCTGATTACATAATCGGCAGACTTTGTTGGTTGCCTGCGATGTATGAGCCTGGTATTCCTTCTTTGGATACTTCCCATAATTCCAGAATTTGTTGAATCCTGGATGATGAGCGGTTTGCTTCAGCTGTGGTGGCGTGGGCTCCTTCTCCTTTTTGTGGATCGGTTGCAACGCGGCAAACTTTGATTCGAGGAAATCCATAAGCTCTTTAAGCTCTGGTATGTCGCGAGGCGATTTGCGTGACTCTTTGTAGTCTAAATATGTCTCGCTGTCCATTTTCTTAGCGATCAGATGTACTAACAGAGGGTCCCAGGTAGCTGTGTCAATTCCCAGGTTCTGTATGGCGTGTATGCACTCCGAAGACGTATCGAAGAGGCGCTTGATTTCGAATGATGTTTGTTTCTGTATGTTCAGCTGGTTTAGGAACAACTCGACGTGTTTGGTGAAGAGAAGCTGTGGGTTGTTGTATCTATGTACCAGCAGTTCCCATGCCGTATCGTAGTTGTGCGATGACGTATGCAAGTGCTGAATGAGTCGCTCTGGTTCTCCCTTCAGCTTTCCTTTCAAATGTTGCATCTTCTGGCTCTTGCTTAGACCATTGTTATTGTGGATTGTTTCAATGTAGAGGTCGTAAAATGTCGGCCACAGCGTGAAGCTGCCTGTGAAAACTGGTATGTCCAGCTTAGGCGTTGCATGCTCCAAATGGGCAGTTTTAAATTCAAAGATCTCTTGATGTTTCTGTATGAGTCTTTGAACGAGTAAAACTGCTGATCGTATTCATCGTTCGATCCCTGTAGAATGTTGTCGATCTGTAGGTGTAGGGAGTCTATAGTCTTCCAACGTTTCTGTAGGTTCTTGAGCTCATCTTCCAATTCCCATTTGTCGCGAATGTCTTCCACCTTCAAACTCCTTACGGCTCTACTGAATGCCCTGAAGTTGGTTTGCTGCATGGACAGCAGGTCCGATACTTCATTCGGCGCCTTCGAAGTTCCGGAGGATGGCATCGGTCCTGAGGGTATGGTTAGCTTGATCGCAGAAACGTCAGATTTCTGCGCCTGCGGCTGAAGAGGTACGAAGTCCTTCTCTGGTGCCGGCGGGAACGTTGCAATCTTTTTGCGAACGGAGTCAACATATTTTCGTGTTTGTTCGAATTGCTTCTCCGCGAAGTACGGCTCGATTTCGTTTTCGTAGACTTGTAGTTTCTGATTGTTGGCTTGGAACCCGGTAAAAAGTTTGTCCAATTTATCCAAGCGCTCACGTAGGTAATCCCGCGTCTTTCGGACCTGGGAATCCTTTTCGAAGTTCCTGTCTAATAACTTGATGTTTTCAAGTATTTCTTGTTGACGTTGTAATACTCTCCATAATGCGCAAAAGTGTTGAAATTGCTTGCTGTTCTCAATTCAATAATGCTTCGCTTGTGTTATTGTTCTCTGTTGCGAAGGTCGAGTATTGTGAGCAGAAACTGGTACATGTGCTTGAAAATTATTAATGCTGTATGCTGGTGTCCCACTTGTGTGCCAGGTTGTCGTTGTTTGTCTTGGCGATGTGTAGGACTGTTGCTGGCTGATGCTGTATCCCAGAACGCTGTCGCGAGGGCTGGGCTCTGATGTGCTGGTTGCTGAGACTTCACACGACGGATAATTTTCACGGCGCGCGATGTCCTTATTTTAGTTAGAAGGACCAAAAACTGTAGTGTGTGTACAGTATATGTAGGTAATGTTGGTTGATTCCAATCTCAACGACTGCTGTTTTGAGAATGCCTTTTATTGTATACTTATTCTAATAAAGTTATCTCGGTTGGCCTAGTTAAATATCTACAAACTATGCATAATGTACTGCCTAATGTGCGATTGCTGACATAGCTCGTACAATAATTTTTAGAAGATTTATTGTTTTTCGTATAAAGTACTCTTTAATCCCGTTCGTATAATTCGGTCCCATTGTATAATTAAATATGTAAGTTGTTTTATTTAAAATTATATTTCGTAATAAATGCACCTATATAGCAATCGAAAGGTATATAGCAATCGACAACCCTAGAGGTAGGCGAACATTGGAACTACCATGCATTACACTGTCACCTAACCTTGCCTACTTGGAAAAGTTGTATTTTCCTTCAATGTACAGATATAATCATTTGCGTGCATCAACTAGACTATATTGTCTTCGTAATTACCAAAGAAACTGATACATACCTGTATTAGATGATGACAAAGACACTAAAGTTTGGGACAACTCGAAAAAATGCGTTTGATGTGCTCTACAATTCTCTGCTGTACTGACTCACTAAAGTGATCGGCTGTCCCAAAAATAAACACAGTAAAGGACATTTTTTTCAAAACCGACTTTTTCACTGTGCTATTTTTACCTAGTAAGTCCCCACAATATGCAAAGACCCTTTTTCAAAAAGAGGCCGTAGTTTTCAAGATGTCATTTCACAAAACACAGTAAGAGCACGGGTCAAAACACAATTCCCAACTCAAAAACACAGCAAGGGTCAGTTACCAATAAAAAACACAGCAAGCCGCTGTACTTGCTGTGATATTTGTTGGAAATTGAGACTTGTTATGTTTTTCATTTGGAAATTATAGTTCTCAACAAACCACTTTTGATACATAATTCACAGCATAGCACACGCACTTTAAAGATTGACAAGAAATATTGATACGTTAAAATTGGCGGGAAAGATCCAAGTCGGCGCCATTTTGTAGAGAGAGGTGCGGGGGTGTTGGGAGACGCGGTGGCCACAGCACGCCGTTCCTTAGTTCGGCGCAGAAGCATCTTAGAACTGGTCGCGTGAATCGAAATTGTAAAGCGTGCGTAATTCAGAAATATGAGTAGAAGTAGAAAGATTTTGGAAGCTGCTCTGGGCGAGGTGTATGACCAGAAAAAAGAGAATATTGAAGATTTACGACAAACTAAAAGTCGGTAAGTTTGTAGGAACAATTTTCATTCCCAAATCGACCTGTATTTTTAACACGCTTTTATTAGCTTGTATGTAGGTATGTTTGTAACGGAATCTTCGAACGCTCTTTTAACCCATTTCCCGTTTTCCAATTGAGCTGAAATGTTGCACGATTATGTAAGTTGGGTGACAATGCAATAGTATTCTAACATGGAGCTTATCTGTTGATAGACGGAAGGTTGTCATGGGAACTCCGTTACCAAACGATGAAACCCTATCGAGTTTGGGCTTATTTGATTTATCTTGACAAGTATTTTGGTCCCGCATGTAGCCAAGACCTCCCAGCTCTATCAGCCGGAAGGTGGCCAAAGGAAGTTTGTTACCAAACAACGCAACCCTATCGAATATGGGCTCATTTGATTTGTATTGACAAGAAGCATGAGGTCCAAAGTGTGTTTTTAGTTTTTTTTTATGTATAATTTATTTGCTATTAACCTACTTTTAATAATTTTTGCACAGTTTTTGTTTCTTGAATGCGTTTTGCACAGTTTTGGTTTTTCTTCTTTTCAGCCTGGGTGAAAGTACTAACACTAACAACCTTACGATTCCAATAGAACAAAATGCCAAAAATTTAATAACGCTATCTGATCTTGAGGAAAGTTGTGATGACTCTGTTGTAGATCCAAATTTTATACCCGACATAAATTCCGGAACAGACTCCTCTTCCGATGATGAAAATTCTCGAAGCATATTTTCAAGATATCTACATTCGGGTCAAAGAATCTCGGCATTGAGTTCTGGAGTAAGCACAGCATGCATAATTTCCGGAACAGACTCTTCCGATGATGAAAATTCTTGAAGACATTTTTCAACAAATCTACATTCGCGTCAAAAAGTACCTTCAGCATCGACTTCTAGAGTAAATCCAGCATGCATCCCGAAAAAAGCCGACTTCATAGCCGTTTATCCGGAGCCAATTATAATTGCAGATAATTATAATCCAGAAATCGATTACCAAATACTTCGAGCACCGACTACTACTACTACTACTTCTGAAACTAAACAAAATGCATCTAATGTTACCAGCGATGTTCTGCCGCCAAATAAACAGAAACTCAAACATCCGATGATAACTTAACCATGCAATTGTAGTCGGAAATGCAAAGAATTCACTTCGCAAGAACGCCATGATATTTGGAGTAAATATTGGGACCTGAAATCTAAATCTAGACGCGTTTTTTTGTCTACATGCGTTACCGTCGACAGCGTAAAGAGGAGTAAGAACCAGCAATATTCAGACGTTCACTCCAGAAATGAATCACGATACTACATTCTCCCCAGAAACGTCGATGGAAATAAAATGAACGTAACTGTTTGTCGACATTTCCTATTGACCACACTCGGATATACTAATGACTCTGTTATAACTGCATTGTGCAAAGCTTTAAAGCGAGAAAAACAGGAGCTTGTCTTAGAAGAAAGAAGAGGTGGAAGAAAACAGATTCCCAGAGATCATATCGAAGAACATATAATGAGTTATCACCCGCTTCAAAGCCATTACAGAAGACATAATGCACCACATACACGGTACCTACCCCGTCGTTTGACCGTCAAAGAGATGTTTTCGGATTTTACTGCTAAGAATTCAAATGCGCAATGTGGAGTCGAAACTTATAGAAAGACAATGAAAAATATTAAAGTTTCTCTCTTCATGCCAAAAGGTGATACGTGTGTTGATTGCCAAATACACAACGATAACATGGCCAATTATAATGATGCATCACTCGTACCTGAAGAGCTCAAGAAGTCCTATGATGACCATAAAACAAAAGCCGTGGCTTCTGTTAATATGTACAGGCTGAAAGCGAAACATAGCAATTACATCCATACAAAATACTTTTCGATGGATATGCAAAAAGTAATTTTGTTACCTGACATGCCACGAGTCTAAGAGTAACATTTTGTGAGCAGACTCATCACATTTAATTTGACCTTTGCTCCGATCCAACAAAACAGCAAAGACCATGCGGTTTGTGTCTTGTGGCATGAAGCTATAGCTGAACGGGAGGCGAATAACATCATTAATGCCATATGGGCATTTATATGTTCACAACGAGACGTTCGCAAATTCCATTTATGGGCTGATAACTGTACAGCACAGAATAAGAACTGGTTTCTGTACACTGCTTTCATAATCATGCTGAATAGCCCTGAAAACGAAATAGAAACCATAATTATCAGCTATTTGACAAAAGGACACACCCATATGACTGCAGACTCGGTACACGGCAACATAGAGCGAAAAATAACTCGAAATCAATCTGTTTTTGATTTTGAGGACCTGAAAAGAATTGTGATGCAAGCTCTATCAAAAATAAAGATTGTGGAACCTAATGCTCACTATGATTGGCCGAAGAAAAAAAGGTCACCACGAATTAACAGAGATCCATTAAAAGATTTTCAACTGAGTTCAATCGTTCAGGTAAAATTTGTGAGAGGTTCACGCCACATGATGTACAAGACTTCATTCAGTGATGCCTTTACTTCACTGGATTTTATCGTCAAAAAGTTTGATGTCACTGTTTGGCCTAAAACTATAGATGGACCACGTGGTATTAAAACTTCAAAGAAAGAAGAAGAAGATTCTGACCAAGCTCGTACGTCGGATGCCCGAATCCAGAAAAATAATTGGCATGATCTGCCTGTAAATGACGCATCCCCGGATTTAGTAGACGAAGATTCCGAATAAACATTGTTTTGGAAATTACTACATAGCAAATAGCTAAAATAATTACAATATTTTTAAAGCAAGAGTTAAAACTAGGCTGTCATTCATTACCATAATTTGTAAATGATTTTTGTTACCTAGTGAAAATGTGAAGTTTATGATGATTATTATTATTATTATAATTAAATTGATTAAATTTATATTTTAAGCTATTTTACTTCTACATATTCAAGTATTTATTGAGTATATATTGTTTTTTACTTGGTATAAAAATGGCTTCTTAGACTGAGATCGTTCTAAGAAACCAACACAAAAACCTAGTAAGGTACAGATGTAGTGAATAATCCTTTCCTTTCGTATTTTCTCGGAAATGTTCGTTTTTGTCTTACTACTTCACTCGCACTCAGTACCCATCGAGACAACGTAGGGAACGGTCGCATTGCAAGAGGAAGTATCTATATAGAGTAGTTAATACCACAGAAATATTTTGTTGATAGTTATGTTAGATTTTGTGATAAACTTCATATAGACGAGGTCGTCCTCGAAATGTGCCTAAAAATAAAGCTGATGTAGGTATTTTTAACCAACCTAGTTCTTCAAGGTTGCCAGTACAGGAGCGAGGACGCCAACCTGTACTGGAGGGGGAGTATATAGCGAGTTGCGCCATCTCTCAGTACCCTCGGTCAACCCGGGGCCTACCACCCCGACGTTTCTCGCCTTCGGGACCTTTCGGCGGTGTTCGGGAGTCTTCGTGTGCGCACGCCTCCGCTCCCGCCGACGCAGTTGTGCGGTAGACTTGTTTAGAGACTGGATGCGTGGTTACCCGAGGATTCCCTTGCGCCGTCAAATCGTCCAGTGTATTTGTGAAACTGTCTTGTCTTTGTGCCCGAACTGTGTAACTCGTGCTGTAACATCACGTACAGACAATTACTAGAAGTTAAACGGAGAGAACTCTTTTCTTGCCTTCGGCGTCCCACACGCACACACCACATCTGAGGAATTACCTCGAACCCCATAGCCTAGGTGACGCATCCGTGCCACCAATGCAGTGCAATGAGCAACAGTAAACTACCACTTTCAAAATGCAAAGAAAAAGTGCACGTAAAAGAAAAGAGGACGAAAAATGGCGATGTACGAGCTAACACGTACAATAGTAAAATCAGCATTGTATTATCGTTCAATATTGCACTTTTGGCAATCACCTACTTTTTGGGTCAGTTCGTGTACAGCCATCAAGCGAGCGTCGCGTTCTCATTATAATTTGCTCAGTACTTCATCCATAGAGTTTTACCAGTATTTCAATACAGTTTTATTATCAGTTTAATCAGTCTTTCAGTCAAATCAGTCTCATAGCTCCGGATACCCCGGAACATTGGTCCTTCGAACCTACGGAAAGATTGGATTTGAACACGTGTCCGTGTCGCGTAGACGTGACTCGTGTCACCATTTCCGCTTACCGTGAAAAAGACTCAGTGCCTCTACGGTCTACCAAAGAACTTCAGCTGTGCTATCAAGTGTTGCAGTGACTATCAAGGAGGAGCTGTGCTATCAAGTGTTGCAGTGACTATCAAGGAGAAACTGTGCTATCAAGTGTTGCAGTGACTGTCAAAGAGGAACTGTGCTGTCAAGTGTTGCAGTGATTATCAGTTACAATCAGGACTAGCAGTTATCATCAGAACTATCAGAACTATCAAGGATTAGAGTGAGATTGAACATCATCGGTTCATTCTCTACCCAGCAGCAGTATCATCAGCGTTGGCCTAGGCGACGTGCCAGCCAGCCCCTAACTAGCAGTTCAGCAGTTATCAAGTAGTACGAGTAGATCAAGTAAGATCTTGCCTTTTTACATATCTACATTATTGCTTCTTTCAACGAAATCAGCGCTGGTCAGCAGCAACTGGCTCAAGCAATCGAGTCCGTTCTTACCAATTTCAAAAAGGATGGCGCGGAGAGAAAAACTTCGAGTTATTTTGAGAAAAAAATAAATGTGTTGGATAGCCATTGGTATGAATATGAACGCAATTTTAATAAAATGTCTGCCATGGACACGGAACCAGGTGTAAAGCAGTATATCATTAATGATAGGGAGACAGTGCGTGAAAGATATACGAGCATCAGGGAGTACATTCAGTCTCAAGCTTCAGAAAAAAGATCGGAATCGCCCGTTATCAAGCCAGCTACTTTTGTAGTCCAGCCTCCGGCGTTTGGAGTCTCGGCGGCAGCGTCGAGTGGGTCTGCCAGCCCGCAGGCATCCAGCGCAACGACAAGCAAGACCGAGGAGATGCTGAGGAGACAACAGAGCAACTTCAAGGCCTTTCATCGCACCCTATCAACTATTAATATTGATGCAGTATCAGAAAAGTGGGAGTTAGAGGATCTTCTTAACACCGTACAGTCCCGCTGGACTACCATCGACAAGTCTCACTGGGAGTTAGACAGCGAGTTGAACGGCTCTAACAAAGATTATGAAGATGCCTACACTACCTATGAAAGAAAATACGAGGCTATCAAGAAAGCCATAAACAAGAAAATGTGGTCGGTTTCGCACATCGGGAAAACTACCCCTAAAATCGATTTACCTATTTTCTCCGGGAATTATAACAGTTGGATTTCATTTAAGGACCTGTTCAGTGAAACCATCCATAAATACCCTTTTATGTCAAATGCTCAGAAAATGCAATATCTAAAATCAAAGGTGAAGGGTGAAGCAGAAAAATTAATACAGCACTTGCACATCAGTTCTGAGAATTATGACACTTGTTGGGATATACTAAATCAACGCTACAACAATGAAAAATTAATTTTTAATTCGCTTATGCATACTATCATGAATCTCCCGGCTATGGAACAGAAATCAGTCGCTCAAATAAAACGCCTACATGACACAGCTCTCGAATGTCTCAACGCAATGAAAAATATGGGAATCGATATCAGTTCATGGGATCCTATTATAGTCTATCTCCTGTCACAGAAATTGGATACAGAGACGTATACTGACTACGTAGAGTCCGTTAACAACCCGAGGGAGCTGCCAGTTTTGAAAGAGTTCCTGGAATTTTTAGAGTTAAAATTTACGACTCTAGAAACATCGCGCAGAAAGCAAGATAATTCTACGCAAAAGAATCAAGTCACAGCAAAATATCAGTCATCAAATTATAATAATAACTACAAAAATTCATTTACTACAAACAGCAATGCAATTTCGCAATCAAACGTCAACGGCGCAAAAAACATGTCAGCAAAATATCATTGCGCATTGTGCAATAGCGACGAGCATGGAATCTATTTTTGTAAACGGTTTCTAGATTTGCCGCCTTTCAACAGACTAAAGACAGTGAAGAGATTGAACCTCTGCCCCAATTGTCTTTTTAAGCATGACAATCAATGCCTTTCAGAAAAACTTTGTCGAGAATGTAATCAAACCCATAATAGTTTGTTACACGAGGCGTTTGCGCATTCCCCCCACCCGCCGACGGACGGCTCGGGTACAAGCGGGTCGCGCTGGGCGGGGGCGGCGAAGAGCGCCTCCAACGGAAATGCAAGCGCAGGAAAAAATAACAGAAGCAGTTCACACGTGTCGTTGCAGAATGACCTTTACGAAGTACTTTTGCCTACCGCTCTCATCAATGTTCAAGCAGTAAATGGATCGTATATCAAGATGCGCGCCCTTTTAGATCAGGGTTCCCAGGTCTCACTAATCACAGAAAATGCTGCTCAGCTCCTGAAGATACCTAGGAAGAGATGCAATGGTGGGGTTTCGGGAATCGGAGCACGGGAAAGCTACTGTAAAGGCATGATTACCATCATCTGCTCTTCAACTGCTAGCGACTTCTCTTTCGAAACAGATGTGTTGATTATGAAGCAGCTAATAAAACCAAGTCAGACTATTTCCAAACCAGACTGGTCATACCTGGAGCACATCCAATTGGCCGATCCAGAATTTAATAAAAGTCGCCCTGTGGACATTTTGCTAGGTGCCGACGTTTATTCAAATATATTAATGAGTGGGATATGCCATGTTAACCCATCTTTACCGACCGCTCAACAAACTCGGCTCGGGTGGATTTTGAGTGGCAATCTACGATCTCATCGTCCGAGTAAACTATACAGAGCAGACGTGTTACCGGTTGCTCCCGCTAATATATTATATAAGTCTCACAAACAGTAACAGCAATCATAACCATTCTCCCATTCTCATACGGCCTATTTCTTTGTGCGCACTTCCGCGAGCTCTGCGACCTTGCTGCGTCAGCGGCTACCTGAGACCGTCGAGCAAAAGAGACAGACACATCTCTGCGAGCTACGTAAGCTAACCAAACCAGTCTTCGCCTCCGGCCGCTTCTCCAGTCCAGCGCTCGTCATTCAAGTACGTTCTGCGAATTCGCCGCTATCAGCAAGTTCTACGTAGCTCAACAGTGCAGTCGTCGGAATCGTGCGCAATAGATCAGGGTTCGAGTCTCGGCCACTTAAGACACTACTGGTTATTTTTTTTTTTTTTTTTTTGTATTTTGTTATTTAATACTTCTGTTTAAGTTAATTAGTTAATATCTGTAAAAAAAAAATACCTAAATTGTCTTACAATTGCATCTTCATACATAGTTACATATTTGTTTGTGTTTATCATTTATATATGCATACACACACACACACACATCATAAGTATTAGATTAATTTAATTGTTAATGTTAAGTTAGCATAGGTGGAACATATATAGATAGCAGAACGTCCAAGATGCCCCCAAAAGCCACTGTCTCTAAATGTGAAGCTTGTGGAAAATTTATAGGCGCCCTCGATACTATGGGCTGCCAATCATGTTCGCGTATTTATCATCACCTATGCTTAGATGTGTCAGCTGAGGTATTCAAAAAACTGCCTAAAGACGGCCGCAAAGTGGCTAAATGCGACAGCTGCAAGGCAGAGCAACGCTCGACTACCCCTCTGCGAGCTGCTGCCACAACCGCCACCGCTGCCGTTGTTGCCGACACTGCTAAACTTGCGGCATCTGCACCAAATCCTAACACCTCGCCTACTGTACACTTTACTGCTCCCACCATTACCACTACCAGTGACTATCTGGCCCATGGCGGTAATACCTTTGATATCGCTTCATTGGAAAATCGACTTGAAGCCCTGATTCATAAGGGCAATGAAGCGCTGAAGTCAGAGATTAGGAGTATTATTAAAAGTGAAATTCAAAAGCAAGTCACTTCATTGACTGCCCAATTTGAGTCCAGGCTATCTGAAATTGAGACAAAAAGCGAGAAAATTGCGGAACTCGAGAATAGTTTATCGGCCTCCGAGAGACGAGTCTCTGAACTTGAGTACCAGTTCGGCACGCACCAACAGTGGCTGCGCATGAACAACCTTGAGATCTCTGGAGTCCCCGAGCTGAAGAATGAATCGCCCCGTGATATAACGATCAAGATAGCAGCTTACGCCGGAGTTGAGCTGAAGACAGACGACATAGAGTTTGTGCACCGTGTACAGCCGATGAGAGCCAAACCTGGTCGCCCAAAAGCAATCATTGCGAAACTTCGCAACCGCGCTCACAAAGATTCTATTGTAGCTGGCCTTATCAAGAATAAAGGTATAAAGACAACGGACATCGGAATAAAAGGAAGCGAGCATAAACTGTACGTGCATGATCATCTTACACCCTCCAACAAAAAGATGTTCATGGATTTAAAGGAGATCTGCAATAAGTTGAACTACACATACGTTTGGACGAAACATTGTAATGTTTATGCTCGAAAAGCCGAAAATTGTCCCTTGCTACACATTCGTACTCCCGAGGATTTTCAAAAGATAGTATGATTTGTACTCGAGTCGCCAAAGCACACATTATTTTGTCTATATACCCCGTAAAATTATTTATATCCACCACTCCACGACATATACATACACATTTACAAACACACGTAACTCACTTAATTCCCGCCCTCACGCCTTTAAGATGTCTTGGGTCTCTGTTCTGCCCCGCCCATATCACTAATATTAATAGTGCATCTATTATCTCCATAAAATTTTATCTAATCTACATTCGCATCTAATAATTTTAGCATTTACTACCAAAATGTCCGAGGTTTGAGAACCAAAACTTTAGATTTGTATAATAGTATTGAAACTAATAATTTTGACATAATCATTATAACTGAAACTTGGCTTGTGGATGGTGTACTAGATTCGGAATTATGCGACAATAGATACGACGTATTTCGACTGGACCGCGACCGCGTTGCCGCGGGTAAAAAAGATGGTGGTGGAGTTATGGTCATCGTACGTCGATCTTTAAATGCAATTTCACGTCCAGAGTGGATAACGTCCAATACGGAATGTCTATGGGTCACCATACCCGCTAAAGCTCTTCGTGGTACAGCTGATGACCTTCATATATGTGCAGCATACCTACCGGAAAAGAGAGGACGTACCACAGTTCTCCATATCCATATAAATAATATAATATCATCTGTCGCCTCAGTCAAATCGTTACATCCCAATGCTAACTACTTAATCGCCGCCGATTTCAATTTGCGCTGTTTGCTTTGGTTGCCCACCGGCGTTGAACACCTCCGTAGAGAACTACTATGTGTCCAGGAAGCAGCTACTGATCTTATCGACGAATTTCAGGCTCTTGAACTTCACCAGTTTAACACCATTACCAACAGCAGTGGACACACTCTCGATCTGGTCTTTAGCAATGTCGCACTCGTCCTCTTACGCTCCCCCGTACCACTCATAAAAGAGGATATTGCTCATCCATCGCTTGAAATTCTGGCCAATGATCTAACAGCGTCACCACTTTCAGAGTCCGACCGTGCTAGGTACAGATTTCGCAAAGGGGACTATGATTCCATTCATGTTATGCTCAACGAGTCTGACTGGTACGGGATCCTCTCTGAAGGAACGGTTGATGACGCGGTTCATAAGCTTTACACCATCATCAACGACACTATTTGTAAGCATGTGCCCCTGGATACTCGTAAAAAGAAGTCACATCACCCGATTTGGTTTAGTGAGGCACTTGTCAAGATCACCAGGGATAAAGCCAATAGTCATAAAAAATGGAAACAGTTTAAAAATCCACTCGATTACGAAGAATTCTCCTTACTCAGAAAGAGACAAAAGGTTATGCAGGATACATGTTTCAAACTTTACGTTGAATCTATGCAAACTAATATTAAAGTGAACCCCAAACAGCTCTGGTCCTTTGTTAAAGCTCGTAGACAAAACTCTGCCTATCCGCAATCCCTTGAATACCAAGGTGTTCATTATTCAGATGGTCCAAGCATCTGCAAGGGTTTTAATAAATTTTTCCATTCAGTATTTAGTCAGCCAGCGTCTTCGTATTCTGATCTGCCACTCGCTCCACCGTTTTGTGAAGACGGCAATGTGATAAATTCTGCTCAGTTCCATCCTGATATAACACTAAAATTACTAAACTCACTTGATATTAACGGTTGTGCAGGTAGCGATAATATCCCACCATACTATATAGTAAAATGCGCGAAGCAATTGTGTCATCCTCTAAGCATCTTATTCAATAGATCCCTCAAAGAAGGCTCGTTTCCTATTGCCTGGAAGAAAGCTCACATACTTCCGATACACAAAAAAGGAACAAGAAAGAAGATCGACAATTACAGACCAATATCTATTCTTAATGTATTTGGTAAAGTATTCGAGAAGGCTGTTTACAACTGCATTTACCCAATTATTTCTCGTGGTGTACCTCCTCAGCAACACGGGTTTCTCAAAGGCCGATCGACCATGAGTAATCTTGCGGAATTCCTACAATTTGTTCTTCATAAGATGGACAAGCGGAAGCAGGTTGATGTTGTCTATACGGATTTTGAGAAAGCTTTCGACCGCGTAGACCATATCATCCTGTTGCGCAAATTATTTCATCTGGGGATTCAGGGTGACCTCCACCGTTGGATTACTTCTTATGTTTCTAAGAGAAGTCAGGCTGTGATTGTTGGTGGATATAACTCGAACTTTATTGATATCCCGTCGGTTGTTCCTCAAGGTTCTCACTTAGGTCCTTTGCTGTACAACGCATATCTCTATGATATTTATACTGCATTTTATGACTGTAAATTTTTACTATATGCTGACGATAAAAAGGTCTACCTTGATGTAAACAGTACCACCGAATGTGATAAGCTACAGGCCGATCTTAATCGCCTAAGTCAGTACTATGAAAAGAATAGGATCTCTGTGAATATTAGTAAATGCGTCCAAATCTCGTTCACTAGAAGTCCCACCCCTATTATATATGACTACTCCATTAACAACAAGCCATTAGCCCGCGTCAATACTATCCGCGATCTTGGTGTCATTCTCGATAGTAAACTATCATTTGAAAAACACATTGAGCACATCACGGCCCGTGCGTTTCGAAATCTGGGTTTTGTTCTGAGAATCTGCAAACCGTTTAGCGACCTGGGTTGTATAAAACAGATATATTATGCTTACGTAAGGAGCATTTTGGAATACGCTTCATGTATATGGTCTCCAAACTACATTACGTACATTCAACGCATTGAGCTTATTCAATCAAAATTTATAAAGTACCTGAATTTCAGGTCTCACACTCTTGGGCGCTCTTACGAGGAGTCTTGTCACCAGCATCACCTCATCAGTCTTGAGGATCGCAGAATTTTGCTTGATATGATGTTACTCCACGATATTCTATCGGGCCGCCTTGATTCTTCACCTCTTCTCTCTGAACTATCTTTCTGTGTCCCATCGCGCCGTACTCGTCAAACTTCTAAAAGGCTTTTTGCTATCCCCCTCACGCATACCAGTTATGCTCAAAATTCAACAATGGTTCGCCTTACCAATCAATTTAATAAACTTTTTAACAATTTCGATCCGTTTGCATCGTCTAAGGCGAAATTCCGTCAGGACATTATTAAAAAATTACACAATATCAAGGAGGAATAAGTGAACCTCACACATGCACTGACACACCCTCTCACACTCATTCATACACTTACACACAAACACGTCATAAATCTTACATCATTTATTTCTTTATTCTACATATACCTTTAAATAAACATCATAATAAACACACCTGTCTCTTAGCTCTATATACATGTAAGAGATCTTATTTATTAAGTTTGCACACTGTTCTATCTGTTTAAGTTTCTCAATTTAAATTTATCTCTTGTATTTTTGTGGATATCTGTTACTGGCTTTAATTTTGTATCTTTGTTCTTTGTAATTTGTTTATCCATGTGCTGTTGATGTCCCAAATAAAATAAAATAAAAAATAAAAATAAAATGCAAAAACATATCAGTGCAATGTAGTACTCAATGATATCGACAGTATTCGGAAATTTTGGGAGATAGAAGAAATATACGAGGAGTCAAATTTATCTTCTGAAGATCAGCAGTGCATTGAGTATTATCAGCAATCAACATCAAGACGGGATGACGGTCACTACGAAGTGAGGTTGCCGTTAAAATCAGACTATCAAGAAAAATTGGGCCAGTCAAAATCAAAAGCGATCGCACAATATTACAAGTTAGAGCAGAAACTTTCAAGACAGCCGAGTATTGCGCAAAATTATAAATTATTCATTGACGAGTATGCATCGCTTGGTCATATGAAACCCGCTGACACAGTACCTACCAGCAAAAACGGTGGCTTACTAAAATGTTATTTACCTCACCATTGCGTCACACGCGAAGACTCCACGACTACCAAGTTGCGCGTAGTTTTCAACGCATCAGACAAAACTTCATCAGGGGAGAGTTTGAATGACGTAATGTATAGGGGCCCTAATTTTCAACAGGATTTACAGAGCCTCATCATCAAGTGGAGGCAACATAAGTACGTATTTACGGCCGACATAGAGAAAATGTTTAGGCAGATATGGGTTCATCCTGAAGATCAAAGGTTGCAGATGATCATATGGAGAGACAATCAGTACGAGAGTCTGCGAGAGTATCAGTTAGCCACGGTGACCTACGGCACAAAAGCCGCCCCATTCCTCGCCATGATGACGCTAAAACAGTTAGCTCAGGATGAACGAAGGAATTATCAAAGCAGTCCAGCACCGAGTGTCTTAGAACAATCATTCTACATGGATGACTTGATCCATGGTACACACTCTATAGAAACAGCTAAGCAGTTACAAGTAGATATGATTAACCTATTAAAATCAGGAGGTTTTAATCTAAGGAAGTGGAAATCAAATGCACCGGAGTTGCTAGAAAGTGTAGAAACAGATCAGAAGCAGCCAGAAAGTTTTGACTTCAAGCAAGCGGAGTCAACCAAAGCCTTAGGCCTCGGGTGGAATCCACAAAATGATGTATTTACTTTTCAATCAGGAATACTATCATCATCGTCAAGACCAACCAAGCGGTCTCTTTTATCAGACATTTCGAAGCTTTTTGATCCCCTAGGGTGGATCGCCCCAGTCACTACCAAGCTGAAAATACGATTTCAAGATGTATGGAGAGCAAACGTACAATGGGACGAGTCCGTACCGCAAAATATCTGCGACGAATGGATCAAAATTAGAAATGAAATACAGTTAATTCAGCAATGTGAAGTCCCAAGGTGGATGCAGACACATGAGAAAGATCAAGTGGAACTCCATGGGTACTGTGACGCTAGTACTAAGGCGTACGCTGCCGTCGTCTACTGCAAATTATACAAGAAAAATGGGACGAAAGTCAGTTTAGTAGCAGCCAAGACAAAGGTCGTTCCACTCAACAAGAACACCTCATTACCGCGACTAGAACTTTGTGGAACAGTTTTATTGTCAAAATTAATGATAAAAATCAAGGCATACTTAAGCAACCATGTCATAACAGTCTATGGTTGGACCGATTCGATGGCGGTACTTGGTTGGCTGAATGGTGAAGCAGATAAATGGAAGCCGTTTGTTGCCAATCGCGTCAAAGAAGTTACGAATGCCATGCCAGCAAGCTGTTGGAGATACGTCAAGTCAAAGGAAAATCCAGCAGATTGCGCCAGCCGAGGCCTCACTGCTTCACAGCTAAAGAAACACTCGTTGTGGTGGCAAGGTCCGGATTGGCTACCTACTTTCAGTCCAGAAAACGATATCAAACAGAAATACACAACCAATGAAGAGTCCAAGCAAATTAAGCAAGCAACTGTAACGCAAATATCAAGTGATTGCGATACGATAAAGCAGTTATTGGAAAAGCAGTCTTCATTAAATAAAGCAGTAAGGATATTAGCATGGGCCCTAAGATTTACAAGCAAGAAAGAAGAACAAGATTATTTGACAGTACAAGAGTTGAGAAGAGCAAACTTGTTAATAATTCAAGGCATCCAACGGGAAATATTTCTTGATGAAATAAGCAACTTATCAGAAAACAAAGCAGTCAGCAGTAAAAGCAAAATAGTCAGTTTAAGTCCTATATTAGATGAAAAGGGCATTCTGCGAGTCGGGGGTAGGTTGAGACACGCGAACCTTAACCCTGATATGAAACATCCAGCCATCATCCCAAGCAACACAAGACTAGCAGATCTGATCATCGACCAGGCCCACAAAATCACATATCATGGTGGGGCACGTATTACAACAGCTTTCATCAGACAGAAATATTGGCTTTTGGGTGGCAACAATGCCACTAAAAAACGACTACGCTTATGCGTGAAATGCAGAAAGCACAGCCCCATTCTTCACCCTCAGTTAATGGGAGACTTACTATCAGCACGTATCAGCCCATCGCGCCCATTCTATCACTGCGGCGTAGATTACACTGGCCACGTCAACGTCAAAGCTAACAAGGGCCGTGGTATCAAGACCACGAAGGGGTACGTGGCAGTGTTTGTATGTATGGCTACGAAAGCTGTACATCTAGAGCTGGTCTCCGATTTAACAACGTCGGCCTTTCTGGCTGCATTAAAAAGACTATCTGCCCGGAGGGGCCAGCCCGGACATCTATACAGTGACCAAGGTACTAACTTTATAGGGGCCAATAAAGTACTAAAACAAGAATTAGCAGCATTGCAAGAAACATTTGATCAAGAATTTCGAGCAGAGATAGCAAGCATGGGCATCGAATGGCACTTCAACGCACCCTCTTGGCCCTCAGCAGGGGGGCTCTGGGAGGCTGCAGTCAAAAGCCTAAAACACCACCTGAAAAGAGTATTAGGCGATCAGAACCTAACTTTCGAAGAGTTTTCCACACTTCTAAGTCAACTAGAAGGATGCCTGAATTCACGCCCACTCTGCACAATAACAGAAGACCCCGACGACCTAGATTTTTTGACACCGTCACACTTTTTGGCGAGCGGTACCATTTTGACCCTCTATGATACCGAGAAAGATCTAAGAACAAGATGACATCTGACTCAGAAAATATTCAGTGATATCTGGATTCGTTGGCGTGACGAATATTTATCACAACTCTCATCACGTAGCAAGTGGCGTCATTCTCACCCCAATATCAAATTAAATGACGTAGTGATAATCAAGGACGAAAACCTTCCCCCCGGAAAATGGGCTTTGGGCTGTGTAGTACAACTGCATCCCGGCGGAGATGGTTTAGTGAGAGTTGTGACTTTAAAAACAAAGGGTGGCCTCATGAAAAGGCCAGTCATAAAACTTGCTATTCTGCCAGTCAGCCAGAATGCAGAGCAAGAACAAGGAAATAAATCAGAAGAAACAAAAGAGACAAAACCTAAATCAAGAATCAGAAAGACATCCTCAGTTATATCATCAGTACTCATGACTCTATTTTTCATGTTTTTAGCAGTACCATCTATAAACTGCGCCTACAATATATCTCCGCTACAGAACAACAACAGCCTGTATTTTGATCGGATTAATAACATGAATTTAATTCGGGACGACTGGCGCCTTGTTGTCTATTATGATACTCAACCTTATCAAGAAGGTAATATGGCACTGGCAAAGTACATAACATACCTGAGTAACATATGTACAAAAATACAGTTGCAGTCCCATTGCGAAGGCATCATGTTGCAGCTGCGTCATGAGGCCACTGAACTTCAATATTATCATGATATTATTATGAATCATAACACCAAAACATCGCTTCGTCGTCGGCGCCGCGGCCTTATCAATGGAATAGGATACATTGCTAACAGCCTATTCGGCGTTTTGGATGAGCATTTTGCGGAAAAATATGAGCGTGATATAAACCTTATCAAGACGAATCAGAACCACCTGGCTTCACTGTGGAAAAATCAAACGTCCGTAGTAGAAGCGGAGTTTAATATGCTAAAACGAACAGAAGTTATGATGGACAAGCATCATAAGATAATAAACAAGAAACTTAACGACATCGAAAATGCAGTTTATCAAGTAAATTTAGCCGTTCAGAATGAATCGCTTATCAGCGGATTTTTATCAACCGCAATGATTGCAAACAATATTTTATTCAATCTAAAAAATATTCATCAGATGCTGCTGGAATCAGTGACCAATATTTATAACGGCAAATTCAATTTCCATTTACTTACCCCGGATCAGTTACGACATGAACTTGGTGTGATTTCTGAGCAGCTCCCAAAGGACTTGTCGCTACCAATCAAGAAAACAGACCGTTTATCACAGATATATAACTTGCTACAAGTGCGTGCAAGAGTTACAGCCAACTTTATAATATTTGAAATCAAGATACCCCTCATTGGAGAAGACACGTACGAAGTTTTAAAGGTGATCCCGATTCCCCGACAGATTGAAAATAAAGAGATAACAGTAGTCCCAGTGTCAAATCACATCGCAGTCGATCTGCGGCGAGATGCGTTCATTGAGATATATATTCAGGAAATACGGTTTTGTTTACATAAAGATCCGGAACATATTCTATGCCATATCAAGAGGCCGATTCGTATGATAAAGGACGATAAAAGTTTATGCGAAGTATTACCAAACACAAGAAGATGTAATACGATAACAAGACCATGTAGCAATAAATGGATTGAGCTAAACAAAATAAATTCTTATATCTATTTTTGTTGCGAGCCGTGTCAATTGAAACTTGTATGTGGCGATCAGATTACCCCACTAACAATGACTCACGTTGGATTCTTCAAGATAGATCAAGGATGCGTTATCAAAACAGCTGACTTCTTCATATACTCACACAGACATGAATTTACACAGATTAATGTGAGCGTCAAAATAGAGGCACCAGAAATTTCCCAAATAAATCATATTACCAATATATCATTACCAAATGTATCGACATCCAAAATGGACAGAGTCGATTCAAAATTTAATCAGATACAGCTTCAAAAAATCGAAAAGAATATTGAGATAATGAAAAACAACGAGCCTCTAGCAGTCGGAGTATCATACAATGATATACATCATTATGCAGCGATATACATATTGTTCGCTCTGGTAGCAGTCATCGTCGTGGTGTGGGCGTGGCGGCGCTTCAGTTGTCGACTCACGCCTGCTTGCGCCGCGGCCGCAGCGGAGCCACCGGCGGCTTCACCCGCAGCGGCAGCATCCACCAGTGTACAGTGTACTGAACATTACAGTGAATTGAGTGAATTTACCAAAATAAGTGCGCGTGCGCCGGGACCAGCAAAGCGTACCCTTTTTAGTAAAGATCAAAGTGCGCGAGTGTTAATGAAAGACACTAGTTCTTCGCCTATAGTAAATCGACCAGTTTTTAAAATATCGGACGGACATTTAGATTCTTAGTTTTATAAACATATGGTTTCGATAACATTATATGTAGAAAAGTGCAGTATCAGTGAGAATATTTTAATCTTAAGCTACTAACAAAATGAAATGTTTTAGTTATTTAAGCTTAAATCATCATGTATCATATCAGCATCTTATCATCTATACTAAACCCATTTCTCTCGCCCGGGAATATGTACGAGCTAACACGTACAATAGTAAAATCAGCATTGTATTATCGTTCAATATTGCACTTTTGGCAATCACCTACTTTTTGGGTCAGTTCGTGTACAGCCATCAAGCGAGCGTCGCGTTCTCATTATAATTTGCTCAGTACTTCATCCATAGAGTTTTACCAGTATTTCAATACAGTTTTATTATCAGTTTAATCAGTCTTTCAGTCAAATCAGTCTCATAGCTCCGGATACCCCGGAACAGGCGAATACTCTAAAGAAATGTTAGACATAGCCGTCGAACTAGTCAAGAAGAAAAGCCTCTCCTCTTACGAAGCTGAAAAGCAGTTTGGCATACCACGCCGCACTATACTCGACAAAGTGAATAATAAACATACTAATAGTGTGGGCTGCCCAACAAGGCTTTCATCCCATGAAGAGAAGCAGATCGTCAAAGTATTAGTACTTTGACGATCACCGCATGAGAATTTGGGAGTCCTCTCACATTATTAGATGTGAGAGTGGTAGTTCACAGGTATGATAACTACATACGTATTTACCTATCAAAGCCTCCTTATTATGCTTATTAACGATATGAGTATATGTGTGTGTCATATATGATAGAGCGGCAATTATTGCGATCAAAATATTGTCGATAGCATACTGAATCCAACGTCTATATCAGCGGCGAAGTCAATTGAATTGAATCGACTGGAAGACTGGATGAATGTCAGTTTAGCCTTACTACCGGCGTGTGGGTGAGGTGAGCTCCCTCACCGACGTGCGAGCGGGAAGCTAATACGTCATGTATATATAGTGTATGCTAATATAATAAACGACCCTTTCTCCTTTTTAGATACCTAACAATAAACGGCAGGGAATCGTCCTTCAATGGGAAGGCTCCAGGTAAAAAATGGGCGTTGAGCTTCGTGGAACGTCATCGTAAGTCGTTGACATTACGATCAACTCAAAATATAAAAAGAGCTAGAGCGGAAAAACAAACGATGAAATACAATACTACTTCAATAACTTGAAGTCATCAATGTCCAATGTCCCACCTGAAAACATACTGAATTACGACGAAACTAATTTCTCTGATAACCCCGGATCAATTAAATGTATTTTCCGCAGAGGAGTTCAATTTCCGGAAAGGGTATTAAATCACTCAAAAGGATGTGTATCGGTAATGTTCAAAATAACTGCAAGTGGCGAATTTTTGCCGCCGTATGTCATCTACAAATCCGAACACCTTTGGGAACAGTGGTGTAGCAATGGACCGGATGGTACCAGATACAACAGGACAAATTCAGGGTAGAAAGACATGGCTACATTTGAAGAGTGGTTCGTAACAGTTGTAATACCGTGGGCCAGAAAAAGAGAAGGATAGGTAGCTTTTGATAGGGGACAATCTCGCCTCTCACATTAGTGTCCGTGTGGTAGAATTGTGCGAGAAACACAATATACGGTTCACTCTTTTACCACCGAAGTCCATACATATGACACAACCACTCAATGGCTGTTTCTTCAGACCAATGAAAGGAAAATGGAGAAATGTTCTGCCAGAATATAAAATAAAAAATCCGTCAGAAACTACACTCAATAAAAGCCACTTTCATATGCTACTGAGATCCCTAATGAAATCTGTTAGTGACAAAAAAAGCAAACTATATTCAGTGCATTTAGAAGTATGGGTATTCACTCTTTCAATCCCCACAAAGTCTTGAAAAAGCTTCCCGACTACGAGGAATCGACGTCATACGATGTTGATAATGCTCTTTTGGACTATTTGAAAGAATGCCGCATTCTGAAACCCACACAGAAAGTTACAAATAAAATATTGAAAGTAGAACCCGGTATATCCATTTCGATGGAAGATATAATACACATGCGCTCGACTCAACAGAAGCCCTCACACCCTAAAGACAAAAAGCTAAGATAGCCATGCCAAAGAATCAGATTCGAGATGCTTCAAAATCTGTACCTGGGTCGCCGCCAAAATCGATATCTTGCGATAATACCAAATAAAATGTAAACAACAATGAAGGATCGATAAAAGTGAACATCAGTCCAAATATAATTGACAATTCCACATATGAACCTGGGCCTTCATCAAAGTCCTTACCTTGGATTGATCCTGAATTCGAAATCGAAACAAAGGCCTACGATAAGGGCAAAACAGATACAGATTATTGGGATAAAATATTAGTGAGCAATATAAATGTTGTGATTGCGGATGCTGTCGAGGCGACCCAGAAACGTAAGAAGTCTACAAAGAACGACATAAAACAAGAATTATCCTCTGATAATTCTGATATATCTGTAAGCAGATTTTCTTTGCTAGATTTACCTAATGAAGAATTCATAAAATTCATCCGAGGAAGAAGTCATTGTTACCAAACAGGAAGACGTATTAATCAGGGAAACAGCAGGTGATTGCGGCCTTAACTCTTTCGTTTTAGTCAAGTTTCCAACATCGAAAACATTAAAGTTTTATATTGGACAAATAACTGAAATCGACGGCAATTGTTTCCGTGTAAAGAAGGAAGAGGCAAAGGTAAATTTGGTTGGCCTTTAGTTGAAGATAGCTCAGTTGTACACTTAACTGATATCGAGAAAGTGTTACCTACTCCCAAAGTTGGACGTCGAGGCCTATTTTTTTTCAACTCCAATCTAAAAATCTACAATATATTGTAATATTAAGAGCTTTCTTTTAGTTTTCATAAATGTTTTGAAAACAAAATTTTGTTTCCGCTGACATGTATCATAAACCGAACGTAAGTCTCTCTAACGTATCTCAACCTATTTCTGAACTGATAATTTTGTGTAGGTACAAAACTTGAATGTACGTTAGTCAACTCATATTTTAATAATTTTTCTAAAAATATTTTTATCACATTTTTTTGTATGACATTTCTTATTGAGTTAAGAGCCATATTAATAATTATTTGAAACCATGAGTTAACAAATTTACCTTTTCGAAAAGCACATGTTCATCAGTAGGTAAAAGTTAGCTTTTTTATACGATACCTACAATGTTTAAAGTTTTTGTAGTGTTATTTATTTTGCCACCATATTGTGTGGTTTATTATTATAAGACATTAATGTAAGTTACTTGTTTTCTTAAAATATATTCATACCTACTTCAAATAAATCTCTTTCTTTTCTTTGTATGAAACTTACTCCAAAATGACACCTAATTTCGCCTACCGCCTTTATTTAATAAACTGTATCTTTAGAAGATTACAATAAGTTCAAATTAAAGAATTACTATTTATTTTGGTCGGGTGTATATCCATAGACAAATAATGTTGCCTGTGTAAAAAAATATTCTGCCAGGCAACTTTAGGGAAAGATCCCTATGTTCGCCTGCTTCAAGCAAATTGCTATTACTTTACATTTTTGTATTATATAAGTAGTTTTTTATAACTAAACTGAAATAGCACAAGCAATATTATGTATTTTTCTCAAAATATATATATAGCTATACTCAAAAAATAATATAGCTATACTCAAGGAATAATTTAATTAGATATTCCACATTTTATAAAAAAAAACGTTTAATTTTAGGCGAAATTAGGGGATTTGACGGTACGAAACTGTGGTCATGCCTGTGGTTATTTGAAGAATAAACCTGGACGAAATGTTATTGTAGGTGACAACCTTTCATCACATTTTTCACAAAAAAATCTGGAAAGCTGTGAAAAAAACAATAAATCATTCGTTTGCTTGCCACCAAAGTCTACACACATAATGCAACCTTTGGATGTGACCTTTTATGCACCACCAAAACATTACTGGAGACTGGTGTTATCAGAATGGAAATTGAAAGAAGGCCAAAAACAGAAGACACTTTCCAAACAGTCATTTCCGTTGTTGTTGACTAAACTGGTTAACATGATAAAGGAAAAAGATGTAGTTGCAGCAAACATTGTTGCTGATTTGGATAAATGAGGTCTTTTTCCGGTCAATCCTGCACGGCCAAAATCAAAACTTCCAAATTCAACAGTCGCAACAACAACGGCTACCGAAGCAAGTACTGAGGTGATGATAGAGAGGATTCAAAAATATCACTGAAAAATCGAATCGAAAACGTTGTGATGTTGCACCAGGGAAAAGCATAACTGCAGAAGACATACAGGTGAAAGAACAACCAGAAGCTAAAAAGCAGAAAGGAAAAGGACAAGGAAAGAAGACTATGAAAAAAGACAACCAACCCCGCAAACCAAGTCTAACAAAGAAAACATTGTGACACCTCAGGAAACCTCCATGGAACCTGCAATACATCAAGCAGAAGTTTGTGCACCTGAACTAACTAGTTTAGTAGCAGATACCACCATAGCTAAATATGTGGCGAAGAAGAAATTGCCATTCAGAACCAGGAAAAGTAGTGATTCTTCTACAACTGTATCGGGCTTGATGAGTGAACATAGTGATTCGGATATTGTCAATACTGCTCAGAGTGACGATTCCGAAGAAGAAAAGCCAATCCAATTGGACAATGATCGCCCAAGAAATGTCATGCCAAGTACCAAGAGCACATATGGTTTCCAAGACCCAGGTCCGTCTACCAGTAAAGGTCCAGAAAATACCACGAAAACCATACTTTTGGACACAGAAAAAAAAGAGGTATGAATTAAATGATACGATGCTTGTTAGGTATTTCAATAAAACCTGGAAGAACTATGTTGGTGTTGTTGAGGAGATGATCAAACATTGTTATACCGTACGTTTTTATAGAACCATTAAAAAAAATTGTCAACTGAAATTTATTTTACCCAAGAAGCATGATCGGGATACTGTCCCTGAGCTCTCTATTGTGAAAAAGTTGGTAGTTGTGCAAATTTCAGAGAATGATGAGTACCTGCTGCTAAATGAAGAAGACTGGGTGAGGCTCACAGAAAATGTACCTAGCCTCTATTTTTCACGTGCCAAATTTCAAAAAAAGTTTATTGTTTTTTGGGAGTTCTTTATAAATAATCTGATTATTTTCTGTGTTGGGCGTTATTCACTTGTTATTATTAGTCCAATCAAATTGTGAATACTTTTGAATTGAAGCAAACACAAACTGTTACTAGAATTGTTAAATTATAGTTTCATAGAAAAAATAAATGTGTGTGGACACATTTATTTAAAAATATCTTCTAGGCGTGGGCCTATAGTATTCTAATAATATACTATATATATATATATAGGTTCGATAGAACCACTCCAACGACTATTCGTTGGAGTGGTTCTATCGAACCGTCTGGAAACCGAAAGGTACTATTACCTAATGAATGTACAGCAGGATCACCTAGTGATAAAGATATGTATCTACTAAGGCATCTACCTACTTATCTAGAGGTCTTGAAAAGTTCTTAAGTGTGAAATAGCATATGACACTTTTCATTGTATGTACTCGTTACTTACCAGTCCTTGGCGAATAGAAATAGGTAATTATGCGTTGGTCTCACAGTGGATTTTAAATGGGATTTTATTTGCAGGCGGAAACACTTCTACCGGATATGAAGATTTTGATAGCGACGATAGTGTGGCAGATCGCGACTATTGCCCAAGTCCATCATCAACGGATTCGGAAAAGGAAGATCTAAGACACAGAGACAAAGTCAAACGTTTCTTATTCCGAGAGGACCATATCTCTGTGCAGGTAGCAGATGAAGGCTTCATAGCACATCACAATACATCGGCTGTCCAAAAAGAACGCGAGGACTTTATCACTGTACAGGATGAACCTGAAGCAGATGATACCTTCATTGAACATCACAGTGCATCTGTTGTCCAAATACATCGCGAGGACCTTATCACTATACAGGATATACTTATAGCAGATGAAAGCTTGAAAGAACGTCCCAGTAAATCATCTGTCCCAATTGAAATCACAAGGCACGATCGATGATTACGATCGTAGTGATCCCTATGTCGAGTAACCTAACCAGGTAGAAAATCAACATTCACGTAATGGCTCAAGGTAATTTCCAAATTCCAAAGTCCGTTAACTACAACTCGACCAACTGCAGAATCGTCGACGAAGAAAATGCCGAAGAAAAGAACAAAAAATGTTGAAAAATGGCAAAAAAATGTCGCTAAAAAAGCTCGACTACTCGGACAGCCTTATACTTCAAAGGTGGCAAAAATAAGAAAGATGTAGAGGGTCGATCTCTGAAACCAGCTTGCAAGTGTCGGGCAAGATGTTTTGAAAGTCTGAGTGAAGAGCAGAGAGAAATCATATTTAAGAACTTTTGGGCGGAGTCTATTGGTTGGGAGCAAAGACGCCAGTACATTGCGGACAGGGTAACCGAGACAATTAAAATAAGAACTCGTGTAAAGAGCAACTTCGAGGATGATAAAAGAAAATATAATTTTAATTACCGCTTGCAGGTAAATGATGATCTCATCAAGGTTTGCAAAGTGATGTTTTTAAACACACTTTGCATCGGAGAAAAGTACATGAAGATCACAATCGAAAAAAAAGATGTAAACGGCCTCACAGAAAGTGACCAGAGAGGGAAACATGTCCCATCGAACAAAACCGACGAAACTATCGTGACATTGATAAAAGACCACATATGCTCGTATCCTAGTTATGAGAGCCATTGCCAGCGACAGCGAAATGGCCTTATATCGGTATGGACTCGATCTCAAAGGAACGGTCGATGTGGATTGGAAGTCTTTCAACATCAATCTGGGAGATGCCGGTTGAGTCATAGGACCTTGGGACCTTGTAGCTGTGGTTTTGGAGGAAGAGCATGTTCCATCAGAAACCCTTCCCGTGCCGGCAGAAAACAAGCAAAACGTTGCTCCGGTTTATGAGAAGTGGACTCAGTTTGTTTATTCATTCAAAAATAAAATTGTATGTGAAATTGATAAAATAATTAGATTAAAGATACAACAATCATAAAAATAAAGATAAAACAATAAAATACAAAATTCACTGTATAAAATTACAATGTCAACAAATAAAATCAAATTAATAATGTCATGTCTACATTTAAAAATATTAGAATAGATATGTCAACAATGAAACACTTAAAATAAACTTAAAATAAGACATTAATGAAGGAAAAAGTCATCTAATATATACAGACATATCTTAAGTAAATATTGTTTTAGATCTGTTTTAAAAATACTTGCAGATTCTATCATCTTCAAACTCAGAGGTAACGCATTGAAAAATCTAACAGCTTGGTAGCGAGCACTATGTTCCACAACCTTCAAAGAGGGGGTCACAGTATTGATGCGGACATCTTTGCGCCTCGTATTTAGCCTTCGTACCTTCTCTTCTGAAGTTTCCTGCCTATCAAGCTGCTTGTAAAAATCGGTCAACAATACGTATATGTATAAAGAAGGAACGGTTAAAACACCCAGCCTAGCGAAATGGTCCTTGCAAGATGTCCACGGTGGAATTCTGACGATAGTGCGTATTACCCTTTTTTGCAAGACAAACGCTTTTGTAAGGTTGTACTTGTAGCTGTTACCCCAAAATTTTATGCTATAGCGTGGTCTGGACCGTTAGGAGATGTTCCTGTGCTACTTCCTCCCTTAAACTTCTAAGTGCATAGCAGGCTGAGCTTATGCTACTCCTTATCGTTTTTAGTTCAGGTTTCCAATTTAAGCATGAGTCAAGTCTAACACCTAAAAATTTAACCTCCTCAACTTGTGTAATACTTGTTCCATTAATAGAAACTTAACGTAAGAATAGGGAGAGGATATTTTCTTCTCGGAATAACTTCGACCTATCTATTCCATCGTTCCGTCACTCTTATAACTTCATTCATTCAGAATCCATGGACAAGAGTGTAAAAAAAGACATTTGAACTATGGTTGTTATCATCTGTCAAATAACTGTCTGTCTGAGTTTGTTTACTTTTCGGTAAGAAATTGTATTTTTAAATATAAACATGGCTAAAATAGCTAAAAGAGACCGTGCAACTAATTGGGAAACGGAAGAAAAGGTACGTAGATATTGTGTCATCTTACATCAGCAAGATTGCATCGTATATTTCATTCACATCGATTCTGAACACGTTTTTCTTTCATTAAAGCAACTACTAAGGGAAATAATTAAACCCTTTATAAAAATAATAGAAAACAAAGCCAAAATTAATGCTTGGACAGAAATCACCGAAAAGTAGGTACTTTGATTAACTTGGTGAATTACACTTGAGTGTATATATATTGCTCCAACTAAATTATTATTGACTTTTAGCTTTAATACAGTAAATGCAAAGATAAGGGACAAGCAGTGTCTCCATATGTAAATTGAGAAGTACCGTGTTGCAAGGGTAAAAATACGGTGTTTCTAGAAAAAATACGGTGAATCTACTAAAAGTGTACCGTGTAAATTACCGTGTAATTTTTGAAAGGAAAAAAACAACATTAAGAACCAAATTAAGTCTGAATATATTTAATTAACAAAGAAAATTGAAAGAGGTAACATATGGAACATAATATTATTCTGAATCAGACTCTGCTAGCACGACAGTGTCTTTTTCGTAAATAGATTTATTCATTTTTGACAACATGTCGTTAGTTGGCCTGAAATCCACACAGGTTTTGCCATTTCTTTTAATTGATTGCTGGGTGAAAATATTCCCTTTTATTGTTTTAGTTTCTTTTTTTCGTTTTAATATCATTGACTTGACTGAAAATGCGCTCGCACTCAGCATTTGAATGCGGCAGTGAAAGAACACCCAGCATGAATTTCGGAAGTTCTATGCTATTTCCGTCTGTATCCTTTAACTCTGAAATCTGAAAAAAATAATTAAATAGTATGATGTAGTAATAGTCCACACCAAATCAATATAGAACAGTTTAATTAAAATAACCAACCTTGTTCCAGAATACATCAGCTTTTTCAGTTACAGCCTGTATATCTTTTATTTGTGTTGCAATTAATAGAAAATTTCTCCATTCGTCATCTAATATTTGTTGTTTATCCAGTGTTTTAGGACTAACGCGTGGCAAAATGTTAAATAACGTCGATAATGTAGATAGCCTTGCATCAGCCGACGCCGACATACACAATTCTGGGCGCAATTTAGCCAAAGCAGTCAGCACTGGGTCGTTGAGACTGTACCTCTTTCTGATACCCATACAGGCAACGACGATAAATTTTCTGCAGTTGATTTTGAACTCTTGCAAAATATCTTGTTTGTCTAAAATTTCTGGCAACTCCAACTGCCTACTAACTCCCAGTCCCAGATACATATCTTCCAAATCCAGGTAATGAGTGGTATTTGTTGGATCAATATCGTCGAGTTTTGTTACTTGCACATAAGATCGCAGCATGAACGAGGAGAGCAGTTCTCTGTAAAGTTGCGCCATCTTATCGTGCATGTCAATTATTACCGTCGATTCACTTTGAAAGTATTTATTGACGTCTGTAAATTTTGGTAGTATCCATGCCAAAAAATAATAATAAGCTTTCGTGATAGGGTCCTGCAAACTTTTATGAATGTCTAAACATTCGCTATCCTCGAGCCATTTTCCATCAAAATAAAGCCGCAGCGCGTCCCATTGCTCTAAGATTCTATTTACAACTGAAACCAGAGAGGGCCATCGGGTCTGCGCAGGCCTTAATATTTTATGTACTTCCGTTTCCGTAAACAGTTAAATTGTGCTTGGCGTTTGCTACTCAGTTTAAAATAATTATATATTGCTCGAGCGAACTTTTCAGTGTCTGGTGGTAATTTCTTCGAGGCATCGCTTGCGCATAAATGCAAGACAATGACATATGCACTTAAGTACCGTGATGCCGGGGCACTTCTCACGAAATAGACTCGATACAGAATTTCTACAACCCATCATCGTATTGCATCCGTCTGATTTGAAGCCTACGATGTTATCCAGAGGGATTGAATACTTTTCAAATGACTGAATTACCAAGTTAAAGAGATGATGTGCGTTAGCAGAATAATCATTTTGGCTGTATTCAAAAAGTTGTATTAAGTCCCAGAAGCGGCTTAAAATCTTACTGTGGTTACAATCGTAATATCGTACTACTACGCACATAGTTTTCACCACTGCAATGTCGGTGCTTTCATCTATGAGCACTGAAAACTTCAAATTTTGTAGATCACGAGCCAATGTATCCTTTTCGCTTCTTCCAACTACATTGTTAATGACTGCTTGAGCTTTCGTATGTTTCAGCTTAATTTTTTTTGCAACTTCTGGATCAATAAAAGTAACCGATATAAGATCACATAAATGGTCTGTCACTTGGTGAGATATTTTGTGTTCAGCTATAAAAGCTGCAAATTTTATTTCAGCTACTTTACATTTTTCATCAAGCGTCGTTGGCGCCTTTTTGAACGCACTTTCTATGGTAGGTTGAATAGAGGATTTTGAAGTAGAACTCAATAATAACTTCTCTTTTTGTTCATGTTTTGTGCTACAACCATGTCTTTTAAGAACACTCATTTCTGCGCTGATACTTGAGTCACAAATTGAACAAATTGCTTTATATTCATCTTTGGGATGTTTTTTTAACCACGTAGAAAATTCTTTCAGTTTACACCATTCAACTTTAAACTTTTGTTTGTAATGCTTCCTTTTTATTCCAACTCTGGCTGTTTTTGTAGAACAAGTTGGTCTTGTGTCGCTGTCATAACTTTCAGAATCACTCTCCATTGTGAAACTTAACAGTACTACCTACTACCTCACTAAATAAAAATACTATAACAACTATTGAATGAACTTAAAATCACAAAATCTCTCTCTATTACTTTAAAATTACATTGAAGTTGAAACAGTTTTTAGATTTAAATGCTTACTACGTACGTATTCGTCACTCGCTGTTATTAGAACTTATTAGAAGTAAAATAATGTAGGTGGGTCTAGGCAGCCAATTTAAAGTCATTCATTCATTTTTGGCAACCAGGAGCAGTGTTGCCACTACAAAATTTATTAAATTGACTGACTGGAGATTCGTTTTACGCAATACATGAGGAAATATTTACAAAAACGTAATTACGGTGATATGTGACACGGTAATACACTATTACCTTGACGGTAGATAGAGACCAGATTACGGTGCATCTACGGTAATTACCGTGTATATGGAGACACTGGGGACAAGAAACAACTAATGAATCAATGGAAGAGTACAAAACTGGCTTCAAAGAAGGATTATTCGCAATACAGAAAGGAGACGGTTAAAACTGGAGGTGGGCCAAAACCACCATCATCTCCAGACACAATGGATGTTATTGACATGATACCGCAAGAGTTTGAAGTGGATACAAATGAATTTGATGTTGATGGAATTAAAGTTAGTGTTCTATATAAATGTAGGCATAGGTATACTATATGCTATGGTGGGTTGTTACATGAAGGGTTTACTTTTATTTTGCAGGATCTCACCAAAGAAATACTAGACGTAAAAGACCTGCCAGAGGATGATTATAGCGATATTTATCTGGTATGTTGTATAATTAGGCATGTAATTTGTTGTGTGCAATAATATTAAAATATATAATTATTTGTTTCAGAATAACAAAAAAAGATTATCATCCAGCAAATAGACTTACAGGCCCACACTGGAACTTCCACTAATAAATCTACAAATATTGCGGTAGGTAGTATTTTAATCTTTTAAAATTACATGTTACAGTTTTTCTTAAAAGTCACATTAACATTACAAATACAATTTTTATATTAACATCTTTGTTTAAGATTGTGCAGTCGGAGGATTCTCAGGGAGATGTTACCCAGTCACCTTACCTAGTGCCGACACCTAAGCGATCTGCAAAGAAAAAGGAAGGTCAGGTGTGTAATGTCATAATGTGTTTAAATTAAAGTATGCAGGTATTTTAATAGTGCCTCCTCCATACAGGACATGCGTTGTGATTAAACCCAAACTTTTTAACTCTCCCTCTCTCTCTCTCATTGGTTAAGTAACTTCCTTTTTTCGTACAAACAAACATAACTAAATTTATATACTCTTATATTGTTTCAGACGGGCAAGAGCAACTCTTTCAAATTTTTAGAGGCTTCTTTTGATGATATGCACAATTTCCGGGTCCTAGAGAATCAGCGATTGCAAAGAGAGCATGAACTTCGGATGAAGAGCATGGCTGAGCTACACAGTCAAGTGATGACAAATCTAAAGCTGTAAGAAGAATATCTTAAAAAAATGTTATCATCTTAAAACTACCCAGTACTAACTAGTTAGTTAGTATTAGTAGTTTAAGATAAGGTTTTGATTAACTAACTATTAAATAAATATTAGGTGAAATAAGTGTTATATTTTTTATTAAAATACATACATTAGAAGTGGATTTGTATAAATATGACTCTAAATGCATTCCCTCTCAATGTATTTTGATTTGTGATTGGTGCAGCTGGTTGGGATTGGGATGTCTCATTATCTTCTTCATCCGTGAAAGCCTCCTCCTTCAGCTCAATAGCTATATTGTGTAGCACTGCCAAGGCCACCAAATACATTTTTGTATTTTCAAGAGACGTCCGGAACCCATTTAGTAGACACCTGCACCTGGATTTCTACACACCAAAACATCTCTCAATCGTGTTTCGTGTCCTTATATGAGCATAATTATATGCTTCTTCCTTAGGAGTTGTAGGATTTAGCACCGGTGTAAACAAATAATGGGTGCAGGCGTACCCGGAGTCCCCTAGCAATCTGCCATGAAATGTTTGCCCTCTTCAAAGCATTATTTCACCTGGCTTTCATTGAAAATCCGAGATTCGTGCGTGCTACCTCGCCAATGTGCAAAAATATTATTAATTTTCAAAGTTGCATCACAAACAGCCTGAAATAATGACAAACTATGAATACCTTCAATAGTTAGGTAATCTAACTTGTTAGTTAGTTAATCTACAAACAATAGGTACATACCTGAACATTCAAAGAGCTAAATCCTTTTCGATTTATATAAAATTGACCACTAGGTCCCATAACTTTAGGTATTTTTATGTGTGTACAATCTATGGCACCAACAACCGTTTTAAATCCAGCTATTGCCTCGAATTTTTCCATACACTTGAGTTGCTCATTGAGAGAAAGGGGCGTTTTAATATAATGAAACCTTTTCTCCAACATTGCCCTTGCTACTCGTCTACATACTGTTGTGACTGATTGCTGGCTTAGTCCATGAATATCTGCCGCATCATCTTGTATCTGAAATATTACAATTCATAACCATTTATTTAGGTATGCACCGCCGAATTAAAAGGACAATTTACATGCCTAATTGTGTTGTTACTAATGTATATTACTTATGTATATTTATCACTTACTTGATTGCAGCCCCAATATCTTAGAGCTATCAAGATTTGGAGAATTGAATATAAACCACTCCCTCGTTTATCCATAATCAAAGAACTACCTATCAGTTGATCCAAAAACATAACACCTCTTTTGGAAAATCGATATTTTATACAAAATTCTTCATCGCTGTACAATTCAAATGGGTCCTCTCTACTTTTGAATGTTTTCACTTTTCTTGAGTTTTGCATATCATTGATGAGGTTCGCCAGGTTATCAATTTCCTCCATTGCCTTTTTTGTTAAATATTTCCCTCAAAACCTCAATTGCCACGGCCATTTTTATTAAATACCGATATAAATCAAACACAAAATCACGCGCACCGCACCTCATTAATAGGTTATTCCGACCTTAAACAAGGGTCGGGTTTGGAATATCGGTACAAAGGACTGTTACGCCGAGGTTATGCTAGGTTTAAGTTATTCCTAGTTTATTAGTAAACATTTTGATTATTCCTAGGATAATCCTCGTCATAACTTTTATTCCACGTTTATTAGTAGGGGTGTTAGGGTTTAAGGGCCACATAAAGAGAAAACTATAAAAACTAGGATAATCGAAGATCTGGAGTACCTGGTGACCCTGATTAGAAAACACAAGAGTTTGGTTTTCTCTTGGTATAGATTTGGTGTATACCGTTTTCATATCTCCCGGATATCTCCCGAAAATCTAATAAAATAAATCAATATGACCACGTTTCTACAAAAAGAAGTAAAATCCCACCAAAAACATTCTGTAAAAAACTAGCCAAGTCTCGATGGAGCTGCTTCGGTCGTGCCAAGTCTAAGGTTCCTTACTGCAATTTCTTTATTATTATTGTTAATGTTGTGTGACTTGGCCGTTGAACATTATTTATATGTTAGTGGGTACACATCAATTTTGAATTGCGTCGTATTTAATTACAATAAAAAGCCGCAAGTTTCCTGATAGGGACATGTTATGAAATATTAGAAAATGACTGCAGGCGCTTTCCGTGATCGTTTAATGCTGCTTGTAAGGATAAACAAAGACATTATATTTTAAGCAAATTAGTATGTAAAATAAAAATAATTTTGCCATGACTTATTTTTTACTCACCACCAGATGCAGACTCCTCGGATTCAATCATAAACCGAGTATTATTCTTTCTCGACATCTTGTCACTGTGAATGATTCGTCTTCGAAAAAGTAAACCTAAAACTCGAAAATACAACGCAAACAGACATTTGAAAATAAATTTCGTTGTTCGCGTTTTGCTATTGCTTGTCAATAGATTTGTCTCGTGTATGAATCAATTTTCATAAAAGATACCTAAATAGGTACTCACTAAAAAATTATTAGTCGTACAAATATATAGTACCTAAGTATTGTGTGGGGGGGGGGGACTACAAAAATTTCGACCTTCCTCTTGTTTTTCTTAAATCACTTTTTTCCCTTACATCCTACAACAAAAGCATCTTATATTTTTTTGTAGAACGTTAAATTTCCCACAATTTTGACCATACAAACATGTTTGTGTGTCAACTCGGTACTAAGATATTAAGATTGGGATAAAAATTCACTTTTAAAAATTCACTATGAAATGCCCAAACATGCAGAATACCACCTTAGTTCTTCTGTTATACCTGAATTATGATGACATTTGGTTGTAATTATACTTCTTGGTTGCAATCACCGACTTTGGGAACCCCCGCCCCCCTCTCCCCCCACCCAACCCAATTCCAAAAGCTGATTGTCTTCGATGAAAACCAATCATATTAACATCATGTTGGTATTGACATTAGTTACTTTTAGGATCGATATCCCCCCTCCCCCCGACTAAATACTTATCCCCGGACAGGTAAAAAAAAGACGTAGTAATTTCGTGGAAAAATTTATGTAATTGACAATATTAAGGTAAATACACAAGATATTTGTTATAGGGAATAGAGTTATTATTATTGAAAGGTACTCATATAATATATGAGTACATGTCGTCTAAAATCAAACTCCGCCACATCCAGAAAGGGCAATTGTGCACAATTTCACTTTTTTATGTGTTACAACTAAAGCTCATATTTTTATGCCTAAATTTTGATAAAAAAATATATTATACGAACACGACATTAGTCTACATTGAATTATTTATAGTTTATTAAATATTTAGGGAAATAACAACTATTTCAATGGATGTGGCGGGTATAGATAATAAGTTAAGGATCTGGTGGGTTTTGATAATGACAGACTTGGATGTAGCGGAACTTGATATAAACTGCGTCAAGACTATCTTAACATACAGGCTGATCTAAAAAGCAAAATGAATAACGTGTTTGCCTGAGGGTTCGTCATGCCCATTATTGTGTGTTCAAAAGCCAAAAATATAATAAAAGAGTGACAAAAATATAAAAAAATACATTTGGTTTGGTTAAGTTGTTTACGAAAATAAGCGGAAAGGGTGTGAAAAACAAATTGTTTATATTTATTATTTATTAAACTATGAAAATATGCTTATGAAATAATTAAGTCTTATGTCTTAGTAGGTAACAAAATATGTAGATAATTGAATCGCTAAACGAATTCTTCAGTTTCTTCTATTGGGGTGCATTGCATATCTTGGCGTATCGCCGAATTATTTATTTTTTCTTCGATGTCTCTATAATATTGTAGTTCACTCACAACTCTCCAGTCTTCACCAAAATGCTTCGTCAACAGGTTTGCAACATCTTTTATTTTATTAACGTTAACTTTGTTGCCACTTTGAATAATAGCAGGTGCCAGATCCGAACAGCTCTTTCCTCTTTTAGTGACAAATTTTAATTGGCTGCTTTCGTGCCTATAGTTTTCTTCTCCTTGCAAGCCTACATTCTGACCTCCCTTGCGCATTATGAATCTTTTACATGGATTGAATTTGAAGTGCCAACTTCCCGGAGGTTTGAATGCTTTAGTCACTTCTTCTTTCCAATCAAACACTTCAACATCTACGCCTAGATGGTAAACAGTCGCATGTTTCTTGAATAAATCCACATAGGTTTGTGGATTACAAATGATTGATATATTTTTAGCCACCTTTTCAATCTTTGCAAATACTCTGTCTGGTGGCAAAAAGGAGTGTCCAACCATTGGGAATATTATGTCTAGTCCCTTAATATGTGATGGGGCATGTGAAAACAGCCAATTTTGGCACATTCCCACAAGATTACAGTTTTTGTTTTGACCACCGCATCCGTCTGCAAATAGGCGGACTTTTGTTTTCGTCTCAGGAATATCCATATTGTTTAATCTGTGAAATACGGCACTTGCTATTTCATTTGATGATTTTGGATGCTCATCTTCACACCACCAATACGTGTGAACGTTATCTAATTGGGATTTAGACGGGCCCATTACAATGGTGAAGTTATACATGTTGTACTGCCTGCTAAAATAAGCCGCTTGATCAGGCAATTTAGGCAGAGCGCTGTTTTTTTGACAGTCGAATGACAGTACGATTGTATCCTCTGGTTCAGTTTTCAACATGTCGTAAAAGGCTTTAGCTTTCAATCTATGAATCCTTTTTTCGGTAATAAATTGTTGTTTGTCGTCACCGGTAGCAGTTTCAATTTTCCTTGACAATTCGAAGCATCGGGAGCAAGCATCCTTCAAGGGTGAACCAAACCCAACATTGTACCTTCTGTTGAAGATACGTCTAAAGAATGATTGTTTCACTGCTAAGTGAGGTAGGTCACTGACTTGCTCTTCATACATTTTCCATAGTTTCTTAATGTTTAGTTCTGGTGGCAAATATACTCTCGCACTAGATTTGGATCTACAGTAATGCGGTTCAGATGCTTTCAAAGACTCAATGAACTCCTGTACATGTTTACGTCTTTCCGCATAACGAGCTTCCTTGTGGTTGCCACCACGATTTTCTTTTGCAATATTGGCTCCTTCTTTGAATGACCTCTGGAGAATGCCATTGACCCTATCTTTTCCCACTTGTAGCATTCTTAGAAATGCTGCTTTGCAAACTCTGACTTCTTTGCGTGGATTTTTTATCGTAACATAATACTTCGCACTCATGCTCTTTGGTCCTCGGAATTGATCTTGAAGTATTTTTCTCATGCATTTTGCAATACGGCAGTGTTTCAATATAAAATTGTCTTGATCAATTTTATTCTTTAATGAATAAAAACAGCTGTGCATTCGACGAATATCTTGCATCGACAGAGTACAACAGGTAAACGTTGTATTTTTTTTATGGTTACAATTCGGAGCACTTGGTAAGCGTTTTGCAGAATACCTGAAAAAAGTAAAGCAGTATCAAACGAGCACTATCTACTCTACCATAGGTAGGTACCTACTATTGTCATATTATTTGTTTGAATGGGGTTAAAAACTGGCAATTGCTCACTTCACACTCAAACTTACTCAAGATTTTTTCCACCCTGTCTAGCTCCGAATGTTACGGGAATTTGACAATCAATAATTTGTGTTGCTAATGCCGTTTAGGTGGCGGATTGTTATGCCAATATGGTTACATGCCCTTTTAAGCATCCCCTGTATAGTGATCACCTTGAAAATTTTACTCACCGTTTTTTTCGTTCTAACTCTCTTTTCCAGTTATCTTTGTTCACTGCACGCTTCCTTGCATGTTCAGGAGGAACTGGTTCTATGTTTTTTGTCAAATCAGCCATTATTTACACTGATAATCGCAAAACTGCAGTACAAAAACTCCACATAAAAACTAAGGCGGCCATTAATCACAGCAATGACGCCATGACAGTTTCTAATCAAAATGAAGCCCTCTGATTGGTCGATTTGGATTTGGCGGAAAATGATACTCATTGATTGTAAATGTGTCGGGTTTTGAAAAGAAACGTAATGTTTGGGCTTAATTTACTCAGGATGTGTCGGTGTTTGTGAGTAAACTATCTGTGGAGACCATAGTGTTTGAGGAGCTGAATCCATAGAGTATAATAACATTTTTCTTCCAAAAAGTATGTATATTATACATGTATATATCATAGTAGATATTGTCATTCGTAATAATGACAGTTATTTTCGGGATTTCTTAGCCGCTGTTTCTGCTTGTAGCAGCTCTTCGTCCTCCAAAGTGATCAGACTGTCAAGGACGTCCTCACCGTCGTCGTATTAATCGACTATGTCTGGTGAATCATCCTCGTTTAAATAAGTTGCGGGGGCGTTTTCGCAGGAGTGGCCTGTGCAGTGCTTGCACATTGCTGAGCACCTAAGTCCCGCTTTTTTGCAGCTGCAAGCTCCGGTGCTACAACCTTTGCTGCACTTGCAGGAAACAATCTGGAGGATGTTATCCGGCGCAGCATTTCTGATTGTTTGCATTGGTACAACCCCTCGCGTGGTAAGGCTCCAGCCCCAAACTGATGGAAGAAGTTCATTGCCTAACCACGCCTGTACTTGCTGGTAAGTGCGGAGGGAGTGGTACTTGGCAGCGTCCCTTGTTGGTGGTAGGCGGGCTAGTTGCAAATTCGCCTTCGTCACTGACCGTGTGAATGACCGATACCGCAGGTCGTCGAGATTGTCATTATCAATATCGCCTCCATAAACTGCTACCAGGAACTTTTCTCCAGCGTCACTGATCTGCTGCGGAGTAGCGCTTGGTATGAGAAAAGGAGCCACTGCTGCTGAGAGGGAGGCATTCTTCATGTAGGTGCTGCAAATTTTGTTCTTCCCCAATCCATACGGTGCTGACGTGGTATCACAACCACTCACTGCGTGGAGGAAAAGTATGTCCTTGGGGGGAAAGGAGCAGGAACTTGGCGAGTAGAGGACACTGGGACCACTGCCTCTTCCACTTTTCTGAAGATAGATGATCTTTGTAGACACGACAATCCACCTAACCTGACAACTACATTCTTCAGCTCTGGTTGAGTGTCGTTTGCCACTACATCACGTGCCTTCCAGTACAATGGCTGATCAAAAGTCACAATGAAAGTCTTCTGTTTAACCAATGAACACTGTTCAAGAGCAGATAAAATAGATGTATATACTGTATTATATTCGCTGGGTGGAGCATTGATGAACGGGAGGCAAACTATTTTTGAGCATTCGTACTTTTCACCACTGGTCCCAAGCTCCATAAAACAATTCCACCCAGGTACGGATGGTGAATATGCAGAGTTTTTCCCATACAGCCAAGCAATGTCATCGGGCGAGGGTACAACACCTTGTGAATAGCTGATGTTTATATCCGCTATTTTAATGGTTTTGAGGCCTGCTTTGGGTGGTCGGTGGTATGACGTCACCTCTACTGTACCAGCATCAGCAATGACTTTGGCTGCTGACGACACCTTCAGGCGGGCTACTTCAGATTTGGTGGCTACAGCTTTCCGAGAAGTCACAGCCATGATTCCACCCATGGCGTGGAATGTGTCGTGTCCATCCAAAGTATTAACATTGAAATCCGCATTGTCAAATATGAACTGACTGAATGGATCGGCAGACTACACAATTTTATCACTTTGAGCTTACAGTACGTACGACCCTTCTAGCCTGTTGGCTTCTTCGTTAGATGATGAAAAGCCCATGGAAGATAGAAATTGCAGGAGATGTTTAGAGCCAAACTTCTTGTAGATAAACACGGAAACAGCAGTCATGATGGAGGATAGAAAAGATTTGGGGCGCACTGCTATCATGATTGCATGAGCCAGAGCGAGGCATTTCTTTTTCCAAGAGTCCAAGGATCCTCGTTTGTTGGTCAAAATCAAGACGTGGAGTAGAAGAAGCAGCGTCTCTGGAACCGAAGTACGCGCGCTACCCAAGAAGTTGTCAATCGAAGGATATTTAGCTGTGTTGAACACTCGGGAGCGGATGTCTTCCAAGATTAATTTTCCAGCTGCCTCCACAATTCGACGGAGTGGCGTTTGTGTTGCCGGACCGAACGGACGTGTCTATAGACCTCCGACATCTTGCAAACGCATTTAAACAAACAATAGTTTACAACCCGGCGCGCGCCTTTGTTCTGTCTCTGGTTTCTCGCGTTTCGGAGATTTTGTATCAGTGAGATGATATGAGAGTGTCTAATATAGCTACAAGTGTGAAAGTAGAGTGCGTAAAGTGTGAATTAGATAGGTTCTGAGCTGCGCCCTACCAGATAATAGGCTACGCCACGCTGCTGTGATAATACGTGCACAATATTGTGTACGACAATAGGTGCACATAGCTGAGACAACTCAACGAGTGTTGCCTGGTGAGCCCGTTCCTATTCAGTGTCCTAACGCATGCAACCAATATTTATCTCCACAGACGAATCTACTAGAAGAGACCCCGAGTTTACGTCTCACGCAATACATAACAGTACTCCCTAACGACACGCCGTTATCCTGGAGTATTAACCGACCCTATCCAGCACATTAGGTGTGTCATGACACTGGGATATCTCCTCAGCAGTAACCTAACCTTATCAATGAATTGCTTTCTCCGGACACACAAACGATTACATAGGACGTAGAATCTTCATTATTTAAGGTATTTCTTAAGTGAATCTAACCCATAAAATTAAGCTCTCTCAACAGCAACAACCTGGGAAACAGACTTATTTCATTTCATCACAGACATTCGTGGTGCTTGATACATCATCATAAATACTAAGTCAATAGAAACTAGAGTTGCGCAACGAGTCGTGGTGTTATCCCACGCCAAGAGGCAGGCCCTTTCATGCACTTCCTGCAGGCACGTGAATAAGGACACTAAAACCCAAACAATACCGGACAGAAAAAGTTAAACAAAAGAGATTACGACAAAAAACATTCCTCAAACTAACACAGCTGCAAAACGGCGAAGCAAATACGTTTTTTGTGCAACAAGCCCCTTCTCTGGACAACGAGCTAAGAAAAAACGAATTCCAACGAGCAATAAACAATAGGGCCTTGCACAGGGACTGAACCTCGACCCGAGTCACGGACCTCACTACTACGCACTAATGAAGTGAACTGAAGTAGGTGATGTCAGTGCAGAAAGTCTCACTAGCTGAGCAACAACCTGGTGAGATTGCTTCGATTAAGATAGCCCTGTATCAGATAAAACAGCAAAACTATCTTTATATCTGGCAGGTAACATCCTTCGTAATGCTGGTTACCATATCATAAACAGATACCGCTCTCGCTCCAAATTACTACGCCAATTCTAAACTATTCCATAGGCATAGTCCCGTACAAATAGGTAGGTGATAGGTATACGAAAATACAAAACTAGGCAGGAACCTACCCAAGCACAATAAAACAAAACTAAACTATTTGCCACCATCCGGTCCAACCAGCCCATCTTGACCTGTTACAAAAATAAAATAAACAATAATGCAAGCCTACTGCATATTCTGAGAAATAGCGAGTAAAAGCCAACACTTGCACATCATAAAAGGATCATTTTACCATCTTGCAGAAAACAGGCAATTAACGAAAGGCAGCTGACGAACAATAACAAAATAAAATCAAAGACTCTTTGTCCTAAGCGGGTCTCTCTCACGCCTATTTTATAGCTTCCAGGCCCAGCCTCCAATTCTCTTAGAAAATACCGAGAATAAATGCGCAAAGATACGCACAAACTTTGACAGCCTCAACCCGTACCATTAACAATAGGTACGTAGGTAGTTCAAATTAATCAAATTAGCTCTAAGTTCTTTCTTTCAACAACATTCCAAAAAGATGAAAGCCTTATCAATGCCGAGAGATGGTAACTGCCTATTCCACGCAATTGCTGACCAAATTAATCACCTATATCAATTAACACTCGACTACACCCACATTCGTAAGGACCTAGTTAAATATGTAGAAGAAAACTGCGATGAACAGAACATAAAGTTTGCGATCGCCGAGCCTGAAGAAACCCTCAATGACAACATTAAAAATCTGCGCAATTACGGCACTTGGGCTGGAGAGGAGATTATAATAGCAGCCGCCGAATACTAATTTAATTTCTAATTAACGTAACAATCCACCAGCAAAATACACAATCGCTCACATACAGGCCCAAGAATCCCGCGGATGCAGTGGGATCTATCAACCTCAACTTCACAGGAAACCACTACGACAGCGTATACTTGCTTGAATCACAAAATTTACCCACGAAATATGTGGTTCCTGACCACTTATCGACGGCGAAACATTCGGCGTTCGTCGTGGGTCTTGAGTAGGGCTTTGATTAAATTTTGTGTGAAACGGTCTGTCTCCCCCCTCCCCCCCCCCCCTCTATTGCTATGGGCCAAATTCGGTCCAAAAGTTACCGGGTTCCTAAACACATTGACATTATCATCACTTCCCGGACTTAATTTATCCATCTGTACTAGTACTGCCCTTATCGCCTTCTTATCTACAATATAACTCAACATTAATTTATTTCTAAGATGGTTTTGCAATCCTCTTAAAAATTGCGTTATAAAAATGTCATCTTTGGTAACTCTAGCCTTCCTCGCTAGGTCCCCTAAGTAATGGAAGTAGTCCAACAAACTTCTTTTCTCTTGTTTGGTATTATAGAACTTCTCTGCAAAGTCTGTGCTTCCAAATTCCTCATTAAATTTATCCACCACCTCTTCAAATGTCTGGGCACTGCCCCTAATTTCCCTAAAAAAATATAAGGCTCCACCTTTTAAATACGAAGGAAATAATAATTTTAATTCCTCCGATGATATAAATTTCTTCCTCGATGCAGCATCTCTGAAGTCTTCTAAAAAGTCTTCAAAGGACTCCTGAGGACTCCCCGAAAAACAAGTTGACAAATCCTCCATCATAATAAAAAAATTCACAAAATGTCCGCTGCAATAAAAATCTTCCCACAATATTTTTCTATTCAATTCTTCACTCGCTTGGCAGGTCGAGGTAATTCCTAAATTAAAAACTTAAGTACAGAAATATACTTCCTTTCAATGTAGTTTCGATCCTTCCTCGATTCTTCAAGATCTGGATCGACGATCACTATCCTCTTCTATTACGTCACTTCTTATAACGTTACCTCTTATTCCCTATGAAGCGGTCTTCTTATATCTCCGGTTCGTTCGGCGCCTCCGCCAATGTAATGTCTCATCACTTCTTTGAGCACTACCTTTACTTGAATTTCGTAGCCCTACAGATTAGGGAAGAATATTATAAAGACTTGACTTGACTTGTGCTGTTATTTATCTTTGTGGTTACAATTTGTATAAAAGGGATCAAACTGGCTCGATAGCCATTAAGCTTATCCTAACTATATAAATTAGATCATTCGCTGGCCGAAGCCTGAGGTGAAGTGTGTCACATTGACTTTTCACATCCAAGCCTCTTTCTTTTTAAAATTACAAATTACGTAACAGTGTCAAAGTGAACACCCACTCTAAAGAGGCCCGTATACAATATTATCGCATAGACAAATATCGAACCTAACTATATACCGTACACTACCATACCATTTCCTCAGAGACATCTACCATGGCACTATAGTTCGTGGATGAAACATTAAACTTATCAGACTAGAAAATCTACCTATCTATCCGTAGATTCCGTAGAACCTGCTACCTACTTCAGATTTCGACTCATTCGAATGTTACCTTATCTATCTATACCTATAATACCCTAAATACAAAATATTTTTGGTGAAAATACTCACCTCTAACCTTTCCACTTTTAATAAAATAAAATATAAAATGTGCACATCACTACTACATAAAAGCATAATCGTAAAAACTCAGTACATTGATTGGCCCCACTTAGAATACAATCATCTGCAGTGCCAATGGTCAAAAAGTACAATGATTAGCAGTGCCATCATTTGTTTACAGAGGGCTGATGACAGTTTTGAGTGCATACTTTTAAACAACTCATTCGTCGCAATTAATTTAGGTACTAATTGCAATTATAAATTCTGAAATAGTTTTAACAATCATTAGCCCCGGTGCCAATGAACTGCACCTTCATAGAAACTTAAGGTTACAATGATTGGCCCTAATTAAAACTGATTTTAGGCGTTGAAATACAATAACAAACTGCTTAATATCATAACTTGAATCATATAATAACAACAAAACCATTAACTTGCATCTAGACTTCCAAAATAACAAGTGAAAAGGCTTCAACACTCACCTGTTTCTTAACAAAAATCGTAACGATTTCAACAATCCGCACCACACAGAGACATGTTGGGAAAGAACATTTTTTCACAGAGTTGCCAGTAGTTTCATTTAAAAACTCCAATTTGGTGTTGTCACTTACGATATGGTGGAATTAATAGAAATTTTTGTTTTACTTTTCTTATCTGGTAATTCTTAATAATTGTGTTCAAAGTCCAGAGTGCCAATCTGGTGGTGGAATTAGTACCCTTTACCCTAATGGGATTATATCTAGAAAAAATAATGATGCATTAGAAAAATATTTATTTATCTGTCTTTGAGAAAAAAAAATAAAAACATCGCTATCAACTTTATACTTGAAGTGGGGTCACTTTGATATACCCTATTTTTAATGTTGATTATCATAGAGACCCCTAAAAGGAACAACTGAGGAAAAAAATATTTTTTGTTCATCTTCAACTTTTTAAGTTACTTATGTTTTTTTTTTATAAATATTTGATTTGAGGGGTAACTTTGATTATACTACATTTCTGTGGGACTTATTGACAGATATTAACATTATTAACAGAAGACCAACATTAAGACTACAACTCCAGGTCTAAAGGAATTTGATATGTGTATACAGGTCAATAAATATTTAAATACATGTATTAAAGTCAAATGAAAATGAAATAAAATATGATTTTTAATATTTACTTTATTAAAAAATTATCTTTATCCTTTAAGAAAACATTATCAGACTTTATAAGTGCACAGGAGTTTTATAGGTTCACAATTATTTATTTACCCGACAACAACATGAGATCAAATCTCTTAAATATCACTTAAGACAATTAGGCACACATTGAGATCAAATGATTTAAAGTTCACATTGAGATAATTATATTATTTTTGAGAGTACTAGTCAACTACCTACTTTACTAGTCAAAAGAAATGTAAAGTCTGATTTCTGTGTACGTCAGACTTTACATTTCTTTGACAGGAACAGTAGTAGGGAATGTATAAGTGTTATTATCGCAGTGTGGCATCGGGAGATACAACAATATCTATCTCTTCTCTAATTTAAATATCGCTCTCCAATGTGGAATTTCTGTTTATCTTTACAGATGGACTTCAGTCCTTTGACCAACACCTTTTCCCCACATACGTCTTCGACAACGCAGACATATTCGTATGTTTTTTTTTCCTTTTGCCGACGAAAACTTTGCAAGAAGAAAGTTGCCCACGGTCAGGCCTGCTTCACATCTTGTTATGTCACTGTCTTCTGATTCAGATTTTTCCTGATTGGGGGGCTTTGAGGGGCCAGCTACTCCTAAACATACTGCGGTTTCTTGTTCAGGGGAGCTTCTTGCTACAGGGTCATTGTCTGAGTCATTTTAAATTTATGCCACACTTCTTCCAGGTTCTACTTGTAGTCTTGTCTTCTTTCTAGGTGCTTAATGTATCGAAGCATCTCTGAACCTTTTCTCTCTTAGAAATTCAGTTAAAGCATCCCTGACTTGGACAGTCGGATCCACAGTTGAGTCTTCTGGGATTTTTCTCAAAACCTTATTCTTGTCCCACGGATAAATGACAGTAGCTTTGAAACTGCTCTTTTAGTTTCTTTTTATCGCTGACGGTTCTGATTCTTCTGATGGTTGCTACGCCGGAACTTGGTTCATTCGAACTAAAAAGCTTGCTTCAGAAGGAGTGGAAAAGTTTTCTTTGGCACAGTCTCAGATTTTAAATGGGCCTGCTTCCATTCATCGAGAATCTTACGCCATGACATTTTCATGGGCCTGAAAAATCCAACATCCAGGGGCTGGCAGATATGGGTCGAATTCGGGACGAGGCACACTAAGGAGATCTTGTGCTTTTCACACAGACTTAAGACTTCGGGATCCAAGTGCGAGGACAGGTTATCGCCTATGATAACTTTTCAGCCATCGAGTCTGTTTGCGTGTGGCAAAAAGGAGGTTGTGAACCAATCTCGGAAAATAGGACCATCGATCCAGCTACTATACTGCAGCACGGTTCAGCACAGCAGGGCTCTCCAACAATACGTCGTTCTTTCCAGGTATCGTACAAGTGCGTGCTTTTATATATTATATACGGAGGCAGAAGAACCCTTTCAGCATTGCCACATATCATTATAGTAGTGCAAATTTTGGAGTGATTGATCACGCGTTCAGGGTATTCCACTCCTCTTCTGTAGATAGCGCGCTTCTTACCAGGATCGTCAGCCTGATTAGATTCATCGTAGTTAAATTTGTAACGCGTACGCGGTACGCCTTCTACCTCTTTTTGCAAGTGGTCAAAATAGTTGTTGAGACTCTCACGGCCGACGTCTGTCCGTGCCCTTTTAACCCTTATCCAAATGCGAACCATTTCGAGAAGTAGAACAAAACCGATGGCTATTCCGGGGTATTTTGGGGTCGGGGATTCAGTTTGCATCATTACTTTTTAGAAAAAAAGGGGGTAGTGTTTTTTTATGGTGGTACATATAATACCATTGCCCGGTTAAAATTTGAAAAAACACGTGAAAGTGGTAAGATATGTACCATTGTCCGTTAAGATTTTTTTCTTGTTTTTGGGCGATTTTAATACTAGTGTATTACCCTGGTTCACTTGTTATTTATTTCATGAAATGGAGTGTGCCGGTGCGTGGGCGTTTGCGGGTGCCGGTGCGTATGCGTGTGAGCATGCGGATGCGTGTGCGTGTGAGTGTGCAGTTTGCCGGTGCGGGTGCGTGTAAACATGCGTGGGAGGGTGCCTGTGCGTGTGAGCATACGTGTGCGTGTGTGGGTGCGTGTGGCCTCAGAATGATGTCCCTGATAACCCCCTAAAATATACTACACACTAATACTACTACACCTTTCTGTTACACCCTGTCAGCTATGTATAATTTATTTATTAGTGCAATAAACGAATATTATCGTTACATCGTTTATTGCACTAATAATAAGCTGACTATATCAGTTAGAGGAGTACATAAGATCTCAATAGCAAAAATAACGAAGCCTAACAACAGCAATCGAAACAAGATAAAGAGTGTTTGGTATAATTGCTATTTTTCGTAAATAAAAAGATATCGTTTTGGGTTTTTGGCCAGGTTTCAATCCTGGCGAAAAGGAAAAAGTCAATGATGCCAATAGTTTGCATTGGCTTAAAAGCTCATTTTTAGCTTTATTGAAGCCTGCAAACGATTGGCATGATTTACTTTGTGCTAGAAAACATCACTCAATATAAACACATTATTAATTAAGGAACTCTTTATTACTTTAATCTCACTTACTCTTACTTACACTTATGCCATGGAATGGAACAAAATAAAATTCTAACAGTCATCATTATTCATTGTTTTCATTAAACATTAATCAGCCTTAAGTAATCATTTATAGTTAATCTGTCTTTGGTGAGACCAATACAATATCACAAAAATTTAATATTACTTCTTCTTCCATCTTATCAGTGATCGGAACAGGTGTAGCTAATGTGCCTCAAGTTTTTGAAACAGATGCGAAAAGGAGACATTATTAGAAATTTATTTTTGGGGCAAAGTTTGAATGAAGTTTTTATGATACATGATATAAATAAAATCATTAAAATAGATTCCGATTTGTTTTTTCAATATTGATAAATTTAACTTGATAGAACTTTATTGGCTTTATCGAAATAATTTTAAACATATCGGGTGGGCGCACCAGTCCCAAACCAGTTAAGGACAAATTTTGTTTTTGGATTGCTCTGAAATTTTATTTTGTAGTTATAACGTTAAAATACTTATGCAAAGATATTTATTGTTTATTAATGCTGTTTGATGGATAAATAATGTGAATCTAAATATTTTAGTTTTTTATAGATTTAAAGCATAAATCAAAAAACGGGAATGTGCCTAAGTTTGACCGGTGCGCTCTAGTAAATAAACACTTTTGCACCAATAGTTGACCACTTAAAAATCATCAAAAAAAAGGTAGCAAATCCTAGCATATATGCCAGCCTGCCTACCTGCCAGCTAGTTGAAAATAAAACACAATGTTCAGTGATTTTTAACCCACTTCTATAATTAAACAACAGTTATTTTGCTCAAAATTGAACGATAGAAAAAACAATTTGCACTTAAACCTATCATAAGGTAGGTACTGTAAGGTATATAGTTAGATTGGATATTTGTCTATGCGATAATATTGTATACGGGCCTCTTTAGAGTGATTGTTCACTTTGACACTGTTACGTAATTTGTAATTTTAAAAAGAAAGAGGCTTGGATGTGAAAAGTCAATTTCAGTCACTTCACCTCAGGCTTCGGCCAGCGACCGATCTAAATTATATAGTTAGGATTAGCTTAATGGCTATCGAGCCAGTTTGATCCCTTTTATACAAATTGTAACCATATTCGATCAATAAACACAACTCTAGTGTTACCAAAGTCTTTATAATTGTCTACCTAATCTATAGGGCTAGCAAGTTCAAGTATAGGCCGTGATAGGTAGTGCTCAAGACACTACATTGGCGGAGGCGCCGAACGAACTGGAGATATAAGAAGACCGCTTCATAAGGAATAAGAAGTGACGTCATAAGAAGTGACGTAATAGAAGAGGATAGTGATCGTCGATCCAGACCTTGAAGAATCGAGGAAGGATCGAAACTACATTGAAAGGAAGTATATTTCTGTACTTAAGTTTTTAAGTTAGGAATTTCCTCGACCTGCCAAGCGAGTGAAGAATTGAATAGAAAAATATTGTGGGAAGATTTTTATCGCAGCGGACATTTTGTGAAAAATTTTATGAAATTATTTCATGATGGAGGATTTGTCAACTTGTTTTTCGGGGAGTCCTGAGGAGTCCTTTGAAGACTTTTTAGAAGACTTCATAGATGCTGCATCGAGGAAGAAATTTATATCGTCGGAGGAATTAAAATTATTATTTCCTTCGTATTTAAAAGGTGGAGCCTTATATTTATTTAGGGAAATTAGGGGCAGTGCCCAGACATTTGAAGAGGTGGTGGATAAATTTAATGAGGAATTTGGAAGCACAGACTTTGCAGAGAAGTTCTACAATGCCAAGCAAGAGAAAAGAAGTTTGTTGGACTACTTCCATTATTTAGGGGACCTAGCGAGGGAGGCTAGAGTTACCAAAGATGACATTTTTATAACGCAATATTTAAGAGGATTCCAAAACCATCTTAGAAATAAATTAATGTTGAGCCATTTTGTAGATAAGAAGGCGCTAAGGGCAGTACTGATACAGATGGAGAAATTAAGTCCGGGAAGTGATGATAATGTAAATGTGTTTAGGAACCCGGCAACTTTTGGACCGAATTTGACCCATAGCAATAGAGGGGGGGGAGACAGGCCGTTTCACACACAATTTAATCAAAGCCCTACTCAAAACCCACGACGAACGCCGAATGTTTCGCCGACGTCAAGTGGTCAGGAACCACATATTAGACCTAGTACTATAATTATAATTTGCGTCCTAGGCAAGCGGATTTTACAACGCGTCGTCGCTAGAGGCCGATAGCGGTGACCAGGCTGACCTGTGGAATGAGGGCCTCAGACGAGCTCAGCAGCGTAGCACGGAGGCGAAACGACCAATTGGGAAGATCGTCGCAGTCGAGGCGGATCAGCAGGTCAGACCATTAGTTTTATTGAATTCTTCTTATGTAAACGTGGTAGCTCTTTTAGATACAGGCGCTACGGCTTCATGCATCAGCCCAGCCGTTGCAGATCAAGTGGGTGCGAGATGTATGCAAGAAGAGAAGAGACGGGTTAAGGCGGTAAATGGAAGTTTATTGCAAATTGTAGGGAAATGTGTTATAGATTTTAGTTTGGACAATTTTAACTTTTCACAGGAATTTTTAGTAATAACTGATTGAAATTGTAGCATTATTTTAGGGGTGGATTTTTTAATAAAGAACGGTATGAATATTGATTTTGTTCATTCGTGTATGTGTTTTTTCCAGGGAAAAATACCGTTTTTCAATAATTTCCATACGAAACAAAACACGACACCGGTAAAATGAAATGCCATGCGCGTAGGGATTCTTTCAAAACAAAATATAGGGTCGGACTTTCTAGACGGTTCTAGAAGGAAACAAGTGAACTTCGGGGAAACCACGGTTATCGAGGATCGTGACGTGATAGATTTTATCGACTTTCAGGAGTTAAGAAAGGGCGATTACGTTTATTTCTCGGGGTTATCAGATTCATGCGAATTTGCGTTTGGGGTAGAAGATAAACGGTTTATCGTAAATGAGGATTTATGTAGGAATGATAAGCAGGTATTATTGGCGTTGTTGGATAGGAATGCGGATAGATTTGCGTTTGCAACTGACCAGTTAGGTAGGTCGGAGATAGTGTCGGTCGATATTAAGACTTATGATGAAGAGCCGGTTCATTGTCACCCGTATCGCCGGTGCAACGAGAAATTATTGAGGAACAGGTCGCGGAGATGTTGAAACTAGGTGTTATTAGGGAATCCACTAGTTCTTATGCTGCGCCCGTTGTGTTAATTAAAAAGCCCTATAATTCATAGAGGTTTTATGTAGATTATCGGAAATTAAATTTTAAAAAAATGTAGGGATATTTATATATCCTATTCAGCGGATAGAAGTCATTGTCGATAGTTTGGTCGGGGCCAAGTATTTTGCGGGGTTAGATCTCAATTCAGGTTATTGGCAGACGGTTATTACGGAAGGTAGGCATAAAACGGCTTTCGTCACGACCACGGGTCTTTATGAATTTAATGTTGTTCCGTTCGGTTTGGCAACGAGTCAAGCAGTTTTCCAACGGATTATGGATAAAGTTTTGGCGGATTTAAGATTTAAAGGGGTTATGGTTTACGTAGACAATGTAATTGTGTATGGTAGAACGTTCGAGGAGTTTACCGATACGTTGCAGAAAGTTTTTGGGCGGTTTAGAGAAGCGAACTTAACCTTCAAGCCATCCAAAAGTAAATTCGGTTTTGGCGAGATTGAGATGCTAGGTGATCTAATATCGAATGAAGGTGTAAAACCTAGTGAGAAAAAGCTGAAGGCTATGCAACAGGTTCCAACTCCCACATCTACGAAGGATGTGAAACAATTATTAGGTTTATTTTCTTATTATAGAAAATTTGTATCGAATTTTGCGAGAATATCGTTACCTCTCACTAAATTATTGAAAAAGGGGGTAAAGTTTCAATGGAATGAAGAATTGCAGAATTCCTTCGATTATATTAAGAAGGTTATGTGTAGTGCGCCAATACTTTCCTATTATTCGGGGGATAAGTCGGTTACTACGAGAGTTTATGTGGATGCGTCTAACGAGGCGTTAGGTGCAGTATTGATGCAGGGCGTTGAAAAAATGAGTCCGGTTGCCTATGCGTCTAGGAAGTTAACGGATGCGGAGAAAACATATAGTACGACGGAGAAAGAGTGTCTGGGGTTAGTATGAGCGTTGAGGCACTATAGGCATTATCTTTGGGGATCGTATTTTCAGGTTGTTACAGACCATAGCGCGTTATGTTGGTTACAGTCGAAAAAAGATATGTCTGGTAGGTTAGCGCGATGGGCGTTAGCGATACAAGAAATTATTAGTATTACGATACTAGAGGTATTAGTATTGCCTAGGTCTTTCTTTCAAAATGTAATGAACGAATTACATGATGAGGCGTGGACAGGAGGTCATTTGGGTCGCGCAAAGACGTTGAAGAGGTTTCGGTCGAAATATTTCATGCCGACAGCCGATAAGGAGATAGAGCGTTATATAGCTTCGTGCGTGCCGTGTCAAGCAAGGAAATTAGTTAAAAGCGTAGCAGATTTGACAGTGTTTTAAGAGTAATCGTGGTTGCGGGTGGAGTATCTTTAGTTTGTGGTGGTATGGTGGTGTTGGTGTGTGGTGGTGGTGTGTTTCAAGAGTGTTCGTGGTTGCGGGTGGAGTTGCTACCTTTTCTTCTGGCAGTTGATTTGATGGTCCTGGTCCAAACTCAATAAAAGATGTCAACTCTAATAAATTTGGAGAAATTGGACTTAGTGTAAGTTGCTCTCTTAGAATTGTAGAACTGCTGAGAATCTCGATTTCCTGAATGGCATACAAAATTATTTGATTTTCCTTACAAAGTTGACTGACTTCGTAAATTATATGCGACTTGTGACCGTCGATTAGAAACAGAACAGAAAATTTCACATCCTTTATCCGTAATGCCGGCAGTAATGTGTTGGCAATGTAGCCATAAAAAACTCTGGATGTCATCCATCGTTTTGGTGACTTTCCAGTGGCCCAGTCTTTTGGTATATTCCGCGCTATTTCAAAAGGTATCCTTTCGTAGGGGTAGAGGATAAGACCGGGAAAGACTATTCCGGATGCTGAAAAAGTTCCTAAGACAGTAATGCTTTCTGTTTAATATTTATGCTTCGGAACGCACCTCCTCTTGTTGCGCGACTCAGAACGGAAACGGAACCGCAGCTGTCACTCGTACCAACGAGATGAAAAATTGGAGGTTATCTTTTCTCGTCGGGAGAAAAAACATGTCTGCTCGGGCGTCGGGCCATTGATTGTAATTCGGTGTAACAATCGTCTAATACAGGTGTCGAGCCTGGTCGGAGTGTAAATCTACCACATCGTCGGGAAATAAGTAGATTCGCGTCAGCGGTTAAGTGATCCGTGTTGTGATTGGACATCGTCGTATCGGACGGCGACTCCTCGTGTCGGCAGGCAGCATGCCGGCGACAGCGTCGGGCAGCGAATAGTGAGATTCATTCCCAATCCTACCCAAACTTGTGCCCTTATCCCGTATTCCTGCCTCGAATCGAGCTTTCGATTTCCGGTCTACGACGACAAGGTAAAGTAACAATCAAGATTTTCTCTCCCGTGCTGGCAAAAACCCAGCCCCTCAAGATTCCACGCCGTTCGGTTGAGGCGTGGAATTAAACATTTTGGTAGCAGGCGCGGTTTCCTTTTTGTTTTTTTTGCCACATTGTAGTTGGGAGAAAAGAATATCTCAGATTGGCCGGCAAGTCGGCAATGAGTCTGTGGTCGGTACCACAGTTAAAGTTCATTTTCGGTTAGTGAAAGTATAAGTGTCAATTTAGTTAACAATTATTATAAATTTGTAGTCGGAAACTACTGTTTGTGCGCATAAAAGATTGAACAGTCATTCTGCGAAGTAACTAGATTGTATTACTTGCGGTAGAACGTCGGGTTCTATAGTACTGCAGTGTTATTTCGGTTTACAGAGTAGGGTCAGGCTATTTAAGGGGTATTAAGCTGATTTTGCTGACCTCAGTAGAAGTGTGGGTCATATCGGAGGGGCCACTTCTAGAAGGTCACAGCTACCTTCATTATATTGAAAATAGCTTGGATTTCGGAATCCAGTGTGGTTTAGGGTGCTATATTGTTTAGGTTTATAGTCTCGGAGCCACCACTTATTATTTTGTATTGTGTTTTATGGTGGCATTCTCTAATTGATTTAGAGTGTATATTTATAAGGTGTATGTCCACAGGGCGACCATATTAAATATTGTTTAGGATTGTAACAAACCATATAAACTAGCGCTGCGGCGGCCAGGGCTGACGACTAGTTTTAGCGATCTCACCACTAGAGGGCGCTGCCTGTACTCTGCCTCGCGCAATGACTTTGTTCAGTCCGAATGTATATAAACTGATTGTGTCCACTCAACTGGTAATTCTAATCTCATCGGATTAGCATCCTCATATGCAAGTGCATCGGCTTATTGCATCTTACGAGATAAATAAACCACGAACACTGCGTGTGCTGGAAGTTGTATAGTTCCGAACCTGCGCCGACTGCGTGCGTCCTATGGGATACGTTTGTCGGACTGGGGACGACCAGCTAATCTTATTTTTGAATCACTGTAAATCCTGAAACTCCTGAGAATAAAAAAACACTACTAAAAAAAAAACTGAAAATCCTTTCATTCGAATATTCCCCGCTACAAACTGGCGACCAACGTTGGGCGAACCGTAGATACAAAGGAATCAGGCGTAGCAACAAGAACCAGATCTGGAAGATTAACTACATACTCGAAGAAATGGGACAAAGCAGCGGCAACGAAGATGTCTACGTCACCGCAACCTGGAGCGTCTGCACCAGCCATCACCTTCACGGTTGAACAGTTTCAACAAATGATATCGACCATTTCTGATGGACGCAAGGGTTCTTTTGCAACCTGCACTGCTACTTACGAAGGAGAAAAGGATACACAGGTGCTTGAATCTTTCCTGGCTACAATCGCCATATTCAAGCAAACAGAAAAGATTAGCGAAAAAGATGCAATTCTCGCCTTACCCCTACTATTGAGAGGAGAAGCTGCTATCTGGTGGCTCGGAGTAAGAGACCAAATAACAACCTGGCTGGAATTCGAAAGCAAGATACGCCAAGCTTTTGCATGCAAGAAACCTGCCTACATACTTTATCAAGAAATTATTGGGGTAAAGCAAGAGCCAAAAGAATCAACAGCCAAGTTCATCGCCTACAAACGCATGTTATTAGCTCAATTACCGAGACCGGAGCACACGGAGCAACAGCAACTTGATATGGTCTATGGACAGGTTAAACTGAAGATTCGCGAGAAAATACCCCGTAGCTCCGTCACAACCTTCGACCAACTGCTGCACGAAGCTAGAGGCGTAGAGCAACTACTTCAGGATAGAGCTGCGGAGGAAGACACATCGAAGCAATCGAATTCTACATCGAAGCAATCGATTTCGCAATCGAAGCAAAAAGGCAAGAGGTGTAAATTCTGCCAATACTTTGGACATACTGTGGACGAATGTCAGAAACTTAAACTAAAGAAGGAGACAAAGACAGAGACTCCAGCTCCCATGGCTCCGACACAGATCCAGCAGAAACCACAAATTCATTGTTATGGTTGTGGTACACCTGGAGTCGTCCGTAGTGAATGTCCCACCTGTGTCAGCCGTCGCCTTGAAATAAGCGCTTTGAGCATCACAGACGTTCGCGCCCGACCCGTCGTTTTCATTGAAATCGGGAAAATCCGAACAATTGCGCATATCGACACATGCGCCAAGACGAGCGTGGCCTCATACGACCTCTACCGCAGACTACGGGAAGCAGGTCATAAATTTAACGAAGCCAGGGTATGCGTTTCGTTGGAAGACGGATTGAGAAGGAAGCAGCAAGTGCTAACGACCAAGGTACCCGTCACCCTCAGCGGCAGAGAAGTGGAAACCACCTTTATCGTCTTGCCCGAGGCAAGAGCCAATGACACCCTATTGGGGATTGGATTTATCCAGGATGCCAAGATGGTCCTTAACCTTCCCCAGTTCACCTGGAACTTTGCAGGTGAACCTCACCGCCTCCAAGAGCTCTTCGACGAAGATTTTGTTACGTTTAAAAAGAACGCAACACCGGACTTAATCTTCGCACCGAACATGCCAGTGGAATCATCAACGATACCTCAAGGAGACAAACTGGCCACTGCCGGCCCTAGACTGAAACGAATACAGTTTACAGAACCTCGCAAACCTCTCTTTGATGGCTACTGCCCAGAGTTTGCTGATCACATGATGCAAGACGCGAAAAGGGTTATCAGCGAGTCGGAAGTCACCCTTTCCCCATACTCTCAGAGTCTCTTCCCCCACAATAGCACTCTCGACATCAATTCATTAAACATCGAGGACTACAACGTAAACGAAGAACAAAGAGGAGCCCTAAGAGAACTTTTGATCGAATATGAAGATATATTCAAATCAAACCACGGGCCGGCATTGCATGTGGAGCATGCCATCGATACCCAAGATCGGGGCCCCATAGCCGTACCACCGTATAGACTGTCGCAACCTCGAAAAGAGCAACTAAGTCTCGAAATCGATAAAATGCTTAGCGAAGGGATCATAGAGCCATGCATAACGTCGTGGGCAGCTCCAGTCGTCATGATTCCCAAACGTGATGGAAGTCTTCGTGTATGTGTAGACTATAGGAAGCTGAACACCATTACAGTCACTGACACATATCCAATGCCCAGAATCGACGACCTGCTGCATGAGGCCAAACCCACTCCATTTATGAGTACGCTGGACTTGAAGGCTGGTTATTGGCAGATTAAGGTTAAAGAAAGCGATCAAGAAAAGACGGCTTTTATCACACCTCTTGGCGTTTATAAATTTAAAAGAATGCCATTCGGGTTAAAAAACGCCCCTGCAACTTTTCAGCGGATGATGGACGGTTTCAGAGCTAGCGTAAATAACGTCAAGGTTCTAATTTATTTGGATGATCTTTTGATATTCTCCGAGACATTTCCTTCTCATCTGGATGATTTGAGACGAGTATTTCAAAGATATACGAGAATATAACCTGAACGTTAATGAGGCAAAATGTAAGTTTTGCTGCACTTCTATTAAATACCTGGGACATTTGATTACCCCCGAAGGTCTACGCCCTGATCCAGAGAAGATCAAGGCTATCAGCGAGCTTTCAAATCCTAGCAACCTGAAACATCTGATATCATTCATACAGAACTGTTCATGGTATCGGCGATTTATTGATAATTTCTCCGCTATCGCAGAACCACTGACTCGTCTCATCAAGAAAAACACTGCTTGGATGTGGACAGACGCACAAGAGGCGGCCTACAACGAATTGAAACGCCGATTGACGACTGCACCAGTGTTGCGCCAAGCCGATGAGAACAAACCTTATGTCATAAAGACAGACGCAAGCAATTACGCTCTCGGAGCTGTTTTGGTCCAGGGGGAGGGCGAAGAAGAACATCCGGTCGAATACGCAAGTAGATTGCTTACCCCTGCAGAACGTAATTACACCACTACTGAGGGAGAAGCCCTGGCAGTTGTATGGGCAGTGAACAAGTTTCGAGGCTATATTGAAGGACTGCCAGTGGTAGTGGTGACTGATCACCAGGCACTTAAGTGGCTTATGGGACTTGGTCACCAAAAGGAAGGCTTGCCCGATGGGCATTACAACTTCAAGCCACTGATCTTACTATCAAGTACTCGTCAGGTAAAACCAATCTGGTAGCTGACGGACTTTCTAGACCACCTTGTGTTGAATCCAATTCTGACAATTGTGGCATATGCTCTGTCACTATTGATGTACCCGCTCGAAGCCCAAAGGAAGTCAGAGAAGAACAGTTAAAAGATGAATACCTGGAGAAGATTGTCAAGAGTTTGGAAAACGAAGGCAACGATGAGAATACAAAGCCCAAAGGAAGTCAGAGAAGAACAGTTAAAAGATGAATACCTTGAGAAGATTGTCAAGAGTTTGGAAAACGAAGGCAACGATGAGAATACAAGGTACTGGATAAACAAGGGTTACCTGATGAATAATGGTCTACTCTATAGACATAGTCTCGAAGCTGATGATGACGACGCTCAGTTGATGGTACCAGTACACCAATGGGCCTCCATACTCTCGGCTTACCACGACGATCCACTAGCTGGACATTATGGAGTAGACAAAACCATAGCAAGGATAACCAAGCGATATTGTTGGAAGGGGATGAGAAAATACATCGCAGCATACATTAAAAACTATACAGCCTGTCAGCAATATAAACCCTCAAATCAAAAGCCAGCTGGCTTACTACAAACCACAGCCATGAATCAACGTTTCGAAAGCATAGCATTTGATTTGTTTGGGCCCCTACCGAAAACCAACGATGGAAAAACATATATCCTGATTGTGGAGGACGTGGCGTCGCGCTGGATTGAGCTTTTTGCCCTAGACTCAGCTACTGCTGAGAAATGTGCCATGGTCTTAATCAATGAAGTGTTTCTGAGGTATGGCGTACCTCGAAGAATGACAAGTGATAACGGCACTCAATTCGTAAGTGCCGTAATGCAACAAGTCGCTTATTGTCTGAAGATCAATCACATCTTCACTCCTCTTTATCACCCACAAGCCAACCCTGTTGAACGTCGTAACCGAGACTTGAAAACTCAATTGGCTATGCTGGTTGAGGGCGGCTCACATGGTACTTGGTCTGAATTTCTACCAAGCATCCGTTTTGCTATGAATTCAGCAGTGTGCGCTTCAACGAGTTATACACCTGCTTATCTGACATTTGGACGAGAGCTGAGAAGCCCACGGGACAATGAGTTCGACTTCAGACAGATCGTTAACTCTGAGAACCTAGTTCCCGAGATAACCCCAAAGTTAGTAACCTTAGCTGACACTCTACTAAAAGCCCGAGAAGTTCAAGAAGAAAAAGAAGAAAATAGAAAATTGTTTGTGGACCGACACCGCCGTTTACTACCTAGCTTTGTTAAAGGGGACCTGGTGCTCATAGCTACGCATCCAGTGAGCAAGGCCAGCCAAGGGGTTAGTGCTAAGTTTGCGCCGCGAAGAGATGGACCCTACGCGATATTGAAATCACATGGGCCAGCCTCCTACGAAGTCGCCTCAACTGATAACCCCGATCTTCCGATAGGCGTGTATCACGCTTCTTCTCTGGTCCCTTATAGTGGAGATCAATCAGAACCATCGATCCAGCCTCTGAGAAAGAGGGGAAGGCCACGAAAGCCAGTTGCTAAGAAAACATCACCAAGAAGTGGGCGCGGTCGCCCAAAGTAAACCTAAACAATCCTACTCGCCGAGACGTCTTCATGGATTGAGGGGGAGACTGTAACAAACCATATAAACTAGCGCTGCGGCGGCCAGGGCTGACGACTAGTTTTAGCGATCTCACCACTAGAGGGCGCTGCCTGTACTCTGCCTCGCGCAATGACTTTGTTCAGTCCGAATGTATATAAACTGATTGTGTCCACTCAACTGGTAATTCTAATCTCATCGGATTAGCATCCTCATATGCAAGTGCATCGGCTTATTGCATCTTACGAGATAAATAAACCACGAACACTGCGTGTGCTGGAAGTTGTATAGTTCCGAACCTGCGCCGACTGCGTGCGTCCTATGGGATACGTTTGTCGGACTGGGGACGACCAGCTAATCTTATTTTTGAATCACTGTAAATCCTGAAACTCCTGAGAATAAAAAAACACTACAAAAAAAAAACTGAAAATCCTTTCATTCGAAGATTCCCCGCTACAGGATTTAATTGTTTTAGTGGTTGCCTTGGTTTTTACAACTTAGTTTTAATTTCTGTGCCCAGCGCTGGCTGTGCTTAGTTCGGTAGTGAAGCATAGGACCAGAAACAATTGAATCGGTAACCATGGCACCTTCGCCCTTGACGGTACTGCGGTATGGTGTCCGTGAGGAGATGAGATGGCTCGCCCATACTCACAAGTATGTGGAGCGACCTGACATGGACGATGTCCTGCTCAAGCGTGTGGAGGACGCAATGACACGCGTCGGAAAGGTGTGTCGGCTGGCTGCGGAGGCTGAAGCCCTTGGGCTTACGGATGAGGCTTCGGTGGCTGCAGTGAAGCAGCTCTGCGCGGATGCTGACCAAGCGATGGAGTGCTTGGGCGACATCGAGCGTCGCGCGGAGAAAATTAAGCGGTCGCGACGGAATGACCGCGGGGAGGGTAGCGGAGACCCGCCCCCTAAGGGTGTTGTTGGACGGCTGCCACACCTGGAGATTCCGGCCTTCGGTGGGGCAATTGATGAGTGGCCGGCATTCATCAATTTGTTTGATAGTTTGGTCCACGGTCGGGACGACCTGGACAACGCCTACAAGTTGGCCCAACTGTTGATGGCACTGCGGGGTGAACCGAAGGAGTTGGTCGGTCACCTAACGGTCACGGCAAGCAAATACGAGATAGCCCGGTCCATATTGTTTGACCGCTACCAGCACAAACGGCGGTTGGTTGATGCGCAGCTGGGGAAGCTGTTTAGCATCTCAAGAGTAACCCGGGATGTTGACATCCGGGTACAGGTGCTCAACCCTGTGCTGGTGGCCACTAAGGCCGCTGTTCAAAGTCGGTTTGAACAGCTGCATGGGGGCAGTAGCTCGGAACTGCCCACGCTCGTCCAATTAACGGATTTTTTGGAGGGTGAATGCAGGCGATGCGACACATTGGATACGGAGGCCAGTGTGCAGCGCCAACCCGCGCGGATGCGGGAGGGGCCGCGCCCCCCGCCCCCATGGGGGGGTGGGCGGTCAAAACAATTTGGCGTTTTGAATGTCGCGCCGTCGGGTGACGGCTGTGTGCACTGCGACAGTGCCGGTCATGAGGTGACCAGTTGCGCCAACTTTAAGGCGCTCGGGGTAGCTGCCCGCAGGAAGATAGTCTTCCGTCACCGATTGTGTTTCGGTTGTTTGGGGCCGCACCCGCTGAGCGAGTGCTCACGCGCGTCCCCCTGTGAGTTCTGCGGTGGCAAGCAACACATCGTGTTGTGCCTGAACCGGTCAGGCCCTTCGGACGGTCACCAGGGCCGGACTCAGGTTGGTCGGTCACAGGGCCCAACCAGGGCCGGACCCAGTCCCCCTCCGGGCAACGGGAGTCACCAACGGGGTGACTGGGGTACCCGCGGATGGGACCCCCCCCGAGGGGAAGGGGGCAGCGCGGGGGGTAACAGGCGGGATAGCCGGGGTTCGGTCGCCGCTGTCCAGGGTCAGCGAGGACTTCGGGCCGCCCCCATTCCTAGAGCGCCCCAGGTTGGATCCGCTCTCCCCCCTCAATCCACGGTGGCCACCGGGCAAACCGTTCACAGTCCGGTATGGTCGGGTACCGGGACAGCGAGTGGCCTATTATGCGGGTTGGGACCCCCTGATGTACATACGGTCTGATATGCCACCGGTGGCATATCAGCAGCCGAGTTACCAGGCCGACGGGGGTCCCAGCGGGTTCGGATCCCGCGGAGGTTCCCGCTAGGGACACGCCGCCCACTTACAGGGTGCCGCCACTCCACAGACGGTCATGCTCCCCACCGCCTCGGTGATAGCGTGGAGTTCGGACGGCAAATCATGTGTGGCACGAGCACTATTGGACTCGGGGGCCCAGGGGTGCTTAGTCTCGTGCAACCTTGTAAGACGGTTGGGCATTTCGGTAAGGGAGTATCCACATTCCATTCGGGGAATTGGGAACACGGAAGTCGGTTCCGTTAAGGGAGTATGTCGGATTACTCTCTCGTCACGGGTGGATTCATCGGTGAATCTGACGGTCACGGCATTAGTCATGCCTAATGTGATGGGCTCACACCCTCACGTACGGTTGTCGCCCTCGGTGCGACAGTTGGTCGCTGGGTTGTCACTGGCTGACCCGGAGTTCGATATTCCGGGCCCAGTAGACATTTTATTGGGTGTCGATGCCTTGGGATACCTGTTAGTGCCAGGTGTCCACGTGTTGCAGGCGACTGGTCTGGTTTCGGTCAACACCAGACTGGGCCATGCGGTAATGGGTCCGGTCATGCCGGCTGCCCCACGCCTAGCGACTCGTAGTCCCTTATTCGGTTCTGTACTCTCGGAGGTGATACAGAAGTTTTGGGAGGTGGAGGAACCACTTACGGTCCGCCGGTTGGACCCGGTTGAAGAAGAGTGTGAACAGTTTTATCGGAACAATACTGGTCGCCTTCGGTCAGGTCGATTTCTCACACGTCTTCCATTTCGGAGTGATCGCCCGCCGCTGGGCAGTTCACACCATGCAGCCGAGACGCGGCTTCTGTCGATGGAACGACGCATGAAGCGTGACGGGATTTTCCGGCGGAAGTACGTCGATTTCATGCGGGAATACGAGTCGCTCGGCCACATGTCGGTTTCGGGTATCGACTGGAAGCGTGAAGACCACTGCTTCCTGCCCCATCACGCGGTCTTGAGGACCCCGGAGGGCAAAATACGGGTAGTGTTCGATGGATCGGCATCAACATCTAACGGCATGAACCTGAACCAGTGTTTGCATTCAGGGCCGAAGTTGAACCATGACATCGCGGATGTTATCACACGGTTCCGTCGACACAATGTTGTGTTTGTAGCTGACATCCGGATGATGTTTAGACAGACGGTCATTCACCCTGACGATAGACGGTATCAGCTGATACTGTGGCGAGAGAGCCCAGATCAGCCCATCAGGGTGTACGAGCTGAACACCAACACGTACGGGCTACGGTCTAGTCCTTATTTGGCGATTCGCACTCTGCGGGAGTTAGCGGATCAAGAACGGTTAAACTTCCCTAGAGGAGCAGCGATCCTGGAGCAGGATCTCTACGTGGATGATATCTGTACCGTTGCAGATTCAGTAGAGGAGGCGCTCGCTCGACGGGACGAGCTAGTTGAGCTCTTACGGGGTGGAGGTTACGAGCTCCGGAAATGGATGTCGAACTCTCCAGAGTTACTGACTGGTCTTCCGGATGACTACCAGCAGGATCCCCACATTTTTGAAAATTTGGAAAATCCAAATATGTTGTCGGTATTAGGCGTCCAGTACCAGCCGGTGTCAGACATGTTTTCGTATCGGGTCGAGTTGGACTCCCCGAAGGTCTGGACGAAACGGAACGTCCTTTCAACGGTGGCTAGGACATTTGATCCAAACGGGTGGATCACCCCGGTAACATTTCAGCTCAAGTGTTTTATGCAGCAATTGTGGTCTGCTGAGCTGAAAAGGGACGACCCGATCGGCGGGTCATTGAGCTCAGAGTGGGACTCGTTCTTTTCGACCCTCCCTGGCATCAATCGGATTTCACTGCCACGGAGGTTGGTCCCCACCAAACGATACACCGCCACCCTGCATGGGTTTTGCGATGCCTCGGAGAAGGGCTACGGAGCTGCGGTATATCTGCGTACGGTCGACTACTCGGGGGAGGTTGATGTGCGGTTGGTCATGGCCAAGAGCAAGGTTGCGCCGTTGCGCACTCGCCTGACCATTCCCAAGTTAGAGCTTTCGGGAGCGGCTCTCCTGACTCGTCTGCTCAACCACACGATGACGGTTCTTCGTGGGTCAATAGCGTTAGAAGATACGGTCTACGCTTGGACGGACAGCCAGATCATGTTATGCTGGCTGAAGGCTTCAGTTCTCAAGCTGGAGATTTTTGTGGCGAATCGGGTTTCGCAGATTTTGAATTCGGAGGTTCCCTTAATCTGGAGACATGTTCCAGGGGAAATGAACCCAGCAGACTGTGCGTCTCGTGGGTGTCACGCTCCGGAGTTGGTTGGACATCCCTTGTGGTGGGGTCCAAAATGGTTGACTCAAGCCGAATCGGATTGGCCAATTAGTCCACGCGTTACCACAGCGAACGGCGCCTTGACAGTCGGTGTCTGTACGACGCAACCAGAGCCGGAAGAGGAGTTCAGCCTGCTGGAACGGTACAGCTCGCTCGACAAGCTGGTCAATGTGACCGCCTGGATCTGCCGATTTGCGCGGAATTGTCGGAATTCTGAGGCGCAACGAGTGCGGACACAGGTCCTGACACCACGGGAACGGAACCATGCGTTGTTCGCATTGGTACGGAACGTGCAGACGGTGCACTTTAAGTCCGAATCGGACATTCTGAGACGCGGACGCGTCCAACTGAAGGGAGCTGTGGCTCGGCTCAACCCGTTTATTGACCCTCAAGGATTGCTGAGGGTAAGAGGTCGGCTGCGGAATGCCAACCTGCCTTATGCGGCTCGCCACCCGTTGTTACTCCCTAGGAAAGGGAAGTTGGTCGAACTGTTGATACAGGATCGACACATTCGGAATGGGCATGTCGGATGCCACGCCTTGATGGCGTTTCTCCAGCGCGAGTTCTGGATTCTATCGGGAAGACGCTTAGTGCGTAGCGTCGTATTTCGGTGCCTGCCTTGTTATCGGGCCAAGGCGGCTACGATGCAGCCCCAGATGGGCGATTTGCCCTCGGATAGGGTTAACGAAATCCGGCCCTTTGCGGGTGTCGGAACGGATTTCGCGGGACCATTCATGGTCAAGTCTTCACAGCTATGGAACGCCAGATTAGTGAAGGCATACCTGTGCGTCTTCGTGTGCTTGGCCACGAAGGCAGTCCACTTGGAGGTGGTCAGTGACCTCACTACGGAGGCATTTATCGCTTGTCTGGATCGGTTCGTCTCACGAAGGGGCCTCCCGACATTAATCCGTTCGGACAACGGCACAAATTTTGTCGGAGCCAGGCGATATCTGCAGGAGGTCACTCAATTCCTGAACGGTAACCAGGACGCCATCGGTACGGCTTGCTCCCGACGAGGGATTGAATGGGTTTTCAGTCCGCCGGGATGTCCTCAATGGGGAGGAATTTTTGAGGCTGCGGTTAAATCGGCTAAGTCGCACCTGACGAGGATCATCGGTGAGACCTCTCTACGCTTTGAAGAGCTTGCGACGCTGTTCTGTAAAATTGAAATGACACTGAACTCGCGTCCGTTGTGCCCGCTCAGTTCGGATCCAAATGATTTGGAAGCGTTGACTCCGGGTCACTTCCTGATAGGTCAGCCCCTTAACGCCCTGCCAGAATACCCATTCGGTGATGTTAAGTCGGTTAACTAGGTGGCAGATGTTGCAGCAGATGGCTCAAGATTTTTGGAAACGGTGGTCCCTTGAGTACTTGCACATCTTGCAGCAGCGCCTTAAGTGGACTGACCGGACGAGCCCCCCTCAAGTCGGTGATTTGGTGCTGATTAAGGATGCGAACCTGCCATCATTGAGATGGAGACGAGGACGGATCGTCAATTTGTACACGGGTCGGGATGGCACGCCTCGATCAGCAGAAGTCAAGGTGGGGGACTCGGTCCTCAAGAGAGCGGTCGCAACACTTTCTCGCCTTCCTATTGATTAGGGACAGGTTCGGGCCTGTCCGGGCGGGTGACTGTTTAATATTTATGCTTCGGAACGCACCTCCTCTTGTTGCGCGACTCGGAACGGAAACGGAACCGCAGCTGTCACTCGTACCAACGAGATGAAAAATTGGAGGTTATCTTTTCTCGTCGGGAGAAAAAACATGTCTGCTCAGGCGTCGGGCCATTGATTGTAGTTCGGTGTAACACTCGTCTAATACAGGTGTCGAGCCGGGTCGGAGTGTAAATCTACCACATCGTCGGGAAATAAGTAGATTCGCGTCAGCGGTTAAGTGATCCGTGTTGTGATTGGACATCGTCGTATCGGACGGTGACTCCTCGTGGCGGCCGGCAGCACGCCGGCGACAGCGTCGGGCAGCGAATAGTGAGATTCATTCCCAATCCTTCCCAAACTTGTGCCCTTATCCCGTATTCCTGCCTCGAATCGAGCTTTCGATTTCCGGTCTACGACGACAAGGTAAAGTAACAATCAAGATTTTCTCTCCCGTGCTGGCAAAAACCCAGCCCCTCAAGATTCCACGCCGTTCGGTTGAGGCGTGGAATTAAACACTTTCTTTTTCCTTGTCTTGAATTTCGTATAGATTGGGCATTCCCTTGGGACCCAGCACCAACCCAGAAGAAGGACAAACACTGAAACCAGATTCACCAGCATTTATTATTCTTTCAGGGTCGTCAAGTATGTCTTCGGCATGTTTAGTTATTAAGTATTCCCTTAATTCAGAGTGCCATTTTCTCAGGCTTTGTTCCGTAACCCTGCTTCGTGCTGAGTTTATTGATTCAGCGTGTCGCTGTGCTACATCTGGATGCCGTTTTAGGAAGCTGTCAAACCATTTTCGCCCAGGAATCCCATCCTTAAAAGGATTCTTTCGTCCGTCATCTTGTATTATTCGGATAACAGTTTCCAATAACCGTTCTTTTGTGATGGGGATTCCCTTTTTTTCATTTGCATTAATCCACTTGGTCAATAACAGCTCTTCTTTTGGGGTCAAAATAGTTGGTGGACCCATTTTCCGCTATACTGGATGTCTCATTTTCAATTTGTTGATGACAGTCAGCTGAGGTATATTATATTTACGACATGTCGGTCTTATTTTAGCGCCTTTACTTATTTCGTCTATGCATTTTAGTAAATCTTCTTCTGAGTATTTAAAAAATATATTTTTCGGTGGCATTTTAAATCTAAAACAACGAGAATCTTAGTTAAAACCTTAATCTGGTCATACACAGGAACACTATTTTTACTTTTGTGTACCAATAGCAAACCAGTGGTCAATTACTGGAGCATACTGCTTAAAACTATTTAAAACATAGGCTGAAAGCCCTAAATGCTCAAACAAAACCATTGCAATGAAAAAAATAAAAAAAAGGAAAATCCATTGACATCCTCGCAAACCTGTAGGTCAACAATAGGAACCCAGTACAAGATATGTTCCAGTAGTTTATTACCTTGAAAAATACTTGATAATGGCATCATTAATTATAAATAATAGCGTAAACAATAAATATTCAAAATAACACAACTTCATTACAGCACTTGGCAAATAAAAGGTGATTAAAAAGGATTTAGCTTACCATGTTCACTTACGCTTCTTTCTGGTATGGCGGTCGGAAGGCAAATGAATGAGATACCGGTCTATAAAAATGAGCAAGATAGCGATACTTTTAGTTCATTCTCGCAAATTCATGCTGGCGAAGGTTTGTAACAGTTTAGGCAGCTCAGCCAAATATGGCGTCATCGGTATGTGAAGAGCCGTGAGACTTAACTCCTTCCTCCTTAAGTTCGAAGTTCTCTGTCGTAGAAGCAGAACTTCGAAAATATACCTTTAAATGGTTATAAGTATAATAAAAAGTAAGGATACATAGAGCTAAACAAATTATAATGTAGAGTCCGATCGTCCAAACACTAATGCTTTTCACTGTTATAACTAGGAATTTTCTTCAGGGCATATGTTAAAAACTTGATGTTGGTTAGGTCAATATCTTCCAGAATCACAGGTTCCGGTATTGATGCTGTTTCAGCTAGAGGATGTACTATAGGTAAGTCGACAATTGGCATTTTATCCATAATGTTGTTTCTTAAATTCTATTGTATGCATTTTTAAAGAGATATTTCCGATCTTAACTTCACATGGATCATTAAGGGTAATTATGTAAGTTCCGTGAATCTTTTGGCGGAATATCTCGTTGGTGCAGGTTCTGGTAAGTAAAGTAGTATCTCCACTGTAGAGTATCCATCTATTATTCTTTATGAGGTCAAGTTTCAGTGCTCCAATCGAAACGGGTATTTGAGTGCATGACGTCACATTCTCTGCATACGTCATTAGCTCTGTTATGCAGTGATCCTGTTGGTACTGGGACATATCATCTCTGAGGCATACGTAGCTGGGTTCATCTATTTCTTGGCATGGACGTGCGAATATTATGATCTTTCTTCCTTTAGGATATAGGGGTATTTGGGAATTATAATGACTGTGCGGTTTTGGGATAACACAGGCAGGGGCAGGAGTTTATAATAGATATAAGTATTCCTTTCAACCAGTGGTATTTCTAAAAGGAAAGTAATTTGATTTCCTTTTAAAAATACTTTCAACGTTACAGTTCGTTCTATCTTAGCCAAGTTTTCTAATGTAGGTGGAATCACTCATTTTTCAACCTTGTTTATCTTCTCCAATAGTTTCATTAAGTTGTCTGACTCTATTACAGATTGATGCAAAATACCTAATCTACTTAATGCTAGGCTCTCTCATCTCTCTCTAGTCTCTATCTCATTCAATTTGATACGAATAGACTGAAAGTTATGTATCAGTAAATGGTACGCGTTAATGATTTGGATTTCGATATGATTATTGTATTCCATCTTTAGTACTTCTGTTATGTTGTTATTTAATTTTCTTAATATCGTATCAATTTGAATGATATTCTTATATAACTAAATTGTAGAGTTGGCAAGGTTTTGCGCAATTTCGGTGATCAACGTCAGTTTCTTATTATAATTGTTCTGATTTAACTTTACTTCATTAATCATTTTGTCATATCTGATGGCGTCATCGTTATCCAGATTTCCTGTAATTACCTTAATTAATGAACCAAGGGGGTTAAGTATACCTCGTTTTATACGAATGGAAGGCGCTACCTGTTGCAACTTTTCTATAACTACTTTCTTAATATAATCTAAATAAACCTTTAAACCAATAAAATCAAGAGTAATATCCCTTTTATCAAAATTACTAATTAATTTGTTTAATTCATATGCTCGTAGAACATTCCTCGACAACGAGTCTGCGAGGGGCTGTAAGTCCACGTGTTTTGCGACCATCCAATAGTCTTTGCTCAGTACAGCCATTCCATTTTTTACTGGAAGTATTCCCGGGTTATTTTGTATCTCTTGAACTAGAAGGCCCTGGGAGCTGAAAACCATGGTCACTATCAGGACGAGCAGGTGTCTGTGGAATACGTTTATTTTTATAACCGGGACTTTGGTGGCACGACGACCTATTTGTATTGGGGCAATGTTCCTTACTATTTCGCCTGTAACTAATGCATCGGCATATCTGGGCTTGTCTTTACTACTTCTTTTATTTGTTCCTTTTGCAAATACTTTATCTCCGGGTTCTATAAGTAATCGGGTTTCGCCGCCTCTTTGTCTAATTACCTTTCCTTTTCCTTTTGCTGTTTTGTCGGCTAAATGCTTATAGAGATATTTTGTTCGCTTTGCATGGTCCTGTACTAATTTCTGTTGGTAGAGTTTATCAAAATCGGCATCAAAAGTGTTTCTAGAGTCGGTGTGTCCTAACAGAACTTCTAACGGAGTCATACCAGTAGCGGAATATATACTGTGATTGTATGCCATTACTGCGTATGTCATAATTGTAGCAGCATCGGTGTACTTTTGTTCGTATTTAGCCAATCTGTATATTTCGATTATTGTGGAGTGAAATCTTTCCTTTAATCCCATAGAGTTAGGGTTGTTAGGGGTTCCAATGTGTAGATCAATTTTGTACATAGTTAATAGGTCTTTCATAAGGGCATTGTTAAATTCGGATCCTGCATCGGCACTGATTTTAAGTGGTATTCCATAAAAGGAGAAGTACTTGATAAGGGCTCTAACTACTTCAGGGGTTGATCTGTTTTCTATTTGAAAAGCTTGTCCAAGTTTGCTGAAGGCATTAATTATAGTCAGATAGTATTGTCCTTCTATAGTGAATTGATCGATGAAGATTTATTCCAATGGTTTTGTTTGTGTTTGTGTCAATTGAAGCTCGGGTTTTAATGGATTTCTGTCGTATTTCATTTTCTTATAGGGCTTGCATGAATTTATAAAGGTGGATATAATTTGTTCCATCTTTTGCCAAAAATATGTTCGTTTTATGTGAGAAAGCGTTTCCCGGATACCGCGATGGCAATTCTTGCCCTCATGGTATTTTCGTACAATGTTTTGCTGTTCATTTTCGTCGTCAACGAATACTACTCTTTTGGCAAATTCTAGAAATTTAACCTGTTCTCTTTTGAAGAGGAAAATCACAGCTTCAGTAAACTGTCGGCGGTGCTTCTCGTCCTCAAAATATATAAAGTATTTAGTCCTGTTTCCGACGTATTCCTTTACAAACTGCTTTACTAAGTCAGGTCGGTTTGTGGGTAGGTGTACTTCTAAAATACCCTGTTTTGTTCTCGAATTGTCCTTTACTCCCAATTTGTCAAGTTGCCATGTGTAAACTAATATTTGATTTAGTTTTGTATCTATTGCTTCCTGTAAAATGGGTATTCCTTCTGATTCAGTGTCTTGTGCAGAGTGTACAGTGTCTGTGTCCATTGATTTTTCAGATGCAGTTATTGTTGAACTAGATGGGCTGGCTATTGAGTAAGGGGGAGTCGTTTTATTTGATTGAGTTCTTTCTGAGTCTGTCTCCGGGTTAGTGATAATTGGTACAGGTTCCTTTTTCTTTTCTAATAATGCACACTCTTGCTCTATTTACTTGATTATTTTTTGAATTTTCTTTTGTTCTTCAGGATCAACATTTACTTTTACAGAAACGTCGTCCGTTTTGTCTAGTGCGTTTAACCTTATACGGGATAGTGCATCTCCATTACAATTTAGTTTTCCTTTCTTATTAACTGGATCAAAGTCATATTCTGCCAATCTTAAACGCCATCGTGTCAGTCTACTATTTGTGTCAGTTAAAGATTTCAGCCACTGAAAGGGTGTATGGTCCGTCACTACTAAAAATTTCTGACCGTATAAGTACGGTCGGAAATGTTTAATGGCCCAAACTATTGAAAGTAATTCTTTCTCTGTTGTACTGTATCTAGTTTCAGCGGGATTCAGTGTTCTGCTAGCATATGCTACTGGTCTGTCACTTCCAACTGTTCCTTGTGATAGAACAGCTCCAAGTGCAAAATCAGAAGCATCTGTCGACAATATGAATGGTTTGTTCATGTCAGGGTACTGAAGTATTGGGGCGTTTACAAGGAGTTCTTTGCATTTTTCAAAAGCGGCTATCTATTTTTCATCATTGGTGGGCATTTCACTTTTCTTCCTAAGTCGTACTGTCATGGGTTGCGTGACTTTTGCAAAATCCTTTATAAATTTACGGTAGCCTATGAGTCCTAAGAAGCTTTTAATTTCGGTTGATGTTTGGGGCAATGGAAAGTTTAGTACGGCTTTTATCTTGTCATCATTTGGTTTTAGTCCTTCACTTGTAACTGTGTGACCTAGGTACTGTACCTCTTTTCTCAAGAACTCTGATTTGTCTAGTTGTATCTTTAAGTTTGTTTTGCGTAATCTGTCAAAAATGAGGCTAAGTTTGGCTATGTGGTCCTGTAAACTGGCTGAATATACTATAACGTCATCCAAATACACTAAACAATGTATCCCTTGTAGTCCTCTTAATACATTGTCCATCGTCCTTTGGAATGTAGCAGGTGCTGTCTTTAGACCAAATGGCATTCTTGAAAATTCGAAATGTCCTGCTTGTGTTGTGAAAGCTGTTTTGGGTTGGTCACGTTGATGGTAGCAACTACTTCAATTTGATGGTAGCCGCTAGCTAAATCTAAAGTAGTAAAGTAGCAGCTTCTTCCTAGTTGGTCAAAGAGATCTGTGATGTTGGGAAGTGGATATCTATCGTCGGTAGTAATCTCATTTGGTTTCCTAAAATCAATTACTAGTCCGTACTTTTTTTCGTTTGATGCGTCCGGTTTTTTTGGAACTAAATGCACTGGGGCACTCCAGGGTGAGAATGATTCTTTAATTATGTCATTGTTTAACATTTTGTCTATCTGTTTATTGATTTCTTCGTTTACTACCAGTGGTTGTCTATAGGGTCTGATGTAAATAGGATCTTCATTTCGGGTTCTAATGTGATGTTTCGCTTTATAAGTGAAAGTCAATGGTAGTTCTTCTGTATAAAATATGTCCCTATATTCATGACAAAGTTTGGTAATTTTGTTTTTTTCTTTAGTGTTCATATGTTCTAGTCTGAGTTTTTGTAAATTTTCCGTTAATATTTGGTCTATTTCGGTTTTGTCTTTAGTGTAATTATTCGTTAGTCCATTTTCATTGTATTTGGTTACTTTGAAAGGTCTGGTTATCGTCAGATCCTGTGCACTGTCCAAAGTGTTCTGTATAATAGTCGTTGCGTAACCATCCTCACATTTAACAATAGCGTTGGGCATCCTAACACCATTGGTAAATGCTACGAAGTTCATTATTGCGTCTCCGTCATTCAGGTCAGTCGGTAATTTTACTCTTTTCTCACACCTAGGTGGTATCAAAATTTTATCTGTTGGGTTATATGTCATAGGTATGACTGCAGATTTTGTATAGATCATACCATTCTTCATGTTTATTTTTGCATCAAGTTGTTGTAAGAGGTCACTACCAATAAGTCCGTCATATCGTCCATCTACATCATACACGTAAAATTTGTGTGATTCTGGGCTGTTAAATGTCGGGAAAAGATTTATGTGTATTGTCTCATTATGTGAGCTTGAGGCGTGCGTACTTATGACTTCAAATGGTTCATGCTGAATATATTGTTGGAAGTACTCATGTGCTTTAGTTGGGCTAATAAATGATCTAGCATTACCTGTATCGATCATGAACCTCAAATTTATTTCAGGAATGTGTATGTATGGTAGTCTTAGTTGTGGGCTACAATTTATTGTTACTATCTCTGGTTGTTGTGGTGTGTAGCTATGTGAAAATTTTCCACAGTTTGCATGTTTTTCTCTACTTCTTGTTCTTGTACCTGGCAATCTTATATTCGTTACAGTCCTGGTTGTCATTCTCATAATATGGTTAATTTTCAGCTTCAGCTTCATTGATTTTGTATAACTCATTAAGGCAGAACCCTGGTTTTAAGGGAGGTGCCGTCCTCACACTAACGTCTGTCGATTTCTGTGGCAAGTTCGGTCTGAATCCTGTAGGTTGGGGCTGGCCAAGGCCAGGTGGTTTATAACCGAATTGGAATGATGGTTTATATCCTGATTGTTGTGGAAGGTTTGTTCTGTAACCAAAATGTTGTTGGGGTAAGTTTGGTCTGTAGCCAAACTGCTGTTGGGGTAAGTTTGGTTTGTAACCAAACTGTTGTTGGGGTAAGTTTGGACTGTAGCCAAACTGTTGCTGGGGTAAGTTTGGTCGGTAGCCAAACTGTTGTTAGGGTAGGTTTGGTCTGTAGCCAAGCTGTTGTTGATTTACGGGAGGCTTAACGTCAAATTATTGTGGAGGCTGTGTTACCGTAGGCTTAACGCCGAATTGTTGTAGAGATGTGGAGTATTTTGTTGCTGAAACGGTTTGTTACCCAAACCATACATTTTATTTCTTGCACTGTATTGGAATAAGAAATTTACCTCCTCTAGTACTGTACTGAGTGCATTTTCAAGTGTGTCGGCTCCCTTCAGTCTTACTATTCTCAACATGTCTTGGGGTAGATTATATAAGAACACGTCTTTCGATGTATTGTTATAAATCGTGATTTAACTTTGTCTTAGCGCATCGTCCTAAATTATATTATTACTTTTGCGATTAAATAGGATCTAATGTTTTGGATTCTATTGCAGAAATCTAGATATGATTCGCCAGAGTTTATCTTTAGGGTCTCTAATTCAATGGCAATGCATTCTTCAGAACGCGGATCTCCGAAATGTTGTTCTAACGCTAACTTTAATGCATTCCAGGTGTTTGAGTCTTGGCGCTCACTTATCAAAGTGGCGGCCTTTCCAGTTAATTTTGATGTTATTATTTGAAATATGTATAGATCCTGAGCCTGGTTGCCGTCGACACGGCACATAGAGATAACATATTCACATTTTCGAATGAAAAGATTTAACAAATGTATGAACATTTGTTAAATCTTTTGGTAATGATACCATCGAATTTCGGGATGACACTTGCTATATCTTTTTCGGAATTTGCACTAGATTTTCCATTTTTATTTATTTTACAACGATATTTAATTTAATTTAATTTAATTCTATGACCACTTATCACTTATTTTACTATTGGAATAGGCAGCAATAACTGACAGCGATGTTTTGTCTGTCTGTTAGCACTGTCCCTCCTTAATACTACTTAAAGGTACTTGTTGAAAAGGACGTGAAAATTGCGCCGGCGATGCTGTCCAGACACAATCCTGCACTGTCCCTCACTATCTTTAATGGTTGAATAGGAAGCGAAAACTGCGGTGGCGATGCGAATCCACAGTACACAATTTTGCGCAATCCTTCACTATTCTCAATTGTCAATTGTAAGACGGGCTGGTTTCCGCAACGCGACGACGAAAGCGCCTATTTTGCGTGTGGGTGGGAATGCGATATCATTCGAGCCAACTCAACTCCTCCAGGAACGCCAGCAGGCCCTTTACGTTACCGACTATCCCTGGAAGGTCCCTCGATTGACCGAGGTGTTTAGCCCTGTAGTCCGCTACTCCTGTGCACTCCATGAGGACGTGAGCAGCCGTTTCTTCTGCCTCCAAGCAGGCTCTGCAAAGGGGGCTGTCGGTAACACCTAGGAAATATAGATGTTTATTAAAGAAACCATGGCCAGTAAGTGCTGCAGTCACCAGTCGCATGCGCGGCCTACTAAGTCGAAGCAAGGTCTTAGCAAGCCTAGCGCTAGGGGACGGCAAGGCCAGCTTAGCCTGCCTGCACTCCTCATGGTTTGTCCAAAGAGTGGCATGATCATTCCTGGTCGACTCTCTCAGAAATGTGCGTACCATCTTGAAGGGAAGAGGGATGATAGGTTCGGGACCATACGCTGTCAAGCTAGATCCTTTACGCGCCAACTCATCCGCTGCATCGTTACCTCTTGACCCGCTGTGTCCTTTTATCCATTGAAGGATTACGCGGTTATGTTGACATACCTCCATTAGTCGTTTGTGACACTCGTAGATTAGCCCTGAGTTAATAGTGTTGCTATTTAGGGCTTGTAAGACGGCCATGCTATCCGAGAGGATTCGAATGGAGGAATCTCTTACCTTTCTCGATGCTATGGCATTAGCGGCCGAGATGATGCCCATGCATTCAGCTTGAAAGACAGTATTATAGGCACCCAGTGGAATGGCTATCTTGATGTTTAAGTCCTCCGAGAAGGTGCCTGAACCAGTGCCTGCTTCAGTTTTTGAACCATCGGTAAAAATTCTGAGCTCTTTAACGTCGAGCCCCTCAACCCGATGGTCTTCATGTAACTGTATATTGTATTTTTTGTCAAAAACAAATTGTTTAGGGTTTCTGTCACTGCAAGCCATAGAGATGGGAATTTTTTTGTAAAATTCCCCTAGGATGGCGGTGTGTGAGGTCCTGTTTTTCCTCCAAAGTCCTAAGGTGTTGAGTCTCACCACAGATGACGCGGCCTCCTGCTTAATATACAGCTGGAGTGGCGGAAGACACAGCATGGCCTCCTTTGGAGTTTGCTTACCATTGTGGTTAGTTTGGTCCTGGTCCACCACACCACAGCTCCGTAGCAGACAAGAGGACGGATCACCGTCACGTACAGCCAAAGAATGATGTTGGGAGAAAGTCCCCACTTTTTCCCCACCATTCTCCGACACTGCCAGAAAGCAATACTTGCCTTCTTTAGTTTGTTGTCAATGTGGCTACTCCAGTTGAGCTTGCTGTCCAAGGTTATGCCCAGGTACTTCACCTCAGTTGCTAGCTGGAGTTCCGTTCCAAAGAGCTTAGGTAGGGTATACATACTAAGAGCCCTATTGTTAGTGAACATGACCATTTCCGTTTTTGTTGGGTTAACCGCCAGGTCATATTCTAGACACCAGCGCTCCACGATGCGAAGAGCTGTTTGTTTAAGGTTGCACACTGTGCTCGCAAATTTACCTGTGATGAGGATTACCAAATCGTCGGCGTATCCTACGGTGTAGTATCCATTAGCGTTAAGCTTAGTAATCAGGTCGTTAATGACCAGATTCCACAGAAGCGGGGAGAGCACTCCTCCTGCGGGAATCCCCGCACTACCTCCGCCGATAGGGACTCACCAGCTAGACTCACGATACGTTTATTAAGCATGTTTGTGACCCAGTTGTTTACAGCTGTTGACACTCCATGCCTTGTTAGAGATGCACTTATACTGCTATGCTGCGTCTTGTCAAAGGCACCTTCTATATCAATAAAAGTTCCAAGACAGATGCATTTGTTTTGAATCGCCTCTTCAATTGGATACAACTGCATGGAGAGCCGATTCAGTAGACTTACCCAAACTATATGCATGCTGATTCTTGTGTAAGGGTATATGTTTTAACGCTCCATCTCTCAGGTGCCTCTCGCACAAACGTTCGAGAGTCTTAATCCTTCACTATAAAATATGTGGAATGGGAGAGGAGAATTGGAAAGCGATTTCGTCACGTTGCGATGTACTCACACTTCTGCCATCGTCCCTCCTTGAGCCTTGAGGTCCCGTCGTCCACTGCACTGACTCTATCAAATTTATTTGGTTCGAGGATTCCCGTTGTAACGCGTGAAAACGTCCGTTGGTTTTTAGTTTCCCCAACGCGGAAATCCTACCGGCTGCGCCAGATAAGTTTTAGCGCACGTAAACAACGTTTGAAAAAATAAAGATTTAATTGAGATAAGATATTACAATGTCTTAGAGCTCTTAATACGACTATTTTACTTAATTACTACCTCTAGACTGAGGGAAGAAAGCAGAGAGGTCTCCCGGCTCACGATTTGTCAGCTCCTCATCATATGGCACTTCCAGGGCTCAGCCAAATATGGCGTCATCGGTATGTGAAGAGCCGTAAGACCTAACTACGTAGGTACCAAAATTTATTGATATCTCTGAGATCAGGTACTTAACAAAAGAAACCGACTGGACACTGGAAATATGGAAAAAATACAAACTTTGTTTCAAAACTGGGACAATAAAAGTTCTAATGGAGACGTCACTTTTCGCCTTTGTTCCAAAAACTTTAATCACATTAGCACTACCTATTCCGATCACTGATAAATAATCATCCTTATAATCTTCTTTAATCAGTCTTTATTGCGGTAATTATTCATTATTCATCTCGCTCGTCAGCTTCATTTTCCTTGTTTTCTGACACAGGAAAAAGCATGAAACACGGTTTGTCACATAGTGGTACTTTGCACATACAGCAAATACCGCTGGTCCTCTTTTGTATTTTTCTAGTGCTGCAGAATCTGCACCGTCTTCTTGCTGTGCCGTCAACAAACCAGTGTTTCCCGATATTTTGACACCGAATTTCATTTGGCACTCCAAATTGTCCTCTCTTATTCTTGAATATAGTTGGTCGGTATTTTTTTGATGTGTAGTGGTCGATCAAGATACGTGCGATTTTCAATCGGATCTCTCGGTGCGAATGCTTATTTACTGCATGGTTCAAATTGTACGTTTTGTACGTATTTATTATGGCGGAATCGAACATGAATATGAAAAGCCTCACCCAGAATTTTCGAGACTTCCGGTCTAAAGGGTATGATGCTCTAAAATGGTCAAAGTGGTCGACACCTCCCATGGTTAGTGTGTAGGAGGCGATAGCAGCTGGGCAGAGAATGTCTTTCTTAGAGCCATATTTTTGGGACCTCTTTACAAATACTGTATCGAGTGGTCTATGAGCAGTCGAGAGAACGCCTACATATCTTGTTTCATGACACTTTATAGCAGTGATAAGCTCAGATGTCATAGATGCAAACTGATGCTTCTCTAATCTCATGCTTTTTGGCTGACTGAGTGGTAATGATCGGTCGCGTGCAACTAAAGCAGGCCAGCTCGGAAGATGTGCTTGCTCTTTTTCAGGATTCGCAGCTTCGCTTCGTGATTGTGGTGTGTCACAATCACTTGGATCTTCAATATGAGTAGTAGTCGTGTGTCGTCGTGAGAGGAATTTCGTCTTCGGCTTGTCAGAATCGTTTAACTCCAAAATTTTCAAAATTGAATCCATGGAATAAGCTCTTCGTGGAGCTAAACCAGGAGAACTTGTTTGTCGAATTTCTTGCCCCTTTGTAGGCTTTGAACAGTTGCTTTGTGATATCTATATATATATATATATACATAGTCAGGTCATAAGTTCTGTCACATGTGCAATATGAAATAATTCAGACATGTTTATTATTAATGTAAACATATATATAGCAAAATAAACTTAATAAAACATAGATTCTTATGGTAATAAAGTTTATTCAAAATGACCCCCGCGATTTTGAATACAGGCCTTTATTCTGCGCGGCCAGTCGTCTATCGCAGCACGAACGAGGTCCATGTCAATATCGGCGGCTGCCTTAATCAAGGATGCCTTGAGTGACTCCAAATCAGGATGAGGCTTTGAGCAGGCCTTTTCCTCCAAGTGTTGCCATATCTTGTAATCTAACGGACTCAAATCTGGACTGGAGGACGGCCAGTCTTCGTGCCGGATGAAGTCGATTTCACGCGCCGCCAGCCAGTCTTGTGTGCTTTTCGCTCTATGAGCTGGCGCAGAATCTTGTTGGAATACCCAGTGCCTGTTATTAAACATGGTATGAGAAACAGGTTCCACAAGGTTCTTGAGGACTGTATTTTGATACACAACTGCATTCGTTTTTACGCCTTTCTCACAAAAATGTACCTCAGTTAAGCCCCAATAAGAGACTCCCAACCAAACCATGAGCGAGGATGGAAAATGACCTCGTTGGACGCGCGGAATACGGTTGCTCGCTTCTTCACTGCTGTGTGCGTACACCTTATCATTTTGTTTGTTGTAGCTCTCTTCCACGGTGAAAATTTTTTTATCCGAAAAAAGAATTTCCCGATGCTTTTTTCCCGCGTACCGCTTCAACAAAGCGCGGCATCTCTTCAGTCTCAGGTCCATTAAACGAGCGTCCGAACGATGTCCTGTTTTTCTTCGATATGCCCTAAGCCCTAAGTCTTCATTTAACACCCTTTTCACCGTGGTCCTGCTTAACCCCATCTGAAGGGCCAACAGTTTCTGCTTACGTATGGGATTTCTTTGAATTCGCGCCTTCACAGCTTTTATCACTGCTGGAGTCCTAACAGAGCGAGGGCGACCACTTCTTGACCTGTCATCTACACTAGAGTCTTCATTGTATCGTTTTATGGTACGATAAACGAATCTTTTGGTTATATTCAAATTTTTCAGTAAGTCGAAAATCTGAATTGGCGCGTAACCGCAACGATGCAACGCAATAACTGCGACACGGTCTTCTTTAAGTGTCCACTCCATATTTAAAAATGAGGATAATTCTAAAAAGTAAAAATTTTTATTTTCATGAAAAATTCGAAATTCGAATTCAATAAACTTTTTTGTGGCCAGCGTTCTAAATTCAAAAGTTTTTATTGTGTGACAGAACTTATGACCTGACTGTGTATATATATATATATATAGCGTGGCGGAGTTTCTTCATGAATGTCAGGAGTTGTTGTTGTTGAATAGCTTCGCGATCTACATTTCTTCTTTAGCAAGCTGGCCTGAACAGTTCTGGAACTAACTTGCTCTATAAAATCCAAGAGTGAATCCGTGGAATGGGTTCTGCCTGAAGCTAAACAAGGACGACAGTTTTGTGGAGTTTATTGCTCCATTTTTAGGGTTAAATAGTCGCTTCGTGGTGTAGATACTGTTGGACGAGATTCTTGCTCGATTTGATAATTTGAAGATCTTCCTGAGGTGTGTTTATTCTGTAAGCCGGATGTACCTTCTTCTAAAAGCGCTTGGAGAGTTTCATTAGTATCTTCGTCGTTTTCTGCATTAGAAGCTTCATCTTCGTTTGTTTCGGCACCCCGGAATCCAAACATTTGTTTTTTCAAAAAAAATCAAAATCAAAAATCATTTATTTCCATAGGATGTTGTTACATCACTTAGATCCGTCATTACATTTTTTTGGGTGAGTTCACTAACCCAATGGCGGAATCTGTGGAGAAGAGCTCACCGAAGAAACTCCACAGTCGTCGCATCTTTTGCGTTTCCTTTTTTAAATAAAATATTGTCAAATTACAAAATGAATGCTAATTATATATCGAAACAGCCTGTTACTCAAACAATCTATTCCCATGGACATCTGTCCTCTAAGTAATCAGATATCCTGTAGTAACCTTTTTTATACAATTTCTGTTTTATTATTATTTTAAACTTGTCTAAAGGTAAGTTTTTAATATCAGTAGGGACCTTATTGTAATAGCGTATACAATTGTTTTTAAAAGAATTACTAATTTTATGTAGTCGGCTTACATAAGCAACCAACTTGTCTTTATTTCTAGTATTAAAATTGTGTATATCACTGTACTTCTGAAAATTAGTTATATTTCTTTTTACATACTCAAGATTGTCATAGATATATTGAGACACAAATGTCAGAATATTGATTTCTTTAAACTTTTCCCTCAGTGACACTCTAGGCCCTAATCTATAAATTGCACGAACAGCCCGTTTTGCAGAATAAATATACTATTAGCATTCGCAGCGTGACCCCACAATAAAATACCATAGGTCATTAGACTATGAAAGTAACTAAAGTAGACTAGTCTAGCGGTGTCTACGTCGGTAAGAGCTCTAATTTTTTTAACTGCGAACGCTGCCGAACTCAGTCTGTTCGACAATTTATTTATATGAGGATCCCATTGTAGTTTGGCGTCTAAAGTAATGCCCAAAAAGACAGTCGACTGCACAAGGTCCAATCTCTGTCCTTTTATAAATATGTCTGTAGTTACCGGGTTCACATTGGGTAACACGAATTTAATACATTTAGTTTTCTTTTCATTAAGTAATAAATTGTTAACAGTAAACCAGTTCACTATACTAGAGATAGCATTGTTTACCTCGTCATAATTTGATTGCTGTCTTTTAACTTTAAATATCAAAGAAGTATCATCGGCAAACAATACTAACCCATGTTTTGCTTTAACAAGGTAAGGTAAATCATTAATATATACTAAAAACAAGAAAGGACCAAGAATTGAACCTTGCGGTACGCCCATACTTATTGAAGACCCAGGTGATCTTTTCCCATTAACATCGACCATCTGAACCCTATCTGTTAGATATGACTCCAGAAGGCCAAGTGCCTGATCTTTTACACCATAATGGCGTAACTTCCTGACAAGAGTGTCATGATGGACGCAATCAAAAGCCTTGGATAGATCGCAGAAGACACCTATTGCATCCATTGCGTCTTCCCAGGCATCAAAAATATTGTCGATTAGTTCAACACCAGCATCGGCTGTTGAACGACCCTTTGTGAAACCAAACTGAGCAATATGAATTAAATTATTGAGATAAAAATGACTTTGCAATTGATTAAGTATGAGTTTTTCAAATATTTTGCTAAGCGTTGGTAGTATCGATATGGGTCTAAAATTGGTGGGGTCTGATGTACTACCAGCTTTGAATAAAGGTATAACTTTACTTAGTTTCATCAAGTCAGGAAACACACCACTATCTATACATTGATTAAATATACAACAAAGGTGAGGTGCAATACAATCTACAATGGAACTAATAATTTTTACTGATAGACCATGGGCGTCAGCTGTCTTTTCCATTTCCAGGGATTTAAACGCTTTTACAATGTCTTCATTATTTACGTGCCTAAATTTAAAATCTGTTTTACATTCCTCAAAGTTTTGTTTAAGTATAGATTCAGCAGCAGCGGGAGATGAATTTAAAGACTTGGTTGATGAAACTGGAATGTCCATAAAGAAATTTTCGAAAGCTTTTGCTACTTCTAGGTCTGTACTTAGCAATTGATTATCTATCTTAAGCTTGAAGTTATTATGTGTAGCTTTGGCCTTTCCAGTCTCTCTGTTTATAATTTGCCAAGTCGTTTTCATTACATTGCTACTAGATTCAATTTTGTTTTTAATGAAATTAGATTTAGCTACGGCACAAACGCGTTTAAACATTTTTGAATAACTACGAACATAATCTAGAAAGGCCGTATTTTTGTTATATGTTTTCTCTTCATAGAGTTCATATAATCTTCGTCTGCTCCTATGAATTCCAACTGTCGCCCAGTCACTAAACAAAGCTTTGTTATTAACTTTTATAGTTTTTGATTTAAATACCGTATCATATTCATTTTTGACAAGGTTAAATACTGAGTTGTACAACAAATTTGGATCGTCACTGTATGGTATTTCCCATAGTTTATCTAAAATATTATTCCTGTAGTGTTCAAGCCGAGTGTCACTAACGGGCACACATGTAATATCCTCTTTTTGGTCCTTTTTTATTTTAATATTGAATATACCTATCTGACCAGAGTGATCAGAGGTTAATTTATTGATGACCGATTTGAAAATGGGCGTAATGTTAGTAAATATATTGTCAATGCAGGTAGCAGATGTTGCAGTAATTCTAGTAGGCTCCAAAACGCTGTTCAAGACGCATCTCGACAAGATGTTCCTTTGGTAACAATAAGTACGAGTCCGAAGGACTGCTTACTTGATCTCCATAAAGCGGATCATCCTCTTCATCACAGTCTGACAGATCGGATAAATCATCAAGCTGGTTCATGATTTTCTGTTGATCTCCAACAGACAGACTTCTTTTTCTTTTCTCAGCCATGCCGTTGTCACGTGAGATACCTTATGTTTAATATTTATGCTTCGGAACGCACCGGTTTTTTGCTGCGCGGATCGACCGCGAGTGATCGGTACATCACTAGCCAGCTGTCACTTGCATAGAAAAAAAAAAGACTAGCTAGTTGGCACTTTGTGGGTATAATTTGTTCATCAATTGATAAATATTCTTCTTTGGGTATTTTTAATAATTGTTTTCTTACAATTTTTATCATATCACTTCTACTAAGTTCTTTGATCGTGTCAAAAAAATGTACCGTGACATGGGGTGACTTTGATTAAAAATTTTAATATATTTGCTTGTAACTCAGCCAGTTCAAGTATAAAAAAAAACTGAAAAAATACTTTAGTGATGACTAAGCATATTAAATAATCAGGAATGATAAAAAAAATGTATAAATGTTTTTTTTATGGCTTATCAACTTAACACTTTAAACGGGGTTACTTTGATAGCCACACTTTTTTTGGTTGATACTCATAGTAACCCCTTACAGGATTCTAAAACAAAAATAAAATATTCCCTCCTCTTATTATTTATTTAATTACAGAATTTGATATTAATTTTGACAAGCTAATTTACTTTTTATCACATGTATATATGCATGTAACTTTGTGAAATCTAAGCGGTGAATATATTAAAAAAGACTCTAGTTACGAAAATTATTATTTATTTAACTTAACATAGGTACCTATTATAGGAACTTTAAGCAATAGCCTTTTGTGGTAAACTATGGGATCAAAAATTATTTATTAGAATATCTGAATATACTATTAAACGAACTTAAATCGATAGTCTTTAATTTTAAACAATGAGATAAATTTCTTTAAAAAACTAAAATTATATGTTTAATACTTCTTACAAATTAAAATCACTATAAATGTTACTAAACTAATAAATGTTCAAATACAATCAATGCGAAATCTCTCTATCTTATAGTTCTTTCACATCTACGTCTTGTTCAAAGACATATAAACCTTCGCGTAATATTGGTTTGGGTAGTTAACATAAGATGTTACTTTCTTAGATTCTTGCCGGGGTCATCAGATACGTTTGACTCGTCGTAGATAAATATGTTCGATGGTGGTATTTCAACCAATTTCAACCCTTGGAAGGTGGTCAAAATACTTGTTTATTGAGTTACTACTACTGATCCACTGTAGCTCTTGCTCGTTTAATGTTTGTCGCGACTCGTTGGCCATTTTTGTCACGTTTCAGGACGCTCAGTGCCCAATCTATACCAGGCAAGTTGTTTGAGAACTTCGTAACATTTCTTCCTTGTTAGTCTAAATATGATTTTGCAAACATCGTGAGTGGGAATCCCCAATCAGCACAAGTAGCCGCAGATCTTAAAATCGCCGCTTCTTCCAGATGCGAGAACACTGGCTGTGCGCCTTATTGCCATGCGTTCCCTTAAATTTATTGTACAACGTGCCAAAGGGAATTTTGTAGGTCAATGATGCTGCATTAATACTCATTTCCTCGTCGGTTATTCTTAGTAGGGCTTCCTCTAAGGTCTCCGCGCTATAATTTTTATACTCACGGCTACCTGCCCGTTTCTTGTAAGCGCGCACCATGTTGAATCTAACAAAAAAATAAACAGGGGTCATTTTGATTACCTTATTATACGTACTGTTACATTAATAAATACCTTGGGGTGTGATTGATAACTATCAAAGTCGCCCCATATCAATTATCAAAATAGCCCCGTTGGCTACACTTCAACATTGAAGCCAAAATGGCTGTCACCGGTAAAAACAATATGACGATTATACTCACAAAGAATGACATAAATACACAAGTTAAGTAAAACTGAACAAATTTTATAATCACTCTTGTAACAAACAAGTTTCCTGATGCACAATAAAGTCGTATCGGTAGGGATATTTTTAAAATTTATTTTTAATGTAATACAAAACAGCTGCTGCGTCCACGTCGAGGGGTAAGATGGAGGATATATCAGAGTTGCCATTACTAAAAAAAAACAAGGATTCGTCCATAAATTGCCAAGATTTTAATGAAAAACCTACCAAAAACAGCTATCATCAAAGATGCCCCGTGTTTTTAAAGTAACCCCATTTCACGGTATGATACTCTTGATTTGTTCAAATTTATTACATGTCATAGTTGAAGCCACTTTTTCAAAATATGTCCCTTCACGCCAGTAGTGGCGCGTTGGCGGTAATTGAACTACTGACATGTTAATTATTACACCAATAAATTTGGTTATATCGTCCCTAGTTTAAGAATTTTCCTTTCCAGGGTCTATCTGTTCGGCATATAGCTTGCTCTGATCATATATCAAGTCTAGAGCTTCTGTCGTAAATAGTAGTTTAAAAAAGTCCATGGGCGTTTCTTACTTTCATATCTCGTCTGGCAGATCCTCACATCCCAGAAAACATGTGTTCTGGTTGTCAAAATCAATAGACTTTTCGGTCCATACGTAACTGGCCTTTTTTATAATTCTGTTTGATTTTTTTTGTTTGTCTTCTTTATGCCATTGGATGTTGATGGCTGTTCTGTTTTTTCGACCAGATCACCTTCATCTTCATCTAAGCATATTGCCTCCATCTCAGCAACATCTCCATCATCATCATCTTCATCATCTTCAGATTCCTCCACGATTAAAGTTTTTTTTTTTGTAAAGTATATTCATCATCATCTGATAGATTTTCATCTTCACTATAATCGGGAAGAATTGTGACTGTACGCCCAAGCGTTTTCATTTTATCTGTAACAACTACAATACAAAATTAAATTGGAATCACCCTCCAAACAGAATTGGCAAAGAGTCAAAAGGATCTTGCGTTACATAAAGGGAACATGATCGCTTGGTATCAAGTACAAAGCAAAGCAAGAAAACCTGCTAGAAGGATTTAGTGACGCAGATCACAGCGTAGATCTAGAAACCGGAAGATCAACCACAGGAGTTGTTTGTCGCTATGCCGGTGACATTATTTCGTGTCTCAGTCAAAGACAAGCTTCATTCGCGATCTCCACAACAGAAGCTGAGCTTATGGCGGCTAATGAAGCAGCTAGAGTGCTAGTCTGGCTTACGAGGATCTACAATGTCTTGATTACGCAAACTGAAGCACCCAAGCTACATGTGCTCCCAACAATCATGCAAAAAAGGGGGACTCCTAATCCCTTTCAGCCTCCCCATCCTTCAAAACCACTTAAATCGTATTCACCTAATGTAAACCCCCACTTGCTGAATATTTTTATGATACTTCTTTTGCAATAAGGATAATTTATAAAACCATATAATATGATATGGATGATCTAAATTAAATACGATCATTAAAAACAAATAACGAAATGGCGGCGGACAATATTTTAATTACCAATGGATATACCGTATGCATGGTATTCCATATTTGGATTCAAAAGTTAATAATGCATGTTGTTCCATATATGCCCAGGCCATAAAACCTGCTATGCATGTTGTTCCATATTTTTTTTATTTTTTTATGCTCTCCCATAAGAAATTTAATAAGCAAAAGATTCATGAAAATAAGTACAGAGAATATAAATAAGATATTTCATTCTAGTTCAAGACAGTACGTGTGGGACTGCCGCTTCATCCTCATATAGGCCTGTGCGATTCCACCTATGGCGGGTGCCGCGGATGCACATGCTGCTAGCCCTGATGATGGCGGTATGAATTCTTGCTCGTAGCCAGCCCATTATTGTGGCAGGGGTCCGGTTCCAGCGGTCCGCCAGCATTTCGGCGAGGTGTTTAGTGAATGATATCGTTGGTGGAGCAAAAACTCCGTCTACAGAGGTTACTAAAGGGGTGAAGGTGGTGTGGCGCGTCTCGCATGGGTCGCAGTACTTCCTTTTCTTTTCTTCTTCAGCTGAACGAAGGACAGCCGCTACGGGGCGTGATGGGTGGGAGGGAGCGTCGGTGTCTATGACACGGATATCAAATAACGCCTCTGGGCAATCCATACCCCCCGACAAGCCAAGTCTCCGCGCAGCCAAGTATCGCCTTCGGAGATGACTGGCTCTTTCGTGACGTTTCCCTAGGCTCGCTAGCACAGTTCACAGAAAAGATCCCTTATTTCGTTATGTCTGCGTGTGATAAGGCCACCTGTTTTGCAGCACAAGGCGTGGTCCACGTTGAAGTTGTCATTGCCGCAGCCGTCGCAAGTCGCAGGCATGGAGATTGGTGTGCGTATCTTATGGCCAGGGCATCTCTAAATTCGTGGGGTGATAAGTCTAAGTTGTCTTTTCTTGTCGGTATTACTGAAAGCCAGGTTGATGTTTTTGTTTTCATTTTTGTCGCTATTGATCTTTCTATTGCTCTTTTCTTTTTGGATGGTAATTTTGTTAGAATGCTTTCTAGAGTTTCGTTCTCGTATGTTTCTTTTTCCTTGTTTCCTTCCTTTCTTGCGTCACGCAAAGAATTGTAGTGTTCAGCCAGGTTTATGTCTTTCATCTCTGTTGGGGCTGTTGAAAGTATTGTAGATCCCTGTTTTGAGATTTGGTCTGCTCAGTTTGGTGTGTTGAAGGGGTCAGAAAGGGCAAGTCCGCCTTTGTGGACTGGGAGGGTAAATAGCAGGGTTTCAAGTTTTGTGATTTCGCCTCCGATTAGTGTTGGTATGAATTTGTCGTGTAATGTGTTAGTTAAGGCTTCAAAAAGTTCTTCTGCATTTTTTAAGACACGTAGTAGGAAGGACCATTTAAACTGAGCTGCTTTAGTTAGGGCAGTGTAAGCGGCTTGAGGTGAGTTTTTGCAGATTGTTGTGAGTTTCTCGATGAAAGATATCCATTCGGTTACTTTCTTTTTTACGAAGTCGTCCCCTCCTGTCCCTATGTAGCCTCCTAGGAAGCGGGAGCCGGTAACTATGGAGACGTTGGTACCGGAGAACGTCTTTTCTGCGGTAGACTTGTCGGTTTCTGACACTATTAGAAATGTTTTTTTACCTTGTGGTAAGTAGCCGTATGCTGGGCCTGTTTTGTTTAAGTTGTCTCACCATTGTCGTAGGCTTTGGAAAGTGCCTTGCGCGGAGGATTCATCGGCGTACCAGCATTGTGTGACTTTGTTTTCGGTTTTAATTTTGTTAATTATTGGTAGTGTTGTAAGCGCGTACAGTGGCATTGCGAGTGGGTCTCCTTGGGTTACGCCTTCTCTGCTATATAGTCTTGTATTAGAATCGCGAAATACTAGTTCAGCGTGGCCATTGTAAGTATTATAAAGAAAGCGGGCGCAGTGTGGCCAGTATATTCTTGCTTGCCAGAGGGCTAGTTGTCTATTCACGGCGTTAAAAAGCATTGTTCGCGTCAACGAGGAGCATTCCCCAATTTGAACCAGGTTGGCAATCTCTTTGGAAGACATCGATCATGGCATGAATGGCGCCTTCGATGCCACTGCCCAGTCCACTGCAGAGCTGTAACTGGCCGCATGCTTCAGTGACTTCAGAGCCTGTTGCTAAGATCATGCATTTGGATAATATTCTTCGTAGGCATTCGCCGATGCCGAATAGGTCTTATGCCAGGGCATTTGTCCAAAGCAACAAGTCGGCTTGACATTAATGCTTGTGTTTGGGTCCAGGGTATGGTTTCGTTGCTAAGTTTCGTTGTGAGCTGCGCTATGGCTTCTCTTAAATGGGCGCTTGCTTGGCCGAAGCGGAGTAGGAAATCTCTCCAGTTTTCGGCTGTGCATCCAGTGGGGCCTCCGCCGCCGTGTCGTTTTCTCGCAACTGTTTCGACATGGTCACAAGTTATTTCGATTTCAAGGAGTGGTGCGAGTTTTGTGACGTCTTTGGGGAGGGTGAATAAAGCGGGATCTGGAGTATTAGGCGGGGGGTGCTTTTCTCTCAGCACATCACTGACGGTTTTGCCGGATGGATCAACTTCAGTGTCTGGGTTTAAAACTTTACTCTTGTCTTTTGTAAGGAGCCAGTTGAGCGCTTCCCGCGTTTTTCCATGTAGTATCAGTCGTGTGAATAATTTTGTTTCTTGGTCATTGTTGTTTTGTTTCCGGTTTCTTGTATTCCATATAGATTTATCTGCTTTGGTGGATTCCGTGATGAGTTCCTCGAAACGTTTGTCTGCCCAGAGTTTTAGGAGCCGATCGAGTAGTCTCAGTATATCTTTCATTTTTCTAACGTTTTTGTCTCTTTGCAATATGACCGCAGCAAAGGTTAATACGTGTTCAGAGGGGTAGGTTGATTTGGTTAGATGCTCAATTTCGTTGGCCAGAGTGTGTACGAATTTTCTACTGGCAGTACCGCATGGGAGGTCGTATAGCTTGCCATGAATGTTACAGACGTTGTCCCAATGCCTTTGCCAGATGCCAGACTTGGGTCGGATGGCATTCAGGAATGGGGATCCGAAGGCTTCTTCCAATGGTGACATTGGTGATTGCCCATCAGTGGTTGTTTTAAGAGTAGCGGATGCTGATTGGTTTGGTACATCTCATGTGACGCTGGAGCCCATTTTTCTTGAATTTCCTGGGGCATAGCGGGCATTCGGTGTTAGCTTGTGACATATGGGTGGGTATTTACTTACTTGAGCTATTTGCACTATAATTTTGTTATTTAGCTCTCGGATAAGGGTAAGATTAATAAAAACAAGGGATTTTGTTTATAAATAAATGGGTCTAAAGGAAATAATATTGAAATTAAGTATTTTTGTGAAAAATATGTCTATTTGACGTGACAGCTGACCATAGACTCAACAAAATTGTAAACGAAATTTTATCAAGATGTGATTGAAATTACTTATATATTTTTCGATAGGATCGTTCGGGATACGTTTTAATCTACAATAAAGTACAAAATCTTATTAATTTGCACAAACTAACGTAGAAAACAACTCAAATTTGAGGTCGAACTCGCTCACCATCAAAATATGCCAGAATGACAGCTCCTATCATTGAAATATCGAACCAGAGACAAGCTAGAGGCACGCCATTATTATTTTACGTTCGGATACACATCTAACAAGTATTGTAGTATTGAAATATCGAACCAGAGATAAGCTAGAGGCACGCCACTATTATTTTACGTTCGGATACACATCTAATAAGTATTGTAGTGTTGATCACGTAAAACAGATGGCGTAACGAGTATATTTCTACCAGAATTGGTAATGTACCAAATATGGGACGACATGCGGTAAAGGGTTAAGCAATTATTGCTTCTAGTTCCAGATTCAGCTGAAAAAATGCCAGCTAAACGCAGCTTCTGGCACATAACCTTAAGTTGAAGCTTCTGGAGTTAATACGACAATGGGACTTCATCTGGGGAGCTGCTGGCTGCTGGAAGTATACAGCGCATGCTGAATTTGCTGCCATTTTGGATATTGGATTTACAGGTAAAGCTTATATTGGCACTAGTCTGGAATCTTTTTTAACATAACATTTACTTACAAGCAAATACATTGCTTCTGGCCCCACACTAGGATACCCTGTAATTTCGCAATAAGGATCTGCTGTTGGATCAAATAACTCTATTATATATACATAAGGATATACAGAAGGGTATAAAAAATTCAGTGAGCGCAAAATTCTCTGCTGAAGCAAATCTCCAACGCACCCTGGTTCAACAGAAACGCAGAGGCCATGACCATCTAAATATGAACACAGTCAAGGAATTGATAAAGTTCTACAGCAAACAGAACAAATTATGTCAGATAAAATATCCAAACAAACTTGCAGTCCAACTGAATATTCCCTCCTACATGGGGTGCCTGAAGAGACATAACATGTTAGAGCTGGACAGCCTCTGATGCCCAATCCCAATGGGGTATTGCCTCTACATACCACCATTACTCAAAATATGGCGTAGTCATAGTTTGCATGATGAACTATTAACAAAAAAAAAACTTCTTCTTCAGGGCCTTTGTGCACATGACCACACCCACTCTTCTAATTCAGCCATCCTAACTCCTGCACCAGCTGGAGCAGGAGGCCTGGATGTTCAAGGAGCTCCTAGTTTGGTATTGCTTCTCCTAGGATTGCCATCCTGGTTTTTATGGTGGAAGGGCATGCAAGCATAATATGCTCCACGGTCTCATCCACTTCCATGCTCCTCCTGCATGGGGAACTTCAAGTGCTTGTTAAGTATGTTCAGTGGCCTGGTCTCAGTCCAGTTAGTATTTTTATTAGGTAGTCTCATCAAGCAGTTCGAGAAATTATGGTTATACCTATTAAGAAATAATTTGTTTTTTTGCAGTCTTCCCTGTTCGCCCATATTTCATTATGTTTTGCAGCTGTGGCTGCTTTGAGTCTCTTCCTTTTTGCTCCTGCTGATAGCAGCGAGAGGGGTTGTGGGCCAATTTCAATCCTTCTTGTCCCTTTCTGGCTATTTGTCTGCTTCGCAGTTTCATTGGTCCTGGTAGAGACCCTTTACCCACTGCTATTTGAATTTATCATGCTCACCAAGTCTGTTAAGCATCTTGTGACATTCCAGTAAGTGTTTGGATTATTAATAGTGGTTTTATAAGTGCGCAGAGTAGAGTTGCACAGTCTGTTTTAAAGACAATTTCTCGCTCCTCTATACTTCCGAATATGAGCGTTTCTTCATGTAGGATACAGACCCCAAAGCTACTGGTGTATTTTGGTGTTCAATTCCTGTGTCCGTCCATCCGTCCGTCTGTATCTCATGGACCGTGATAGTAAGATAGATCGTAGAAGATTTCAGCTGTCTAACTATCACGGTCCATGAGATACAGACGGACGGATGGACGGACAGCGGAGTTTTAGTATCAGGGTCCCATTTTACCCTTTGGGTACGGAAACCTTAAAACGATTATCACAGGAATTGAACACCAAAATACTCCAAGTGTATCCGAACCCCAATTATGTGAAGTAATCTCGTCCTCATTTGTAACTATGTAGTATGCACCTTTGCACTACTGCGCTGCACAATCTTCAAAGATGTTAATCCTTAAAAAAAAAAAACCGAACGCTCCCCATAGACAACCCCGCGTTTTCGCTGCTCCAAACGTCATTATTTCAAAGTACTCACAACTTTCAAGTAGTGTCTATAATACGGTATATTAAAAAAGAGTGGTTGGGTGGGAAAGCATGAGAACGAGATTACTTCACATAATTGGGGATCGGATACACTTGGTAAGTTATTCCGATCATTATAATTATGTTCCGTAATCTCGTCCTCATTTGTAACTATGTAGATGTTCAAAGAAGAAAGTTGTGCCAGTCAATACTATAGAACAATATTTATTTTAATAATTCAGATAAAATTTCTCTTAAAGAACTAAGAAAGTTACAATATTAATTAAATTAAGTGTCTAGTATCTAGTATAATCATATTATGCTTGAGCACACTGCACGAGCAAAGGCATTTGTATTAGCCCTTTGCACCCGAGAGATAAAATTCTTCTAAATGCTAATACAATTTGGTTACTTGGTTTATTTAGTGTCCAAAACATAAGAGAAAATATTGGAAAAAATCCTGCTGGTGCTGGTCTCCAGCAATCAGACCCTCACGATCGTGTGTCTCAGGAAATAATTGTAAGTCGCACGATCGTGATTGTGCATATCTTCGGGTTTGAGAATGGAAATAAAACCATGTTTTGCCAAAATAATTTTTATTTATATTATTAGAACATAAAAGTACAATCTTTCTTCATAATTCTTAATCAGTCTTTATCATAATACACTAAGTTAAACCAAGCTAACATAATGTTACACACTTACTTTATAGAGATCAACGGTTACAGTTATCGTAGGTATTATGATATGGTAGGAACTGTGTTTAATCAATAATAATCAGCCTTATATAATACTTAGAAACAAATATATTAATTATTTGTGATGTGATAAGTCTTAAAACAATTTTTATCACGAGACAGGCACAAATAAACGTTACATTTTTCACACCTTATTTTGGAGCGACTACCACATTCTTCCAATCGACAAGACCTAGGTGCTTTTATGTCATCACTAATAGGCAAATGCTGGTAGCCGTCATATATTTTCGCTTCTGATGGTGCGATAGCTGGCCTATATATTTTGTAATCTCGACGAGGTACTTGATCAGCTAATTCTTCGCTGTCTTCCTGACGAGTACGATTGGGAATCGATGATAAGCCCTCAGCAACATTCATGCGAAAGTCAAGGAGGGGCATTGAATCTTTTCTGGAAAGTTTATTAGCCAAACAGCCGTTTTTGTATAGCCTCCAAGCATTAACAACTGACAGATCTAAAAAGTGAATTAAAACTTTTAACGTCCACTTTTTAGTTTTGATGAATGTTCGATAATATTCCATCTGTTGGTCGAGTACATCGACACCACCCATGAACTGGTTGTAATTCCTGACTATTTTGGGGGCTGGAACATCGACATAAACTTTACGTTTTTTTTCCATCGTTTTACGCTTGATTGTTCTTCGGCGGCGGTACAGTTCGACGCCAATAATACAGATTTATTATCCTTCCATTTTACTATTGCGGTAGGGGTACAAACAAACTGCTGAAACTTGCCGCGTTGTATCTCTGTATCTTTTTTGAATTTAATAGTCGCTCGATCTGGGATTCGGTTCTGCATTATGGTACCAGTTTAATGCAGACCTAACTTTTCCATTTCCTCGGTCAACGGAACGGTGGTGAAATACCGGTCGTGGTAAACGCAGCTGCCAGGTGGAATGCTTTTTATCAAGTGTAAGATTACAGATTTATTTATTTATTTACAAATACATATTACAATTTAGCCCCATTACAGGTCTACCTATTTCGAGGCTAAACCAATTAGCAATAACAATTAAGATTCAATTAGCAATAACAATTAAGATTATAACAAATCATTAGTAATATTAATTATTTTAAAAGAATAATAATACATTCCAATACCAAATATTCACGCGGTGCCAAAATAATAATCACAGACATAATACAATTCAAATTCATTAAATATTAATTTCATTCTATATTAATTTCATTAATTTCATTCTTCCCGTTCACATATCGCCAAACATTCTAGTTTTACACTCTTCCATTCATCAGCAAACAAATCGCACTGGGGCGCGGCTTCCAGCAGCGAGTTGAGGCGCCTGAGTGAGCGCAGTAGTGGATACCAGCGCCGTGCCTCGGTGCGAAAGGGTTTCAGCGCAAATAGCGGTCTCTGCCTGCGCTGACTGGCGCGGAATCTATCCGGGACATGGAGCCTTGAAAGTTTTTCCAGCAGTGTGGGGCATGTAACAGAACCACGAAGAATTTTTGTGCATAGGAGCATTTGGTCCGAGTCACGCCTCACCTCCAACGAGTTATATCCAAGCACCCCAAGAAGAAATTTTGTTGGATACAAATAGGGATAGTATCCATATTTCTTTTTGTATAGAAACCTAAGGAATCTCTTCTGAACCTTTTTCAGCATAAGTGAATATTTCTTCACAAATGGGTTCCAAATTGCTGAACAAGTCTCAAGTTTGCTACGGACCAGGGCGATGAAGAGAGTTTAGATTGTACTGGGGCTCGCAAACTCGCGCGCATTGGTCATGACAAACCCCAGCGTCTTAAAACAACTGCTCGTGAGTGATTCAATATGTTTGTGAAAAGTCAGTTTGGGATCGAACACCACTCCAAGGTCCTTGACTGAAAAGACTCGTTTAATATTGTGGGTGTTCAGCGTATACGCAGCATCAATATGCTCTAAAGAACGGGTAAAAGTCATAAAGCAACATTTTGTGGGGTTAAAAAGTAGCTTATTTGCTACACTCCAGTTATATACTGCATCCAATTCTTGCTGCATCCAGCGACAACTGTTCTCACCCTGAATCCCCATAATAAGCTTCAAGTCATCAGCGTACAAAAAACATGATGCCTTAGTAAGCGTCGTAGGTAGGTCGTTGATCATTATGGTGAATAATAAAGGCCCCAAAATTTATCCCTAGCTTACACCAGAAGGTGTGGGATATATCCCGGAGATGTGACATCCATGCCGAACAAACTGGTATCGGTCTCGAAGGTAGTCAGCGAAGAATCTTAGAAATTTTGGGATGAAGCCCATAACCGATAGTTTTCTCAAGAGAACGTCATTATCCACTCTATCGAAAGCTTTCTGGAAATCAAGATATATGACGTCCACCTGTTCCCACGATCCATTTTACCGGAAATGAGCTCTACTGCTGTGAGCAAATTTGTTCTAGCTGACCTCCCGGCTCTAAAGCCATGTTGTGCATCAGTCATATATGGTTCTAATCGTTTGTTAATTTTCTCTTTTATAATTAATTCAAAGATTTTCGCGATAGAACTGAGAATGGCTATGGGGCGATGCTCCTCTACCAAAGTTTTATCACTTGTCTTTGGAATGGGGGTTACTCTGGACAGTTTCCAGTCTTTAGGATAAATTGCAGTTTCAAGAGATATGTTGTAGATGAAGTGAAGAGGACGTATGAGAAAATCTTTGCAAGCTTTAATGATAAAAGGAGGGACACCATCTGGGCCCACCGAACTGAGGGGTTTTAGCGATCGGATGGCTACGTCAATATATTTTAAAGAAATGACGGTTATGTTGATGTAGTTAGAAGTCAGCGAGGTATCATCGCTCATAGCCTGCTCAGCAGACAAGGCTGGTACATTTGGAAGGAAAATACTACCGAAATGCTCGGCAAATATATTAGCTGCTTTCTCACCGGTATAATTATTGTTCTTATATACTACAGTAGGTTCGAAACCACCCTTGGACTTTAAGTTAGATATATGTTTCCAGAAACTGCGGGGATCACTTTTTATGTTGCGTTCTACATCTCGTATGTGCGATTTGTAGGCTTCAACTTGCTTTAATTTCACACTAGCGCGGAGTTTACTATACAATTTATAAATGTCAGCATTTTTTTAGGCTTTCCATAATTTATGAAGTGAAGCCTTATTCGCAATATCTTTTATCAAATCTGGAGAATACCATATAGGAAATCTGCTACACGGTTTACTTTTCCTGATTTTCAATGGTATACATTGGTCAAATAATTCGTACACGATGCTATAAAAAGTTCGACCGCTTGGTTAACATTATTGCATTAATATAATGATTTCCATGATACGGCTCCTATCAGTTCATAAAATAGTTGAAAATTTCCCTTACTAAAATTCCAATCTCTATTTTTGTTAATATTGCTAACTGGCATTGGTTGCGCTCGCGAGCTGAGACGGTGCCCTACGTTTGGCAGCTGTATGCCCACGTCGAGAGGCGGGTGGTAACTGTCCAGCCGCATTAGCGCATGCTCCTCCGGCCACGCGCTCACACTCACCCCGTCCTGTCGCCGCCGCACCAGTACCACATCCAATTTACCACCATACCCATTCATTATCTCATTCTTATCACACAAAACACAATATTCAAGAAAATAACAATAATAATTGCATACGTTTACGTTTGTATATAAGTTATTTATAAAAACAATACAGAACCGCATCACTGATCAACTAGACTCCAAACAGCCACCTGAGCAGGCTGGTTTCCGACCCGGCTACTCTACAACTGACCACCTACAGACATTAAACCAGATTATAGAGAAACACAATGAGTTCAATAAGCCACTCTACTTAGGTTTTGTAGATTACTCGAAAGCTTTTGACAGCATCTCACACTCATCCATTTTTTCCGCACTTAATAACCAAAATATCAGCCCCACCTACATCAGCATTATTCGAGCCGTGTACAACAATAGTACAGCCAATATTAAACTTACATCCCCTGGGCCGTCATTCCAAATAGAAAGAGGTGTAAAACAGGGAGACCCTCTGTCTCCGAAATTATTCACGAGTACCCTTGAAGAGGTCTTCAAAAAGTTGACAGTCTCGTGGCAAGACAAGGGCATTGCCGTCGGCGACCGAAGGCTGAAAGACCTTCGGTTCGCCGACGACATTGTGCTGTTCGCGTCATCACCACAAGAACTCCAGATAATGCTCCAAGAACTGAGCACTGCAAGCCTTGAGGTTGGACTGAAGATGAATCGGTCAAAAACCCAACTCATGACTAACGGCGCAAAGCGTAAGGTAGTGGTCGATGGGCAGGACATACAATACGTCGACGAGTATACCTACTTGGGCCAGATAGTGTCGTTCGAAAACAGGCAGGACAAAGAAATCGAACGACGTGTTTCGAACGCCTGGAAGAGCTACTGGTCCATGAAGGAGCTGATGAAGGGCAACCTTCCATTGACCCTGAAGCGCAAACTTGTCGACATGTGCATCCTACCCATCCTAACCTACGGCGCACAAACGTGGTCATTGACCGAACGTCAAAAGTCCAAACTCAAGGTGTGCCAACGAGCGATGGAGCGCAGTATTCTGGGTGTTATACGCACAGATCGCATCCGAAACACCACACTGCGCTCAAAAACTGGGATCGCGGATGTAGGAGTTCAGACTGCCAAGCTCAAGTGGACCTGGGCCGGACATGTCTGTAGAATGCACCCCGACAAATGGGCGAAAACAGCAACTGAATGGGTGCCCACAGACGGACACCGGCGTAGGGGAAGGCCCAGAAGGAGATGGAGGGACGACCTGGATAAGTTTCAGCCAGGGTGGGTCAGTACAGCTACTGATAGGGATGTGTGGACTCGAAATGGTGAGGCCTTTGCCCAGCAGTGGGACACCGTGGAGGCTACATAAAAAAAAAAAAAAAACGTTTACGGAAGCGCTGTTTAAATTAAGATCACCCAATATTATCAAAGTACCGTTTATCTTATCTAAATTATTTTCAATAGCAGTAAACCAGTTCATGTATTCATAATCATTAGCTGAAGGTTTTATATAAATTACACATATATAGAAAGTTAGGCCTTGAAACAAGAAAGTAGCCGATAGATCTTCCCCATTAGTGGTTTCCAGTTCGGTTCGTCTCACGAGTGTAATACCATGACGAGCTGCCAGCAATACTCCTCCACAGCGAGAAGGACGATCACGACGGAGTATGCTCCAGTCTCCCTCGGTGAGTTCCGCATCGTAGACACTCTCGTCCAGGTTGGTCTCAGTTGCGGCAACAATATCATGTTCCAGTACGGCCAAACTCTGTCTCCCCTGCTTTCTCTTGGTTTTGAGTCCTCGCACGTTTTGGTAGTACACATTTAGGTACTTAGCATTCAGTGTATAACGAGGTTTGATTATCTTGGATGATTTTACTTCCTTATCAATTACATTAGAATTATTACATATATTCTTATTTTGGTCTTGGGTGAAACTATTATTATTTCCATTCCAATTCCTAGACCGTGCGATATGCCCAGGTGGTTCGGTGAATAAATCTAAGTGCTTATTTAAATCCAGGTAATGAGTTAGAGGCAAACATTGTATCGATGTCAGATTCCGAGCGTATGGTGAATATCTTCGACGTATCATTTTTTCGCGCTTTCACGCGTCCATCCTTAGTCCAAACATACTTCCAGTCCACCAGCTTATTGCGATTTTCCAGGGCTTTGGCAAGCAGCATTCTGTTCCGTTTAGTGAGGCGTTCATCTACACGCACTTTCAACAGGCAGTCCTAGATCAGCTGTGGTGGTGCCGCGCTTGACCTTCGCATTCTTGAGCAGGCTATCTCGTGGCGCTCGTCGTGCCAGTCGCAGGACGATCGGACGCGGCCGCGGACGTTTATCTGTCTCCTGCTTCCGTGGGGGCCCGACGCGCATTACGCTAACTATATCGCGTTCCTCTAGAGTGGTTCCCAATTTGAATGCGGTATTACTCACAATGGTTTCAAGAGGCTCACCCTCATATTCGGGGATACCAGTTATTTGCACGTCCATCAGCAGGGTATCCTGTTCTCGGTCATTTGCTTCTGTTTGGAGTTGGTAAATAGTGCTTTGTAGTTCAGAAGACGAGGTGGTTTTTTGTTGCTCCTTAACAGTGCTTAACTCGGCACGCAATGCTAAGTTCTCCTTTTCCGGTGATTGGAGCCGGACATTAAAGGTAGACATTTCATTGTTTATTAGTTGTATTTGGCTAGTTAGTGTATCGGTGGCTCTGCTAAATTCCTTCTTTAACTGGCTCGTTAACGTAGATAACATGCTATCAAATTTTGTGTTAAACAATGTTTCCAAGTTGCCATATGTAACGGTGTTATGGGGTTCAGGGGACCCCGATGAGAGTTTCAGGCTAGCCATATCGTCACAAGACATGTCAGTATACCTGCTGTTATGGTTTTGACTTTTGACACCGACTGGGGTCTCATCATTTCTTGATCGACGAAACGTGATATTATGGCAGGATGGGCAGAGCCAGGTAGTATTTAGCTCAGATATGTGTGCCTTGTAGTAGTCCGGGGTCATATTTACACACTCATAATGATACGGGCATTTGCATTCTCGACATGACAATAGGTCACTCACGTTAACGGCTTTATTACACGCTTGGCAATTCATTTTTGTTCGGTGTGCTATAACTAGAACTTATCTCCAGTATTTCACAATCCAGTGTTCAAACTCACTCCTTGCACTATGTTATATATCACTTAATAATGTTTAATCACTGAGATCTACTGTTTTATAATTAATTTATGTAAGGAGATACACGTAAACATTTCTGTTAGCACCGCGCCCGTTGACGATGGAGCCCAGATGGACCGAGACCGAGACTTGACTCGCCGAAAGTCGTCTTGGCGCCTTTGCAAATTTCAAAATCTAACATCAATCCCTCAGATGTGGTCAGGACAAAGTTTTTTAATCCTACAGGTCGGGGTTTGTTTTTGACAACTTGGCGTAATTTTCAGCGTTCTGTGAAGGGTATCACCTGTTCATCAATAGAATAGAAGCTTGGAACTCTTTCCAGCTTGTTACAGGTTTCTTTAACCTTATTAATCATGGGTTGTACTTTCCATAGCACGTTATCATTTTCACCTGCTGGAAAGTCGTAATCAACAACATGAAGAGCATTGCGAAGTGTAAGGAACCTGTCTCTTGTCATCAGGTCACAAATCAGGCCTAATCTAGTACCAGCTCTCCAATACATTGGTATTCGAGGATAAGGAATGCAGCCCATGATGATGTGTATTGCAAATACTTTAGCAATTTCCATTCCCGTAGATTTAAGTTCATGGCCAGTAGTGCGTAGGTAATATAAGTTGGTACAGTGAGAGATATTTTCTAAAAACTCAGTGTCAAAATAGTCATTGAAATAGTCTATTGGACGTCTTACCGGCTTTGTTGGCAAGACAGGATAGTCTTGGGACTTCCCTGTGAAAGCAGTCTGCTTCCATATTCGCTTCCTTGCAACTCTTGGTACGGATTCTGGTCTTCTGCCACAAATGAAGCCTCTTCGACGATTACTTGCAGGGGATCTCGATCTATTATTCGGTACAGAAGTTGAACGGGAAGGTCTTTGACGTGAATTTCTTGATTCTCGGATATTAGCCCTAGATGTTGACGGGAGAGGTGACTCAGTTAGCAGTGAAGGCGGCTGTATCAATGGAACAGCGGAAGTAGATACCGTAGACGGTGATCCATCGATTATTTCGTCATCCTGCTCTTCTTCAGTTACGTTTTCTTCAGCTGTCACCCGAAATAGGACATTGGGATCGAAATCTACGTCCTCATCGTCCAAATCTTCGATTTCGGAGATATTGCCATTCTTCAAAAAGTCACATATGTCTTCACCCGTAAGCAAACGTCCTAAAAGTAATAAATTTAATTGAATTAAAAGCCACAAAACACCAAAACAACAAATAAAGGCACAAAAATAGTTAACACCAGGTTCACATGCTACAACCGGTATGCTACGATCGTGCGGGTTTAAATTTCGAAGGATATTCTCGACCATCTATCGAACAAATTTACAAAAATGACATGATAACTTCTTCAACAACTAATAAACAAGCAAAATATAGGAAAAGGTTTTTAAAAATCTATTTAATTTATCGAAATAGGAGTCACTTACTTGGGTGGGCGCTCTTCTCAAAAAACGCAGCCATCCTTACCACGTCCTTTTGGCAACTGACGAATCCGAACTTGCTTCAATGCTACTACGGTATATTTTGGCTTGCTCTCAGATAGACTCACGAACGATCGACGCCGGTTGCGATTGCAGAAATAGTTTCGGGTACAGTGTAGAATTGTTGAAAGTCAAGACTCACGATTGTATAATCTCGGTTGCAAAGGGTTAGATGTAATTGGCCTTTTATAAAATCTGGCAAAACAGCTGGAACCCTCTGACCAGCCAGCTGCCTTCCTAATTACCTCAATACTAAGGCCTCCATCAGAGGCTTTGGATGTAGCAGCATGCCTAGTGCTGTGTGCTGAGAAAATTCCAACATCTATACCACCTTCAGACAATGATGATTTTATCCATCTACTTAGTGTTGTAGAACAAGCTGTATGGTAAGGTTTTATTAAAGTAATGAACAGTATCTTGCACATTCCTCGTATGTCTCGAGTAATGTCAAGATAAGACAACAGTGTTGTCGCCGGGCAAATATTAGGATTATCTTTAAAAAATGGTATTATTACATTTGGCTGCAACCGATGAGGACCAGTAGTCTTTATGAAATCGGGAATTTTAATGCTTATGTTATCATTATTGAAAGATATGTTTTCAGTTAATATCAATGATAGAGTTTGAACTCTGTGAGCGGTGACCAATGCAAGAAGTGTCACTGTTTTCTTAGTAATAAGTTCTAATGTTCTTCTAGGCTGACCTATAGGAGTTCAGAGAACTGTATGATAAGCCTTCCTTAAACTTAAGGGTTAAAAATGAAATAACTGTTGGTACTGAACCTGCCAGCAGATCCACACCCTGATCTGCACAGAACTTGATCCAGTGGTTCAGAGCTGAGTCATATTGTTTCTTAGTCTTGGTTGCCAAAGACGCTATCATTATATCCATTGAAGCTGGTGGAACGCCTCTTCTGGTCAAGGACTCGCGGATAATACTGATGCTATCAAGGTCAGAGTTCTGTGTAGAGGATGTGGGTCCCTGGAAGGAGAGAGTAACAAATTGTTATTAGGGTTCAGAATGACTTTCTCCGAAACAACCATGGACTCCTACAGAGGGTACCATGGTTGGGACGGCCACCATGGAACCACTACAATGCCTTTTCCTTTATCCCTCAATATCTTTTGCAATGTTCTGCTCACAAGAGCAAATGGTGGGAATGCATAGAAAAACACTTCAATCCATTTTATAGTGAAGGCATCTGAGGTATAGGCGTCTGGGTCTGGGTACCAAGACACATACTCTTCACATTTGGTATTAGTTCTACTTGCAAATAGATCTATTTGAGGTTGGCCTAGAGTGTTTACTATTATCTTAAATGATGATTGGGATAATTCCCGCTCTGTCTCAGAGTGTGGCCGTCTGGATTCCCGGTCAGCTACCGAGTTCTCTTTTGAGCTAATGTAAGATGCATATACCCATATATGTCTCTCTTCACACCATTGCCATAACTTCCTAGCTAGCCCATTAAGGTGTGGAAACCGAGTCCCCCCCATCTTATTAATGTAAGCTATGGCCGTGGTGTTATCAATTCTCAGTAAGATCTCACAGTTACATAGGTTTGATGCAAAAGTCTTCAAGCCGAAAAAAGCTGCCAGCAGTTCTAGGTAATTAATATGATATTTACTATCCTGCTCTGTCCAATGTCCATGGCCTTTTTTATTGTTACACACTACGCCCCAGCCACTTCGGGAACTTTCAGAATATATTTCGAGACTAAAATCAAACTGCTTTAGTTTGCATTGACCACTAGGAATGTGTAAGGTCCACCAATCTAACTCTTTTAGGATAGTGTCTGTAATATATAGACTTTTGCTATAGTTTTCATTGTTGTGCCTCAACGCCAAAGTCTTATGTCTTTCTAACATTTTGGTGTTGAGCCAGCCATATTCAATTGCCGGTGAAGCTGCTACAAGTAGTCCCAAAAGCTTGGCGAAATCGAGAATTCTACATTTTTTACTAGATCTTATTTTCTGAATAACTTCTAGTATGTTCTTCCTTTTTTTATCTGGCAAAGAAATTGTTTGTGTCACAGAGTTCAAGATGAAGCCTAAGTGTTCGATTCAGAATCGATACTCGATCGATGGTTTCGGAACGGCCATTTTGAATTTGACAGTTGCTGCCAACAGAGCAGTTTTTGACAACTGACAGACGACAAGCCCTCGCGATGGACGCGTATTGGTATAGGGCATTAAAATTAAATCGTAAGCCATCTGCAATTGTATTCGGGCTCCCCTCAGGATTGTCTTATAGCTGAGTGTATTGTGGTTCTCCGAACCAGATAAAGTTCGTATTTACGCAAAACTGTGCGCGTCGAAGCTGGCCTGCCAGCCATACCTGGTTGGCTGAAGAACCTGTCTACCAAGAAGAGCCTAGGGTGCACCCAGGCCTTGCAGAGAGACAGGAGTTTGACGGGAACGAAGCACAGACCAGGTCAGATAGAATCTATTTACTTAGCTCGGTGAATCGCCGACGTTCTTGCTTCTTGGCATCTGATCGCTACGCTACCTCGTAGCTATGGGCCCCTGCGAGGTCATCGGGTGCCGAGAGGCCTGAACATTTTGGTAGCAAGAGCGTGGTTTCCTGAGATTTGCAGCCGTCAAGGGCTCCAGGAACCCACGATTTGGGACTATCAATCTGTAGGTATAGGCGGTTATTAGCTAACTTGGTTTTGTTCCTGTATCCACATAGATTGGTAGTGTTGTAAGCTATAAGTCTATTGCTGGTAGTAGGCAGACAGATATAACAGTTTTCCCTAAATGACCAGTTGTACTGAGATGTGACTCAGAATAGTAATTACATTACAGGTACATTGTAGGTGAATTGAAATTTGGATTGAAGTACCAGTTACCAGTTAGTCAATCTATTAGTGGTCTAGTAATGCTAATGAATGTTTGGACATTGTTTTCAGTTTATAGCAATTTATAACTTGAACTAATATTGACTATCTGTGTGTGTTATATGATATAGGGAAACTAAATTGTTGTTTACAGAATTTGTGTAGATATAAACTCGGTTTCTATTGTTTGGGGAAATCAGCATTGTTTAAGTTATAGATTAGGGTTCCCTCGTTTGGGTTGTAGACTGGAGGGTCCAATATAATTGAGTTATTGCAAATTGTGAGTAAGTATCGTTCCGATCATGTCGTTGTCTGAAATACAGAAGGGTGTTTCTAAGGAACTCAGATGGTTTTCCTCCGCACACGGTCTGATAGACCGTTTAGATAGGCATGATGTGGTATTGGAGCGGTCTATGGACGTTAAGGAACGCTACAACAGGGTGCTCGAATTGTCCGCGCAGGCGGAATCAGTTGATGGTTGCGCACCTGACAGGCTGTCACGGTTGCTAGGGGATGTCGAGCAGTGTATGGAGATGGCAGCTGCTATCACGCAGAAGGCTGCGGACATACGTAGGCAGCGCGAGTCCAGCCATGGTGGTGACATTGAAGCACCTCTGCCGCTTCAGGGTTCAGGGTCAAGGTTACCGGCCATAACTATGCCTACTTTTGACGGAGTGTCCGGTGAATGGATGAGCTTCATCAATCTGTTCGACAGTTTGGTGCACATGCGATCGGACATTACCAAGTCGGTCAAAATGGCTCAGCTGGTGGCAGCATTGAGGGGTGAGCCTAGGGAGCTGGTCGCTCATTTGACAGTTACGGAGGGTAACTATGAAACGGCCAGGCAATTGTTGGTCAGACGTTACCACAACAAACGGAGGTTGGCCGATGCCCAACTGAACCGTTTGTTTAGCATCCCGGTTGTGAACAAGGTCGGGGCCATACAGACGGAGGTTTTGAACCCGTTGTTGTCCGTCACCAAGGCCCTAGAGAATCTTGGACTTCCGGTTGGTGAATGGTCGTACCTATTGCTGTACATTGTACTTTCCCGCCTACCCGCTGACGTGCAGACTCGTTTCGAACAGTCTCACGGGAGGTCGGCCGAGGACCTGCCCGCCTTCTCCGACTTGGTCGGATTTTTGGAAGAGGAGGCTCGACGGGCAGAGAATTTGGGGTTGACGGTCACCCATCCTTCGGAGCCACAGAGAGCTGCCGGGAGCGCTGTGAGTAGGGGCCCTCCGACGAGGAAGGACCGCACCAACCGGCAGTCGTATGGGACTGTGAGTGCATTGACCCCACATAGTGAGACCTGCCCATGTTGTAGGCAGATTGGCCATGCTGTGGCCGATTGCAATAAGTTCGGGGAACTTAGGGTTGAGGGACGGCGCCGGATGGCCAAGCAGCGGAGCTGGTGTTTCCTGTGCCTCGGGCCACACATGGCTAGGGACTGCACGCGCACAAAATTGTGCGGATATTGTGGTGGGGCCCACAACAATTTGTTGTGCATGAACCGGTCCGGCCAACAGCCACCACAGGGCCGTACCCAGGGTGACACGGCATGGGGCCCTGAGAATTCGTTTGCGACTCGGAGCGCAACTCAGGGGCCAATGTCCCCACGTGCACAGGGCGGTACTAGGGTGCAGGGCCGCACTCAGGGTCATCACATGGGGGGCCCTGAGTTTTCGGTTGCGACTCAGCATCCGACTCAGCGGGCAATGGGGCCACAAGCACGCAGCCACCCAGGGGTGCAGGGCCGCACTCAGGGTCATCACATGGGGGGCCCTGAGTTTTCGGTTGCGACTCAGCATCCGACTCAGCGGGACATTGGGTATGTTGAGCAGGCCGCAACGGGCGGGTGGCATGGGACAACTTCGAGCTATGCGGGTGCGGTTCGGACGCCGCCTCAGTTGTCGCCCCGCTCGTCGCCTCGTCCTCGTCGGTCGCATGTGATGTCCCCCCCGCTCATGGAGCGGCCACGGTTGAATTCACGCCCACAACCCTTCGGGGGGCGTCGTAGGGTGGCAATGGAACCGGCGCGTGGGCCATTTGTACAATGGGACCCTCTGGCGTATAGCTGCCTACCTGATCGGTTACAGGCAGAGTGGGGCCCCGGGGGCCCTCGCTAGGAATTTGCGGCCCAACAATTTGTTGCCCCCCAACCGGAGACGGTGGTGTTACCGATCGCCTCTGTGCTTGTTTGGGATTTGGCGGGCAACCCAACATACGTTCGCGCCCTATAAGATTCTGGAGCTCAGGGCTGCATTGTATCGAACGATTTAGCGAAATGGTTGGGCCTCAATATAAATAATGTATCGCTGCCGAGGAAATTGGTCCCTGCTGGGGATTACAGGGCAACCCTTCACGGGTTTTGTGATGCCTCTGAACGAGGGTTTGCGGCAGCGGTTTATTTGCGAACCGTCACCTCCACCGGGGAGGTCGACGTGCGTTTGGTTTTGGCAAAAAGCAAGGTAGCGCCTATTCGGACAAGGATGACGATTCCAAAACTGGAACTGTCCGGGGCTGCTCTTTTGACCAAAGTTTTGAATAACACTCTAACAGTGTTGCGTGGGTCAGTGGTTTTGGAGGATACGGTGTACGCGTGGACGGACAGCCAGATTGTTTTGTGCTGGCTGAAGGCTTCGGTCCATACCTTAGAGGTTTTTGTTGCGAACCGTGTCTCCCAGATTGTGTCGTCTGAGGTCCCACTGACCTGGAGACATGTACCAGGAGAATTGAACCCGTCTGATTGTGCATCCAGGGGATGTCGGGCTCCTGAACTCGAGCTCGTTGCTGATCTCTCGACAGAGGCTTTCATTGCTTGTTTGGATAGGTTTGTTTCTCGAAGGGGACTTCCAACTTTGATCCGCTCTGATAACGGCACTAACTACATCGGTGCGGAACGATGCTTACGAGAGATAGTCAACCTTTTGAATGTAAATAAAGTGGATATTGGAACGGCCCTCTCCCGTCGGGGTATACAGTGGACCTTCAGCCCACCGAGTTGCCCCCACTGGGGTGGGATTTTTGAGGCCGTAGTTAAGTCAGCTAAGACGCACTTAGGGCGTATAGTAGGTCAGACCGCGCTGACTTTTGAGGAGCTCGCGACATTGTTTTGTAAGAACGAGGCCGTTCTCAATTCGCGACCGTTGTGTCCGCTCAGCTCGGATCCAAATGACCTGGAGGCTCTGACCCCAGGCCATTTCTTGATAGGACAGCCACTTAACGCGTTGCCCGAGCACCCCTTCGAGGGAGTGAAATTGTATCGGTTGTCAGGGTATCAGATGTTGCAGCAGTTTACTCAGAATTTCTGGAAGCGTTGGTCGCTCGAGTATCTGCATATCTTACAACAGCGCCTTAAGTGGACTGACAAAACCAGCCCCTCTAGTGTTGGTGACCTCGTTCTGGTTAAGGATGCTAACCTACCGCCACTGCGTTGGCGCAGGGGGCGCATTGTTAACTTGTTCCCTGGCAGGGACGGGACCCCCCGGTCTGCAGAGGTTCTAGTAGGAGGCTCGGTACTAAAACGAGCGGTAGCAACGTTGTCTCGGCTGCCCGTAGATTAAGGGACAGGTGGGTGCCTGTCCGGGCGGGTGATTGTTCGATTCAGAATCGATACTCGATCGATGGTTTCGGAACGGCCATTTTGAATTTGACAGTTGCTGCCAACAGAGCAGTTTTTGACAACTGACAGACGACAAGCCCTCGCGATGGACGCGTATTGGTATAGGGCATTAAAATTAAATCGTAAGCCATCTGCAATTGTATTCGGGCTCCCCTCAGGATTGTCTTATAGCTGAGTGTATTGTGGTTCTCCGAACCAGATAAAGTTCGTATTTACGCAAAACTGTGCGCGTCGAAGCTGGCCTGCCAGCCATACCTGGTTGGCTGAAGAACCTGTCTACCAAGAAGAGCCTAGGGTGCACCCAGGCCTTGCAGAGAGACAGGAGTTTGACGGGAACGAAGCACAGACCAGGTCAGATAGAATCTATTTACTTAGCTCGGTGAATCGCCGACGTTCTTGCTTCTTGGCATCTGATCGCTACGCTACCTCGTAGCTATGGGCCCCTGCGAGGTCATCGGGTGCCGAGAGGCCTGAACACTAAGAATTTGCATTCTTGTTTAGGTGTGAGACAGCTTTTTTCCCTATTAATAATAAAACCTAAGTCTATTAGAAGTTTCTGGGTTATGAATACTTTTTCCGTATTGTGATGGTATTTCCGAAGCACAGGATATCATCTAGGTATATTACTGATAAGAAGCCTAAAGATCGTAAGTAGCTCATAACTGGCTTCAGAACCTTCGTGAATACATATGGAGCCGTGCTTAGGCCAAAGGGAAGACAAGTAAATTCGAATAGTGAGTCTTTTAATTCGAACCTTAGATATTTTCTATCTTGATTTAGTATTATCAGTAAATAATATGCATTTTTAATGTCAATTGTTGCCATAAAGCATTTTGCGGTCATAAGTTTAGTAGCCGTTCTAACATCCTCTAATTTAAGTGAACTGTATGAACAAACTTATTGAGGTTCTTCAGATTTAAGATAAATCTATTGGCTATTTGTAGGCTGGCAGGGTTCAATAGCCCCTATTTGCAACAATTTTTCTATCTCATGACAAATTTGATTACTCTCCCCTAATGTAAACATATAGTTTTTAGTGTGTGGGGCCTGTTGTGGTGTACTAGAAAAGAGGATTGTATAACCAACAATCCAACTACGTACTTTGGGGCTTATCGGTAAACTGTCCCAGTTCTGGACAAAGTATGGCAATCTACCAGTCTGTACCTGACTTAGCGACGGTAGGGTCCCGGACGTCGGCGTTGATGGGGCTGCTTGTGAGGAGAGCGAGGACGCTGTGTTGGCGGTGCCTGGACCCGGTGAAAAGGTGGTCTCCTCGGTGTCTTCTTCTCTTTGGGCCCGCTCAGGTGAGGAGGTTGTTTCGGCGGGCCTCTATAGTTTAACACTTTCTTTTGGGTGGATGGGGTGTTTTTGAGTTCCTGTGCCGATTTATTCACTGCTTTGCAGGCAAACACCTTATCCTGTAATTTGTCGCCAAATAGGAATTCTGATATTTCAGTCTTTTCCATAAGGGCCTTCATATCTTTATTTAGGCCTGGGAGGATCAGAGTCCTCCTAGTCACTGAGTCAATTATGCTACATATTATCCTTGCTGCATCATTTAGCGTTTCAATTTGTTTCAAGCAGCAGCTGTCATTTTCAAGCATGGCAAGTTTAGCACTTGGCCAATACAAGAGGCAGCTGTGCCTGGGGACATTTGTTTCTCGGCTAATCTCTTGTCTCTTTTTAGACCGCTTTCATTCATTGTGGCCGTGTCACTTCTTCATTAAGTTTGGGTGGTTTTAAAAGTGGGCAGTTTTCTGGCAGGGTATATTTCTTTTGCATGGATTTTCTGGATTCTTCAGACAGCCCTGACATTAAGATTGCTGCCCAATTCTGGGGTGCAGAGAGATACCTTTTGGTTGGTCCTGCAGTTCCTTCCCTGCCCAATATATCCTCAATTTCACTTGAGAGGGCTGCTGGTTCTCTTGTTGCCGCTGTAGGATCAGTCAGGGCTGTAGGATCAGTTAGGGCTGCTGCGGGCTCGATCACGCCTGCGGCCTCGGTCAGGGCTGCAGGCTCGGTCAGGACTGCTGCCTCGGTGTTATCCTCCAAATGATCTGAAGTTGGAGATGACAATATCTTGGAAATCATTCAGTGATTAGTATGTAATATGTCTCAGGCTAACCTCTAGTGAAAGCTCCTAGGGACATTATTAAATGTATGCCTTGCAAACATTCTGTATGTGATACCAGTGACTAACCTCTCGTGAAAGTTCTGTTGGTATTAACTTCAGTATGTGAATATTTCATGTAGCATTGGCTAACCTCTCGTGATAACTCTAAATTCGCTGGCAAGTGTTCAGATACTCGACAGAAACGAAAAAACTTTCTCACGGCTAGCCTCTCGTGAAAGCTCTAGAGAAGTAATCCGATAAGGCTGAGGGCCACGACAGTCTAGATCTTCCAGCTCAGTAAATAAAAGACCGCATGGCCGTCCATAGAAAATTTTCATAACCTAAAAATAATTTGTAAGACTTACCGTACTCTTCATCATTCAGCAGATCATTACTCCACCTCCTGCTGCAGCTCCTCTGGTACCTGCTGTGGCTGCGATCGCGGCTATGATCACGCCTGGCAGATCGAGATCTCGAGCGGCGGCGCCGGCGCCAGTGTGGGCTGTCGTGTCGCCGACGGCGTCGCCACGAGATCTTCCTGATCTCCCTCTTCATTCTGCCCATTTCCGCCCTCAGTTCTTGGTCCATTTTCACCACAGAAGAACAAATTTTCACTATTAATTTTTACTATGTAAAATTCTAACTATTCACTCCACAACATCCCTAGCAAAGTACGGTGGTACGGAACCCTTCATGCGCGAGTTCGCCTCGCACTTGACCCGTTTTTTTTGAGCCATCACTGTATATTTTTATTTTGTTGATTTCCAAGTTTGGAGTCACCCAAGTAACACATCAAAGCAGTATAATGGCAGACTTACAGCATTTCTGTATCGTTTTCGCATTTTGAGTTAGTTCTTTAGTAGTATTACAAACGTTTATGCGGCTACTGTACTGCTTAGGTATTTGGGCACAAATAATACGGCTTTAGATCCTAAATAGGTTCACAATAGTTGTTTAATTGCATTACAGGCGCGTTATATTATCATTATTGTAGTCAAAGAAGAAACCAATCGCATGAAATCATTATGGTCAATGAAGTTTCAAATTGCATTAAAGAAGAATTATTACGGTTAATTAATTTGCCAATCGCGTGACAGAAGTATTATACCTAGTCGGTCCATAAGTTCTGTCACAAATATTTTGCCGCATAGTAAATACCAAGTTTTATTTTATTTAATACTATATATGGTTTGATAGCTCATTAAATACTGATAAATTAGAACGATTATTGGATTTAAATGCTTAAAGCCATATTACACAAATGCTAGTTTCTTCAGAGATTTTGCACTTTTTTACCCAATCAAAAATACGGACGTGATTCACTTTATCTTTTTTCCATGACTCTTAAAACCTTTCAAACTTACGTGAGATTTTAGTCAGAACCCTCCCTGAACCCGTTACCTTCATTTTGAAGCATAAGATAACTAAGTCTGGGTAAAACTAATTTTCATATTCACATTTTACGTAGTGTACTTGTTGCCTACAAGATCATTTTTATACGTTTTTCTGAAAACGTAAAAAGTACGTAAAGTTCTCTTTGGGAGCAGTTGGAACTGAAAGCTAACAGAAAATCAAATGCTAGTTATTAAGCATGGTCTAAAATCAAGGTTTCAGAATAAATAAAAAAAAAACTTGTTGGTTATCTGCAACACTGTTTTTTTATTAAATTTGTGGTAAGTGGTATTTTTGTCAGTTGCGGCGTGTTTTGGGTTCGCGATTGTCTCAAGTTATAAGGTTTTTTGTCATATTGCGATAATCGTACAAAATGTATTGTATTGCAATTTGATTCGTATAAAATAAGCTTTTTAATCATGTATAATACGAATAAGAAAAAGTTAATTGCTGAGTTTTATCTATCAAAAACCTTTGTGACAGAACTTAAGGACCGACTATGTACTAGCAAAATTATTGATAATGAAGATGTTAATTGCATTACAAAACAATAAGCCTAGCTTTAGAATGTAATAAAAGAATGATTGGAGCTATTTAAGTTTTCACAGTTAGAACTGAAATGAACCCCACATCATGGCAAAAACATCTCTATTATCATACGGTACAAAATGTTATTTTAACGTTGTAATTTATTAATGGACAATAGATGGTAAACTGAGTGAATGATAGTACCATATTTGTTTTCAGTAAAATAAAAATGTATGAAAAGTTTTTGAATCTTGTTATTTCATGCCTTCAAATATTACTACGCAATGTAGTTTACTGTTAATTTCTATATAAGTTTCATTGAAAATTTTCACGTGCCTTCGTTATTTTGTAGTTTTGATATAAAATGCTATACAAAGATATGTGTGATATAACCAAAACAATTGAGTTTACCTAGAATAGACCAAATTTTCTATAATTATCTTATGGTAATAGTTGGGCAGTATTGAATTAAATTTTAAAATTACTATGAATAGGTTTTATAAATAGGTTCAAATTATAATATTTTTAGGTTATAAAATATTAACAAAATGGTGTCGGTCTACAGCAGCCCGGTGATCCTTTATAAAGGTTAATCAATGCATAAATACACACACATGAACAATTCTTTAGCTAGAGGCCAGAGAGAAGACTCGATGAACCACTACAGTGTCATTGTCTATAAAGTAGTTCTTTATGGGTTCACCGGTATACCAGAAGACTTGATGTGAAGAAGAAAACGATTTCTGAACGCACTATCTACACAATTATTAAAATTGTTGTGGTGCTGTCAATAAAATAAAGAAATAGTAGATATATTTTCATTCGAGTACTTGAAATATCACTCAGTAAGGACAGATTAATGTTATTATATAGATCTTATTTCAATGCCACCGCACCATGGAACTTACACTGATGCAGTGTAACCTTTTACCTAGTGCCTGTGATGTCCTGTGTGCGCTCTGCACACTGCGGGGGAATCCGATTTTGTCAGTTCAGTTTGTGAGAGATACACATGGCGGTTGTGCTCCTGCGTGTCGTTCTTCAAAAGTCATGAGGATAAAAAAAACGCAGTTAATAAAAAAATATTTTCTAAAAATCATCTTTTTAAAATTAAATATTTCAATCCCGATTCATTCACTCATTCTGGCCAAGTTATTTTCCGGCATTTATACCACTATATAGTTGCCGGAAAATAACTTGGCCAGAATGAGTGAATGAATCGGAATTGCAATATTTAATTTTAAAAAGACGTGACATGTCTGGAAGAATGGAAATATGTCTAGGACATTGTTTAGATCTCAGACAATGTTTTAAAAATATTTCCATCCTTCCAGACATGTCACATTTTTTTTAAATTAATTATTTCAATCCGAATTCATTCACTCATTCTGGCCAAGTTAGTTTCCTGCAGTTATAACAAGTCTTTGGAAAATCAACCTTAAAAATACTAAAATTAAAGGAACCTCAAACCTTGAAACATTACCTTCCTATTCGCTTTTATTTATCAATCAGTCTTTTGCTTAATAATATCAAATAGAAGAAGATAACAAAAACAGTACCTATTTTTGAAAAAGTTTATCAAACAATCAATATTTCAGCAAAAAGTTTGAACTTATCAGACTTTTTGCGAAACCCGTCACAGGGCTGCTTGTATTTTAATATATGCTATTATAATAATTCTCATAGAATCATGGAACTATTTTTGATTCCATCAGGTGGCGAATATCTTCTATTTTGCGACTTGGAATAGGCTGTTTTTCGGTGTACAACACTGTATATGATCTCATCAATGTTCTTTTTACCACCACGGCCAAATTTATTTTTTACTTCAGTCCAGGCTTCTGTGTTGTAGCTATTTCTGAATTGGTATCCATCGGAGCCTTTAGTAAACCTTATTGATTTCCTTTCTGTCAATTTCAGTTTATTACCATCAACATCAACGTATTTTTCAATTACTCAATGAGCTGTATCTGCTTTATTTTGTGTATGTCCCCTTATGAGAAATTCGTGTGTTATCGATGTTTTTAGGCAATGTATTGACAGCATAGTAATACATTCCGAAAACGAACCTATTCTTTTGCTGACCACAGCAGTTATCCGAATAAAAAATTATATCCTTATCCGGTTGCTTCTCAGAAAGGCCCTTCAGGAACTCATACAGACAAGACCCAATTTCGTTCCCTCCGCGTTTTGCAAGACCTTCGTGCCAGAAGTAGCAGAATGTTTTGTTATCTTTCGTGTCGGAAATCGTGAAATTGTAACAGTTTAGTTTCGACTTATAAAAGAAAGCTGATGATTTTTCGTATTGGGCACGGTAAGACAGCTTGTAAGTCGAATATGGATACTATGGTATTAGAATCTGTTTTATTGTATTGATCTATGTCGTTGTTAAGTTCTATGCGGCATAGACTTTTCTCTTGCAAGTGCAATTTCTGCTGAGCAGATAGTGGTTCCTTGTCGGTAGCATTTTTGTACGCCACACATTCATCGCATTACTTGGAACAAATAGACTCAGATTAAAATCATTATTAAAAATGCGGTTGTAAGCGTCGTAATTGGCAGCTTCTTTGCCTGCTTTTTTTCTGAGACGTTCATAGTCGCGATGGAGCTCAGCTATAGTCAGGCTGCCATCTATGTACCCTCTAGTTGTTTTAGCTCTTAAGTAATAACTTTCTGTTCGTGGGATTGAATTTATATGATCACGAACCGATTTTATGACTTCATCACTCATTGAACACTGTTTAACGTGTTTTTCACGTTTATCGCCAGAATCCGCTATATCCATCAGTTATAGCATCAGCTACATTTCTTAGAGTTTTTTCACCAATACATAGTGTGTTTAGTAAAAAAACCTTACATACTCTGACTTCTTGACCATTCAGGGTAAAGTAGTAGGTAGAGTAAGGTTTTCTGGGTGTCTTCTCGCAGGTATTATTTTTGGCCACGGTTTTGATTCGCCTGAATGCATAATTGTAAGTAAGTAATTGTAAGTCAGTAAGTAATTGTAACTTTGTTGAACAAGAAAGACGACACGTTGCTTTGCATGTAGGACGAATTGACTTGGCTGGTATTGTTTTCCCCCTTTTTGTAACATACTCTTGACCGCTATTTTTCAAACGCTTCGCTTTGTTTTGTTTCCACTGATCTGCATATGTTTTTGACGTTTTCTTGACAGTCTTCTATTAGTTTCTTGTTCGACAGTGTTAATATTCGGAGATGGTTGTGGTTCTACATTTCTGTTATTTTTTACCGAAACAGCCACATCATTAACAGACTTAGTGTTGATGTCTGTTCTTGATGAACTGGAAGAGCTTGAAGAACCCGAAGAGCTTGAAAAACTCGAAGAGTTTGAGGAACTAGAAGTGCTTGAAGATCTGGAGGGTTCTTGTTTGGTCATCAATTAAATTTAATGCAGTTTTTTTTACGGTGCTTAGGCTTATACTCCGAACCTTCAGATGCTGAAAATCTCCATTGTTTGATGAATCAACATTTTCGGCTTCTGAAAGGTTGCTTTCAATAAGTTAGGATGCTGAATTTCAATATCCGAGGATGTTTTGATTGCATGTGTTTTCACTGACTTCGTACTTTTAATATTGCATTCCATTATATCAGAATCTTTATTTGCTATGGCCAAAGCAGCATCCATAGATGTATTCAGTGCTTCTGAACTGCTGCATTCCATATATTCAGGATCCTGATTTTCTAAGTCATTATTAGTTTTCATCCATGTCTCAACTTTGGCTCGAACTGACGAATCAATTAATGAAATATTGATGTTTGAAGTGTTGATATTCTTGTGGCACTTCGTATCTTCAATGTTTGTTTCATTTGAGAAGACAACGCTGCGAGACTCATCATTGACTTTGGTTTGTATGTCACCTTTTTTGTCTTCATTAAATAACATCAAAATTCGTCTACTTCGGGATCCCATATTGATCTGAAAAATTCATTGATTTATTTTACATATTACATAAAATATAGAAGATTAATTATAATACTAATCGTGATAAATTACTATGTTGCCAGTTATATTTATTTAATAACTAAGCATTCTCTTAATTTTTAACCGTACACAGGAAACCGGATTCATCCTTATGTAAACAGATTTAAATGGTGATACCTATTTAAGGGTTGATTTAATAAATAAATAATAATATTCAATCATTTCGGAATTCTGAAGACTCGATTCGTTTGAAAATGTTCATAATTAAATACATAGTTGGAATGACTAAACAGGCTAAATTAGTTTAAACGTATATTTTTATTATAATTAGTTTGGAACGACAATGCCATTTTAGAACTTCATGACAAAAAACCTAGTGCAATATTGGAAATACAACGTCGCAATAGTGAGACGTGTCTTTGTATTACCAGTGTGTCTGCAGGTTTATAGCCTCAAAACCCAATTTGGCTTATAATTATAATATATAAACACATTAGAAGTACAAAGTCCAATATAACACTTGTGGCTTTGTCCCTCCAAAGACGTGGTAATAAAAGTCATAAGTGTGCAACATTGCCGTTGTCCTTCCAGAAACATATTTATGAAAAGGGCATATTTACCTTTGCGGCGTTAACGCTTCAGCTGACCACCACTTCACTCGCGGGTGTCCGCACTACTGACCAATAGGGCGTTGTCGCGCTCAAACTGCTGGTAAAGGTGCCAAAAGTACAAAGGCGAACTGGCGCCCTCTGGCGACATAAAACCTAACTTTATGAAAGTCTTTGTACCAACAATAAAGCGGTGCTTTCTGAACATTTCGTCATACTTAACTCAGTTTTCCAAAAAAATACAGTTATGCCCTTGTTTCACCGAAGGTACTATATGTGTACATGTTAGGATAGTTAAAAATATCAGAAAACTCACATATTTTTTTAGGGATAATGTTATTTTCTTATTTTCAGTAATGTTTGTACTAACCATACAATGCCGTACAATATAGTGTGATAGGGTGTCAAGAGAGAAAGAGAGCGAGAGACCCCTAAGAGATAACGCAAGAATAAGGTTAAGGTTTGCAATTCAAGTTTAAACCAGCAGCCGCACTCAGAGTTGCTTAATTGTCCATTTAGGACAACTTAAGTGTAAAGAATTAAAAAAGTTCACTCTCAAACAGCCGCACTCAGAGTCGCTTAATTGTCCATTAAGGACAACTTAAGTAAACAATTAAAAAGTTCACTCTCAGAGTCGGTTAACGCTTCATTAGTATGATTTAATGTTCGTTAACTTTAAGTGTGGAAGCACCCCTACTTAACTGTTTGATGAAACATTTTCCCTGCGTTCTGACGTTTCCGAAAGTGAGGTTAGATAGAATAGAACTTGTGAATCTGTTTTGGTGTTTTGTGATTGTGAATATTGTGGGATTTGGTTTTCGCATATCTATTTTCATTTAGGAATATGTCTGATTTGGAAGACTTTATAGAGTTTGTGGATTACGCTAGAAGATATAGGGAGTCGGGACCGAGGAGGTATTTACGTGATTACGGGGATCCGTTTAGAAAATACTCTATTACCGAATTTCACTCCCGGTATAGATTTACTCCACAAGCTGTGAAAGACAGAATATTACCGTTGTTGGAAACAGACCTCATAAGATCTACGAAAAGAGGATTGCCATTTTGTCCTGAAATAATGTTACTGGTGACACTACGATTTTTCGCAACTGGCAGTTTTCAAGTAAGTTTTCAAAAGAAAAGACTAACAGGTTTCATATTTACTGTCTTCATCCTTGGAGATAAGTCTAACCTACTCTGTTCTTTGGTAGAAGCTAAATGAAGACGTCGTGGACATCTGCCAGCAGTCAGTGTCAAGAATAATCGCCACCGTGTCCAGATTGATTTCAAGAAAAATTAAGGACTTCGTGAAATTTCCTTCTACACGCTATGCCATCCAGACAGTGAAGTAAGCCTAATTTAGTAAATTTTTTTGCTTGCTTGCATTTACAAGCAAACAAACAGGTTTGGAAACAGTTTTTGCAGTTGTATGTGTGTAATGGTACACAAGAGTCGGTTCATTTGATACTTCACTTTGCGTGACAGAGGGCTAGCCCATCGCCGCGCTGTATTGGTACACACATTGAATACAAGAGTCGGTTCATTTAACGTTTGGGTTTTTGAGTAGCTCAGGGTAAGTTGGCAAAAAACAATGAGCCGAGAGCGAGAGGTCAGGTCAGGTTTTTTGGCGCATTCCTGCGAAATGTGTAGGGATCAGAGCCGATTTGGCTGCGCGCTGAATAAATTATGAATAACTAAATAATGGAAGGTTCTTATGGGACTATACGGAGAAAGCTATTATGTTGAATGCAAATATACAATTGCGTTTGTTTGGTACGTTGTGGCGAGTTTGACATCACGGTTTGAATATCATTCTAGTGATCTTTGTCCTAGGCGCTAGCGGTCGGGAAGGCTTAAATTAATCAAAACCGCTTTTTATAGCCAGCGATCGACAAATTCTGTGTATCGGCAATACCAAATGATTTGAGTGATAGCCAATGGTTGATTAGAAACTATGCGTACACACAATTTGTAGAACGGCGGATCTGCATGGCATGTTTGATTAAAATTAGACCCTGTGTACTTAGGGATAAGAAGCTTTCGCTTGGGCAGCGCGTGTTCCGCAAAGGACGCCATTTTTTTCAGACATGTGGGGTCTATAAATACGAGAGCGTGGGAGGGGGAGGATTCAGTCTCTGCGTCAAGCTACTGTGACACTCGTCTTTCAGTAATTCTAAACAGTTCGGTTCGCCGTTTTACGCGTCTAAAACTGGACGAGTTGTGATTGCGTGTTACAGTGGATTTTCGTGAGTGTCTGAAGCGCCGAGATATACCTCGGTTCCTATCCTTTAAATCAACCTACCCCAAATTCCAAAACTATCCTTGGGTCGTTAGATAGGAACTTGTAGGTAATTGATCTGAGTCTGAGTCTGGGCTTGGAGCGACCCTAATTTCCTTTTTCCTTCACCATAGGGTTCCTGGATTGGCTCTTAGGATATTCGCGGGCTAATCCTCTCCTCATTCCTTTCGAGTAGCGAGTTTTGAAATTCCCACACACACAGTCGTTAAACATACAAACACAGTCAAATCAAACTCAACCATTTTCGAGTGGTGTCGATAATGGACGTGGTACAACACCAGAATTTTAGACTAGGCTAGACAGGAGTTTAGTTACGGCTAAACCTAGGTTGGCAGGGCATAGGGAGACTGTTTGATCGATGAGGTTCCGCGGATGGAAATAACAAATTCAGAACAAAGTTTAAACGTTGTCAACACAGATAACCTATCCTGTTGATATTTTTGACATTTGAGTGTTGTCGGGGACGCGCGAAGAGATCAAATTACAGTCTAAAGTTCATTGTTTAGGACCGGGTAGATTGTTTTGCTTTGTCTTGGATCGGTTTGGATTCAAGTTGCATCTTTAAATTAAATGTAAATTTCGCTGGAGGTCTAATGTGTAGGCTGAGTCGAGTATTTATGACTGGGCTTGGTCGAGGAAGTGCTGAGGTCAGCGAGATTCATAGATCGGTATTTACCGAAGTATGCACTTCGCTGTGGTGTGGGTTAGATCTCCAAAAGCGCTAATAACAACGTTTCGATAACATCCAGCTCAAATTGCGCAGAGTTGAAGGTTTCAAAACGTTACGGACCTTTTGAGGAAACCGCTAGTTCAAACCCATTTCGGAAAATCAAATCGCAATTGTGTAAACCGGTCTATTCGGATCGTTATTGCCGTGAACTAAATATATATAATTGGAACCACCACAAGCCGCTACTAGCGAGCACATGAAATATCATTGAGTACTCACGTCGTAAAACTATCCCAAACAAATATTATAAATCGTGGTCGACCACTAAAAGAAGTTCCAAGCGCCCATATATACAAAAAATAAATGGTACCATCACACAAAATACAACAACGATCGATCTGGCGCAATACACCGCTAACTGATGCGAAACACCGGCTTGCGGGCATATATGCTTTCTCTGTCTAACTTGAAACCGTAACTTCCTGAACCAATCTTCCGTTCGACTATTGTACGCCTAACGAACTTCTCAACGAACAAGAAATTCAGACTTATCATTCTTAACTTACAATTTTTACAGCTGAATCGGGACATCTCTTTTGGGGTAGATAGAATAGACGATCATAGCTACTGATAGCGGTGGCTCGACCTTAGCCTTTATGCCGTTAGAGATTTTCTGGTGCCGAGACCGAAGGATATCCTAGATATTCTAATACCTAGATATTCTAAAAGAATCAAGGTCTAACGCGTTACTTTTAAAAATAACACAACGTAGAAACGATTTTAAACAGTTCAGTTTTGTAAGTAAGAAATAAGCAACAACAAAAAAAAGGGGCATTGTTTTCACAATTCATTGGACAAGTCGACGGTTTAGTGTTGACGATTAATGGGCTGGGCAAAAAAAAAACGTTAGTCGGGTTGTACAAGACGACTCACTTTCGCAGACAAGTGTTTTAAATAATGAGATGGCGTCAGGACAGGTGACTCAATTGTTATTTGAAATAGTGAATAGATTAGACAGTTTGGAGCGTGGTCCGAGTGCGAGCAATGCAAGTAGAACTTCGGACAGACAGACGGACAGACAGGAACTAGAGAAGTTTGAACAATCGGTAGAAAAACGTCAATCATGCATAGTAAAAATGACACAGAAGTTGCCAACATTCGATGGGCGGAGTTCGGAAAATCCGATGATTTTCTTAAGAGATTTAAAGGCTTATATTAAAGTCTCGGGAGATACTTCGAGGGCTTTGATATGGGCAACGGATAGTTTGGTAGGAATTGCAAAAGTTCGAATGAGCATATACAGAGACTCATGGCGAATCTATTCGGATTTTGAAAAAGATTTCAGAGAGGTATTCTGGGGTGATAATGAACAGGAATTAATTAAACAAAGATTCCTAACTGCGAAGTTCGATTCAAAGAAAGGTCAAAATATGGAAGAATTCTTTGCCTCTCAATTGAATAGCATATATGAGCTTACGATACCGTTTACTGATACGGAGAAGATCAACACGATTTTCAGACAGTTGCCGCGCGATATTCAGGTAGCGTTTTTTGCTAGAAAGGAACCAATGACTATACGAGATGCGGTCGAGTTCCTTCGGCATTTAGAACGGAATGTCGATGGGGAATTAAGTGCGTTGCATGGTTCGGAGACAATGAATACGAACAACGTAAGGCGGAATAGCTACATGCGAGGGCAATATCGTGCTTTGCGAGTAAATACGATGCGATATAACGCGGTGAGTCGTAGGAATAATTATAACGCGGGAACAAAGGCACGAAACGAATTTGGGACGCGCGCTCGCGGTTATTTTCGCGGTAGAGGTAGGCAGCCTCAGGCTAGTTTCAAGGCAATAGAGTTTTAAAGGGGTAAAGATAGTTCAGGTAATACAGAGGCAGGGCAAGGTTCAAGTGACAGGAATAATGCGATAAATCAGAATTCAAAAAACTAGTGGACTCGCGCGGGTCGTTCGCGCTCAGATATTTATTACGCTTTGGGTGGACAGCCGATCAATAATTGAAAGAAAGCATAGACTGTATGATTTGTGTAATTTGGATTCGAACGTGGGTGTGAATGAATTTATTCAATTATTAGCGCATAAAGCGCACGGATATGCCGTGTGTTTAGATGAAAAATCGAGATCGAATTGTAGAGATCGAAATGACAGGCGTTTACATACGATATTCAGAGACGACGATTCGACTGAGTGTGGGCGCGATCTATGTAGTACCTTGACATTACCTGAGATAGATGTGTGTATTGGAAATATTGCTGTAAGGAGTTTGATTGATTCGGACAGCGAAGTCAGTGTAATAAGTAGGGGAGTGAATGATGAAGTATGCAGGCAAATGGGAAAACCAACGGAAATACCGATCCCAAGTTTGAGAATCACAGGTGCGTTTGGGGTCAGTAAGGAAAAGGTTGATAAATTAGTAACGTTACCATTAACAATAGGTACTGGCCCTAATCAGGATTCTTGCTGTTGTACAATGGAAGTACAGGACCAAGATACCAGTAGAAATATGATAGAGGAATATGTGAATAATTCATCAATACCTGTTGAACACAAAACAAACTTATTGCCGGTGTTAATTAAACATGCAGAGTTGTTTAGCGATAGGGTAGGTCGGACAAATAAATATATACATGAGATAAAAATGAGAGATGAAACGCCTTTCGTAAAACGAAGCTATCCCATACCGTTCGCATATCGCGAAAAAGTTACAAAACGATTGAAAGAAATGGAACAGATAGGTATTATTAGCAGGCAATCTACGGATTTCAGCAGTCCATTGACTTGTGCACTAAAGAAGTCAGGGGAGGTTCGGATTTTACTAGATGCGCGACAATTAAACACGGGAATGGTTGGGGAATTTGAAACTACACCTTTAATGAGTGAGATATTGCAGTCGGGTCGCCGGATAAACTACATAGGGGTTATTGATATCAAATATGCGTATTTTTCTATACCATTATTCTATGCATATTGTCAATCTTTTTACACCAGCAGTCTGTGGGTCAGATATTCACAAAAGACTTACAGCGCCCTACGCGTCCAATATAATAACTCCTTTAGGATGCTGTTTCGGCTGCCGCGCTTCTGCAGTGCTTCAACAATGACGCGCGCACTGATGGCTTCCAAGCGATCATGAGAAAAAGAGCTGCGTCATTGCTGAGCAGAATGCGCGTCAGTAGCAACGGCATTCTAAAGGTGTTTTCTGAGAGATGGGATGGCCCATTCACCCACCATTGGGTAAAAATGTTAATTTAGTTGTAATTATGTATGTATATAGATCCTGTTATCTGAGCTAAATAAATAATAATAATAATAATTATCAGACGAATCTAAACGATACACGGGTTTTGTATATCAAGGCAGAAGTTATGTTTACAACGTTTTACCTCAGGGGTTGAAAACCAGTGTGGGTTCATTTTCGAGGGCGATGGACTTAATCTTAGGGCCAGAGGTTAGGTCATATTGTTTAAATTTTGTTGACGATTTGGCGATTTTAACTGAGGGTGATTTCGATCAGCATTTGTCTCAAGTGGACACGGTTCTGAGTAAATTGAAAGACGCGGGCTTCACATGCAAACTAAAAAAATGCGAGTTCGCACAAAAAAGGGTCAAGTTATTGGGGCATATTTTGTCTACACAAGGTTTGCAGATGGACCCGGACAAAATTGAAACACTTAAATTATACCCTGGATAAGTTTCAGCCAGGGTGGGTCAGTACAGCTACTGATAGGGATGTATGGACTCGAAATGGTGAGGCCTTTGCCCAGCAGTGGGACACCGTGGAGGCTACATAAAAAAAAAAAAAAAAAAAAAAAATTATATCCGTCACCCAGAACTGTCAGGCAATTGAGGGCGTTTTTGGGGTTCATAAATTACTTTCGGAGGTTTATAAAAAAATTTGGAACGTTAACGCAACCATTATACAATTTATTACGGTCTGGAGTCAAGTTCGTTTGGAGTGCGCACGTGCAAAGTGCTTTTGATGAGATAAAAAACCAATTCACAGAAAGTATAATATTGAGTCAGCCATTGGCGGGAAAGACGTATTATGTTCAATGCGACGCCAGCGCTATAGGAATTGGGGGCTATGTTTATCAATTAGATGATTTGGGCCAGGAACGAATTATAGAGTTTTGTTCGCAGGCATTTAAGGGAGCTCAAACGAGATGGTCTGTCAGCGAACAGGAAATGTATGCAGTTATATACACTTTAAAGCGATTTGAGATATATTTGCGAGGAGAAAAAGTTATTATTAGAACTGATCATAAAAGTTTGACGTTCATTAAGTCGTGGACTTTATTGGGGGCACGCGTAACTAGGTGGGCTATGTTTTTAGAGCAATTCGATTACGACATAAAGTTTGTGCGTGGGATTGATAATCAAATTGCCGACACGCTAAGCAGGCAAATAGCGGGACCTGGAGGTATGAATGACAGTATAAATGTTCAGCCGGGAATATTCTGGTTTAAGGCATCGAATACCGCAAGTGTTATTTCGAGTTTACGGGACATTGCGAGATTACAAAGCGAAGATGAGCGGTTAAATCGAATTAGCGGTTGCATCAGACGTAGGGTGGTAAATACGGAAACGAGAGGGTTTGAAAATTACAAGCTAGTAGGTGATACGTTATATTTTCACGTGCCGAAGCGGAACGTACGGTTGTTAGTAATTCCGGAGGCATTACAGGAGGAACTAATATTACACATACATGAAGAAATAGGTCACTACGGCAGATATAAAATATTAGCACTGATGAAGGACAGATATTATTTTCTTCATATGAGTAGGGTGATTAGCACGGTGATAAGAAGTTGTGACATATGTCAAAAGGTCAAACAAAGTACTAACAATACCGTTGGTCCTTGTACACCGGTGTTTGCGGAAAAGTTGGGTGAGAAAGTTTTCTCGGACTTTTATGGGCCATTGCCCGTAGGTAAATTCGGATATCAATATACATATATGTGATTCAAGACGTGTACAGTAAGGTAATAAAATTGTATCCAATGCGGAAAGCGACAGGTAGGAGCGTGCTCGCTTGTACAAAGAGATTTCATAGGGAATTACCTATCGAAACTATAATTACGGACTCAGGACCACAGTTCATATCGAAAGTTTGGGAATTTGGTCTCAAACAGCTGGGGATTTGGGTCACTCATACGTCGGTGTATTGTCCAAATTCCAGAACCTGTTAAGGGGCAGAGAGGCCTCGAATTCATGCAGGCTTCTATTTGTGTTAATAATGTTTGAAACTCTTCATAAGTTAGTTTCTGTACGCCCAAAACTGGCTTGAGATGATATTTCATAGATTTTACCGCAGCCTCCCAAATACCTCCTGCCGACGGCCAGCTCGGGGCGTTGAAATGCGATGTTGTTGATGTGTTGCTCTGCGAGTGTTTGTGAGACCAAGTCGTTGTTGAATGTTGTTATTTGTAATTGTCTCTGCAGTTCTCGATCGGCCCCCAAAAAGTTGGTGGCGTTATCACTGTACAGATGCGCTGGGCAGCCTCTTCTTGCTGCCATCCGCTTCAGAGCTAGTATAACCGCTCAGTTGATATCGCCTCCGGAAATTATCATGCGTCGATTGCCAGCGGCGCGGCAAAAAAAAAACCGTCGATTGCCATAAAAAACACGTCATCGAGGGTCCGCCCGCTGCGCGGCGGCTCGCTCTACAAAAACATTATTTATGACTATGGGTTCTTGAGAATACCACTTGAAGTGTTGTTATTGTTAGTGCTCGTAAACTAAACATTCTAATGGCATACGTGTTGATTGAATTTGATACTCTTGTACAATCATACATAGCTGTAAACATAGACTTCAAGCGTAAAATCGACTAGGGTCAATGTAAAAATATATATCTAAAAAAGTAAAGCGATAACCTACTTATTTTATTTATTTAAAATATTCCTGTATTAATATTACACATGGAAAAAAAATAAACTCGCAATATGTAGATAAAAAATATTTATTTATATGTTTTTAAACTTTCGCTAGCGGTTGCTAGCGCCCCGTGGTTAATCACCCGGATTAAAAATGTGTATGTTTTCAACTGTAGTTGAGGGTTTTTCTACAATGTTTTTACAGAAAACGAGTGTTGAACAATAGTTTTTCAACATATAAGCTTCTTGTGGGCTTAAAACACGAAACATTCACCATAAATAGAGGAAACATTTCGACATTTCGGTTGAACAAACCTGTGTTGACAAAACTTGTGAAACATTGCACGAAATCTGGTTTTGAGCAAATGTTTTTTGTTTGGGCAGTAGCGGAAGGAACTAATCTATATGAAAATGAACAATTATCAGCTAAATACTCACATAATAATTTAATATCACACCACAAATTCCACAACACAACAACACTTGACACTGGAGTGAACGGAATGAATTGCATCATTCTTTTTCCATCGCTGGGATTGTTTAAAACGTTGTCGTATCTCAAAATAAAGGTTATTTAACCGAGAACGAGATGGAATACGATCCTTACTGAATTAATCATTAGTGTGACAGAGACAATAGGTTTTGTCACATAGTCCGTCACAAAATGCCTATGGGTAGTAGTACTACCCATTTGCAATCTACGGTAAAAAAATGCTTGGGTAGTAGTACTACCCATTTGCAATCTACGGTAAAAAAATCCATGGGTAGTAGTACTACCCATTTGCAATCAAGCGGATAAAAGTTTGAGTTGTTAGGTCTGTTACTAGCTCTAAGTGGAGGGCCTTTGTTGCCATGCAGATAAACACGGCGACGTAACCCTTATATGTTCGTACTCCTCTTCCCTTGTTTAGCTTGATGTCTACCCAGCCCGTGAAATCCACTCCTGAGTGATAAAACGGTGGTGATGGCGCGACTCTCGGCTGCGGTAGTTCTCCCATAAGTTGTTGTTGTTTGGTGGTAGTATAGCGAGTGCAGGTTACGCATTTTCTAAGCGACTTTTTGACAGTCGTTGTTCCACCAATGACCCAGTATTGCTGACGCAGCGTTGCTAGAGTCAGTCTCGCTCCGCCGTGCAAGGTTGTTTTATGTGCTTCATTTATGACCAGTTCCGATAATCTCGAGTGTTGTGGTATGACGAACGGATGTTTGGCATTTTCTGCTAAGTTCGAGTGCTGTAATCTGCCGCCTATGCGTAGAAGGCCAACTTCATCTAAAAACGGATTTAATTTCCAAATTTTGCTGTTTTTGTTCACCTCCTGGTTTGTCTTTAAAGCTCGTAACTCCTCATAAAAGTGCTCACGCTGTACTTGTTGTATTATCTTGTTTCTCGCCACTTTCATTTCGTGCAATGTGATATGCTTAGAGCATGCGGCGCTTTGGGCACGCGCCTTAGCTATGAAACGCGATACCCAGCTGATAACGCGGACGGCCTTTGTAATAGAGTTGCAATTGTTTAATGTTTTTGTTATGACGTTAGGCTCTTTACGTTGTAGCGCTGCAGTGAATACTTTCGTTTCTTCCTTTAATGTTATCCCTTGTTGGTCACTATTTTTGGCACGTTGTTAGTTTTTAGCCATTCTGGTCCTTGCCACCACAGCGAGTGCGTGCTTAGCTGAGTCGGCAGTAAACCTCGGGATGCACAGTCCGCTGGTTTTTTTTTGTGTTTATATAGTTCCAATTTTCAGCTGGAATTATTCGTTTTGTTGATTGCACTCTGTTCGCAACATAGCTCTTCCAGCGTGTTTCTTCGCCCTTAAGCCATCCCAAGACCACCATGGAGTCTGTCCATGCTGTGACTTTTATCTCGGGATTGTTTATGCACTGTTTTATTTTTTGCACGAGTTTTGCTAATAGCTGGGCGCCGCATAGCTCGAGCCGCGGTAGGGATTGTTTTTTGCGTATCGGAGCTAGCTTGGTTTTGGCTGCGACCATGTTGACCATGTATGTTCCATCAGGGTTTGGCACTGTACTGTACACGACGCAAGCTATTGCTTTTTCAGAAGCGTCACAGAACCCGAATAGTTGTGTTTTATGTGTTGTTTCTGGCGTAAATCCGAGCCAGCGTTTTATTTTAAACTGTTCCATTGTTATAAGCTCCGAACTTAGCGTTCTCCATTATTTTTGTATGTTTTCAGGCACAGCTTCGTCCCACCCTAGGCTAGTCTTCCACACCTGTTGAAACATGATTTTTGATTTGACTGTAATCGGTGCGAGCCAGCCAAGGGAATCGAATAACGATGACACATCGCTCAGTATTTGTCGTTTGGTGATTGTTCTTGTTTCTTTATGTTTTAGTACCGGTGAAATAACGAAGTGGTCGTTTTTCGGATTCCACCCCAGTCCTAATGTTTTTGACGAATCTGTTTCAGTGAAGTTGAAATTGAGCGGGTTTCTCATCTCTTTGGGTAGGTCTTCTACAAGTTGGGGTGCGTTACTCGCCCATTTTCGCAGATTAAATCCGCCATTACTTAATAGATGTTTCAGTTGGTCTTGTATTTCCTTTGCCTCATCGATAGTGTTACTCCCAAACATGGCGTCGTCCATGAAAAAGTTGTTTTGTAGAACTGGCTTGGCTTTTGGGAAGTTTTCGCATTCGTCCTCCGCAAGCTGTTTCAGTGATCGGAGAGCCAAAAAAGGAGCGGCCTTTGTGCCATAAGTTACAGTGCACAACTGGTACTCTTCTAGGGGTTGTTGAGCATTCTCCCTCCATATGATTTTTTGGAGCGTTTGGTCATCTGGATGCACTGCTATGTATCGATACATCTTTTCGATGTCGGCTGTTAGCACGTATTGATGTTGCCGCCATTGTAATAGGATACCTTGTAGATCTGCTTGCAGGTTTGGCCCACTCTCCATCAGGTTATTGAGACTGTACTTGGTGCTGGTCTTGGCAGAGGCGTTGAAGACCACCCGCAGTTTTGTTGTTATCGCACTTTCACGCACTACTCCGTGGTGCGGCATAAAATACTGCAAAAGCGCCTTGTTCTTGGCTTCGGCGTTGATCATGTGGCCTAAATGTTTGTATTCGGACATGAACTCCTTGTATCTCTCAGCGTACATTATATTGGTTTTCATCTTCCGTTCTAATTGTTTGAATTGAGCGACGGCCTGTGGCTTTGACGTGCCTAATTTTTCTTTGATATAGGGTGTCAACGGCAGACGGACTTGGTACCTTCCGTCAGCCAATCGCTTAGTAGTTTCTTTGTATAATGTTTCGCAATATACCTCCTCTTCGTTTTGTTCTAAATTTTTGCTCTTGTTCTCCTTTATCTCCTCTTGTTCCCAGAATTTTTAAATTTCTTCCAGGTTGTTTATTGTTACGTGACATTGCAATGTTTTATGTTTGCCACAAATGATCCACCCTAGATGTGTCTGTTGGGCTGTCATTGTTGAGTCGTTAATTTTGACGAGGCCTTCAAGCAATACCTCTGCGAAGATATCGGCTCCCAACAAAATATCGATGTTGCGTGAGATGTTGAATTGTGGATCAGCAAGTGGTATGTGATCCAACGATGTTTTTATTGTTGTTATGTCAATGTCTTTGTTCGGTAGTTTGCTTGTTATCGCGTCCATTACCAACGCACCGGTCGTAAATTCACCATTGGAGTTAGTTGCCTTGAGCGTCAGTTGGATTATTCCTTTACATCTGTTAGTGGGGATACGAACAGACCCCAATCCGGTTACGACTGCATTTATTTTTCTGCGTTTCTGCTGTAGTCGTTGAGCAGCATCTTCCGTAATCAAGGATACTTGGGAACCCTGATCTAGTAGTGCTCGCAATGTTATAAATTTTCCCGATGATGTTTCTACGTCAATCATTGCTGTTGCCAACAGTACTTCGGTGTCATTTTAATTCCATAGATGGTTGCTCACGCGGTTGTTTTTGATCCGTGGTTCATTTGACACCGCCTCGTGCAGCAATTTACTATGACTCTGGTTGCATTCTTTGCACTTTTGTGTGGAAGTGCACTGGTTGCCATGATGACTGAAAAGGCAGTTTTTGCACACACCAAGTTTGTTCGCAGTTGAAAGTCGATCGCATGACATCATATCGAGGAATTCTTTACACTTGTAAAGTCCGTGTTGTTGATTACATTTGGGACACTTAATTTCTACCTTGTTGTAGAACGATTTTGGTAGAAATGGCTTGTTGATTCGTTCTTCCTGTTTGTTCGAAGTAGGTTGGAATCGTTTTTGGGGCATGTTTTCACGTGTTTCATCGTAATCAGTAGATTTTCACCAGTGACAAGTTTATCACTGTCGGTTTCAGAATCGGATAGTATCACCCGCTTCTTCTTATGTTTGGCCAGTGGACATCTTCTTAGGACCAGTTCTGGTGATGCTTCTGTAATAAAATGCAACAAAGACCTTAGTCACTATCTTTAACATGAACAACAGAAATGCCCGGGTGTTAGACAGCTTCCTGCATCGTCAGCGTCCTCTGTTAAGGGGCAGAGAGGCCTCTAATTCATGCAGGCTTTTATTTGTGTTAATAATGTTTGAAACTCTTCATAAGTTAGTTTCTGTACGCCCAAAACTCGCTTGAGATGATATTTCATAGATTTCAACGCCCCGAGCTGGCCGTCGGCAGGAGGTATTTGGGAGGCTGCGGTAAAGCCTCCCAAATACCTCCTGCCGACGGCCAGCTCGGGGCGTTGAAATGCGATGTTGTTGATGTGTTGCTCTGCGAATGTTTGTGAGACCAAGTCGTTGTTGAATGTTGTTGTTTGTAATTGTCTCTGCAGTTCTCGATCGGCCCCCAAAAAGTTGGTGGCGTTATCACTGTACAGATGCGCTGGGCAGCCTCTTCTTGCTGCCATCCGCTTCAGAGCTAGTATAAAAGTTTGAGTTGTTAGGTCTGTTACTAGCTCTAAGTGGAGGGCCTTTGTTGCCATGCAGATAAACACGGCGAAATAACCCTTATATGTTCGTACTCCTCGTCCCTTGTTTAGCTTGATGTCTACACAGCCCGTGAAATCCACTCCTGTGTGATAAAACGGTGGTGATGGCGCGACTCTCGGCTGCGGTAGTTCTCCCATAAGTTGTTGTTGTTTGGTGGTAGTATAGCGAGTGCAGGTTACGCATTTTCTAAGCGACTTTTTGACAGTCGTTGTTCCACCAATGACCCAGTATTGCTGACGCAGCGTTGCTGGAGTCAGTCTCGCTCCGCCGTGCAAAGTTGTTTTATGTACTTCATCTATGACCAGTTCCGATAATCTCGAGTGTTGTGGTATGACGAACGGATGTTTGGCATTTTCTGCTAAGTTTGAGTGCTGTAATCTGCCGCCTATGCGTAGAAGGCCAGCTTCATCTAAAAACGGATTTAATTTCCAAATTTTGCTGTTTTTGTTCACCTCCTGGTTTGTCTTTAAAGCTTGTAACTCCTCATAAAAGTGCTTACGCTGTACTTGCTGTATTATCTTGTTTCTCGCCGCTTTGATTTCATACAATGTGATATGCTTAGAGCATGCGGCGCTTTGGGCACGCGCCTTAGCTATTAAACGCGATACCCAGCTGATAACGCGGACGGCCTTTGCAATAGAGTTGCAATTGTTTAATGTTTTTGTTATGACGTTAGGCTCTTTACGTTGTACCGCTGCAGTGAATAATTTCGTTTCTTCCTTTAATGTTATCCCTTGTTGGTCACTATTTTTTGGCACGTTGTTAGTTTTTAGCCATTCTGGCCCTTGCCACCACAGCGAGTGCGTGCTTAGCTGCGTCGGCAGTAAACCTCGGGATGCACAGTCCGCTGGATTGTTTTTTGTGTTTATATAGTTCCAATTTTCAGCTGGAATTATTCGTTTTGTTGATTGCACTCTGTTCGCAACGTAGCTCTTCCAGCGTGTTTCTTCGCCCTTAAGCCATCCCAAGACCACTATGGAGTCTGTCCATGCTGTGACTTTTATCTCGGGATTGTTTATGCACTGTTTTATTTTATGCACGAGTTTTGCTAATAACTGGGCGCCGCATAGCTCGAGCCGCGGTAGGGATTGTTTTTTGCGTATCGGAGCTAGCTTGGTTTTGGCTGCGACCATGTTGACCATGTATGTTCCATCAGGGTTTGGCACTGTACTGTACACGACGCAAGCTATTGCTTTTTCAGAAGCGTCACAGAACCCGAATAGTTGTGTTTTATGTGTTGTTTCTGGCGTAAATCCGAGCCAGCGTTTTATTTTAAACTGTTCAATTGTTATTAGCTCCGAACTTAGCGTTCTCCATTATTTTTGTATGTTTTCAGGCACAGCTTCGTCCCACCCTAGAATCCACCAAAGAATCCCTAAGCGCATGACATTTCGTTTTACCGGTGTCGAGTTTTGCTTCGTATGGAAATTATTGAAAAACGGTATTTTCCCTGGAAAAAACACATACACGAATGAACAAAATCAATATTCATACCGTTCTTTATTAAAAAATCTACCCCTAAAATAATGCTACAATTTAAATCAGTTATCCGCTTGATTGCGCGAAACACTCCCCGCGAGACCCCCTAATGCGCGGCTTATCGACGCGGCGCGCTTGCTCTCAAGTGCGCGGCGAGTCGCCTTACAAAAACATTATTTATGATGTAGGTACTTAAGATTACTGCTCGAAACTTTGTTATTATTAGAGATCGTAAACAAACGATTTTAATGGTCAGGCGTTGATGTTTTTAAGACTGTTTGTACAGTCCATACAAATTTGTAAACACAGACTTCGTGTGTAAAATGGACTAAGGTCAATATAATTTTATTTTATAAAAAAAGTAAATCTAAAACCTACTTTTTTATGTATTTTATATGATTCCTGTTTTACATTAACATACAAAAAAAAAACTTGCATTTCGTAGATAAAAAATATTTATTTATAAGCTTACAAAGTTTCGTTAGCATTTGCCAGCGTGCCGTAGTTATACACACATATTAAAAAAAAATGACACTACTCGTTGAATTTAGTGTGGCTTTATGAAAAAATAAAGCATAGTTCAAGCAGAAAGAGATAGAATACGGTCCTTATGGATAAAGTGATTGGTGTAAAAGAAACAACATGATTTTGACACCGTGTCGTCACACAAAGCCTCTGGATACCTAGGTATCCACGCGCAATCGGAGGGTACAAATTCTTGGATACCTAGGTATCCATGCGCAATCAAGCGGTTATTACTAAAAATTCCTGTGAAAAGTTAAAATTGTCCAAACTAAAATCTATAACACATTTCCCTACAATTTGCAATAAACTTCCATTTACCGCCTTAACCCGTCTTTGCATACATCTCGCACCCACTTGATCTGCAACGGCTGGGCTGATGCATGAAGCCGTAGCGGCTGTATCTAAAAGAGCTACCACGTTTACCCCCGAAGAATTCAATAAAACTAATGGTCTGACCTGCTGATCCGCCTCGACTGCGACGATCTTCCCCATTGGTCGTTTCGCCTCCGTGCTACGCTGCTGAGCTCGTCTGAGGCCCTCATTCCACAGGTCAGCCTGGTCACCGCTATCGGCCTATAGCGACGACGCGTTGTAAAATCCGCTTGCCTAGGACGCAAATTATAATCATTAGTACTAGGTCTAATATGTGGTTCCTGACCACTGTCTCCCCCCCCCCCCCCCTCTATTGCCATGGGCCAAATTCGGTCCAAAAGTTGCCGGGTTCCTAAACACATCTGTACCAGTACTGCCCTTAGCGCCTTCTTATCTACAAAATGGCTCAACATTAATTTATTTCTAAGATGGTTTTGCAATCCTCTTAAAAATTGCGTTATAAAAATAACATCTTTGGTAACTCTAGCCTTCCTCGCTAGGTCCCCTAAATAATGGAAGTAGTCCAACAAACTTCTTTTCTCTTGCTTGGCATTGTAGAACTTCTCTGCAAAGTCTGTGCTTCCAAATTCCTCATTAAATTTATCCACCACCTCTTCAAATGTCTGGGCACTGCCCCTAATTTCCCTAAAAAAATATAAGGCTCCACCTTTTTAATACGAAGGAAATAATAATTTTAATTCCTCCGACGATATTAATTTCTTCCTCGATGCAGCATCTCTGAAGTCTTCTAAAAAGTCTTCAAAGGACTCCTGAGGACTCCCCGAAAAACAAGGTGACAAATCCTCCATCATGAAATAATTTCATAAAATTTTTCACAAAATGTCCGCCGCTATAAATATCTTCCCACAATATTTTTCTATTCGATTCTTCACTCGCTTGGCAGGTCAAGGTAATTCCTAAATTAAAAAAGAAATATACTTCCTTTCACTGTAGTTTCGATCCTTCCTCGATTCTTCAAAGTTTGGATCGACGATCGCTATCCTCTTCTATTACGTCACTTCTTATGACGTCACCTCTTAATCCTTATGAAGCGGTCTTCTTATTTCTCCGGTTCGTTTGGCGCCTCCGCCAATGTTGGGATCTTCAGCACTATACGATCACTGCCTATATTTGAATTTGCTAGCCCTACCGATTAGGTATATATATATAGTTACACTTTGTATAAAAGGGATCCAACCGGCTCGATAGCCATCAAGCTAATCCTAACTATAAAATTTAGATCAGTCGCTGGCCGAAGCCTACGGTGAAGTGTGTCACATTGACTTCTCACATCCAAGCTTCTTTCTTTTTAAAACTACAAAATAAGTAACAGTGTCAAAATGAACACCCACTCTAAAGAGGCCCGTATACAATATAATCGCATAAACAAATATTGAACCTAACAATACTTAATAGTGACAGCTAGATTAGTTTGGGTAGCTAGGCAGGTATACGTCATCACACGTCGATTAGTTAACGAATTATGTAGTTACACATGGTAGGTGTACATACACATATATTATGTAGGAGAAAGAGTATTGTAAGTACCTATCTAGGTTGGTAATGGTTTTTTCACGCTACTGCTCGGAAATGTGCTTTGCTTTATATTTTCAAGAAATGTATTGACGATGGAGTTTTCCCAGACCTCATGAAACAAAGTAAACTGATAACTCTGTTTAAGTCGGGAGACAAGGGTGACCCTTCAGACCAATATCCGTTCTTCCAGTATAGTCCAATAAAGTCATCCTTTCAATATAGTATATATAACTTTAGGTCGCACTATAATTACCTACAGTCATCGTGTAACAAATTGCTTGGTTTCCTATCAAGACTGACGAAAGACCTTCTTAATCCGCGCTCCATGCTAACACTCTACAATAGTTTTATCCGGAGTAAGCTGGAATATTGTTCTGTGGTTTGGAGTCCCTATTACAAGGTATATATTGACTCAATTGAAAATATACAAGCCCGATTCCTTCGGATGCTTACATATCGCAACAACTTAAAACACAAATATCACTGTTACGAATCACAACTAGAACACTTTGGAATGACATCCCTAGAGTCTCTAAGGTCTATTAGTAGTTTAACCACCCTCCATAAAATTCTACACGGCACACTTCATACTTCCCTTTTAGCAAAAATAAAAAAACATACTCCACGAATTCCTCAGAGGTCGGCAAGGAAACTAAAAATTTTGAATTACCCTTATAGAGAACGCAAAGGGAATCATGAATCACTCGCTAATATGTGTCGTCTCTATAACGAATTGACTAATGTGCTCAATACCTTGGAATTCTTTGTGAACTTTTGTGCCTTTAAATGTCAGCTACAAAAAGCATTATCACTCAAATATTTTCTTTATTTGAACATTTGTTTGTCTTTTTAAAATTTTACCAAAGTATTACCATGTACATATGTACATTCAAACTCGGTTGAACAAAGAGGTTCTTTTTTCAACCAAATTTAACTGAACTATCGTAAAATTAGTTTAAAATTAAATAATTATATACCATATGTCTGCAACGCAATACAGAGCATGCTGTCAAAACACCCTTTAAAATAATTTACTAGATATAAAACCGTGTCTATACCGTGTGTATAACCGTACTTAGAAATGAAATGTAAAATATCTGTTGTGTTTTGCAATAAATAAAATAAAAGTAGCCGAACCAATAACTTTGTAAGCTACAGTTCGCGGTCTCAAACCCAACCTATTGACTTTTCACTCACGGTCTCTATAAATCCAACGACAGCTCATTTGTTAAAATCCTACAAGCTGTTTGGTCTGTAGATGTTTTTTTTTTTAAAATGCCTATATCTCCACCATTAAAAAATAAATAAAAAAAACTGATTCAACAAAAAAACTATATAATTATTGAACCCACTCACAAAAAATCACGAGAATCAGTTGAGAAATGCGGCCTGTAAAGGATAACAGCCGGACATAGCCCAATCCTGAAACGGAGACGCTCGCTCGATTCGCTCACTTGGTCAGAAATATTTGAAAATATTATTCTCCATCAAATGTAAATGTTGATCCATTAGAATTATATACAATTGTTGATCTCGCCGAATGGAAAGACAGTAAATGGTGCCATTTTCGAAATCTTAACCTAATTTGAGACGTCCTCTGTAGCGCAGCGGTTATCTGCATACCATGTGAGTCCCGGGTTCGCTCCCCGTTTGGGTGTAAGAAAAAATATCCCAGTTATTGGATGATTATATGTGTGTGTCGTCGCTGTTTCTGGTTTCCACGACACAGGGTATACTTGTATGGGCCAGAAGCAATTTATATGCCTGTATGTCAACGTTTGAAAAAAATAATTTTAGCGCTTGCGTTGAACCAGCTGACAGGATTGTGCAGTGTAATGTTATGATTCCGATAATCAGTATTACTGATTGTTTCCTTGCATCCTCCTAAGAGCTGAACCTGGACTGCACGTGCCTCTTAGTTAGGAGTGCTCAAATTATGTGTGTCATGTATGGTTAGTAAAATAAGAGTTTGCGTACGTTTTAAACTCGGTACTTAGTAATGGTAAGTGTTTTTCGTATAAATTATGTGTGTTATGTTATGTTATGGTTAGTAAAATAGAGTTTGCATAGGTTCGTTTTAAACTTGGTATGGAGGTACCTATTGAGTAAATCCAATGAACTCAGTAAGTACATACTTACTGAGTTGATTGGATTTTTACTGTACTGTACCTACTGTACAGACCAGGGACCCTAAAATAAAATATTAACTAATTTTAGCGCCATCTGACACATGGCAGAACCATAACAACCAACGTTGTTTTTTCTAGCCTGTAAGTAAAGAGGCCAGAATTTTTCTTCTTGCCCTTATTATTTATGATAACTAATATTGTAATAATTATGTTAGTTATACACAACCAATTTATAAAAGCGATCTGAAAATCAACCTGTAGGGTTTTTTCGCCATAATTCTCCCACAGTGGTTCATTCTAGAAAAGAGGCATAAAGTGACGTTTGAGGTATAAAAGTATATGTTAATATATAGACTTATAAATAAACTGTGTTTTGATTTTATTTTGATTTTGAAGGTTGCCTCACGATATTTTCTATCGCCGTTAGAACGTCCGTATAATATATCCTTAAGGTAAATACATTCAGTACATGTCTATGGTTCCAAATTCAGATTTTGTTTTTTTTTGTTGTTTTTCAATTGGCACACCTGTTTTCCATTTTGGCGCGGATTTTGAGTTGCATCTGTTGTTTATATTTATTATAGTGCTGTTTTTAGTTAGATCATATCTAGTGTGTACTGCGAATTTCATTATGGACAAAAATATCGAACAAAGAGTTTGTCTTAAATTTTGCATCGCCAACGGAATTTCGTGTTCGGATTCACTGAAAATGTTACAGAAGGCTTACGGTGAATCGACTTTATCAAAAACACGTGGTTATGAGTGGTACAGAACGTTTAAAAGCGGTCGAGATGTGATGGAAGATCGGCGAAAAAGGACAGATTTGTGGAAAGAAAATTCTTGGATTTTGCATCACGATAATGCGCCTTCGCACAAGGCCATAATTGTAAACGAATTTTTGACCAAAAACTCAACAAATACTATCGAGCAACCACCTTATTCACCAGATATGGCTCCAGCCGACTTCTTCCTTTTTCCTAAACTCAAATTACCACTTCGTGGCACACGTTTTCATTCGGTAGAAGACATAAAGGAGAATTCGCGACGAGAACTGAACTCAATTCCGGAAAAAGCGTATAAAAAATGTTTTGATGATTGGACTATCCGTTGGCGTAAGTGTATCGTTTCTGAAGGAGCATACTTTGAAGGCGATAAAATAAATTTAGATGAATAACTAACATTTTGTGTATTATTGATCTTTTCCCGGTACTTTCTTGACAGAGTAGTATAACAACAAATTAAAACATGGTTGACAAAAACACAGCGACACACTTTTTCCCATACGGTATGACAGTGACAGTAGAGCCCATGGTCAAGTAATTCAAACATTGATTTGCAGTCAGATTTGAAGTCCCGTGATTCGCAGAATGTAAACTTACATGCTAATGACAGGGCGTCCTTGGCTCACAGTAACATTTACTGGACGAACACTAGGTTTCTACTGCTTCCACCTACTAATGAGCTACGCATCTAGCCAACCAAAGAGCCACCCTAACCCTTTCACTTTAGAGTTAAATTTTAATGGTGCGAAAGAAATTACTCATGTCATGTATGTTAAACAAATCGCGCACATTCCTTTTGTCCGCTAAAGGCCGTTTCCATTTTAAAATGGAAATGAAAATTTAAAATTACAAATCAGATATTACAATATTTTGACTTATTGAAAAATTTAAGTTCTAATTATTTTGGCTTAATACCAATATAGGGTGACTGGTACTGACTGCAGTGCAGTAACTGCGCACTGTATTTATGTATTAAAAACCAAATGTAGACTCTTGATTGTGGATTAGACGAATGACGCCCACGACAAAATAATATAAATATCACATTTTTCATATGATTTATAGTCCCTGAAGGAAAATGAAATCCTCTGCCGTACGTGTGTACGCCCAACTTGTCAACACGACCTCAAACTTTTGTGTGGGTCATTAATAACCCGGGGTGAAGTTGGCTTGTATCGCTATATCATTGGTGGGTCAAATATGCCCCGTCATCGACACAACGTTTAATGAATATGAGGTCGAGTTAACACCAATGTGTCGCGATATCGATTTTCGTCAAATTTATCTGACCACTATTTTATACGGTGATAAGGGTCGAGTGAGCTGCCATGTTAATAAGATGGCCTTCCATGGACATGACTTTAAGTCTGGTGTCACATGTCCGTTTCTCCAGCGCTTGTGAGCGAGACAGCGAGCGTAGTTACCTAGCATGCACAGCGCCATCTATTGGATCCTGCAATAAACCATCCCAGAATCTCATTTAAATATGGAACAGTTTATACCCTAAATGATAATTTAGCAAAGCGAATTGACGGGTCCGTTGTAGCCAATTTTTGGTAAAATAAAACTAGTCATGGGATATTTGTATGATTTTTAGTTCATTCATTGTTCTCAAAACTGAATGACGTCATAAAATGTTACGATAGCGGGCAGCAAGATTTTGACAATATACTACAGTCTAACTTTTTATCAGCTGCAGTAAAATGACATTTTGTGGGTTGCCGTTTTTTTAAGAATAATAAATAGGGATGTAGCTAAATGAATGAATGAATCATTCAATAAATGAATGATCAGTTTGGTTTTGTTTTTGAGATTTAATATTAAGTTGTAATGTATTTTTTATTCTATTATTATTACTATAGTAGAGGATTGATCTTTTTTAGTGGAAGTATAGGGAGTGTGATGTTCAATATTGTTTAAAGGCGACCAAGCCTCATCGTAGCACCGTAACTAAAAACCAGTAATACCAACTTGAGAGAGCGTTTTCTTGAGCGATAACTTGTATATGTGTAAAAGGATCAACGTTTATACAACTTTGTTTACATGAATAATAAATAGAATTAAGTATGATCATCATGAGTCAGTTATGGAACGATTAGATCTTCTGTGAACTGAATCACATCTCTATTGAGATTAGGCTGTCAACATTATTTTACGGATTGACATTTAGAAACATCAGTTTACTGCAGCTGATAAAAAGTTAGACTTTAGTGTCATAATCTTGCTGCCCAGTATCGCAGCATTTTATGATATCATTTAATTTTGAGATCAATGAATGAGATATTTTTTTTGCTTTAGGTGCTTTCTATTTCAAACCTTAACTGAGAATTTTTCATTGGTTTTGAATTTTAACAAGTTGAAAATTAAATCCTCTGCCAAACAAAGGCTTAAATTCGGTAACAGACGCCTATGGTGGAAGGGCGGGCATTGTACAACTAAGACAAGACTATAAATGCCATCGGGCCATATGATGAGGTACTCTGCCGTACGGCATGGTGGTATGGGAATTGTATGCTGCTTCTTAAAAATTATATTTACGACACTTTAATAATTCATATATACAGGGTATAATAACAACCTATATGTAACACTTGATGTAATTGATATTCTTGCAAATAAACAAGAATTTACTCCACTCCATTTCTAAGGCATTTAATGTTCTAACACATATTTAATAATTGTATGTGATATCATCGATCTATCTCTTGCGGTAGTCTCCACGTCTCAGTTTCCTCTGTCACCAAGGTCTCCGGGATATCAGTGATGCAGGAGCCCCGACCGCAGGCGAACCTCCGCTGTAATATAAAATATTTTGGAGTTAATTAAGTACCTACTTGATTGGCAATATTATGATGCATGATTGCTGATAATGATGATGGTAAGCAATCTCTCATCCTTATCAGATAGCTAAGCCCATCCGAATATGGGTTTGAAGAGTTCATAATTCATCTCTAGATAAGCGATAGACTTGTCCTCTGATATGCTGTAACGCTTATTGGGGGTCTGGGTAAAACAAAACACTAAATAACAGATTTACAAGGTTTAATTTAAGAAAACTCCAGGATGCCCAACAATTAGCTATGCGTTGATTTAGCTCTCAGGGATGAGTTCTAGATTTCACTATTGTAGGTAAGCCGTGTCCACTTAGCACTGCCTTGATAGGTAACCACTTCCCTGTAGCTATGCGGCAGGTGGTGGCGCGCGTCTTGTGATGTCACCGATGTAGTCTGGAGTCAGGCAGGGCGGATCAGCAGCGGAAAGTGGCCATCAGGGTCCCAATATAGTTTGGGTCCGGCAAGTAAAACCCTGGAATTACCAATTGGGGGATTGGACATTTTGCAAAAAGTCTAATTCCACGTTACTGCCTGCAACATCCGTTGATAAGCGGTGATCGAAGCGCTACTAACAGGGAGGCTACCAAAAGCATTAAATAGTGATAAATGATGTTGCAGCAGTATAAAAAAATCAGTTTAGGTATGGAAAGTGGAAGCACCAAATCACATCGTTTAATAAAATTACAATTTATGCGAAATATGGTGTAAAAGCTATACAAGCAGCTGGGGAATCATCATTTCAGCCTGTTAATGTCCAATGCTGAACATAGGCCTCTCCAATCGCACACCAGCGTGACCGGTCCGTAGCCACCTGCATCCAACGAGATCCAGCGATCCTCACCAGGTCGTCGGTCCATCTCGTAGGTGGCCGACCCACACTGCGCTTGCCAGTACGTGGTCTCCATTCAAGGACCTTTTTGCCCCATCGGCCATCCGATCTTCGCGCTATGTGGCCTGCCCATTGCCACTTCAGCTTGCTTATCCTACGGGCTATGTCAGCAACTTTGGTTCTTCTACAGATCTCCTCATTTCTGACTCGATCTCGTAGAGAAATACCAAGCATAGCCCTTTCCATAGCTCGCTGCTGGGGAAAAATATTATTCATTCAATATATGTTCAATTCATAAGCGACTACGCTTTAAAACCAATTTAGCACATAGATATTAATAGCTAGCGGGTAGGTATAGAATCGGCTAAGTAGACAAAGGAATTTCATCATCCTAGTTGTTCACGAATAACGGCATAAAATGATGGAATGATTCTAGCTACAAAATAAGCGTTTTAAGTAACATTAGTCATGTAATATAAATCTACTGATTCACATTAGTAAAGGTTAAAACTATAAGTTAAAATTTTTGCAACACTCACCCGACTGGGAAACACACATACCTATTAAAATTGATAGGTAGCTAAATAAGCATCATTGAACACTGCGCTCCATGCATAGGACAATAAAACCAAACAATTAGAATAAGTTTAAAATAAATAATAAATTAGCGCTCCAAAGTAGTGGTGGCGAATGTGAGGTACGGTAGCCCCGAGCAAAGTGAGTCCTGGCCGTACCCCGCTCCACGAGTATTCGTGTGACGTCTACATATCGCTTGCTTCTTCGTTGGTGCGAGTTAAGCGCCTACGGCTTTTGTCATAGCAATAATCTCATTTGGAACGTTGGCTGGTTAAATAACGCTAATCAAGAATCCTTTGACTTAGTTTGTAGAAATCTATTTATTTTATTTGTTAAGTTTAGGTACTAGGATTAAGGTAATATTAAGGTTGTATATAATATACTTTTTCAATAAAATTGTTTACTCGAAGCATGTAAAAACAGTTATGTTACAATGTAATACGTGAGTGAACATCGCGGCTCTAGGGGTTAAAGAGAAAGTCGTGTCAGACAAAAATACGTAGGTATATTGTCACACAAGTCAATGTTGGATTACTCGGCTAAAGATTATAATAAATAACTATATCTTACCATCCCTTAAACTCTATCGTTAATGTGCTCATATTCCAGCATTATGTGAGGTTCTTCATGAAGAAGATTGGCTACTTTATACACATGCCCGCGAGCGAGCGACGCGTTCACAATAATCCGGAGCAATTGAATTGTCAAAAACCGACGGACGATAACATCATCCATCATCATTTCTGCCTCGCCCCTTAATAAATTCACATCATGAGAGAAATTCGCAACAAAATAATCAAATTTTCACGTTCTTTAGTAGCGTCGAAATGTCATTCTACGAGTGATGTCACAATCAAAAACCAAAATAATTTCTCGTAAACTAATAATATCTTTATAATTTTAGTTTAGTTTATGATTACACATATTAATATAATAGTAATTTAACAGTCTTTAAAACTTGTGACAATATTACAAATTAGGATAATATTTCCGTCAAACACTGCAATAAAACAATAAAATAAAACATTGCAATAAATTTCTGTCTTCGGATAGGCTCGGTCACTACTTATAACTCCGCAACATAACACGGCCGCATATGAACTTAGATTCAGACCACGAGCTATCAGGCTCTAGAACAGAGATCATCAGAGACAGCCCGTCCCTTCTTATTTTTAAAAGTCGCTTAAAAGAACACTATCTTTCTCTTCTTTAATCGGCTTATGTAAGTATAATGTAGTGATATATATTTTGTTGTATAATTTTATCTAATTGTATTGATATTATGTATTTATGTACATATTGGTAAGTAAGTAGTTTATTATTTTAATTATTTAACATTGTGCACGTAGGTCTACCTGTTACTTAATGTATCATGTCCATCCATGGTTTGCTGAAAGAAATCTAGAAATAACATTCCTTACGACGGTAAAATCTTTCCATCCTCGTCGATAATACCCACCAGTCCTACGTGTACACAAAGGTGCACGCGCCGCGTCACTGACAAAAAATTGCGTGTAAAAACGAATGCATTTGTGTGCGTGTGAGGGGGTACGGGGTGGAGAGTATAATTTTATTTTTCTAAGCGTCAAAAATCCGCCCTGGAGGGCGGTAACAGTAACACCAAACGTACCGCTACTACATTTTACTATCAGCAAACAGATGCTGAAGCATCTTTGCCCGAAAAAATCGAACTTTCTGTGGATACTATGACATCCGTGTCAAAACACGAACTCAAAAACTGATGCTATACAATATAATCGCATAAACAAATATTGACCCTTACAATACTTAATAGTGACAGCTAGATTAGTTTGGGTAGCTAGGCAGGTATACGTCATCACACGTCGATTAGTTAACGAATTATGTAGTTACACATGGTAGGTGTACATACACATATATTATGTAGGAGAAAGAGTATTGTAAGTACCTATCTAGGTGGTAATGGTTTTTTCACGCTACTGCTCGGAAATGTGCTTTGCTTTATATTTTCAAGAAATGTATTGACGATGGAGTTTTCCCAGACCTCATGAAACAAAGTAAACTGATGTCGGGAGACAAGGGTGACCCTTCAGACCAATATCCGTTCTTCCAGTATAGTCCAATAAAGTCATCCTTTCAATATAGTATATATAACTTTAGGTCGCACTATAATTACCTACAGTCATCGTGTAACAAATTGCTTGGTTTCCTATCAAGACTGACGAAAGACTTTCTTAATCCGCGCTCCATGCTAACACTCTACAATAGTTTTATCCGGAGTAAGCTGGAATATTGTTCTGTGGTTTGGAGTCCCTATTACAAGGTATATATTGACTCAATTTAAAATGTACAAGCCCGATTCCTTCGGATGCTGACATATCGCAACAACTTAAAACACAAATATCACTGTTACGAATCACGCCTGGAACACTTTGGAATGACATCCCTAGAGTCTCGTAGGTCTATTAGTATAGTTTAACCACCCTCCATAAAATTCTACACGGCACACTTCATACTTCCCTTTTAGCAAAAATAAAAAAACATACTCCACGAATTCTTCTCCACGGCAGAAGAACAAGCTGATGAAGTGGCTCGGGTGATATTAAGCTACCGGATGAAGATGTCCCCGCAGTGTGTTTCTGATGTGAGTGTGGTCCACAGACTTGGCCCCAAGGAAAAGGCATCCAATGCCCGGCCCTTGCTAGTTCGGTTCTCGTCTTTCATAGCGCGGACCGAGGCGCGGAAGGGCAAGACTGCCTTGAAAGGAACGGGGATAACTGTTACAGAGTTCCTCACAAAATCAAGACACGGTGTATTCTTAGCCGCCAGGAAGCACTTTGGTGTACGGAACTGTTGGACGACGGAGGGCAGGATCGTCTTATTACTCCCAGATAAGACTAGGCGGAAGGTGGAGTGTATGGCGGACCTACTGGTGTACACCAGCCAGTTCCCTCCTTCCACCACTCAATCTGAGGGAAAGGAGTCTCCTGCAAAGAAGCCGACCGCTGCTATGGCTGCTCCCTCGGTTGCTGCGCCCACGGCTGCTGCAGCGTCGGGCCTGAGCAAACGCACCCCCAGCATCAGGCGCAAAGGAGTGCCGCCGCCGCCGGGAGCGAAAAAGTAGGCCGCGGCTTTATATGTCGTCGATCAGTTCTGTTGCCTGAAGTGTTCTCCATAATTGTTCGGATTATACGTGTTTTCTTGTTTTTAGCAGGTAGGTAAGTTTTATATTTGGAGGGTAACACTGGCTGTCAAACGGCAAACAGCTGATTTCACTACGTCCCTAGAAAAATTTATATTTTAATATGATTTAGTGTAATTCTGAGCCCAATTTAGTGTTATTTTAGGATTATAGTGTAATGTTAAGTATTTCTATTGTTTGCAGTGTGTTTTAGTGACGTTTACTAGTGTCTCGAAACATGTTAAATTTGTGACCGTTGCAGGTTATAAATTTAAAAGTATTTGTTATTTCCGTACACTTTCGGCGCTTTTTGTTACCTTATTGTTAAATTATTATATTTAACAACGTTTAAAATATATTTCATAGCAATTAGTGATGTGCAAACGCTGAAAAACGTTACTATTCCACGTAAGTAATTTCGCATTGTTTTGGTGTGCAATTCCTTGATTCTTATCTCAACTGTAACCATGATGACTCGCAGAGCTGCTGCTGTCGCCTCCCGACAGCAGGAAAATGACAAGCTCAAAGTTACCTTACTAGAATTAAAAAAATCAAAGGAAATGGTCACCGAATTACTCTGTGAAAGGGAGGAAAATGAGAAAGAGCTATTATCAGTACTTGAAAGTAGAGATAAGCTAAAGAAACAATTATGTGTATTAGAACAAGAATGTAGTGATGTAATTGTTGAGCGGGACAAGCTGCAGGTCACCGTAGATAGCTTCACTGTATGTAGTGCAGAGTACGAGCAAGCCCTGAAATCGATTGATTCCCTGGAGAAAGCATTGTTCGATGCCCATGAACAAATACATGCACTCCAGGAGGAGAAGGAAAACACCGCAGCGTTGCAGACCCAGAGCCTCTACAGTGAAGTCGTAGGGATCAGCCCGCAGCTGGTTACTGTTGCAACTGGAAGCCTTGATGATGTCATTGATTTAACTAATGACACATTGCCCACATCAAGGTTATTAAGTTGCAGCAATAATAAAACTAGGTAAAATAAATAGGTATATACGGAAAACTCAGAAATTAATAAAACATAATAAATTGTGTACTAAAAACTTAAAAGTAAGCAAGAAAAATGTAAACTTATTACATGATTTGAATATGTGTGTATTAGAATTAGAAAGTACTAAGTTGATGTATGAAACTGACACACAAAACTTACATTTGAAAATCCAAAGCTTGGAGGATTCATTGAGATCACTAAACAGTGCATATTTGAACTCTGAGAAAGTTATAAATGAATACTCATTGGCTATGGATGATTTAATTCAAGAAATGAACCATAATTGTGAGCGGTTTGAGTCGCTGACCAACAACCATACTTGTCGCTGTGAGCAGAAAGGTGGTTGTTTGACAGCGGGCAACTCTCCGGGCTTGTGTGACAGTTTACCAACACAAGGTGTTACTGATAATAGTTCTGCCAAGTCTGATATGACCACAACACCTGATATTATAATGTACTGTGATGAGATTGGAAGTGGCATGGGCTCAGCACTCCACTCATACTCTAAGGGACATAGTGTTATTAGTAATTGCTCACCTTTTAGCACTGTAGATAATATTATAAATCAAATTTTGAATGACAGCACTATCACAGCCAGTGCCACACTGATAATTTTCATGGGCAATAGGGGAGATGTGAACAAAAATAATTTAATAAAATTTTATGAAACATTGAATGCTCTTAGTGTGAAAAAAATTATATTGTTCACATTTCCCTACTGCAACCAATTGACACAAAATGAAAATGTATATAGACATAATATGAATATAACTATGTACAATTTATGTACATATAATAATAAGTTTGATATTATTGACACTAACAATTATGTTAGTAATTATTTTACTATGACTAAAGGTACATTTTACCTTTCAAACTATTGTAAACGACAAATAGTTATGTCACTATTATATTTATATGACATTACAGTGAAAAATTTGGCTTCTAACTCTGCTTTTACTGAGCAGCCTAATATGAATCTGGTATCAGACCAGAATAACAGGATGCATTTAAATTAGTTCATAGGACAACAGAGGACCCAGGCTCTGGCAACATATGTTCTAGTATATTAGAAAACCCTAAGAATAAGGGAAGCTCACATGCTAAGTATATAAGCCTGGTTCATCAGAATATTCAATGTATTAGAGGCAAAGATCTACAAATAGAGTTATTTTTAAATTGTAATAAAATTGACATTTTGTGCATAACAGAGCACTGGTTAACTATTAATGAAATTATGTTTAGCTTTAAAGATCACCAGGTTGGTAGTTCGTTCACCAGACTTAATTCAATACATGGTGGGGCATTAATCATACTAAACAATCATATGAAATTCAAGGAACGTAAGGACATTGTTTCCTTATCTGTTGAACGAACTATAGAACTTGCAGCTGTGGAATTAGAACAGTTCATCGTTATATGTGTCTATAGGCCACCCTTGAGCGACTTTGAAATGTTCGAGAAAATAATGGAATCCGTCCTAACTATTTCATCACACAGTACGAAACGATTAATTATATGTGGTGACTTTAATGTTAATCTGTTAGAAAGAACTACTCTCAGCGTTAGATTAATAAATATTTTCTCATCATTTAGGCTTAGCCATTTATTTATGGAGCCAACAAGAGTGACTGCTACTAGTGCTACATGCATTGACAACATTTTTACTGATGTTATTCCAATCAGTAAAAGTGTTATCAGTGAATTGGATTCAGATCATTTAGGTCAATTATTTCAATTTGATTCTATTAGAGAACCTGTCATTAAAAAGAAAATTTCGTTTGTGCCAATAACTGCTGACCGGTTAGAAAGAATGAGATACTCTTTAGCCCAGGAACTACCGTTTTTGGCTGCTGAACAGTCTCCTAATATAATGTATAACTTATTCTTTGAAACCTTTATGAAACAGTACAGCGCGATATTCACTTCAAAATCGGTTGTGGTTAGTGGTTCAAACGACTTTAGTACGTGGGCTACTGCAGAGTTGCATAAACGCAGGCAAGCATTGTATGCATTGTATGAGGAACGACGGTTCAACATGAGTGACGAATTTAAAGAACAAGTCGAACAGTTCTCCAAACAATTTAAATTAGACTGTCATACAGCTAAACGTAATTTTCTGAGTAGTAAAATTAAGAATAGTTCCGATGTTATAAAAACGACTTGGAAAATAATTAATGAGGAGGCCGGTCGTAGTAAAAAAGCGAGTCACGATTACGAACTAAAAATCAATGGACAGCTTACGAGTTCTAGCTTAGAAGTTGCAACTGAATTTGAATCGTTTTTTACTAATGCACCGGCTTCCACGACTAAGTATTTAAATTCGTCACCTTTGTCTGCTGTTGCAATATTAAAAGATAATGTCTCAGAGTGTGCTTCATACTTGAATTTTAAGCACGTCACAAGTTCAGATGTCGTAAAGGCATTTAAATTGATAAATGTTAAGAAAACGAATGATCTTTGGGGACTCTCTGTTCACGTCGTTAAATCCCTGATCGAATTAATTGCACCTGACCTAGCGGTCATTTTCAACAATTGTATAGACTGCGGTGAATTTCCTGATTTAATGAAACAAAGTAAGATAATTCCCCTCTTCAAAGCAGGTAGTACTCAAGACCCCACCAATTTCAGACCTATATCAATACTACCAACTTTTAGTAAAATTTTTGAGAAATTAATCTTATCACAGCTATTACATCATTTTGAATCAAATAAGCTAATGCATAACAAACAGTTTGGATTCACTCGCGGTCGTTCAACAACAGATGCCGGAATTCAGTTCATTGAAAGTATTTTTGATGCCTGGGAAGAGTCACAAGATGCCCTAGGCATTTTTTGTGACTTATCTAAGGCTTTTGATTGCGTTTGTCATGAAACATTGATCAGGAAATTACATCATTATGGAGTTAGAGACACGTCATTGAATTTGTTAAAATCTTATCTGAACGGAAGAATACAAAGGGTAGACGTAAACGGAGAACGATCACCAGGATCATTGGTTTCTTTGGGCGTGCCACAGGGCTCAATATTGGGACCCTTCCTATTCCTCATCTATATAAACGACTTACCCTATCTAGGAAGGGACTGTCATGATATGGTACTGTTTGCTGATGACACCTCACTTATTTTTAAAACAAAGCGAAACCAACACGCTACTGATGATCACGTGAACAATACCATATCAAGAGTGGTAAATTGGTTTAATGTTAATAATTTGCTATTAAATGAGAAAAAGACTAAATGTGTTAAGTTTCTTACTACTAACGTTAAAAATAATCAGACATGTATAACAATTAAAAATGAGGAATTGGAATTGGTAACCAGCACAGTGTTTCTAGGTATAACGTTGGATTCCAAACTCCAATGGGGTCCACATATTGATAAGCTATCGAACAGACTGAGCTCTGCAGCTTTTGCATGCAGGAAAATCCGTCACTTGACAGATTTAAAAACAGCCAGATTAGTTTATTTTAGTTATTTTCATAGTATTATGTCCTACGGTATTCTGCTCTGGGGCAGTGCTGCTGACATAAATACTATTTTTGTGCTGCAGAAGCGGGCTGCTCGTGCGATTTATAAAATTTATAAAATGAATAATAGAGATTCTCTTAGAAATAAGTTTAAAGAAGTAAATATATTGACAGTCCATAGTCAATATATTTACGAGAATATTATGTATGTCCATAAGAACATTGTTAACTTTCGAAGAAACTGTGATATACATAACTTTAATACTAGAAACAAGGACAAACTTGCAGTGCCCACTACTCAGCTCCATAAAATAAAAAACTCGTTCAAGGGTAATTGTGTAAGATTTTACAATAAACTCCCAAGCACTTTGACAGATCTATCAATTAATAAGTTCAAGAAATACATCAAGCAAAGGCTTATTTCTAAAGCTTACTACAGTATTAAAGAGTACATAGACGATAAAAATGCTTGGGACTGAATTGTTCTAATTAATTGTGAGCATCCTCACTGCCAGAGTTTCTTTTACTGGACACTTGGAGGCCTTTTACACCTCCAAAGATTAATTTAATTATACAACTCTTGACTGTGGGGACCATTTACATCTCCTATTATCATTGTATTATTGACTAAAGAGACTATACATTTTAATTATTTTATTATGACATGAGACTCTTTACATCTCTCAGAAACAATAATTAAGTACTTTTTTTTTCTGATAATATGATAATAATACCAAATGTTCTGTAAAAAATGAAATGAAATGACATGTGAAAGTGCCCTTGTGGCCTATTTACAGAATAAACGTTTTGAGTTTGAGTTTGAGTTTATAATTATTAATATCAAAACAACTAATGTCAGTCAATGTTATGTCAAGTGATAGTCTGTGGTCTAATGTCATCAATTGTCATCACGGAACGTGCGGGGCGTGTTCCACTCATGATATGAAGTTAACCTGTATGTTCACAGTCCGTCTCGTTCCTGTTCGCTTGATTCTCGACACTTATTCTTTTTTCTCTTTATGTTTATAATAACAACTTTATGTTAAGTTGTTCCATACTCTGCCTGCCTGCATATTACCCATAAGTGAGCGAAACGAAATGTAGGTCACGTCACACTCAAACAAAGTAATGTTTGTCAGCGTTTTGTTCATTGCGTTTTGCTTGTTTGTTTTGTCTGTGTTGTTTCAAACCTATAGAGGTAATATATTATTTCCCAAAAAGCCCAGTGTGTCTGGGTTCAGGCTTTTTGTATTTAATTGTTAATTTAGTGTTAAACCTCGTAATGGAGGACTAGAGTTAGAGTTCGAGTTCGAGTTGGAGTTGGAGTTAGAGTTAGAGTTGGAGTTGGAGTTGGAGTTGGAGTTAGAGTTAGAGTTAGAGTTGGAGTTAGAGTTGGAGTTAGAGTTAGAGTTAGAATTAGGGTTAGAGTTCGAGTTAGAGTTCGAGTTCGAGTGTTCGAGTTCGAGTGTTCGAGTTCGAGTGTTCGAGTTCGAGTGTTCGAGTTCGAGTGTTCGAGTTCGAGTGTTCGAGTTCGAGTGTTCGAGTTCGAGTGTTCGAGTTCGAGTGTTCTAGTTCGAGTGTTCGAGTTCGAGTGTTCGAGTTCGAGTGTTCCAGTTCAAGTTCGAGTTCGAGTTCGAGTTCGAGTTCGAGTTCGAGTTCGAGTTCGAGTTCGAGTTCGAGTTCGAGTTCGAGTTCGAGTTCGAGTTCGAGTTCGAGTTCATGTTGGAGTTCGAGTTCGAGTTCGAGTTCGAGTTCGAGTTCGAGTTCGAGTTCGAGTTCGAGTTCGAGTTCGAGTACGAGTTTAGTTTTATATTTATTTTATAGCTATTGTAGTAAATTTATTTATTTATTTTAAATGGATATCATAAACAATTTCACAGACAGTTTTTTCTCTAGCTCTTCTAACGGCGACTCTCTTGGTTCAGGAGGTGTCGACTCCCTTGCGGACGCATCATTGTCTAGCAATCTGAAACGAGTGTTCAACAAGTCGGAGTTCAATTTCAATGTCGTTCATATTAATGCCCAAAGCATTCCTGCTAGTTACGCTGATCTCCTGGAAGCTTTCAGTGATCAGATTATACATGGTATTTTTGTATCCGAATCATTTCTGAAACCATCTCTTCCTTCCTCCATGTATTCTTTGCCAGGGTTCAGGCTCTATCGCAACGATAGGACAGGCAAAGCAGATGGCGGGGTTGCTATCTACTTACGTTCTGACATTCCGTGCAAAGTCATCTGCCACTCGCCAAGCCTGTACTCTGGTTCAGCTGAGTATCTCTTCCTTGAGATCAGCTTGCACCACAACAAAATTCTTCTGGGTGTATATTACAGCCCCTCACTTCGTATCGATTACTTTGATTCTTTTGAATCTCTACTCAGTGACTTGACTCCTCTCTATAGTGACACTCTAATTCTCGGTGATTTTAACACCTGTCTCCTGAAAAATAACGCCCGCTCTGCCAAACTTAAATCTATTGTAAATTCCTCTAACTTACATATTCTTCCCCTTGACGCTACTCACTTTCAACCGCACTGTATTCCCTCCCTTCTCGATCTCATGATTATCTTCAACATAGCCAAGGTGGCTGCTCATGGCCAGCTTAATGCCCCATTCTCCTATCACGATCTGGTGTATGTTTCATACAAAATTAGGCTCCCTAAGCGCAAAGTCAAATTCCTTGATATTCGAAGCTTCAAAGGTGTGAACCTCGATTCCCTGAAATCAGATGCCTCATCTGTCGATTGGACCCCCGTTGTAACTGGTGAGACCGTTGATGACAAAATCCTCAAGTTCAACTCAATTGTCCTGGGGCTGTTCGACAAGCACGCACCAATGAAAAAGGTCAGGGTAAAACATTTTCCTTCTCCGTGGTTAACAGACGCTATCAAGCGTTTAATGGCAAAAAGAAACCGTGCGAAGGGGCGATATAAGAGAGACCCAACCGATAACAATCTCCTAACATTTAAACGCCTTCGAAACCTATGCAACCGCATGTGCCGTGACGCCAAGCGACGCCACATCTATGAGCGTATAGAAATGTACACCCCAGCTCAGGTCTGGAAATTTCTTAAAACCCTTGGTGTTGGCAAGTCCCAGGAATTTTCTTCAGGTGATGTCGATCTCAACGGTCTTAACCAGTTCTTTTCTTCTCCCCCCCCTCGTGATAGACCCCGCCACAAAGCAGGCAACCCTTCGTCATCTACGGTTGAAGGCTGCAGTCTGTACCTCACCGTTCAACTTTAGTCTCGTTGGAATCGGCGCAGTTAGAAAGGCAGTGCTAGCGGTCACATCCAAAGCTGCTGGTGGCGACAACGTCAGCCATCAGATGATCCACAGCGTCCTTGAAGAGTTGCTCCCTCCAATTACCCACATCATAAACTTCTCTCTATCAGCTAGATCTTTTCCTAGTCTGTGGAAGAAAGCTCTTGTCATCCCACTGCCCAAAAATTCCAATCCCTCCTCCTTCAAAGATTACAGGCCCATATCTATTTTACCTATTCTCTCCAAAGTCCTTGAATCCATGGTCCACTCCCAACTCACCTCCTACCTTTCATCAAACAAACTTCTCAATCCTTTCCAATCTGGCTTCAGACCAGGGCATAGTACTACCACAGCACTCTTAAAAGTCAGCGATGATATACAGCTAGCCATGGATCAGAGGTTGGTTACGGTGCTGGCCCTGCTTGACTTCAGCAATGCCTTTAACTGCGTCGATTTTGACATTCTTGTCGCTATATTAACATCGCTGAATGTCTCCTCCCACGCTGCTGGCTGGTTCGACTCATACCTGAGAGGTTGTCAGCAGCGCATTAAGTCTGAAGAGACCGAAACTCAATGGTGTGATCTTTCCTCAGGAGTGCCTCAAGGTGGTATTCTCTCTCCTCTTCTTTTTTCAGTCTTTAAAAACTCCATCTCCGACGTCCTCTCTTCTTCGTATCATCTGTACGCAGATGATCTACAAATTTATCGCCACTTTTCCCCCTGCGATGTAGTTTCATCCGTGGAGGCACTGAATGCTGACCTCGAGAATGTAAAAGACTGGGCCTCATCATACGGGCTGTTAATAAACCCGAATAAATCACAAGCCATGATTTTAGGAACCAGGCACACTCTTTCCTTGTTACAAAAACCCATTGTTCCCGTATCATATAATGGCATCACAATAGAGTACACAGAAGGCGAAAAACCTTGGAGTTATTTTTGACAACCAGCTGTCTTGGTCTCCACATGTCAGCGAGGTCAGCAGACGGGTCTTTGCGTCTTTTCACACCCTCAGGCGTCTGCAGTACTTCTTGCCGCGGCAGACCAAAATCACCCTTGCTCAGTCCCTTCTCCTGCCGCTAATCGACTACGCCGATGTCTGTTGGGCACTCGAACGACTTCAGAATCTCGGGATTCGGTTTATCTTCGGGCTGCGCAAATTCGACAACGTCTCTCAATTTCGCAAAGAGTTGGGGTGGCTTCCGATTCGTCGTCGCCGAGACTCCCATATTCTTTTTTGTCTTTTCAATATATTGAAAAATCCGCGCTACCCCAGCTACCTTCGAGACCGCTTTGAGTATCTCTTTTCAGGAGATCGGCAACGGAGATCTCACACGGTCTCACTCTTAGCCACTCCAAGGCATACCACTTCCGCATATGAGCACTCCTTCAGGTTGCAGGCGGTCCGACTGTGGAACGCACTTCCATGTGCGATAAGAGACAGCCCGACTCTTTTCGCTTTCAAAAACCGGGTAAAAGAGCACTTCCTCTCTCTTTTGTGATAGTTGTAGTATGTATATTATTATTATATGTAAACTTTATGTACAGGTTTATGTATGTATTGATACGTATTTAGTAGTTTGTTAGGTACCAGTATGTATTTTATTTATCGTATTTTATAGATATGTAATTTACTTATATGTATTTTATTATTGTTTAGATATTGTGCACTGCCTACCCTTTATTGATAAAATTTCCTGTCATGCCTTGGTTTGCTGGAAGAAATCTCTTTTTAGAGATAAGCTCGCCTTTGTACATATGTTTTCTCTTAATGTATCTTTTTTAAATAACTGTGTTCAATAAAGAATTATGAATTATGAATTATGAATTCCTCAGAGGTCGGCAAGGAAACAAAAAATTTTGAATTACCCTTATAGAGAACGCAAAGGGAATCATGAATCACTCGCTAATATGTGTCGTCTCTATAACGAATTGTCTAATGTGCTTAATACCTTGGAATTCTTTGTGAACTTTTGTGCCTTTAAATGTCAGCTACAAAAAGCATTATCACTCAAATATTTTCTTTATTTGAACATTTGTTTGTCTTTTAAAAATTTTACCAAAGTATTACCATGTACATATGTACATTCAAACTCGGTTGAACAAAGAGGTTCTTTTTCAACCAAATTTAACTGAACTATCGTAAAATTAGTTTAGAATTAAATAATTATATACCATATGTCTGCAACGCAATACAGAGCATGCTGTCAAAACAACCTTTAAGATAATTTACTAGATATAAAACCGTGTCTATACCGTGTGTATAACCGTACTTAGAAATGAAATGTAAAATATATGTTGTGTTTTGCAATAAATAAAATAAAAGTAGCCGAACCAATAACTTTGTAAGCTACATTTCGCGGTCTTAAACCCAACCTATTGACTTTTCACTCACGGTCTCTATAAATCCAACGACAGCTCATTTGTTAAAATCCTACAAGCTGTTTGGTCTGTGGATGTTTTTAAAAAAAAATGCCTATATCTCCACCATTAAAAAAAAATTAAAAAAACTGATTTAACAAAAAAAACTATATAATTATTGAACACGCTCACAAAAATCACGAGAATCAGTTAAGAAATGCGGCCTGTAAAGGATAACAGCCGGACATAGCCCAATCCTGAAACGGAGACGCTCGCTCGATTCGCTCACTTGGTCAGAAATATTTGAAAATATTATTCTCCATCAAATGTAAATGTTGATCCATTAGAATTATATACAATTGTTGATCTCGCCGAATGGAAAGACAGTAAATGGTGCCATTTTCGAAATCTTAACCTAATTTGAGACGTCCTCTGTAGCGCAGCGGTTATCTGCATACCATGTGAGTCCCGGGTTCGCTCCCCGTTTGGGTGTAAGAAAAAATATCCCAGTTATTGGATGATTATATGTGTGTTTCGTCGCTGTTTCTGGTTCCCACGACACAGGGTATACTTGTATGGGCCAGAAGAAATATATATGCCTGTATGTCAACGTTTGAAAAAAATAATTTGTGCGCTTGCGTTTAACCAGCTGACAGGATTGTGCAGTGTAATGTAATGATTCCGATAATCAGTATTACTGATTGTTTCCTTGCATCCTCCTAAGAGCTGAACCTGGACTGCACGTGCCTCTTAGTTAGGAGTGCTCAAATTATGTGTGTCATGTATGGTTAGTAAAATAAGAGTTTGCGTACGTTTTAAACTCGGTACTTAGTAATGGTAAGTGTTTTTCGTATAAATTATGTGTGTTATGTTATGTTATGGTTAGTAAAATAGAGTTTGCATAGGTTCGTTTTAAACTTGGTATGGAGGTACCTATTGAGTAAATCCAATGAACTCAGTAAGTACATACTTACTGAGTTGATTGGATTTTTACTGTACTGTACCTACTGTACAGACCAGGGACCCTAAAATAAAATATTAACTAATTTTAGCGCCATCTGACACATGGCAGAACCATAACAACCAACGTTGTTTTTTCTAGCCTGTAAGTAAAGAGGCCAGAATTTTTCTTCTTGCCCTTATTATTTATGATAACTAATATTGTAATAATTATGTTAGTTATACACAACCAATTTATAAAAGCGATCTGAAAATCAACCTGTGGGGTTTTTTCGCCATAATTCTCCCACAGTGGTTCATTCTAGAAAAGAGGCATAAAGTGACGTTTGAGGTATAAAGTATATGTTAATATATACACTTATAAATAAACTGTGTTTTGATTTTATTTTGATTTTGAAGGTTGCCTCACGATATTTTCTATCGCCGTTAGAACGTCCATATAATATATCCTTAAGGTAAATGACTCATCTCAATATACATATAACAACAAATTAAAACATGGTTGACAAAAACACAGCGACACACCCTTTCCCATACGGTATGACAGTGACAGTAGAGCCCATGGTCAAGTAATTCAAACATTAATTTGCCGTCAGATTTGAAGTCCCGTGATTCGCAGAATGTAAACTTACACGCTAATGGCAGGGCGTCCTTGGCTCACAGTAACATTTACTGGACGAACACTAGGTTTCTACTGCTTCCACCTACTAATGAGCTACGCATCTAGCCAACCAAAGAGCCACCCTAACCCTTTCACTTTAAAGTTAAATTTTAATGGTGCGAAAGAAATTACTCATGTCATGTATGTTAAACAACTCGCGCACATTCCTTTTGTACGCTAAAGGCCGTTTCCATTTTAAAATGGAAATGAAAATTTAAAATTACAAATCAGATATTACAATATTTTGACTTATTGAAAAATTTAAGTTCTAATTATTTTGGCTTAATACCAATATAGGGTGACTGGTACTGACTGCAGTGCAGTAACTGCGCACTGTATTTATGTATTAAAAACCAAATGTAGACTCTTGATTGTGGATTAGACGAATGACGCCCACGACAAAATTATATAAATATCACATTTTTCATATGATTTATAGTCCCTGAAGGAAAATGAAATCCTCTGCCGTACGTGTGTACGCCCAACTTGTCAACACGACCTCAAACTTTTGTGTGGGTCATTAATAACCCGGGGTGAAGTTGGCTTGTATCGCTATATCATTGGTGGGTCAAATATGCCCCGTCATCGACACAACGTTTAATGAATATGAGGTCGAGTTAACACCAATGTGTCGCGATATCGATTTTCGTCAAATTTATCTGACCACTATTTTATACGGTGATAAGGGTCGAGTGAGCTGCCATGTTAATAAGATGGCCTTCCATGGACATGACTTTAAGTCTGGTGTCACATGTCCGTTTCTCCAGCGCTTGTGAGCGAGACAGCGAGCGTAGTTACCTAGCATGCACAGCGCCATCTATTGGATCCTGCAATAAACCATCCCAGAATCTCATTTAAATATGGAACAATTTATACCCTAAATGATAATTTAGCAAAGCGAATTGACGGGTCCGTTGTAGCCAATTTTCGGTAAAATAAAACTAGTCATGGGATATTTGTATGATTTTTAGTTCATTCATTGTTCTCAAAACTGAATGACGTCATAAAATGTTACGATAGCGGGCAGCAAGATTTTGACAATATACTACAGTCTTTTTATCAGCTGCAGTAAAATGACATTTTGTGGGTTGCCGTTTTTTTAAGAATAATAAATAGGGATGTAGCTAAATGAGTGAATGAATCATTCAATAAATGAATGATCAGTTTGGTTTTGTTTTTGAGATTTAATATTAAGTTGTAATGTATTTTTTATTCTATTATTATTACTATAGTAGAGGATTGATCTTTTTTAGTGGAAGTATAGGGAGTGTGATGTTCAATATTGTTTAAAGGCGACCAAGCCTCATCGTAGCACCGTAACTAAAAACCAGTAATACCAACTTGAGAGAGCGTTTTCTTGAGCGATAACTTGTATATGTGTAAAAGGATCAACGTTTATACAACTTTGTTTACATGAATAATAAATAGAATTAAGTATGATCATCATGAGTCAGTTATGGAACGATTAGATCTTCTGTGAACTGAATCACATCTCTATTGAGATTAGGCTGTCAACATTATTTTACGGATTGACATTTAGAAACATCAGTTTACTGCAGCTGATAAAAAGTTAGACTTTAGTGTCATAATCTTGCTGCCCAGTATCGCAGCATTTTATGATATCATTTAATTTTGAGATCAATGAATGAGATATTTTTTTTGCTTTAGGTGCTTTCTATTTCAAACCTTAACTGAGAATTTTTCATTGGTTTTGAATTTTAACAAGTTGAAAATTAAATCCTCTGCCAAACAAAGGCTAAAATTCGATAACAGAAGCCTATGGTGGAAGGGCGGGCATTGTACAACTAATGCCCGGTTCCTATATTTCAAAAACTATCCGTTTTAGTTACGAATGGTAGTTAATTCTACGAGGCGTAAGCTAAAACCGTTCCTATAACAAACGTCTCGTTATGCAACCAACCGACGGCTGGCTACTAACGGATGGGAGGGTTACCGGCAACGGAGCGTAAGCGTATTGTATGGAGATGTCACTTGGTTGCGTTCCTATAAATATTTTAAACGTCAGTAGACTTTCCAGATAACTATTCGTAATGTCACTTGGTTACCCCTCAATTTCGGTCGGTTAAATTTTATATTTCACTGTTTTCGCTGTAATTTTGAATTTAAAATGTCCAGTTCATCAGATAGTGACAGAGAAGTGTTCGAAATTATATCGAACTCCAGTGAGACTGACTCAGCAGAAGATAATAGGCAAAACATGCAGCCCAGGACAGAACAAATGGGAGATCACTGAACAAGCCCCGTACCAACAACCATGACGGTCACGATCCTCAGCCATGAGGGAGCGTCTAGAACGAAAGAACCGGCAGAAATATCCCTGAGTCTTAGCCCTGAATGAAGATTTAGGTACCGAGGCAAAAACGTTGCATGCCTACTAGGCGGCAGACAAATTTGTAGATAAATCAAATGGGAAGATGATAGGTACTCACCGGCGTAATATACACTTCAAACCTGGTCGTTTGAAATGTATATTACGCCTTGTATTTTTTGAAGAATTTGTCGACTAGAAGAAGACTCAAACTTTTTGCAGGATATATGTATACTTATTTCAATTGATGGATGTCAATGTCGAGTCAAATGTCTTTTTCGCGCGATGAACGTTCCGTCCTTGTTATGTATTCTATGCATTCTATTAAGTTTGATAAGGAAAAAAATATGTCACGAAGATGCCTGCGTTCGTGTAGCTCTAATAAACATCATAAGTTTATAGAACTCTAAGATCAATTCGTATGTAAATCTAATTTGTATCGGCTTGAACTTTATCTTATTACAAATTTCAATCCTGCATATAACGAAACGCACATCTCTGAGTGAAGAGGGCGCGTCGGTATTTCAATGACATCTATGACCAACGGACGTCCGTAGGTAAAACGTACAGAAAGTAAATTGTGGAACGGTATTAATGACTCGTAGTTGGTTAGGGAAAAACGGACAGTTACTTTTACGGATGACGATCCGTTAAATATAGGAACCGGGCATAAGACAAGACTATAAATGCCATCGGACCATATGATGAGGTACTCTGCCGTACGGCATGGTGGTATGGGAATTGTATGCTGCTTCTTAAAAATTATATTTACGACACTTTAATAATTCATATATACAGGGTATAATAACAACCTATATGTAACACTTGATGTAATTGATATTCATGCAAATAAACAAGAATTTAATCCACTCCATTTCTAAGGCATTTAATGTTCTAACACATGTTTAATAATTGTATGTGATATCATCGATCTATCTCTTGCGGTAGTCTCCACGTCTCAGTTTCCTCTGTCACCAAGGTCTCCGGGATATCAGTGATGCAGGAGCCCCGACCGCAGGCGAACCTCCGCTGTAATATAAAATATTTTGGAGTTAATTAAGTACCTACTTGATTGGCAATATTATGATGCATGATTGCTGATAATGATGATGGTAAGCAATCTCTCATCCTTATCAGATAGCTAAGCCCATCCGAATATGGGTTTGAAGAGTTCATAATTCATCTCTAGATAAGCGATAGACTTGTCCTCTGACATGCTGTAACGCTTATTGGGGGTCTGGGTAAAACAAAACACTAAATAACAGATTTACAAGGTTTAATTTAAGAAAACTCCAGGATGCCCAACAATTAGCTATGCGTTGATTTAGCTCTCAGGGATGAGTTCTAGATTTCACTATTATAGGTAAGCCGTGTCCACTTAGCACTGCCTTGATAGGTAACCACTTCCCTGTAGCTATGCGGCAGGTGGTGGCGCGCGTCTTGTGATGTCACCGATGTAGTCTGGAGTCAGGCAGGGCGGATCAGCAGCGGAAAGTGGCCATTAGGGTCCCAATATAGTTTGGGTCCGGTAAGTAAAACCCTGGAATTACCAATTGGGGGATTGGACATTTTACAAAAAGTCTAATTCCACGTTACTGCCTGCAACATCCGTTGATAAGCGGTGATCGAAGCGCTACTAACAGGGAGGCTACCAAAAGCATTAAATAGTGATAAATGATGTTGCAGCAGTATAAAAAAATCAGTTTAGGTATGGAAAGTGGAAGCACCAAATCACATTGTTTAATAAAATTACAATTTATGCGAAATATGGTGTAAAAGCTATACAAGCAGCTGGGGAATAATATTATTCATTCAATATATGTTCAATTCATAAGCGACTACGCTTTAAAACCAATTTAGCACATAGATATTAATAGCTAGCGGGTAGGTATAGAATCGGCTAAGTAGACAAAGGAATTTCATCATCCTAGTTGTTCACGAATAACGGCATAAAATGATGGAATGATTCTAGCTACAAAATAAGCGTTTTAAGTAACATTAGTCATGTAATATAAATCTACTGATTCACATTAGTAAAGGTTAAAACTATAAGTTATAATTTTTGCAACACTCACCCGACTGGGAAACACACACACCTATTAAAATTGATAGGTAGCTAAATAAGCATCATTGAACACTGCGCTCCATGCACAGGACAATAAAACCAAACAATTAGAATAAGTTTAAAATAAATAATAAATTAGAGCTCCAAAGTAGTGGTGGCGAATGTGAGGTACGGTAGCCACGAGCAAAGTGAGTCCTGGCCGCACCCCGCTCCACGAGTATTCGTGTGACGTCTACATATCGCTTGCTTCTTCGTTGGTGCGAGTTAAGCGCCTACGGCTTTTGTCATAGCAATAATCTCATTTGGAACGTTGGCTGGTTAAATAAGGCTAATCAAGAATCCTTAGACTTAGTTTGTAGAAATCTATTTATTTTATTTGTTAAGTTTAGGTACTAGGATTAAGGTAATATTAAGGTTGTATATAATATACTTTTTCAATAAAATTGTTTACTCGAAGCATGTAAAACCAGTTATGTTACAATGCAATACGTGAGTGAACATCGCGGCTCTAGGGGTTAAAGAGAAAGTCGTGTCAGACAAAAATACGTAGGTATATTGTCACACAAGTCAATGTTGGATTACTCGGCTAAAGATTATAATAAATAACTATATCTTACCATCCCTTAAACTCTATCGTTAATGTGCTCATATTCCAGCATTATGTGAGGTTCTTCATGAAGAAGATTGGCTACTTTATACACATGCCCGCGAGCGAGCGACGCGTTCACAATAATCCGGAGCAATTGAATTGTCAAAAACCGACGGACGATAACATCATCCATCATCATTTCTGCCTCGCCCCTTAATAAATTCACATCATGAGAGAAATTCACAACAAAATAATCAAATTTTCACGTTCTTCAGTAGCGTCGAAATGTCATTCTACGAGTGATGTCACAATCAAAAACCAAAATAATTTCTCGTAAACTAATAATATCTTTATAATTTTAGTTAAGTTTATGATTACACATATTAATATAATAGTAATTTAACAGTCTTTAAAACTTGTAACAATATTACAAATTGGGATAATATTTCCGTCAAACATTGCAATAAAACAATAAAATAAAACATTGCAATAAATTTCTGTCTTCGGATAGGCTCGGTCACTACTTATAACTCCGCAACATAACACGGCCGCATATGAACATAGATTCAGACCACGAGCTATCAGGCTCTAGAACAGAGATCATCAGATACAGCCCGTCCCTTCTAATTTTTAAAAGTCGCTTAAAAGAACACTATCTTTCTCTTCTTTAATCGGCTTATGTAAGTATAATGTAGTGATATATATTTTGTAGTATAATTTTATCTAATTGTATTGATATTATGTATCATATTGGTAAGTAAGTTGAAAATGGGTGCCCCAAATAATAGGTGTTTAGTTTTATCTGAAGATATTTAATTCGGTTTGTACAAGGTATTCGCAGCTCGGGCTCTAATGCGAGAATGGTGGTTAAATCGAGTTGAACGGAATTTATAAGATATGGTTAATTAGCGCCATCTAGCCTTTATTAGTCGAACCACCTCTAAAGGTATTGATTTAGGGTATAGTTGTAGGTGAGGTGGTTCGTACTATGGAAGACTAGATGGCGCTGTACATTGATGCTATGATGTCATTTTGACATACTCCAGAGCGCCTAAACTCTACTAGGTATACAAATATAACTGTAATTTATGAATGTGACTAGCTAATTTATTAATAGATTTATGTATACTCCTAGCGTTCTGTTTTAGTTACCTACCTAGAAAGATTCTAGATCTTATGAAGAAAACACAAGAGAAGTATTTTTTTATTAAGTAGGCAGTAGTTAATTAGGTTACATTTCACTTGTTTGTGTAATAAAGTGATTAATTAATTATATAGTCCCTGTCTACCTACACTGATTACTTAGAACTAATAGTCGGTATCTGACAGAGAAATAGGTAAGGGGCAAATATTATTGAAGGCTCGTTTGATAAGGCCTTTTGTTGTTTGGATGACGGCGCCCTCGTTTCGCCATCTTGACCGTCTTGTGTCTTCGCGATGCGTCCCAACTTCCACTGGCAGGGTGGTAAGCGATCGTCCTTCACCAGCACGATTGAGCCGACGGTGAGGTTAGGTCCCTTTGTGCTCCTCCACTTGCACCTCTGCTGTAGGAGACCCAGGTACTCTCGAGACCACCGCTTCCAGAAGTCCTGTTGTATCTGTTGGAGTTGTTGGAAGTGATTTAACTTATTCCTTGATACATCTTGGTATTCGTAGTCCGCCAGAGACGTGTACGATCTACCGATCAGAAAGTGAGCTGGCGTAAGAATGGGAAAATCATCATTATTAGCATTAGGTATGGGACACAATGGGCGCGAGTTTAATATTGCCTCAATTTGAGTAAGAACCGTAGAGAATTCTTCAAATGTTAATAAGGCTTGACTTAATACCCTCTTAAGATGAAGCTTACAGCTGCCAATTGCAGCTTCATGTAGGCCGCCTAGATGCGGGCTGTAGGGGGGTAAGAATTTCCAGGAAATACCTTCGTTTGCAAGGAAGTTGGTAAGTTCGCTAAAATTTTCGTTTAGGTATCTGTATAGTTCTACTAAATCATTATTTGCTCCACGGAATGTGGTCGAGTTGTCACTTACCATTTGACTTGGTTTACCTCTTCTGCATATGAATCGCCGGAAGGCGGCAATAAAGGCTTGTGATTCTAAACCTGAAACCAACTCAATGTGAACTGCCCTTGTCGATGAGCAAACAAACATAGCTATCCAACATTTGTAAGACTTGAAACCACGCCCCCTTCTATCTCGAATTGAATAGGGCCCAGCATAATCACAAAATGTTGTGTGGAATGGCGGTGAAGGAGTAGTTCTTATTGTAGGTAGTTGATGTTATTTGTGCGCGCATAATTAGTTTATGCATCGAATCATTTAATTCTTGAACGGACAGCGGTCCGCTTATTTTATTACAAGGAATTTGTAGGTTATTGATGAATCGCAGAGTATAGGCAAACACTCGCGATAATTTTTTGTCGTTTGAATATTTATGAAACAATTTATCTATGAAATTATTCTCGATGTTTGTTGGGTTAACTAAGGATATAGTTTGTTCTGTGTCCTTTGTTTGTATTTGTGTGTTAGTTTGATTGTGCAGAGGCCACTGCGCCGTTTGACCAGATAGCCAGGCGGGACCCGACCACCACAGATTGCTTTTTCTTAATATATGAGGTTGAATTCCTCTCGATATAATGTCAGCTGGATTTTCAGCCGAACACACCCAATGCCAGTCTTCGATCTTGGTTAATCTCTGAATTTCCGCTACTCTGTTACTGATGAAAGTACCTAGTTTAGGTGGCGGTGTTTTTATCCACGCCAATACCACCTGTGAGTCAGACCATAGGTATATTTTACTGACTCGTTTGGCAAGGTTATTGCCTTGTGATTCCATTACTTGTGATAACAATACCGCTGCGCGTAATTCTAAGCGGGGTATTGTTTCCTCTCTAGCAATTCTAGACTTTGTGCATAACAAATGCACCTGTATATTACCTAAATTATCAATGGAACGTAAATAAATTGCAATTCCGTAACATGTTTTTGAACTATCTGCAAACCCATGCAGTTCTAGTGTTACGTAATTGTTTATGATTGTGCGTCTCGGTATGGATAGATTGTTTAAAGAAAATAGACTCCTATAGTAAGATATCCATTCTCTTGTTAAAGCGGGCGATAGGGTTTCGTCCCATGAAGTTTTATCCTGCCATAGTTTTTTAATAAAACATTTAGCTGTCACTAAAACGGGACTAATTAAGCCCGTAGGATCATAGATAGCTGAAATTATAGACAGGACCTTTCTTTTCGTAAGTCGATCTGGCATTGGTTGTTCTTTGAATGAGAATTGTAAACAATCTGTGTGGCTGCACCATGTGATACCTAATAGTTTGTGTGTGTTATTTCCGCTCTCGGTCGGATTTGTTGAGTCGGTGTTACATACCTTTTTTAATATGGTTTTTGAGTTCGACTTCCATTTTCGTAGATTGAAGCAGGCTGTACGCAGGATGGCCGCTACTTGCGTTGCTGTCTCGATTAGCGCTGCTTCGTCGTCGCCTCCATAGATCCAGTCATCGTAGTAGAATGAACCTTTTATTGCTTCGGCTGCTGTAGGGTATTTACCTTCGAATTCGGTTGCTAGCTGCAGTAGGCATCTCGTGGCTATGTAGGGGGCCGCCTTCAAGCCAAAACTGAGAGTAGTTAATGTGTAGGTACGTAGAGGATCGGTTGAGTTTTCCCTCCATAGTATATTTTGTAGGTTTTGTTGTGATTGATCAATATTGACCTGGCAAAACATTTTCTGTATATCTGCATTTACTACAAATTTGTAAGTTCTAAATCTTACTAGTATATTGATTAGGCTATCTTGAAATATCGTACCCTTATATTGAATATCGTTAAGCGATTTTCCAGTGTCTGTTGGACATGATGCGTCAAAGACAACCCTCACTGGGGTTGATAATTTTTCGATATTAATTACCGCGTGATGCGGTAAGTAGACTTGGGGTCCTACATTGGAGTATTCCATCTCTTTCATGCGGCCCGCTTGTTGGAAATCTCTCATGAATTGGACGTATTGTTTTTTATATTCTGAATTTTTACTAAATTTGTTTTCTAATGACAGAAATCTCTTATAGGCAATGTGTCTTGATCTACCTAAACTTGAAGCAGGTTCTTTTAGAGGTATTTTTACGACAAACTTTCCCTCAGAATCTCGATTATGCGTCATAAAGACACTTTCGCACTCCGTGATATCATCATTGGAAAGTGTGGAATTTTCCTCAGTTTCGAAAATGCTTCTCATTTGTTGTTGAATGAAATGACATCTAGTTTGCTGGCGTACTGGCCCCGTCGTCGAGCCAGTCACGATCCAGCCCAATTTGGTTTTTTGCAAAGTCGGTAAGTTAGTTCCTAATTCGTGTCGGTTTACGCACAATAGGTCATAGAATTTTTCGGCGCCCAGTATCATGTCGATTTCGCCGGCTGAATTGAATCCATCATCAGCCAGTCGGAATCGTTTAGGTATGATAAGATTTCCTATATCATAGTTAGGTAGGTTGCAGATTGTAGGTACAATATAGCAAGATAGATCCACAGAAAATGGTTCGGTTCTAGAGTGAATAATAACGTTACAATAGTGTTTAACGTTTATTATTGTGTTGCTGATACCCATGACATCGGTATCTGTGTTGTGTACAGGTAGGTTTAGTTTTTTGTGTGCCCTTTCTGTTATGTAGCACGATTGCGAGCCGGAATCCAATAGGATTCTCATGCTTTGTTGTTTGTTTTCGTGATCGGTTATGTTTACTACAGCTGTAGATAAGAAAACATGCTTGTTTTGCATCGGCTGTGAACAAGCATTGTCATTTGACGTGTTGATTTGCTTAATATGCAAGTTTATAGATTGATTTTCGGATGTAGATTGTTGTTGTGGGGTGTATAGCGTCATAGGACGAGATACGCTCGGTTGTGTAGGTAATCGCTCGGGATTATAGGTAGGACGAGATGTGTTCGGTTGTGTAGGTAATCGCTCGGGATTATAAATAGATTGCTCGTTCGCTGGAGTAGGTATAGTAGGTATGTGTAACAAAGTATGATGTTTACCTGAACACTTGGTACACTTGCTGGCTCGGCAGTTCGGCACCGCGTGATTCGATCTCAGGCAGTTAGTGCAGAGTCGTAACCTCTTCGCAGCTCGGCTGCGAGCTATAGGGCTAAGGGCTAGGAACTGTGTACACTGATTTAGGTAGTGGGTGCCCTTGCAAAAAGGGCAGTGATTATGCTGGGTAGTAGGTGGTTTTGTTACCTTGTTAGCTTCCGGATTGTTGCGGGACGTGGTTATCATCGCCTTTTCAGTTGTATTACTCGAATTCCGGTTTGTATTTTCAACAGCTTGGTTGCTGTTCATCGACTCCAAAAGGTCAGCTCGGGACCTCAAAAAAGTCTTGAAATCCTGTAATGTAGGAAGTTCACGTGAGTTGGATTTTTCTTCCCATTTTAGTTGTAGTGACTTTTCTAGCTTGCTAGATAAAAAGAAAATTATCAATATATCCCAGTTTTCGGTTGCTATATTTAAGCTTCTTAGGGTTCTAAGGTGTTTCGATATGTTATCACCCATGCCCCTTAGTGCCATTGGATTCGATTGTACGCTATCGATGCCGAAAAGCGCTCGCAAATGATTGTAGACCAATACTTTTGGGTTATTATAGCGTTCGCAAAGTAATTGCCATGCTATGCTGTACCCTTCCTCCGAATATTCCAGCGCTCCTATAACTTCCAAAGCACTGCCCTTTAGACAACTTTTCAAATATTTATATTTTTGTATGGGCTTCAGGTTACCCTGATTTATAAGTGCGTCGAAAGTATCTCGGAATTCGATCCACTGTGTAATGTCTCCATTAAATGAGGGTAGGCTAATATCTGGGTACCTAATGGAATCGCTAGTATCTGAGCTATGTTTTCAATGATGTGTAGGTTCTTGTAAGTCGGTCTGGTCTGTCGCCTTTTGATTTAAAGTGCCTTTGGCTTTAGCTATGTATTGATAATACTGAGATTCGAAGGAGTCTCTTTCGAGTAACTGCTTGTCAATATCTGAGCAGAGGGTTTCGATATTACTTTGTATTTTATCAAACTGTAAAAACTCGAGTTGCATTTTGTCTGTGCGCAGCCCAAGCTCGATTATTTGTTCGGCAGTTATCGTTTCGGGTTTTATGGATGCTATAAATTTGACAAATAGGGTCATTTTCCCTTTTATAATCCCTCGCTTTCTTATTAGTTCTGATATGCTCTCAGGTTTAGATTTCTCTACGGTTGCCACGTCGTTATTGGGCATTTTAGCTAATGGGAATATTTAGATAGATAGATATAGATAGATATTGTTTGATAGGTAGATTAACGACGAATTTCCTCAGAGTCTCGTTTGTGCGTCATACAGACACTATCGCGTTCCTTGATATCATCATATGGAAATGTCGAAATTTACCAATAATTTACCTACTAATAACGGTGTATAGATAAAATAAATGGGGGGGAAATTTTGTGCCAACTCACGTGATCGGTAGATACTTATGTTTTTATGTCTCTCGTCTCTGGCGCGCCTTTCGTCCAACAGCAGGGGCGGCTCCTCGGCTTCCGACGGGTCTCGAGTCCAGTCTCGGCTGGACGCTCCACCGGGCTTCGGATATGCTGCTCCTTGTACGTCCGTTGGGTTTCGGCTGCTCGGTGATTTGATTCTCGGCTGATGGTCTTCAGATGTTGGGGGGCACACGCGGGACGCACGTGGTGATGTCTTAGTGTGTTTTCCTGGGGTTTCGCCTTGCAGGATCACTTTCTTCGACGCCTCGTGGTCGCTTTTACTTGTTCTAATGCAGGAACGAATTTCAGACGGCTGTTGAAACGAATACGCGGCAATAACGCGGCAATACGCAAGATGGCTGCGACCATGTGCTCGCGCCTTTGTCCTTGTCGCGGGCGGCGCGGCGGCGTATTTGCAGGTTTCTTCCGTCCAATTTCTTCACTGCGTTATTTCGAACGTCGGGGTCACCATGAAAATGGTTGCCCCAAATAATAGGTGATTAGGTTTTATCTGAAGATATTTAATTCGGTTTGTACAAGGTATTCGCAGCTCGGGCTCTAATGCGAGAATGGTGGTTAAATCGAGTTGAACGGAATTTATAAGATATGGTTAATTAGCGCCATCTAGCCTTTATTAGTCGAACCACCTCTAAAGGTATTGATTTAGGGTATAGTTGTAGGTGAGGTGGTTCGTACTATGGAAGACTAGATGGCGCTGTACATTGATGCTATGATGTCATTTTGACATAAGTAGTTTATTATTTTAATTATTTAACGTTGTGCACGTAGGTCTACCTGTTATTTAATGTATCATGTCCATCCATGGTTTGCTGAAAGAAATCTAGACATATCATTACTTACGACGGTAAAATCTTTCCAGCCTCGTCGATAAAACCCACCAGTCCTACGTGTACACAAAGGTGCACGCGCCGCGTCACTGACAAAAAATTGCGTGTAAAAACGAATGCTATAGCATTTGTGTGCGTGTGAGGGGGTACGGGGTGGAGAGTATAATTTTATTTTTCTAAGCGTCAAAAATCCGCCCTAGAGGGCGGTAACAGTGACACCAAACGTACCGCTACTACATTTTACTATCAGCAAACAGATGCTGAAGCATCTTTGCCCGAAAAAGTCGAACTTTCTGTGGATGCTATGACATCCGTGTCAAAACACGAACTCAAAAACTGATGCTATAGCATCCTTTGACCGGGAAAGTGTTAAATGATCTCATTGTAAAGCTTAGGTTGAAAACAGTTTCATTGAAAAGCTAAACTTATTTAGCCAATTTCTTGAATTTGATTATACTTTCAAATATTCAGAGAAAAGGCATATTAGTAACCCATTATTAATACCTCTTACAAGATTAGAAGAAGACAACTAGTAAGTTTCAATTTTTTTGATGATTGGAATAATTTGAATATCACGCCAATTTAATAACAGAATCAAAGAACTTTACATTTTAATGTGGTTGATTAATACATTTTATTTTGGTTCTTCAAGTTAAACTAGGTAGCACTATATATCTAGCTAACAAAGTATTAAAGATTAATAAAAACATAATTAGGAAAAATAAAATAAAAAAGTATTATTTATGTTTGTGCCGGCACGTACGCCCGCCACAGATATGCGGAAATAACTCATCACGTACTATGTCTTATGCACGTCATCAATAACATGTACCAACCTAGTATATAAGCTAGGATTTCCTATAATAAATTAGTCTAGTATTTGCGCGCATCTCAAGCCTCTTACTTTACTCCCGAAGATGTTACTCCCCTCATAATTGCCTCTGGCAAAGTGGTGACTCGACGTTTGAACATCAGCAACCTTCGGTAATAGCAGCATGGACCCAGCCGCGAATAAAACTCCGTGGCTGCCACCTTAGAAGTGCAAGCAAGAAGCACTTCGTCCAAGATCGCCGAGCCCCGACTTCGGCAACCAAGACGACATCAAGCAAGCCATGACCGGACCAGATTTGAAAACGGACCAGAAGCCAAATAACTTCAACTGAAGATTTCCCGCATCGAACTCAAGATACCGCAAGAATAATGAACCGATAGTCAGCCGACTGCTGATTTATCAAAATGGAGCTCGCACCAGCAGAAACGAACGCGTCGGCAAATTCATTCACAGCAAGCAGCTTTTTCAAGTTCAAGACATAGGAAGCCTTTCCAGCCCCCAGAAGAGTACTGAAACATCATCTATATACCTAATTCAACGAATATTGAAATCATCCAGGAAGAACATCGCACGAAGAATAATCAAATCACTGAAGAGAGAGAGAGATATATATATATATAAACGATTGGTGTACAAGATGTGCCCTATGTTGCCAAATCCCAAGGTTTTTAGGCACACAAATTTCATCAATCGACAACTTAATATTCACTCAAGAGTGAAGAGCACGCACTTACATATGACGTACGAGATCATTGACTGCCTACAGCCAAGGTTACAGATTTAATGCTGACGCTGATTCAGCACAATCATCCTTTTGTAGGTACGGTCGCAATTATAAACAAACAGTGATTACAACTTCAACGACGTGCGATGTAAATTGACTCATCGATTCCTGAAAAACATATGCGGCTACAGCATCAGAAGACTCTCCTGCGGATCTTTTCCAGGTTATAGGTTAGGTTAGTTTACTAACCGCGAAGCCCCATTATCCTAGTGTTTTTCTGTTTTCCAGTTTTAAGTTTATTTTGTGTAGTGTGCGGCCAGACACAAGACTCGCCTGTAGGTAAATATTATGTTATTCTTTAAACTTATGTAGAATTCACATAACCATAGTTCCTTTATTTTCCTAATTCGTGTAAGAGTTACCTTTAGATTAAGTTGAAATATGCTCTATTACTGTAGTTTTATTTAACAATAACTTTCCTTATATATAAAAATAGATTAAGTTAAAGTATGCACAATTAAGATCTGGTTTTATGTTTATTAAAATACTACTAGTTATTATTGCAGTTGATATAAGTTTGTTATGAGATACACATTTCTAAAGTTAATTCGATTCATTTAAGGTTATTGTTTGATTCTAACTTAGATTTTTGTTCATTGTTTTAAGTATATTCATTTATTTATTTTCCCTAAAGGGGGGAGTATCTGTGCCGGCACGTACGCCCGCCACAGATATGTGGAAATATCTCATCACGTACTATGTCTTATGCACGTCATCAATAACATGTACCAACCTAGTATATAAGCTAGGATTTCCTATAATAAATTAGTCTAGTATAGTCTAGTATTTGCGCGCATCTCAAGCCTTTTACTTTACTCCCGAAGATGTCGCTCTCCTTATAATTGCCCCAGGCAAAATGTTGTTAAGAAGTGTAATAATTGTTAGTATATGTTCTTATCGATTGATAATATACCCATCGTGATTGGACTCTCTTGTAGCAGGACGGCCGAGCTGTAACGATTTACTTTATCATAATCACATACAACACCGTGAATTTTCATTCATTTTATCTGGAAACACCAAAACTAGATAGTGGTCTAACAAGACGCCAGCTGGCGGAAATAATTAGAAAACAGCTTAACCGTTTGTAGGATTGAATCTCACTACTTGATACCTTGTTTTAGCCCTGAAGATCAGCCACAATTATCAGAATATTCACCATAAAGCCCATTTTCAAAGCCCCACCAAAGCGAGTAAACACTATTATCTAAAACTCCATATTAACTTGTATTGAGTTGTCAAATTGTTGATTCGCTTTCGTAGTGGCCAGAAAGTAAAAGTTAAAATATCAAAAGGGAACTATTTAGAATTGATACCCGCCTGGTGAATGGGGAATATCTTAAAGGCCGCATCATGAAAACCTTGTCGAAGTTTTTTATCTCCTCTCGACAAAAAAATATTCAAGAAATTCAGCACGTAAGCCATTACAACTATCACAAGTAGTTAGTTGCTAATTAGGCAGGCTGTAAGGTAGGCACAGGTTTTAGTTCTGGGGGCGTAACCGGGAAACTTCGATCATTAGGGTCGGTGCGGCTGGCCGTTTGGCTCCCATGTGGCACGCACATAACTGCACATTATGTTTTGTCCTAATTTTACTACTTGGTGATGGAATGATTTGAACTTATTTATATATATCTTTATATGTATATGCTTGATTGCGGGCGAATAGATAGATCTCCAAATACATAAATTAATCTTGGACCTTGGTTACATGTTTTTTAACGATGACATATTACTCAATATTCATACGAAACGCTGGCAAATAGCACAATACAATTGTAAAAACAAGCTGGGCGATTGAATTTTAAAGTCATGCCTTTCTCACTGTTCTGCGTCCAAAATTAAGGGCCAACCAGCACTTATACAAGTGTGTGGATATAGAACGAGTAAACTGGCGCATCTAGCCATCATTTCTGCACATTAGCGTGCTATCGCGACAGGGCCCGCTCTTTATGTCTTCCGGTTCCGCTGATGAAACGACGCTGTTACACATACATACATCCATATAGCGGATCTGTTTACCTACTCATATAGATGGGAGGAAAGGGTTGGACCGGACTGGTATGGAACCGAAGCGAAGTTCTGTCACTGATGATAAACCGATCGAACACCTTTACGGGGACTGCTATCACTCTTGTGTTTGTTGTTTTGATGACTCTCCACCGCAGACGGTTTCTTCAGAATTAAGTGCATTTGCATGTGTCGAGGTTCTCTCGAAATAATCACTGATTATTTTTTTTACAATGATTTCAGGTTACATTAAAGCAACTTTGAAGGCACTGGATGAATATAAAATATCGCCAACGAGAATTGCTCATCAAGGAATGACATCATCGTAAAACATCAACTTCCGATGCTGTCAACGACGACGACATTACCAAAATCGTACCTGCGCTCGTTTTAGGTACTAATGGCGCTATTGATTCAGACACGATCCCAGGGTCCCGAGTCTCTTATGAACCACGTACTGCAATATTATATCAAAATAAATGAAAGTGGCGAACAGCCCAACGTCTAACGGATATGTTCTGGGCGCGCAGTGGAAAAGAATAATTTCCTACATTATTGCCTCGGCAAAAGTGACCTGCCGAACAAAGTAGTTTGCGAGACAATGTAGTTTTAGTAGATCCCTAAAGTCGATCGTGATTGTTCGCGGCACGGAGTAGTGGGTGCGAAAATGTTCTTTCAGTGCTCTTTCACACTAAGCTGCGCGAATATCGCAGCCGCGCGACTGTAGCCCGGGAATCGCGCGGCTGACTTAAGTGTTGCAAGCGCACCGAAGCACTGAAATACTTTTTTCCTAACTAGTTACAAATAAATTAAACTACAAAGTTACATGTACACTTAATTTTAACCCTTAGTTAGTCGCGCTGAAAAAGTAACATAAGTAGTCGCGCGGGGTGTCACACACCCCAATACGTTTATAGGAATTAAACACCATAAACATGCAAAATCAGACTTTTATTAATGAGTATCTTTAAGCATACATGATAATCAACTATAAAACTCTTTTATAACTTATAATATATGTATCTATTATATGAAGTAGTAACTTTTAAAAATACTAGTTTTCGGTATCACAATTTTGGCAGACCACATTCATATGGTCATTGCACACATGTTTATGGCATTTGGAGCACACAGTATTTGTTTTTTTGTCCTTGGATCTTGGACAAGCATGACACCTTTTGTATGAAGGCGATTGGCTAACCCCAGAAGACAAATTATGGCCATCTTGTTGGTGACTCCGTTTTAGTCGTTTTTGCAACGATCGAGGCAGAATGGCATCGCAAGCCTCATCGAGACATTCTATGAGGCTTGATCAAATCGAAAGCCAGCTGCTTCAAAAATGCCCTTCTGAATATATTGGAGTTAATTTTGGCCTTGTGACGGGGCACCCTTCGGGCTAGCTCAGCCTGGTTGCCTCGTCCACGAAAGACTTTACACTTCTGCAATGAGCCTAATTTTTTCTCAATTGTAGGGTCTAGCTACGTAGCCTAATGTGGGAAACATTCAGGGAAAGATTAGTTTGACGGTACGGTATTCCTAACTAGGTGCCGCAAGGTTTATTACAATGACCAAAGGTTATATTATCTACATCTTAACTAATACACAATCTAACTAAGGCTAAGTAATTTACACATATTATGAAAGACGCCCCGGATTCCCTCCTTCGCAACCCGTGGCATGAATTTACTGGTAACACGGAATGGCCACGCTATCTACGGTTGTGAATGACCATAATGAATACCCCTGGAAACAACCCCTTTACGGTTACGGTTCGAATAGTACGCGGGCTCGATACTATACGCGGTGACGGGGGTGGGGTGTTGGCAAGTGGAATTAGGTGAGGACGGGCTAGGGGAACGGCGGGATCCCCCACGCAACCAGGGGGTAACCATGAGATTGCCTTGGGGGTTTGGAGGAACGGGAAGGGAAAGGATACTCCTCAATTAGCGACCAGGGGGTAACCATGAGAACACCTAGAGAGGAGGGCAGTTGACTGAGGCCGTAGCGTCGGCCAACTGCAGCTCCGATCAATCAAGTATTCATCTCACGCACCCATTCTGGGGCGTGGGTAGTCAGGGTCAGATCATCGGATCTTTTCCTAAAGAAGCGCCTCTGTCCACTCCTATGGACAGGTCATCGGGGGGCCCTCGCGGGCGGTGGATATCTTCTCACTTGGGGTGTTCCGTTGGATGATCGCCGGCTAGGCAACCAGGTCGCGTGGCAGGCGGCGGCGGTCGGGCGGGCGCGCGTGGTACGGCGCCATGTCGCGGATATGCGAATGTTGTGAGCTATCCGCACGCACGAACATGCCCTTCGCCAGCCTCTGGACAAACTGGTCCACTGGTTCCCATCTGAGGTCCCTCTGGATCGTCGCATTCCTCACGTAGCGGGGGGCGTCGACGATGGTACGCAAAGAGAGGTTCTCTTGGGCTCGGAGTCTCCGTTTGTTCGTCTCCGAGCACAGGGCGTACCATGCCGGGGCCGCGTAGGTGAGGCGGGATCTCACGTAGCACTTGTAGATCCCGAGCTTCGCCCTCAGAGGGAGGCTGGAGTCGAGAAGTGGACGCAGCTTGGCGCGTGCCACCTTGACCTGGTTGACGACGTTGTCGACATGTTGCTTCATGGTGAGCCGGCGATCGATGGTCACTCCCAGGTACTTCACCTGCGGAGACCACGCGATGTCCTGTCCTTGGAGCTGGAGTGGTGGTGGAAGGGGGGACTGGCCTGTGATGAGCGCCTGCGTCTTCCCAACGTTGACGGACAACCGCCACTTGGCGAGCCAGTCGGGCAAGATGTCCAGGGTGCGCTGCAGTTTGACGGCAGCGTGCCGTGCCTGGATCGACGACGCGTAGTAGGCAGCGTCGTCGGCGAAGAGTGCCAGCTGGGCACCCGGCCCGACGGGGATGTCGTCCGTATATTGGGAGTTGCAGCTCCGACTCCCGTGCTCTGGTTTATATAGGCCGGCGTTGCATGCTTCGTGGTGGGGGTGGCTTCGCTGCTGGGTCGGTGTGGAGGGGCGCCGCGCGCGTGGAGGGGTGCCGTGCGTGGCAAGGTAGCTGCGGGACGATGACGTCATCATTATTTTCCCGTGCTCGGCTGTGCGGTCGTGGATGCTTGTGGCGATCACGTGCGGCCGGCGTGATCGTTACAGCCTTATAAATCACATAGGAATTGATACCAGCGACTTTGAATTGATGAAATAATATCATCATTGGCCATCTTTTTGTGCGTCGTCCTACGTTATATGAAGCGCACATCTGATCATTTGTATAAACTCGACCTTTTGTATGATTGTAAAAATGAATCATTTCCGGTTTATGTTTATCGGCCTCGATGTTATCGTCATGGTGCATGGTAGATAGCAGCATAACTGCCTTGCCTTTCTTTGGTACATATGAGCATAATGTTACATCTTTCTGGAACCCAATTAAACTTGAAGTTACTGTACGAGATTTTTCATGTTGAAAAGGTTGTGGTATCTCTGGCTTGTTATCATCTGTCTGTTGTCTTGTCTGGCCTGTGATCATCTAACAGCGATTTAGCAAGTGGAATACAAGTGAGCCAATTGACCATAGTGATGTTTCTGCCAGTTCCAGAAATAGGTTTAATTCGGCGCTCAATTCGGTCATTCAACCTGACAACAAGGTTGAATGACCTATCAGGCTGTTTACCGACATATATTTCAAATTTATGTAGATAATATATTGCGGAGTCAACGAGAGCAAAATGCTTGATCCCATATTTGGTCGGTTTGCTCGGCATATATACCACACCTGAAAATCTTCCTCGGAATGCAGGCAACTGGTCATCAATAGTTGCACACTCAGATAGACTGTAAAATTTTTGATAATTTTCGTTCATCGAATTGCAATAATCTCGTATGGACGCTAGTTTGTCCACTGAGTATTGTTGTACGGCAATCAAACCGTTAACAACTTAGAATGAACAAAAATCTTGTAGAAGGCATTGTGTTTGGGAAAAACTCTATCCCGGTACCATCATTCGCCCAAAGATCTTTGAAATTCAAATGAGATGATCGAAGAACTTCAGCAGTCAAAAAAATGCCAGTAACTCTTCATAGCTTACAATTTTGCAATCACGATCTCGCTGAACTTGTTTTGAATAGATGCAATGTATTCGTTAGTATATTTTAGGACAAGTTCTAAAACCTCTTTAGAGAATACGCAAAGGAACGCTTCGTTGATTATTGCTTCATATAACTGATCACAGTTATATATAGCTAACAAGACAGTGGCGAATATTTTTAACCGCCATGGCCTACAGTAACATCGAATATCGATAACTGTCATACAACAATGGGGTTGTTTTTAATCCGTATACTACACGAGCTGATGCCCGCTCAATGTGAAGGAACCCGGACCTAGCAGGGAGGTCTGATTCCTGGGCATGGGTAATTATTTTGTTTTCCCTTCCAAGAAAAAAAAAGCTAATATTTTTAAGCCTCCCATATATATCATACACACAAATTTATCGCCCAAATGGGCAACTTGCAGGTAGAAAGCCTTTAGCATATACCGAGGCCTTTGCTAGCAGTAACTAGAGATGAGTCGTGCTAGGTAAATTTCGTACCTAGTCCACCTGTTCCTAGTCCGCAAAAATACTCGATCTAAATAACTGTTCTTGAAGTCTCACCTAGTATCGCAGTATGAGAGCGCGCATAGCCGCGCCAACCCCTTAAAGTACCTAGTAAAGTCACGTTCGTGCAGATTAGGACGTTACCAGGGTAAACGTAGCTAGCTGCACTTCGGAAGTACGTATAATATTTATATGTGATATGCAAGCTCAGGTTATAGTCACTGATAAGCTAGATCGCCACTGTACCTTACTAAATTAATATTGAGTACATATGAATGAACTTAGTCAAGTGCTAAATTTCTATGTATGTACCTACATATGTATGTATATTGTATGAATACCTAAGTAGAATTTAGTTACCTTGTATAATCTGTGGATATTTTTAGTAGGGTACGGGAATAACAAAACATGTAAATTAGTGATAAGATACATAATATAATATAATATACCTAGTCGGTCCATATGTTCTGTCACAAATATTTTGCCGCATAGTAAATAATACCAAGTTTATTTTTATTTAATACTATATATGGTTTGATAGCTCATTAAATACTGATAAATTAGAACGATTATTGGATTTAAATGCTTTAAGCCATATTACACAAATGCTAGTTTCTTCAGAGATTTTGCACTTTTTTAACCAACAAAAATACGGACGTGATTCACTTTATCTTTTTTCCACGACTCCTAAAACCTTTCAAACTTACGTGAAATTTTAGTCAGAACCCTCCCTGAACCCGTTACCTTCATTTTGAAGCATAAGATAACTAAGTCTGGGTAAAACTAATTTTCATATTCACATTTTACGTAGTGTACTTGTTGCCCACAAGATCATTTTTATACGTTTTTCTGAAAACGTAAAAAGTACTAAAGTTCTCTTTGGGAGCAGTTGGAACTGAAAGCTAACAGAAAATCAAATGATATTTGTTAAGCATGGTCTAAAATCGAGGTTTCAGAATAAATAAAAAAAAGCTTGTTAGTTATCTGGAACACTGTTTTTTTTAATAAATTTGTGGTAAGTGGTATTTTTGTCAGTTGCGGCGTGTTTTGGGTTCGCGATTGTCTCAAGTTATAAGGTTTTTTGTCATATTGCGATAATCGTACAAAATTTATTGTATTGCAATTTGATTCGTATAAAATAAGCTTTTTAATCATGTATAATACGAATAAGAAAAAGTTTATTGCTGAGTTTTATCTATCAAAAACCTTGTGACAGAACTTAAGGACCGACTAGGTATATACTTTATGAGAAAATGAATGATAAAAAATGAAAAAACTCGGAGTTACTACCTGAATATTTTAAGTTGATATCTATGTTCGTGACTTCATTATAGCGCTCTAATGCAATTGCATCCCAGCTACGTGTCAACTAAATTCATCTGGGCAGTACTAGGTTTGAAAGTGGTGTACCAATTAGTTCACTACTGGATTCAACGACCTCCGTGATTATGAAGTTCTATTTGGCGAATAGAAATTAATTTTCCCTTTTCACTTATAATGAAACGAAATGATATACGAGTGATCACCCACCCACACCCGCCTACGATGAAACGTACGAGGCACAGAATCTGCACAGCTCCTGTAATGCGACGGCGAACATTTCGGAAACATCCCGAACACTCGTTGCGGCCGCCGAATACTTGATTCACGCATCACATCGAGCTCGCCCCTGGACCCAGGCGGCACGCGCATCGCATACCGGGTATACGTGATCCAAGGTGGATCACGTCCAGACGCTTGCGGACCAGGTGCCGACTAGTATTGAAAAATACCTAGTGCCGGGACCCAGAATTATTTGTTGCGACCTTAATGCTTAAGATTTGCTTAGATCTTAAGCAGACTGCACCTCTTATGGCAATCACTATTTTATGCCTTATTTTTTAAAAAAGCCGCATTTGAAAACTGGTTTATTGCAGCCATCGACGTGGTGGCTTGTTTCATGCCAATTATAGCACGCTGTTGTTATGGTCCCATAGAGTCCCTTGAGAAGAAGTCTCATTAAACATGTGTCGAAATTCGCAACATCCTGACAAAACCTGAGGTCAAGAGCCCGGAGACTAAAGCTGGTCTATGCGAGATTCTCAAAAACCTGTCAGATGTAGTAAAGCTGCCAATTAATGAATCCGAGATAAAGGATATCTACAGAACTACTCGTAACAAAGACTCCTCGAGACCGATTATTATCGAATTCTGCACGCTTATAAAAAAGGAAGCACTACTATCCGCGGTCAAAACCTACAACACGCAAAAACCGAACGTAGATAATCTAAATACAACTCATCTGGGTATGATTGCACCGAAGAAAGGTATTTTCATCTCCGAAACACTCACCCCTAAGACGTAACGGTTGTTCTATATGGCTCGAGAATTTTCCAAGGCGATCGCGGGTAGCGGGGCGGGGAAGCGGGCGGGGCGAGCCAGGTGCCAAGTTAACTCGCGCGTGTTATAGGTAGGTACTCAACCATTTATTGATCGTAGGTATTTTACTATAGATAAATCTAACAGAATACGAATAAGACATACTTACAGATACAGAAACTCACCATTGAAACAGTGAAACTCTAACCTGACCAAAAGAGATTATTGGCAGGCTCAAGATACATTTATTAATAACAGGGTCGTGAGTCGAATATTGGTGATATAGTTGAAACGCTGGATAGGGACTCGCCGGGAATTTGTAGATTTCAGCTCCTTGGTAGACTCAATCCGACTGGTCCACTTCTCCAGACGTCAACAAGTGATTATGCGGTTAGCGCCAGAAGGATATTACTCCTCGGCGTGGAACCGATTCAGAGCTCCGTTAGCGCCAGGAGGATATTACTCCTCGGCGTGGAACCCTGGAAAGAGACCAGTGTGAATGATAGGAATACAAAAGCGCTACAGCGCCCAGCTATCAGGCGACGGCTCCCCACACGGAGACTTCCGACGAGGGCCCTAGGGTAATTAGGATCTAAGAGTGCCGCAGTCCAATAGACATTGTATAGAAAAGGGAAATACATAGAGAGTATAAAATACACGAAAATAAGAAAGACTAACTACGAACCAATGCTTACCCATGGATTGGGGATAGTAGGGAAGTTTCATATAAACTACTGCCCTTTACAGCAACTAAACATTCAGCTCCATTACAGCACTAAAGGCGTGACTTAAAAATTATTGATGCAGAAGATACAACCTCACGTTACAGAGCTCAAACAATGTCTGCCTCAAAAAAAACAATCAGCTGCCAGACGAGATTCCAGATCCGAATTTCCGAATTTATATAGTTGTACTTTTAATCTGGCTAATCCGCCAGTAGCCAATATGGTCAAAGAGGTAGTACGTTACATACCCGTCTTGTTTGGGTAGGATTTTACCTGATAAAATCCGCTAAGATACTAACTAAACTAAACTAACTTACCAAATTAACTACTTAAGATAAAATTCTCTAAAGCTCGCCATCTACAATGTCAGAGAAATATATAACTAACAGTCTAGCTCAACTACATACAAACATCACACATTCGTACCAACAATCAGACATCAGAATTCATACTAAGTTCATACAAGAGTTCACACTAACATCGTGCAAACACAGCCTTACACACAGGGTGCCATTATTATAGCCAAATGCACACCCAGACTAACTGTCAGTAGTTGAAAAATAAGCAAGATCCCTTGAACTAAAATAAGAACCTTAGTACATAAACGCCCCGATAGCTTAGCTACTATCGTAACGCAGAATAACACCATGAGGGGCAGCTCCCTCAAGTGTTCAAGACTTCCTGCACCGTTAGTGGGTACAGAAAATAATAGAGTAGAATATCTATTCTACAACAAAGAGTAAAAAAGTAGAGAATTATAGTTCAAGAGGCCATAAGCTAAAGTAACAGACATTGCAGAGTAACGTTTCACAATAAAGAACTTTTACATAGCTGTAGATATAGATGGTTTTTAGAATACAAGGGTCAAAATACTTATTACATACATAAAGGAATCATTAACTACTATTGAATAAGACAGAACGCTGTCGCAGCCTATCTTCAGACAGAAGGTGCTCTCAGACAGACACAGATCGCTCGGCATGATCGGCCGTTAAACACTAACCTTATTTATTATTTAATAGTCCGAAAAGTTTCCCTACTAAAATCTTCACAATTTATTAATTTATTTTTCGTACTGAGAATTTGGAGGAAAATATTTATCAACAATTATAATATGACAACGGCCGTCAGACTGCGACCATAAATAATGTAGAAATGAGGTAGGTACCCAGATAAACGATCAAATATACTCCTGTCAGACAAAAATAAACACAACAAAATATACAAGCTACGAAAGAAATCTAGCGTTCTACGGCGCTCTTATGGCCTAACTACTCTGACCAGACATAAAACTCTATCACCAATATGCCCCACGTTGGGCGCCATTGAAACAGTAAGACTAACCTGACCAAAAGAGATTGTTGGCAGGCTCAAGATACATTTATTAATCACAGGGAAATTGATAAAGGACTGTCAACAACAGATTAAATGTACGAGAAATCGGCCGTTAAACACTATCTGAAATTTTTAAAATTAAATTTGTTAAATCCTACCCAAACAAGACGGGTATGTAACGGAGCTCTGAAACGTGAGGTTGTATCTTCTGCATCAATAATTTTTAAGTCCCCTGTGATTAATAAATGTATCTTGAGCCTGCCAACAATCTCTTTTGGTCAGGTTAGTCTCACTGTTTCAATGGCGCCCGGATTAAGGGAATATTGGTGATAGAGTTTTATGTCTGGTCAGAGTAGTTAGGCCATAAGAGCGCCGTAGAACGCTAGATTTCTTTCGTAGCTTGTATATTTTGTTGTGTTTATTTTTGTCTGACAGGAGTATATTTGATCGTTTATCTGGGTACCTACCTCATTTCTACATTATTTATGGTCGCAGTCTGACGGCCGTTGTCATATTATAATTGTTGATAAATATTTTCCTCCAAATTCTCAGTACGAAAAATAAATTAATAAATTGTGAAGATTTTAGTAGGGAAACTTTTCGGACTATTAAATAATAAATAAGGTTAGTGTTTAACGGCCGATTTCTCGTACATTTAATCTGTTGTTGACAGTCCTTTATCAATTTCAGCTGTCAAAACGGTAGATCAATGGCTTGATTTTGTACCAGAAACCGGGCGTTAGTCGTGTACTCTGCTTAATTTCATGTAAATTTGTACAGTTTACTAGATAGGTAGTAAACATGACTAACTCTTTAGCGCTTGTACTTGTGCCGAGCGATCTGTGTCTGTCTGAGAGCACCTTCTGTCTGAAGATAGGCTGCGACAGCGTTCTGTCTTATTCAATAGTAGTTAACGATTCCTTTATGTATGTAATAAGTATTTTGACCCTTGTATTCTAAAAACCATCTATATCTACAGCTATGTAAAAGTTCTTTATTGTGTAACGTTACTCTGCAATGTCTGTTACTTTAGCTTATGGCCTCTTGAACTATAATTCTCTACTTTTTTACTCTTTGTTGTAGAATAGATATTCTACTCTATTATTATTTTCTGTACCCACTAACGGTGCAGGAAGTCTTGAACACTTGAGGGAGCTGCCTCTCATGGTGTTATTCTGCGTTACGATAGTAGCTAAGCTATCGGGGCGTTTATGTACTAAGGTTCTTATTTTAGTTCAAGGGATCTTGCTTATTTTTCAACTTCTGACAGTTAGTCTGGGTGTGCATTTGGCTATAATAATGGCACCCTGTGTGTAAGGCTGTGTTTACACGATGTTAGTGTGAACTCTTGTATGAACTTAGTATGAATTCTGATGTCTGATTGTTGGTACGAATGTGTGATGTTTGTATGTAGTTGAGCTAGACTGTTAGTTATATATTTCTCTGACATTGTAGATGGCGAGCTTTAGAGAATTTTATCTTAAGTAGTTAATTTGGTAAGTTAGTTTAGTTTAGTTAGTATCTTAGAGGATTTTATCAGGTAAAATCCTACCCAAACAAGACGGGTATGTAACGTACTACCTCCTTGACCATATTGGCTACTGGCGGATTAGCCAGTTAAAAACTAAAACTATAAAAATTCGGAAATTCGGGTCTGGAATCTCGTCTGGCAGCTGATTGTTTCTTTGAGGCAGACATTGTTTGAGCTCTGAAACGTGAGGTTGTATCTTCTGCATCAATAATTTTTAAGTCACGCCTTTAGTTGCGGCGATGGGCTAGTCCCTTTAGTACTGTAATGGAGCTGAATGTTTAGTTGCTGTAAAGTGCAGTAGTTGATTTGAAACTTCCCTACTATCCCCAATCCATGGGTAAGCATTGGTTCGTAGTTAGTCTTTCTTATTTTCGTGTATTTTATACTCTCTATGTATTTCCCTTTTCTAATACAGTGTCTATTGGACTGCGGCACTCTTAGATCCTAATTACCCTAGGGCCCTCTTCGGAAGTCTCCGTGTGGGGAGCCGTCGCCTGATAGCTGGGCGCTGTAGCGCTTTTGTATTACTATCATTCACACTGGTCTCTTTCCAGGGTTCCACGCTGAGGAGTAATATCCTCCTGGCGCTAACGGAGCTCTGAATCGGTTCCACGCTGAGGAGTAATATCCTCCTGGCGCTAACGGAGCTCTGAATCGGTTCCACGCTGAGGAGTAATATCCTCCTGGCGCTAACGGAGCTCTGAATCGGTTCCACGCCGAGGAATAATATCCTTCTGGCGCTAACCGCATAATCACTTGTTGACGTCTGGAGAAGTGGACCAGTTGGATTGAGTCTACCAAGGAGCTGAAATCTACAAATTCCCGGCAAATCCCTATCCAGCGTTTCAACTATATCACCAATATTCGACTCACGACCCTGTGATTAATAAATGTATCTTGAGCCTGCCAACAATCTCTTTTGGTCAGGTTAGTCTTACTGTTTCACCATCTATTAAAATACCATAATGTTCATAAATGAAATTATTGAATACAGATTTTACTAAAAAGTAAAAAAATAATAACTTACTGGGGCTACCGGCTGCTCGGTTTTGTTCAGAAAATGTTGAAGGTGTTCTCCTCTTCTCAGTATTCATAAACTCCATATCTGACGTTCTTAGTTCTTCTTATCATCTCTACGCAGATGACCTCCAAATATATCGGCACTTCTCTCCGTGTGATGTGAAACTGACTGTAGAGGCGTTGAATGCTGACCTCGACAACATCAGGAAATGGGCTATTTCATATGGGCTGCAAGTCAACCCGGGAAAATCTCAAGCCATGATTATGGGTACACGGCATTCGCTTAACTTGCTACAGAATTCGCCCGTCGATCCTGTATTGTATGATGGTACCATAATTAATTACAGTGAGAAAGCTAAGAATCTTGGGGTTATATTTGACAACTTGCTGTCCTGGTCGCCCCATGTTTGTGAGGTCAGCAGACGAGTCTTTGCGTCATTTCACTCCCTCCGAAGATTGCAGTACTTCCTGCCACGGCAGACTAAAATCACTCTTGCTCAGTCCCTTCTACTACCTTTAATAGACTATGCGGATGTTTGTTGGGCCAGCGCGAACGAAGAACAACTGAACAAACTCGAACGACTTCAAAATCTCGGGATTCGGTTTATCTACGGGTTGCGCAAGTATGACCATGTCTCCCAGTATCGCAAGGAGCTGGAGTGGCTTCCGATCCGTCTTCGCCGTGACATGCACATTCTCTCCTATCTGTTCAATATTTTGCGAAATCCCCGATACCCCACATATCTACGCCAACGTTTTGACTTTCTTTTCCCCAGGGATAGCAATCCGAGATCCCACACGGTGTCTCTCCTTTCAACTCCTCGGCATAACACTGCCGCTTACGAACACTCGTTTAGGTTAAGGGCAATCCGACTGTGGAACGTACTTCCCTGCGCTATTAGGGAAAGTCCCTCAATTTTCACTTTTAAGAAAAGATTGAAAGTGCATTTCCTTTCTCTTCCGTAAATGGTACCATATTTATGTAGGTATATGTATGATTTATTATAGTTTATGTATGTTCATGCTATACATTTTATTTTATGTAGTGGAAGTATATATATATATATATATATATATATATATATATATATATATATATTTTATATTTGGTATAGTTTATATATATTTTGAAAGTAATTTGCGTCCGTATGTATAGTGTTATTGCGAACTAGGACTTTCCTGTATAATTAACTCTCCTGTCCTGCCTAGGTTTGCTGGAAGAAATCTCTTTTTAGAGATAAGCTCGCCTTTGCTTATTACATTACTTTTAATTGTCTGTAACTTTATACTATCTATGCAATAAAGAATAAAGAATAAAGGTGGAACACCCAAGACTTTGGCTGGTAAACGTCGCCAGTCCCAGCTTCGGACCTTTTCGAATCAACTATTTTCTATAGTTCCTTCCTATAGTTCGATCTCAATGAATTGATTTTCTTCTACGGGGTATAAGCCGTGTATAATATCTTTCCTGACTAATTAGGAAGGGGGGCACTTGTTGATGCACAAAATAGCAATCAGTTGTATGAATAAAGATGTTCATTATTTTGTTGTTGTTAGACGAACAAGTACAGAACACAGGTGCAGAAAAAGATTACATCAGTCATCATAGACAAGATAGTTAAGGATCAGTCTATTTGTTTTTGGTGATAGTGATCGCACATGATCAAAACACCACATCACCCCCCCAGGGAGAAGGGAAGGCCATCTTCAGCTATATTTCTTGTTAAAATGAACCCGTCGGCCGGATCTGGTGACATATGGATCTTTGCCCACCTCTGGTTGCACTCTCTTTGGAGCCTTGGTCACTGGCATCGGGTGGCAGCTTTCGTCGGTCTGTGTTTCTATGTGCGCTGGTTTTACGCGATCCAGGCTTACTGTTGTCTCTCTGTCGCCGAAAAAAATGTTCATGGTCTTGTTTTTCCTTGACACAATTTTGAAGGGACCAGTGTATGGTGGTTTCATGGAGGCCCTCACGGTGTCGTCGCGTAGGAAGACATTGGATGCCGTCGACAGATCCTTGAATATGAAGGGTTTGTGTTTGTCGTGATGAGATCCAGTTGTAGGCATTATTTTAGCCAACTTGCGCCGAAGTTGGACGACAAAATCTGTGGCGTCTGCATCGGTCAACTCATCAGCTGGTGGTGCTGTGACAAGTTCGCCTGGGAGACGTAGAGGCTCCCCGTATACCAGTTCAGCTGTAGATGTTCCGATGTCTTCTTTTAATGCGGTGCGGATGCCAAGTAAGACCAATGGCAGGGCTTTGAGCCATGTGTCTTCTGAATGGCACATCAAAGCTGCTTTAAGTTGCCGGTGCAGTCGTTCCACCATTCCGTTCGCTTGTGGATGATAACTTGTGGTTTTAATTCGTTGTGTGGCGCACTGCTGCATCAGGCCTCTGAAAAGAGATGACTCAAATTGACGCCCCTGGTCTGTAGAGATGGTGGATGGCACTCTGAAACGGGATATCCAGCCATTTAGGAATGTGTCGGCTACTTCTTCTGCAGTGATGCTGTTCATTGGCCAGGCTTCAGGCCATCTTGGGTATCTGTCAACAGCAGTGAGGCAATGTCTGTATTGGTTACAGACAGGAAGAGGGCCAATGATGTCCAAATGCACATGTTTGAATCTTCCAGATGGTTTGCTGAAGAGTCCGATTGGCATTGAAGCATGGCGAGTAATCTTGCTGCGTTGACACGGAAGACACGATCGGGCCCACGCTCTACAATCCTTCTGCATAGATGGCCAGACGAAGCGTTGTGATACCAGTCGGGTAGATGCTCGTGCTCCAGGGTGACTGAGGCTATGCAGATTGTCGAATGTTTGTCGACGGAACGGGGGCGTTATGTAAGGCCGAGGTTTTCCAGTTGAGGTATCACAAATGAGGGTTATGTCAGTACCTGGTACGACGATTTTCTCTAATTTTAGAGATGAATCGCCAGTATATAGGGTGCGCAGCCCATCATCAACCTCTTGTGATACTGCCAGTTTAGCGTAGTTGTCCTCCAGTGGGATGGCTTCGATGCGTGACATGGTGTCTGCGACGACGTTATTCATGCCCTTTATGTGAAGAATGTCAGTTGAAAACTGTGAAATAAATGATAGTTGGTTAAGCTGAGACGGAGGAAGTTTCTCTCTTTTCTGTGAGAATGTAAACGTCAGTAGTTTGTGGTCTGTGTAGATCACCGTGTGTTGGGCTTCTAATATATGTCTGAAGTGCTGCACCGCTTCGTAAATAGCCAGAAGTTCGCGACAGTAGACGGGCCATTCTGTCTGCTTCAGGGTGAGTTTCTTGTTAAAGGATGCTATCGGTTGCCATGTAACTTTAACTCTTTGCTGTAGGCACGCATCCACCTGTGAATTTGATGCGTCTGTGAAGAGGCCCAACTTCGCGTCGCTAATTGCATGAGCGAGGAGTGTGGCGTTGGTCAGACTTTCTTTACAGGCTTGGAAAGCTTGCTCTAGTTCTGGGGTCCATGGTACTGGTTTAGCTCCTTTTGATTTGGTTGAGGCCAGTACATTGATGAGGGGCGCTTGAAGTTCAGCAGCATTTGGTAGAAAGCGGCGGTAGTAGTTGATCATCCCGAAGAATCTGCGAAGGCCTTGCACTGTTTTTGGCAGGGGAAAGTTCTGCAGAGCTTCAATTCTCTGTGGTGGGGGATCCTTGTTTATCCGATATCCCAGGAATATAACTTCTCTTGCTCCTAGAACACATTTTGATGAATTCACAACCACTGCATAGTCTGGTATGCGTTGAAATAGTGTTCTAAGGTGTGTGATATGCTCATCTGAATTTCTGGAAAATACCAAGATGTCACATATGGAAAACAGAAGTCCAGGCCTTGTACCACTTCGTCAATGAACCTCTAGAAAGTTTGACCAGCATTTCGGAGGCCAAAGGTCATAAACGGGAATTCAAATAACCCGAAGGGCGTAATTATGGCAGTTTTGTTTATGTCATCTGGAATAACAGGAATCTGCTGGAAAGCTTTCACCAGGTCTATGGTGCTGAATATAGTTGCGCCTGCTATGTTATGGGTAAAGTCACCAATATGCCTTACTGGGTACCTGTCAGGGATAGTCCTGGCGTTGAGTCCTCGATAGTCTCCGCAAGGTCGCCAGCCATTTTCTCCCTTGGGTGCCATGTGAAGAGGTGATGACCATGGGCTTTTTACAGTTCCACACTTTACCATGTCTGCGAATTCTTCCTTGGCTGCTTGCAGTTTGTTGGGTCCCAGGCGCCTTGGTCGACAGGATATAGGGGGTCCATCTAAAGTTGTTATAAAATGCAATGTGTTATGTTTAATATTCTTTTGAAGATCAGGTGGCCGTGTAATATCTGGGAATTCTTCCAACACCTTAGCGAATCTGGGGCATGAGGTGTTTGCAGCTACGGCTTTACGCTGGTTTGGTCTACCGCTGCTATGGAAGCGGGAGAGGAGAGACCGGTTGTTGCATCTAGGAGAGTTTTGGTCCGGCAGTCAGGTAACAGATGGTAATAACTTAAGAAGTCGGAGCCAATGATGGCTGTGCTGACATCAGCAATAGTGAAGTTCCAGCGGAAGTCTCTTCTTAGTCCAAGGTTTAACGTTAGTGACAAGCTGCCATATGTTTTTATTGTGGACCCGTTTGCTGCACTGAGGTCGTAGGATGTTGGATGACGACGGCCTTGGATGTAACGACGTAGATAACAACAGAGATCAGACCCAGTATCTATGAGAAATCTATGTTTGGTTGAATGGTCGGTCAGAAACAGTCGGCGGCCGGGATTGGGGCAGCTAGCCTCCGCCACTACTGGCTGCTGCCTTTCTCGTTTTCCTCCCACTTGCATGGCGACTGGCAACGAGTCGCTTTAGTTTTAAATGTTCTGTGATACCAGAATATTTCTTTGCTATTATTATTTCTAACCTCAGTGCTGCTTGAGCGTCTTCGTTGGTGAGTGTAGTTTCTTGATGCAGATCTAGATCTTGAGTGTGCGGTTGTTAGTGCTGCCACTTGTTGAGATAATTGTTCATTTTTTTGTTTAATGTACTTATCTCTAGCTCTGCGATGCTGTGGACTATTGGCGGGGGTGGTATTGCCAATTCAACTATTTTGTCTGCTAATTCCGCAAGCTTGTCCAGCGGTGTGTCTGTTTGGGCGGCCAGTATGGCTTGCACGTTGGCCGGCAAGCGGCGCAGCCATAGTTACGCGAGGATTTTTTCATCCGCCAGGGCGGTGCCTGCCAGTAAGCGCAGGTGTCGAAGAAATTGTGTCGGTCGTCTGTCTCCCATCTCTTCCTCGCTGATGAGGCGTCGCACCCGTTGCTGCTCTGAAGTTGACAGCCTTCGGATAAATTCTTTTTTTAACATGTCGTACCGTCCCTCCGCTGGTAGCTTCAAGATGATATCTTCGACTTCAGCCACCATTCTTGTGTCGAGCTGGGCTAAGACGTAGCTGAATTTTGTTGCGTGTGTTTTAATTCCCGATATTGCGAATTGTGCCTCAGCTTGGGCAAACCAGGCAGCGGGTTTGTCAGCCCAAAATGGCGGCAGTTTCGCCATTACCCAGTACACATGGGATGGAGCGCCGCCGATAGCGTCTTCTTCGTATCTCTTCATTCTGCTCTCATCGCTGGTGCCCGCAGGCGCTGGAGTGTTGGCCAGCTCGTTCAGCCGATCCTGCAGTCGCCTGTTCTGGTTCTGCAGCTCGTTAAACATTGCCAACGCGTCGGGCGGCAAATTGTTCATTGTCCTTTCTCGGGGTCACCATTTACGGGGTATAAGCCGTGTATAATATCTTTCCTGACTAATTCGGATGGGAGGCACTTGTTGATGCACAAAATAGCTGTAACGGCATAAATAGCTAAGGTCGAGCTACCGTTGTCAGTAGCTATGATCGTCTATTCTATCTACCCCTAAAGAGATGTCCCGATTCAGCTGTAAAAATTGTAAGTTAAGAATGATAAGTCTGAATTTGACGTTTGTTGAGAAGTTCAGTAGGCGTACAATAGTCGAACTGAAGTTTGATTCAGGAAGTTAGAGTTTCAAGTTAGACAGAGAAAGCATGTATGCCTGCAAGCCGGTATTTCGCATCAGTTAGCTGTGTTTTGCGCCAGATCGATCTTTGTTGTATTTTGTGTGATGGTACCATTTATTTTTTGTATATATGGGCGCATGGAACTTCTTTTCGTGTGGTCGACCACAATTTATAATATTTGTTTGGGATATCGTATAGATATCCGTCGTAGTGTTACGACGTGAGTACTCAATGATATTTCCTGTGCTCGCTAGTAGCGGCTTGTGTGGCTCCAATTATATGATTAGTTCACGGCAATAACGATCCAAATAGACCGGGTTTACACAATTGCGATTTGATTTTCCGAAATGGGTTTGAACTAGCGGTTTCCTCAAAAGGACCGTAACGTTTTGAAACCTTCAACTCTGCGCAATTTGAGCTGGATGTTATCGAAACGTTTTCATTAGCGCTTTTAGAGATCTAATCCACTCCACAGCGAGTTACATACTTCGGAAAATACCGAACTAAGTAACAGGCTAACCGAGGTATATCTCGGCGCTTCAGACACTCACGAAAATCCACTGTAACACGCAATCACAAGTCTTCCAGTTCCAGACGCGTAAAACGGCAGACCGAACTGAATAGATTACACGAAAGACGTGTGTCACAGTAGTTTGACGTAGAGACTGAATGACTTCCCCACCCTTACGCTCGTATTTATAGGCCCCACATGTCTGAAAAAAAATGGCGTTCTTTGCGTGACACAAACTGCCCAAGCGAAAGCTTCTTAACTCTAACCAAACAGGGTCCAATTTCAATCAACCATGCCATGCACGCCCGCCGTTCTACAATTTTGTGTATGCATATTTTCTATGATCAACCGTCGGTTATCACTCAAGTCATTTGGTATTGCCGATACACAAAATTTGTTGATCGCTGGCCATAAAAGCGGTTGCGATTAATTAAACCTGCCTGACCGCTAGCGTCTTAGACAAAGATCACTAGAATGATATTCAAACCCGTGATGTCAAACTCACCACATCGTACCAATCAAACGCAATTGTATATTTGCAGTCAACACATTAGCTTTCTCCGTATAGTTTCATAAGAAACCTTTCATTATTTAGTTATTCATAATTTATTCAGCGCGCAACCAAATCGGCTCTGATCCCTACACATTTCGCAGGAATGCGATAAAAAAACCTGGTCCGACCTCGCTTCTCCGAACCAACCACGTTCTATGGCCCCTTTTGTCAACTTACTTCGAATCACTCAATAACCCAAGCGTTAAAGGAACTGACACAGCTAATTCCAATTCTCACTGTACACTGATTGCATTCGTTAACCGATGTTCCATTACATAGCAATCAGTTGTATGAATAAAGATGTTTATTATTTTGTTGTTATTAGACGTACAAGTACAGAACACAGGTGCAGAAAAAGATTACATCAGTCATCATAGACAAGATAGTTAAGGATCAGTCTATTTGTTTTTGGTGATGGTGATCGTACATGATCAAAACACCACACTTCTTTATGTCATCAATAATTGCATCACTTTTAATTATTTTATATATGGTAAGTAGTATTTTTAGCGCATCGTTTTTTAAGATTGTGTTTCTATAGTTGTCATGCGCGCTATTCCAAACTTCTGTCATGGATTCTAAGTTGAGAATAAACTCTTTCAAAACAATCTTGTCGCCTGTCATGGATTCTTGCTCGTGGCACGGGTTCTCCGCGGTAGACGCGGTGTCACCGACGTCTCGCTGTGTACTGACGCGATAAATATTGACGCGGGACACTCCACGCAAGATAAATATCACGATCCAGGTTCTGCGATCAGATCACAAGGATTTCCAGAAATCCAGCGATAAATATTGTGATCCGTCAATACACTACCTTACACGTTACACGTCAATAAATATCGTAATCCGATAGTATATATTGACGGATCACAATTTGGATCTTGCTTGTAGCATTCGCCTAAAAGTTCAAAATGGGCGGCGGCTTGTTCTAAATCTGACTTCAGACTCATGGTCGGACTCCAACCGGATCCTCAGATATCAATCTAGAAGCAAATCAGACCAGTAACTAAAAAGTTCAAAAAAAACTAAAATTTCCAAAAGCCGCTAGGCAGGTAAATTGCGATGGGCAGGTAAACAAGTCTCCACGGTTTCTGGTGTTCTGGTGTTATTTTTCTCCAGTTTCGCAATGTTGTGTCACGAAGCATTGCCAGTCTATGTTAAATACTCCCAATCCTATTAATTGTTCTGTGATGTCATGTGATTGTCACGATTATTAAATACGCCCTTAAATTATGATTTTCGTAAGTTTTATGGTAACGAGGATAGAAACGCTTATTCTTCTCCAATGATTTGTTATTTATGCAGGTACTCCGTTAAATATAATATCAATAAAACATTTTCCTATTATTTTTATTGTTTCTCAAAAAGGATGATAAAAATTGTATTGATACTCTCTTGAAGTTGTCTGCACGACCCTTGAAAGAGCCATACAATACGTTAAAAGAGAATAGAAAGCACATCCCATTCTCCCTTTATTGTGTATGAATATAATACGTTTATGAAGCACAATAGGTGTTCTACTTAGAACGTCATTTTATCAGATGACCTTGCTGTATGCCAGGGATCAATTTATCACCTTCAATAAGGCTTACGATGTTGTTGGAAATTGTCGAGTGTTTGTAATACATTTTCTTGTACTTGAGTATATTAATGAAATTCTTTATATCCGATGTAAGGATGAGCTGAATGCCATTGCGTGGAATTTTCCCAAATAAGGCCTTATGGAATAATGATTAATTAGCCAATGTTGATAGGATTAATTGTATTATTTAAACCTGCGAACATGAGGTGAAAAAAGTTACACCAAGAATGAGGCAGGCTTATTTAATTTTAAAGTGAATTATATAACTTAATAGTTTGTGAATATTTCAAGCGTCTACCTGTAACCGTTATCAATATCAAGCAAACACGACCAAAAAAAAATGACGTTGTTTGTATGGGAGAGTTATTTTGTTTTATTCTGTTTTTTAGTATTTGTTGTTATAGCAAAACAACAGAACAACAACAGAAATACATCATCTGCGAAAATTTCATCTAACTATCACGGTTCGTGAGATACAGCCTGGTGACAGACGGAAAGACCGACGGACGGACAGCGGAGTCTTAGTAATAGGGTCCTGTTTTACCATTTGGGTAAGGAACCCTAAAACAACTTAAACATAATGATAATGAGATATTCTTATTTAAAATGATTAAACATATTTTTTATTGGAAAAATAATTAGTTACTTGTGTCGTTATAATCACAATTATTGCATATACATTTTGCATGCTCCCTGCATATCGTCTTGGCGCAAATGTTGCAGAATGCTTTGTTTTATAAAAATAACTAATATATAACCAAAAATAAATTATTATATGGTTGAATGCCAAAACAGACACTATAAAACAAAAACTTCAAATTAAATTATAGAAAAAATATATAAATACGTTAAGCAAACAAAATACATAAGAAATGAGCCAGGATACCCGAGACAGCTTTGCACGCGAATATACCGGTCAGCACTTTACGTCAAGCCACACTGCGATCACGCCACTATCCTCTCCCGCGCATCCCTGCCTCCAGATATTCAGCGCGCCAGTGTTGCCAAACGATTATTTAAAATCTATACGTATTTTCATCTGTATCTGGGTATAAAATACCCTGCCTCGTGCTCGCCGGGTTAAGTATCTTATGGTCTATATTTTGAAAATCGTTATGTACTGCAATATTTGCCTGTACTTCCAGTATTTGTTGTTGAATTATCTATTTACGTGACGTTTCATCCATACCAGTTTCAGTAATTAGAGTTGAACGCAAATAGTTTATGTAGGAGAAGAATGTTAGAGAAGTGTTAGTTAATTCAATTAGGCCGGACCGAGGGACTGTCAGCTTGTCTGAATCGAGGCTGCGAGTGGAACGGCACTTGCCAAGACGTTTGCTCAATAAAAGCAGGTAAGAATGAGCAAGTTGACTTTGGTCCACGACTTTTGGCAGTAATTTCCGATCACATTAAAGGTGAACGCACACTGATCCCATACAAAATTGTGCTGAACTAATCGGCCGCGCCGAACTAATGGACCTCGCCGAAGGAATCTTTGTTGGTTGCTATAGTATCGATGTTGTGATTGTATAGGTACAGCTCTTCGTAAGTATGTACGAATACAATTAAATAAGAGTCACTTCTTTATACTTGTCAAGTGCGAGTTGATCTCGCGCACCGAGGGTTCTGCACAAATTGTATATTTTTTGTGGAGGAGCTACAAATTTACCCTTTTCAGTTTTTATCCTTTGACTTGTGCTATGAGACCTTGCTTCTTGCCATATTTTATGAATCTAGGTCAACGGCAATAATATTTTATATGTTGAGTATCAAGCAAATTCAGCAAAATTGATCTATTCTGTATCTTTTGATTGCGCTAACCTATAAGTTTATTTTTTACACAACTATAACGGACCACAGACTTGAGTGACTCTAGCTTCATACGTGGAGGTATATATGCTCTCCTGAGAATACAAGTCTTGACATGGAGAGAAAGGCAAATATTTACAGTTTTCGGATTTTTCCCTCAACTCGTGCTATGATACCTTGCTTAGTGCCAAATTTCATTATTCTAGCTCAACGGGAAGTATTCCCTTACGCAAATTAAGCCATTTCACCAAAATTGTCACATATATGTCGGTATCTTTTGATTGCGTTGACCTATAAGTAAGATTTTGCAAAACGATAGAACAATAAGTTATTTTCCTGAGAATTGGTCTTGGCAGATGGACAGACATACGGACAACGAAGTGATCCCATAAGGGTTCCTTCTTTTCCTTTTATATTTTAGAACCCTTAAAATTAAGCAGAACTCGTGCATTGCACTGTCGCACGCAATATAACGCAGATTGGTCAATGCGAGCCCATCAGCGTCAGTCGATTCGAACGTGAATCTTTTCTAATAAAACGAATTATCGATAACAATTTTTCACATCCCTTGTAGGGATGAAACAAACTAACTTGAACTAGTTTAGTAAAAGATTAATGGCTGTTTATCCTAGGTTTGCTGGAAGAAATCTCTTTTTAGAAGTAAGCTAGCCTTTGTAAATATAGTTTACATTTTGGAATATGTTCTCTTTTTGTAAAATAAAGTAAGTATTGCTGGCATGTAAACACTCAGTTATGTATTGTATTTCTTCGCCGTAATTGTCTTCCTTCCCAGTTTTATTGCCGAGTTAATCCAGTATTTTTTTGATCAAGGTTAGGCTAGATAGGCTCATTTTATTTGAAATTCAGGTGTTCTATTAGAATAAATGCCTACGGAAATTAGGGAAATCAGAAGAAGATAATTTTAATCGACAAGTTCTTCCTGATTCGCATCACCAATAATTACGTTTCTTCCCATTGGCAAATTTTTCAGCAACGATTCGCGTGATACCTTTTTGTTAGGGTTCCGTACCCGAAGGGTTCCAAATGGGACCCTATTACTAAGACTCCGCTGTCCGTCCGTCCGTCTGTCACCAGGCTGTATCTCACGAACCGTGATAGTCAGACAGTTGAAATTTTCACAGATGATGTATTTATGTTGCCGCTATAACAACAAATACTAAAAAACAGGATAAAAGAAATATTTAAGGGGGCTCCCATACAACAATTCTTTCAATACCACATACAAACTTATGGATGCACCTGGTTACGTACATGGAGTGTGAAAGTAACCGCACCAATAACTTTGTAAACAATATTTTGCTGTGTAAAATCCAAACTATTCACTCCACACCATCGCTTCCATTGAACGGTGGTACGGAACCCTTCGTGCGCGATTTAGACTCGCACTTGACCGGTTTTTTTCTTGTTCCCATCTGGAAATATCTTCAGCACGGCACTATGGCCTCCTTATAATGATCGCGAAATTTTTTTGGCGAAAAATGCTTCGGTGGCCTTTTTTTATTTCCCATTTTTTGTAGTTTTCGAGATTCTTCTCATCACTATTATATCATTCATACTTTTTATCTATTGTATGTAAATAAAAGAGAATTTCCTTAAAAAACACATTTATATTGCTTGTTGTTACCCTTTTAATTTTTCTTCTTGGAGTTGTTTTACCTTTATTCAACTACACCGCACCGCAGCAGCAAGTTTGTTCATTAACCCCAAGATGCTGACTGGCTGACCTACAGTCGAATGTGAAAAGTTTAATTGTTTAAGGGCCCGACGGCAATGCCAGGGAATATTTGCCAAAAAAAGTATAAAAATGTGCCGCAACGAACCTTGGAACAAGTTGGGATAGTTCAATGTTGCCATTAGTAGAACAGAGTTTTCAGGTCGTAGTTTCTGTGTTCAAATGATAAAAATACCTGAATGCACAGGAGATATTGGCAAATAATCTGATTTTAAGAGACCAACTTTCCCTGCGAATATTATCTTTGGGAGTGTTACCGTAATGTCGTGGTTGTTGTCTCGGTGAACGGTGTTGGTGATGAAATGTCGGGGCTTGCGTGCTCTGCCATCCGCTCTAAGATAGAGGTATAATCTTCCTGAATAACTTACTTCATAAGTTCTTCTTCTTCAAGTTCATACTTCATACAATAGTAAGTTAGATAACTTACTGTTTTGTACAGTCGGAATAAAATCAATATTTAGTTATTTGTTGGCTGTGTTCTGCCTCCGCTTCCTCAGGTATCAATATTGGAATGGGGGCACCAATGTTGTGAAGCACGCAGAAGGCATTATCAATTATTTTGAGCTGTGACTGGATGATAGTGGAGAGCACGCGCTTGCAGCGCAAACGTCATTTCAAGATTAATTTCTAAAGACATAATGAATGTATACTTTTCATTATATGCTCCATATCAATGACCTTTCGGTAGGCAGTATGAGCCATTTCACATGTTTGAGACCGTAGACAGACATGTTGTGAGAAATTATGGAATGCACTCTGTCCCACCAACGTCTGATAAGAGCCGCCAGTGGCGAAAAAGGTCAAAACTGTCAGTGTCTGCAAAAATTTTATTTCTATAGATTTTGTAAAACACGAACATAGGTTGTAGTAAAGGTTTCTATCACTAAGAGCATTTAAGGACTTGAGATGCTTTCTTCATTCGTTTCTGCGTCTCCTTCGTACATGTCCATGTTTATGACTGCTCAAAATTGAGAGCGTTTTATTAATACGGGCCTTAGTTTTAAGAAAATCCAACCTTAATCCTTACAGCTCCCGAAAAATTTGCGGCGTTTACTCGAAGGCCAACTCCATGGCGATCTTCTTGGGAAGGCGAAATGTCTTAACAAACTTTATTTCAGGGAGTGTTGTGAACGCACATTTCGCCTGAGACGGGCGTTTTAACTCGTAGACGCGCTCGCCGTTCATTTCTTCTTCTGACTACCTCAGCAGCGAGACTCAAAATGTAAAACTGCACTTCTATTGACATTTTCACAATATGAATTCTCAGATTAACGGAAAATGTACCTAACACCACCGAAAAAGCTGCGTTTGCTGGATGAAAATCAATACGGTCGATTCTGACAGCTATGTCGGGAATTCGTCGTCGAGAGAAACGTCAAATTGTAGAATACATAACATCATTGTACGGCGCCATAGTTCAAGAAGCGAGCGAACAAACGATGAATGCGAAACACGAGCCTTCTTACTTCAAAAAACTTAACCACTGTTTTACACATGCTTTCAAAAAACGATACCACAAAACTACTTAACTATGTTTTACGCTGTATAAGGGATAGACATGACGTAAACTATTTAATCAATATAAGCAAATGAGAAAGCTTGTTAGTCAGTATCTTCTCTGTCAAGATGTTGCTGTTGCTGATGCAGCTCTGTTGGTTTTCTACTCCATTATGGTCCAAGTTTTCTCTTGAGTAAACCTTCACATCTCCATAGGTTATCGTGAAGAAACCTCCATAGTTGTGGCGATAGGCTATCTAAAAAATATCTAAAAGTGGGCTCAACTGTGCATCTGTGACCCCGTATCGAAAAAGCGTCATGCTATGTATTATCCAATGATGAATTTTGTGGTAGACTACAGGGAGACAGTGTACTATGGGGTGCAATTTGTACATGTGCTACCGGTGTTCCCATCCACTACAGAAACCAGGCTAGCCGCAAGCCGTAGCAATCTTGGGAGAAGTTTCAACTGCCTCAGAGCTACTCAACTATCCAGGCTGGTCGGTCAAGCAACTTAAGCTGGTGCAGGAGATAGGATGGTTGAAATAGACGAGTTTGTGAAGGAGATAAGCCGGAATTTCACTATGGGATATAATGTATTATGTATTAAGATGCAGATACACGAAACCAGTGGGGCTGGGGCCAGTGGCGCAAGCAGCCAGTACTGGCCTCGTGTAAGCCAAGGTAGACGGGCGCTCTATTCATCCCAGTATTGTCAGCCAGCTCTGGCTTGAAAATCTTGTCAAAATGTAAAACTCAGTTTAACAACGTGTAGCGCATAGTTTTCATAACTGTACAGTGCCCTGGTGTCAATAAAGCAATACAATAATAAAACTACAATCACCGTTTCAATTCAACGTCATCATAAACCATCGTCACATCCCTTTGGAAGGACGGCCGCCGTCGCAGTGACAGTTTTTCAACGTAGGAGTGGGTGGGGTGGCCCATATTCCTTCAAGTGCCGCCGGCGGTCGAACTGAGAGATCAGGCCTGGCAGGCACTTTGAATCATCCTACTGCAGTCATCATCCGCTTTTGAGGTCCAGTTTGGAGGTTCGGCACTCGGGTGCCACGAGGTGATACCTATTCCTATAATTTCATCATTTAGGTTTCCGGGGCGGAACCTACCTTGTCATCGAACATATGTATCAGATTGTATAATAATAATAATAATAATAATAATTCTTCATTGCACAGAAAATACAATGCGAATGTATCAATAACAATAAGTAAAGGTGAGCTTATTTCTAAAAATAAATTTCTTCACACAGATTATATCCCATAGTGAAAAGCTGGCTCCATTCACAAAAGCCCCGCTCAACCCTCTGGAATGAAATTTAATAAAGGGGAGCAGTAATAACATAACATTTTGGTATTTTTTTATTTGTTTAATGAAAGTTCCATTCAATGTTATTTCACGAATTTAATATCGCCAATTTCTTGATGGATTTTCTTTCTCCGTTATTTATGTTTTTATGGAGTTTAGGCCACAATTCATGTTCATCTTCCATCTCACTCGTAGGTTTTTATTTCCATATTTGATTCAAGTATGTATGGCGGCTTTGCTGATGCTGAAAATGCATGATTTCGATTAATTTATAACAAAATACTAAGGCAGAGGTGGGCGAGATACTTGACTAGATAGGATGATTGATGGTGGACCAAAAAAATAGGTAACATAGAGGTGTACAAGAGGAAAGATACGGCCAGCTATTCGGCATTGCCTAAAGATATTATCAAGTCGAAATCTCTCTGTATGCGGATGGCGCAGAACGTTGGAGACTGGCGCTATAGAAGAGACTTGACTCACCAACCGAGCGCTATGCCTAGCAGTGGGTTGATGTGTGCTGAGCACGATTGTTCCTCGTCATCACTACCCAGGGTACGTGCAGGGCGGTGGGATCTTAGTATTTCCTTTCCTGAGCTGCTATCAACTATTTAAACCAACCAAAACTCAAATGAAAACAGTCTGGCCAACTTTAAAAGTGACGCTGCTTTTTAGACTTCCGTACCCAAAGGGTGCCAAACGGGACCCTATTACTAAGCCTCCGCTGTCCGACCGTCCGTCTGTCACCAGGCTGTATCTAATGAACCGTGATAGTTTATTTTCACAGATGGTTTATCTCTGTCCGCTATAACAACAAATACTAAAAAACAGAATAAAATAAATATTTAAGGGAGCTCCCATACAATTATTTTTTCAATACCACATACAAACTTATGAATGCACCTGGTTACGTACATTGAGTGTGAAAGTAGCCGCACCTATAAGTATGTAAACAATATTTTGCTATGTAAAATCCAAACTATTCACTCCACACCATACTAGCTATCATTGTACGGTGGTACGGAATCCTTCATGCGCGAGTTAGACTCGCACTTAAGCATTTTAATTAGATGTTTTATATAAAAGTACTTAAATGAACGGTTTCTCAATAAAAAAGGATATAGTTTACATTACCATATTATATTCCTCAGTTTCTACGTCTTTGGAATTCAATAAGCATAAACTTATCCATCATGTTATGTTTTTATTCTTTAATTATTAAAAAATAAAAGTAGTCCATTAATGTCCCCACCGAGGGGCACGGGACCTTTACCCGGATACGAGTAAGACTAAATGATGGACGGACTGAAATTAACTGAATGATTCATGTGTTCTTTAGTTAGATATTCACTAAAAACTTTTATCTACACACGTATCCTAAACCCTCTTTACTGCGTCCAAACACTGCACGTTACGACCAGCATAATGATATACTACTTGGTAAAAACTCATTTCTTATCTGAATATTGATACATTTTGAAGATAATGTGTCAATATTTCGACATATTATGAAATTCAAATTTCGAACGCTGACGCCCGCCTGCGTGCCGCCCCTAGTTTGTCTATGAAGGTGGTACTACTGAACAACCTAAACAAGTGCAGAGCAATTATCAATGCCACAATGCCGGTCGAACATGCGATTCCTGAACACATCAAAGAGAGCTTATGATATGCGTGTAAATAAAATAGTGTATGTAAAATACTGTACATAATTCCTCTCCATTATGATCAGTCACATAAACTACAATATTGTGGTAACGAAATTAATTAATTATGTACTAATTACTTTTTCCTGATTAGACACATATACAGGACACGCCAGACATTTCCACTCACTATTTGAATTTGATCTTGTAAATGTAGATTTCCATCAGAGGCGATGAGTTAACATGTTGCTGATGGTCCTTCCTTTTCAAACTGCATATATTACCTAGCGAACCTTTACAGCTAGAGTACCACCATCGCCGATTATGAGAATTTTGAAAACATTGGGCCAGCTGACTTACACTCGTATTTTTTTTTGAGATTATAGAAAAATGCACTGACTTGACCACTGTTTTGTGATCCTACAGCTCTGCTATTGCCCCGTTCAAGTACATCCCTGAGTAAGTACATAATGTTCCACAAAAATGTGTGTGTACTGTTTTAAAACAAAATAAACACTGCAGTGCTGTATTTTCAGGCCAGATCGACTTTGAGCGCGGCATTATTAAAAAACTTTAAAAGGCTGTATTTTTCCGCGTTTTCTTTGATGCAAGAATACCCTTCTTGTGCAGCTTCTGTAGTAAAGAAAACATAATCTACAGACGATAAATAAGGGAAAAACATCAGTAGGGCATTATCGCGTGTTCGCTATGCGTCGTTATGTACGACCGAGCGGGAAAATCTGCAGTGCACTTTAGTTCACGTTGTACCCTCGCGGAGGCACGACGCGCGTTCGCCCGCGCTCGGTAGACAAACGAACCTGGTATTTATTGAAACGATATCGTTGAGTGAAAATGCATCTGTTTTCGAAAGTAAAGACATACGTTTAATACACAGATTTTCTAATTTTAGATCGCGTTGAGTGTTGCTTTCAGGTAGGTTGTGCGGTTTTCAGTTTGTTCTCACAGCGTGTTTTTGGTCTCGCGTGTTGAAATAAAATGTTTTATGACATTTTGTGATTATTGAGATCGAAAAATGTGATTGTGATTAATACTCATAGTTCCGCGATACTGATGAAGTCATCGCGGTGATAGTGACAGTGCCAGTGATATTGAGAAAAGTGAATATACTGTGCCTAGAAAACTTTCTAGCAAACTTCGACCAAGTGAATGGATTCCATCTTCTGAATTTACCAGGTGAGGGTCAGTTAAAATATCAAAACTAATTGTGGCGAAGTTGCTTGAGGAATATACTTATGTTTTACTTTTGAGGAACTCTTAAGAAACTTTAAATAAATTGGCAGCTTTGAAATACTTGTCATGTTTTGAAAAGAACGCCTCCCTCTGTTATCTCTACTATTGTTTAAAAAATTAGAAATAAACATCTAAATATTATAGTAAATATAAATGAGCCCGTGGTCTAGAGTTTCACGCTTTCGAATTACGGTGCTGACCATGTACCATTGACATAAGTATTTTTCTTAAGTACATTATAAGGAAGTACTGATGGTGATGGAAAACATCGTTGAGAAACCTTCATTACTCTAGCTAATACTATACTTCATTCTGCTAGCCAGGGTTGCCAGACGAGTGCGAGTGAATTATCGTAACAATATTCGAAAATTATCGTATTATATGAAAAATTATCGTGCAACTGTCAGAGCCGCGCGAACGTGTAGCTAGTTCACAAAACTAGAACAGGATAGTAATGTAAGGAAGTTGTGAAATGCGAAAGAAATTATAAAAGTAACTTATTTATTTTACAAAAGAGTGGGACCATCGAAGTAACTATTCACTTCTACCCCTGCAGCAGCAGCGCCAACAGTTTTAGAATAAAAAACTGCTGAAGTCATTCGAGACATTATTTTTTCACAAAGTTAGTCACTTACCGAAGGCTAAAATAGGATGATCAAGTTAATTGTGAACCGATTCTTGAAAATTGTAACAATTTTAACCTAAGTTAAACACTTTTGGCTGGCGAACTTAATTCTGAATGTAAGGAATAAAAATGAATGAACTATCAATGTCATTAGTTCGTTGGTTTGATAGATTCTACAGGAAATCCCGACCATAGACGTTATTTTGTATTATAGGATATTTTAAGGCCCTAAATACAGTATTTTCAGTTTTCACCCCACTTTGGAGAAGGGGTTGTAAATTATCGTACGATACGATTACGATAACATATATAATACGTACATCGTACCGGTGTTGAAATTATTGTATTTGTACTCCCTTTCAAGCGAAATGTAAAATTGAGTAACTGGCTAAAATTGGGTACAATTGTGTCTCTGCCACCCCTATGTATAAACAAATATTCACAAACCTCTATATTAATGCTTAACTTTTCAATTGTTTACTCCAACACATAAATTTAACAATGTTTGAACGCCTTGGGCAGATCATAGTGATACTGATTTATTATCATCAATCAGTAAATATCTCTATTTTTATCTTTTTATATGTATCTATATCTTTACTTGGACTGCGGGTCTTCGCCATCTCCCAGGCTAACAACAACTTTTGTTTCAAAGCTGATTCCACCCCTGGTAGTAAGAAGGCAGCATACCTTCTCTTATGCATACCTATAACCATGTCCCAAGCTCCATGATAATAGTAGTTTATGTGACTGCTACATAATGGAGGGCATTAGTACTCGAGTTCATAATAATATCACTCGAGAGTTTTAATGCCTAATGTACATAATTAGGCATTAAAACTCTCGTGTATGTAAAAAAAGTTACATACACTAGTTTATCTACACACATATCATAAGCTCTCTTTGATGTGTTCAGGAACCGCATGTTCGACCGGCATTGGGGCATTGATCATTGTTTTGTAGTTGTCTAGCTTGTTCGGCAGTACCAACTTCACAGACAAACTAGGAGCGGCACGCAGGTGGGCGACGGCGTTCGAAATTTTAATGCCAAAATTTGACAAATTTTTGTACATTATGGTCATAATGATCAATATTCAGATAATAAATGAGTTTTTACCAAGAAGTTTATCATTACGCTGGTCGTGTAGTTTTTGGACCCAGTAAAGAGGGTTTATGATACATGTGAAGATAATAATAATTAACGTAACTTTTACAAATGCAATAATGTATACTGTGACTCAGAACTATTTATTAGTTTTAAGGTAGAATCCAAGTCTGTTACCAAGAAACCAGAGTGTATGGTTATCCTCACTAAAATGTCTTTGCTTGCGGCGGCTATTGTAGCGGGTTGCTTCCCTTCATCAAATATGGCGAGGGGGGTGATAGCTGGTGCACAAGTTGTAACCTTAAGGGTTTGGCTATAGATAAATAGAGAGGAATGGGAATATATTGTTACAGAGAAATTTAATAAAATAGAACAGGATAGACGGGTCGTGGCTTTACAGAATTTACTGGCATTGATTTGTCACATTTACACTACAAGAGCACTCCCCTGGTCTTCGGATTTTCTATAGATCAGTAAGCAGTATGGGCAGGTTATAGGCAGGAACCAGGTAGTGCAGTGCCGGTAGATAGGAACGTCAGCGTAGAGCCGTGAGGTAGAAAGATGGATTGCGGAGGCGGTAGGAAGACCCCGGGGAACAAAGACAGCTTCAGAAAGTGCAGTAGAGCTACTGAAATGTCCCCAGCATCATCGCAGCCACGCAGAGAAGGCGGGAGGCTATGATGAAGCGCTTGGCCATCCAGGACATTGCAGTAGGGAGAGAAGAGAACTAGCTACACACTAATATTTGCACTTATAGATATGATTTTATGACATTGTCTTTAGATGAGATGCTTTTTATACTGTATATTGTGGCATAAAAAGGACGAAAATTTAAAAAATATACATCCTCCTAGAGTTTCTGGTGCTTTCTTCTCTGGCGGGAGTATTTCCGAAGCACTGTTAGAGTTCATGGAGTTTCCTTTTCCTGTGGGAGATTTAGCCATGAAAAATTACTTGAAAGGGAAATTTCCTTTTTCACACTCAAACCATAATCAATTACTAAAAAGTAATAAGTTGAGTTAATAAAACTCAACTAATAAGTTGAGTTTACATGATCATAATGTTTGAAGTTTTTATTTGATAAAACAACTTTTGTTACATATTCTGATTACAATAGATTACAATATAAAATTATAATTAAAATTACATTAAATTACAATAAAAAATTACAAACAATAAAACTAATTCTAACAGTAAAATAAAATGTCAAATTTCACCAGAGTTTCGTCATATAAAATACAACACGGATAAAACAATTAGACAAACAGACCGCCCCAAGAATCTCCCGGTCCAAAGGTGCCCATCACGCTGGCGGCGTTCCCGCGCTGCACAGCGAGTGAGATTCTCTGGACCATGAAAGCCCCGGAGCGGTTGTCAAAACCTCGGTCCCTCAAGCGACGCCCAATGTCCCTGACAAAGGCCCTAAAAAAAGATATAAGCGAATATGATCATAATTAATCATATTCGCTTATATCTTTTATTTTCTCCATGTATATGAGAACTAAGTGTTTGACTTGTAAAAGTGCATTATTTTTCCTACTTACAATAAATGTTTTGAGTTTATCCTTCGTTACGCCAAGCATTTCTAAAGACCTCAGTTGGACATTAAGTTTGTCGTACAATTAAATCATCAGCACCATAACAAGTAATTCGCGAAAAAAAACTTGTATTAATATTGGTCCTTCATGGACTGTGACAGGTATTAATGTTTATTCCAGAAGCGCGGCCGATTTTTCTCTCTGCAATACAAAATGTAAAGATACACATTATCATTTTCTATGGTGGCGGAAGCAAAGTGGAACCCCCGTTTAGCTGGCCCATCGCCGCAAAAAATATATAAAAGGTAGATATTATTACAGCTAATTTCGACAGAGAGATATTCTACATTCTGACAAAGTTTAGTTTAGGTCTCTGAATGGCATTTTAATAGCAAGTGGTCCTAATATCAAAATGGTTTTAGGATATACTAGATGCTATGCTAGTTACTAATCATGGTTCAATCTGAGTGTATTTTTCCCCACCTTTATCATCGTAAATAATTATACATGACGTCATAATCGCCGTTCATACGGCGGATGTCATGACGTTCAATATGTATGAAAAGTATTTATAAATCACATCAAATAATCGAATCCTACCTATACATAGTATCCATTGTGAGACAACATCCCGAATACCCGTCACAATGACAACAACTCTATGTAAGTACGTATTTTAATATAATTCCCATCTTATTTAGAATAATCTCCCATGTCAAAACCGCTCAGACATGGATAAACAAAGCAATTAGGAACTGTTTCTGTGTACTGTAATAGAAAGAATGTGCAACTATCGCTACCAGTGGCGGCGACTTATGGACGAATTCACAAAGCGCTGCTCAAGTTAATTGAAACTTGTCCTAGTAGCGCTGTCATTTCCCTGAGAGACAGCGGTGAGAGACAGTGGTCACGTAGAGAAATGAAAAATAAAGTTGCTTTGATTGATCCGGTTTTATAGCCAAAGTGGATTTCACTAATAATAACCCTGTGACATTTGACCAGTTGCTATGAAGTTTTCCGGACTCGAATTAATAATGAGAACAACATACAGGGTGGTTAGTACCGACAGTGGCCAGCATTGGTCGCACGTCTGCGAACTCCACACAATACATGTGTAAAATATATATATATATATATACCTTCAGTGTTTGAGTTTTTGTAAGGCCAAGCTAGATCGCGTGTCGACATGAAACCTCGTATGTGCTAATTATCATGCAGTACATAATAGGCACCATAACTACCATAGCTTAAACCGATGGCTAGAAATACAGTCAAAAGTAAGGTGCAAGCGAATTCATGCGATGTACAATATTTTGAGGACCATTGTAAATACATTGACCAGTCCGTAGCGTCTGCGCCAATATAATTATAATTATCCTTGTATTGTCTGTGAGATATTCTTTTGACTCCGTCGGTCCTTTTTATAAAATTAATCAATTAGTAATAATTACGTTCTATCTAATCAATTTATACCTTGATACATGCACAAAAAATAGCGTAGCATTAGGCTTTCTCCCATAAGGGCTAGCAGAGGCACAGACACCCACCTTTAGCTACGTTGAAATCAGTCTTTATAATAGGTCATGTCATGTCAGGCGCCAGTTAGTGGAGCCGGAATATTCCAACTGGCAATTTGCACAACTGAAAATGCGAGAAAAGATACACGGCGTCCTAGAAAGTCCCTACGGACATCCTGGAAAGGGATAATTATTGAAAGGTTAACCTGATATGCCTATTATGTAAGCCTATTCGACAGTCCGAAGGGGTAATCATTATGTCTGCCCGTGTTAAATACTGGCATATTATGGGTGCAAGTCCCGTTCGTATGTTTCAAAAGGCTTGACGCAATTTTTATTTAATACTCAAATAAGTAACTACCGTAGTGTACCGTATCGTATTTTTTTTTTCATTAAACATTGAGTTGCGTGATATGATAACACTTGCTACTCGTATGTTATCATATCACGTACTTCCCGTTTGAACGATTGGAGGAGGGTGACCTCTATCTCTATATCCCTTTTTGTATATGGGGCGGAATAGTAGCAAGTTCAGCCAGTTACGCATGCATTCCATTTTGTGAGACGTGACTGCTTAAAATACACTGAACGTAACATAAACTAATTAAAATAAAACTTAATTAACAAAAAGCTACTCCATCCTAACCCAAACCGTAGTCTGCTAAGACCGGTTATCATGATCAATAAAGCCCGAGGCTAAAACGAGGTTTAGGGATAAAACGCTTCTTTAAACAAGCGTTTGGAGAACTCCCATTTTACGCTCTAATATGGATAACTGATCATCAAGTAAGTCGCAGACTATATGTTCATTTACTACCGCAAAGACAATACTAAATAACGCTCGCTTTACTGTAAATAAGACACTATTCATGATAAAGTAGAGAGAATTTGAGAGAAGTTTCATAACGTGAATGAAGGCCTCATCTTTACCCAAAAGACATATCCATGAAATCCCCATAGACATACTCGCCATAAGCCAAAGGTCAATAAAATCGACCCAAAACCCGCAAACGATTATTAAAGGTCTATTACACTGATATGTGATCTGAACACCAAAAAACGTGTTGAGGCACGAAACTGCCGCCAATTTGGGAATAGCTGGTTAAAGGCAATGAGAGACTGCCCACAAAATTACAACTTACGTCTTTCAACATTGAATATGGTTTGCTCTAACAGCTTTATAGTTATGAGGGATCCTAAACGTGGCTCTATATTTTACCGCCCGATTAGGGTAGAAGGGCTGGTATGAGTTTTTTTGATTGTTTTGCAGATGACGACCCTGGCCTAGATTGACTCGGCCAGGAGCCTATCACACAAAACTTACAGGCGTACAATTTGTAAGGTGTCAACAAAGTGACCAATTACAATAATTATAAATTAATTTGTAATTATTGTGAGCATTCACTGTGTTGACACAGAAGGTTGCCACAGAACTAACTGAATTAATGAGCTGGCATATTTCTTTAGTTAAATATTCCTTTTAATTACCTTCTTTCTGGTCATTATGGTTTGATTTTAATTACTTCGTGATGCGTCGAATATCGCTACGGTGATATCTTCTAGGGTTCCATAGCCAAAGCGTGGTGACTACCTACATACTATTACACTTAGTACATATGACTGTTTTTATAAGCTTTTCTTTAGTATCACCTGTACCGGTGTTTTGCAGCGTTTAGACTATTTATTATTCTGAAGATGATATCCAGAGTCTGGTTAACCCTGTAATAAAACGACGCCAACACCAACGAGTTTGGGCTTGTCTTATTCATTTTGATAAGTACTCTGGTGATAGATGATATCCAGGATCTGATGATGGAGTCGGAAGGTGACCATGGGAACTCTGTAATAAAGTGACGCAAACCCATCGAGTTAGGCCTTGTTTAATTCGACTTGAAAAGTTATTTGGGCCTAGATTAGTTTTTTAGTCATAGTATTTTATAGCGTATGCTGACTTTCAGTTAATGTTCCACGATTTTATTGAAAAGTTCACTTGGATTTATTTTTTACTTTTTAGTTCCATTGAACAACTAATGAAATATGTAAAAAAGTATATTTATTCCAAGTAATATTTGATTGACTTTGGGTTTAACGTAATTCAAATATGTCAACAGAGATTTATTTAAATACAAGGGTGAATCGACCAGTTTATCTTTCGATACCTAGGTAGCTTAGGTCGCCCATTTTTCAAGCCAAAAAGATCAGGCAAGACCCTGATAGTTCGAGATAGAGATTTAGTCGTGCTAAATGTAAACACTGTCTGGGCGAGCGACCTACATATAACTCTTCATTCGGCCCGTTTATTGAAGGCTTCAGTCCGTCGTCAGGTCAAACAAGTGAACTGGGCCGTCCGTTCCACACAAACCCTAAACGGTGCTCGGTAGTTAGTAGTTCTAGGGCCTGTTCTACAGTTACCTGTCAATATACATACGAGAATATCATGCATGTAAGAAAAAACATAGCTTTATTTAAAATTGTAGGTGATAGCCATACAATTAACACTAGAAATAGAAATAGGTTAGCACTACCATTATTTTGACTAAGTAAAGTAGGCACATCATGGGGCACTGTATTCGCTTCTAAAATAAAATACCACATGAATCATTGATCCTTCCTGAAAAGAGGTTCAAAAACTATGTTAAAAATGAGCTGATAAGAAAGTCCTATTATAGTATTAAGGAATACTTAGATGACAAAACTGCATGGTCCATACCATCTCAGCGCACAGAAATTCGACGAGGGGCGATGGATCAAGTCTACACTCGCGGGCGAATTTTTTTAGACCGAAACCAGTATCTGTTGTAAAGTCACTTTTTTAAAAAGAAGGTAAGGGGAGTTTCTTGCCGTTTCTTCTTAACCCCGAGGCCCACCTTCCGAAACGGCGTAGTCTTTTTTATATAAAAAAAATGACGTTTAGTTATAAGTAAGTATATTTTTGACGTTGAATAAGATAATTTATTTATTTATATTCAATAAAAAAAACAGTCTGAGTCTGTTGACAGATCCATCGATCACAACAGCCGGGTCGAACGTTGTCTAGATCGGTATTTGTTTTCTTATTTAGGTGGATTGTTTAGTTTGTGTGTCTTTTGTGTAAGTCCGCTAGCCCCCTGCTACATAAATGAAATCGTTCCTCTGCCACCCCGGTAAAAAGTAAAGATAGGAAAAGTGACACTATGTTTTTGAGTATGTAATTTGATTCTCAGCCATCAAGAATCCTTCTGTTAGTCAATTTAATCAAATAGTGTTAAATTTTGCATACCTGTTCCCATGATTTTTTGCGTGAGACAAATCTTTCTTTGCCTCCTCTTTAAAAAAAAATACTCTAGAGCGCAGTGTTATTATAGAATGAGCGGGGTAAATAAAATTGGTTATATTCTTCACAATTTTCTTCCTTTCAATCCTTCGTTCAAATCTCGCTAGTTAAAAACTGGGCGCAACTTCCATGGATTTATTAACTCGAAATGCTATTTTTTTGAGCTAGACTAAATCTTGGATTAGTGATAAGCTTAGGTTGATTTTAACATTAGAATCATAACTTCAGTTTTCTGCAAGGTATTGCCACAATATGGGTCTCTTTTGGAATTTTCTTAATGAAATATATATTAATTTGTATGAGTGGGGCCTATAGTCCCCACTTTGTGTATGTTTGATATTATAAGTTAAACATTATTTTCGGGTTTAATTCGATGAAGAGATTTCTTTGGCTGGCTGTTATTAAAAATCGCACTTAGCTGATTGAGATTGAATCTCGGGTAACGGATTGGCTTGGTTCCATGATATTCGTGATTCGGGTTCGGTCTCTGTCGCGAAATTCCAATAGAGCACAAGCTTCATTTAATTAATTACATAATAATTGCATTCTAAAAAGTGTAATTTTTTTGAACCCAGAATTACAACCTGTATAAATATAAAACAGTTCTTACCACATTGTACTTGTACTTGTCTACAGTATTATGTATTTTTTTCAAAATGTGCTATTACTTTTTACTTTAAATGATAATATATGCTTGTTTCTGCGAAGCAAGCCCCAGGTCCAGCGACTATTTAGGAAATACTCAACAAAATGTTTCGAGGGAACAATAGCATTAATTTATCATGGCAGTAATTAACCAATCTTCTTGAGCTTTGGATCGTTTAACTTTTTTCATGGTGACCTTGCCAGGATATTCGGGATATTATTGATAATGATTAGCTTACATGCTCACCCTTTAAGAACGCCCTCCCATACTCCAACAGAATCCCCGCGGTCCGTTTCATTAATTGATGACGGCTTGATCACAGAAGTGCCTGAGCATCTCTTGGAACCGGCGTATGTATCTACGCGTTGTCATATTCAATGTCGTCGAATATTATGGTCAATCGATGCTTGAATGTCTACAGATTGTCGTCGAATTTTTCTTACTTAGAATTTCAAACACAACTGATAGGTGCCATACAAAAAAAACTTATAAATGAGAGCCTCTCTATAGAACTATAACATACTTCTGGGTGTTTCCTGGGAAGCAAATATAGACATATCTACATTCGCTCACCCTGAAACACGCCGGTAGAGTTGTCCGTAAGACAAGCAAGCAGTTGCATGCAATTCCTGCTGTGCGCAGATGAACCCCTACAGTTGGCCCAACCGCAACTGCTGTTATTTATGTCATTAATAACTATAGGCTTGTATTAACTGCTTATCAAATTGACTAAAAGTGACACCCAAAAAATACATTTTCATCCCGATACATGCATGCGATGGCAGCATTACCATCGCGTTTTTACATTAGACGTATTTTGAAACATTTTTTATCCTTAGGTAATCAAAGCTTTTGTTTGTGTAGCCAGGGGCGCAAATCTAGAGGTAGCTACATCTGCCATGCATTTCAAGACGTCTTCTATAGTAGCCTCCTTCTCCACATCTCGCTCAAAATGATAGGTCCTTGCAGAGAACTTCTAAGAACTTCAGTCTGGCTATTTGCTTCATTGGTCACGGACAAAACATCCGCCTGTTGAGGCGGCCAGGAGTGGACGAAGGAAGAGAGTGCCTTGCCCGTCTTCCCCTTAATCAGAGATAGGCACTTGGTTGCCTTATTGCCAAAATTCTTGTGATACCAGCATAAAGCGGGTGTTGTACTTCTGGCGGCATTTCTGGGGTCGTTCATCTTCACATTCATCTTTTTCACTTTCCATCGAATTGAGATGTTACAGCCGACATCGCGACGGAAGACGCGATAGGAAGACGGTGTGAGATCTCTAGCACGCATCAGGAGATATAGCGATATGTCGAACGAACATTGGCGTTCGTCTCATATTGCATTTGATCGGCTATCCGCCTGTGTCTTTTAACCTGCGTTGGGGGCCCATAACACAAAACTTTACAGGTGTATTCCACAATTCCACAAAATTTACAAGTTGCCAACCAATTTATACATCATAACAAATATCCTTATGGATGCGCGATCAGAAGTCAGATTGATCTGGATTTAATGAGGAAAGCTGGTAGTATGTTGGTAGTATGTTCTCCTTATGAACTAGCTAAAGGTATCTCAGCGCAGGGTTTGTCAACTCACAATGAAAACAAGGTGTGAAATTGACAGCGTCCCTCCGACTATTACCTTTAAATTAGCATGAGTTAGGAGGTAATTGTTTCTTCGGCCTTAAGGAATGTTCAATTTTGTCGATGCTGACAAATTACGGACTGCCGGAGGGTCTTGATCCCTCCAGGGACAACTATTTGTTCACATTTCCATTTCGGAGTCTTGGGACGCATTTTGGGATAAAAGATTGTTTGTAATAAGAGTGTTATATTCGTTGATACCTACATAAAATAAAATGTTTATATTATGAGCACCACCTCATTGGTTTTGATTGTTCCGCAGGTCTTGCATGTTTTTGTCATTATTCTCCAAGGACTTTAACGGCCATAGTGCATTCATTCCACAATATATGACGTTTGAGGATCAGCCTCAAAGGTCAAAGAAAAGTAAAAAAAAACAAAAGATAACTGAGAAAGTGAATTTATTAAGGGGTTCCATATGGTTCCATTTGGGGATAAATAAGCAGAAACTTGAAAAATATAGATAATAAATAGATACCCAACATTTGTAATCCAGGTTTGGGAGAGGATTCAGTCCTCATTGGGGTTTTACCCAAAATGTGTTGGTGAATTATGCCCTGGGTTTAGACCCGGTAGTTTGCTTATGAAATAAGTCATTGGTTTATACCCGGAACGGGGTGTTCCTGAAGTAAAAGAAAATACTTATAACTAAAAAAACATCAAGAATAATCCGTTACTCCATGATGAAAAAATTAATAATTTTCCCAAATGGAAAAACGAAACCATAGATTCTTAAAAAATAATTTTTATTATCAATTGCTATAGCACCTTTGCATTTTCAGGGTTCTTAGAAATTATTCCTATTCTGAGTTCATATTCTTTATTGCACAGATAATATAAAGTTACAGACAGTTACAAGAAATGTTATAAGCAAAGTTACAGACAGTTACAAGAAATATTATAAGCAAAGGCGAGCTTATCTCTAAAAAGAGATTTCTTCCAGCAAACCTAGGCAAGACAGGGGAGTTTATGATACAGGACAGTCCTAGTTCACAATAAAACTCTATACATACGTACGAAATTTACTTTCAAAGTATATATATATATAATATATCAACTATAACAAATAAAATAAAAATATATACTTCAACTAAATAAAATCAATATATAGCATGCATTGTAAACTAAATATATATATATACCTACATAGATATGGTACCTTTTACGGAAGAGAAAGGCAAAGCACTTTCATCTTTTCTTAAAAGTGGAAATTGAGGGACTTACCCTAATAGCGCATTGACGTGTGCCCTTAACCTAAACGAGTGTTCGTAAGCGAAGACACGGTCATACTTACGCAAACCGTAGATAAACCGAATCCCGAGATTTTGAAGTCGTTCGAGTCTGTTCAGTTGTTCTTCGTTCGCGCTGACCCAACAAACATCCGCATAGTCTATTGAAGGTAGTAGAAGGGACTGAGCAAGGGTGATTTTAGTCTGCCGTGGTAGGAAGTACTGCAATCTTCGGAGGGCATGAAATGACATAAAAAGTCGTCTGCTGACCTCACAAACATGGGGCGACCAGGACAGGAAGTTGTCAAATATAACCCCAAGATTCTTAGCTTTTTCACTGTAAGTAATTATGATACCATTGTGCGTATTCTGGTTCAGATGAGTAATTTAAACTACACATGGATTGAATGGATTGTATGTATTTCCATAGGCACAATATAAAACTGTTATTATACAATCACTTAGTTTTGAGACAAGGACTATAGGTCTTGTAACACGAACGACTTATATTGAAGTGACAGTACTGACATTTTGTGAAGATTCGAACATATTGCGGGGGGGCGAAAATGAAAAAAGTGGTAAAAATCGCAACCCCGTACTCTACAAAATAATGTTTAAGTTTTACACATTTATATCTTTAATTTTCTAGTTAGACATTTAATAAGCAAGAAATTATAGTAAGTATATTTTATATTTTATCATACTGTATTATATTTAAAAACAACAACTCATATTGAGCAAGAAATTATCTTACTATACTTACTTTCATGCAGAAACTACAACTTAAAATTATTAGTTGAGGTCTTAAATATTTATCTTAGTGTATTTATCAATGTTCAGCCTAAAACTGAACAAAGTAAATATGTAAGTGTAGGTACTTAAATGTTTCCCTTATTGTATGTACCTAAAGTTCAAAAAACACTTTATAACTAAACAAAGTACATACCTATTTGTTACTGTACTTAATTACTTAAAGGAAGTACAACTTGGCCAGGCCATGAAAAGAAACAATCGCTTGCCTATTCATAATAACTTTACCTACCTAAACAAAAATAAACACAAGTCTATATAGGTACTAAATTACTAATACACAAAAAAAAAACCCTATTTTATTTACTTTTTAACCAATCTACCTACTCCTACTCATCTATTGGCAAAATACATATTTTGGTAATGCTAGTGCGTATGACATGGCCATTGGGCATTTTAACATCAAATGCTCGTACCTTGTTATCTTTTCCTGGGTACAATTTCACTATCCTCGCTGTAGGCCAGTCAAAGGGGTTAACATTATCCTGTTTAAGAAGCACTAACATTCCTTCCTTTATATTAAAAGTTTGATTTTTCCATTTAGGTCTATTTTGTAGCATGCTTAAATAGCATTTGTGCCACTGTTTAAAAAAGTTTTGTTGTAACTGACTACATTGATGCCAGAAACTAAGTCTATTGGTTGGAATGTTAGTGAGATCTTGCTCTGGGTAACTGGTAATAGGAGCACCAGTTAAAAAATGACTTGGCGTTAGGTACGTCATGTCTGATGGATCCGATGACATAGGGGTCAACGGCCTGGCATTTAGAATAGCCTCAATTTGAATAATTACCGTGTTAAATTCTTCATATGTGAGTACACAAGTACCTATGACCCTTTTCATATGGTACTTTAAACTTTTGACGCCAGCCTCCCACAATCCACCAAATACAGGACTGTATGCTGGAATAAATTTAAAAGTTATGCCCTGATTAGCTGAAAATTTTGTCACTGCATTTTGGTGGGCTGTGGAAGACTGTAGTTTATACAGTTCTTGTAAGTTCGAGTTAGCACACCTAAATGTGGCCGCATTATCACAGAACACTTGGGAAGGCTTGTTTCTACGCGCTATGAACCTTTTTAAGCAATTCAAAAATGTCTGTGTGGTCATGTCCGAAGCCAATTCCACATGAATAGCCTTCGTCACGAAGCACACGAAAATTAGAACATAAGCTTTCAAAATTACAGGCTTCCTTACTCGTGCAAACTTTATATTGAATGGGCCAGCATAGTCTATGCCCACCTTCTCAAATGGTCTGGACACACGAACTCTTTGTGGTGGCAAAGAGCCCATCAATTGAGATGCTGCCTTGGCTTTTAGCCTAAAACATATTAAGCATTTGTGGATTACATTTTTTATTTGTCTGACAGCATTAATTAGCCAAAATTTTTGATTTAATGAAGAAAGCAATAATTTTGGCCCGGCATGCATCAGATTCTTATGCTCATTCCAAATTATAAGACTCGTTATATGAGACGCCTTAGCAAGAATAATTGGGTGTCTTTGCGAGAAAGAGAGCTCCGAATTCTGAAGCCTGCCACCAACTCTCAATAGCCCATCGCTACCTATGAAAGGATTTAATGATGAAAGTGGTCCTTTTATGGGTTTATTTGATTTTAAACAAGAGATTTCATCAGCATAATGCCTTTTTTGGTCGTACTTTACAATAGTAAACAAAGCATTTTCTAATTCATCTGGCATCAGTTCACCTGACTGTCTGCTAGTGACATCTTTTGTTCTACAATTGTTTATGAACCTCATTACGTAAGCAATTACTCGCTTCATTTTATTATAATCAGAATATTGACTGAAAATCTTTAACTCATCAATAGTATGCATTACCGTGTTGCAAACGTCATGACATTTTGGATTATTTTGACATTGCTTTTTTATTTCAGGTACCTCTACCAGAGGCGGAGTCTCGTGCCCTGCATTACCATGCTGATATTTCTGCTCATGCAAAAAGCGTGGGCCATGCCACCACAAATCAAGATCTTGCAAGGCGCGAGGCTCCATACCTCTCGACAAGCAGTCGGCAGGGTTTTCCATGGTCTTAACATAGAACCACGGCCAGTTTTTTGTATGATCTTTTATTTTGATAACTCTGTTCGCGACATACGGCATTAGCGTCACTGGTTCCATGTTAAGCCACGCCAACACGATCTGCGAATCAAGATATAGATATACTTTTATAATATCACACTGTGTCGATAATGTGTTGTGCACTCTTTTAGCAAGCATTGATAATAATAAGGCGCTGTTCAATTCTTTGCGTGGTGTAGTTAAATCATTATTAGTCGAATTTGCTCTTGATTTGGAACAAAGCAAGTTTACATTTATCGTACCGTCAGCAAAAATAGCTCTGACATACAAGCAACAACCATTGCCTTTGGACGAAGCATCAGCAAATCCGATTAACTCTACCTGGCTAGCACCCTTTACATTTATATGCCTTTTTGTTTGAATGCATGACATTTCAATTAAACCATTAGCATAGCTTATCCACTGGTCATTTAATTCCTTAGGTAGTTCCTCATCCCAACTGATTTTAGCATTATAAATATTTTGCATTAGAAGCTTAGCTGACATAACAATTGGTCCTACCAATCCCAGGGGATCAAAAATCTTGCTTATGAAAGACAAAACCTGCCTCTTAGTATTAGTTGTATTTACGTTGCTCTCTGAGCAGCTGATGTAGAAATCATCTGACTTAACGTTATAGCGCAAGCCTAGAGTTTTTATAAAGTCATTATCTTTGCTCATATCGACATCTTTCACTGGAGATTGATTAGAGGGTACATCATCCAATAGCATAGCATTATTAGAACCCCATTTATGCAACTGAAAACCTCCCAGGCCTAGCAATTCTATCAACTGTCTCTTTATTTCTTTTAATGTGTTCACATCATCATGCCCAGTAAGTACGTCATCAACATAGGTTTGTGAAAGCAAGACAGAAGAAGCTAAGTTATATCGGTCTTTAAAACGTTCTGCTAACTCTTTCAAGCATCGCGTGGCAAGATATGACGAGGATTTTAACCCGTAAGTAACAGTGTTAAGCTGCAAGCAAAGCACTGGATCATTAATAGATTCTCTCCAGAGAATATTTTGCAAGGCCCTATATGGAGGGTCAACTAATATCTGTCTGAACATTTGCTTTATATCACATAGTAGAATATATTTTGGCAAACGAAACAGAATAAGTATATCGAAAAGTTCGTTTTGGACTATAGGTCCATTTAATAGAACATCATTCAAACTGATATTATTTTTTGTCTTAAGACTGCCATCGAAAACAGTTCTCATCTTTGTTGTTTGACTGTTTTCATTGAAAACAGGGTGGTGGGGGAGAAAAAACACACCATCCTTATCTATATCATATTTTGAAATATCATAGGGCTGGGCATGGCCCAAAGCTATGTATTCATTTATAAAATCCCTGTACATTTGATACAGTTTATTATCTTTTAATAATCTGCGCTCAAGATTATAGAAACGCTGTAAGGCAGCTGAAAATGAATCGCCGAGATAGATCTCAGTAATCGGTTGCTTTAATGGTAAAGCAACAGTGAATCTATTATTTTTTAGAGTTATTGACTGTTTAAAAATGCTTTCAGCTAGCTCCTGTTCAGAGCTCTTTTCTGAATAAATTTCAGGAACCGTCTCGGCGGTCCAGAATTTTTTAATATTTTTGTCTAAGCTGGATAAAGGATCATTATGAACATTGTCACCTACTTGGTCAGAGAAGTTGATAGAAAAACTAACCCGAGGAGATGTGAAGTTGCATCCAGGAACAGACCCCGCCAATATTCCGCCAAATTGAGTTTCGAGTAGGTATGGCCCTTGCTCTTTAAGCTGGAGCGGCTGGTTTTTCAGAGCATTGTTGCTTCACAGAGACGGACTTCTGCTTCTGCTTATTTGCAGCAGTTGCAGTAGCGGCACAGGAGACCACATACTTGCGCTCCTTTTGCTCAGGTTGCGAATCTTTGCTTGTCGCCGTCTCAAGGGCAACCGCGCGACCCTTTGTATCTCCATTAAACTCTTTAATATTAATCCTCGGGAGCCTTTGACATTTCCCACCCTTTGGGTTCTGATTCGACTGACCCGGCTCTGGTTGCAAAGCAGCTATCATTGAGTTTAATTTTGCTAACACTGAACAATATCTATCGTCTATTTCGTCAAAATTTTCTGTATCAGGCTCAGAATCTTCAGTGAGCAATGATTGAATATCGATATTATGGGTTTCATATTCTTGAAACGACTTAATTAACCGGTCTCTTTTCACTACTAAAGAGTCGTAATCTCTTGAACGAGCTTCATCACTTGTCACAAAGGTTTGCATCTTAGTTATTACGCCTTTGCATTGGCCACGGGCAGCGATCAGTCGCTTTATCGCGCTATCCTTTGGCTTCGACATTTTTTACACAAAACAAAACAGCGAATGTTTTATCACAAAACAACTTCAATGTTAAATTAATCCAAGTTATAAAACACAAAGGATGGATATTACACAGTTTTTATAGTTTTTCTGCAATATCGTGCAATAATTACTGTATACAAATGTAAAAATGCTTAAGGTACAAAAATGGCGTCTAATTCTAAACAAATAGACAAAGTTAAAATGGCGTCACAAAAAGTATTCTGCTTGTAATGGCGTCGGAACGAAAGTCAACACGCTACGCACTTCACGTAAATAACACTCGTGTATTTCCGTAAACACTTGGATCGGACACAATCGGCAAAAGTCATGTGTGACACTCGGTCATATTCGGATACGTAGTTCTTTTTCGCACCGCAGGAACACTAGCGCCAATCTACGGTCGGGAACGTAAAACGGAACACAAACACCTACAAAGCGCAGTACAAAGTGCATAAATAAACCGCAAAGTATCGTCGTCGAACGAAACGTCAAAAACGATCAGAAATTGTTCGGCGAATTTCGTGAACACTCGGGTAAGTACCTCCGGGTTCTGTAGATGTCGCTCCAAACCACCGTGAGTATAGTCACGGAAACGCTCCACAACCAGACAGCCAATCATACGCAGCAAATTGTCGAGGTCATTTCCATCCTCTATCCCTTTTCTTCTTGAAGGAATTTATCAATAGGTATATGGTAGGTATTAGGTTAGGTATCGATGAATAATTATACTTTCCAGATAAATCCTAATAAATAACGCACCTGTAAATGGACAGAGCGTATTTCGAGGACACACAAGTATGGCGATAATGCAGCAAACTCCGGAACTAGATTTTTGTATCCAAATTCCGTCCTCGTGACACGTGTCGTACACGACAAATTACGCGTCGTAATTCCTTGCGGGTTTCTTGAAGATATTGCTTCTTCCGCAGGAGAGCTCCCAGCACAGGAACAATAATAAAGTGATAGCCACTTACCAACAATAGCTTGGCAATATATTCTATAAATTCCGAACGACTCTCCGGCCGTTTGGTATTCCAATGGCGTCTCACCTCACTTATTTAAAAAAGGCCGAAGGACCATCATTCCATGTGCGTATTCTGGTTCAGATGAGTAATTTAAACTACACATGGATTGAATGGATTGTATGTATTTCCATAGGCACAATATAAAACTGTTATTATACAATCACTTAGTTTTGAGACAAGGACTATAGGTCTTGTAACACGAACGACTTATATTGAAGTGACAGTACTGACATTTTGTGAAGATTCGAACAACCATCACACAATATAGGATCCACGGACTAATTCTGTAATAAGTTAAGCGAGTGCCGTGTACCCATAATCATGGCTTACGATTTTCCCGGGTTGACTAGCGGCCCATATGATATAGCCCATTTCCTGATGTTATCGAGGTCAGCATTCAACACCTCTTCAGTCAGTTTTACATCACACAGAGAGAAGTGCTGATATATTTGGATGATAAGAAGAAGTAAGAACGTCAGATATGGAGTTTATGCCTACTGAGAAGAGGAGATGAGAAAGGATACCACCCTGCGGAACACCCGCGGAGAGCTGATACCAGTCCGTGGAGATCTCCTCAGACTTAATGTGACGTTACTCCAGGCAGAAAGACCCGCAGTGTGATGGGGACGGAATCGGGGAAAAATTACATAAGTAGCGCTAAACCACATAAAAATCGTTTAAAATAAACTACGCTATTTTGTCAAAAATATTTTTAAGGAGAGTTTACTAATCCATAATATCCACATTTTGAATGTAATTCCGCAATTAAATGAGTTAGGATTTCAGAATTACAGCTAAAACTAAAACAATTTAGGGGTCTTTACGCAATTAATTAAATCGAGAAAATTTCACCCAATTCCTTCTGTGAGAATCTTAATCAAATACTCAATAAACGTTAACCCAAAAATCCAATCTGTAGATGACTTTATGTAGGAGGAAATGTATTAGAAAATAACCCCATATTTTTTTCCTATCACCTTCTTACATAGTTTTCTATTTCCTCTACATAAACGGGTAAGACAATACTTCTCTTGTGCCGGGGTCACCGGGGTGAGTGGCCTAGAACGGTTGTTTCCTTTATAACAAGTTTTAGTCCTCTTACATAGTTTTCTATTTCCTCTACATAAACGGGTAAGACAATACTTCTCTTGTGCCGGAGTCACCGGGGTGAGTGGCCTAGAACGGTTGTTTCCTTTATAACAAGTTTTATATGATAATGATCCTTCTTCAGTAATTTTCCGATGTATAGTGAGTTTATATGAAATTAGCCCTGTTGAATAAGTTATTCACTAATTCCGGTTGTTGGCGTCTTGCCCAACCAACTGAAATTTTAATTAAAAATGACCTTGTTTTGATTTAATAAGTAATGGACTCAGTAATATCGGTCTAGTATAAAAACATTTGTAATGAACGTATTTTTTTATTGGAAGTGAGAATTTGGTTATTTTTTTCATCGGTGAAACTACATTTAGCTCTTTTTTTGAGCTCGTTCATACAATAAACTTACATGTATAGGTAGCATATAAATATATAGATTTTGATAGTGGTTTACACGTTATATTACGCTACCTTCACACAAAGTGACAAACACAGTCATTGCTAAAGCATTTCTATAATAATTTATATTAAAAAAAGCTCCATGGTCTAGTGGTTTCATGCTCGCTTCTCACGCTGCGATGCGGGTTCGAATCCAATGATGACCATGTACCTATGAGATATGTCTTATACGGACGTTTTAACGGTGATGGAAACAGCGTGAAGAAACCTTCAATCTCTATAGCTGCGTATGTGCCTATGAGATATGTCTTATACGAACGTTTTAACGTTGATGGAAACAGCGTGAAGAAACCTTCAATCTCTAAAGCTGCGTCGATGGGGTCTCCCCCTGTCACGCAAACTGGAGTATTGAATAACTGGCTAAACGTGGGCACAATTTGCATCTGCCATTACATATGGGAAAAGGCGTGACGCTATGTGTTGTTTCTGTAGTCAGCCCTTTCCTGGGCATAGGCCAATCACAAAGCACGCCCTTTTTTCAGGTCCCCTAGTTGTATTAGTTGAAAAGATAAGTGTACCCTCGTGTTTTAAATCTATATAATATCGTGTTTATAATCTTTATTCGTCTCTTTACTTAATTTTTTTCTTACATTCAGTCCTTCACACGATCCCTCCAACTATTATCCTAGTTATCAAAAAGACATCGCGTAGGTACATGGACTTGAATGTACCTATAAGTGCAGTGATCAAACACCTCTTCAGTTTCTAAGCCGGCGTTTCAATGTGTATGTTTTCTTCTTGAGCCACGCAGTACCTTTTAATCGTCTTTTAATCCGACGCCGCGCCACTAATACCGCGTCGCATCTTCTTTGATGATATACTGTGCTAGTAGAGCCTGCCTTCTGGGTATTAGGTATCGAGATACTGTCTTTGGCAACAAAATACGGTCAAACGAAAGTGTCTGTCAGTTGTAACACAAAGAGCAAAATGTAGGGATAATGGATCGGGGCTCTATTCCACAAAACCGCATATAGATATAATGCCATTAAAATTGTTGAGTTGTTAACGAAATCCGCAATGGTCTCTTTTAGGAGTCAGTAATCTTTTCGCCTTCAGGCACTTGTTCAATCTGACAAGCAACGCTCGACTTAACACATAGATTAGAAAGAGAAATACCTACACTTCAAACCAGTATAACATTGAATAATAATAATTACCCTGCTATTCATTTTACCGAGATTTGAATGGGGAAAGGTTCATAAAGTGGGTGGGGCGATATTTCCAGAACATGGATATGGGTATTTAATGTGGTTATAAGAGTTAGAAATTTAAGACCGACTAACGGAACTTTCGACAAACGGAAGCGGAATCATCGTCCGAAAACAGATAAGCCTGATTATAATCAGGTCAGTCAGAAAGAGAATGCGATGCAACTGTTGTTCTTATTTGAGGAAAATCTATGAGCGGAAGCCACCCCTCGCAACTTGCAAGAAGTCTTGGGGCGTTACTGAATTTCAGCAGCAATATCTCTTTTGAGAAACACCATGCACCAGTTCATTTCCCACATCACCTATGTTATCTGGGTAAGAGCAAACGATAGTTTTACTACTTTTCAAAGTCTCTTCTGTCGTTAAAGGCTTGAGACGCCGACGTATGCAAGTAGACTATCGAATAAGTTGAATTTCAATTCGAATGTTAATCAGAGACGCTAATCTGGTCGCACTTCTGATTTCGCTTCCGAATTCTCATTGCCGATTGTTTATATGTCTCACAGCCTATCAAGGCCTTTTGCCTCTACATGATAGTCTTTAGATTAATGCAGGGCGTATATTTCTTGTTTGTTAGTTTTTTTGGCCACAGGCGTGGGCCCCGTAGTATTTGCTGGCTCCTGCTACACAGCGTATTCGGCACTGCAGGAGGTTTTTTAATTTAGCTCCGGCTAACACTCTGTTGAACGGTCGTTTCCTGAGCCATTATGCATGGGGGGGAAGAAGAACTATTTCTAGAATTTATTAGTTATTCTGTGGTGACGCCAATTTACTGAAATTGGACTAATTAAGTGTAATTACTCAATAGTTTCTCCGTTTTACACACGCATGTTAAAGTTAGGATTGCGTGTATGTGAGCTGTCAAAAAATCGGTCAAGGACAAACTGAACGTTCCGTATTGCGGGTTCCGAAACCGGTTTATTTACGACCCTAATAGTGGCAAGGTCTAGCGATATAATTAATATTTTTTGTTCATGAAGCAAAAATTTACAATTTTGAAGCCTCGCAACATTGGAAAACAATGTATGGGATTTTCAATATATAATGCCAGTTAAGGCTTCTAATTTTGTAACTTGTGTTTCTTTGTGCAGTGCATTTACCAGTTAGAGTTGACTTCGGTCTTTAGAGCTATCTTCGATAATTGCTGAAATCATACGAATTAAGCGTAGTTAACAATCAGAAAATGATTGCAATGAGGTAAAGCTTATTTCCGGAAGTATCCATTGTACTTACTAACATTTACTTTTTTGCATATTTCCACAAATATATTAGGAGGTGTATTTAACGATTTCCTGAATTGACCCTCGGTTTTTGAGAGGTTAATATATCCCAATTTTTCTCGCAGTTTACACTGTGATGGAAAAAAATAATAAATATAATTTTTCACATTAATTTACTTGAATAAAATGCTGTTTTCTCTTGAGCTTGCTTGAATCTCTCAGGACTCAGTCTTTAATCTCTCGCGTCTCTCGGATATCAACTAATAACAGCCTCGCTTCGCTCGGGAGTTAATCTCGTTACGTTCTGTATTCAATATTGTGCTCGTGACATAAAACAGTGCTTTATCCCCTTGGTGCATAATCTTCTATTATGACGATTAAATAAACAACAGGAATATATCATGCCTGCTTGAACTAGGTATTGAGATTTCATCGTGCATTTTGTATTTTTGGGAGGCACCTCAACACTCTATGGGTTTCCCACCTCCCATTACCCTATTTCAGTTAATAATCGAATCCTGTTGTAAAGACTGGACTCAACTCTAACTGTAATGCAATTTGAATAAGGATTTTTTTCAATTAATTGTTAATAATGCTGCCTTCGCGGATATATATATATATTAAGAAAAGAGGAAAAAATAACGTTTCCTAAACATCTGTTAATATTTACAGCATATAAAGAAATTTGGATTAGATTTTTTTTTTAAGTACAAGATTTCAGTATATATTTGTAGGAATACGAACAACATATTTATTTACATAAATAACAAAAAGTATACCTTGAAATCCAGGAATTCTCTAACCAACGTCATAAACGTAAAAATTACAATCATGATTTTATTTATACTAACATTAAAAAAATATATATATATGACTCGGAGTCAAGCGCTTTCTCTAATTAGCTTCCGCCTTAACTTTATTTTTTTGTAGAAAGCCAATAAATATAAAAAAGGTAAAAAATAGGGTATGAATTGGTCAGCACTTTGTGTTTTTGCCCTTCAGGGTCGTTTTTGGTAGCGTTTCAGCCTTATCAGCCCTTAAGGCCACACGCGAAATAGTTTTACATCATAAAGAGTTTCGTTGGGTTCACTACAAAACTAACTTTAAAATTCTTTGGTAGTTTTGTTAAACTGATAAAACTTCATATTTACTGTGTTTGTGTTATGCCACTAGTTAATAGGTTGCTAGCTCATCCACTGACAAAACTCTGCTTCCGATTCCCTCACTCGACTCTTTCCACGTGTATGGGAGGAGATGCAGCTGATTTACTTCATTAACGTCCAATTACAAAATCCAATTAAAAGTGTGTTATTTCAGCGATTATCTAGAAGTGCAGGAAACGGAGATAGCTTGAAGTAAACGGGAAAACGTGCAAAGCTTAACTAACAGCCGATCAGAAAACACTTAGATATAAGCGAAAGTAGACGTGGCGATGCAAACATATTTACAAGTGTAAACTAGAGATTCTCATCTGAGAGCCTTCTAAACAAAGTCAAAGTCAAAGTACTTTATTACTGTAGATATTTACATATACTTAGCAAACGTCATTTGCAAAGAATCTCATAAGCTTAGAACGAATTCTAAATTAAATATCATTATTTATATGTATCTAACAGAACAATTTATCCTGTAACAAAGCAAAGCAACTTGTAATAAAACAAAGTTCCTTTCATATAACAAAACGAAGCTGTTGCTTTTCTCTGTTGTTTTACGGCCTTTTACTCATGGTTAATTTCTGGCGCCTTAAAGAATTTTTCATTTTCAAGATATGTTCTGCACAACTCTTGTTTTTTTTTTCTTTAGCCTTTCAGCGATAACATGTTACACATAGAAAGGTTATGACCACCCCCATAGCTTATATTTCATTTATTTGCATAATATGAAATGTGGGCTTCATCTGCATAATTTACCATAATTTTGGTTTCTGTACAAAAATATGTCCTCACCGGGTCGGATTAACGTGCCTTTGTAAATGTATCATTTAGAATAACCATTTGCCTCCTAAACTGTAGGGAGAAGTGAAAATCAAAGTTGCTTCGATCAAATCGGTTTCAGAAGGATGTCGCTAACAACCCCTTTAAATATGACAACACCTTTCTGTTACACCCTGTATAATACTAACCATCTTCTGGTTTGCATATCGATCTTAGAATGGCACCGTTAGCCTTAACTTTACATTTGCATTACAAGGCACTTAAGAAATGGGAAATAAATGCAGTATTATTTTTTACTTACATTTTTACTTACATATAATATGTTCTGCAGCGTCCCCACATTATTATTCATATAGATATATGAACACATATTTATTCATATAGATAGGGTGACTGTGACTAAATATGTCAATTAAATATTTTGTCAGTAAGTTGGAGTCTAAATCACGAGAATTTTAACAAAGCAGATTGCTGTAAATTGTAAATTTCATAGTGAAAATCCTTCTCCAGTTGAATTGAAAGCTGTTAAAATTAAGTGCTCGTATAAGATACTTAATAGTTTGCTTTTACACACTTGCATATAAAAAATACATATGAATTAAAGTCAATTACTTAGTAAGTATACTGTTTCAAATTAGTTATAACTAACATTTATGTTCAATCAGCTTGTTCCAATTAACGCTCTGTAGAAACCCGTTTCAACTGAGAATAGTTTTAAACGAATAAACAAAGTCTAAGCTCAATAGCTTTTATGAATAATTTATTTCAGAACACAAAAGTTACATACACATAAAAATGGAAAAATACATAGCAAGCTAGGCATAATATACTAGATATACATAATATATATATATACATAAATACCTACAATTCTTGTTGCTTTCTCTTTGTTCCAAACTGCCGTTAAAATCGATCTAAAATGCCTTTCAAGACACCGTTGGGCACATTGGCTACCTGCCAACGAAACAGACAGTTATATTGATGATTTAATATAAAACGAAAAGACGTCTGCCCTATTGCTGACGTATATCGAGCTGAAGGCTTTTGCATTATTCGAAGTACGTAATTCGGACGTGATGGAAAACAACGTAAGGAAACCCTGATATCTCCAAGCCTGCGGCAGGCGTTGCTCAGGGTTGGAAAAAAATAAAATGATAAAACTCCATGACGACATCTGTGGCGCTGTGTTTGTGGCTCCGCCTACCATGCGAAAGGTCCTGGGTTCGATCCCCGGCTGGGAATACATAAAAAAATCCCCAGGTCTTGGATGTTTCTGTGTGTGATGTCGCTGATGCTGGTTCCCACGACACAGGGTATCCTGTGGGGTCAGAAGCAATGAATGTGCCAGTATTTAAGTGTTTATTTATGTATGGTAAAAGGCGTGACGCTATGTTTGTTTGTCGAAGAACTGATAGTGCTGGACACGCTTTCTATATCTCGCCCAGTAGAGCCAGACCACATCACAGCGTTGCGGCGTCGCATCGCAACAATCTGCGTCATATCGACCTTTAAGAAAACTAACCAAGCGCGATTGTTGGCATTCCGTGATAAAATCGGCCACATCACTTATGGTGCGGCGTCGTATCACAAAAATCTGCCCCAACCGCACCGTAGTCACACCGAAATGCCACACTAGTGTGACTATGGTTACTTTTATTGTTCCGTAGTTACACCACAGCAGCCGAACACGCCCTTGACCATAAAAACACGTGTTCTAAAATCCTAGACCATTGGTTTGTATGAAGATATGACAGCGCTCGGCGAGATCTTCATTTCGGATGACAGTTGTCACTATTATATACCTGTCAAAAATAGTGACACCTGTGCAAAATAGTAGCCCTTTTTGTCAGCTGTCTCTCGGCAAATTTGGTATTAACAGCGTGTGGTAGACACACCATATAAAACCTCCTCTTTTTAAGTCTGTCAGGATCGAATTTAATGGTTTTATGAATTTTTAGTATCACATTAAGAATATATAATTTCCTTACAGACAACACTTCACAAAGTCTATAGAGATGGTTTAAAATGAATAACCTTTAGGAGTGTTCTCTGTGCCCGTTCAATGTCAATCATCTTCGTTTTTACCGCCCCTTCTCATATTGGTAAGCAATATGTAATTTATTGATTGACCTAGGTATATATATATATACATATATATATATATATATATGTATATATGGATCTTATCATTTTAGCTGTTGCAATATGTCTCAAATGTTTAAAGAGCCAGACGAGTTTGCCTATTCTGTTTAGGGTTGTTTCAATTTGAGCGTCCCTGAATGATGCGACCAGGATCTGTACTACAATGTCAAATCAATTCGAATTGTACAAATCCATCTTTTAATCGGGGTATGCGAGTAGTTCTCTAGTCCATGAGTAAGAAGAAGTCTAGGCACTATGTGCTTACGACAAAGTTATGAACCAGATAGCACTCAAAGCAGTGACAGGCTTTGGAAAATGAAAAGCACAAGTTCGTTCGAATTCCAATGCAGTAAGAATGATCGAACTTCTGAATCGGAAGAGTTTCAGAAGGGGAGAATGACTGCTAATAAACCTTAGGCCGAGTAGAATCTAGTAGAGTGTTCTTATAGTAATGTCAGCTTCTTGTAGAGTAAATTTTTATGTGTGTGTTTTGTGAATGACCAAGTAACCACGTCAATCTACATGCTATATGGAATTAGAATATGTTTGTCATTTAATGTAAATTTAGGTAGGTCAACCAACATGATAGACGGTCAAGAAAAGAAAGATCAAAACAGCCACAATCAAAAGATATTTAGTTTGTTAGATAGTTTTATAAGTATTTAGGTATTTCAAGAGTGAGAAGGAAATAACGTAATAATTTGTAGTCATACTAATTTCAGATACTTGTTTTGTTACATAAACCCAAATAATTGTGTTTAGTCTCCCTACCTACATAACCTCAATTACGTAATTTAACCATTTAGCTAAAAGACAAACAAGAATAAGATCAGAAAAAGAAAGCCTGGTAGATTAAAAGTCTGCGCAAAATGCATTTAAAGTAAATCACGGGGATGACTAATTCAAAACTCATCAAATTGACGAATCCGAATACCGCAAAATAAAACCCGCGGCATGAACGCAAACCAAAACCTAAAATTACAAGCCTGAGAACCATAAACAATCCCTCCCGCCAATGACCCGCACATGATCGCCTCGGCAGCCGGAAGTCCAGGACCTAGGTCGCCCAGGTCCATCTCCATCCATTCCTGGGATATCGGAGGTTATAGCACGAAATAACACGTAGTATCGCCACATTTCAGTCCCCATTTCCCTGCTTACAACAGGGGCAACATCGACACCACCCAACTCAGCTATATTAACAATCCTGAGGGAATCCCGAATACATTCCAGATGCCCTGCGATTTAATTTCAACACCCTAATCAAAACGCGTTTACATTGCGAGGGCTTTCGTCTGTCAGTTGTCAAAACTGCCAGATTGACAGCTAACGTCAAATTAAAAATGACCGTTCAGAAACCATCGATCGAATATCGATTTGGAATCGAACAGCGAGCATGCCTGGAGTAGGACATTTTGGTGGGAATAGAAAATATAAAAGTGATGGGTCGAGATGAAAGGGCTCTTTTGGTTGCTGGTCGTCGAGTGGAGTGTGAGTTGGAACTCAAATTATATTTTCAGGGGTGTGTTAATTGTTCTTTTGTATTAGATGTTTTCTGATAGTAGCTTGCCTGAGTTGGGTGGTGTCGATGTTGCCCCTGTTGTAAGCAGGGAAATGGGGACTGAAATGTGGCGATACTACGTGTTATTTCGTGCTATAACCTCCGATATCCCAGGAATGGATGGAGATGGACCTGGGCGACCTAGGTCCTGGACTTCCGGCTGCCGAGGCGATCATGTGCGGGTCATTGGCGGGAGGGATTGTTTATGGTTCTCAGGCTTGTAATTTTAGGTTTTGGTTTGCGTTCATGCCGCGGGTTTTATTTTGCGGTATTCGGATTCGTCAATTTGATGAGTTTTGAATTAGTCATCCTCGTGATTTACTTTAAATGCATTTTGCGCAGACTTTTAATCTACCAGGCTTTCTTTTTCTGATCTTATTCTTGTTTGTCTTTTAGCTAAATGGTTAAATTACGTAATTGAGGTTATGTAGGTAGGGAGACTAAACACAATTATTTGGGTTTATGTAACAAAACAAGTATCTGAAATTAGTATGACTACAAATTATTACGTTATTTCCTTCTCACTCTTGAAATACCTAAATACTTATAAAACTATCTAACAAACTAAATATCTTTTGATTGTGGCTGTTTTGATCTTTCTTTTCTTGACCGTCTATCATGTTGGTTGACCTACCTAAATTTACATTAAATGACAAACATATTCTAATTCCATATAGCATGTAGATTGACGTGGTTACTTGGTCATTCACAAAACACACACATAAAAATTTACTCTACAAGAAGCTGACATTACTATAAGAACACTCTACTAGATTCTACTCGGCCTAAGGTTTATTAGCAGTCATTCTCCCCTTCTGAAACTCTTCCGATTCAGAAGTTCGATCATTCTTACTGCATTGGAATTCGAACGAACTTGTGCTTTTCATTTTCCAAAGCCTGTCACTGCTTTGAGTGCTATCTGGTTCATACCTTTGTCGTAAGCACATAGTGCCTAGACTTCTTCTTACTCATGGACTAGAGAACTACTCGCATACCCCGATTAAAAGATGGATTTGTACAATTCGAATTGATTTGACATTGTAGTACAGATCCTGGTCGCATCATTCAGGGACGCTCAAATTGAAACAACCCTAAACAGAATAGGCAAACTCGTCTGGCTCTTTAAACATTTGAGACATATTGCAACAGCTAAAATGATAAGATCCATATATACATATATATATATATATATATATATATATATATATATATATGTATATGTATATATATATATATATATATATATATATATATATATATATATGTATATATATATATACCTAGGTCAATCAATAAATTACATATTGCTTACCAATATGAGAAGGGGCGGTAAAAACGAAGATGATTGACATTGAACGGGCACAGAGAACACTCCTAAAGGTTATTCATTTTAAACCATCTCTATAGACTTTGTGAAGTGTTGTCTGTAAGGAAATTATATATTCTTAATGTGATACTAAAAATTCATAAAACCATTAAATTCGATCCTGACAGACTTAAAAAGAGGAGGTTTTATATGGTGTGTCTACCACACGCTGTTAATACCAAATTTGCCGAGAGACAGCTGACAAAAAGGGCTACTATTTTGCACAGGTGTCACTATTTTTGACAGGTATATAATAGTGACAACTGTCATCCGAAATGAAGATCTCGCCGAGCGCTGTCATATCTTCATACAAACCAATGGTCTAGGATTTTAGAACACGTGTTTTTATGGTCAAGGGCGTGTTCGGCTGCTGTGGTGTAACTACGGAACAATAAAAGTAAATACAAATCGGGCACGAAAATCCGAACTTTATCTGGTTCGAGAGACAACGGCACACTCAGCTATATTAACAATCCTGAGGGAATCCCGAATACATTCCAGATGCCCTGCGATTTAATTTCAACACCCTAATCAAAACGCGTTTACATTGCGAGGGCTTTCGTCTGTCAGTTGTCAAAACTGCCAGATTGACAGCTAACGTCAAATTAAAAATGACCGTTCAGAAACCATCGATCGAATATCGATTTGGAATCGAACAGCGAGCATGCCTGGAGTAGGACATTTTGGTGGGAATAGAAAATATAAAAGTGATGGGTCGAGATGAAAGGGCTCTTTTGGTTGCTGGTCGTCGAGTGGAGTGTGAGTTGGAACTCAAATTATATTTTCAGGGGTGTGTTAATTGTTCTTTTGTATTAGATGTTTTCTGATAGTAGCTTGCCTGAGTTGGGTGGTGTCGATGTTGCCCCTGTTGTAAGCAGGGAAATGGGGACTGAAATGTGGCGATACTACGTGTTATTTCGTGCTATAACCTCCGATATCCCAGGAATGGATGGAGATGGACCTGGGCGACCTAGGTCCTGGACTTCCGGCTGCCGAGGCGATCATGTGCGGGTCATTGGCGGGAGGGATTGTTTATGGTTCTCAGGCTTGTAATTTTAGGTTTTGGTTTGCGTTCATGCCGCGGGTTTTATTTTGCGGTATTCGGATTCGTCAATTTGATGAGTTTTGAATTAGTCATCCTCGTGATTTACTTTAAATGCATTTTGCGCAGACTTTTAATCTACCAGGCTTTCTTTTTCTGATCTTATTCTTGTTTGTCTTTTAGCTAAATGGTTAAATTACGTAATTGAGGTTATGTAGGTAGGGAGACTAAACACAATTATTTGGGTTTCGGTCAAGGACAAACTGAACGTTCCGTATTGCGGGTTCCGAAACCGGTTTATTTACGACCCTAATAGTGGCAAGGTCTAGCGATATAATTAATATTTTTTGTTCATGAAGCAAAAATTTACAATTTTGAAGCCTCGCAACATTGGAAAACAATGTATGGGATTTTCAATATATAATGCCAGTTAAGGCTTCTAATTTTGTAACTTGTGTTTCTTTGTGCAGTGCATTTACCAGTTAGAGTTGACTTCGGTCTTTAGAGCTATCTTCGATAATTGCTGAAATCATACGAATTAAGCGTAGTTAACAATCAGAAAATGATTGCAATGAGGTAAAGCTTATTTCCGGAAGTATCCATTGTACTTACTAACATTTACTTTTTTGCATATTTCCACAAATATATTAGGAGGTGTATTTAACGATTTCCTGAATTGACCCTCGGTTTTTGAGAGGTTAATATATCCCAATTTTTCTCGCAGTTTACACTGTGATGGAAAAAAATAATAAATATAATTTTTCACATTAATTTACTTGAATAAAATGCTGTTTTCTCTTGAGCTTGCTTGAATCTCTCAGGACTCAGTCTTTAATCTCTCGCGTCTCTCGGATATCAACTAATAACAGCCTCGCTTCGCTCGGGAGTTAATCTAAGGACTCTAGATTCTAGACTCGTTACGTTCTGTATTCAATATTGTGCTCGTGACATAAAACAGTGCTTTATCCCCTTGGTGCATAATCTTCTATTATGACGATTAAATAAACAACAGGAATATATCATGCCTGCTTGAACTAGGTATTGAGATTTCATCGTGCATTTTGTATTTTTGGGAGGCACCTCAACACTCTATGGGTTTCCCACCTCCCATTACCCTATTTCAGTTAATAATCGAATCCTGTTGTAAAGACTGGACTCAACTCTAACTGTAATGCAATTTGAATAAGGATTTTTTTCAATTAATTGTTAATAATGCTGCCTTCGCGGATATATATATATATTAAGAAAAGAGGAAAAAATAACGTTTCCTAAACATCTGTTAATATTTACAGCATATAAAGAAATTTGGATTAGATTTTTTTTTTAAGTACAAGATTTCAGTATATATTTGTAGGAATACGAACAACATATTTATTTACATAAATAACAAAAAGTATACCTTGAAATCCAGGAATTCTCTAACCAACGTCATAAACGTAAAAATTACAATCATGATTTTATTTATACTAACATTAAAAAAATATATATATATGACTCGGAGTCAAGCGCTTTCTCTAATTAGCTTCCGCCTTAACTTTATTTTTTTGTAGAAAGCCAATAAATATAAAAAAGGTAAAAAATAGGGTATGAATTGGTCAGCACTTTGTGTTTTTGCCCTTCAGGGTCGTTTTTGGTAGCGTTTCAGCCTTATCAGCCCTTAAGGCCACACGCGAAATAGTTTTACATCATAAAGAGTTTCGTTGGGTTCACTACAAAACTAACTTTAAAATTCTTTGGTAGTTTTGTTAAACTGATAAAACTTCATATTTACTGTGTTTGTGTTATGCCACTAGTTAATAGGTTGCTAGCTCATCCACTGACAAAACTCTGCTTCCGATTCCCTCACTCGACTCTTTCCACGTGTATGGGAGGAGATGCAGCTGATTTACTTCATTAACGTCCAATTACAAAATCCAATTAAAAGTGTGTTATTTCAGCGATTATCTAGAAGTGCAGGAAACGGAGATAGCTTGAAGTAAACGGGAAAACGTGCAAAGCTTAACTAACAGCCGATCAGAAAACACTTAGATATAAGCGAAAGTAGACGTGGCGATGCAAACATATTTACAAGTGTAAACTAGAGATTCTCATCTGAGAGCCTTCTAAACAAAGTCAAAGTCAAAGTACTTTATTACTGTAGATATTTACATATACTTAGCAAACGTCATTTGCAAAGAATCTCATAAGCTTAGAACGAATTCTAAATTAAATATCATTATTTATATGTATCTAACAGAACAATTTATCCTGTAACAAAGCAAAGCAACTTGTAATAAAACAAAGTTCCTTTCATATAACAAAACGAAGCTGTTGCTTTTCTCTGTTGTTTTACGGCCTTTTACTCATGGTTAATTTCTGGCGCCTTAAAGAATTTTTCATTTTCAAGATATGTTCTGCACAACTCTTGTTTTTTTTTTCTTTAGCCTTTCAGCGATAACATGTTACACATAGAAAGGTTATGACCACCCCCATAGCTTATATTTCATTTATTTGCATAATATGAAATGTGGGCTTCATCTGCATAATTTACCATAATTTTGGTTTCTGTACAAAAATATGTCCTCACCGGGTCGGATTAACGTGCCTTTGTAAATGTATCATTTAGAATAACCATTTGCCTCCTAAACTGTAGGGAGAAGTGAAAATCAAAGTTGCTTCGATCAAATCGGTTTCAGAAGGATGTCGCTAACAACCCCTTTAAATATGACAACACCTTTCTGTTACACCCTGTATAATACTAACCATCTTCTGGTTTGCATATCGATCTTAGAATGGCACCGTTAGCCTTAACTTTACATTTGCATTACAAGGCACTTAAGAAATGGGAAATAAATGCAGTATTATTTTTTACTTACATTTTTACTTACATATAATATGTTCTGCAGCGTCCCCACATTATTATTCATATAGATATATGAACACATATTTATTCATATAGATAGGGTGACTGTGACTAAATATGTCAATTAAATATTTTGTCAGTAAGTTGGAGTCTAAATCACGAGAATTTTAACAAAGCAGATTGCTGTAAATTGTAAATTTCATAGTGAAAATCCTTCTCCAGTTGAATTGAAAGCTGTTAAAATTAAGTGCTCGTATAAGATACTTAATAGTTTGCTTTTACACACTTGCATATAAAAAATACATATGAATTAAAGTCAATTACTTAGTAAGTATACTGTTTCAAATTAGTTATAACTAACATTTATGTTCAATCAGCTTGTTCCAATTAACGCTCTGTAGAAACCCGTTTCAACTGAGAATAGTTTTAAACGAATAAACAAAGTCTAAGCTCAATAGCTTTTATGAATAATTTATTTCAGAACACAAAAGTTACATACACATAAAAATGGAAAAATACATAGCAAGCTAGGCATAATATACTAGATATACATAATATATATATATACATAAATACCTACAATTCTTGTTGCTTTCTCTTTGTTCCAAACTGCCGTTAAAATCGATCTAAAATGCCTTTCAAGACACCGTTGGGCACATTGGCTACCTGCCAACGAAACAGACAGTTATATTGATGATTTAATATAAAACGAAAAGACGTCTGCCCTATTGCTGACGTATATCGAGCTGAAGGCTTTTGCATTATTCGAAGTACGTAATTCGGACGTGATGGAAAACAACGTAAGGAAACCCTGATATCTCCAAGCCTGCGGCAGGCGTTGCTCAGGGTTGGAAAAAAATAAAATGATAAAACTCCATGACGACATCTGTGGCGCTGTGTTTGTGGCTCCGCCTACCATGCGAAAGGTCCTGGGTTCGATCCCCGGCTGGGAATACATAAAAAAATCCCCAGGTCTTGGATGTTTCTGTGTGTGATGTCGCTGATGCTGGTTCCCACGACACAGGGTATCCTGTGGGGTCAGAAGCAATGAATGTGCCAGTATTTAAGTGTTTATTTATGTATGGTAAAAGGCGTGACGCTATGTTTGTTTGTCGAAGAACTGATAGTGCTGGACACGCTTTCTATATCTCGCCCAGTAGAGCCAGACCACATCACAGCGTTGCGGCGTCGCATCGCAACAATCTGCGTCATATCGACCTTTAAGAAAACTAACCAAGCGCGATTGTTGGCATTCCGTGATAAAATCGGCCACATCACTTATGGTGCGGCGTCGTATCACAAAAATCTGCCCCAACCGCACCGTAGTCACACCGAAATGCCACACTAGTGTGACTATGGTTACTTTTATTGTTCCGTAGTTACACCACAGCAGCCGAACACGCCCTTGACCATAAAAACACGTGTTCTAAAATCCTAGACCATTGGTTTGTATGAAGATATGACAGCGCTCGGCGAGATCTTCATTTCGGATGACAGTTGTCACTATTATATACCTGTCAAAAATAGTGACACCTGTGCAAAACAGTAGCCCTTTTTGTCAGCTGTCTCTCGGCAAATTTGGTATTAACAGCGTGTGGTAGACACACCATATAAAACCTCCTCTTTTTAAGTCTGTCAGGATCGAATTTAATGGTTTTATGAATTTTTAGTATCACATTAAGAATATATAATTTCCTTACAGACAACACTTCACAAAGTCTATAGAGATGGTTTAAAATGAATAACCTTTAGGAGTGTTCTCTGTGCCCGTTCAATGTCAATCATCTTCGTTTTTACCGCCCCTTCTCATATTGGTAAGCAATATGTAATTTATTGATTGACCTAGGTATATATATATATACATATATATATATATATATGTATATATGGATCTTATCATTTTAGCTGTTGCAATATGTCTCAAATGTTTAAAGAGCCAGACGAGTTTGCCTATTCTGTTTAGGGTTGTTTCAATTTGAGCGTCCCTGAATGATGCGACCAGGATCTGTACTACAATGTCAAATCAATTCGAATTGTACAAATCCATCTTTTAATCGGGGTATGCGAGTAGTTCTCTAGTCCATGAGTAAGAAGAAGTCTAGGCACTATGTGCTTACGACAAAGGTATGAACCAGATAGCACTCAAAGCAGTGACAGGCTTTGGAAAATGAAAAGCACAAGTTCGTTCGAATTCCAATGCAGTAAGAATGATCGAACTTCTGAATCGGAAGAGTTTCAGAAGGGGAGAATGACTGCTAATAAACCTTAGGCCGAGTAGAATCTAGTAGAGTGTTCTTATAGTAATGTCAGCTTCTTGTAGAGTAAATTTTTATGTGTGTGTTTTGTGAGTGACCAAGTAACCACGTCAATCTACATGCTATATGGAATTAGAATATGTTTGTCATTTAATGTAAATTTAGGTAGGTCAACCAACATGATAGACGGTCAAGAAAAGAAAGATCAAAACAGCCACAATCAAAAGATATTTAGTTTGTTAGATAGTTTTATAAGTATTTAGGTATTTCAAGAGTGAGAAGGAAATAAAATAATAATTTGTAGTCATACTAATTTCAGATACTTGTTTTGTTACATAAACCCAAATAATTGTGTTTAGTCTCCCTACCTACATAACCTCAATTACGTAATTTAACCATTTAGCTAAAAGACAAACAAGAATAAGATCAGAAAAAGAAAGCCTGGTAGATTAAAAGTCTGCGCAAAATGCATTTAAAGTAAATCACGAGGATGACTAATTCAAAACTCATCAAATTGACGAATCCGAATACCGCAAAATAAAACCCGCGGCATGAACGCAAACCAAAACCTAAAATTACAAGCCTGAGAACCATAAACAATCCCTCCCGCCAATGACCCGCACATGATCGCCTCGGCAGCCGGAAGTCCAGGACCTAGGTCGCCCAGGTCCATCTCCATCCATTCCTGGGATATCGGAGGTTATAGCACGAAATAACACGTAGTATCGCCACATTTCAGTCCCCATTTCCCTGCTTACAACAGGGGCAACATCGACACCACCCAACTCAGGCAAGCTACTATCAGAAAACATCTAATACAAAAGAACAATTAACACACCCCTGAAAATATAATTTGAGTTCCAACTCACACTCCACTCGACGACCAGCAACCAAAAGAGCCCTTTCATCTCGACCCATCACTTTTATATTTTCTATTCCCACCAAAATGTCCTACTCCAGGCATGCTCGCTGTTCGATTCCAAATCGATATTCGATCGATGGTTTCTGAACGGTCATTTTTAATTTGACGTTAGCTGTCAATCTGGCAGTTTTGACAACTGACAGACGAAAGCCCTCGCAATGTAAACGCGTTTTGATTAGGGTGTTGAAATTAAATCGCAGGGCATCTGGAATGTATTCGGGATTCCCTCAGGATTGTTAATATAGCTGAGTGTGCCGTTGTCTCTCGAACCAGATAAAGTTCGGATTTTCGTGCCCGATTTGTATTTACCAGTAGAAACATAACCTGTGTTGGACACTGTGCTACCACGCTGGCCCGCCAGTCATACCTGGTTGGCTGAAGAACCTGTCTACCAAGAAGAGCCTAGGGTGCACCCGGGCCTTGCAGAGAGACAGGAGGTTGACGGGACCGAAGCACAGACCAGGTTAGATCTACCCCACATAACTTCAGCTCGGTGAATCGCTGACGTTCATCACTTCTTGGCACCTGATCGTCACGCTACCTCGTAGCTCATGGGCCCCTACGAGGTCATTAGGTGCTGAGAAGCCTGAACACTTTGGTAGCTAGAGCGTGGCTTCCTGAGATTTGCAGCCGTCAAGGGCTCCAGGAAGGCACGATTTGGGACTATCAATCTGTAGGTATAGGCGGTTAGGTAACTTGGTTGTTGTTCCTATATCCACATAGATTGGTAGTATTGTAAGCTATAGGTCTATTGCTGGTAGTAGACAGACAGATATTGAATTGAAATTTGCATTGAATTACCAGTTAGTCAATCTATTCTGGTCGTTTTGTAACTCGACTGCCTTTCAGGGCCGATCGACCGCCACTAGGAGAATCTAGGAAGATGGCTGAGACGAGATTGATGTCGATGGAGCGTAGGATGTCAAGGGACGCCGTATTTAAACAAAAATACGTCGATTTCATGAGGGAGTATGAGTCGTTAGTCGGTATCGGGTGTGGACTGGAGATCTGAGGATCATTGTTTCCTTCCACACCATGCCGTCCTGCGAACCCCTACCGGCAAGATTCGAGTTGTTTTTGATGAGTCAGCACCTACCTCGAACGGGATGTCCCTGAATCAGTGTCTACATTCGGGACTCAAGTTGAGTCGTGATATTTCGGATATTCTCACGAGCTTTCGGAGACACCAGATTGTATTTGTCGCAGACATTCGTATGATGTTTAGGCAAACGGTAATTCATCCGGCTGACAGAAGGTATCAGTTGATACTTTGGCGTGAGACCACGGCCGAGCCAGTCAAGGTCTATGAGTTAAACACGAACACGTATGGGTTACGGTCTAGCCCGTATTTGGCGATGCGTACCCTGCGGGAGTTGGCGTCGCGTGACCGTGTGAGCTATCCTAGAGCCGCCGCTATCCTGGAGCAAGATTTGTACGTCGATGACGTCTGCACAGGGGCAGCCAGTGTAGAGGAAGCTCTGGACCGACGTGACGAGCTCATTCAATTGCTGGAACGAGGCGGCTATGAACTACGCAAGTGGATGTCCAACTCCCCTGAGTTGATGGCTGGTCTCCCAGATGAATTTCAACAAGACCCGCACGTTTTTGAGAATCCTGACCACCCTAACATGTTGTCAGTGCTTGGATTTCAGTACCGGCCCGTCCATGATGAGTTTACCTATCGGGTGGTTTTAGAAACACCGAAGGCCTGGACGAAGCGGTCAGTACTGTCAACGATTGCGAGAACGTTCGACCCGAATGGATGAATTTCTCCAGTCACCTTTGCTCTCAAATGTTTTATGCAAAGGCTATGGGCGGCTCAGTTGACCTGGGACACCCACCTCTCAGGTGATTTGTTGACTGATTGGACGCGAATGTTCGCTATCGGACATAAATAATGTATCGCTGCCGAGGAAATTGGTCCCTGCTGGGGATTACAGGGCAACCCTTCACGGGTTTTGTGATGCCTCTGAACGAGGGTTTGCGGCAGCGGTTTATTTGCGAACCGTCACCTCCACCGGGGAGGTCGACGTGCGTTTGGTTTGGCAAAAAGCAAGGTAGCGCCTATTCGGACAAGGATGACGATTCCAAAACTGGAACTGTCCGGGGCTGCTCTTTTGACCAAACTTTTGAATCACACTCTAACAGTGTTGCGTGGGTCAGTGGTTTTGGAGGATACGGTGTACGCTTGGACGGACAGCCAGATTGTTTTGTGCTGGCTGAAGGCTTTGGACCATAACTTAGAGGTTTTTGTTGCGAACCGTGTCTCCCAGATTGTGTCGTCTGAGGTCCCACTGACCTGGAGACATGTACCAGGAGAATTGAACCCGTCTGATTGTGCATCCAGGGGATGTCAGGCTCCTGAACTCGTTAGACACTATTTGTGGTGGGGACCACCCTGGCTTGCCAAGAGAGAATCGGACTGGCCCCACAGCCATGTAGTAGTATCTTCGGATCATGGCCCCAGAGCGGCCGTGCATGTTACCCAGAAGGCTGAGGACCCTGACGCCGGGTTTCTGCTGGACCGGTATAGCTCACTTGACAAGTTGATAAACGTGTCCACTTGGATTAGGAGATTCGCTCGAAATTGTCGTACTCCTCGCGATCAGCGAACGTTGAACCCTATTCTGACTCCGGCAGAGCGAAACGAGTCGCTGTTGAATTTGGTCCGGTTGGTACAGTCCTCGAAGTTTGGGGCAGAATTGGAGATTATACGAAGTGGACGTTCGAAATTGAAGGGAGCCGTCGCGCGTCCCAACCCCTTTGTTGATTCGACCGGGTTACTTCGGGTAGGAGGAAGATTGCGCAATGCGAATTTGTCGTATTCGGCTCGTCACCCACTTCTGCTCCCCAAGGGGGGACAGTTAGTGAAATCGCCGGTGACTGATCCTCATTTTAAAAACGCGCATGCCGGCTGTAACGCGTTGTTGGCCACGCCCCAGCGGGAGTTTTGGATCTTATCTGCCCGCCGTGCCATACGGAACATCGTGTTTCGGTGCATGCCTTGTTATCGACTTAAGGCTGCCACGATGCAACCTCTCATGGGGGACTTGCCCCCTGATCGTGTGAATGAGGTCAGACCGTTTTCAGGTGTTGGTACGGATTTTGCAGGACCGTTTATGGTGAAGAGTTCACGATTGCGTACCGCTAAGCAATACAAGGCGTACCTATGTGTGTTTGTTTGTTTATCCACCAAGGCGGTACATCTCGAGCTCGTTGCTGATCTCTCGACAGAGGCTTTCATTGCTTGTTTGGATAGGTTTGTTTCTCGAAGGGGACTTCCAAGCTCGGATCCAAATGACCTTGAGGCTCTGACCCCAGGCCATTTCTTGATAGGACAGCCACTTAACGCGTTGCCCGAGCACCCCTTCGAGGGAGTGAAATTGTATCGGTTGTCAAGGTATCAGATGTTGCAGCAGTTTACTCAGAATTTCTGGAAGCGTTGGTCGCTCGAGTATCTGCATATCTTACAAGAGCGCCTTAAGTGGACTGACAAAACTAGCCCCCCTAGTGTTGGTGACCTCGTTCTGGTTAAGGATGCTAACCTACCGCCACTACGTTGGCGCAGGGGGCGCATTGTTAACTTGTTCCCTGGCAAGGACGGGACACCCCGGTCTGCAGAGGTTCTAGTAGGAGGCTCGGTTCTAAAACGAGCGGTAGCAACGTTGTCTCGGCTGCCCGTAGATTAGGGGACAGGTGGGTGCCTGTCCGGGCGGGTGATTGTTCGATTCCAAATCGATATTCGATCGATGGTTTCTGAACGGTCATTTTTAATTTGACGTTAGCTGTCAATCTGGCAGTTTTGACAACTGACAGACGAAAGCCCTCGCAATGTAAACGCGTTTTGATTAGGGTGTTGAAATTAAATCGCAGGGCATCTGGAATGTATTCGGGATTCCCTCAGGATTGTTAATATAGCTGAGTGTGCCGTTGTCTCTCGAACCAGATAAAGTTCGGATTTTCGTGCCCGATTTGTATTTACCAGTAGAAACATAACCTGTGTTGGACACTGTGCTACCACGCTGGCCCGCCAGTCATACCTGGTTGGCTGAAGAACCTGTCTACCAAGAAGAGCCTAGGGTGCACCCGGGCCTTGCAGAGAGACAGGAGGTTGACGGGACCGAAGCACAGACCAGGTTAGATCTACCCCACATAACTTCAGCTCGGTGAATCGCCGACGTTCTCCACTTCTTGGCACCTGATCGTCACGCTACCTCGTAGCTCATGGGCCCCTACGAGGTCATTAGGTGCTGAGAAGCCTGAACACTCGCCAAACCACAATGTAAAACTCCGCGAGTCATTCTGATTGGTTCGTTTCATTTCCTTTCGAAACTCAGTGCTCTGATTGGTTACAGGTCTACTCCGTATACACACTTTATATTTTAGATCACACAGTTCAACTAGAAATAATACTCATTTGTTTTCTATATAAAACAACTTATTGCAATTATAGTGAATAAAGTATATATAGTGAATAAATAAAGAGCATAGTGTCACTGTAGCATCACTGTCCAACGATGTTTGCTACTATCGTTAACTAAATATTTTTATTTCATACTAAAATGTAACATTCGTTTCTGACTTTATTTCATTTTGTGGATTCGAAGCCTGTTTTGTATAATTATGTCAACTAAATCGTGTTTTCATAATTTCCAAGAAAAATATTGTAAGTAAAAGTAAAAACTATTATATTTCTTTCCAGTTATATTTTACTGCTGTTTGTATTGTTTTCAATGAAATAAGTTCAGCATTTAATTTGATATAAGAGAATTTGATCCATCATAACGTACTTAGAATAACCTTCGACGCATATAAGTTGATGAAAAAATCTAGCGTAGCACTCTTTGCTTCGAGCTACGACTTGTTATCTACGCCGCATAGCATTATTTGCTATACTTCAGAAAGCTTTTCGTTAAGAGTTATCTACGAGACGCCCTCATGCTACATTTCATTTTATGCGACAAACTCATAGAGTGAGCTTTTGACAAGTTGAAACCTTTATGTCAACCCGTAATAAATCCGAGCTGACTCTTTACAATGTAGTTTTAAAGAAAAAAGGATTTTGGATAACGTATAGGATCACTTCGTTGTCCGTCTGTTAAGACCTTTTTTCTCAGGAACGCGTGGAAGTTGAAATGAATCATGTCTGTAGTCTCTTGGAGCTGTGAAAAAATCAAACTTCTAGCTCAACGCAATCAAAAGATACGGCTGTTTATTTGATTGATTCTCGCCATGGAATCAAAACCGATATGTTACTTCCCGTTGACTTAGAATCATGAAATTTAGCACGAAGCAAGATGTTATAGCAATGTAAAGGAAAGTAAAGTAAAAATTCAAAAAAAAGTTTGTTCGTTTGTAGTTCCTTGCCAAGAAAAAAGCGATTTGAGCAGATTTCATATATTTTAATCACTGTTATACTCCTTTAGTAATTGCTTAACTTCTTATATACATATATTCATAACAAACCATATCGTCACGCCCTTGCCCATCCGGAATGGCACAGGCACAATTGTGCCTTTGAGCCGGTTATTCAATACTCCATTTTGCGTGACAGGGGGCTAGCGCAACGCGGCAGCTAAGGAGTAATGAAGGTTTTCCATCACCATTAGAATGACCGTATAATGTACTTAAGATTATTTACTTATCTCATTGGTGCATGGTCAACACCGGGATTTGAACCTGCACTACCTGTGTGAGAAGCAAGCGTGAAACCCACTTAACCACTGAGCTCTATTACATAATACAGTATCGTTGTATACCTGTTGTATATACCTTAATAATTAAATAATTAAAACCCTCGATGCGTGAGTTCGACTAGCAACGGCCGTTTTGTTATCCCGTAAAATGAAGAAATAATTTTATTGATTACTAGATAATTATAATAATAATCCAACATTTACTTATTCTAACCTATCTAAATTATCGAATTGTTGTATAGAATGTAGCCGAATATAATTTCTGATAGATAATGGTTTTATAATCTGCACGAGTTATTAAGTGGTCTGATATCAGTCGGGAAAATGATGAACAAGGAATGAGAAATAAACTTGATGTTATGGAACAACGGCATTAGCCTGGTGAGGGTGCACACTAATTTAAGCGACATTCACACGATGAGTTCTACTCAATCCGCCCAACGCGTGGTATAAACAGTCAACGAGAAAGGATCCGTCTCAGGAACGGCCATGCCGCCATCCGACGGCAAGAGAGAGATAACTTATTCGAAGCGTAGGTAAGATGGAGACCACGTTCAGAAATGTAGCAACTCAATTTACAGATAGATAGCTTATTCGAAGTGTCGGAGGTTCATCGAGGCCGCGTTCAGGAACGGCCAACGGACCGATGGCAAGAGTAGAGTAGTGGCCGGCCGTTCCTGCGGCGTTCTAGGTAGAACCTCTGTGTAAATGAGCCTTTAGCACATAACACGGCCTTACTTATACCGTTTATTACAAAACATTAGCTCTACCTAGTGGTATGGTCCTTTTTTGCCAGATAGGGGTCAGTATTCCTTTGCAAGCTGTCTACTGGCATGGCTTGCTTGTTTGAAGCAGATTGACTGCTACGTTCTCCATGAACAGGCAAGGGAAATAATTTCGTTAAAAAGACGTTTGATACTGATATCACATTCCATTAAAGTCAACAAATCCAGTTCAGTATGATGATAATATGAAATGTCAAAAATTATATTTTTATAATTTTCATTTCAGTCACCTAGTGACGTGTAACAACGTCCACTAACGTCGTCATAGCAACATTTAGTTGCCTATATAGTAACGGGTAAGTAGTGCTTGCAAGTTCGTCATAGGTGCTTTAATGACATACACAGCTGTATGGTGCCAGTTTACTGCACAATATTCAAATAACCTTAGGGGGTTCGGAAGTTAATTTTCTTGACCGTCATCGACCGACCGACTTGTTAAACTGAGGTAAACTGTTTCTAAACGGGGTTGCGGCAGCATAGGTAAAACATGGATTAAAAATGTTAAATAAAAGGGCATGGCGTGAAGAATCCTTGGCCTAGCGGTATTCGCACTTCGAAAACGATCGTGCGGTGCAGGAAGCAGGAATAATTACGTGTCGAAAAAGTATGCGAATCGAACTGTCAGCGACTCTTTTGTACAATGACATAAGGTAAATTTTATCTGATCTCGAATACTTTTTCATTATTGCTGCTTGAGCCACTGGTAGCAACATCTGGCGGAGACGAAAACTGTATGGGTGTCTGTTTTATGTGGCATTTGTTTCGGACGCTTCCGTGTTTTGTATGACACGTTAAGCTGTAGGTGGTAGTAGTCGTAAAGCTGTGTCAGAGGCCCTTATAGGGCAACTTGATAACTTCTGACAGTCGGTTTGGCCACAAGCTCGACACCCCACCATCAACCCGCACTGCGCCAGCGTAGTGGAGTATGGTTCAATCTTAGTCGTATCCGGGTTAAGGCCCGTGACCCTCGGTGGAGACATTGTCAGTGGCTACATGTATAATTTATAACTGTAACATAGCGTCACGTATTTTGCCCGCGTTTACCCAGTAATCCAATATTTCGTTTAGCGTGACAGGATTCCACAAGGCCGTAACTCTGGACATAATAGTTACCTTACGATGTTTTCAGTAAATTTGTTTTTCATAGATAGTAAGAAAAATCGATGGATAAATTCCGTTTACAGGTTGCAGGAAACGTGACGTGCGCTAGGAACCCGACGTACAAAACATTCTTGTCGCAAATGCTCTGTTCCCCGGAACGAGTCTTTTCACATGGCGCGATAACGCTATCCGAACGATATCGTATTACTACTTTACACTTTCACATTAGTCGCCGTTATCGTCTGCGGGGTAAAGCTGAAAGTTCAATTACGCGTATCTACTTTCGTTTGCCAGACTCTACGTATCTCATTGGTACATAATCAGTGGCAGAATTCGACCCTCATTTCCTGCGCGATAGGCGAGCGTGTAACCACTAGACCACGAATTCTCTTTAATTTCCATATTAAAAGTCGTTGTCTACCAAAGTAAAAACGGTTAATGTCGTGAAGCCCGCATTCTGAGGCTTGCCGTTATGTGTCGTCGACTGTACAATGTACATACAAGCAGGTATGCCTGGTAATCTCGGCTGTACCACGCTCCAGCTAGCATCTCGATGGCATGTGAAGATCGATTACACCACAACAGATGGATGCACCTTTACACACGATTATGTGAAAGAAAATATATATTTTCGGTTTGCCGTGCGTTGAAATGATTCGTGAAGACAAAATACGAGGGCGGTGCAATTCGAATGTTTCATCTTCATTACGATTAGCCATCGTTAATTTATTCATCCATTTGCAGCTTGTGGAAAGTTGCTCAGCATGTGGAAACGATCATCCCTCATCATATTTGTGAAACCCATAGGGTGCTGAATAAGTCCACGGATTTGTTTCAATATTCTTCTAAACGTGATTTGCGACCATTCTCTCAATTCTTGCGGATTTCCCTGGATTATGCAAGACACTGCTGCTTGGCCACTCAAATCGCATCGATGACACATGGCTACCTTGTCCTGATAATATTTGGTCATGGTTTCATGTGGGGTCTTCCTTATATTCCTTATATTCATGAGTTTCCTTATATTCATTCTTTTCCATTCTTCCTACGTATATTCGTACTTATATAATCGGTTGTACCACAACCGTAGTTATAGTTTTATTTCAGCATGAAAAGTTGTAAATTTCGCCTATTTGGTCGAAGTTTGTCAGCCAAATTTTAGCATTAAATTTTACGGCGTTCAGTCTTACGGAAACGCTTGTTTTTGCTCGGCGGTGGATTTTTCTGTGCTAGATAATCTTTAACGGGGTGCAGCGGCGGCTCCGGCCTTACTCGCTGCTTCCCATATAGGAAGATGCGGTTCCTTCAGGAGAGGAATCATAACTTTTTTCAGCTTTATCCTCGTCCTGCGTGCATCATCCGCCCAACCAAAAGCTAAACGTTTTTCCAATGAGGTTAAAAACTGAAAGGCCGTCGCGATCGTCGTAGATGGCACCACTGTTGAGTGTGACGGTCTCACTGGCTACTACTATACAGGTCTCCTAGTGTAGTAGTCAGGGCTCCTTCCGCGTAGTACCAACGTATTGTTACACCTAGACAGCGTTTTACAATTTTAAGACCAATCAATTAACCCTAGATTTATTTAAGTACTTTTGTTATTGTAACAATGAAAATAAACATATTTCATTTCGTAATTTCATTTCATTTCATTTCGTTCCTAAGAACCGCCGTATTGTTTATTTGTTGTTGTTTGCTAAAGTATTCATTATCAGATTAAACGATAAAAAAATATTCGTCCTGTAGTGTAGCTCAGTTAAAAGACGCGCTTAAAAAAGGAAAGCGTCTACCGTTGATAAAAAAACAGCTTAAATTGAAAAGTAAGTTAATAACTGGCATTGTTATAATTTGACGGTTAGGTTGCGTCTTTTTTTTAAAGTAATTTTTTTTGTTGTACTGTAGTCTACAACACTACTTATGTTACCTGCCTTGGATGAGTAGGTACATGGATGTGAATGCCAGCACTAATCTCCCAACTCTGTCTAGACGATATATATAAGAGTTTTCAGAATGTTTGGAAAGCATTGAATCATGATTTCTTCGCGTTTTGTATTTTGGCTATTATTAAGATTCAATTATACATGGGTATCAATATTTTGTTTCAGGTTTCAAGAACTGAATAAAGGGATATGTCTATCCGATCGTTCTTGTATTGTCTGTTTGACTCTTTTGACTTTAGAATACGAAAATATAGAGGGCACAGCAGTTTTCTTCAACACTTTGTGTATAGATTTATCACCTGTATAAGAATTGCGTCCATTAAAACCTTCAGTTAGTAAATGGGCAGCACATAACATTGACCAAGTTGTGCTGTTACAGATTTCTTCTCTTACCTTCTTTGGGGAATAAATTAATCCTGTATTTTTAGACATTTTGAGAATCAAAAGCTGCACAAAAAGTAATAGTATGAAATTATGTCTAAAACAATTTATTTGTTTACAAAAATACTAAGGAAAACTGTCAAATTGATGGAACACTCAACAGTGGTGACATCTGTAGTGAGAAATAGGCAGTTTTTAAGGCCGTTCACAACCCGTTTTCCCTCCAGAACATAGAAACCCAAAAATTCTGAACTTTTTAAATCAACACCCAGATAAAACGACACCATAGATAAGATGATAATGCTCTATGAATAACTTAATTATAACATTACGACAATAGGATACATGAACACAACCTGCTTCGCCCATTAAAAATCCATGACCTGCTCTCTGGTGCTATTACAATATATTTACTCTCGTGACTGCTTCGTTATGCTGATAATCGGAATCATCACAATCATTTCAGCTGGTTAAACGCGAGCGCACAAAATTAGGTCAAGTTCGCGAAAAGGGCACCGATTGACTGACTTTCCATTCAGCGAGAGATTGATCAACAGTTGTACAGAATGCCAACGGATCAACATTTACATTAGTTACTGATTTAAATTTAACAATATGTTTAGTATAAGAAGTCTATGAGAAGCTTGCTTCTATCCAGGGTCAACAAGCCAGCCAGTCTTAGGACTCACAAAATAAAACAAAGATCAACCATTACATAAAGGAGTTCAATTATTTCTTTCCTTCGCCTTGGTCGCTTTGCATTAAAATGAACAATAAGCCCACCGCAGGTTTGTGACTTTAACCTTTTTTTTATTGACCGCTTATTACAATTTGAGTAATACGTTCATGTACGAAAATAAAAATACTTTTAATTCATCGTACATTTTTAAAGAATATCATTATTGGTACAGTTTAAACCTTTACATTAAATATGAGATTAGTTAAACAAAATCAATCAATACAGTTTCAAAAGTAGTGTTTTGACAACGGACGCCATGGCTCTCTTTTTAGGCCTCTTTTTTACCGAAATCTATTCGATGTTCAGTTGTGTTTCAAAGTGTGGTAAAACTCATTGGATAATTATTGGTCTTTGGTACTTTGTAAAAAGGACTTTACTTAAAAATTACTATTTACTGCAAACCCGTATAACAACCAAAATACTTATATTTGGAACGTTTAGTTCGCAAAACATCATGAAAATGAAAATACATTGAGCCTGGAAAAGGCTATCCCTTACTCTGTCATGATATTTGATGATGTGGCATGTGGAAAACAATATTAGAGACTACTTTGCAATGGTTGATATACAAATATATATCCTTTTATCTCAATTAAGCGAATAATAAAGTACCAAAACAACTTGTTCGTGGAAACGCTAATCTTATAGTTCTATTTAAGCTGGATGAAATAAATACGAAACATTTTTTGACAAGCACGTGAATCTAGTAGTATACATACCTTGGAATCATTTTTGAATGTGTTTACGGTTCATTCCAAAGTTTGGAATGAACCGTAAACCTATCTTGTAATAAACAGGGATTGTAAAAAAAAATGCTATCGATTTAAATTGGATACATATTGTTGAATAACGTTGACTATTCTATTTGTCTTTGAAAATCAATAGTTGAATAACTGTTACATTTGATGTTGCGGGGGCACGACACACAAAATTAAAACGGAGCTGGAAAAGACGTTGAAAAAAGAAATCGTCAAATCCCCTGATGCAGTAAAAAGAAAAGTAAAGCAGATAATTTATTTCAGAAACACGGAATCTTTAAACAAATTTTAAAAAACTCCGTCAGACTAAGACTCTCACGCGGAAAGACACAAAATAAAAATGTAGCTGGAAAAGATGTTGAAAAAATAAATCGTTAAACCTCCTAATGCGGTTAAAAGAACAGAAAAGCAGGTATTTTTTCTTTCAGAAACACCGATTCTTAAATCAGTGTTTCTGAAAGAAAATGTTAAACCAAATTTAAAAAAATCTCCGTCACACTAAGACTCTCACGCGGAAAAACACAAATTAAAAACGGGGCTGGAAAAGATTAAAAAAAATAATCGTCAAATCTCCTGTTGCGGTTATAAGAAAAGTAAAGCAGATAATTTTGTTTCCGAAACACTGATTCTTTACACTAAATAAAAAAAGACTCACACGCGGAAAGACACCTTGGGCGTTAATCAGAATGCAGAAGTGCAGCAACTCTGATGACCGATATTTAAAACAAATTTCACTCTTATAGAAAATCAAACTGAACAAAAAACTTTGCATGTATCTGAAACTGAAAGCGGTATTAGTGAATCTGAAAACGAAAGCAATACTTTATACTTGTCAAATATATCACATAACACAGCAGCGGATGCGAATGAAAGTCCAAATAGCTATCTCTCTCTCTTGGTCGATGAGTTTATTTTCGTTGACCTCGCAGTGCTTCGCCCATTTGTTATTGCCTCTCTGGAACAGATCACACAGCAAGTCTTTCGATCTCCAGTCAGTCAGTCTCCACTAAGCCTTTGCCAAGTATGATAAGGGTATTTCACGGAAAACGAAAACGCCATTTCCCAAACGGAAATACCTTAACCATTAATGTATAGGTATATCTACCTATACTCGAATAGACCTAATATATTCGCGTGACGGCGAGATTGCCCATCTGGTCGATTTGAATAGATCTGAAAATAATAGAATAAATTCATATGGGAATGATACATTTATGTTACATTATTCGTAGTGATGGATAGTTATTTAGAATCGGATAGAATTTGATATTGTATTTATTATTATGAGGCCTTAAGGTCCCAATCATGGGCAAAAGCCATATAAATCTTTAAACTCTCGACCTACCCGTACCGTCTATCACTTTTTTAATGATTGTTTTTATTTTTATTTTATGTTATTTGATTTACATAATTAACATTTCCGGAAGCGTCCTAGCGGCCTAGCGGTATTCGCACATCGTAACGAACGTGCGGATAGCACCATTTAGGCGAGACGGGTACTGGATGGGTGTCCGTTTCTATGTGGCATTTGATTCGGGTGCTTCCGTGTTTCGGATGATACGTTAAGCTGTAAGGTCCTGGCTGATATCGCCGGTGGTAATAGTGCAGCTTAATAGTACCTGACACCCGACGGTTGGCCACTAGCCCGACACCCCTGCATCAACACGCACACAACCAGCGTGGTGGAATACGGCTCAGTGGCATAAACAAATATTCGTCGCCGAGTTATGCGTATTTGCGCGTGCTGTGGCTGAAGTCGCTGTTAGGTGACACGGGCATAGCGTATCTATAAAATCTTTCTATGTAACTATCTATCTTCATTTATACTATGCATCTATCTGTAGCTAGCAATGGTTTTAGCAGAAAGCATTTTAAATTAGAAATAGTATTTTTCGACGTACAAGTAGAAATACCAAATATATACAAAATACTTTGACTAGAAATAGCCTTTGTTCAATTTAAATGTGCTTTGGAAATGGATTCTAGCTTTTCGCTGTAAATCAATTTCGGAACGTGGCTCAGACCGCTCGAAGCTGAAGGTGGAGTTTTATTTATGTAGATGAAATTTAGGTATTGTAGGTGGTATCGAAGTATTACCTGCAATGTTTCCGCGTATATCGGTTTGCGTATTCAATAACGTCTCCGATGCATGGGGTGACTTATTTGGTCGGAACGCTGGGCTTATATATGCCACCGTATAAGATTATCAAAACTATTAGTTGATAAACTAACGTTTTTTTCCTCGTTAGTTGGTCAACTATCGACAGATAGTTAACTGTAGCGTACTGCTTACTATATGTCGTGTTAGTTGATAAACTAACGGTTAAAACCGTTAAATAATAAACCTGTTTAAACTTGAATTGCAAACGAAATATCAGGGCAAACACTGCGGTAGCTAAGGTGAAGACTAGAGGGGGCGAGCGCAGCGAAGCCCCCGAATAGTCTTCGGGTTAGGTAGACATGTAAGAACAAAAGAAACGTAAATTCTACACCCTGTCGGTCTGGTTTACTATCTATCGATAATTGATCAACTAACGGTTTTGACTATCTTACGGTGACATATACAACATTGTGTGAGATCGTGTTTTCGTTAACGGTTAAATTAACTGTGGTTATTATTTTTCTTAGTATACCTATAGAACGATTTAACTGCAATAAAAGGAGAATAGGCTTTGTAGCATCAACTAAAAATTACCAAAATAATGTATTTACCTAACCAAGCCTGACTCCTAAATATAAAAAAAGTTTCATAATAAGATTAATAATATTTTTAATAAAAAATACAGCAATCCGCCATGTTTTGTTGATCACCATCCAGAGCGGATATTAATTTAACGTCCCCTGTGGTGTTGCGTTCGAGGCTGGGCTTCCCAAGCAAGAGGTCATGGGTTCGAATCCCGGCTGGGAAGAAAGAAAAGAATTCAGGATGTTTACATATTTGTGACGTCGCTGTTTCTGTTTCCCACGACAGTGTGGGGCCAGAAGCAATGTTTGTGCCTGTGTCTAAAGTTATGTGAGATTCCCTAAGCCTTTAGGTCCTTTGCTTTGGTCTCATTTACAAATTCATGGCGACACAAGCGACGCCATGACACTGGAGCGTTTTCGGCGGAAGTGGTAATGTGAAAATTAAAATGTATTAATTTTCTCACTAAACATTTATTTATGGAAATATGATTGAAATAGTAAATTGTTTTTGTAGGTTTACGGGCATTATGAAACAGTTTTTCAAAATTAGTTACAATGATGAAATACAAATTAAAATCAACGATCATCTATGAGAATTGAAGGTGGTGGCGGTCGCCGGGGTGGAAGTATCCAAGTAATTAACAAAAAATGTAGGGTCAACGACGTGCATTTTTGTAAAAGTCTACTTAAGTCGCAGTATAGTGTATTCTCAAGGTAATTATTGAGGTCCAACACAATTTGGCCGCGTTATACAACGGCATTATGTGACACGCAACACGGCACCGTTCCGTTTCTCGAGGTTTTTCGTTTTGACATATCTGTGCAGATGTCTTGTTAGTTTTTTTTTCATAACTAGGTCAGGCACGACGGGGAAATAGCAACCGTGTTCGATTAAAACAGTCGCCGCTTTAATCCGAGGCCGGGGGTAACGGAAAGTACACATTCAACTGAAACGTTTCTTTGTTTATTTAACACCTTTGTTTGGTTTGTATTTTAATATTTGTATATTTATGTGGAGTAGTTTAGGTTTTAACCCCATTGTCCCCGATTTCGCCAACGATGAATAGACCCTACTTAGGTGACGTGACGTGACATCGATCTGACGAAGGCCTCGTTTGCATGGCATGTTCTACGGAATTCAGGGATTGAGTACCCAAAAGGGTCTACCGTAGACTTTTTCAGAAAGATTTCACGTCAAGTCACCTAAGTGAGCACGATGCCTTACGCAACAATAATTTCGGGATATCTGCTAAGGTAAATGCAAGTTGGGCCACAGCCTTTATTTGTTTCTATTTCACTGTAAGAAATTTTCAAGTTATTACCCATTACGGTTCTAAAGATATTAGTCGCGGTACGAATTAAGAGCGCTGGGCGACGTTGGCGGGAATTACTGTGCATATGTACAGGTATCGAAAAGTGACTACTGCGCATTCAAGGTCACCACTCATAACGTGTGGCGCGACGTATAGAGCCGGTCAGATAGTCTTAGCGGCAGCAGCGGTGTGTCATATTTATATGAAAATGAAACAGTCAACCTCAGTGAGAACGAAGCCTTCATTAGTAGAATCTTGTTAGTATAAAATAATAAATATTTCTTCTTCTTGTTGTATCCTTTGGCAATGGAACCCTAAAAACTAACAGAAAATCTCAAGCACACGCCAGATGAAATACTGAACCTAACGCAATATTCTTTATTCTTTACCATGCAGTATTCGACCAGCCGCTGACTTCTTCCAAGAAAACAGCTACTCAACTCTGCAAAACCCTTTCCCGAAAAGCGTGCACTTTAACCCTAATGCAGCAAAGTGGCAAATCCTTTGTTTCATGTTTATATGTAAAGCCCCGCTGGCAACTTGCCAGACAATATTTTAACATATTTCCTTAGAGCAGACAAAGGGAATCCTCGGTATAGAATGTTACAGTTGAAATGTCGTGGTACTGAACCGAAAGAAAATGCCGAAGCGTAAGTTACTTGGTTGAAGTTTACAGACGAGGTCAAGGGATATGCGTTATTAAATCAGGAGTTAGTCGTCATCTCGCACCAAAGAAAATCGCACCGCGGTGCGAGTTGACCCTGTTCGATAAAATCTATTTTTGTTGTCGTCAACTCGCGCTAATGTGAAAATTTGAAGGTAGTCAAGCACAGTCAATACAAAAATTCTTATGATTTTTTTAAATATTTAACAATAGTAAATTTTCTAGAGTCTAAAAAGAAAACATTTTATATGTGTTACGTAAATTATAAGCACCTATAATTAATCAACAATATCACGATGTTTCAAGCATCTGGCTTATTATTATAAATATTCGAAATAATAAATATCAATATAAAATTCTTGAGATCTAATGAATTACACATCAGGATTTGTTATTAGTCGAGCTATATTTAGATTAAGTTTTTACGAAGGAATTTAAATTTTTGACTATCCCCCTAGTTAATTATAGCTGGTTAATTGTGGTATCATTATTTTCCAATTGGATGGTAAGGTAGTTAATAAATATGGTAGCGTTGCTTATTAGAAGTTTCACGTTTCTTCAGAAAACTGCCTAGTTTATTTATATAGTCTAATTAAGGTTTGTTATTCTGTAGTCACTTAAAGTTGTTAAAAACAAAACTTCTTGTTCAACGCAATCAAAAGATACGGCCGTTTAAGTCGCTAAATTGCTGAATTTGCTTGATTCTCGCAAAGGAATCAAAGCCAATAGAGAGCTTTCCGTAATTTGGCAAAAAAGTGAGGTCTGGGTCAGCACAACTAAATAAAAAATCTGAAAACCAAAAATTTGTAGTTCCATGACAAAAATAACGTGATTTATTCGGAACCCTCGGTGCGCGAGTAAGACTTGTACTTGGCTTGTTTTTGATCTTGGTAGGTTTTTATTTTGAAGTTTACTTGTACGATGGTACGAAACCAATTTTTATTTCCTAATATACACATCCTCAGTACAGTACACTAAATAAGTAACACCTTCTTCCTTAAAAAACCTCAGCGTCGCTGGACCTGACGCTCTTTCGATGGCCGAACAAACAACGAAATAGATTACGTACTATCCTCTGATCAATCTATAGTAAATAAATAACAGTGCTCAATCAAATAAAATACAGCTCCGATGACAGACCACTTCGTGCAAGAATTTGACTCAACAAAAAAATTCATCGTAAAAATCTTTTTATAAAACGAATCAAGAAACTTAGATGCAATAACGCAACATTTAATTACTCAAAGACCGAGGGTGGTTGGGTCGGATCGCGATTTTGAACCCTATGCCATGGTAATAAATTTTAAAACCTATAACGAAGATGTTAATGCACACTCCTTCAATTTAGAACTCGCCAACCAGTTTTTGATACTCAACGTAGACACAGATGATATAGAATCACAATACAAAAATATCAAAAGTGTTATAAAGCTTGCAAGTAATAAATTCAAACAAGATAGATCATGCAAAGGAGATCATTCATTTTGGGCCAAAAGTGAAAGTGCCGGCCAGAAAAAAAATGTGATATTCGGATAGAACACACAATCCCTGAACATCCCTGAATACACAAACCTAAACCTGTGCTGTCAATGGCCACGTTTTTACAGGCTATTGAAATTAAATAAAAATTATATTAGGATAGTTTTGTTTAGAGCATTTGATCGTGACTATTGAATTATTTTGTATTATAATATAACGCTGACGCTTGTTTAACCGACAGCCAAGTGAAAAAGGAGGATCATTTGTTTATGGATGTATGTATGACTGTTCCTACGTTACTTCATATCTACCTAACGGCTCAACCGATTTTGATAAATAATACGTCATTAGATTTGTCTTAATCGCGCGATTGTCAATAACGTATTATTTATCAAAACTGGCAGATAAAAAACCTTTTTTGTTCAAGATCCTCGAGTTGGGTAATTGTTACGTCACTCGAGGATCTCGAACAAAAATGAAAGAAAGCTCGCTCTTAGTTAGCTATATTATTACTATAATTATTAAAAAATAGCAGACATAGATAAAGAAAAGTGAAATGATACAACATTCAATTGTAATATTGTATTAAATTGTATATTCAAAAAAAATATGTCATAAAATAAGTAAATAAGTTAAATCTTTAAACCCTATAACAACTAATATAATGTAATACGTATAAATAATTTATATACACATCCAGTCCCTATTCACTATACTCAAACATATACACATTACACTACTTGTCTTTTCTATTACACAAGTCACCTTCATTCATCACACATACACACATGCACATGCAGTAGCTGATGCACACACAGAGGTATAATTAAATAACTCATAGTTTCTGCTTCAAAAACAAAAAATCTTATTATTTATTGTTTTAAAGCAGAAAATATAGAGTTTTAACTAAGGCATTTTATTAATCCTCTCCTAATCTCACGAACACATCATCTAATCGTATTGCGGGTGGGCTGAGGTAAGGCTCATGTCTACCATAATCCATATACCAGACTATTGTCATTGTATAGAAGCAGCATCCTATGGTCCTCTTACCGATGTTACACGAACAGTAATAATAAGCTATTGCTCGACGTCCACTTGCTGCCCAATTTAATCCAATATATACGTAGTATTTGTTTGCCTGGATGTGCCGGGATTGAATTCGTCCTCTTATGATGCACAAGTTTTCCCCTTCAAGTTCCCTGACGATTTCTTGGGGAACCCCACCATCCAGCTCAATAAATAAAGCTCCATTGGATTGAAGGTGCTCTTCTTAATATCTTTTTGCTTGTTTAAGCTGGTATATACCAAGGCTAAACAGTATTAATTCTTCTTCACTCAGCGTTGGGAAATCATTAAAATCAGCCATATCTGCAGTCATAACTTGGAATTGTGTACGTCTTCTGTTTAAATTGTGTCTGGCTACTAGATCACCCAGTGTATTATGCATGTTTATTCTTTCACCTATTATTTGAAGGAAATCAGTTGCATGAACGTTATCCACTATCAAGACATGATAGGCATTTATTAACGCGGCAGCATTTCTAAAATACTATATTGTATAGTGCAGTATTATATTGACATTGACGTGTCTCAAGGCGGAAATCTCTGTTGAACCGGCCGTTTATGACTTCCACGACCCATCTGCAAATAGTGACCAGTCGCGACTTATTAGCTTGCTCCGTTGTGAGTTGCGTTTCCCTAGGAAGTTTTGTCTCCGGCATCTTTGCAGTGAATCCATTTTCTTCAAGGGTGGAAATTGCATCTCTGAATCGACGGTCTAATATAAATACGTCCCCATTGCGATAAAACCATTGAAATAATCCGTCACCGTGATCATTTTCGTTTTCTGCAATAATCCGCATTATTTGCGCATCGGAAGAAGTAGCAGCGTGTGGAGCAGAAACTTCTATGATGTGCCCGTCACAACAAACAAACAGAAACGGTTTATACAAGTTTCGAAACTTATGGCTGCTGTAGGATTTCCTTTGAAAAACTTGCTGCCAACAGGGTCGACAAATTACCTCTGTAGGTTGTTCCTGTAAGCCCATATATATGTATAGGTATATAAATAGAGATTAGTAATCATATTTATAAATGTAGGTACATAGACATACTTAAGACTTATAGAACAAATTGAATGAAATAATCCATACCTGTCGATCTAGTAGATCTGCAATTACGAACTGTGCTATATTGATATGCTGTGACACTCGGGACGTCCAAGTATAACTTCGGCGATCGCCAATTGGCGTACGGCATGAAATGCATAATTGTTCGTTCATAACTTCAGTGAATTCAGTAACAAATATTGTATTTAACTTCGATATAATAACCCTTTTTTTTGGGTAAGTACTAACTTTTAATTGTCAAGTTATTCAGGACGTCCAAGTATAACTTCGGCGATCGCCAATTGGCGTACGGCATGAAATGGATAATTGTTCGTTCATAACTTCAGTGAATTCAGTAACAAATATTGTATTTAACTTCGATATAATAACCCTTTTTTTTGGGTAAGTACTAACTTTTAATTGTCAAGTTATTCACAAAATACTTGCGGAGGTACCGACGCTCAACTTGCTGCCAACAGGGTCGACAAATAACCTCTGTAGGTTGTTCCTGTTAACACATCTATATGTATAGGTATACAGGGTTATTTTTGGACCCTAGCCAAAAGTTACTATTATTTTAGGGACGTCATTCTGAGCAACTTTCACTAGGAAACCAATTTGATCAGAGCAACTTTATTTTTCACTTCGCAGTACATTTTGGCCTGAATGGGTCAGCTGATTTGTATGAGGAAGTAAAAAATTAAGTTACTCTGATCAAATCGGTTTCTTAGCGAAAGCTGCTCAGAATGATGTCCATAAATTAATAGTAACTTTTGGCTAGGGGTCCAAAAGTAACCCTGTATAAATAGAGATAAGTAATAATATTTATTTATGTAGTTATATAGACTTACTTATGACTTATAGAACATATTGAATGAAATAAACCATTCCTGTCGATCTAGTAGTTCTGCAATTACGAACTGTGCTATATTGATATGCTGTGACACTCGGGACGTCCAAGTATAACTTCGGCGATCGCCAATTGGCGTACGGCATGAATTGCATAATTGTTAGTTAATAACTTCAGTGAATACAGTAACAAATATTGTATTTAACTTCGATATAATAACCCTGTTTTTGGGTAAGTACTAACTGTTAATTTTCAAGTTATTCACAAAAAACTTAGAAACCATTTACGAAAACAATTTTCAATCGTCGCGCTCTTTTTACAGCGATCACTTTCAAACAAAAAAGAAAAACATAATTGCCAACTTTTTAGGCACAGAATTCAATCTTTCAGCCTATTAAAACCATAAAAATTAAAAAGCATCCGATCTTTTTAGAGCCCGCATACAAATGGTTTAAATGAGGGTCATGTTTTAATATCGACTAGGTATTATCTATTCTATGAAGGATAGATGATCATGATGATGATGACGGAAAATGATGATGATGAATATCATGATGTCTATGAATATCCAGAAGATGATGATGATGACTGACAATGATGATGATGATGATGACGATTATGAATATGACAACAATCATGATGATGATGACTGACGACGATGATGATGTTTGATGATGATGATGATGACTGACGACGATGATGATGATGATGATGAATATGACAACAATCATGATGATGATGACTGACGACGATGATGATGTTTCATGATGATGATGACTGACAACGATGATGATGATGATGATGATGATGATGAATATGACAACAATCATGATGATGATGACTGACGACGATGATGATGTTTGATGATGATGATGACTGACGACGATGATGATGTTTGATGATGATGATGACTAACGATGATGATGATGATGATTATGAATAATACAACAATCATGATGATAATGACTGACGACGATGATGATGTTTGATGATGATGATGACTGACGATGATGATGATGATTATGAATATGAAGATGATGAGTATGATGATGATGAACGGTTACGATGATAAAGATGATGACGCGCAAGGGGGCCTTAATGTCAATTTCGCATCAAGTGTATGCCCTACACATTTACAAAGGCACAGCACATCATGCAAACTGCGTACTTATTGTGATAAAAACTAGAGATGCAACGAATATTCGACAATTAATCGATATTCGGCAACTATTCGGTATTCGATCTATTCGGCCACTTTTTTCAGTATTCGGTATTCGGCCGAATACTATCTACTATTCGGCCGAATACCGAATACCAATAGAAATAAAATTAAAACGCAAATAAAGCTATTTGTGTATTATTAGTATTACATCGTTAATATTAATTTTATTTGTAATTCATTTGTTTAAATTGATCTGTGATAAAAACTCTAAAAAGGGCAATAAAAAAATATTTTTACCGAATAATCATTTCTTAGCCTTTATATTGAGGATGGTAGTTTTTTTTAAACATTTAACATATAAAATAATAACAGCCGATTGCGCTTTTTTTCGTTCACAATACCTGCTACTAAGAATAATATCTCAATACTAAGAATAATATCTCAATACTCAACATTTATTGCATTCCATAGGTTTACAAAGTTTTACTATAGTACACACTACACAAGGTCATGAAAGTTATTTTTAACAAAACTGAAAAAGGTTACTGTTTTGATTTGGTTAACCATCGGTTATAATATAACGATCTTCCATACGGTTAAGACAAGCACTCTTCAAATATAACTCTCTTGGTATCTCATTTGCAATCGTACCTTTTCTACTCCCGATAACATAAAACACAGCAAGTTTTATGACGACTTGCCGGCTGGTGAGCCAAATAATCCCTCTCCGTCACCCCCGCATGGACCACAGCGAGTAATATCGTAACCTGGAAGGCAAATCTCCCACATTCGAATGCGTATTCTACAAAGGGGCGGAGCTTCGGCCAAGGAACAATCGCGAAGGAACTTCGGCTATTAAAGGACGATAAGTGCCAGCGTTATATTATAATACAAAATAATTCAATAGACACGATCAAATGGTATAAACAAAACTATCCTAATATCATTTTTTATTAAATTTCGATAGCCTGTAAAAATGTGGCCATGGACCGCACAGGTTTAGTGTGATAGTAAAAGATTATGGGGATTGTGTGTTCTATCCGGATTTCACTTTTTTTTTCTGGCCGGCACTTTCACTTTTGGCCCAAAAATGTATGGGCCGTGAATGATCTCCTTCTTATAATAATAATCTAGTGCAAACTGCAATAGAAAACAAGACCTCGAGTTGTCAAACAGGGAATCTCGATAAACAAATCCTGGGTTACAAGGTTAAATGACGAGAATGGTCAACACCAAGTAAGCAGTGAGAGAGTAATTGCAATTTGCACAAAATTTTACAAAGAGCTGTATTCAGAGTTATCAAAGCCAGACCACATCCCAAATTCAGAATACACTTGCCCAAATTCCATTCCTACCATAGGCGCCAAAGTTTATCATGCTCTCAAAAAAATGAAATATAAAAAAGCCCTGGTGAAGATGAGATAAAAACAGAAGCCCTAAAATTTGGAAGACCTGTCCTACTACCATATATCACCAAAATTTGCCATTACATACTTCTAAAGGGAAAAATACCAAACAATTCTGTTATTCCGATATGATTTTACTTCACAAAAAAGGCGATAAAAGCGATATCGGAAATTGTAGGCCTATCAGTCTCATATCACACATTTATAAAGTTCTAATTAAAGTGATAGAAAACCGCATTGCTTCACAACTGGATTCTCATCAACCTCATCAACTTCTTCAGGAACACAACGGAAAAAAGCAATGAGTACAATAATATCCTTTACCTCGCTTTCGTCGACTACTCTAAGGCGTTTGATAGCATCACCCGTGAATCAATCTTTTCCGCAATTCACAGCCAAACTATTGATCGGACCTTGATTAATATTCTGGAAAACGTATATCAAAATAGCACAGCCAACATAAAAATACAAATAGCAGGACATCAATTTCCCATAGAAAGAGGCGATAAACAGGGAGACCCGCTATCTCCGAAACTCTTTACCAGTACCCTAGAAGAAGTGTTCAAGAAGCTGGCGGTCCTATGGGCGGACAGAGGCATTGACGTTGGTGGCAGAAGGCTCACGAACCTTCGCTACGCAGACGCCATAGTCCTGTTTGCCCCATCTGCATCCGAGCTCCAGCGTATGTTACAGGAACAGCGATGCGAGCCTTGAGGTTGGGCTGAAGATGAAACGGTCGAAAACACAAGTCATGACTAGCAGCGAGAAACGTATTATGTCGATGAGTACATTTACCTGAGCCAGATAGCGTCCTTCGAAAACAGGCAGGATGAAGAAATTGCAAGACGCATTTCTAACGTCTGGAAGAGTTTCTGATTCATGAAGGCGTTAATGAAGGGCAACCTTCCGCTGTCACTTAAGCGCAAAGTCATCGGACATGAAAACAAAACAGTACACATATTTATATTTCGCTGAATGGCCAAATTAATAAAAATTTCATAATAGCATAGCAACGTGAAACGAAAGAGTTAAGAAATAAATTATGCCTCTTTTATAAAATAATATTCTATTACTTATTGTAGTCATACTACATACTTGGGTGGTATTGAGGCAATTATTTAGGAAAAGCAAAGAAAAGCGATAAATATTTAATATGTTCACATTACGCTTTTATGTGTATTAAAATGTATGAAAATATATCAAGGATCATTTCGTTATTACCCCTTTTTCATAAATCGTGGTGTACTTTTTTTTTTAAATAACAAACGTCGCGCTCCAGGACACTTTCGGGGCCGCGGGCAGGTGACGCACACCCCGGAGAAGTGGGGATGGTACACGTAACATTTTACCTTCCCTCTAAAACATACAAATCCCGATAGATAAAATAACCACCAAAAAATTGTGCAAATTAGCTTTATTTGTGTGACATGGGCAAGTCCCGCTTCCATCAACATTATCATCATAAGTGTCAGAACAGAAGAACCAGTAACAGTCTTGTAGAGATAAATAAGCAAAAGTAACAAAAAATATGTAAAGAAAGTTAAGTAACTTTTACGGCAAAGTATCTTTGCATATTTACCCCAAGCTACTTATGGTCCGCCGCGCGAACGATACCACTGAAGTGCCTAATGATAGCGGTCCACAGCGAGCGGTAGCTACACAGCTTTAGTCCGCGCGCGAGTTGACTGCAGCCGTGTCTAAGCTCCTTGCCCTCCCACCGCCTCTACTCCTGACGCCTCGTCTCAAGCGCCAACAGTGTATGTAGTACTGCTTGATAGCCCAGCCTAGCCTGTGTGGTAGTGGTGTTTCCCACTGCTGGGTAAAGGCTCAAATATACATGTGATATAGGTTTTGATTTTGGTATCTGGTACAATATAATCAACTCCTCCGCTGCGATGCGCTCTCAGGTCAGATCAAACCCCAAGTTTCGTTCGGAAGTTAGTTGTGGTTCACTCGATTATTTGCTTGAAATAATCAATAAATAGTCTGGTGAAGGACCATGTTGGCGAATGCAGCTCTCAGAATTAGTAAAAACCTGTTACGCAGAGGAAATGGGTGTATTTACAATTTGACAAAACGTAACGAATACAAAGACTTAGAAAAGCTATCAGTATTGTACATAATGTCTTCACACAAGTATTTATGTGTATTTGACTATCTAGTCAAATACCGTATTTTTGCTCACAATGGAAACTCATCCTATAGCTTCCTAATCCCTTCCTTACGTACGGCACACTTCAGGCGATGTAATTAGGTTCATGGTGTATTCTAATTATAATATGTATGCATAATGTATTTCTGCGGATGGGTGTCTTCGGAAGGCGTGGTGGAAATGGGCTATCATAATTTGGGCGACGTTTATTATTAGTAGGTGTATAATGACAGTTTAAATTCACTTCACGATCGTTCGGGCCTACGGGCTCGACAGATGGATCGAAAAACCTATCGACAGATGGATCGAAAAACCTATTGACAGTTCAAAAATGACAGATCAAATTCATTCAAGAACCTTTAGGTCTACGGACTCAACAGATGTGTTGAACGCTAGATATTTTCAGATCGCAATGTATTAGTGTTTGTTAACCTCAATATATTATGTTTAGGTCCAAAATATTCATTAGTCTAACACTGATTCTCGATTGCAGCATACCTACAGCAGCATGAAGTTTTTAAAACAGAAAAGTTCATTACATGTAGACAATCTCTGTTCTTTAGAAGCGTCAAATAAAATATTTCGCCACGGAAACCTTTTGCCAAATTCAATAAGATGCCTTATTTGCGGACCATCAAACTGTGGGAAAACTAACCTTATGATCGGTCTTCTATTGCATGAAAATGGACTACACTTTCAGAATGTTTATGTTTATTCAAAAACGTTACATCAACCAAAATACGTTTTTCTTGAAAAAGTTTTGGGTTTAGTGCCAGGCGTATCCTTCCATAAATTTAACGCAAACCAGCAAGTACTTAGTCCAGAAGAAGCAAAGTCAAATTCAGTGATGATTTTTGATGACGTCGCATGTGAAAATCAAAACAACATACGTGACTATTTTGCAATGGGCAGACACAATAATATTGATAGTTTTTATTTGAACCAGACTTACAGTAAAATTCCAAAACAACTTGTGAGAGACAACGCAAATCTAATTGTACTTTTCAAACAGGATGATATTAATTTGCGTCATGTATATGATGAACATGTTAATACAGACATGACTTGGTACGAATTCAGAAAAATGTGCTCTAAAATATGGACCGATCCTTACAGCTACTTGGTCATAAACAAAGACTGTGAAAAAAATAAAGGTTGCTATCGAAAACAATTTGACACATTCGTTGTGTTTACTTCGTAAATCTATATAAGTCTGGGTGAATGCAAAAACACTGCATTTGACCGTGCAAAGGAAGAGCATACAATACAAAGTCTAGCTATGGAAAAAAACTTAAAGCAAATTGTCACTGTCGCTGAAGCTGTAAAGAAAAAGTTTAAAAAAATGCGCAACGTTGAATCAGAATACGATAAAGCTCTAGGAAATGTTTTCAAGCCAGTTATCAGTCCACTTAATCAACTCACATATACAATAAAACGAACAGAAAATAAAGAAGTACTGACACCTATCAAGAAAGAAGAAATGAAGTTTGACAAAGACGATGAACCTATTAAATGGGATGCAGGAAATGTTACTACAAAAAATAAGCGAAAAAGTGATAATTTTATGACACCTACTGCGTCTGCTATAAATACAGAAGAAGACATTTCTGAAAATGAATCTGATGATGAAAGTGACACGTCAGAAAAGTCGACTACACACACTCCAGATTATTCTTCATGGTCAATGTCAGAATATCGCTTAAAAGATACTCCTTTTGGAATAAGACATGATGGACGAAAGCTTATGATGGGGTCAGCTAATGTTACTATCACTGAAAATAAAATTACGGTGGGCAGTCGTCAATACAATAAAACTCCTGGTTTGATGGAGCTAATAAGCAAAGGATCGCCTGACTTAAAAGTTATAACCGAGGAAGACATCGCGAACTACAAGTTGATGCTGTTAGAGACGAATGCGCATAGACGAGAATATGATCCAAGCAAACCAATAAAGAGCAATAAAGGAAGAAAGTACTTAAATATAATTAAACCTCTTTTTAATAAACATGACGATCGAAGCAGTGAAGTTCAAGGTTCGGGATTACCGCTATTAAAAAAATGGAAGAAAAATGTAGACTATATCTACTGGGATGATCCAAACGAGCTTGTGGATAGGTTGAAATTACTAATAGCATCTCGAGATGCTGGAAACACTGGACTTGATAATGAAATTATATCCATTATAGAAGAACTGCGGGAAAGTGACTTGATTGATTAGAATAAATAAAACTGCTTGAAATGTTTTTATTTATTTCATTGTTAACCTCTAAACCAATAACTTGAGTAACCTAGCTCAGTGCTATGAATATTGATAAATTCGGTCATCATGTTCATAAGCGTTTACGTTTATCTGAATTGTTTGATTTTACTGACAATGCGCTGACCAAAAACGAAGAGGGACATTTTGATCTTCAATCGTCACGATTAAAAGGTTTAAAGGCGCCTCAAGAGTCAGACGATGCCGTCAACAAGGAGTACGTTGATATGAAGAGTAATGATTTACGGGAATATGCTAAATTTCTACTGAATGAAGCAATGAATGATGTACAAAGAGTGATGAATGACTTTATAAAGGATGTTTATACGAAGAGAGAATTAGATATTATCATAAGGTCGTTGGCGAAAGATGAAGCAGCAGGTGGTAAACGAAATCCATAAAAATGCAAGAAAAAATTTTGTTCGTCGTTCAGTGGTTCTCAAGGGAATTGATGATTTGTGGCAGGCAGATTTGATCGACTTTATATCATTGAAAATTTACAATAAAGGTTATAAGTTTATTCTTGTCGTAATTGATTGCTTCTCTAAATATGCATGGGCTATACCTCTTAAAACGAAGTCAAAAGTAGAAGTTTGTCAAGCCTTAGCTAACATTCTGAAGAAAAGTAGAAGACGACCGCACAATTTACAAACAGATATGGGCACCGAATTTTATAATGATGAATTCAAAAAACTTTTAAAGCAATACAATATCAATCATTATTCTACATATTCGGTTAAAAAAGCTTCTATGGTAGAAAGATTAATCAGAACATTAAAAACAAATCTATATAAGTATTTCAATCTCAAAGGTAGTTATAAGTGGGTGGCGGAACCGTTGGAATATGTTGTTAATTCTTACAATCAAACAAAACATCGTGTAACGCAGCACGAGCCCGTAAAAGTAAATAAGTTAAATGAAAGTAACGTATCAGATAATATAAAGAAATTTCAGACTAAAAGTATTATTTCAAGGAAACCAAAATTTCGTGTGGGTGATCATGTAAGAATAAGTAAGTACAAAGGATGTTTTAAAAAAGGCTATACTCCTAATTGGTCAACAGAAATATTTGTTATCAAGAAGGTGAACAGAACTATTCCTACAACTTATTTGATAGAAGATTATCGCAGACAACCGATTTTAGGATGCTTCTATGATCAAGAACTCCAGATGACTAAATACCCTAATGTTTATTTAATCGAAAAAATTATCAGGAAAAAAGGAAATAAATTATATGTAAAATGGCTGGGTTTGAATGAAACTGAAAATAGCTGGATCGATAAAAAGGCACTTGTGTAAAATATATCATTAGTCTTCAAACAGTTATGCAAGGTGGAGGTATAGTTAACAGTTTCATAAATAATTTACCGTTTGAGTTACATCTACCTGGCTATAATTACTGTGGGCCTGGAACGAAGCTGGTGAAACGATTAGCCCGCGGGGATAGAGGCATCAACCCATTGGACGACGCGTGTATGGTTCACGACATAGCATATACAAAGTTCCAGGACTTGGATAATAGGCATAAAGCTGATTTGGATTTATTAAATATGGCGAAACAAAGACTTCGATCGAAAGAAGCCAAAAGTGGTGAAAAGATTGCATCATGGCTGGTCAATAAAGTGATGAAGAGGAAACTGAAAACAGGCGCAGGAATGAAACATTTTAAAGCTATGGTATCAAAAATAAAGGGTGACCTTAAAAAGCTAAAACCAAAAAGTAATAACAGAGCTATTAAATTAGCATATTCTGCTGCCAAGAAAATAGTTTCTGCTGGTACCAAACACGATATAAAGATACCGCGAATTATTCCTCTACCTAAAAGTGGAGGGATTCTTCCATTGCTACCAATATTTGCTGGGCTGTCCGCTTTAGGAACTCTTGCTGGAGGAGCTGCTGGAATAGCGAAAAGTGTTAATGATTATAAAGCAGCCCAAGAAAGTTTACGAGAATCTCAACATCATAACAAAGCGATGGAATCAATTGCATTGGGTAAAGGTTTATACATAAAACCTTACAAAAAGGGTAGTGGGTTATTTATAACACCTTCAAAAAACTGTTAAAGAGGCTACCTAAGCGTGCTCTAACGAATGTGGATTTAATGAAATATGCAAAAGTAATACCTTACTTTCGTGGGGTCTACATGAAAGATGCTCTGCCAAGAAAACCAAGAAGTATAGAATGTGGCATAATAAATTTGGACGATTCTTACAAGGAAGGAACGCACTGGGTAGCCTACATAAAATTTAATGACTATTATGAATACTTTGATAGTTTCGGAGACTTGAAACCACCCGTTGAAGTTGTAAAATATCTAAATACTCCTAACTTATATTATAACTATACCCGTTATCAAACTTACAATAGCACAAACTGTGGACATTTATGTTTAAAGTTTTTGTTCGATTTTTGGAATAAACATGATGTATAAAAAAGATGTCAGCGTTTATTTTACACCATTGTTACAATGTCCTTCACCCTATCCATAACTGGCAATGAGTCACTTTTGACGACTACATATTCCCCTACGCTAGAACTAGATGGTGAATATGAGTGCGCTCTGCTATATTTATCTACATTTAACTCCATCCCAAACATTGATACCAAAAATAACAAGTTTTACTATGGTGAAAATGGTAGTATAGAAATTCCTGAAGGGGTTTACGAGTTGCAGGATATAAACGATTTTTTGAAAGGAAAACTGAACGATGTAAACTTTAATTTAACGTGCAATAATAATACATTAAGAACACATATTATTGGCACGAAAGATATTCATTTTGAGAAAAAAAATAGTTTAGGTAATTTATTAGGATTCGGTAGACAGTTGCTCAAAGCGAATGTACTACATGAATCACAACATCCTGTCAACATTCTTTCAACTACTGTGGTCAGGGTAGAGTGTGATGTAGTGAGCGGATCATATATAAATGGCATGTCAAGTCACATTATACATGAGTTTGCACCTAACGTCCCTCCAGGTTATAGATTAATTGAAATACCTAAGAATATTATTTATTTCCCAGTGAATCAAAATAACATAAGCAGCATAAATATAAGATTATTGGATATAAATAATAACTTGATTAATTTACGTGGTGAAGAAATTCAGTTGTATTTACATATTAAAAGAAAATGATCGAATTTAATAAAACCTTACCACCGCAATCCAAAATCATTAGTCACACTCCAATCGCTCCCAAGGAAAGAACTTTAAAGAAGAAAAGACTAACATCAAAAAATAAAAAATTCCTGAAACTAATCGGACTGTTAAAATGAGTAATATACTAGATATTTTGAGTACACCTGTTTATGATAATACCATCGACGGTGTCGAGATTCATTCGTATAAGCCATACGTGACTAGTTTTAACAGGAATGACGAAATTCGTATACCGATCAATCAACAAGATCTGTATGTACTCCCGTCAGCTAGCACTTTATATTTGGAAGGCGCTGTTAATGTGTTCAAGAAAGACCCAAGGCAGCAGGCTGCCAGTGTACATTTTACAAATAATCCACTGCTGTTCTTTTTTCAAGATATACGATATGAACTAAATGGAGTCGAAATAGACAAAATTAAAAACGCTGGCATAACTACCACTATGAAATCATTGCTATCTATGAATGAGAGTGAGTCGAAAATGTCAAAAGTTTGGGGTTGGGATATTAATGGAACAAAAAATAGTCAGTCAGGAAAATTTTCAGCATCTATACCACTAAGTAATATTCTCGGATTCGCGGAGGACTACAAAAAAGTCATAATCAACTGTAAACATGAACTTGTTCTGCTGCGCAGTAACACTAACCTCAATGCATTGAAATTAAGTACAGGAGAAGTCGTGGAAGATGTAGTAATTCATAAAATTGTATGGAGAGTTCCTCATATAAAAGTTTCTGATGTAGAAAGAATCAACCTTCTTCGGTTGTTAGAAAAAGACAGATCCATTCAAGTAGCATTTAGAAATTGGGATTTATATGAATATCCATTGTTGCCAAGAACTACGAAGCATACATGGTCCATCAAAACATCATCTCAAATAGAAAAACCTCGATACGTCATTCTAGGTTTACAAACGAACAGGAAAAATAATGCTACTACTGACATGTCGCAATTTGATCACTGCAATTTACGTGACGTCAAAGTGTATCTGAACTCTACTTACTTTCCTTACGACAATATGAATGCGAGCTTTTCGAACGACAATATTGCTATATTATACGAACAATACACTCGATTTCAACAGTCTTATTACGGCAGAAGAACTGAACCATTGTTGAATGCAAAAGAGTTCAAGGAATTAACACCACTGTTTGTGATAGACTGTTCGAGGCAAAGCGATAATCTTAAATCTGGGCCGGTAGTCAATGTGCGGCTTGAACTGGAGAGTGAAGCAGAAATACCTGATCAAACCTCAGCTTATTGTCTCATACTGAACGACTGTTTGTTTGAATATAAACCGCTGAGCAATATTGTTCGAAAATTATCATGAATAGCACAAATGCATTGTTCGTGGATTTACAAGGATTTAAAAACGATAATAATGGCTTCATTGTTAAAGAACTTGCGTTAGCAACGAATGAGTACACTCAAATTTTTCTCATAAAACCTCCATTCCCATATCGATGTTTAACTAGTTCTGAAAAAAAATGCGTCAAATGGATTGAGAATAACCTTGGATATAGATGGGCTGATGGACACATTGATTTCATACAGTTCAAGAGGATAATAGTACCATACCTAGAAAATAAACTTGTATTCGTTAAAGGTTTAGAAAAATCGAAGTGGATTAAAGACCTCTGTGACATTTGTACTGTAAAGAATATAGAAGATATCGGATGTCCAAGTTTAATGCAGCTATTTAAAACTTACAACTCGCAGTTTATTGATTTTAGTTGTGTAACGCATAAGACTAATTACTGTGCTTTGAGGAACGTTTTGTGTATCAAAAAATGGTTCAAAAATAATCAGCATCCAAATGTATGATAGTATTCCTACCAATTAATAATTAACTGATTGACTTAGCGAGATTAAAGAATATTTTCAATACTTTTTTGTTTTATTTCACTTTTTGATAGATTACACAAGAGAAATGAATCTGGGTCGCTTATAAAAGTCGGAAACTTAAGAATGCTAGCTTAAAGAAATGAATGAATGAATGAATGAATGAAATATTTATATATTTCGTAGTTTGATTAAGACAATTAATTACTCCTTAAAGGAAGGTATTGTATTTTATTATATTGTCTATTAAACAAAATTAGTTTTCAAGATTTATATTTAACTGACTCGAATCCATTACTCTCGAGTGTATTATATGAATAGATTACCTTCACCAGTACCGAAATCACTTTACCAAACCATAATTATTTTATTTAAGTAAGTAACTAAATTTCATGTTTTTATTTTACTTTATGCAGGACATAAATGAAGTAATAAAAATACCAAATAATATCCATGTAAGAAAATTTATTTTAAACACTTGAATCATCACAGATTTTTTTACAAATTTTCTTTATTAGGTTTTCGGACATGTCCATTATTTCGTCCACTACATCACACACAATATACTGCGCACTGACCGCTACATCATTCGACGGGGTTGATGATCCAGTCTGTGCGTTCAAATCAATTATTTCAATTTTAATCTTGTGATGTCCCTTTCTCGGCACTTTCGTAATTATAAATGATGATGTAGCTTTTCGTTTTTTCTGGAATTTTCTTCTGTTGCTAGCTTGTCTTGCTTCCACTGAAGCGGCAACCTCATCAAAGTCCTCCAATTGTTGTTGGGCATGCGGAAACCACAGGTCCGAAGGGTCCGAAGGGTCCATTATCTGTAAACCAAATAGCAATGATTAGAACAAAATAATAATAATAATAATACTACAAAACACTAAATCATATTATGTAGTAGGTAGCGTAATACTCACGTAATAATTTGATTGAGAGCGGTACTGGTCCTATAGTGCGCTCGCCTGCTGGCCTAATGAATAATTAACATTTTCTTTGAGTCTATTTAAGCAAAAGCGAAAATGCAAGTATCATTGTATTTCAATTTGAATTCATTGAACGCGACACGTGTTATATTCACGTTGCGACAGGTCATCGTAATTGTTTCATGGTCATCACTTTCATGCAATATGATCTATCTTTTCGAAAACCTTTCTAAAATAAACTCTATATACAAATCCATTCTGGCTGGTATCTGACGAATATACAGTCAGCTGCAGAAAAATTTAACCCTCAGTGGGGTGATTGATATACGGGTGATACTTTTATGGTGAGGATATTTTTCTCTGCAGCTGGCTGTACCTAGGTACATTTAGTAGGGTATGTTGTAAAATAAGCTTAAAAGAAACACGAAAAATAGTCCGACAACACATTACTTTATTTCAATATACCAATATTCGCTTACAAGCTATAGTTTAAAGACTAATTATATTATATTATTTACATCTCAAAACGCTGATTTATGGCCCCATGAAAGAGTTGATATGTTATCTTTAAGGATGATGCGTTTGTCGTCCTTACATGATAGAGCTATTTTATTAAGCGATTGTGTAAACATTTCATGTTTTAATGACCTAAATACCGTATTTCTTTTCCTAACTAAATTATTATCTAATAACACACGTTTATAGTCCTTAAAACTCATTGTTTTTACAACAGGTTTTTTGGTACCTTTAGCTTTTTTTATTTCAGTATTTTCGGTTTTTATACAATAAAGTTTAGATCGTAGGCCTACAAACTCAACTATGAGCTGACCTCCTAACTCATCTTTAAATAACCCAGGCACTTTTTTATTTTGCCTCCTTATACCGTATATATTATTAACAGCGTAGTTACTAGTATCGAAGTATTGAGCAAAATTGTATTTTATATCTTTATAAACATCTTTCGTTGCTATGGAATACAGAAAACTGTCAGTGTCTGTGTAACACATTTTTATATTAGGACCATAAAAAGGTTTCATAACAGAATAGTGAAAATCGTACATGTGACTCTTAGATATTTCCAAAACAGAAAAACCAATGTAAATCGGTTTATCGAGAGTAATTTTTTCAGGATTCATCTGGACCGCTACAAAGTTTTCTGTAAATACAGTTGAGCTGTGGTAATTAGGTCTGGCTATTAGTTGCTCTGCGCCTAGACGTTTTTTCGTTTTGTTGTTTTTATCGGACCACTGATTTACTAACTTAACGCTTAACCTTTTTTCGGTATCCTCTAAGGTTTTGCCAAAAATGCTATTATTCAATAATTTAAAAAAGTCTTGTTCAAATTGAGATTTCGCTTTTTGCCTCAATCTCGTATTTAAATCAATATATTGTTTTAAATATGGACCTTGCTTAAATTTAATAACTCTGTGTATGCTTCTTAATTTCAGTCCATGTTTGAGACACGTTTTCAAATGAATATAGTGTATAACATAATTATATTTATCATACAAATTCGGTATCAGTTTACATGTTTTCGATCCAGGCGGTACATATTTTTGCGGGCAGAAAGGTAAATCGTTATGATGATCATGCAGGGATTCCGGATATTCTAGATCGACTTCTAAAATGTAACCTACATCTGAATTGTCTTGTAAAGAGAGAATGTCAGAAACTTGAAACATAGGATTTTCGATCATTTCAAAGTCAGAATGCGGTAAATAACTACTTAAACCGAAACCATAAAGATTGTTCGCGTCAGCATAAATCAAGTATCTATCAGGCTCCGAGGGATTGTAGTCCGAGAGGTACTTATTATTAGCACTGGCATAGCGGGTAGAACATAAACAGACGCCTCCGCGAATACCTTTTTGTATCATCCGAATAATTTCCAAATCATGTATTAGTTCTAATTTCACTTCTGTTTTCAACAGCATTGCATCAAAACTTAAACTGGGAGCCGTTATGTAAAAAGCTGGGTCTAACCTATAATTATTTTTACACGTCTTTCTAAAACTCTCAAAAATATCCGTCAACAGCATTACATCTGATTTCAAGTATAGATCGGTATATTGACCAAGGTTCGACAAACGGAATACACGCCAAACACAATGAGCATGAGCATAATCTGACTCTGAAACATTCTCATCAGTTAAGCTGCTGTAGAAACACTCAGGCGGCGGTAATTTATTTTCATCATAACGTTTCCACTTATTCATGTACTCGTAAGGATAAACACCTTTACGTCTCAATAAGTCGAATTCCTGTTTATCTGGGTAGCAACGAGAGAGATGAATAAAATCTTCAACTATTAAATTTTCTGCAATTTTTTCTAAACTAGTACCTAAAAATGCAAACGAGTCAACAAAACGAACAGCCATATACTTATTATTGCTAACAGGAAAGAACTTTGTAAAAGACACATAATTTTCTTTTGTTTTTGCTATAACATTTATGTTTCCATGCATTTCACCTAGCTCTCGTATAAACAAATGACAGTCATAGCCTGACAGATTATGGAAAAAAATAGGGACAAATGATTTGGGGAGCTTAAATCGAAGGTTACAATACTCATGTGCTGCTCCGCGGTAGCGCCCAGTCAAATGGCAATGATCTCTCACCTTTCCTTCGAATATTAACTTATTACAGAGGTAACAATATTTGGACTCCAAAAAGTTTTTCAGCTCATTTTCAGTGAGGGGTAACATGTCGATTGGATCGTTAAGAATTTTACTTATCATTTCAACATCATCGCCTAATATTTTCAAAAACTGTTGAACACAATCAGGACCTCGGTACGATCGATACCGATTTAAAGACGTATCATAGGAGCAAACAATATAATATCCGAACGCTACTGGAATATGTTTTTGAATCGTTTCCGTAAAATTCGAGTTTTTCTCCGACCGAGGTTGTAGCATAGACTCAAAATCTGCGTAAATGACAAATGGCATATCATGCATGCGTTCAAAATGTTTGAACTGTATCAATGTCCCTTTATCAGGCAACGATGTTTTCACACCACTGCACACGTGATCATTACGTTTTTTGTCACTAGAAAAAAATAACAAGCAATCATCACAGAAAAAAATTCTACCATCATGTTTAGTTATCTGAGATCTTACAAGCCTACTCAAATCCTTAATAAGACAATAATGTGTTAGCGCACCCGATTCCAAAAACAATAAATTTATACGATGCTTCCGCCCCTTGTGAACAGATTTGTACAAAGGTCCTACAACATCAGACTTTTCACTGAGACCATAAATATTAATACTTATGGTATCATTGTTCTTTTCAAAGATCTTAACATCCCTGAAACCTGCCGGAAACGTCATGTTTTTCGTGTTAAGCACAGTATCGAAATGAGGATATGAACTCGTTCGGTGTGAATTTTGCTGTGCGGGAAATAAAGCTGCCATTATGCACCATAGAAAACAAAAGTTATCTGTATTCTGAATGTTGATACATGCACGTTTATATTTAATAGGTCTAGGAAGATCGATAAACCCTGAACCTCGCAGAGGATTATATTTGTTGATATTGACCTCCAGATATGAATTTGCTACAAAACTCCAACCACTGTCTCTCTCCTGAAATTCATCGATTTTTGCAAGTATTAAACTTACAGCGTTATTGTAAATATCTTTAAAATCATAATTTTTGCGGATGACTATATTGGGCGTAGCGAACGATTTAATCTCCCTCTCATCATTCTTAGGTAACGAAAACTCTGCAAACAGTTCAAAATTTACTTTGACGCTATTAAAGGAGCCGATCCGCGCCTCTATCAGGTCACGTACGCGTGACCGCAGCGAGCGCAGGTAGATGCTCGGAAGGCAAGCGTTAGAGCCCGCGCCGTCCGCCGCCGCGACCATATCCGACGCTGCGCCTGGGTTGCTTATTCTGTACGATGCGATCCGACTGCGGAAAGCACTAGAAATCTTCTCAAGACCGTCACCCTTAATAACAACATTGTTGTTTTTATGTACAGTGCTACGCAAATGAGCTGAAAAACTTTTACTTTTTACAGACACATCACATGATGTACAATATACTAATCTATTATTATTATTCAACATCTTAATTATATGTAAGGATCAATCAAACCTGACAAATGATAATTAAACCTATCTACCTAAGTTACACCTAATTTTTTACTACCTGCCTATATGAAAAATAATACCTACCTACGAATTAAACTTATGAAACAAAATTAATACCTATATGAAATCAGCCTATATAAATCTACAAGCACAGTAACGCTCAATACAAGTCACCTCAGTTCAATACTTTAAAATTTTTATAAAGGTGACTAGACGTGAGCGCGACTGTACTTGTCTACCTAACACCTAAAATAATAAAAATACTCTTTCATGGGACACCACACCACCTAACAGCAAAACATGAAATGAAAAGCAAAATATCTAGTTATTTTATTATAGTTGTAAATTTTGGCTCACACGGTCGTTAAAAAACATCCCCTCCTCTGGGAACTTCAACTTCGAACGTTTCAGCAGCTGCCTCAAAGCTGCAAATTCTGGCGATTCGTGATCGCCTTGGAGCTTAAGCGCCAACACAGCCTTCTCCCAGCGCTTCAACGGGTGAACGTTTTTTATATCAGCCACCTGATAAATCTTGAGGTCTAAATATAGCTCTCCTGGAAGATATCCTGAGCGACGCACGACTCCGTCCGCGACCCTCTTAGAATAACTGGACAACAAGCGCAGTGGTTGTTTTGCGACGTCCCCGTCGCTCTCCGAGTCTAGCGTCCTCCACTCTTCTGACTTCGGAGGCTGCTTTCGCTTGGCTTGCGTCGCTTTGCGTCTGTAAATAAAACGAATTAGTTATATTACACTGTGAATGATATCGAAAATACATGGATTACGGGGACTTGTATACACAAGATAAGTGAATTAAGTCATTTTTTTTTTTTTTTTTTGTTTTGCGATGAATAGAATCGTAAAACATATTTACCTAGACACCGATTCCTCGTCGTCCGACTCCTGACGACGTCGCTTCGACGGTGGCGGTGGCTTGGCGGACGTGGCCTTGGGCTTGGGCGATGCGGTCTTCTTGTTGAGAACTGATTTCGGTGTTGGCACGTACCCGGGTGGTTGAGCACTTTTCAAACTGAAACAGGAAAAAACATTTAGACACACATATTATAAATACACACTCCTGTATAATTATAATAAGGCATAATGAAAAGAAACTTCCAAATAAAGGAAACATACTTCTCAAAATATTCCTCTTCAGAATCTCCGAAGAGCTCCTGCTGTCGTCGTTTTGCCGCTGTCACCTTGGCGGTGTGAGTGGTAGATTCGTTGTCAGACCTGAAATATCACAACACTTATTAATGATGAAGTCCATCAATATAGAAATTGATAGTCGATCAAAATGAAGATTAAGATTCATTCACGAAGGCACATGACGTAGTTAAAAATTAGCCTCTTTGTCTTTCATACGACAGCCGGTGACAACTCTGAATGGAAAGGAAAGACGCATATCGACGTTTCAAAGGTAAAAGGGCATAAGCAACACTTGTTGGCGGTATTGAGTAAGAGCCAGTAAGTAAGTGCCATCGTGGAGAGTGAAACACTTACGTACATTATTTCCAGATTCCTCGTTGGCTGGCGATGGCGATGGCAAGTAGAGGTGCTGGTGAAGTAGTAGGCGTAGTAGCTTCCAAAGAGAAGTGATAATTTTTAATTGCATTTCCGTCGTTTATAAATAAAAATACTGATGACTCTGAAAAAAGGATGTGTATGTGTGGTCGTATGATCACAAGCCCTGACAACGTACACTTACATAGGTTCAGCGGAAACAACTCAGTGTGCAAAATAATATCGCAAAAATAAAATTACCGAATGCAACCCAATACGCTTGACCTCATTAAGAAAACTTACACGTGTTTTTACTTTCCTAGATGGGATGCCAGAAACACAAATACTTATATGAATGTACGTGGGCATAGTTTTGCCACCCCGTATGGGAACGCTGTGATGCTATGTTAGTTTTTGTTTTTAATATCTTGCGAGACGAGATGACCGATGCACACAGTTTGCATCTTTTAGCCATTGAGTTTATTTTTTCTTAGAGAGAAGAGACAAGCTCATCGCCGCTCAGGACAAACATCAGCCGCATTAACACCCATATTGTAGGTATCATGGGGAAAGTCTATCGCCGAACTATCATAAGCCCAACAAATACGTACAACGTCCCCACCGAAGGATCAGGCCTTTACTCGAAATAGTACTAAGTAATGATTTAATGGGTATATACTCGTACATAGATGTTTTTTCCTAGCTAGAACGAGGTGAGCTATTTATCAATTCCATTTAAAAGTAGTACCTATACATGAATTGATTTGTAGGTACAGTTTATAGTGGCTCGATCCCGAGCGGCGATGGGCTAGTCCCTCTCCGCAAAACGGAGTATAAATACCAGCTGCATGCAGGCAAAGTTCTGTCCCGTATGGAAAAGTCATGATGCTGTGTACACAATTTACACACATTGGTCTAGATATTGAGGGAAACTAGGATTCCCTGTATCTTGGGTACTAGGCAACTGAATACATACTTTTGTAGGGATAAATATTATACTTAGATAAAAAACCATGACTCGGAAACAAACATCCACGCTCATCACGCAAATATTTGTCCCACCGGGACTCGAACCCAGGACCTCTGGCGTTGTAGGCAGGGTACTACCGACTCGACCATTCGGATGGTCAATTTGGTTATAACATTAATCCAATGTAATTCATGCTTACTAGGGAGCAATCTCATCGCCGAACTATGTTATGTTATGATATCATCAACCGAAATAGAGTACCTAGATCGGTTTTATTTATTAATGTTAGCAGTTAGTGGCAGAAACACAATTGAAAGTGTGTGTGTGTGTGTGTTCACGCGCTGCGGCAATGTAGGTATTGAAAACACAACTATGCAAGAAATAAAATTAAATTGAACACGCGTGACCTGATTAGAATGCTACTTATACTTACGATGGGTTTTGCGTTCAACACATCTGTTGAGTCCGTAGGCCCGAACGATCGTGAAATGAATTTGAACTGTCAATAGGTTTTTCGATCCATCTGTCGATAGGTTTTTCGATCCATCTGTCGAGCCCGTAGGCCCGAACGATCGTGAAGTGAATTTAAACTGTCATTATACACCTACTATTATTACCCCAGTCGTATGGTAATTTTGCCTGGAAAGATTTCCGAGAGTTTCGCAATGGGTGATATATTTTGATGTGATCTTTCGGAATATTTGCTTTGCCATCCCGTAGATTTTGCTGCTCGAAACGCCATATTGAAAAATTGCGCCTGAAATAATTTTTTACGATTTAACAGTCTTTTGATGAAAAATTACTAAAGAAAAGCAGACATCTGCCCTAGAGGAGGTTTTAGAAATTAAGGGGATTCCATGTGTAATTGTTATGAGGATCTTAATTCTGAAAGTGATAATCAGCAATATAGTAGCAAGAATAAAAAGAACAGGCCGCGCTAGTCGTACTCGAGCTTGTTTGATAAACACGCTCCTAGCACGCACGAATTTAGCATATTCCTGCGCCGTGGCTTACTGACACCATCAAGGGTCCGATGGCTAAGTGAAACCATGCTAAGAGTAGATATAAGAAGGATCCGGCCGACGAGAATCGATTACTAGCACTCGCCTGTATCATGCATGATGCAAAATGCCATCATATCAACAAGTGTATAAAGAGCTTCAGCACCGGTCTGGAAGTTCCTAAATACTTATAGTGTTGATAAGGCTGCTGCCGAAAATGTTGCCTTCAGCGGTCCTAATAATTCCTTCGCTATTCGTATCGTGATGGACCCTCTCGTCAAGGATGCTACCATTCGTAATCTACCGTCTTAGACTACAGCCCTCAACAAACCATTCAACTTCAACCATTTCGGAATCGGCGCAGTAATTACGGCCATAAAATACTAGTCTATCTCGTCGAAGGCCATAGGTGAGAATTAGATCTGTTTTCAGTTGATATCAAGCATCATTGATCAATGAATCGACAACACATACGATGTGACCTCTCATGGCAAATGTTGCTTTCTCTGGCAGTGGAAAATCGCCCTTTTGATTTCCCTACCCAATACGTTCTATACAGGTGGTATTAAAAGATTTTTTTAAAGAATTTTCCTCCTTCCGTCCCATAAATCAGATAAAATCAAATGTTTTCTTTACTGTATATATTAACATATAACTAGCAAACTTAATTTTTTGTCTCTGCTCTAAATTGGACCACTGTGGGAGAAGAAGGGCGTAGAAACTCCCACAGATTGATTTTTAGCAATCTTTTAAAAATTGCTTGTGCTTAACTAATACAAATATTTCAATAAGAACTATTATAATTAATAATCAGGCATACATATTTACAAAATTATTAACAGCAAGGTCTGTGTTGCGCCAGATTAACCCTATACAGTCTCATCATGGTGCAAGTAGTCGTTGATTATTTCCCACATTATAGTATGCGTACATACATTATATTTTCGAAAATAAATTGACTAGCTACAGTTAGTATGTCAATTTCTTTAAACAGTTCTCTTAAGGAGTCTGCTTTTTAAATTATAAAATGCTCGAATAGCTATGTTCTGTAATATAAAAATGGTTTGAATATCCGCTGCTTTCCCCCACAAAAACATACCATAGGACATGACACTATGAAATTAACTAAAACTAGCCTAGATGTTGACACATCCGTGGTTTGTCTGATGTTCCTAAAAGCGTAAGCAGTAGAACTCAATTTACCAGCTAGTTTATCTATGTAGGGTCCCCACTGCAATTTGCTATCAATGGTTATTCCAAGAAAATTCATGTCATTTACTAACTCTAACGTGCTACTGTGTAACAATAAACTTGTCTCAACTTGCCTGACAATTGGAAGTGAGAATTCCATACACTTGGTATTACCAGTGTTTAACAATAAATTATTAACTGTGAACCAATTCAACGTTAAAGACAATACTCCATTAACATCTTCAAAATCTTCTTTTTTCTTTCAATTTTAAAGACCAGTAAAGTATCATCAGCAAACAACACTATGTCAGTCAATTTCTCCACCATGAAAGGGAGATCGTTAATATATACCAGGAATAAGAAAGGGCCTAATATAGAAACTTGTGAAACGCCAATTTTTACTCCCGATCCATCAGATTTAACGCCGTTGACGTGTTTTGAATTATATTGCTTAGGTATGATCTCAATAGATCCAACGCATTATTTCTAACTCCGTTATGATTTAATTTCATTAGTAGCGTATTAGTATCCACACAATCAAATGCCCTTGAGAGATCATAAAAATCACCGATAGCATCATGTGCGGCCTACCATGCAGAATAAATATAAGATATAAGGGTAATACCTGCATCCGTAGTTGATTTACCCCTAGTGAAACCGCATTGTTTGGCGTGGAGTTGTTTTGTACGGTTGAAGTATGAGAACATTTGATTGAGTTTATTTTTTCAAATATTTTACTTAGTGATGAAAGAACAGATATTGGTTTGAAATTTGAAGGATCACCCTTATCTCCCGACTTGAACAGAGGTATTACTATTACTATGTTTCATGATGACTGGGAAAGCTCCGTCGTCAAAAAAATGCTAAGTGTGGGGCTATAACTTGAATTACTGAACCAATGTCTTTGAATGATATACCCCACAGGTCGTCAGTATTTTTAATGTTAAGTAATCCAAACGTTTTGATAATTTCCTGGGGATATACATTATGAAGTTTAAAATCTACATTACTGATTCTAGTGGTGTTTTTTAACAAAGTCTCTGCTTCATACGGAGATGAATTTAGACCCTCTGTTGTGAGTAAGGGTACATTGGTGAAGAATGTTTCGAAAGCTCGGGCTACCTTAGCGTTGGATTAACCCTTTATAAGGCATTAGACAAATAATTTTTAATTCGTTTAAGAGTTTATTACCATGCCATAAAGTTGAAAATATGGTGGCAATATAGTGGACAGAGCTTTACAAAGGTTAAACAACATCATCACCTATCTTTAAGCATAAATCATTGTCACTTGCAACTTTTTACATCAAAGATATGGCTGTACCAAACCTATTTGAAAGTTGTGGAATAGAGGTTCCAAAACACAAACTAGTGATTATTTGTATCTATTCTTTTAGGACACAAAAAAATAAAATAGAACAATTCTTTAATAAACTTGAGACCTTATTATTCACATTATCAAAAAAGCAAATTTCTAATATAATTATCACAGGAGATTTAAATATCAATATTCTGAAAAATAACATAAACACCACAAAACTGATTGACATAATGAATACGCATAATCTTAAGGTACTGATTAAGACACCAACAAGGGAAAAAGCCTGTCTTGATCATATTTACAGCAATATTAAGGATGCACAAGGAACGACACTACCTCTCGAATTATCAGATCACGACACTGCGCAAATGGTGAGCTTTCCAATAAAATCAAAAGACTACGCGATTAAGTCATGGCACATTGTGAAAAGAGACTACAGTGATGACAACATAAGAAAGTTTTGTAGCGCTCTACAAAACATTACCTTCAGTGAAGTATATGAGCAAACAGATGCAAATACTGCATTTGATAAATTCCACGAAATTTTCACTTTGTTCTATGAACTATGCTTCCCGAAAATAGAACGCAAGATAAATGCAATATCAAAAAGAGCATGGGTAACAAAGGGGTTAAAGATATGTTGCAAAACGAAAAGATCTCTGCGCTATAATTTTTATGTTAACAAAACAGAAGCAAATAAACTGCAATATAGAAACTACACGAAACTACTAAAAAAATGTATCTCACAATCGCAAAGGAACCAAAATAATAAAATGGTTTTGGAGAGTAAAAACATTTGCAGAGCTTCTTGGAAAATAATAAAAGAAGTTGGCCAAAATAAAACAGAATATAAAAACATAAATGCTATCAAAGACGACAATGATCATTTATTAATAAATCCTCTTGACATAGCCAATACATTTAATGATTATTTAATAAATTTGACAAACAAAAATAATTCTGAACTAAATAAAATTTATTTACATAAACGCAATTGTACAGGAACTAGTTTTTTCATCACTCCCGTAAGGGAACAAGACATAAAGAAAATTATAATGGGTCTAAAAAATACTGAAGCAACAGGGTACGATGACATAAAAACAGATGTTATCAAGACATGTAGCAATTCACTATGTGCAATTTTATGCCATTTAATAAATATCTCGTTTGAGGAAGGACGATTTCCTGAAAAACTAAAACTTTCGATTGTGAAACCGCTGTATAAGAAAGGGAATGCAGAAGAAGCCAGCAACTATCGACCAGTTACACTGATACCAATATTCTCGAAAATATTTGAAAAAGCTATGCAATTTAGGCTTAATGACTACTTTGAGAAGCATAAAATAATTACAAAGGAACAATACGGTTTCCAAAAGGATAAATCTACAATTCTAGCAGCATTCAATCTAGTATCTAGTGTGGCGAAGGGCTTCGATCTTAAATACAATACATCTGTTTTATTTTTCGACATGACGAAAGCTTTTGATTTTGTCTCGCATGATATTTTGTTAGATAAACTAGAACAATATGGCGTAAGAGGACCACCCCTACAATGGATACAGACCTATATTCGTGATAGGAAACAAAGTGTGCACATAAATAGATTAAATAGCAATAACAAAGAAATTAAATATGAGTCTGAATATAAATATAATAATTTTGGTGTACCTCAAGGAAGTGTTTTAGGCCCACTTATGTTCTTAATATATATAAAAAACATACCAAAAGTGACATTACACCAATCCATCTTATTCGCGGACGACATTTCGATTATAGTAAGCAATAATAATAATGACATTATATTTAACAAATCAAATTATAATAATGGTAATAAGGATAATAAATTAATTGATAAACACAGAAATGACATACATAAAACAATAGGGTTAGTAGACGATTGGTTAAATAATAATAATCTAAAAATTAATGTGACTAAGACAAAGTTAATGAATTTCAACAATGTCAGTGATATCACTATAAACTATAATAGCCAAATAATAGAATGTGAAAATAGTGTGACATTTCTCGGTATTGTAATTGACAAAGACCTTAACTGGAAACTGCAAATTGACAAGGTTTGCAATAAAATAAGTAGATTTGTATTTGCACTCTCAAAGCTGAGAAAAACTACCACCCTCCAAACAACACTTGCTGCCTACCACGGATACGTGGAATCCGTGTTAAGGTACGGCATCATCTTATGGGGAAATAGTACAGATGTCAACAGAGCGTTTGTTATACAAAAAAAATGCGTCAGGGCAATCTTAGGAGTAAAACCCCAAGAATCATGTAAAACGCTGTTCAAAAAACTAAACGTTTTAACTTTACCGTGTCTCTATATATTTGAAGTAGCAAAATTTGTGAAACAGAACATGAATATGTTCACGACTGCTAAAGAACAGTTTCCAAGGAATACTAGAAATCCGGATAGGTTAGTACTGGAACATAAGCCACGAACAACGCTTTACCAAAAGAATTGTTATGCAATGAGCGTAAAAATATACAACAAATTGCCCACCGACATAAAAAGTCTCCCTTTCATAATTTTTAAAAGAAAGTTATTTCTATGGCTTCAACAGCATAATTTTTATGCACTTTCAGAGTTTTTGCACTAATTTATAAGTCTTAATATTAAATTGTTTATGTATGCTTGATAGGTCCTATACACAAATCGAAATATACTACTATTTGCATGCTGTATAAATATAGCTGAATAAGGAACTTCTAATATTATTAACATCTGATATGTCTACCTAATTTCATAAGCAAATAAACGAATCTTGAATCTTGAATCTTGAATCTTGCCAGTTTCACGGTTTATTATTTGCCAAACTGTTTTCATTTTATTATTTAAATTTTGTATTTTTCTATTAATGTGTAAAGTTTTTGCAGTTCTACAAACCAACTTGAAAGTTTTGTATTATTTTTTAACATAGTCATGAAAATTTTCATCAAAGTTATAGGTTTTTTGTTCATAAAGGTTATACAAACAAATTCCAAACGATGCCCAGTCATTACATTTAGCTTGCTTGATATATTAAGTGGTTCATTTATGCTAGAGATTTCTAGCATATATGTATATTCTCTCTCTCTTCTCAGAATTCCTGGAATCAATTGTCGTCACGTAGGAGGATATCTAGGAAGATATCCTCCTACGTTACCTAAAACTGACGAAATCCCCATCAATCACGTTTAAGACCGGGTCACAGCAATACCACTTCTCTCCATATGGTGTGAATCTGACTGTAGAGGCATCGAATTCTTGCCTCGTTGATATCAGGAAATGGGCTATTTCATGTGGGCAGCTAGTCAACCCGGGCACAGAAAATGACCGGCGACCCTATATTATTTGATGGTACCATAATTACATTCAGCGAGAAGGCCAAGCATCTTGGGGTTGTATTTGATAAATTGTTGTCCTGTATTTGATAAAATGTTTGTGAGGTCAGAAGGCGAGTATTTGCTCCATTTCACTCTCTACATTCTTCCTGATACGGCAGACTAAAATCGCCTCTGCTCAGTCCCTCCTCAAATTATGGGCTGAGAAGAATTTGCTGTAGAGTCGTAGTGCCATGTAATTGTATTAGTTTTGGGCAAAGCTCGTTTTTACTAGAGGTGTCGGCCAGATAAAGCGTCTCCTTATGTTTAGGATCAGAGGTATGCTATACAAATGATATCTGCGTATGCTTTGTTAAATAAAAAGCTTTCGCACTGCAAACTCCTTAGTAGACGAGGTCAGGTGGTTGTCTAAAGGGCGTGAACATCTTTGTGCGCGCTCAACTGGTATCATATGTGATTTCACTGCGCCTCTCCGGGAGCTCATGTAGTAGCTGAGAATGCATCCGCTAAGCGCCTTGTAGGTCTGTACAAGGAGTTTGAAGTTAGACTCTACGTTGATTGTTGAAGATGTATCTTAATTTTCGTATCCTCTTAATTACTTCTCATATATATCTTTGCTCCAGTTGAGTTTCCCATCGTATACTACGCCTAGATATTATAGGCTCGATTGCAAGTATATGTGTGGATTCGTTTGTCGGAATCACTTGATATCCGCCAATTACCTTCTGGAGATATTGTGCGTGAATAGAGGCCCTGAGCATCTCCTAGGAGAGATATGGGTAATTAATTATGTACTGGATCTATGTCATGTACTGGCACTTACTTCAATACGTCTGGGCCCCAATTCTACTAATAAATAGTGGTTCCTAATCCAGAGGCGCGGCTAACTAAACTTATTAAACATGCGGTTTTAAATTGACTACCTATGGCAACCACAGAAAGAGCTGTCGTATTTCAAGCTGTCAGTTTAGCTTTGAACGCTAAAGAAATTATTAAGTACCAGACCTCACGTAAACACCCTACACGTATTCTCAGACGGGCCCACATTCCAATATCGAAACCGCACTAACATTTACTTATGGATTAAAACCTTAATAGAGCAATTTCCGCAAATAACTACTTTCACATGGACATACAGTGAACCAGGTCACGGTAAAGGGCCAATGGATGGTGTAGGAGGAGCATTAAAAATATCTGCTGATAAACACGTGTTGCGAGGAACAGATGTCAACACAGCTGCACATTTTGTCCGTGTTTTAAAAATTCAACTGTTTCACTCCACGAAGTCACCGACGAAGAAATAGTTGCAGCCAAAAACAAAATACCTGAAAAGATAGATGCGATCCCCGGAATCCTCTGATGTCTCCATATTCCTATATCAGTGTGCAAAGTTGTTGCGAGAAATTAAACTTCAGGCATTTTCAGTCGAAGGTAGAGGTAGAGAAAGTGCAGAACCGTCTGAAATTATGGATTTAGAGAAAGATATACAGACTCAATCAAATACTTAGGAGTAACTTTGGATAAATACCTGTCGTGGATAGATCACATCAAGAACTTAACAACAAGAACCCGAAAATTAATTTATGCATTTAAAAGACTGAGACACATTGTCAGCTCAGACACTCTTCTCATGGTGTACAGAGCCCTGGCGCAATCAATACTGACATACTGCATCTCTGCGTGGGGAGCTGCCCCGATAACGCATCTATTGCAACTGGAACGAGCTCAACGGGCACTACTTAAAGTTATGTTCTTTAAACCCAGAATGTTTCCCACTGAGAACCTGTACAAAGAGTGTTCGGTGCTGACAGTGCGACAACTCTACATTCAATCAATTCTACTCAAACAACACACAACTATATCAACGGCTAGTATGGAGGAAAACACACAAAAAAGGAGGAAAAACATTATTTTCAAAGTTCCACCATCTACAACATGCTTTGGTGCAAAACATATATCTAAAATGGGGCCTTTTATATACAACAGAGTCAGTAAATATATCAGCATATTAGCACTGAATCGGCACGAATGCACCAGAACAATCACACGGTACTTGTTGCAACTTAATTTTGAGGAAACAGAGAAATTATTTGCTATACCTAACTAATTAGCTAAATATTTTATCTTACACTTCACAACACACGCACACACACACACTCACACACACTCTCACACCCATGGCATCTAAGATCCAAGCTATAATTAATCAATTTATATTATGTACCTACAAATTTAATTAATTAATGTGTAAATTTAATTCATACTTTCATTAAATAAAATCTTGAAATGTACCACCTAAATAAAATAATTTTAAATAAGAGCATAAAACACAGCCAAAGAGAGACGCTGTAACCCTACTATACAAGTTTTACTTAGTGTAGGGGACAGAGCTTCCCTGAGGTACGCAAAACAAATATCAGCAGTGTAATAATTAAATGCTATACCTACTTATTGTACCTACCTATGTAATTTTTCAGCACGAATAAATAAATTTGAAATTTGAAATTTGAAATTTGAAATTTGAAGCTTTGACGCCTTCAGAATTTCACACGCTAGAGTAGAAGCAACGGAGGTAAAAATTAGATATCCATTACCTAGTGTTTTAAAAGTCCCTTGGGATTTTAATGACAGTAAAGCTTATTTCTAAAGTCATAAATTTTAAATTGAAATTGAAAATCACGTATTCAACAAAGGTAGTACATACAAAGAACATTAAACATGGAATAACCTCGTAAAAGTTTTTTATTTGTGCATATGTTATATTAATTATGTTATTCTTATTATAACAGCGATTAAAACGTATAAAGTGCACTGCTGTCGCATATTCATGAAATTAAGGATCTGCAATTGTTGAAACGATACCAGCACAGCTAATGATCACAGACCGTGATCTGTGAATGCTTAATTTTATGCCAGCACCTACTTACAGTAATTATTTTAAGTAATTTTTTTATATATTTTTTAGATAATCACCAGTTATGCATAAATGTATCTATACTATCAACCATTTTGGCAAATGGATTTCTCAACCATACAAGGTATCCCTTAAACAATGGACAACCCCAAAGTTGTTGATAGGCCTCATTCAGAGCTGTTGATAGGCCAAATTCGCCACTTTCGCTTGGCTTGGCTTTTAAAATGCCAAATCTACAAATTAAGACATATACAAGTTTTTTTAAATAAATTAACGATCAAAGCAATTTATTCCACCACAAAGACACCTAGTATTTTTTTTGACCTAATATATATAGATTATTTTATTCAGATTCTCACTGAATTAAAAGGCGATTAGATGAAATTTTCTCGATAGTATTTAATTACGAAAATACCTCTAAATTGTTTATATTTTCCTGTAATTCTAAAATCCTAACTAATTTTATTGCGGAATTGCATTCAAAATGTGAATATTATGTATTCGTAAACTCTAGAAAATATTTTTGACAAAATAGCGTAGTTTATTTTTCAACATTTTTACTACGGTTTGAGTGGTGTGGTTTGAGTCGAGCGCTTTGTTGCGCTCTCTTTTTTTCATGTGGTAGTTATTAACGCAGTCACTTCCGTTTAGATTCGTATTCCCGCTTTTACATATTACTCAGGTAGCTTCATCCCACAATATAGTTAGAATACCTTGTGTCATGGAACCGCTATGCCAGTCCGTCAGTTGGATTTGTCGCCTTCAGAATTTCAATGACTCATTTAGTATAAAGTTTTAATCCCCAACGAAAAACTCAAGCGCTCATGGGGGTGGTCTGATTTAAACTCGGTTTTCTAATTGGACTTCTCTGCGATGGTAGGTATTCCGTATTCACACTATGCTTTTAAACTCGCGAGTATACCATCGTGAGTTATGACTTTAAAAAAATACATGACTTGAAAGAAATATACACCATACAATAGTTAGTCCATTATAGTATAGTAATAGTTGTCCATTCCATAAAATACTTTTATGGAATGGACATAAATAATACCTAGTCAGACACCTATTACGCTTTGGGGATGATGAAGATTTTTTCTGTCGGGTGTAAAAGGCTATGTTCACTTCCCTCTCGAGACTTTTTGTGCGCAGAACGACGATTGCGTCTGCGCTCACCTCCTTCAGGAGCGCGACTGTTGTTCGCGTGGCTGACAGTAAGCGATTATACTGCGGCATCCGGGTATTAGGCCCTTTAAGGTACCAGTTCAGTTCGAAGCCAACCACAACTTCAGACGACATGTCGGAGATAGAGACAGAGCGTAGTTACGTACATACGCTGTAACACTCACTCGCGTTGTATCTGTCACCGTAAGATAGTCAAAACCGTTAGTTGATAAACCAACGTTTTTTTTTCTCGTTACTTGGTCAACTATCGACAGATAGTGAACTGTAGCGTACTGCTTACTATATGACGCGTTAGTTGATAAACTAATGGTTGAAACCGTTAAATAGTAAACTGGTTTTAACTTGAATTGCAAACGAAATACCAGGGCAAACACTGCGGCAGCTTAGGTGAAGACTAGAGGGGGCGAGCGCATCGAAGTGTTCTTCGTGTTAGGTTGACAAGTAAGAACAAAATAAACGTAAATTCTAAACCCTGTCGGTCTGGTTTACTATCTGTCGATAGTTGATCAGCTAACGCGGTTTTGACTATCTTACGGTGACATATCTACACTCTCTGTCGCTGTCTACGACGTGTCTTCCTCAGTTGCTTCGAACCCATATATTTTATTAAAACTGATTCATTGGTTCAAAAGTTATCAGCCTGAATAGAAAATAACTGAACCAAATTTTATCCGTGAAGTTTAATTAATGTGTCGGGTGCTTTTAATTTAATAAATTTATAATTATGAATAAGAACTTTATCCAGCTTTGGGCATGACTAAGGTTACCATATCTTAGGATTTATCCTGAGATTTCAAGATTTTTAGGCTCTTCTCCGAATTGCAGTCGGAAAAAACTAATCTACTTTTATAGAATCTCATTTAATAATCAAATTTGGTCACGTGAATTGCATAAATAAAATCTTAGGTTATTTTATCATCAGTTTTATCATTTTGCGATGATACCATTCTAAGTAAACTTTTTTCTTTCTATTAAATGCTTCGAAGGTAAAGCTCTTCAAATTATAGTAGGTTAAAAGTAATGCTCGGACTGAAGACTACGTTAGTCGGTCTCTTTCATTCGATAACTGAGCCACCATGATAGAAGAAACTCTTTCAACGTTTGCATTCTGCGCGTTACGCGCCGCGGGCCCCCATCCCAGTGCACAAGGCAATATTTTTTCCTACAAAGCTGTTAATTATGTTTGCAAGAAAAATTAAAATCGCGAGTAAATCTCACGATTTTTCAATGAAAATCAGGCAATTTTCAGAACTTTTAAAAGTCAGCGCAAAAATGTCCCGTAACAGATCAAATACCCCATATTTTGATGCAGATTTGCTCCACCGCCAAATATGAAATGAGTGCTTGGAGACGTTATATTAATTAAATTCATTTCGCCTCCTTAATATTAGTAAAAAATCAGACAAAAATCAATAAGTCCTTTTTAAGGGTTCCGTACTATTGAAAGAAACAGAACACTCAAAGGAATGCTTCTTCAACCGTCTTTCGTTGTCTGTGACGAAACAAAAAAAATACAATTTTGATTTTTTCCTTGATGACCATATTTCAAGTTTTTTGGTTTATTAATTTTTACCCTATAGATTTTGATTCCCTTGCGATTATCTAGCCAATTCATCAAATTTGCGGCATAAACGGCCTCATCTTTTGATTAAGTTGACCTAGAAACTTGATTGTTTGACAATTTCAAGGGACTACAGGACTAAGTTATTAATACTTATTTCAACTTGATACCTCCACGCGAAGTGATCCTATAAGGGTTCCTAGTTTCCGCTTAAGGAATGGAATCCTAATAAAAATCATTTTGTGCAGAATAAGTATTTTTTAGGGTTCCGTACCTTAACCTTTCGTCGTCCGTCTGTCAAGACCCTTTTCTCAGGAACACGTGGTTTAGTCTCTTTAAGTTGTAAAAAAATAAAACTTATAGATCAACGCAATCAAAAGATATAAGTCATACATGTCACAATTTTGCTGAAATTGTTTGATAGTCGCCAGGTAATAAAAACCTATAGGGTACTTCCCCTTTACCTAGAATCATGAAATTCGGCACGAAGCTAAGATCTTACAACACAAGTTTAGGGAAAAATCTGAAGATGTAAATTTGTAGTACCTTCATCAAAATGTATGCGGAACCCTCGGTGCGCTACTCCAACTTGCACTTAGCCATATATATTTTTAAAAAACAGGCGTCCCGCTTTCCCTAAAAATATAAATGGTGACGTTTATCATACCGCTCGCCAAAGTTTCTCGTAATCGGACAAGACTAAATTGACGTCCGACATAGAAATTCAACTTGGTGTTGCAAATATGATAATGTATTTTGAATTGAAGCCGATCTGACCGGACTAATAATTTATTTGTGTGTTGATAGAAAATTATATAGCACTACTGACGACTTTGTATCTGGTGTATACTGCTCAGGTCTGCCCCTTACCAACAATATCTTCTGCCTACTCTTATGGATGCATAGAGATATTTTGATAGAGATATCGTACTGTACATAAAATGATGTATTATTGTGGATATATGAAAAAGGAAACTGAGTGGTTCCTCAAACATAAATTAATACAGTCTAACGGTATTTTTTTATGTTGGAGGAAAACCGAATTCTATGTTGCAGCAGCAGTATTAAGTAGTCTAGTATATTAATATCGTCAAACAAAATAAGACAAACAACGATATGACTCAACAAGTTACAGCATAGTCACATATATGTGTTATGTATCTGATTCGCAACGCCCACACGATGCGGTGCGGCGGCGCCGCTGCGGCGTGGGCATTATAGTGGCACACCCAACCTCCTCCCTCCACCCTTCCCTGTCTTGCCCCGTTTCGTACGCCGTGTGGCACCGCACCACATCGTGTGGCCTCACCCTTAGGATTTTGCATTCCATCGTGGTGTTCATATAAATGTGACCGTGTACGGTTCATGTTTTGTATACGAACAGAATCCCTAAAATGACAAGTAATCTATAAGGGTGTACATCCAACCTTGCCGGGTGGGTCTCTTTTGTCCTGGACCTCACTGTACCGGCCTTGACTGTCTGCGCCCGCAATGCGGATACCGTTTAATAATTTACACTATAGCATGATTGCGTGAAATGAGGTGTGCTCATCCCACTAATATTATAGTGTAAAAGTTTATGAGTTTGGATGTTAGTTACCCAATCACTCATAAACGGCTAAACTAATTTGAATTAAATTTGGCTCACATCTAGTTTAATTATTAAATTTAATTAAAATTAACATATAGGGTAGGCATTATTTGTTGCGGTAAATTATCATATCTAAGCCCACACAGTCGAAGTTACGGGCACCAGCAAATACATATTCAGGGTGTCCCACGGATATACTTTATATATTTTAGATAGCACTGAAAGAAGATTTGAACTGCATTCGGAGATTTTTTTAATAATTTCCTTTCTCAATAGGGAGGAGAAGCCGCCGAATGTGAAAGACACTATTAATCACAATCATTTATTCATTACAAAGTGTGCAGCTAAATTGTAGATATATTAGAACTATTTCTAGCCTACATATTTAATGAATGTGTTGATCACGGTACCTTTCCCTATTTAATGAAAAATAGCAAAGTAGTTTCTCTGTATAAAGCTGGTGACAAAAAAGATTCCAGTAACTATAGGCCTATATCTTTTTTATCGGTATTTAGTAAAGTGTTTGAAAAGATCATGCTCAATCAAATGCTTTCCCATTTTAATCTCAATAATTTATTACTTAACCAGCAATTCGGCTTTACAAAAGGACGTTGTACCACAGATGCTGGTGTTGAACTATTAAAACATATTTTTAGTGCATAGGAAGAATCAAAAGATGCCAACGGTTTCTTCTGTGACCTTTCTAAAATTTATTGTTTACGGTACGGTACACTACGGTATTGAAAATAAAGCTCCGGAAATTTACTTCTTATTTGGATAATATAATTCAAACGGTTCAGATTAACAGAACCAAATCGAAAATTGGCATGCCTCAAGGTTCCACATGGTTCATAATTTGTGAAAGATCGTTTTATTTGCTGATGTTGCGACATCAGCAAATAAATAGTAAATAACGCTCTTGAACATCTTTAAAATTTGTTGGTGGTACTGTTGACAAACTAGTGCATAATGCGGAAAAAAAAACACTGCCTACTGATAATTTCTTAAACAATGATGTTATATTAAATAATGAAAAGTTAGAGTTTACTGATAGTACAGTTTTCCTGGGGATATCACCTGACTCGAAACTACAATGGAGCTCTCATATTACATCTTTATCGGGAAGACCAATTCAGCTGCTTATGCTGTGCGACAAATCAAATAGCTGACGGATGTAGCTACGGCGAGACTTGTTTACTTTAGTTATTTTTACAGCATTATGTCTTATGGAATTTCGCTATGGGGCCGAGCTGCTGATATTGACTCAATTTTAGTTCTCCAAAAAAGGGCTATTAGAGCAATTTATATCCTCCGCAGTCTAGACTCCCTAAGGGAACAGTCCAATGAAATTAGTGAAACGGGTCTCAGGAAAGCTTCTTTTAGTTCAACACTTTTATTGAATCACTATTTACACTGGCATAGATTCCTCCTTACAACCTTATTCCACAAGATTCACATCAAGACCGAGCTCTGCTGACACGGACAGCCATTTTTATAGACTTCCATTACCGCTTCTTTATACAATTTCCGGAAGTGATATTATCCTAACATTCATAAAAACTTCAGTAGCATAATAATTACGTATCTTTTAATTCTTAAATATTCTAAAAATTAAGTTTACTAATAACTTAGCTATCAATAAAGAATAGCTTAACTTCTCAATTATTATGCTACTGTTACACATGTATTCTAAAATATATCAAAATAAAGTAAATTAATATCTTAGGGGCTTAAAATTAATATATTAGCTACTCAATAATTATGCTACTGTTACATTAGCATTAACAGACTGTATCGTTTCAATATATTTATGAAAATATCATGCATGTAAGAACATAAAAGAAGAACACAAATAACTTCACCTAATGACAGTAAATCAAATAGTAGTAAATCAATCCGATTAAGCCAATTTCTATTATATTTTAATTTACAAAACTGGGTCACACTTCACGGACGTCAGCGAAACTCCCATTGATTTGGAAACAGCCATAAATATTGAAAACTATCACTCGCTTGAACTCTGAGGACAAGCTCTTGTGACAGCTGAACTTAAAATAAATAAGAACGCATTCTCCCTAATAAAATTTCAATCAGAGCACTCAAAGATATAAATATGGACAACTTTATTCATGATTTGTATTCAGTTGAGTGGGATACATTTGGTAATCTCGGTAGCGTAGACGAAATGACTGACAACTACAACATTTACATTCTTAGTCTTATAAATAAGCACGCACCTGAGAAGACCATTGTTTTACGCGCCAAGCCGCAAATTTGGCCCTCCAGAAATATACGTTTTATGATGCGGCTCCATGATGAGTCACATAAAGCATACAGGAAATCCAAATCAGATCAGCACAAAAAGGAATACAAAATCTTAAGCATCTTGTTAATGTTGCGATGTTCTATGAAAAGAAAGCCTTTTTTGATTATCATTTATAAAATAAAATATCATAATGTGAGTCACAACTTAAAGCTTCTGTGGCAACGCCTTAAGAAAAGTATCTTGCCCGATTTTAAAAATAAAGAAGCTTAACCTGAGTGTTTAGATAACCCAGATGAGATTACGAACACTTTAATAACTCTCCAGGTGATAATGAGGTGCAACTATCCCTTCTTTCTTACTATGAATTTCACTCACAAAAGGCTGGTGGTTCATTTAAACTTGAGGCTATCTCTGATAATGTGTTAGCTAAAATAAAACTATCCATGGAATTTAATGGGAGAGGTCTGGATGAACTCTCCAGAGATATGATTCTACTGACCCTACCTCATACTCTTGGCGTTATCACAACAATGGTTAATATGTCCATAACCACCTTAACATTCCCTTATCTTTGGAAAACAGCTTTAATTAAGCCTATATCTAAGAATACCGACCCGGCACGTGTAAGTGAGCTAAGGCCAATTGGCATACTGCCGTATCTCTTGAAAATTCTGGAGAAAGTCGTATATGATCAAGTCGCAAAATATGTCAAGGAGCAAAAGATTCTCCCACGCTTCGAATCTGGTTTTAGGAAACAACGCAGCACAAACACCGCATTGCTTGATGTAGTCGATAAAATTCTTTATTCTCAGTATGCAGGAGAAGGCACTATCCTTACCCTTTTAAAAATATTTCCCGTGCGTTTGACTCTATTAATACCTCCCTTATGTTGTCCAAACTCTCTTACCATGGCTTCGACATAGGCATACTTAGATGGTTACCTGATGGGACCCTCTTCTTTTCATTATTTACAGCGCCGACATCGTCCTTGGCCTGACTTACTGACATGGGCTACCAAAAACTAGCTTGTTCTAAATCCCTCCAAGTCTAAATTCATGGTCCTCGGATCAAAAAATCAAGTAAACCATATTTCGAATACTAATCCCCAACTTGCCATTACCGGCAACCCCATTGAAAGGTTGAACAGGCTCGAAATCTGGGTGTACTAATGGATAGTGGGATCACTTTTGAGGGACATATGCTGGTGTTAGCCCGGAATTGCTTTTATAGGTTGAAAGTCTTATACGATATCAGAGACTTTCTAAGCACTGACGATGCGAGTAAAACTGTGTGAAGCTCTCGTGCTGTCTAAACTCGACGACTGCATCTCAGTTTACGGACCGTGTCTACTCCGACAATCAGAAAGTCTGATCCAAAAGTACAGAATGCTTGCGCTCGCTACTGCTTTCGTATACCCCCCGTTCTCATCTCACTCACACCCTATCTTAATGAGGCCAATATTCTTAAAATGGGGCAAAGGTTATCTTGCTAACCTTTGATTGGCATCATAAAATTTTAGTCCCTTGACTACCTTTACGAAAAGCTATCGTGGTGCGGGACACGTCATCAGCACTTCACTCGAGCTGGACTATATCGTTTTTCTGTCCCGCGTCATAAAACTGCTGCCTTCTGGGGAAGTTTTCGATACCTGTCTTCAAAATAACTTGCCGCCACCTCTTCGAAAATTAGGTTCCAATCATGTTTTCAAGAACCAATATTATCAATACCTATTAAATTTGCAGAAGACAAGTGAATATTCCAAATAATCTTAATGACATTTTTTTCCTACAATATTATAATTTTTTATTTTTCACCCTCATACCATCCAAAATAATAATGATGTAATTACCTATATTATCAAGTTATTTACCTGTTTAATTCCCAAACTAACCAATTTTGGTACCTACCTACCTACCCTATATTCACTTGACCTTTCAGCGACCTTACTCAATTTCATTCTTTATTGTATCTTAATTAATCTACTTAGCAGGATCACCAAAGGACACAGGATGGCAATGATGTTTTCTTCTTCTTCTTTCTTTATATTACTTATCATTTTATGCATTACAAGCTTTTCTACTACATGTAAAAAAATATTATATGATAATTGTAATTAACTATTTCACATGCATATTCTTTATAGCACAGAAATATTGATGTTAAGGTAACAAAATATTTTATGAGCAAAGGCGATCTTATCTCTAAATAGATATTTCTACCAACAAATCTAGGCAATACAGGAAAGGTTGTGCAACAGGAGAGTCCTAGTGCGCAATAAAACTATATACCTCTAATTATTTACAAAGCCAAAACATAATAATATAATAAATTATGTTACTAAATAAAATACAATAGCACAAAAATCAAAAATATAACAAATTAATGCTTAGAAATACATATATATAAATACCTATCTTGAAAGAGAAACGAAATGCTCTTTCAATATTTTCTTAAAGTGAAAATTGAGGTACTATCTCTAATAGCGCAGGGAAATGCATTCCACAGTCGGATCGCCCTTAAACTAAACGAGTGTTTGTAAGCGGCAGTGTTATGGCGGGGAGTTGAAAGGAGGGACATCGTGTGGGATCTACGGTTGTTATCTCTGGGGGAAAGATACTCGAAAAGTTCTCGAAGATATGTGGGGTAGCGGAGATTTCGCAAAAGATTGAACAGATAGGAGATAATGTGCACATCACGACGAAGGCGAATCGGAAGCCACCCCAACTCCTTGCGATACTGTGAGACATGGTCATACTTGCGCAGCCCAAAGACAAACTGAATCCCGAGGTTTTGAAGTCGTTCGAGTTTGTCCAGTTGTTCTTCGTTCGCACTGATCCAGCAAACATTCGCGAAGTCGATGAAACGTAGTAGGAGGGACTGAGCAAGGGTGATTTTAGTCTACCGCGGCAGGAAGCACTGTAATCTCCGTAGGGAGTAAAATGACGCAAAGACTCGTCTTCTGACCTCACAAACATGGCGCGACCAGGACAAGAATTTATAAAATACAACCCCAACATTAATGGCCTTCTCTCAGTATATAATTATGTTACACATACACTATAGGGTCGACGGGCATTTTCTGAACTAAGTTTTGAAAGTGACGGGTACCCAAAATCTTGGCCAGCGATTTGTCCGGGTTGACAAGCTGGCCATATAGCCCATTTGATGATGTTTTCGAGATCAGCATTCAACGCCTCTACAGTCAGATTCACATCACTATATATTTGTTTGTAAATTTTACCGAGGTTCTGGCAGAATATCAGTGTTGCAGATCTTCTGCAACACTTTGCTGAGTCAGGGCCTTTTATCTGTTTGCAATGCATGTTTTTATATTTTTTGTTTACTGCTGCTGAATGAATTGTTTTTCTGTAATTATAAACGTGTGCTGTAACATTGAATAAAGTTATTTTCTATCTATCTATCTATCTTCACTAAAAGTGTTGACAGGCACAAACTAAATAATATAAGAAGCGATAATAAAATTAACCAACCTTGCTATAGACTTACTAAAGTTAGAACTTAATTTGTGGATCTAAGTATGCAATACTATAACAAAATAACGGAAGAGATATAAAATTTGTCACTGAAGAAATTTCAAGGCATTGGTAAAAAACATTATGTTATAATAGTAGTTTATGTGACTGCTGCATAATGCCTAATTATGTACAGTTACATACACTAGTTTATCTACACACATATCATAAGCTCTCTTTGATGTGTTCAGGAACCGCATGTTTGACCGGCATTGTGGTTCTGCAATTGTTTAGCTTGTTCTTTAGTACCAACTTCACGCAGGCGGGCGTCGGCGTTCGAAGTTTGAATGTCAGTACCAACTTCACAGACAAACTAGGGACGGCACGCGGGTGGGCGTCGGCGTTCGAAATTTGAATGTCATAATATGTAGAAAAATTACACATTATGGTCATATTGTATAATTTTTCAGATAAGAAATGAGTTTTTACCAAGTAGTTTAACATAATGCTGATCGTAACGTGGGGTTTTTGTACGCAGTAAATAGGGTTTATGATATGTGTGTAGATAAAAAAGATTAAAGTGACATTCAATAAGTGTTCGAAAGAACGTATTTTGAAATAAACATTTTGAAGGTTGAAGTTTCAAAAAAACAAGATTTACATTAAAATAAATGTAAAAAGGCGAGCGCGTCTTCGGGAACGGATCTCTTCCAGCAAATCAAGTTAGGATTTGAAATGATGCAATAATTATAATTTACCTGGTACTTACATGTAATATAACAAATTAATAAACTAAATATACGAGTGCCTCATACTACATATAATACACATCCTAAACATAATATATTTAAATAATAGATAAATACCAAAGGTAATTGATCCGGAAATACTCGACCGTCACCACCCACATATCCCTTGGGTAGTGCTAACAACCTACAAACTATACATATATATATTGTTCTGGTTGATTAAGTATTACCTATATTAAAATAAATCAAAAATAAAATAAAATCTTTTCATCATGCTCAGCCTACATCAACCCACTGCTGGGCATAGGCCTCTTCTCTATAGCGCCATTTCTTACGGTCCTGTGACATCCACATCCATGAAGATCGTGTCGACTTTAGTATATCTTCGGACCATCGGGCAGGCGGCCTGCCCACTGGCCTTGTTGCTCCCCTTGGTCCAACGTCCGTTATCCCGTCTAGCCAAGTGTCCCGCCCATATCCACCTCAGTTTCGTGATCCGCTTACCTACATCTTCGACCTTCGTCTTCCGTCAAATTTCGACGTTTGGCACGCGGTCAACGAGAGAGATACCTAACATGGAACGCACCATCGCTCGTTGGGCCACCTTGATTTTGTGTATAATTTGCTAAGTGAGTGTCCATGTTTCGGCTCCATTGGTAGGATAGGCAAGACACATTGTTTATATACCCTAGTCTTAAGGCATTGTGGTAGTTTGGACTAATTTTTCAACAGCTATTTAAAAACAAAAATGTTTGGGATATGACGTTTGTTTTGAGGTTAAACGCTTTTTAATATTTTTGTTGTAACACGGAAAGACTTCGCCTAAGTTTCCCGAAAGCAGCCCCCCCCCCCCAAGCCTTTGCGTCTGATGATCTACTTCACCTGTGCATCGCGGTCAAAGGATAAACGATGTCCAAGACAGACGTAATCGCTGACCATCTGTACGTTGTCGTTGCCAAAAATTATGTTCGGCACATTTAAAAACAGCGATTGGCCATGATCTTGGTCTTGGACATATTCATCCTGAGACCTGCTTTCAGGGAAGCTTCAAAAGCATTCGGCGACGAGAATGAGATCATCCGCGAACCTGAGATGCGACATGAGCACCCCGTTTATGTTGACTCCTCTCTCGCTCCAAACCAACGTCTTCATAATATCCTCCAGAAAATCTTTTGCTCTCCCATAATTTTCCTATACTACTAACTGTAACATCATTTCCTAACGACTACCCACCGTTAGGGTACCAGCCATAAAATAATAAAACCCTCCATTCCATGTTATAATAACCGTAGCGTGTGGCACACATAGCCTACAGTCCGCGCATAACGTATTTAGGTTCACCGGCGTATCTGTTATGAAATTAACGGAAATACAATTTACCTATACTTCCATTTACTAACACATTAATCATTCATAAGCATATGAGATACGCCTTTCTACACAAGGAGAGTGGGACGCTTTAAGTGTGTCCCATAATAGGCTGCAAATGTAAAAAAAAAGTCAAGTGCGAGTCTAACTCGCGCACTAAGGGTTCTGTACCACCGTACAATGGTAGGGATGGTGTGGAGTGAATAGTTTGGATTTTACATAACAAAATGTTGTTCACAAAGTTATTGGTGCGGCTACTTTCACACTCCATTTAGGTAACCAAGTGCATTCATAAGTCTGTATGTGGTATTGAAAGAATTGTTTTTATTTAATTCTGTTTTTTGGTATTTTTTGTTATAGCGGCAACAGAAATACATCATCTGTGAAAATTTCATCTGTCTCACTATCACGGTTCATGAGATACAGCCTGGTGACAGACGGACGGACCGACGGACGGACAGCGGAAGCTTAGTAATAGAGTCCCGTTTGGCACCCTTGGGGTACGGAACCCTTAAAACTACCACTTTGCCATTTGACATAGGCCGCATTCACAATGAATGGTGAAAATCGAAACAACTGTGCAATCTATTATTTATTTAAATAGTTGTACACTGCGACCATTCAGATTCAGCGGTAACCATAAGCTGTCACGAGCGCGACTGACTAGGCTAGCTAGCTAGCTTGTGGCCACACTGCGTTGCGAACTTTTGAGCGTTTAGCGAGTGTGCAGATGTCCTAAACTATGAATGAAGAGTAAGATGTTTTTACTTGTAGGATATAGATGGGAGGCACTACCGTCACCTCAAACCTATTAAAAACCGCCGCCGTACGATTTTTTTTAGAATACACACCGAGTTAGTTAAGTTAGTTATTAAGAATGTACGGCATTATTCTTTTGAAAACGGAAATAAATATACTACCTACATTATTTGTTAATGTAAATACTCGGCCTTGAATTGAATTTCTCGAAGTGCTGGCAAGCCGGTATTTCGCATCAGTTAGCGGTGTATTGCGCCAGATCGATCGTTGTTGTATTTTGTGTGATGGTACCATTTATTTGTTTGTATATATGGGCGCTTGGAACTTCTTTTAGTGGTCGACCACGATTTGTAATATTTTTTGTGATATCGTATAGATATCCGTCGTAGTTTTACGACGTGAGTACTCAATGATATTTCATGTGCTCGCTAGTAGCGGCTTGTGGTGGTTCCAATTATATAATTAGTTCACGGCAATAACGATCCGAGAAGACCGGTTTACACAATTGCGATTTGATTTTCCGAAATGGGTTTGAACTAGCGGTTATCTCAAAAGGTCCGTAACGTTTTGAAACCTTCAACTCTGCGCAATTTGAGCTGGATGTTATCGAAACGTTGTCATTAGCGCTTCAGGCGATCTAACCCTCACCATAGCGAAGTGCATAGTTCGATAAATACCGAACTATGAATTCCACTAACCTCAGCACGTCCTCGACTGAGCCTAATCATATATATTTGACTCAGCCTACACATTAGACCTCCAGCGAAATTTACATTTAATTTAAAGAGGCAACTTGAATCCAAACTGACCCAAGGCAAGGCAAAACAATCTACCCGGTCCTAAACAATGAACTTTAGACTGTAATTTGATCTCTTCGCGCGTCCCCGACAACACTCAAATGTCAAAATATCAACAGGATAGGTTATCTGTGTTGACACCGGTTTAACTTGTTCTGAATTAGTTATTTCCATCCGCGGAACCTCATCGATCAAACAGTCTCCTTATGCCCTGCCAACCTAGGTTTAGCCGCAACTAAACTCCTGTCTAGCCTAGTCTAAAAACCTAGTGTTATACCACGTCCATTATCGACACCACTCGAAAATGGTTGAGTTTGATTTGAATGTGCTTGTATGTTAATGAATGTATGTAACACTCACTACACCCCAAATCACGAACACACACTTCATACAAAAAATCTTCCATTCAAGCACAACACTTACACTCACACTTAACAATTTCACATACACTCATCGCAGCACGAACTGATGAATATTGCATTGTATACCTTATTTTTTTTTGTTTTGTTTTTCCTCTTCTAATGTTTTCTAATTGTCATAACCATAACTAAATTATTATTATTTTATTTTTTTTACAAAAAAGTTAGCCAAATGTATTATAAATGTTATTAAGAAACACGTTTTTGGGAAGAACTGTCTCCCTAGATACAGTATTTTACTAGTTAGGAAGACAGGGAACCATATTGTATTGTGTAAAACAATTTGTGAAATAAAGAATTTTTACTTTTTACTTTACTTTACGTTTAATGACTGTGTGTGTGGGAATTTCAAAACTCGCTACTCGAAAGGAATGAGGAGAGGATTAGCCCGCGAATATCCTAAGAGCCAATCCAGGAACCCTATGGTGAAGGAAAAGGGAATTTAGGGTCGCTCCAAGCCCAGACTCAGACTCAGATCAGTTACCTACAAGTTCTTATCTGACGACCCAAGGATAGTTTTGGAATTTGGGGTAGGTTGATTTAAAGGATAGGAACCGAGGTATATCTCGGCGCTTCAGACACTCACGAAAATCCACTGTAACTTCGCAATCACAATTCTTCCAGTTCAGACGCGTAAAACGGCAGACCAAATCTGTTTAGAACTGCTGAAAGACGACTGTCACAGTAGCTAGACGCTGAGACTGGATGCTCTCCCCTTCCCCGCTATCGTATTTATAGACCCCACATGTCTGGAAAAAAATGGCGTCCTTTGCGAACGCGCTCTGCCCAAGCGAAGCTTCTTATCACTAACTACACAGGGTCTAATTTCAACCATGCCATGCAGATCCGCCGTTCTACAAATTGTGTGTACGCATATTCACTATGATCAACCGTAGGTTATCACTCAAGTCATTCGGTATTGCCGATACACAAAATCTGTTGATCGCTGACCATAAAAGCTTGTTTCGATTAATTTAAGCCTTCCCGACCGCTAGCGCGCTAGACAAAGACCACTAGAATGATATTCATACCCCTGGTGTCAAACTCGCCATATCATACCAAACAAACGCAATTGTATATTTGCAGTCAACATAATAGCTTTCTCCGTATCGTTCCATAATAACCTTCCATTATTTAGTTATTCATAACTTATTCAGCGCGCAGCCAAATCGGCTCTGATCCCTACACATCTCGCAGGAATGCGACAAAAAAAACCTGACCTGTAATCTTCCTCGAACCATCCCACGCGCTGCGCACATTGTTTTTTGCTGACTTACCCTGAGCTACTCAAAACCCCAAACGTTATATGAACCGATTCTCGTATTCAAAACAGCGCGACGATGGGCTAGCCCTCTGTCACGCAAAATGAAGTATCAAATGTACTGACTCTCGTGTACCATTACAGCGATAATGGAAAGAGACTATTACTTGGATGATTTGAGGTTACTGCAAGAGCAAGAATTTCAAAACAACACTCCACTAGAAGAACTCGAAGAAGCGGAATTCAAGTACAAGTACAGGTTTTCCCGATCTACTGCCATGTTGATAATCAACATGATTAAAAATGATTTATCTGGAGATGCTAGAGGTGGTCGCATCCCTCCCCATATTAAAGTTTTGAGTGCAATAAGAATATGGGCCCGCGGAGAGGTAGGTCGTAGAATGCTTATCGTAGTACATATTCATAGTTAATTGCGAATTTTAATGTGATTGGGTTTATACCTAGTTTTAAGTTTAATTCTAAATTGTGATATCAACAGATTCAAGACGATGCAGGTGATATAAGCGGAATGAGTCAGCCTGCAATGTCGCTCATATGCAAGCAAGTTGCTTTAGCAATAGTACCTCATATTGCTCAGTGGATTAAAATGCCACAAACTGATATCCAGCAGAACAGTGTGATTGGTGGTTTTTATGAAATATGTGGGTTTAGACAAGTGATAGGAGCCATCGATGGTACTCACATCCGAATACCTAAAGTTGGTGGGAATATTGGACAATACTATATAAACAGGAAAGGATATAGTTCAATAAATGTCCAAGTAAGTTGCATATTGTTATCTTTTGGATCTGTTCATGATCATCATATCTGCCTGTATCATCCCACTATTGGGCATAGGCCTCTCCCAAAGCATGCCACTTGCACCTGTCCCCCGCCAGTCTGGTCCACTGTCTATCAGCCACCTTGACAATGTTATGTGACCATTGGTCCTGTGGTCTGCTCGCTGTTCTTTTCACTGCAGCGGGCAGACCAAGACCAATTTCTCCACATTAAATATACCATAACTTTATCAGTGTATATGAACCCCTTATGATCAAACAGTAACCTTTTTAACCAACTTCTGATCTGACAGTACCTACCATATTTTGTTCCAGATTGTATCAAATGCAAATCTAGAAATTATGGACATAGTAGCACATTGGCGTGGAAGTACACATGATTCAAGGATTTTTAATGAGTGTAGCTTAAAACAAAGATTTGAGCATTCAGAATTTACAGGCAGACTTCTAGGAGATTCGGGTTATGCCTGTACTCCTTACTTATTTACTCCAGTCTTGAATCCAACTTCAGAAAAGGAAGAAGCGTATAACCATGCACATATAAGGACCCGTAACACTGTAGAACGATGCTTTGGTGTGTGAAAACAAAGATTCCGATGTTTACTTCGTGGATTTACAACGAAATTAGACAATACAAAGTTATATATTGTTGCATTGGGCATACTACACAATATTGCTATGCATAATCAAGATTTACTTGAAGATATACAAATTGAAGACACATTTCCCTCATCTTCCGAGGCTCCCTTGATGAATAATTCTATAAGAGGAAATGCATCACGGGTAGCATTCATCAACGAAAATTTTTAAGTTAATATATAATGTAGATTTAATTTTGTGTTTTAAGCAATAAAGATATGTAAAATAAACTCGATAAATTTCATTTATTATGAATTATTTAATTAGTAGCTTCTATACTATCTAAAAATCTTCTTAATTTCTTTTCTGAGAGCTGACGCTCTATTTCAGCACGCATTAAATTTTCCCTAAGTATTTTTAATTCTATTTCATGCTTCTCTTCGGCCATCTCCATGCGTCTGGCAAATTCCTTATTTTTTATTTCTTTGGAATGTGCGGCCACTCTGTTGACGTAGTCATCATGATGGTCCCCGGTCCTGTAAGTCATTAAATGACAGTCACTTTATCAAATTACTGAAAAACATATGTTATATAATTACTGCTGAACGATTTACTTCTACAACACAACTGAACAATGAAGCTTATTAAATTTTCTTTAAAATTCATCTTCATCATAATATCAACCACAGCTAGAGCACAGATAATGCCAAGTTTCTTTGACTGAGCGAGTGGTACCCCTCTCACTACCCTTCCCTCCTTATGAGAGAGAGTGTCACAGCTCTCTCAGTCAAACCCACAGAAACTAGGCAAGGCCTGTATACATTGTAACAAACCTTTCTGATCTTTGCGGCCTTTTTTTGTGACTTATTATTATTATTAAAAATAATATGAGGCTGTATCTGAAAAAAAAAACAAAAAACAAATTGTAAACTTCATGAATCTACACTGATACTTAATAAACATCAATTAATTATATGCACACCTTTCTCGTTTTTTTCATGCCAGTTTCCGGGGTAGCTGGGATTGGATTCTGTACAAAGGAAAAACTGCATTATACATAGATGGACTAAACTCGCGCTGTTTATTTAATAAATATAGCATATTACAGTGACTTACATTTAATTCCTGGATTAATATTGGTGTATCCATTTGCGAGTCTATTATTTGAATATCTATTTCTATATCATCAGTCTCCCTTTGTTCCACTTTTTTGTGTATCTGTTTCTTCGAAAGGCCAATTCAATTTCTATAAAACAAATAATAATAACTTAAATTAATCAAACTATGTTACTTAATCAATGTGTTAAAAAAAGGTTAATCAATCAACTGACCTGCGAATCTGGCAGTACATCAGCATGAGTTAGTGATATTAATACTTTATCTTCATCTTTGGATGATTGAGGAGGATTGAAGACCTATAAAAACATAAAAATATACATAATTATATAAAGTACCATAATTTCATTCAAGCAAGAGACATATGACCTATAACCTAAAATGGTATACTCACAATTCCGTCGGAATCAAATCTATTTTCGTCTTTCAACAATTCTCCTGGATTTAATAAATCTTTGACTTGAATGATGTCGTCATCAGGAGTTGCGGGCCTTTCGCCTCCACCTGTTTTGTTGCTTTCTTTTCTATATGTGCTGTATGTCTTACGCGCGTTGACTTTCATACCCTTCCATTGTATTTTGAGCTGGCTGAGTTCCCTTTTTCGGCTGTTCAAGCTATTAAATCTAGTAGAAAGAAAGAAAAAAGAAAAGAAAAGTATAATTGGTATTAGGTATTTGAAATAAATTGGAGGCAAAATTTATAACACAATATACTTTACTTTTTGTAGACTTCCTCCCATGCTCTGACTTTTATTTTATTGGTATTGGTGTTCAGTGTTTTGTCCTCTATTATTTGCGCGTAGTCTTTAAGGACACAGCGAAATAATTGCTGAAACAATAAGTAAACAAAATAAACACCACGCCACACGCACCCTATAAATGATCACTTGATGCACTTTACATAGGTACATACCTTTTCTTCTTCGTCCCAATTAACAGAGCGATTCCGTTTATTGGACATAATTTCAACACTACAACACACTCCACAACGACAAAAGTAAATCAGCAAAAATATGTATATCTTCAACTTAATTTATCTTTGATTGTAGCGCCAACTCCAACTTGTCACTGTCAAACGGATGTCAATTTGTTTTTATTGGGGTCTGACGGCCCTGAAATTAGTCCTTATAGACCATTTTTTACTTTTAAATAATTGGGGTTGCCATAGATCACCCTCTAATCCAAGCGTAAGGAATGCTTTGTTATTCCAAGCGTACTCTATGTTTATGAATAACAATTTTACACCAGGCTTACTCCGAGTTTAACCTGAGAGTAACTAGTCTGAGAGTAAGGAAGGATTAACAACAGAATAGAGTGTTTTTATTAATAAGACGGTAAGAGCCTATCGAATTTGTTATAGCAAAAATAAATTTCAGCTTCGAAATCAACTAGATATAGAGCTATCAGTCATGCAGTTAGTAGCAGCCAAAGAGGCAAAATAGATCGTAAAACATCCTTACTCCAGATATAATAAATACCTGTTACGATCTATTTGGCCGCCTTGACTGCTACTGATTATTTGATAACCGCCTTATTCAAAATACGCGCATATAATCTAAAATAATGAAATATATAAATATATAATGCAATCTATCCGATGACCCGAGTCACGAGGTTAGCGGTGCGGAGCGGGCAAGAGAAGCGCCGCGCGCGTGTAACGGGGGTACAATGAGTCGTCGCAAACGCTCCATAGCAAGCGGCAGCCGTGCTCATTAGTAAACGAGAGCGCCCACATGCTGTCCGGTTGTCTCCCGATTGTATTATTTGCTGTTGTCTCATGTCATTCGTTTTCGTTTTCATTTGTCTCTCGTAATTTTAGAGTATTGAAATTAATATCATAAATTAACAACAAGTATAGGGCTCTGTGGTCTAACGGTTGCTTCTCACACCGGAGATGCGGGTTCGATTCCCGACCATGTACCAATGAGATAATTAATTTATCTTAAGTACATTACGACCCGAATGACCGAGACGGCGGTGACCCTGCCTACGAAGCCAAGAGTCCCGGGTTCAAGTTCCGGTGGGGGCAAATATTTGTTGGATGAGAACGGATGTTTGTAATGTAGTCATGGTTGTTTATGTATCTAAGTATAATATTTATCTATATAAGTATGTGTATCGTTGTCTAGTACCCAAGATACAGGGAATCCTAGTTTGGGGCTAGATCAATGTGTGTAAATAGTGTCCAAGGTAATATTATAGGTATTATTATAAGAAGGTTCTAACGGTGATGGAAAACTTCATGAGGAAACTTTTATTACTCCTTAGCTGCGGCGATGGGCTAGCCCCCTGTCACACAAAATGGAGTATTGAATAACTGGCTCAAAGTGGGTACAATTGTGCCTCTGCCACCCGTAGTATAAACGTTTTTATGCTTCTCACCTCATTGCATATTGGTCTGGTCAAAGTATTTTCCCTTCTGAAATTTGATTTGCCGGTAAAAATTAGCCAAGTTAAATTTTTAACTTCAATTTGTGAAGCGTTAGAATTTCGGGATTATCATATGTACAGGACTCGACATTCATTAAGATCTCAAATCTTTTGTCTCCTATTTGAACTTGGCTCCTATTTTCACATTGATGTTTTTGGTGGGATAGCTTTTTCCTTCTAACATTTGAAATTAAATTATCATTACTGATATGAGCCAACGTCAGAAATGAAGTAATATTCTTCCAATGATAGGTGATACTTCTTTATAAGGCCTTATGACTCAAAACGAATAGTTAATTGCTTTGATCACTTTCAGTCCAAGTTTTAACAACTTGAGCCAAACCAATAACAATAATAGCGGATCAATACAATGTCACTTTTCATAATGCTGGAAACTGAATGAACGGTAATTATGTGTAGAATTTAATGTCGATGAATTAATTTAATTTAAAATAATAAATATGATAAATTCTTTTCTGATTGATTTTATCTCACAAGCTTTGTTAACATAATGAATCAAATGTTTCAATTCAAAATAAAAACTATTTCTATTTCACAAAAACTAAACGACCAGTGATTTGGCCATATTTAATGTTACTGAAATTTAACAAGCAAGGTGTTGTTTGGAACTATAAAGAAAACAGACACAAACATTATAATATCCATTATTAGAAAAATAATCTGAAATTTAGATACAATCTTCGTTTGTTCTTTCATTCACTTTATTGCCCATCTCAAATAATAAACGATACGAAATGTCAAATTATGATATTTCTACATCGTGAGGAAACCTTCATTATTTCATAGTTGCGGCGATGGACTAACCCCCTGTCTCACAAAATGGAGTATTGCATAACTGGCTAAATGTGGGCTCAATTGTGCCTCTACCACCCCGTATGGGAAAAGGCGTGACGCTTGTTATTTCTACTCACTAAGTTATTTCTAAGCAGATTTTTGACCAGTTTTTAAGTGAAATCTAGTGTATTTGTGTTTAAACTAGTGTCAACAGCTAAGCTAGTGTTAACTCTCAGCGAGTAATTCTTTCAGAATGTCGTGAAATGTGATCGATTTGTTTAGTAAAAAGATCATTTAAGTATAAAACACCGACTTTAAAGGAATTTCTTTAGAATGGTATCTCCTCACTGAAAATTTGACTACACCCTTTTATCTTCGTACATGAATCAGGGCATGTCCAATGGTCTTTAGCAAACTCAAAAAGTTTCAGGTGCCTACCTACTAAAAAAGATTTCCAACAATCCAACAAACCCAGTTCAGTGTTAAATCCTCTAGCAACTCCGAGACATACATATATACATACAAAAACACGCATCAACACCGACATATACACAACACTAAGTTAGCATGTGTGCGTGAGTTTTTATACCAAGCCCCATTAACCCTTGAAAGGGTAGACTCCCAAACTTTACTTGAAACACCTTACACTGGAAAATAGACTCTATGTTAAATAGACATTAAACCTTTTGAGTAGGTATTGTGTCGTTATACAATACGCCGAGACTCGATATCACCTTTGCAAATGTTCTGTAACGGAGTGAAACTTTAATGTGTGCATAGCCGTCTAAATGAGATTTTTATGTTCTCGGCTTGAGAGTGTGTTAGTTTCTGTGTTGATTTTGAGCAGTCGGGCGTAGTGTAATCAAAGTCAGTGGCGTAGCTAAGCATGGGCGAAGTGGAGCCTTCGCCTACGGACTCGCACTTCAAGGGGCATCGCGAGGCCTCTTTAAATGCGATGCCACCAGACTTAAAAATCCCGGTTTATTTAAAATGAAATAAATACCTAAAAAATATTCGCCACAATCATCACAGACTATCAACTCAGCTTAGTTTTGCAAAAGTTGTCTTTACACGCATACTTCATACATAGCTAAAAACAGAACAGTGCAGAACCGGAAAAAAAAGATTTTCAAAAGAGTGATGACGAAACGAGGTCTATATCAGAAGTCATGCAGAGTGAATCCAACAAAACTATAAGTGACATTGAGCTCTGTGTTGGAACTGGAACGTCCCTTGATCTTGGAGAAGGTACTTCTACAGTGAATTTTTGTGAGAATAAAGAATTTTGTAAACTTGAAACAAAAGATCAAGAAAAATGAAGCTTTCTTTTTGATGTAGTCCCCAACAAAATATAGATCTTGGCAAATATATTAAACAAAAAAAATAATGGAAGACACTTTTCGAATTTTTATTATACGAGAAAATTGAGCAATAGCGAAAGTCAGCAGATTTAGCGGCAAACATTAATTAAAAATCTATAAATAGATTCAAATGTTATTCAATAAGTGTTCGCAAGAATCTATTTTGAAATAAACGTTTTGAAGTTTGATAGATTTATTGAGTAGATCTTGGGAACGAAAGAAAAGGGAGCTCGCTGATGCGACTTTGCCCACGTCTATATTAGTCCATGCTAAGCCACTGGTCACATTCACCAGCTTATTTCTATATTGTATTCTAATTCTTTCATTTTGTTCTAACTTAGCCACCTTAACTTGAAAAAACTACTGTTAAGCTGTTACTTAGATTATAAGGTGCCTTTATCAGTTGATGTTCGAATGTTCAGATAATGTAATAATTTTAACTACATACAATACAATTCCTTGATATCATATACGAATGTCAGGTATAAACGAGTAGTTAAGCTCCTGTTTTGATTGTGGTCGTCGCACACACCATTTAAATTGAATCTACATGATTAAAGTGACTAAGCAAAACATCTGACTCCACTCGGTTACACAATATTATTCGTGTGAGTTCAGTATGTATGTTGCAGGGATATGATAAAATCAGGGACTTTGCCAAAACCCAAAGGGATTTTTTCAAATTCCGGGAAATGATAAAATAATGACACGAGTTTAACATATTCCTAAAAAGATCTAGGGATTTGATGAAATCCCGAAACTGGCTTAGTATGTTAGTAGTTAAGCTTTAGTGTAGGTTATCCCGCAGTACGTCTGGCGCCCTCAGCACTTACAGTCCTTGGTATGATTCCGAACCATAAACTTCCCAAAAAAAATTTGATTCAGACACAAAAACAACGAACGCTATTTATGTAAGTAATGTAAATATGAAAAACAGTTGCAGCTTAAAGCTGCTTATAGGCCGTAGACACGCGAGTTACAGCTGTCATTACAAGACCCATTTGTATGTTAATATTTGGATATTTATTACCATATTCGTTAAGATAACACGTAAAATATCTAATTTAAAATTAAGGGAAAAGCGATTTTTTTTCGTGCAAGTAATTTTTACGCAAGCTGAATCGTTAACTAGACGTGAAATTCGTGGGGCGACATTTTATGTTTCTTGTATATAAATTAATAATGACTTTAATTTTGAATATATTACAGAGAGTTTATGTTATGTTATGTAATACTAATTATGTATAAATCCGATGGTGTGTGATTGGTGGTGGTGATACGAAAAAAAGATGGGGTTTTTTAGAATCCATTTACTCCACCATGAAGACATCTACAGATTTGATTTTTGGGTGCAAAGGAAAATGCAATTGAATGAAATCATGATAGAATTTAATTACGAAAATACCTCTAAATTGTTTTATTTTTTCCTGTAATTCTAAAATCCTAACTAATTTCAGTGTGGAACTGCGTTCGAACTGTAGATATTATGAATTCGTAAACTCTCCTTAAAAAGTTTCTAACAAAATAGCGTAGTTTATTTTTAAACTATTTTTCTGTGGTTTAGCGCTACTTTATGACTTTTTTTCCTGATTCCGTCCCTCTCACACTGCGGGTCTTTCCGCCTGGAGTAACGGAGACCTTTCCACAGACGAGGTATCGCCTTAAAGGAGTTACCTCAAAAATCCAGGCCCGGCTTGAACGAAATGTATCTTAAAACAAAGATAATAATTATTAAAGTTTGTATGAACGCCCGCAAGACTTCAGACAGCAAAAAAACACTTCAGCCAACAGATTTGGCTTTAATTCTTTTTTAGAATTACTAAACTAATTATACTCTATATATTGAGATTTAGTTCGAGCCGGACCTGGTTTCTTTTTTGTGGGGGATTTGATAAGACTTCTTTATTGATTGATTGATAAATTAATATCTCTAGAGCGGCGGCACAAGGATGGCTCTATGTCAGGAAAAAATAGTATTATTGTTAGTTTGACGTAGGTGCAATGCAACTCCATCAATAGCGTTAGCACCTCAGATTAGCACTCTCATGCGCTATGCGCTATATAAAGCTCTGTCACTCATCTCTTGCGACAACACTCCCCCCTCTCCAGCGTTCTCGGTGTGCTACGGGTGTTTTGTCGACCTGTGAAGGTCTTCTTAGGCCTACTGCTTCAAACGTGAGTCTTTTGTGACATTTATCTGAAAATCTTTTACAACTCCATAAAAAAAATATAGAGTTCTCAAAGATATTCAGAGAACAATAAATATTAGAGCACGAGGACAATCTCATATCAATCGAACTAGGCTCTTAGTAAGCTCATTAAGACTTGTGTTGTAGGTACTAGACGACGATATATTTAATAAAGATAAACACAATTACTTATAAAACATGCAAAACTCAGAAACAAATATTCATGGTGATCACAGAAATACCGGGATTCGAACCCAGGACAGTCAGCTTCGTAGGCATGGTCACTACCCGCTAGGCTAAACCGGTCGTCAAAAAGAGTGTTTGAGTGAATTTACGCAAGTATTTTAGATACTTTACAGCTCATGTCTGCATGAGAAAAACATTTCACACCCATCAGTGTCTCTTCTTCTTCAATACTTAATTAAAACCATCGCATCAAATCATGATTGTTGGCATTATAAAATATACAATTAATTTTTGTCCGACCTTTGCAACGCAGCAAAGTGGCCCAATTTTCCTGTTTCGTGGCAGTTGTAGCAGTAGGTTTAGCACCCGCATGCATGGGAAATGTTGTGACAATATGTATGTATTCATTTACTTCGGGTAATCTTTTCAACATCTTAAAAAATGTCACGCTTGATTTCAAACTCTAAAAATCCTATCATTTTACATAAAGCAACAGACAGTTTATGAAATTTGATGGAACTCAAGTGCTATTGGCGTTGCTGTTGAGGAAATGAGAATTGGATCTCGTTTTTCCTACTTGAAGTGATTTGAACCCAGTTTAATCGCTTTATGGAAAACTGCTGAAACGCTTAATTTTAACCCTTTACTGCATACTAACCCATATATGGTTTCATAGGTTTTGAACTTTATTACCAAGCAATAAGGTTGAAAGTCGCGATCCATTTCGGGTCAGGCCATGCATTAAGGGTTTAAAGTTATGTACTGAGTACCGAATTGTATCACGTTCGTGCCCATCCCTACGGTATGTTCTTTTAAACTGGAATATAATTAAGACATTTCTTTTACTTCCTTCATTTACTTATAAACTTATACGTAACAACATTATTGCCTGACAAAAACAAAACACTTTTTATATTCTTTGCAGACGTAGTTATATCGTCCCGTCGTTCGAAACAATATTGATGTAAAATAAAACCTCGCAAACTCTCATTTTCTACGCTAATGTAAAGAAAATTACCTGCCGCAGACATTTTTTTTAAATGAATTTCAACCTGTGTTATTCATTAATCTAATTTTAATAGATTCTACCATCTGCATTCTAAAAGGGACTTAGTAAATCGGGACTTCGGTACGGTTGTCAAGCCAGGCAAGCGTCGAGCTGGCAACCTTTCATGGTAGTAAAATTTGTTGGAGGTTTGGTTGCTGTTTTCAGAATTGCAGATTTTTTTTACTACAGGAGAGATTTCGACAGGAGAAGTAACTACTTCTCCTGTCGAGGCATCATTAATGGAATCATGTACATATTTAACCATTGACAGACATAACTATACCGTACTTGCTCAAATAATTAAGTTTGCAAATATTGCAGGTCCGATGTTGCAACTTTTTGGTAAAAAATAATAGTGGTGCGGTAAAGAATGATTATGTTCATTCTTTAATCTCAAATTAGAATAAAATCATTAAAATGTTGCGTTAGCTACAAGTACCTACCTACCTTATTAAAAACATATTTTGTAGATGAGCATGATTTTTATACCATTGTTCATTTATTTGAAAAAAAAAACGCACAAACCAGTAGGTAATACAAAACATTTATTTCTGAAATATTTTATCACATACCTATTGTTAAGCAATATTCTATCTATGTTGTTTACTTTTGAGTTCTATTTAGAATGAATGAGAACATCAATATCGAACTGTAGAATGCAACATTATTTTAAGAAGTTACGTTGCCGGCCTTCACGTACTCGCATTGAGGCGATATGTAAAAATATAAATACGCATGTAAACGAAAGTGACAGAGTTAATTACTTCCAAATAAAAAAGAAAAGAGAGCACAAATAATGCGCTTAAAAATTGTTTAAACGCATTATTTAAAAATTGTTTAAAAAAACTACGCTATATTGTCAATTGGCAAGGAGAGTTTACGAATATCCACATTTTGAATGCAATTCCGCAATGAAATTACTTAGGATTTCAGAATTACAGGAAAAAATAAAACAATTTAGAGGTCTTTTCGCTATTCAATTCTATCGACATTTTTTTTACCAATCGCGTTTTCCTTCAGCGTCTGAATTCTAATTAAATACTTAATAAACTTTAACCCAAAATTCAATTTGGTAGATAACTTAATAGTGGAGTAAATGCATTTGAAAAAAACCCCATTTTGATTTTGTATCACCTTAACAGTACTGCCGTCACAGGTATGCGGAAATACCTCATCACGTACTATGTCTAGACACGTCATTATTAAATTATGTGCCTAGTATATAAGCTAGGTTCCCAATCAAATAGATATACATTAACTGAGCATGTAGTGGCAAGCCTTTTATTCCGTGTTCTGTTGCTTGTCACCCTGTCGGCAAAAAGCTGTTAGTTTACTTCTTCATTTGAGCAATTTGGGTAAAAATGGATTGGTTGTTTTTTCTGAAAAATTCGACGCGCGAAGATGCTTTGCTTTGGTTGTTGGTTTGACAAAGAATGAATTTAATATGACAGATAGCGCAGAAATGCATAGCAACAGTGTAAGCCACGCCGCCCTGGGTAATCGTTTAGATTTAAACATAAGATAGTCGAGAGTTCTTTCAGTTCGTTGACTACTGTTTAAAGAAGCTACTCGCGGTTTTTTATACTGAGCACTTGTGCCAAGGTGAAACGCAGATTGCTATTTTTTATATAAAACCTACGAGCGAAATCTTAATCAGAGGCTTACTTCGGAGGAGTAATGACTTCTTTAATACCAGTCAGCTTTATCTGACGATTAAGGCATGAAATGAGTATTATACTTAACAGTCACTAATCAATTTGGTTCAGTCTTTAAAAATTCAAGTGTTTTCTCAGAATCACAAACCCTAAATATTTGAACTTTTTTAGCTTTTTCATATCAGCTGTTTCATAGCAGATGTCACGATGATCAATGGAATTATTAAATGGACTAACTGAAGAATTCCAGAACTTTATTGTTTTAATCACTAAAGCGAAGTATGTTAGCACTGCCTAATTTTCTGCTGCGTACTTGTTATGAATAAAATTGTAGGTAGAAAGGTTCACGTTTCCGGTCCAATCCGGCTCCACAGACCATGTCTGTTCCAAAGACGGCTGGCTGAATGGTTGTTGCTGATGGGAGAGATGTTTTCTTTCTTGCCAGTTTTGAACATTAATGACTCATGCTTTGCCGATAGTGCGCACATCTTGGGGAGATGGAAAAAGGGCGAGTTACAGCATGCTCTGTGAATGCATGCCTTGTTTATATAAAAAAAATACATATCTTATATACCAGCCTCATACACGTTCTGTATCTCCATTAACTTATGCCAATCTACGTGCTACGCAATATGTGATCGGTACAGGTACCACTATTACATTACAAACCACTGCCACTCCATCTAGGAAAACGCGTCTAATGTCCCGTATCCCGATTTATTTCAAATCGAAGTATCACCAACGATTGTCGCTTTAGAGTACACATAAACCATGTAGGTTTACGTGGTCGGTTCATCGACATAGTATTAAGAATTTCATTGCAACATGGATAAATGAATAAACAAAAACGGCAGCTCCTGATACCATAAGCTCCATAGCTCTGAATGGTCTAACATCAATTTGAAGTAAGCAAATATCCTTCAAATGTTTTGAATTTAACAGTGATTGTGATAGAAATTTCTAGATGTCAGAGAAAGAGAATGGAGCTACTGGGTTTCTTGTTATTTAAATCAATACAAAAGGACCCGCGCTAATGTGCGCCCGCCCGAATGAATCCATTACTCCATTAGCCAGCGAGATCGGATCAATGCCTTAGGAGAAATGCTCACGGAACGAGTACGAGTTTTAGGGATCCGTGACAATGAACCCTTTGAGTTTCGGCAAGTTTCTCCGAGGTAAAACTTAGGTGTTGGTAATTAATCCTTTGATTTGGAAGAAGCATCGCTCATGAAAGCTTCATTTAAGCTTTACATTACGAGTAGTAGACACGATGTCTCCTGTGGCGTTGCGGTTACGGGCTCTGACTCCCAAGCGAGAGGCCCCGGGTTCGAATCCCGGCTGGGGAGAAAAAAAAATATCCCCCAGTCTTGGATGATTACATGTGTGTGACGTCGCTGTTTCTGGTTTTCATGACACGGTATACTAGTGTGGGGCCAGAAGCAATTTATGTGCCTGTATAGAATGTTTATGAAAGAGCTAGCCCAAAAAAAAAACTATGCGTCACAAGTAATTTCTGTATCCGCAGGTCCTTACCACTGCTCCACAGCGTAAGTGGTGAAATAAATTAAATCGGCGAGATTATTACGCTCTTACAGTGAGGAGGCTGGAGTTGATGATCAAAACCGCTCAAGATGATATTAAAATGTCGACGTAATGCTTAGATACAATTTGTGGATTTTTTTTAACATCGAGATAAAATTGAGGAGGAAATGTGCTTTGATTTCGCTGCTATTTTATATTTCGTTAGGGGGGCTGGTAGTTCGACTACTTGGTTCATCTGATCGAACTATCAGAACGTTTTTCCTGCTGGTTCTACTGCAGTTTCGAATCCATTGATTTGTTAAAACTTTAGCTCTATCCTGCATCTGTGAAATCAATCAATAGCCCAAGCAAAGTAAACACATAAAAATACAAATATAATAAACTTAATAAAAAATATCCTTCAGATCGCCGCCGTCGAGTGGCAAGGAGCCAAACATGCTGGCATCATTACCTCACTGTAAAGCCAGACTAATCCTCTGGTCGATGTAGGTGCCAGCTCTTGGATCCCCGGAAGCTTCGACGAGTGTCTTGAAAGTCGGAACCCCACGTCCCGAGGGTCGCCACTCCAAACGGCTCAAATATGTAAACCCTCTGCAGACACCGCTGCAGCGCCGACTCTTGAGGAAGTTACTGGCAAGTGTCAACACATGTCGCGTCCCACACCAGCGACCTCCCATGCTGCCACGGAATAATTTTCATTCCGTCGGGCCTCTTACAGTCATCGCGGACTATACGGACAGCACGCCCGCGCTGGGAAGGGCCGGACGGATGATATCATAGCATTTTGGAAACGCAAACATCAAATTGCAGGTAACCAATCAGGACGCAATTTCACACGAGCTTTCATTCAAAGGGACTGTAATTTGAATTTGAATAAAATCGGGGTATGTCAAGGGATACTGAATCGAGTTCAACACCACGTGATTCCGCATCGAATAGGCCAACAAATACATAATTATGAAGGTGTGCCTTTTCCGAAATAAGTCGTTCTTACAATATGTTGTAGAAACGACATCCTGTCCTCTTATTCAGTAACTCAAAATGACCGAAAACTGTGGAATTTCGGTATATTTCCCTTATACTAACCGTCAATTTGCTGTGGATTTGAGTAACTGAATCAAGGGCTGAAGTTGTGACTAAACGGTCGTTTATAAAGATTGGGAATTCGTCGCTCAGTAAATATGTCCTGTTTTCGTGAGATATATTACAAGACCCTTTGCTTAACCCGACTGGCAGTCGATTTGATCTTTCTGCATTGTTCGATTGAAGTACCAGTTTGATTAGAGATAAGGTTGGTTTGAGATCCTCAATTTAATTCTGTTTTGACTTTAACACGCCTGGGATATATTCCTTTGTAGGTTGGATTTGAGAAGTTTACAGGCCCACTACTTTTAACGCGTGTCAACTCAATACTATTCATCAGAGAATGTAGACCTTAGCAAATATGAGACTCCTGTCTAATGTCTGGTTTTGCGATCACTAGCTTACCCTATATAGTTATATGTACCTACATACATATATTCTTTATTCTTATCTTTATTGTACATAACGAAACAAACAGGAAAACTCCACAAGATATATCTTCCAGCAAACCAAGTTATGAGGCCAAATGAACAAATAAAAGTATAACCCAAATGAGAGCTCCGTGGTCTAATGTATTTCACGCTTGCTTCTCACACAGGAGATGCAGTTTCGAATCCTGACCATGAGATAATCTATCTCAAGTACATTATCGGACGTTCAGTGTTTCGGATGACACGTAAACTGTAAGTCCCGGCTACTATCGCTACGTGGCAATGGTCGTAAAAATCCCTCCATCAATCCGCACTGAGCCAGCGTGATGGTGTATGGCTTAATCTTACTCGCATCCGGGTAAAGGCCTGTGCCCCTCGGTGGGGACATTAATGGGTTACATTTATTTATTTTTATAACCCAAAGTATAACCTTTTCCTTCTCACTTTAAAGAAAAATCATCACATATAATAATAATAATAAGTTTAATAACATATTGAGCGAACGTCTACAATTAGTGATTAAACGAACTTCATCATAATTATGCTAGTGGCTCTGTGAACTGCAGCGTAAAATTTGCAGTCGCAAGCGTTGCAGTTTTTTTTCAAAATTATTCAGCCCCTTACCCTATTGTGTTGGTTCTTGGTTCAGCAAAATTGTCAATATCTTTGAAAGGTATGCTATTGCAGTTGTAATTTGAGCCTGTTTCTGCGTGATAGACCACGGCTTCTGAGATGGCCAAGCACCATCCATGGCTTCGCTTCCACGTTAAATAAGAGTGGTTCAGTTTTGTAAGAGTTCTTTGGTGTCAAGTATTTTTCTGATAAATTTTCCTTTTCTTGCCTATCTTTAATGCAAATATTTTCATATCAAGTAGCTAACAATTGATTGATTTCCTCAATGTTCTCCTGTTCCGCAAAGGAGTCTTCACCGAAAAAATCCTCCCTCGGCCCCATCCATGCCTCCATGTTCAAAATGTTACTCTCTCGCAAAAAACCTTATTCTTAATGACAAGCCATAATTTGATTTACTTAATAGGGGGTTAGCGAAATTAACAGAAACTTCTTTTTAATTAATTAAAAAGCGTTAAATAAAACAACAACAAATTAACATAAATATAAAAATCAAACTTTAAATACTTAATACATTTTCAAGGATGTTTCTTTCAGTTAACCCGCATTTAAATGTAGCCCTTCAATGAACCAAAACACTCCACCCATTCCGACCACTGGTTGTTTCACACACATGCATATATCACCTGAACCTTCTTCTTCCGAAGAGGATTTATCCGTCGGATTATCCTACGTTGGCGACTTTGGCGAGTTAATGGTTATTTAGCCCTCGTACTATCAGCGAAATCATCGCTCAAACTCACAACGAGATTACGATTTTTCGCGTTCAACGTTTGTATTTTCTGCGATAAATATTTTTCAAAAGCCTCCTTAAAACGTCTTTCGATTCTTCAACCAAACCTTGGGTTTTTCACTTCAAATCAATAAAAAAAGAGTGTTTAACGACACGCACTACAAAAAAGTAAAATGACGGATATCCGGTGAGTGACATTTAACTTTCTTTCCAAGGGCGTCCATACATGGGCGAACCGCTTTCAAACAGCAGGAGCGACAATGACTAACCTCGAGTATAAACTGAAATATAGTGAAGCATTTCCTTCCAATGACAGTTGATTATTTTCTTTAGGCAACAAATAATGATCACCAAAATAATCCTGCAAAAATACTTATCCTGATTACCGCAACATAATTCAAGTCTAATATGAAAAAGAAAGGTAACAAATATAATGATCACCAAAATATTTTTTTCCTACCCAAAATGGATAAATGAACACCAATAGTTGCAAAAAATATCAGGGCAAAATACTGTGTTAGCTTATTTATCCTTCCTGTAAATACTTAAAACATAAACTTAAGAACACAAAACATAAAAAGAAGTTTGATGATCATTTATCCAAACACAATTTGGTGGACATTTATCCATTCTGGCAGTCATTTCGAATTTATTGGTAGTAAAATAGGTGCGTTTTTGGTAATCGTTTAAACACAAGCCTTTTCTTTATTCATTGGGCCCAATACCATCAGTTCTATTCCGACGGGCTGGTAAAGACACAAGTTTACTTAAGCCACGCTTAGCCATTAATTCGACACTCCCCTTGCGTGAATATCCAAGAAATATCATTGTATTGCGGGAACGGGAATCATTGAAGGGTTGCAAGGGTTGCTTAGGCTTTCAAAGTACACCGTTTCTCGCTTTATCCCACAGCCTGGTCAATTCCGCTAGCAAAATAACGGATAAGTTACAATGCTTCTACGACGACGTAAATTTTAGGTATCGATATACTGACGTTTTGTAATCCCTTGCCCTTTGGTGAATAACTATATTAGATTAGATTAGCAATAATCTTAATTTCTACCATCAGTTGCCTACAAATGTATTTTCTCAACGCCTCGTATAATAAATACTTAAAGCTGACCATTGTCGGCCCGTCTTGGTTAATGAGCCGTCATTTTGCTAGCGAAATAGGGTCCCGCTGTAACGCACGAAAAAAGATGAAAAATGAGAATCCAGCTTAAACGCGTGATGTATTACGAAAATTGCGACCACTGAGAGATGGTTAAGGTATTACTCCAGTTTCTGTTCAGTTCCCTTCCTTATTCCAAGCTCAAGTCCAAAGCAAAACTCAAACTAAGCACTGTCACTTTTTCACAATTCACGGATGCTTTGAAACGAATAAGAGGTGATTATTACCACGAATACCAGTTTAGACCTGTTCTTCTCCTATGTCGTCTGCCCATCTCTTGTTCCTCGGTAGACTAAGCGTAAGATATCAATGGAAATGCTTATAGGAGGCCTTTACCCGACCAGGGCGCCCGTAAATAAATGAAATAAATATTTAAGCATGAAATAGAATAAATAAAATTAAAGCAACTGCATGTCATACAAACTTCAAGTATAAAATAAATATATTGTAAATAAAGTACTTATAACATTAATATTTATTTCATATACGACTGTTACAGTTAATATTGTGAGTTAATAAATAAAGGTTTTTTATTTATTTTATTTATTAACTAGCATGAATGAAGATATACACGATATTCTCGTAGATAAATGAACTTTAAATAAACATAGTTATAGGTGGGAAATCCGTCTGCAAGACCCTTAAAGACATCATCATGGGTAGTTTAAACTTTACACGCAGTTATCAAATATGCAGGCGGATGCCGGCTTACTCTCAGGTCAAACTTCCTTAATCCTCAGCAAACACTTGAGGCTGGTATAACGACTTCACGTAAAATTTTGAACATACAAAGGCACTGTTTACTACTACAGATTCTTAATTATCATCGTCAAATATTGGTAAAGTAAACCTGATTTATAATATACCTAGTCAGCGGGTGCCAATTTGATTTTTTCCAGTATAATGTATGATAGTTGAATTGATTTTTCTACTAACTAGAATTATGGTTATTTCTGAATTCAATATAATTCTCAAAATAATGCTTGGTTTTTCAGTTGAATGAGCATTAGCCTAGTTTTCTTAATCAACTGGTATATATTGTAAATGAAATAATAAAAGGTTTTAAAACTAAAACAATAAATAAAAGCGGTCAAGTGCGAGTCAGACTTGCGCACGAAGGGTTGCTTACCACCGTTCAATGGCAGAGATGGTGTGGAGTGAATAGTTTAGATTTTACATAGCAAAATGTTGTTTACAAAGTTATAGGTGCGGCTACTTTTTTGGTCATAACTTCTGAGGTTATCAAAACTAAATTAAAAATAAAAAAAATATTTGAAAAGTTTATAAAGAGCCCTTTTCAACGATATCCCACATGACTCATTACGGTGAATATTTTTTTTTTCGTTTGTCATTTTACTCCTTCCACTTTTTTGTAGGTAATTTCTTTTTGGCTTATGTTTAAACGATTACCAAAAACGGACGTATTTTACTACCAATAAATTCGAAATGACTGCCAGAATGGATAAATGTCCACCAAATTCTGTTTGGATAAATGATCACCAAACTTCTTTTTATGTTTTGTGTACTTAAGTTTATGTTTTAAGTATTTTTTGTTGTTCTTACATGTACAACCTAACACGAAGGATAAAGGGGGCTTCGCTTCGCTCACCCCCTTTACCCTTCACCTAAGCTACCGCAGAATTTTGCCCTGATATTTTTTGCAAGTTTTGGTGTTCATTTATCCCATTTTGGGTAGGAAAAAAATATTTTATGATCATTATATTTGTTGCCTTTCTTTTTCATATTAGACTTGAATTATGTTGCGGTTATCAGGATAAGTATTTTTGCAGGAAATTTTAAGACTCCATCTCTTATAGTTCCTGAGAAAAGTGTCTATGACAGACGGACGGCCGGACGGACAGACACGCGAGTGATACAATAAAGGTTAATTATGAGGTACGGAACCGTAATTAACTCAAGCATATACTGTCTTTATAAATCAATTTTTAAAAACACCTGTATTTATCATGGTGCAAACAATAGCCCCTCTATAAAGCATACCAAGAACGTTTATTAAACAAAAGATTCATGACAAGTACAGAGAATATAAATAAGATACTTCATTCTAGTTCAAGACAGTACGTGTGGGACTGCCGCTCCATCCTCATATAGACCTGTGCGATTCAACCTATGGCGGGTGCCGCGGATGCATATGCTGCTAGCCCTGATGATGGCGGTTTGATTTATTGCTCGTAGCCAGCCCATTATTGTGGCAGGGGTCCGGTTCCAGCGGTCCGCCAGCGTTTCGGCGAGGTGTTTAGTGAATGATATCATTTGTGGAGCAAAAACTCCGTCGACAGAGTTTACTAAAGGGGTGCAGGTGGTGTGGCGTGTCTCGCATGGGTCGCAGTACTTCCTTTTCTTTTCTTCTTCAGCTGAACGAAGGACAGCCGCTACGGGACGTGATGCGTGGGAGGGAGCGTCGGTGTCTATGACACGGATATCAAATAACGCCTCCCTCTGGGCAATCCATACCCCACGACAAGCCAAGTCTCCGCGCAGCACAGTATCGCCTTCGGAGATGACTGGCTCTTTCGTGACGTTTCCCCAGGCTTGCTGGCACAGTTCACAGAAAAGGTCCCTTATTTCATTATGTCTGCCTGTGATAAGGCCGCCTGTTTTGCAGCACAAGGCGTGGTCCACGTTGAAGTTGTCATCGCTGCAGCCGTCGCAAGTCGCAGGCATGGAGATTGGTGTGCGGTGGTATCTTATGGCCAGGGCATCTCTAAATTCGTGGGGTGATAAGTCGAAGTTGTCTTTTCTTGTCGGTATTACTGAAAGCCAGGTTGATATTTTTGTTTTAATTTTTGTCGCTATTGATCTTTCTATTGCTCTGTTGGCTCAGGGAATAGTAGTGAATGAAGTGGACTGTATTTTCAACAGCTCTTTTCTTTTTGGATGGTATTTTTGCTAGAATTCTTTCGAGAATTTCGTTCTCGTATGTTTCTTTTTCATTGTTTCCTCCCTTTCTTGCGTCACGTAAATAATTGTAGTGTTCAGCCAGGTTTATGTCTTTCATCTCTGTTAGGGCTGTTGAAAGTATTGTAGATCCCTGTTTTGAGATTTGATATGCACGGTTTGGTGTGTTGAAGGGGTCAGAAAGGGCAAGTCCCCCTTTGTGGACTGGGAGGGTAAATAGCTGGGTTTGAAGTTTTGTGATTTCGCCTCTGATTAGTGTTGGTATAAATTTGTCGTGTAATGTGTTAGTTAAGGGTTCAGAAAGTTCTTCTGCATTTTTAAGACACGTACGTAGTAGGAAGGACCATTTAAACTGAGCTGCTTTAGTTAGGGCACTGTAAGCGGCTTGAGGTGAGTTTTGCAGATTGTTGTGAGTTTCTCGGTGATAGATATCCAATCGGTTACATTCTTTTTTATAAAGTCGTCCCCTCCTGTCCCTATGAAGCCTCCTAGGAAGCGGGAGCCGGTAACTATGGAGACGTTGGTACCGGAGAACGTCTTTTCTGACAATATTAGAAATGATTTTTTAACTTGTGGTAAGTAGCCGTATGCTGGGCCTTTTTTGTTTAAGTTGTCCCACCACTGTCGTAGGCTTTGGAAAGTGCCTTGCGCGGAGGAGTCATCGGCGTACCAGCATTGTGTGACTGTGTTTTCGGTTTTAAGTTTGTTAATTATTGGTAGTGTTGCAAGCGCGTACAGTGGCATTGCGAGTGGGTCTCCTTGGGTTACGCCTTCTCTGCTATATAGTCTTGTATCAGCATCGCGAAATACTAGTTCAGCGTGGCCATTGTAAGTATTATAAAGAAAGCGGGCGCAGTGTGGCCAGTATATTATTGCTTGCCAGAGGGCTAGGCTTTCACGGCAAAAGCATTGTTCGCGTCAACGAGGGGCATTCCCCAGTTTGAACCAGGTTGGCAATCTCTTTTGAAGACATCGATCATGGCATGAATGGCGCCTTCGATGCCACTGCCCAGTCCACTGCAGAGCTATGACTGGCCGCATGCTTCAGTGACTTCAGAGCCTGTTGCTAAGATCATTCATTTGGAATTTGGATAATATTCTTCGTAGGCATTTGTCGATACCGATAGGTCTTACGCCAGGGCATTTGGCTAAAGCAACAAGTCGGCTTGACATTAATGCTTGTATTTGGGTCCAGGGTATGGTTTCGTTGCTAAGTTTCGTTGTGAGCTGCGCTACGGCTTCTCTTAAATGGGCGCTTGCTTGGCCGAAGCGGAGTAGGAAATCTCTCCAGTTTTCGGCTGTGCATCCAGTGGGGCCTCCGCCGCCGTGTAGTTTTCTCGCAACTGTTTCGACATGGTCACAAGTTATTTCGATTTCAAGGAGTGGTGGGAGTTTTGTGACGTCTTCGGGGAGGGTGAATAAAGCGGGATCTGGAGTATTAGGCGGAGGGTGCTTTTCTCTCAGCACATCACTGACTGTTTTACCGGATGGATCATTTCAGTGTCTGGGTTTAAAACTTTTCTCGTGTCTTTTGTAAGGAGCCAGTTGAGGGCTTCCCGCGTTTTTCCATGTAGTATCAGTCGTGTGAATAATTTTGATTCTTGGTCATTGTTGTTTTGTTTCCGGTTTCTTGTATTCCATATAGATTTATCTGCTTTGGTGGATTCCGTGATGAGTTCCTTGAAACGTTTATCTGCCCAGAGTTTAAGGCGTCGATCGAGTAGTCTCAGTATATCTTTCATTTTTCTAACGTTTTTGTCTCTTTGCAGTATGCTCGCAGCAAAGGTTAATACGCGTTCCGAGGGGTAGGTTGATTTGGTCAGATGCTCAATTTCGTCGGCCAGAGTGTGTACGAATTTTCTACTGGCAGTACCGCATGGGAGGTCGTATAGCTTGCCATGAAGGTTACAGACGTTGTCCCAATGCCTATACCAGATGCCAGACTTGGGTCGGATGGCATTCAGGAATGGGGATCCGAAGGCTTCTTCCAATGGTGACATTGGTGTTTGCCCATCGGTGGTTGTTGTAAGAGTAGCGGATGCTGATTGGTTTAGTACATCGTTGTGTGCTGATCTCATGTGACGCTGGAGCCCATTTTTCTTGAATTTCCTGGGGCATAGCGGGCATTCGGTGTCAGCTTGTGACATATGGGTTGTTATTTACTTACTTGGTCTATTTGCACTATAATTTTGTTGTTTAGCTCTCGGATAGGGGTAAGATTAATAAAAACAAGGGATTTTGTTTATAAATAAATGGGTCTAAAGGTAATAATGTTGAAATGAAGTATTTTTGAGAAAAATATATCTATTTGACGTGACAGCTGACCATAGCCCCTCTTTTAAGCTAAGAAAAGTAGGTAAATTATTTATTAACAACAGTTTCAAATTACTCGCATTCCCGACCTCTTCAAATAATACTACACCTTATTACAGCGTGAATACCAACAGTTCCATATACATTTTTAATTCGTCCTGATCAAGCCCTACCTTAATATTCTGGTCTCAATGTATTACTATGTATTAAAACCTTCGCCGGCAGGAATTACAATCCTACGAAATGCGAGTATCATTCCGAATGAAGGCCTACATTCTGGCTGTTGAGTTGAAGGGCGCCGCATTGGCCCGTCGTTTCCTGGCGGGGCAGCGGGGAGCGCGGTATAGCATCGGGCCGCGCGGCGACGTTAAAAATTAGGTGTTTTTTCGAATTTACTGAGAAACTAAAATAAGCTAATTGATAAAATTTAAGGATTGATAAGGAGTTCTAAGAAAGGAAAATTTAGGCACACAAATTATGAGAAAAATCAGTAATTTAAAATTAAAATTATTTTATCTACACACCTATCATAAACAATAACATAAAATTGAATTTTTAACATATATACTGCGTCCAAAAACCACACGTTACGACCAGCATAATGATAAACTTCTTGGTAAAAACTTCTTATCTGAATATTGATACATTATGTCCATAATGTACAAAAAATGGTCATATTATGACATTAAAATTTCGAACGCCGTCGCCCACCTGCGTGCCACCCCTAGTTTTTCTGTGAAGTTGGTACTACCAAACAAGCTAAAAAACTGCAAAGCAATGATCAATGCCACAATGCCGGTCGAACATGCGGTTCCTGAACACATCAAAGAGAGCTTACGATATATGTGTAGATAAACTAGTGTATCTAACTGTAGATAATTAGGCATTAAAACTCTCGAGTGATATTATTGTGAAACTCGCCTTCAGCTCGTTTCACAAACCCACTCTCGAGTATTAATGCCCTCCATTATGTAGCAGTCACATAAACTATTATGTCCTTTTTAACATAGACTATGTTCAGGAATTTATCGATCGAGGGAAATAAATCCAATCGTATAACGACACAATATTTAAACTAGATTATATCATTGTGAATATATTTTTTTTTGTTCTTTTTTGGCAAAGTGCTCATTAGTGGTTTTGTGTGATCTTGGGTCTGGTCACAGAACTATTTGTGTCGGATCAATCACTCCCAGCTCCCAAGAGATTGAGAATTGTACTGGCCGACTATTCTGATGGATATTTACCACACATTCTATAATGATATAATAATAATACCTTGGACACTATTTACACACATTGATCTATCTCCAAACTAGGATTCCCTGTATCTTGGGTACTAGACAAAGAGACACATACTTATATAGATAAATATTATACTTAGATTGATAAACAACCATGACTAGGGTACAAACATCCGTTCTCATCAAAAAAATATTTACCCCCACCGGGACTCGAACCCGGGAGGGACCCTTGGCTCCGTAGGCAGTGTTACTGCCGACTCGGCCATTCGGGTCAGCAACTCGGCAATTCGGGTCGGCTACTAAAATATACATCTCTATCACACAACGAAACAGCGTCTAGAGAAGAGGACATTATCATCATTAGCATGACTGTGAACTGTTTAATATAATCTTCCTACGTGCCATTCAACTAAAGACAAAATAACACTTGAAGTAAATTCGATCAAAAATGTGCATCTTGTCTTCTAAAAAGATAATGTTGTGAAGTGAAACCGCAAGTTCCGTTGAATTTTCAAACTTAAAGCAAATACTGCTATTTGTGTTGTAACTTATACTTTGCCAACGATGGGGCATTGAGTCACATATGGTCGTAGTACGGAATAAACGTTAGTTTTGGATCCAGAATTACTCCAAGGTCAAGAATCTGACAAATTTCCCCAATCCTATCAGTTTTTATGCTATAGTATGACAAAATAAGGTTTTTCTTCCGAGTAAATCTAATGAAATGACATTTAGACGTGTTCAGACGTCGTCGTATATACAATGTCGTATATACAATACACCAGTGTGTGTACGCGCTCCAGATCTTCTCGGAGCAAGCGGGCATCTCTCTCGCAGTCTATTTGTTTGTAAACCCTCATGTCGTCAGCAAAAACGGAATAGTTACGATGACGAATGCAGGACTCAATGTCGTTGACAAAAAACACAAACAAAATTGGTCTCAGATGTGCGGAACGCCAGAAATGGCAGTGTAGCACTGATTATATCCGTTGACAACCACTATCTGAGGTATTTTATTCAAATATCAATACCTTCAATAAGGATTATTATTCTAGTTCGCTCAGCGCTCGATTAGAGATCAAAAGAAGTACCCCAATGCAATCTCAGGACCCTAAAGCCTTGTGTTGAATACGAATATACCTATACACTTGGGTTGGCAGTGTTTGTCGAAATTATGCAGGTGAGTTTCAGATAAGGTATTTAGAATAGGCAAACAGACCCTACAAACTATCGATAGTAAACCAACACTAGAAAATAGTGCTGTAATATTGAACAATAAGCAAATATAACGGCAAGCGAAAGACAACCTGCGTAGAAAGTACCCTTAATATCGGGTAATAATTTTGGCCCACGACGAAATCATATTTTTTTAAACTTTGGACGTTTTTAGGGCTCCTTACCCAAAGGGTAAAAACAGGACCCTATTACTAAGACTCCGCTGTCTGTCTGTCTGTCTGTCCGTCTGTCACTAGGGTGTATCTCAAGAACCGTGATAGTTAGACAATTGAAATTTTCACAGTTGATGAATTTCTGATACCGCTATAACAACAAATACTAAAAAACAGAATAAAATAAATATTTAAGGGGGGCTCCCATACAACAATTCTTTCAATACTACATACAAACTTATGAATGCACCTGGTTACGTACATGGAGTGTGAAAATAGCCGCACCAATAACTTTGTAAACAACATTTTGCTATGTAAAATCCAAACTATTCACTCCACACCACCCCTGCCATTGTACGGTGGTACTGAACGCTTCGTGCGTGAGTTCGATTCGCACTTGATCGGTTATTCTACTATTCCGAGACTGTCGATAGGTTTCTTGATGAGCAACAGCTCTTTTCAACCGAAGGTGTCAGTCTGGTCGAACAATTACTTGTTTTGTCCCTATCATGAGGAGATAACAATTGCCGCTTCGACCGCGTTTTGAGCCTGAGAAAACCACGTCAACAATAAAAAATTCAATGCGGTAAAGCTTATTTTGGATTGATTTTCAAATTAGACTTAACTTTCTTTAAACTAACTGGTTAAAATTTGTGCCTGGAAGGACATTAGTAATAACTCGTATTATTTCGGTAATCATACAAACATGCTCTAAAGACGGGCTAAGACTTACAATTAATGCACGGTTCTTACTTTCTCTGTACCAAATTTAAAAATAAAAGCGAGTTGCCGCATCGTACCATTTACGGGCAGCAAAAATCTGAAAAGAAGTTTCTACTTCGTATTCTTCATACCAGCCACTAGTCACAAATCCGCAACCGTAATGTTTATTCTTTCACTTACCAAAATCAGGAAAGCCGCGAAGGGACGTTTATCACACGAATTTACCATAAGCCCGCTCAACTGGGAATCCCGGCGCCTAAATCTATTTCCTTAAACTACTCTGAATGTATTTCCTTAAACTACGCTGTATTTTGAAAAAAACGTACTCTGAAAGGATCCCTTTCAGAGTACGTTTTTTTCAAAATACAGCAGCTGGCGTTTTTGGTATACGTACCCACTGAATGTAGGATAGAGTACTGGCTGAACGTAATCTGTGATTGGGAGCTCTTTTTTATCAAATGGAGATAAGTTTAACGTATCTATTTTTTAAACAGGTTATCAAATAAATCTCACTACCTACAAGGGACAGAAACTTTTCAAGTAAATGAGTGCATGGAGGAGGAATAATTAGTATGTTAGAAACATACAAAATCTTCACCCAGCCGATGAACCACACTAAAGCATTAGTATTATCTAGCGACATCACATTTGTTGTGGCAATGATGGTGATAGGTGCATAATTCTGACTGAGTTGCATTTAGTTCTACTGAACTAAACAACAAAAACACTGAGCGGCGCATCTGCATCTGGTATATAAATGTCAGAAGCTTCGCCAGAACTTTCTGTTACATTTATAATAAAGTTTTCAACAGTTCTGTCAATTCGGTTGTCAAGTCTCCTCGTTTTTATTTCATCTTTTTCGGCACAATTTCTCCATTTTTCGGGTGTTATTTGATATATATATTTTTTTTAATGTTTACATCTGACAATGTAAACGTGGTATTGCGTCGAGCTATGTATCCTTTCGGCTCTATTGGGTTCAGCTCGTAATGATATGGAGGCAATCGTAAAATTGTTACCTCCATCTTTTACACCATCTCGTCGGTTACATATTTTATATATGTATCTTTGGCTGATTGTACCTTTTTAAGCAATGATGACATCTTGGGCAAATGGAACTTTTTTAGTGCAACCAGTAAATTATTTGTTGTTTTCGCCAGGATGTCGTGGGTGTTTTTTCTACTCGTCTGAAGTTAAACCATGAATGTAAATGAATGGATTTAATAAATACAGGAAATATTTTCATTATTTCTGTGCTGGGAAATTAATTCTTTAGTATTTACACAAAATCTATGAATTAAAACTAAAAATAACACGTTGTTCAATAAAATTAAATACAATAAAATACAATGTCATAAATCCGCCAAGCGCTGCGTCATACCTTAATTAAAGAAAATAAAAATTAAACTGCCCCAACGAACGCCCGTACCAAACGTGCCCATTGCACTAGCAGCGTTACCGCGCTGCACAGCTAGCGAATGCTGTTACAGGAATGACCCGAAACGGTGGTCAAATCCTCGGTCCCTCAAACGTCGGCCAATATCCTTAATGAAGGCCCTACCCTGCGAACCCCACACCCCTGTGGTCTCGACGGCCAAAGGAACAAACACATAACTCCCCTTTAGCTGTGCGTATTAATGCACTTCTACCGCGCTGCTGACTTATCACCAGCACCCGGGGTTAACATAGTTGAGCTGATGTGGGATGGTGCAAATGTGCACACACAAGTTGCATCCCACAAAAGGTAACGACTCTCTCCCATGTATTAACGTGAGAACGTCCGGACGTTTCCCGTCGCTGCGGCTCAAATCCGGAGGTTCTAGAACCGCCGAAATATTAGCAGAGACTATTGCTCTCCGGACGATGTCGTTGTTTGAGTGATGGCCAGAGAGTATCCCTGCACTCCGAACACAATGCAGGCCATGGCGCCCCAGCGAGTCAATTTTAATAAGATATTTTTAAGACATTGACTAGACTAAGACTAGACTGATACCCATTTGCACTAAACGTAAGTTAGGCTTGTCCTAGTTAAGATACTCCTAAGCCTAAGAAAAACCTAGCTAAAAAATATATTGCACTGACAGATTTATCTTACTTATGTCGTAGCTTAAGCATTACCTTGTTAAGAGAATGATTGAATGAATGTAAAGATCGATTGTTTATGGTTTTATAAACCAGCTAGTAATGTAGACTATAGAATATACATAGTCAGGTCATAAGTTCTGTCACATGTGCAATATGAAATAATTTAGACATGTTTATTATTTATGTAAACATTTATATAGCAAAATGAACTTAATAAAACATAGATTCTTATGGTAATAAAGTTTATTCAAAATGACCCCCGCGATTTTGAATACTGGACTTTATTCTGCGCGGCCAGTCGTCTATCGCAGCACGAACGAGGTCCATGTCAATATCGGCGGCTGCCTTAATCAAGGATGCCTTGAGTGACTCCAAATCAGGATGAGGCTTTGAGCAGGCCTTTTCCTCCAAGTGTTGCCATATCTTGTAATCTAACGGACTCAAATCTGGACTGGAGGAGGGCCAGTCTTCGTGCCGGATGAAGTCGATTTCACGTGCCGCCAGCCAGTCTTGTGTGCTTTTCGCTCTATGAGCTGGCGCAGAATCTTGTTGGAATACCCAGTGCCTGTTATTAAACATGGTATGAGAAACAGGTTCCACAACGGTCTTGAGGACTGTATTTTGATACACAACTGCATTCGTTTTTACGCCTTTCTCACAAAAATGTACCTCAGTTAAGCCCCAATAAGAGACTCTCAACCAAACCATGAGCGAGGATGGAAAATGACCTCGTTGGACACGCGGAATACGGTTGCTCGCTTCTTCACTGCTGTGTGCGTACACCTTATCATTTTGTTTGTTGTAGCTCTCTTCCACGGTGAAAATTTTTTCATCCGAAAAAAGAATTTCCCGATGCTTTTTTCCCGCGTACCGCTTCAACAAAGCGCGGCACAATAAGGCAAAATAAGAGTTAAAATCAGTAGTAAACGAAGGCCAAAATGGATTACCAAAGGTATTATAAAATGTAGCAAACGCAAAAGGGAGCTCCTATGGCAGTACAGACGAAGACCAAACGCCGAAAATAGGAACACTTACAAATCCTATTCCCAAAGACTGCATAAAATTATAAAATTGACTCAAAAATCCCAAAATAACTATTATATCCAATCATCACAAAATAAGTCAAAGGCCACATGGAATATTATTAATAGTACTAAGCCAAATCACCCCAGGGACCAAATAGAGCAAATTGAGCATAATGGGGATAAAATAAAAAACCCTACGGACATAGCAAAAGCATTCAATAATCATTTCACAATACCAGAACCATTAGACAATACTTGTAGTAATCATCCTCTAAAATCAACCTTGACATACAATAAATTAAATTCTATGTATTTAAGTCCCACCAATCCTATTGACATAACAAGGATAATTATGACCTTAAAAAACACAAGCAGCACAGGGTATGACGAGATTTGCACGAAAGTATTAAAATATGTGGTACATAATATAAGCGTGGTGATCAGCTACATCGTAAATTTATGCATCGAATTCGGTACGTATCCAAATGCTTTGAAGACGTCGATAATCAAGCCTTTATTTAAAAAAGAAGATAAAGAAAATATGAACTTCTATAGGCCTATCGCGCTAATACCAGTGTTTTCCAAAGTATTCGAAAAGGTAATATATAACGCCCTATACAACTACTTCGAAAAGAATGATATTCTGGTTCCCGAGCAAAAAGGTTTTAGGAAACACAAAACAATCAATCTGGCTATATACGACTTCATAGGAAAAATAGTTTTCAATTTAGACAATAAAATACCTGTGTCAGCCATATATATGGACATGACAAAAGCGTTCGACTATGTAAACCACAAAATATTATTACAAAAGTTACACACATACGGAGTCAGAGGCAACGTTATAGATTTGATAAAATCATACCTATCTGATCGGAAACAAATAACTCAAATTCAGAGATTGTGTGGCCAAAGTAACATGGAGCAAATCTACTCATCTGAACCTTCTAAGGTAACTCTAGGTGTACCACAAGGAAGCGTTCTAGGCCCGCTGCTATTCCTGATCTATATTAACGACATTGTTGACTCGACATCAAACCCTATGATCCTATTTGCTGATGACAGTACCGTAGTTTATAAAAACGTAAGTAATGATAATTTGATATTTGAAAATGAAATAAACAATTCACTTAATGACATCATAACATGGCTACAGCATAATAATTTAAAAATAAACTTAAAGAAAACATATATAATGAACTTTAAACAAATTAAAGAACGGATACCATTAACTATCAAACACGACGACAATAACATTGACGAAGTACCATCAACGAAATTTTTAGGATTACAAATCGACAATAAACTAAACTGGAAAGAGCAAATTGAAAATGTCAGCAAAAAACTAAACCGGTTTTCATATGCACTGTATATGCTCCGCAAAGTTGTGGATGTTACCGCAGTTCTGACAGCTTATCACGGCTACGTAGTGTCTACACTCAGATACGGAATAATATTCTGGGGTAGCGGAATAAATAGGGAAATTGCGTTCAAGTCTCAGAAAAAATGCATTAGAGCTATATTTTCGTTAAAAAGAACAGACAGCTGCAAACCATATTTTAAACGCCATAAACTTTTAACAATGCCTTCCTTATACATATATGAAATAATAATGTTTATTAAAATAAACCCAACCCTATTCGAAAACCTGAAGAGTCGCCGCAACAACAAAAATATACGCGCTACCAGACACAAAACTGCACTGTTCAGCAACAGTGTATTCGGTATGGCCTCGACAATATACAATAAGGTTCCTGTCTCAATTATGAATATAGATAACCCAAACAAGTTCAAGCTTAGATTAAAAGATTATTTGGCTGATAAAGCATACTACTCTGTAGGTGAATATTTAGCATAGTGTTGACATGTTATATCTACTAAACTATTGCCATTGACATCTTTTTTAATTTTTTTAATCACCTTTTACTAAATACAATTTTACATATGACATACAATAATAATATATTTGACATTTTTTTTTTTTGACATCATTGTAATATTGTAATGGTTTAATGTATTGTTTGTTGCCTATATTTTTTAACTCACCTGTTGTTTATTTGGTTATTTGTATTATTTGTACGCCTCGCGGCTGGACGTAAGGACAAAACATACTATGTAACATCTACTTTAAACTACGTACCACAATAAAATATCTGATTTCTGATTTCTGATTTCTGGCATCTCTTCAGTCTCAGGTCCATTAAACGAGCATCCCAACGATGTCCTGTTTTTCTTCGATATGCCGTAAGCCCTAAGTCTTCATTTAACACCCTTTTCACCGTGGTCCTGCTTAACCCCATCTGAAGGGCCAACAGTTTCTGCTTACGTATGGGATTTCTTTCAATTCGCGCCTTCACAGCTTTTATCACTGCTGGAGTCCTAACAGAGCGAGGGCGACCACTTCTTGACCTGTCATCTACACTAGAGTCTCCATTGTATCGTTTTATGGTACGATAAACGAATCTTTTGGTTATATTCAAATTTTTCAGTTAGTCGAAAATCTGAATTGGCGCGTTACCGCAACGATGCAACGCAATAACTGCGACACGGTCTTCTTTAAGTGTCCACTCCATATTTAAAAATGAGGAAAATTCAAAAAAGTACACATTTTTATTTTCATGAAAAATTCGAAATTCGAATTCAATAAACTTTTTTGTGGCCAGCGTTCTAAATTCAAAAGTTTTTATTGTGTGACAGAACTTATGACCTGACTGTGTATTTTGGCTTTCTCTTTACAGTGATTCAGTTGTGAGTTAGAAGGAGATGAAAGATAAGGCCTTGGTATATTTGGTTTGCGAACGTCAATACACCGAAAGTCAATGTCAATTGTCATTGTCAGTCAAGCAACAAGCAGGCAGACAAAGAGTACATATATAACTTAATAGGCAGATTTGAATTCGAAACTTTTTTACGATACAATAACAATAGAATATATTATTATATTTATTGTGAATTGTCATCGTTCGTTAATATGGAAAATAAGTTGAAACGTAAAAGACACGGTCTTCTTTAAGTGTCCACTCCATATTTAAAAATGAGGAAAATTCAAAAAAGTACTCATTTTTATTTTCATGAAAAATTCGAAATTCGAATTCAATAAACTTTTTTGTGGCCAGCGTTCTAAATTCAAAAGTTTTTATTGTGTGACAGAACTTATGACCTGACTGTGTATTTTGGCTTTCTCTTTACAGTGATTCAGTTGTGAGTTAGAAGGAGATGAAAGATAAGGCCTTGGTATATTTGGTTTGCGAACGTCAATACACCGAAAGTCAATGTCAATTGTCATTGTCAGTCAAGCAACAAGCAGGCAGACAAAGAGTACATATATAACTTAATAGGCAGATTTGAATTCGAAACTTTTTTACGATACAATAACAATAGAATATATTATTATATTTATTGTGAATTGTCATCGTTCGTTAATATGGAAAATAAGTTGAAACGTAAAAGAACCCCGAACTTTACGGCGGAGGAGAAATTGAGGTTTGTGCGATTGTCGTGTGAAGAAGGCCAGTGCATCATCTCAAAGGTTACACAAAACTGTACTTTTGCACATCCTATACCGCTTGAAGAAGTCGATTTCATCGAAATTTTGGAACCAGTTTGGTCGTGGTCTTGTTAGGCGAGTTCTCGCGTGCCGTTCGTTTGGAAAATCGACTTCTTCTACGAATTCAAGTAAATTTAATATATCCTCTGCCATGGTGATTGCGATCTTTGTTTGACTTAACCCAACCCATAGCAAAATACATTTTTTTTACAGACAAATTATCCATAGATTACAAAACAAACACAAATTATGTATTGCCTAAACTTAGGCGCCTCCTAATCGGGCTCATAAAGTTAAGAATCTCCCAAGTAGACTTAGGAATGGGTTAGGGTTAGTGCAATGACTTTTTTTGCTAGGAGTAGCCTAAACAAGTTAGGAAAGAACTTAGGCGATTCTTATGTTTATTGCAAACGGGTGTAAGACTACGTAATGTTACAAAGGCAAAAATAATTTTGCTGTTTCTACATAGAACGGGACTTTTCTAAGTTTTATTTTTACAGAAAATTTACATACCAAGCGTGCTTAGGCTTGTACGCAGGCAGAGGGGAGTACCCTGGAGAATGGGGAGGGGAAATAATTGTAATATGATTATGATGTGGACAGAAAAGCTTTGTGCCAGACTCGATGAAATGCCTTGAAAATGTCAAGGTTAATTGCCATACACTATCCATGTTTGTCGATTGCCTCCCCCCAGAAGAATACATACCTGGAATGATAGCTGGCATTATTCATGACGACATGATAATATCATTGTTGTAGTTTGGTTAAAACTTTACGGAACCAGTTTTCAAAATTGACTGCATCATTGTATCATGATAGTCCCCAGTCTTTCCGCATTTAGACACCCACTCGCAATCCTCCAGAAACCCTTTCTTATTTCCGACGTACACCTCAATTAATCTTTTGCCCTTTCCTGTTGAGTGGCGCTAGTGGACAGACTTTCAACAAATGCCTGGCGGGTTATGTAACACTTGTATCGGGCTAAGTTTTAGTAACAGTATGACCTAAAAACAATTGGAGTAAGATAAATATGCACCAAACAATAATTAGTATGTCAACTAAAATCAGTGTCTTGTACATGATAAAACAATAAGATTTTACGAGCATTAACCCAAATTCATTAATTCATCATCATAAATATTGTGTTTCTCATTCCTTTAGTTTTCAATTTCTTTCAAATACTTGGCCGCCTCATAACTATCGCCGGAAATTCTTTTGAGGCACCTTTCCACTGATTTCTTTGAAACTTGAAGATTTCTAATGTCTTGAAACACATGGATGGTAACATTGTTTAGCTCAAATTTGGCAGTGCTTCGTTTTTTTTTTGAAGAATTTTATCCAACGTACCTCACCTTAAAAATGAAAATATCTTAATTTATATAGGCTTGAAAGTAAAAAATAAATTGTCTATTAAAAACAATTAATTAAAATTATTAAGCAAATTATTATTCATACATTAGATATAAATATATTTATATCTAATGTATTTTATATATAGTTATATCTTTGGCGGATATAGTGGTGTAAATCAAATACTCGAAAACAGCAGAAATTAATTATATTCAAAAGGTATTGTTGGTTGTACAGAGGTCGTGAGGCAAGTGAAGATGACAATCATTTTTGTTTGATAACAGTAGAAACGCCTGCGCGTTAATTCAGAGCAAATGTTCACCGACACATACACTACACTTAAGTTTGATAGGCGTCAAGCCTGAACATGCTCCCGGCCGTTGAAAGATCGCTTTCAACCCTGAAGATCCTCCGCAGTCGGTAGTCTGCAAAGTCGTACAAGGGATCGGCGCACGCAGCCTTTGCTTGTGGTGACATCAGCCACTCTTGCTATTCCGTCGCAGCCTGAGATAAGACGCAGCACACGGCCAAGCTTCCATGAGAGAGGAGGAGCGTTATCCTCTGTTAAGAGCACCATGTCACCGACGTTCAGATTCGCGGAACTGCTCTTCCATTTAGTCCTTTGCTGCATTTCCGACAGGTATTCTCGCTGCCAACGTTGCCAGAAATGCTGCTGTATTTTTTCCAGACGTTCGTAGCGTTGAAGATGGTTCTCTTTAGTATCGCCCAGGTACTGCGCTGGAGGAGCGGTTAACGGTCGCCCGATAAGAAAGTGCCCAGGTGAAAGGGAGAGGAGGTCATTGGGACACGACGATAGGGGGCATAAGGGGCGACTATTCAGAATCGCCTCCACCTGTGTAAACAAAGTAGAAATCTCTTCGAACGTGAGATGACAATTTCCAATTACGCGTCTTAAATGATGTTTTGCCGATTTTACGCCGGCTTCCCATAAGCCACCAAAATGAGGAGAGTAAGCCGGAATGAACTTAAACTGAATTAAATTTTGACTTGCAAAATCAAACAGAGGTTCTTGATTTTGCTTAATGAATGACCCTAACTCCCTTGCGGCTTTTACAAAATTAGTCCCGTTATCACTAAATATCTCGGTTGGTCTGCCACGGCGTGCTATAAAACGTCGAAGTGTCATTATGAATGCATCCTTAGTTAAATCACTGACAGCTTTGAGGTGAATGCATTTATAACGAAGACAGACGAACAGACATAAATAACATTTTATTAAACGACTTCCACGGCCCTTGCGACTGACAATTGTAAAAGGACCAGCGAAGTCTAGCCCCACTGACAAAAATGGAAAGTCTGGGGTTATCCGTTGAGTCGGTAAATTACCCATTTTAGGTTGCAAGGTTTTACCTCGTAGGCGTCTACACCTAACACAGCTGTTCACGATACGCCATGCGAGGTGCCGTTCATTTACTAGCCAAACTGTTTCCCTTATAGTCGAAAATAACAACAGTGGACCAGCATGCATATTATTGACGTGTTCTCTTTCAAAGTAAAGCCTTGTTAGCCGATGCGAAACATGAAGTAAAATGGGATGCTTCTTTTCGTATGAATAATGATCTGATGCGTCTAGACGCCCTCCAACACGCATCAACTTATTATCTAAAAATGGAGACAGACATAATATTTTACTTTTATTGCTCAAAGGTTTACCACTTAAAAGTGACTCGTATTCAAGTGGAAAAGATTGATCTTGAGCTATAATACATAATGAGTGCCACGATTCACGTAATTCATCAGTCGTTAATATACCCTTACGTTTATCGTCTTTATTCTCAATATTCCACATGAATCTTTGTACGTAAGCAAATAGTCTGATGAGTCTGTTGAGAGACGAATATTTTTCGAAATTAATGGCAGGCTCACTTATCACTGCTGAATAAACTTTCAACTCAGGTAAAGGCTCGGATTCTTTAGATTTCAAGACCGGCCAATCAACTTCATTTCCGTGTAAAAAATTAGGACCTGACCACCAAAGAGCCAAAGACCAAATATTTTTTGGATCTACACCTCTTGAGATGTAATCCGCTGGATTTAAATCTGTTGGAACGTACCTCCACGATAGAGGTGAAGATCCACTATTTCTCCTATTCGATTTGCCACGAATGTTTTAAGTCTAGTGATATCACCCTTGATCCAGCATAAAACCACGCTCGAATCACACCAATAGATTGTTCTCTCTGGCTTGTATCTAAGAGAGCCTACGACGGCTTGGGTGAGTTTGGCAGAAAGCAATGCAGCACATAATTCCATCCGCGGAATGCTGGTGGGTTTTATGGGTGCTACTTTTGACTTAGCACACAATAATCTGACTGTGACTTCATCATTCGGGCCGTTTGATTTTATATAAATGCATGCTCCATAGGCAGATTGCGATGCATCACTAAACGAATGGATTTCAATGCGTTTAGGCGAATCTCCTAACACTAACCTTGGAATGTGTACATTTGTTAAGCATTTTATGTTTTCAGACAACTTCATCCAATCGTTTTTAATTTCAGATGGAACAGGCTCGTCTCAATCCAGTTTCTGTTGCCAAAGCTTTTGTAACATAATTTTAGGTATCACAATAACTGGGCTGAGAACACCTAACGGATCAAATATTTTGAAGGAATTTGACATGATGTAACGTTTTGTCATGACCGCATCTTGTTCCTGCGCCACTTTGATGGGAAAATGCAATGTGTCACTAGACGGGGTCCATCCGAGACCAAGCGTACTCGAGGACTCGCTGATAGTTAAACTATCTTGCTTGTTAATATCGAGGTTTTCAAAAATAGACGGATGATTGCTTTTATATTTTCTAAGATTAAAACAACCTGATTTTTATGCATTTGACACCGATTTATGTATGTATAATAATTTGCTGAGGATCGTCTGCACCCGTTATTAAATCGTCCACATAAAAATCCTTTTGGATGATGGTCTTGATGAGCTCATCATCTTGCTCCTGCCCTAGTTGCCTTAAACAACGAGTACTAAGATAACTTGCACTTGCTGTACCATACGTCAACGTGTTTAATATCAACGTTTGCATAGGTCGTGAATCGTCCTCTCTCCATAGAATTAGCTGTAAATTCCTCTCACTTTCATTGACTATCACCTGCCTATACATTTTTTCGATGTCTCCAGTGAGCAGGTACTTGTACTGCCTTGGACGTATCAATATGGAGAAAAGGGTATCTTGGACATTTGGACCTACCATTAGAATGTCATTGAGCGAATATCCTGACGTGGAGGAGGCAGAACCATCAAAAACTACGCGTAGTTTAGTAGATTCGCTCTCCTGTCTTGTGACTGCATAATGACAAAGGTGGTACGCTGTACTAGGGCCAGGCCTATCTGCATGATTGTAGTCAGTAATTGTAAGATGACCTAAATCAGCATATTCATTTATAAATTTTGTATATTCACTTTTAAGCGCTGGATTGCGTTTAAATCGTTTCTCTAGATTAAGAAATCGCCTTTTAGCCGCATTGTAACTGTCACCTAAACAATCAGGTGATTCCTTTAATGGCAACTTTACACAAAATCGACCTTCCTCATCCCTTATTGTGTGAGTGAGGAAGTGTTTTTCACATTCATTCTCTTGTTCACTCATGATTTGTTTCTTAGGAACTTCTTCCAACTCCCAGAATTTTGACACTAAATTTTCAATATTTTCATTCTTCGTCGCAGAGACTATAGCATGATTGCAGTGTATCCTTTTGCTAGACACAGCTGAATTTACGCGGCCAGATACTACCCAACCTAGCTTAGAATTTCGTAACTTGGGATTATTTGGTCCTAGTGAACTTTCTTCATCGCCTAGAATGTCCCAAAATAGATCCGCACCTATAAGTACATCAATGGGGGCTGGCTGATGAAACATAGGATCAGCCAACTCAATATTATGTGGCAATTTTATTGAAGTAATATCGACGGGCGTCTTTGGCAAACGACCGGTGAGCTCGTCTAAAACGAAGCACGATAACATTGCATTGAAATTGTTAATTATTGACTTTAATTGAATATCACAACTTTCTGTCACGTGTTTGGAAGAAGTGTTCCCGATGCCTATGGCCTTTAGAGTGTCAATTGGGCGGGGCTTTAATGATAGCCTGGTCTTTAGAGACTCCGATATAAATGAGGATTGGCTCCCACAATCCAAAAGAGCACGAACCTTGACCTTTCGTTGATCAAGTGGATTCGATACTTCGATCATTGCAGTAGATAATAGCACTTGACTGGTATTTGGATTACAATAGTTAACTTGTATTTCGTCTTGTTCTTCTACAAGTGAGAGGTGGTTTGAAGAGTGTGATGGACGATGGAGAAGACTGTTGTGCCGTTCGGTACAGCCGTGCTCACGGCATGGACCCATGCGGCATTCGCTTTCGAAATGACCTTGCCTCAGGCAATTTACACACAATTTATATTTTGTCACATCCATCATTCGCTCTTCAATCCCCTTCGCCTTAAATGTCGGGCAGTCATAAATCCTATGACGCTCATTACATATAATGCACAAAAATATATTTGATTTCTTATTGTTATTATAATTATTGCTTGTGCTTGCAAACGACTTTACAACATTGTTTTGATTTTGTCTTTGATTGTAATTGTAGTTAGGTACGGATCGTGAAGGGCCACTAGGTGGCTTTGGCATTGACATATGAGTAACATCTGAAAGATTGTTACGATTTAAGGACTCGAGCACATCAGCACGGTCAATCATGAATTTATAAAATTGTTCTAAAGTGGGTACATCACCTTCCAAATTGTTTCGATATTCTTCCCATTTTAACAAAGTATTGCTATCCAACTTAGAGGATAGCATGAAAATTATCAATACGTCCCATTTGTCAGTGGGCTGTCCTAGGCTGGCTAAAGCGCGTAAGTTCTTGGTCACATGATCAACTAAAAATCGCAAGGATCGTTCTGTTTCCCGTGGAAGCTGTTTAATATTGAATAACGAATTTAAAGATTTGTTTTGGATGACGTTTTTCATTAATGGGTTTTTCAAGATCAGATCGGTTTTTTCTGTGAGTTTTATGTCGGCTATTAGTGGACGCAATTTCTTTTCTTACGCGTCAGGCAAACTTTGGGTAATATTTACAGGTTCATCGCAGGGTAAAAAATAATCAAATTCTAAGATTTCTTGAATTTGTCTGTCAGGTATTATGTCATTTTGTTGTGAAAATATTTGAGGCAATTCAATCGATGTTGTATCAATATGAATCATCTTTTCAGAAATCAAATTATCTGAATTGATATTTGTTCTTGTTGTATGTGGGCTTTTCGAATTTTCAAAGTCATATACCTATAGTTATTACAATAGGCTCGCTACTGCTTGAAGTAGTATCAGATACGTGAATTTGGTTGTTGTCTGGAATAAGAGTTTTTTGATCTTCATCCACTTGAGAAATCTCGTCGTATGTGACATTTAGATGATGGACTTTACTTGTTTTATTCTCTTTAGTTTTAGAATGATCGTGAAAGAATTGATCAGCAGATCCGTTGGTCTGTTTCTTGTTAAAATTTTGCACAGAGTTATTGTTCTCTTCAGCATGAACTTCAACTTGAACAGTAATAGATTTTGCATGAACTGCGACACTAGTGGTTAATTTTTTGTCGAATGAGTGAGTCTGCGGAGAAGAACAATCGCTTAGTCCACTATTAGTTCCACAGAAGCAGGAGTGAGTTCTGTACCGGATAACATCTTTTTTGTTTGATATGATCTGGTGAACCTGCATTGTGCCGACCAAAGTACTTAAATCTTTTGGTATTATTTTGCTTACATTATCAATATTAGTATCAGGAATATAGAAACATTTTGTGCTAACCAGGAATTTTGTTAACATTTCGTAAGCTTCCAAGCCGTTTCTTTCATCTCTTCCAAAAGCTACTTGCTATTCCAAAGTCCTCTTTGCTGTGCCACCAATACCGTCAGCAAATCCTTTGCCGTGCCCACTCTCCGTAAAAGGTTACATGGCTTAATTTTAGGGTACAAGCAAACAAATTAATCAAATAGAAGTTTTTTTCTGACTGTATTGGCTGCTCGGGCCATCAGAGTAAACGTGGATTGACCTGATCATGCGTATAATGGGTATGAGATGCAACCAGATCGCCGCGGATTGGTGGCAATTACTATCTGAAATGGTGCAGAAGGATTGAGATTTCTCTGCAAAGTACACCATACCTGTGTGCAACGTTATTTGGTTTTTAGATACACCGAAGTGCATAGATTGCACTTCTTGGCCCATCTTGCACACGATGTTTTCCGAGAAATCACACAGAATAAGTACTTCGTTCTCTTGTAATCCGTCAATACATTCTCTATATTTTTGCTGCATGGTGATTCCAATTGTAGTAGTGCTCTTTGAAAGCAGGAATACTGTTCAGAAAGTTATTTACTAAAGTTCCAACTGTACCTTTTTTTAATAACTTTAATAGTTTTTTTAGTCTTCACAAGTTAATCAGTACCATTTTCATTTGTTGTTTTGTAGGTATGATCGACGCGCTCCCATTGAAGCCATTCAATTTCTGAATCGACTTGACCATCTTTCAAATCAAAATCAAGTGCATTTTGGCTACATTTAGGGCATTCTCCAAGTATGCATTGGTGAGATGACAAGTCACAACAGTTTTTTGATAACAAATCAGTTATGTTTTCACAATCCAGTAAAATGACATTTTTTTAGAGCACAAAACATCATTTCAAAATTATCGTGTTTGATACATAGACGTATTTCTATTTTGCGCTGTTGGAGAAATCACAAAAAACGGTTTGTATTTGTAAAAAGTTGATAAATGGTATCGACCTCCTTCTGACTTGTAAATTTTATAAAGATTGGATATAGTATCTGTTAAATATCTAATCTGTTTTTTCTTCTTCTTAAATGTGCGGCATTCTTTTTTCCTGCTGTACATCTGCTAATATCATTTCGTAAATAAAATGCTTCCACTTCTTCGGCAATGCGGCTGTCCTTGACTTTTTTCTTAATCTTTCGAACTCTTCCTTTAAGTCAAGCAATTTGGCAACAAAAGTCTTCATTTTTTCTAATTTGACTGGTTCATTTTCTACTGAATCTTTGAATTGTTTCTTTTCTTTGTGTGTTTTATAATTTGAGTAAGATTATTTTAAAGTACTTTCCAAAACTTCTTTTCTTGCTTTTATTTTGAGAGTAGTATCTTCCAATTCAACGATTTTCTCTGATGTTTTCTTCTTTAAACGGTACCGAGCTTTCTTTTCTGTCTCAATTGATGTCTTTGCTCTTTTTAGCTCTAAATTAAATCTCTGAATTCTCTTCATTGCTGCATTGTATTTTCTAGCAAGGCTGTTGTATTTTTTCCTTGGTTCTGTTGCAACCTCTTTTGTGACTACTGTAGGAATTAATGTGGGAAGATCAGAAATACGAAGTTCTTTATCGGTATTTTTTCTTTTTTATTTCTGCTTACGTTTGTTTTCTCTCCATTTCGATCGTAATTTTACTTGCTCTTCTTCAGTTAACTTAGTAATTTTAACTGACTTTGATTTAACAAGGTCGTTATGTTTTTTTTTATATGCTTTGAATTTTTCTGGATCCGTTTTAAGTTTGTCTCTATGTCTCTTTGCTCTTTCTGCAGGTGTAAGAGCCATCGTAATTCCTGGAGGGGAAATAAAGACATTTTAAGCAGTTTTTGGTCTATAATGGTACTTACATTACCGATGAAAATTCAATTAACTAGATTTCCCACCGCAACTTGCTTAGCGTGAAAAGTATTAAGATTGTACAATTTTTTGCCCATGGATATAAAAGTAATTAAAACTAAGCGATTTCAAGGAAAGGCCAAGCTTTATTGTTGGAAAAGTGTAGAATTTGTAACATATGTACGGCAAAACAGTGGATGAGGCATTATAATTTTAATCGACATACTCGACATAGTTTTAAGTTGGTTTTTAGTTTTATTATATTGAAAAATTTCGAACACAAAATGTAAATTATAACTGAAATAAATAACTTGAAGGTATTATTATCACTGTACAAAATTAAATAAAAAACGGTTAAGCAGTTAAGGCATGAAAGCATAACAGGCAGACCGACAGAGTTACTTTCGAATTTATAAATAATATTAATTAGGGAAGTAGGGATTAGCTTTCCACCTGCGTTAGTCGCGTGGACGAAAACCCATGCCTGGGATAAAAGGTAGGTATATCCTTTCCTAAACTGTAGTCTGTCTCTATAACAAATTTCACCAAAAACGGTGCAGTGCTTTAGGCGTAAAAGCGTCACAGACAGACAGACAGAGTCAGGTTATGACAAATACATTTTTCACATTAATAAAATTAGTAGGATTTATTCCGTGGCCATACTATGCAAAAACAACCTAATCGGTTTAAAGCAAAGAATTTTTGGATGAACACTGAACATAAATAAAATAATATATAGTCTAAAATTATATATATAAATATATATATATATATATATATATATAAATAATAAATAAAATAATGTATTTGAAAATGTTAAACAACGGAGCGTAACGAAACCTCGACCGCTACAAATATGAACAAGCATTAATTAGCATTAATTAGTTAGTGGGTATCCTAGGCACTCGTCCTTCTTCCCCTGCCGTGTGTGTGTTTTTATTTTTAAATTTTTTGACATTTTTATTTTGTAATGATTTATTTGAATTTAATTTAATTTTATTGTTGACATAATGTGTAATTTATTCTATGGGCTTTTATGCCTGCAATAAACGATTATTATTATTATTATTATTATTATTATTATTAATTAAAAAATACTGAATTATTTCGTTTTGTAAATGTGGTTTCATACTCAGTAAAGATCAGTGGCTAAATGACAACACAATAATAAACGAAAACCAGTGCAATTACCTTCGAAATCCTTGTTTTACTTCTGTTAATCAATGGAAATCGAAATCGAAGACACAACACAACCTGTCACCGCAACTTGTTTTTTTTCAACTGCTAACAAAATGGACGTCGTTTACCGGCAGAATTTCAATAATGTTGCCAGTAGTGACTAGTATTACCACCAGTAAACATATCTCTCCTACTATCTGATGGAAAAATCCCGTTAGTCAATAGAAGATTCCACTAAAGACCAATTTTTGGAATGATAAAATTTAATCCATTTAATAATTATTATTCTGTTTTATCCTCTTTATATGAAATAATGTATTTTCAGTATTTACCTGTGAAATGTTATACTCTTGTTATGGAAATTTGTCGAATCACTGCGATTTTCACATAGGACAGTTGTCCTATGTGTGCAGTTGCACAGGCCGGCATTATAGAAAATAAAGCTAAGTGTTGTCAGTTTTCTAAGGCGATCGGCGCGTGGACTTGGGAATTCTCGTTGAGAGCAAATGAATGCACTGTATGCACACTGAGCATACAACGGTCAGCCGTTACGCGGCGGCTTGCCCTCTCTCTAATATTCAATGCTCTGTGGCATAGACGTTGTGCCTTTGTGAGTAGACACTGCATGCATGTGTGAGTGTCCGGACATTTAACGCCTAAAGTCGATTCGATTCGGCACTACACTATTGGGAATTTTATATGATACGGCACGAGAGTGGTTCTCTTAGTTTTTGCTATGGCCGGTCGACGTTTTGTATCGCAGCGGACAAACAAAACCCACTTGACAGTTTTAAATAACAGATAACGTTCGGCCAGTACACATTTCCTAATACAAAATTCACGCATACAAAAAAGAACCCTATTTAGCGCCATCTGTTGCATTTTGGACAAAACTTACTCTGAAGATATCCTATTGAGGTGCCACTTTGAGACCTTTAATTATTCTGAACTATTGTTGAGCTGTACACTATTGACAGGCCTTCTCTTGTAAAAGCCATTCATGTCAGTTCTATCACAAGACTTCCTGTTCTACCGCGTCCATTTCCTGATATTCTCTGTATGTCATTGGACCATCTGGCAGGTGGTCTGTGGAACAAAAAAAATATATTTACAAAGAATAAAACAGGGTGAGGGTTACACGCCGTTTCCCATACGGGTGGAATATGTACAGTTGTGCCTGTGTTGAGTCAGTTCTTCAAAGTCAAGTTTTTTATTACTGTAGAACACATTCAATAGCCCAATGGGGTATCGCTTGAATAGAGTATGGATAGATAAAAGTGTATCTATCTACCCAGACCTGGACATCCTCTCTTGTGGGGTTTAGAAAGTTTCGCCTTACAAATTTCAAAGTCAAAGATATTTAGGGAATAGTGTTGCATCGCCCTCGTTCTGGTATCAGACGCTTATCACCAGACCTTCTAACTTCTTGTGTGAGGCTCAGCTCTGATGTAATATTTTTAATTCATATATAAAATATTTTCCATAAAATTTCGCTTGTTTATATATATAGTTCATGCCAAAGGCGCAACTTTTCCAAACACATAAAGTTCTGTAGGTACGAGTGAGATTAAAGGGTTCATGCATTGAATGGGAGGATGTGGATGTATTGAGTCGGGGGGCAAAAGGTTTATCCTGAATGGCTCCGGATAATTTGGTTTGTAATGTAGTTATTGTGGAACCCTAATGGAATTTTGATGTGAATTCTAACACTGGTGCACATGTTGTGGATACCTTTTGTAGAGATAGGATGCTTACTCGGTACGTTTTGTGCTGTGGGATACTCCATGGCCCGACCACTATTTCGTACTTTGATACACGGGGTGTACCAGAAAGGATAGTCAAATTATTCACTAACATAGAGTCACTTTTTTCATACGGGTTGGCAGAGCCACATATTGGGCCCACGTTTAGCCAGCAATTCAATACCTACTCCATTTTGCGTGACAGTAATCAGGACTAAAACATCGCGCTCTAGAGAGTATGAAACCAATTACCATCGGGCGGTAAATACACTTCTAACGATTACAATAAATGCAAGAAAAGCAGCGAGCACGAGCTGATTTATATTTTTATATATGAAATGTGCTAATTAAGCCCTTTTATTTGGTCACACGCCCTGTTTAAAAACTTAAAAAAAAACTTTGACTTTATGCCCTCTACAGAGCGCCATATTAAGTTTTACGAATTAAGTGTGACGTCGCAAATTCTATACTAATAAACGACAAAGACGCTTCTTACGATACCTCATTTGTCAAAGTCTGATGAGTAGTTTAGATCTTCTGGTGGCACAAATTAACATAAATACATACCGGTCAAACACAAAACTCTCCTTTAATCTTCTCTGTAATTGGGTAAAAAAGGAGTAGATTTTTGTGTGAAAGATCAATTAGGTAGTTAAGTCAAATCGTATTAGACGGTTATTTGGGCTTCGCCTATGGTCTGTAAATTCGACGTTTTTACAAAGTCATAATGTTTACCTTAACCTTAGGGACTGTAAAATGGAAAAAATTGGATATCAATATTACTGCTGCAGCTAACGGAAAAGAGGAGGGTTATATGTTTGACCTTTATATATATATATATATATGTCTGTTCCTGTATGTATGTTTTTTCCTGAGTTCCTACGTAACTACTCAACGGCTTAACATATTTCGATAAATGATATGTTATTAGATTTGTCTTGAGCACTGGGTTCATAAAATAAAAGAAAATTAAAAAAATGGCGAATTTAATGCGATTTGATCTGCAGCCTGAAAAATCTTTCTTCGAGACCCTCAAATGTATGGAAATAGTTACTAACTTAAGTTAGTTAGTAACTTGTGCAGGTGCACAAGCTAAGAATTAATCTTAGTTTGTAAACTAAGCATTTCATTTAATTAACACTTTTTTAGTCCACACATCCCGGCTCAGTGCCACCTACGGCCACCCCGGCAGAAACCGGTCAAGGTCGTCCCGCCATATCCGCCTTGGCCTGCCCCTACGCCGGAAGCCGTCATGTGGCACCCAATCAGTGGTGATCTTCGCCCAGCATACGACTTACGTGTCCGACTCAGTTCCACTTTAGTTTGGTGGTCTGTGCACCCACATCAGCGATGCCAGTTAAGAAGCGCAATGTAGTGTTCCTGACGCGATCCGTTCTGCGAACATTACGGATGCTGCGCTCCATTGCTCGCTGGCAAACCTTAAGTTTGGATTTCTGAAGTTTGTTCAGAGACCATCTCTGAGTGCCGTGAGGGTAGGCAGAATACACATGTAGATGAGTTTGCGCTTAAATGTCAGAGGAAGGGTTGCCCTTCATTAGCGCCTTCATGGACCAGGCGTTAGAAATGCGTCTCACGATTTCTTTATGATGCCTGTTTTCGTAGGATGCTATCTGGCCCACGTAAATGTACTCATCGACATAATGTATTTCCTGCCTATCTATCTCAACCCTAAGTTTCTCGTTGTTAGTCATGGCTTGTGATTTTGACCGGTTCATCTTCAGTCCAACCTCAAGGTTTGCATCGCTGAGTTCCTGTAACATGCGTTGGAGCTCGAGTGCAGATGGGGCAAACAGGACAATGTCGTCGGCGAAGCGAAGGTTCGTGAGCCTACTGCCGCCACCTCGATGCCTCTGTCCACCCATGGGACCGCCAGCTTCTTGAACACTTTTTCTAGGGTACTGGTAAAGAGATTGGGATATAGTGGTCCTCCCTATTTGACGCCTCTTTCTATGGGAAATTGTTGTCTTGCTGTATGTTATTTTATGTTGGCTTTGCTATTTCGATGTATGTTTTCCAGAATATTGATATAGGTCTGATTAATTTAACAACGTAATTCATATAATAATGGTTTTGAATCTCAATAATTACATTTAGCCTTATTTGTTTGTTTCATGTTTTTTAGTATACTGTAACACTTTGTAGCTTTTAAGTGTGTGTAGTGTATGTAGTGTCAGGTTTTTTTTATCACGCCCTTCTTCTCTTGATTTTATTGTTTCAAAGAAAAACCTTTTATAGTCTAGTTAAAAGTCGACAAAATAGGGACTCTCTCTCTCGTTCAAATTTTCAAAACAATTAATTTAATTTAATAATTTAGCATCTACCTTTCACCACATTGCTACCTCCAACTTTAGCAGCGCCATAGTTTGTTCATTTATCTTCGGAGCTGAGAGCTATTAGTCTGCATATTCTCAGTATAATGGAACCAATTTGGCACTCTCCAAGATATACTGTGGACTTCCTAGACTCTGTTCCCTGGCGTCTGGCCCTTATTTATTAACTTACCTCTATAGTTGGTGGAAAACTGATCATGGTAAGTCAGTTATGAACAGCTTGAGTAAAAGTATAGGCCTTAGGCATAGGCCTTTACCCGGATACGAGTAAGATTAAGCGCTACTACATTATGCTGGCTAAGTGCTAAGAAGGAGGGTTTTTTTTGACAAATAATGATTATTTGTATTTGTTGCAATTTTTTTGTTTCTTGGGCTTTCCCTGTAGAGGTCCTGAAAATATGCAGCTGATTCTATTAATATCCTGAATCAGCAAGGAATGTGACACTTATTATCGTATATAAGATGACAAAGCAAACCAATAAATCCCATTAACTATCCATAATTCACAGCTAGCCAATTTCCGGCAATAAAACACGGCTCGACGACAAATGGGAATCAGCGATGGGTATAACGTTTTCATTTCTTCACGACGACGATATTCCGGTCAAATTGGATATCTTCCGGAAATAGCTTATCACAAGAACAAACGGGCGGTGCTGTTTTCCGGACGAAAGGACGCCACCGTTCACTTTCTGAGCATTTTCAACGGGCGTCTATTGGTAAATCTTATTTGGCGTTGAAACGGTGACTGCGATGTTTTTGATGAGTTTCACAGATATGGTGCTTTCTTCTATCCGCCTATTTCATAGTAAGTAGTAGACTTGGGGCTTTGAATAACTGGCTTTACGTGGGCCCACCTGTGCCTCTGCGATCCCACATAGGAAAAAGGGCGACGCAATGTATTGTGGAGCAGATTTTTGTTATTGAGCCTTTTATAGGTAGAGTAGCGGCCACTGGTCAAATTATCAAAGATTGCTACAATAGGGTACATACGTATGTCTATCTGTTCATCTGTCATTGATGGTTAAATAGACAAGGGATCTGGGCATTTACCATTGAGATCGGCTATCTGTCGCAAGATAGACTGATTGGGATAGATGGTTGGTTAATGTGTTCGTGGATTGAATGAACCTCTTGTAGGAGGGCGACAATCTTATATTATATTTTTATTTTAGGCATCCTCCATTTCTTTCTACAATTTTTCTTGTTCCTCGCAATTTCCAAGAATCAGCAACTTTATTTGCTTGTTTGACGTGGATCCATTCTTTGAAGTAGCATTTGGCATTTGTCAACAGCACAAATAGAGCTATGAGTTCGTCTCTCTTCCTTTTCTAAGCGAACTAAGGAGAAGAAGACTGACGGATAGCTCTTTACGTATTGTTGACAGATGTCAAATGCTACTTCTAAGAATGGCTCTACTTTAGTTCCTGAATTCTTTTCTGCATCTCTTAGAGCTTCTCACGGTTCACATGTTTGCAGATGATAGCTGGTATTGTTCTAGGATATTTGGAGCTCGTCTCGCAATCTCCTTTATTCTAAAATATCACAGAAGAATAAACTGAATGAGCAGTATTGGCGCCAATGCCACTAGGGGAGTTGTGCTGTCAGTTTGCCAATCGGCGTCATAATATAAAACGCTTTCCAAACAGCCTTTTAGGATGCTATTCTGTATAGCATGTCTTCTTTGACAGGATATAAACATAAGGCATGTTTGGTTATGGTTATTGGTTGGCACTTTGGTTATAGCACAATCACCCCATTGTATAACACGGTCACAAAACATATAATTTATCTTCTGGCCCCACACTAGGATAATCTTTGTCGTGGGAACCAGTAACAGCGACGTTATAAACATGTAAACATCCAAGAATTGGGGTTTTTTTTTTCTACACCAGCCGGGACTCGAACTCGGGACCTCTCGCTTGGGAATCACAACCTGTACACACAGCAAAATCGACACAGTTTATGTCATAAATTTGTGGAAAAGTGACAGTTTTGCCATACCCTTAGGCCCACTACTTCAAACGCGAGTTGTCTCTCTCTCCCCGTCTGTCTCTCTCTCTCTCTCATTGTCTCTCGTGAGTAACTTTTATAACTCCATATACATTTGTATGAATCGTTTTGACTTTCGTTCGAAGTCCTGACCTAGCCAGAAAAAGTGGGTATGGGAACAATACTTGGAAAGTAAGTGTATAATAATATAGTTATATTGATTTTACAGGCAAATACATTGCTTCTGGCCCCACACTAGGATACCCGGTGTCGTAGGAACCAGAAACAGCGACGTCACACACATGTACACATCCAAGACCTGGGGTTTTTTTTTCTTCACCCCCAGCCGGGTTCGAACCCGGGACCTCTCGCATGGTAGGCACAGCTACAATCGCTGCGTCACGGAGGTCCTCGCCACTTATATTATAGAACTAGCTGATGCCCGCAATTTCATCTGCGTGCTCCTAGGAAGTATCATTACCCTCCTTTAGTGAATAAAAATTAGCCGAATAAAAAGTAGCCTATATGTTAATATAGCTCATGGAATCTTTGTGCAAAATTTTTTTCAAATCCGTTCAGCCGTTTTAGCGTGATTGAGGCACATACACACAAAAATCCAAATATCGCTAATTTCACATTTATAATATTAGTTGAATTATAGTCGTAAAGTTTTTGTCTGCATAAAAAAATAGAAGATACAAAAAAAATATAAATACATAAACTTACAAAAAAATAGAGGACTTGTTGGACAAACAGTTAGAGTTATTACTGATTTAATGTATTAGCTATATACCTAATCAATAGCAATATCCAAATAATCCGAATTATCAATATTTGAAATTGAAAATATGTCACTTGTCTTTTCCGTACAAATTTTCGATCATCATTTTAAGGTTTCAGTTACCAATAGGTTGGATATTGCAAACAGGAATTTTCATAAGTAATCGTTCTTGATGACTTTAATAAAATAAACATTAATAATGCAAACTCTAAGCCAAAAATGTTACGATATTATTTTGTATAAACATTTATTGTAATTTATCAAGAAAGTGGCCCACACTAATTTCTTCTTTGATAATTTCCATTCGGGCATTCCTTATTAGGCTATCCATCACGGCATACATTCTGCGGCGCTTTGTTTGTATAGTTTTATTAAATTTATTTAAACATTTGATTCTAAAAACAGATAATAATGTATCTTCGCGCAAAATGTGTAGAATTTGCAGTAGTTGTACTTCATTTTTATTAATCTTTGAATTGAGGGCATAACGCCAACCTTTTACAGCGTTGTTTATTCGGAGTCGTTCACCGTATAAACACAATTCTTATTTTTAGTTTCCTTTCATCCAATACTTTTGATACTAACGTTTCAATGCATGAATGGAATGTTTATCATCATTGGTTTTCAATGTATTGCCACAAGTTGCCACAAGCAATCAGTTGTTGCGAGAGCAACGCCAGATTTACGCACAAATAAACTCATCTGTTTATTTCCTTATTCTACGGCAACTTGAAGTCTTTAGCTTTACTGAACAATGTATTTCAATAGTGACAGTGGCAAACTTTTATTTAAAAATGCAATACCCTCAGCGCTTTTATTGAAGTTTCTTCAAAATCTACAGAAACCTTACTGGCTGCTATTCCAGCACTTAGGATCGGATTAAATCAAATAGAATGGAGTATGCCTTTGTCATTCGATGATTCATAAACGAAAATACAAGTGGAGCAAAGTTGCTATTTCTGAAGCTACTCCATGACTACCATATATTTGCTTGAAACATCTTAGACTACTTCGTAAGTATCATCCGAAAAAATGCTTTGAAACTTTAAGCTGATCTTAACCCTCCGCTTAAAAAAACAATCATTTTAATTCCTGTTTCAGCTTTATAATCAGTGAGAAGAAAGTCCTTGAGCTGGTTTGGCATCTAGAAATAAAAACATTGAATAATTGAGCGATCATAAATAAGATCATTTATATGATTTGATATATGTTAAATTACATCCAGCATGTGCTTAAACAGAAGCAAGTTAAGTTTTCTTATTGACCTTGAGCGCACTCTGAGGACACCAGTGATTTTGTATATAATCGCATTGATAAAGGAAAGTTACCAAATATAACACTTTATACATATTACTTATATCTTAAATGTTAATACCAATATTTCTTCTATAATTATGCGGTTTTTTTCTGCGTTTTCTGTTACAGAAGCGATAAAAAACTGTCCTCATAGACAAATATTCGTAAAAATCTTCTATAATTCCACAAGTCGAAATGCTGATTGTGAAGTTGTTCGCACTGGTTTCAATGAAATGACTGCGTGATATAATGACAGGGAGTGAGCATTGCTAAGTGTCATACATTCCATATTATGAAAAAAATGGGGAATACAAAGGGGAATTTGTTTTGTATAAATAATATTTTATCAGTGAAAAAAAACCTCGATAGCCGTATTTTCGTGACACGCAATCCGCATACGCATAGTTAAGCGGGAAAAAGAGACACAAATTGACGAGTAACGTTGGCTAAAAGGGACCAAGACCAAGAAACTTCTAGCAAACCTCTCATGCGGCAGCTGGGTTCAGTGGTCTATTTCATTGAGCTACAAATTACTACTTCACAAATCTAAACTAGCAGTGGTAAAAGAATTCCCGATTTTGCCAACTTAGACTAAGAAATTGAAACTGAATTCGGGGTTCCACAAGGTAGCGTGCTAAGCCCATTGCTATTTTTGGTGTACATAAATGATATTCCAAAAGTAGTAAATCACCCCATTATTCTCTTTGCTGATAATAGTACGGCGTTATTTATGGAGAAAGATAAAAATTGCCAAGAAACGCAAATAAATGCTTCATTACAAAAAATAATTGACTAGATGACATCGAATAATTTAATTATAAACTTGACAAAAACTTACATTATGCATTTAAGACAAAGGGCTAATCCTGATAAATTTGACATACATTATCGTAACACCATCATAGACGAAATACAAGTAACTATATTTCTTGGAATTACCATTGACAATAAATTGAACTGGAAAGCAAAGATTGACAACATTTGCAAAAAACTAAATAAATTGTCTTATGCGTTACATGTACTATCAAAGATAGCGAATGAAGAAACGGTCGTTACTGCCTGCTATGGCTATGTATATTCCACACTAAGGTATGGTATAATATTTTGGGGTAATTCAACCGACATAGGCCAAGTTTTAAAATCCCAAAAAAAGAGCATCCGTGCTATAAAAAATGTAAAACCTACAAACAGCTGCAAACAACATTTCATTGAATTGAAAATTCTCACATTACCATGTCTGTATATCTACGAGATAGCCTCTTTTTTAGAATCCAACAGACATCTTTTTGGTAGTTTTAGAAGTCTTATACACCAAAATAAGGTAGCGGCAAAATCACATAAGACGGCTCTTTATAGTAAAAGCGTCTTAGGAATGGCTCCAAAAATATTTAATAATTTGCCCACTTATATAAGAGATATAGACAACTTCATGCATTTTAGATCGAAATTGAAAAAGATGCTAGTCGCAAAGGCATATTATACTGTGCAAGAGTACATTTGAGACCAAAACTAGACATATTAAAGGCACATCCGAACGAATAACAAATTATGTTTTATGACATAATTGACATGAGTCATGACATAATTGTATTCGCTAAAAGTTCTAGTAGTTGGTTATTATGTATATTTTTTAATTTTTGTTTTCTACTTATACATACTTATACATAGTTTGACATTAACTTATCTTTTGACATTATATCTTTATTTTGAATTGTAAACAAAATAATTGTATTTTGACTCATAAAAAAATAAAATAAAATAAAATAAAACACTTTTGCATGTATTTAAACTTGATATTATGACATGAAATACTGAAACCATTATGATTGAATTGATTGTGTTAATAATGTACCTATTTAATTGATTTGTACACCTTTTAGGTAGACCATAGCAGATCATAATTATTTGACCTTGTAAACGCCTGTCTCAAACCTATGTGTCATAAATAAACGATTTTGATTTGATTTGATTGATAAAAAAAAATTGTAAATTGTTGCTTTATGAAATGGGCCAGCTCACGGTTGGCCATTTTATCCCACATTTACGCCTCTTAAGAGTTCTGTCCCCGGGTGCAAAGTTCTTATAATGAGTCCGGTGATTTATTACAAAAAAAACGACGAAGGTAGGAAGTTTTTTTGTTTTAAAATTTTCGATCTTGGCCTCAGGGGACAGAATTCTAGATTCTGATTATATCTGTTGAAGCCAGCTTTAAAGTGGATTTGCTTAGCATTCTGATGATTACTATTAGTACAGATTAACTAATAGTACCTATTAGTTGGCTTAGCTGGCTGGGTTAATGAAGCCGATATTTTATAGTCCTGATACTTCACCTACGGATTTTCTAATTTTACGAAAATCCGTGGGTTTTCAATTTTAAATGATCACTTTAACACTATGCTTACTTATGCTGTCACTTTAACCCTACATTCGTTAGGGCTAGCGTGCACGGGTGACTTTTGTCAGAGTGACTGAAAAGTTTTGTCACTGTCATGTCACGTCACGAAATCTAAGCGTTATTTGTCGACATGGATTTGGAAGACAACGGTTGCAGTTTTCGAAACGGGCTTTTGCCAGTAATGGCGTCGGCTGGACGGGATGACACTCATTTCGTGGAAAAACGAGCGGTCACTTGTATGGGACGCGACTTATGTCGATGCGAACATCAGGAAATGGGCTACCTCTTATGGTCTGCTTGTCAACCCGGGCAAATCGCAGGCCATGATTTTGGGTACTCGTCACTCTCATAACCTAGTTCAGAAAATGCCCTTCGACCCTATAGTGTATGATGGTAACATAATTTCATACAGCGAGAAGGCCAAGAATCTTGGGGTTGTATTTGATAAATTGTTGTCCTGGTCGCCCCATGTTTGTGAGGTCAGCAGACGAGTCTTTGCGTCATTTCACTCCATACGGAGATTGCAGCACTTCCTGCCACAGCAGACTAAAATCACCCTTGCCCAGTCCCTCCTACTACCTTTAATCGACCATGCAGATGTTTGCTGGATCGGTGCGAACGAAGAACAACTGAACAAACTCGAACGACTTCAAAACCTCGGGATTCGGTTTGTCTTCGGGCTGCGCAAGTATGACCATGTCTCACAGTATCGCAAGGAGTTGGGGTGGCTTCCGATCCGCCTTCGTCGTGATATGCACGTTCTCTCCTATCTGTTCAACATTTTGCGAAATCACCGCTACCCCTCATATCTTCGAGAACGTTTCGAGTTTATTTCCTCCAGGCATAGCAACCGGAGATCCCACACGATGTCTCTTCTCTCTACTCCTCGGCATAACACTGCCGCTTACAAACACTCGTTTAGGTTAACGGCGATCCGACTGTGGAACGCACTTCCCTGCGCTATTAGAGATAGTCCCTCAATTTTCACTTTTAAGACAAGATTGAAAGAGCATTTCCTTTCTCTTTCGTGATAGGTACTTTTATATATGTATATATAAGTAGTATATGTTTGATATATATAAAATTTTTTGCTTTTGTATTTTATTTAGTATATATCATTTATTAAATTATTATGTTTTAGTTGTAAACAATTAGCTGTGTACAGTTTTATTGCGCACTAGGACTCTCCTGTTGCACAATTTTTCCTGTCCTACCTAGGTTTGCTGGTAGAAATCTCTCTTTAGAGATAAGCTCGCCTTTGCTCATAAAATGTTTTGTTACCTTACTATTAAGATTTTTGTGCAATAAAGAATATGAATATGAATATGAATGCGTTGGCAGAGTCGCTGTTCAGCGAGGCAACGCCGCAAGCCTTATTTACTCAGTTGTTGCATAATGACAATGTCGGACATTATAATATAAAATCACACTTCCTGTGTTGCCGGCATGCTAATGCTAATTGAGTGCCGGCACATTGACGCTATTTTGCGTGCATCAAGTTCGATGGTCAGAATTCAAATAGAGGACGAAGAAAGGCGAGTGATAATCTTCACTAGTACGCGAGCGGCTATAAATAATTAGCGATGTGGTGACTGCCTGTAAAAGTGTTGTCACGGGCCTGTCGGGGGCCAAAAAAGTTTTCCCAGTTGTCACGTCGCAGCATACTTTTTGAATTTGAATTTCTTCCTCGGGCGTGTAACTATCATTTGTTTCGGGTTTTCAGGGGAAATGGGTCGATTTCGCTAACCGCGACCCATCAGGCCGTGCTGAAAAATTCTCAGGCGAGCAAAAATAATCCCTTGCTAAATTAGGATCTTTGTTATTAGTTATAACGGAGCGATTACGGCAAGGTCTTTGGTGGGCAAACTAAAATCATGTTGAAATCTAGACAGCAGTCTTCTTTTACCAGCAGCTACTCAAATTGTATTATTAAGGCTTAATCCAAGACCATCTTTACTGTACCAAATAGCACGCTTTATTGAAGACTCCTGCATTGACTTCACCAACCTAAGGATAGAGAGAGGACCTAAAACTAGCGTGGACCTATATCAAATCTCTCTCGGCCGATCTTGTTGTAGATATGCATACTGCGCAATAATTTCAGTTGTTTGAGTCCTATTCCAATGCAAGAGAGCTGTAGGGAACAGATGGGGAATGAAGCCAGAGATCGTTCATTGGATCTGCTCGGCAATCATTCTACCAAGGATTCAATACGAATCAATTGTATGGTGGAAAAGAACAGAACTAGCAACGACGAAAAAAAAGCTTGGCAAGGTACAAAGATTGGCATGTCTGATGATCACAGGAGCTATGAGGTCAACACCAACGGCATCCTTACTAGCAATTCTCAATCTAAACCTATTGCATGTAGCAGTAAAAAGAACAGCAACTAAACAATGGTACATAATGAAAATGAACAAAGAATAGAAAGGCATTTCTATAGACACAGATCATGCCTCCATTGTAGAAACGTCAGGTGGAAAGTTGGCAATGCTATTGGCAATCAACGATCTGATAAAGAAAGAAACACGATTCGACAAAAAATACCGAATCCGGAAATATAGGCACAAGAGAAAACTGAGAAATAGAAACTGACCAACCGGTTGTAACTTGCTTCACGGATGGCTCAAGAAGAGAAAGCACAAAACTAGCAGGAGCTGGTTTCTGCATCATGGACAGCAATAAACAAGACAAATCAATTGGCTTGGGGCTATACGCCAGCATGATCCAAGCGGAAATCTTCGCCATAATGGAATGCGCTGAAACACTAAGGGAAACACCAGAAACAAGCCAATGTCAAAAACAAGCCATTTGTCGTTTATTCTGACAGTCAGGCAGCCTAAAAGGCGCTTAGGCAACCAATGAATATATCTGCACTAGTCAAAGAGTGTAAGGCAAGTCCTAACTCTTTGGGAAGAACATCAGAAATAATTATCGTGTGGGTCCGCGGTCAGATTCACGATACCGAAAAAGCAGATGAGCTGGCAAGAAACGGCGCTGATGAGCGTTTTATTGGACCAGAAACAAGATTACCTATATTAGCGACTGTCACAAAGAACATCTTCAACGTGATAGCTACCCGAGATGCAAACCTAGAGTGGAAGAAAATCAAAGACTGTAGGCAGTCTAAGATAGACTAGATAAGATAGATAAGTGAGAAGCAAAGGGCTTTAAAGGGCGAATACGGATATATTTACTAACCTTGCACAAGGTACGAATATAACACGTAAGTTAACTAAGCATTTACATATTGTTCGTAGTTTTTTTTCTTAATAGCAGGAAATAAATGTCATTATAAAAAAACACTGCGGTACACTAAAAAGCACAAAACATGTAGATAAAACTTAATGATATTATTGTTACTCTTTAAAACTATGACTTATGACAGTCTTAAACTAAATTTAATTTAAATGCAGGCAGTACCAATTAAGTCTAAATCAGTGGGTTCCGCTTGCTTTTAAATTAAATTTTATTTTATACTATCAAATAGTACATATGATGATTTTCTCGAATCTCAAAAATTACGTTAAGTCTTATCTGCTTGTTTTGTGCTGTTTAGTGTACCGTAGTCAGGTAATAATTTATTAAATAGTTTTTCGTCTGCGTGCATTATCTACTACAACCACCATCACACGATATAAAATATATAACAATGTCTGGTCCAAAATACTGATTTCACTGAGTTGGGTAGTTCGATCGAAGCCGAGCACACGGACCAATAAATCTCGTCACAAAACACAGACTCAAATGTCCTATAAAATAGTAGCCATCACTGTTATGAGATTTAATAGTCTCAGGCTTCACATAGGTCTTCAAAACGATTTTGCGATTAAAATAATATGCAGCAATAAATAATAACATAACTATAAAGCGAGTTCTGCGTTGATAATACCTTGGACACTATTGACACACATTGATCTAGCCCCAAACTAGGATTCCCTGTATCTTGGGTACTAGACAACGATACACATACTTATATAGATAAATATTATACTTAGATAGATAAACAACCATGACTAGGGTACAAACATCCGTTTTCATCAAACAAATGTTTGCCCCAACCGGGACTCGAACCCGGGACCCTTGGCTTTGTAGGCAGGGTCACTGCCGACTCGGCCATTCGTTGAGTTAGATTAACACTCTTAGATTAAGGGAAATACTAAACTGCACATTAATAATACTGATTTGCACAGCAAATTTACTGATTTCATCCACAAGTAAATCTACATTAAGATAGCCACAAATAATTAAGTTTTTTCTGTTAAAACATTGTTTAGTGAAGGCTTCATCCATAATTTTCACAAATATTTCTGAATTGCATGGCCTTTTTCATCCCTCGGAGGTCTGTATACACAAACAATAATATGACTATCTAACTCAACACAGGTAAGCTCTATTTATCTTTCTACAATAAGTGCAAGAAAAGTCTTCCGTTGCTACACCTTAATATATTTTTACTAAGTCCACTGGCTTTCTTTAATTTATAAACTTTATTAACAACAGCAGTTTTTTAATTTTTTATTTACTGATGTTGTTAACGATCACTTAAGGAATTCGTAAAAGAAGAGTTATCTTGTAAGCCCTCTATGAACAAAGCACCTATAACTTTGATATAAAATATTATACGCAAAAACAATACAACATTTTCCAAATATAGCGATAACTATACTAACTTTAGAAATAATCACAAACTAGTTGCAGCCTGGTTTAGAATCGCTAAAGTTAGAAATTTTTTCAATGGCTAAAGCATTCTCTGCTATAGCAGGATACCTCTGGAGATTTTGAAATTGCCATCTGAGTAATTTAAAAATCATGTAAAAACCAGTTTATCTAAAAATGGATATTACAATATTAAAGATTGTTAATCGAAGGCTAGTATTTAATCACAAATCAAAAATACTGATTTTCACAGCAAAAAAGGATCAGCAAAAACACTTTTTATGTTTTAAGTATTTTTTGTTCATTTAATATTCGTTTCGCTCACTCCCTTCACCTAAGCTACCGCAGTATTTTGCCGTGACATTTACTGTGAAAATCAGTATTATTGGTGTGCAGTTTAATATTTCCCTATATAATTTAAATATAGAATTTATATTATTCATATGATAGTGTTTCTTGCCTTCCAGTAGTGGCACGACTCCAGAATTAGCTGTGATACGCTTACTCCGCTACGTCATAAGTGACAACTTTCGTATTAACGTAACCTCACTTGGACGTGGCGGAGTATGCGATGCAGCTTATTCTCGAGTTTGAATCTTAGCCTAACTCCTACTTGGTTCATTAGACGCTCTTCAGGCGTATGGTAAGTAACAATATTAAGTTGACTGTGTTATGCTGCAACGCAGCTCAATAGGCTCCAATTTACCTGTGAGATAACCATTGCTATTCATGATTGATGCAGCAATATTGATTTGCCATTAAATGCCTACTTTGATATAGCGTGAAGGAGTGTAGGTTACTGAGGTCTGATATTACATTCTAGATAAATGTAAATAGTCCTCTAGCCCGCTCTCACTCAAAATGGACTAATGCAAAACTGTCTAAACGTGGGCACGTGCGCCTCTGCCACCCCGTTTGGGAAACGGCAAGACCCTATGTTGTTAGATAAAGAAATATCAGCGTCAAAAAGGTTGATTATGAAGTACCGTAGATAATGTGAAAAATAAAGCTCTGATACAATCGATGCAGTCTTCTACATCGCTATAAGTCTGTTACACCTTGGGAAAAGAAAAGATTTGAAAATAGTGCGTAAAAGTAAGCGTTTCTAAAACCACTATTTTTAATACAAACATCTGTAGAGAACAGAAAACTCCTACAGTGATTCTCAAAATGACTTACAACTCTTGTAAGGTCGTAAAAATATCTGAATCTCCCTTGTAAAGTACCAATTCATGTATTAAGTTTCAGTTTTATCCATCTAAAATTCCACTGTGCCATTACTTTACTTTTCCATAGACTTTAATGCACAATAACAGAAGATACAGATATATCAAAATGGAAACTACGTGTACGTACTAAGGCAAGCTTATCTCTAAAAACAGATACATTACCATACCTTATTACCTCTGTAATTTCTGTAAAGTATGTTTACTTACTTTTAATTTAAAAATAACTAATTTCACTGCCCTAGTTTCGATTATGTATAACTAAATACATTTAAAATCGTCGAAACGAGGTTGTTAACATTTCTATCATTGTTGTTCTACAGAATAATTCCAGGTAAGCTACACATTCCGTATAACACTTATTTTTTACTTCGTAAGGGCTGAAATCGTAACAAAGCTTGAACTTTATTGAACTACTCAAAGCAGTAAAAACTTTTGTTGATGTGTTAACCTGCATTGTTCACAAGGAACACTTAATAATGTAAATTCCTGTATTTTTAGGGTTCAATGGATGTAGAGCGAACTATGAAGTGGTTGGTTGACTCAAGTCTTTTCACATCTAAAGGTCATAGTCAAATATACAATCTTTAGCGTTAACTGAGCGACCCACAAGTCTTAATCATACAATAGAATTAGATACTATAGATGTATATAAGAATAGTAATAATAGGTTATTTTTAGAAGCTAGTGGACAGCGTATCTGAGAGTGGTTTTTAATTGGAAATTCACTGTTTCTGTCACATTGGCCCACTGTAATCTTGGGTCAGGGGCAATTATATACAAATCTATCTTCTTCTTCTTCAGCCTGTATACTGCTGGACATAGCCTCTCTAAATGACCGCCAATTATTGCGATATGCGCCCATTCTCGTCCATGTCGGACCAGCTGAACCTTTGACGTCATCGGACCATCCTGTCACAGGTCTTCCGACATTTCTCTTTCCTGGCCTCCAGAACAGAACTTAAGAGACTTCAGAACAGAACTTTGGAGCCCGATCTTCCGTCGTTTCTGCGACCGATATGTCCTGCAAGGGCGTGCCTGCCTGTCCTGATAAAGATTCCATTTTAGAAGCGCAACATGTTTACCTACATCGGTGACTTTAGTGCGTTTGGCGAATGAGTTCGTTTCGTATCTTGTCGCGACGGGATACTCCGAGCATCGACCGTTCCATTTTTATTTTTTTGGACAACCTAAAGTTGGACACTCAAATGTTGACTGTCTCTCAGTCCGGAAATAACAGCACCACTACGAAATTTAAGCGACACTTTATTAAGCAGCAAGTCTTTGCAATCGGCAATAAAAATACCAAAATAAAGTAATTTGCTCAGTCAGGCCATATCGTGTTACTTTGAAGACACATTACGTCCTTTCCTGTAAATATAGCATGGCACGTAAAGTAAGCAACGAGATCTTTTGATGACCTCCTTCCAAATGCAATTTTCACATTTGTACATTTAGGTCAGGCGGGTAGTTAGATTTTCTATCTCTCGCTTTGAACATGCGGCTTGCTTCGAAAGTTTGTTAAATTACATTCTCTACAGCGAAATTACCAAGCAGGTACGATATTTCCTTTGTAAGCGACTAGTAACTAACCTAACTTATTTATTTATTTGATATCACAAATGCGCGTGAGCCCTATTGTGCATTGTCGTGGCTTTTCCAATTACTCTTTTCCGTGTGGCAGGTGGCCAGTCTTTTCAAAACAACTCTTGAAGTAACAGGAACTACAGGAAAAGGCTCGGTGGCTCAAACTAAATTCAACCTTCGTATATTTCGTATATATTTATTGCACATAAAACGACACAAGATATAATAAGACAGAAAGGAAATCTTATTGCGTCAGTGACACGGACGCTGTCACCGGGACTTTTATTTTGCGAAGACTGTACAGTTGATAAAATCTAAGGCGGTATGGCCTAGCACCGGTAGCCTTTCCCTGAAGGGATAAATAAAACCAAATTAAAACAACATAAAATCTTAGAAGTGATATGACATGACTAGGGGTGTGACCAAAACAATAGGAAAGAAAGTTGTACATTCAGTTGAACTAATAGAAGAGTTGTCATCGTCATTACTGCTAGCCGCACTTAGGGATATTATTAATTCATTTTCACTAATATTGTCGATTCTGGTATCTTTTTTAAAGTACAACTTTTCCCAGTCTTCTTAAGTCACATTTGCACGTGCAGTTTTCAGCAGAGTTTTACCGGTATTGAAGAGTATTATTATTGCGCGCTGCATAACCCTTCACTTGTGCCCAAATGAGCTCTTTGGCTTTATACGAATTTATCTTTTGAATATCTATTAATAACTCAACATAATGTCAAAATCTATCCAAATTTGCTGCATCCAATCCACAAATGGATGAAGAGTGTATCGATTCATTTGATTAACAGAAATATACTTCTTAAGCGGTGGCCTTAAGAGAAAAAGCTTGACTTTTTTTTATGCATTCAATTCACAAATGTTTGAAGGATGTATACATTTATTTGATAAATCGATGTTTTTAAGCAATATCCCTTCACTTGCAGGCTAAGATTGACACCCATCAAGTACCATGTTATCTTTTTCATACTTTATATTCATTTCTTCTGTGTTTTTTTTATTTTATTCACCTATTACGACTTTTAGCATGAAAGGTTAGGTCAAGGAGCATTTAATTTGAATAATATTGGCGCAAAACAAAATAAAACAACAATACTCATAAAAACACAACAGCGAATTCACCAAGGTCAATCAACTCCCAAATGGTTTCTACCATAAAAATGAAACTGTGCCTACTTCATCGTCAAATTCGTAAATAAAAACATCAGAGGATAGGATAGTAATGTTGCCGTGGAACAAATAGCCGAGGCGGAGGGAAACTTTCATATGTCAGGAATGGAGTCGGGAGGACGCATTGCCTCATGAAGAGCGATGTGAGGGCTGTGAATTATGGTTATGTCTCCATACGTGATTGCCGAATCATTTTGGCAACGCTGAACATTTATATACTGGTATAACAGAAACGTCTTTCTTGGCGATTTTTGTCTATAGTCGGTTATAGCTGCTCGCTTACTACGTATGGAGTAATTAATAACAAAGTTTATTCCTGTAACATAATGGTCGCTCCACCTTTTTGTTCGGCTGACGATTAGTATGGAAAGACTTATTTAATTGGTTTCGTAGTGAAAGTTGTTCAGAATGATGTTCTCAATGTTGTTCAATGAATAAACCTTTCTGTTTCAACCTGTGTATTGAGATTTTTGTAAAGTATTGAAAGATTTCCACAATATTTGACTAAACGTCGCGCATTTCCTATTCTTAGGTTGTCACAGTTTGCATACTTCCGCATGTCGACACGTATTCAAATGCTTTCGAAAAAGGTATTTCAAAGCTTTTAGAGCTCACAAAATTCTGTTCGTGGTAAAAATAGTTCTAGAACATACATCATATTCGAGCAGCGACACGCCCGTTCAGTGCCTAATTTCATATAGCAATAACTTACAATTTTAGTAGTTTAAATTGGCGTAAGATAATTTGCCGACTTACAAACGACTTCAAGCCCTATTTCTGCCACCCCAGTCGGGACGCGAACATCATCATCACGCGAACACAAAGGGCCCTAGAAATTTGTCTTCTTGACAGCTTAGAACACTACATATTACACGGCATAAACGAATATACGGTTCTTATAGCCAGAATTTATCTCATGTCAAAAGAGGTAAGCTCCACAGAAAAGTCACAGGAAAGCAATAATAAAAATTAAAAGTAACTTTGTTTACATGAATAACTTCATAATTCAAATTACAAAAATCGAAGGAACAAACATAAAAAATACATCCGAATTTAGCACCCCCTCCCTTTATGAAGTCTTTTATACATTATTTAAGACTGAGGGGTTATTCCAAGCTGGCTGCCAAACTCCAGTAATGGGATGGCAAAGAAGGAGAAGCAATTGACGTGGCAATTAATAGCCCTCCAGAACGATCGGTCCACTTTCACGGTAATGGCTTTAAAAATGGTAACTTGTTGTTTTATGAAATGCGCCACACTAGTACAATTTCCGATGTGTGTATGTTCAATATTTTCCTACCGGTCGAAGCCTTTTTTGGCCAAAGATTGATGTTTTGACGATCGTCGTACGTTATAGGTTAGAGGAAGTGTTTTACAGGTGTATTCATATTTCAAGAGGCGATTAGGGACAAGATAACCCATTTGATCAGATTATTTTGAACTAATTGACCGGATAGCTGTACATATATGTGAGTATTTACACATAAGCTTAAAAAAAAACAATACATATGTTAGGAGTGCAATAAACGTCCTCTGTGGCAGTTTCGTAACGCTCCGTGTCGTAGCAGTTTCTAGAACTTCCGTAGTATTTTCGTGGCAGACGCTGCCGTGGCTCAGAGCACGGTGAAACTGGACAACTATTGAATTCTGAGTATTTGAATCACGGTGAGCTTGGCAGATGGCGCCATCTTACAGTAAAATGTAAAAATACGCAAGTAAATCTTATATAACACGTAATACATGTAATACTATGTAACATAAGAAATCGTAGTAAATGGAAATATACGAGATTGAAATATAATTTCCATGCACAAAATTATGTTTAAGTGAGTCATTGATATTAATTTCAACTTGGTACCCCTATGCGTTCATGGAAAAAGTGTCTCGACAAACGTTCTGTCCGACGACGGGCGGACAGATGGTGAACTCGGGCTGTCGGAGTTCTACTCGGTGTGCACGACGTCGCGGGCCGCTGCGGGACGACCGGCAGCGGGCGCGGTCCGGCTCGGGCACGCACGCACGTAAGCACGAGGTTCTGAAGGAGACGCGCAACACGTTCCGCCAAGTGATTCAACAAAGGTTCCTTTTTTACTTTTAATGGAAGGAATCCTAAAAATTCAAAATACATGTTGTACATGTATTTTGAATTTTAGCAAGCTTATCTCTAACAAGACATTTCTGCCACCAAACTTGACATAGACTTAGAGAGGAAGCTATGCTGCAACTACCCTCGGTGTTTGTTTGTGCGGATTCACATACTCGCCGCCCCCGCTCTTCTCTCTTCGGCTCTTCTCCCCGCCCGTCGTGTGCTCACTGCGCCCGCAGTGACGTCATCGCATCGCGGCTGCCTACGTGCTTCTAAAGCTAGAAGCGCAGGACACGTCGCGGTGCCGCCACCACCACCCACGGACCGACCCCAAACGGAGAGGAGGAAGGAGAAGAACACGCCCGTCTCCGGAGTTGACCCTACGCAGCACCTGTGGTGTTGATCGACTGCTCGCCGGCACTTCACTGGGCCTCCTCGGATTTATTCGAGGTCTCACCCGGTGGAGGAAGACCGCGTTAAGTCGGCACCACAGAGCCTGCATAAACTCCGGAGAAGTAAGAGGAAGACCCCGTAACAGATGAAAAGAAGCCGCAAGCCGGAGGACCCTCCCCCCCCGCCCCCCGACGAGCCGGATCCGCCTGATGTGCGGATCCAAATCGACCGACGACGGCACCGGGTCATCCAGGTCGTTAAGCGCGACATCTTCACCGGCGAGACCTTCGACCTCGCCGGCAACCTGCTGCAGAAGCGACAACCCGGCGCTGCCTCCAGCCCTATCCTGGGTACCCCGACCCACGAGGGGGGCAGGGAAGAGTTCTTCCGCCCCTCCCCCGACTCACCAACTGAATTCCCGGCCGAGGTGCCGGCGAATGAAGATGCAGCCCGCAGAGCCGCGGCAACCGCCCTGCTCGCCTCCTTATCGCCGCCACCACCGCCGGCGATGAAAAAAAGCCCGGTGCGGCCGACGCTGCCGACGAAGTTCCCCAACCTCAACCTGGGGAACGCACCGGGGGCCGTCCCGAGGCCCCCAAACCCGCTCATACGGGTGCTACAGGGGTCTGCGCAGACAGAGTCACGCGACCCCAGCATTAGCAGTGAGTGGGCGGAGCCAGCGTTGGCCACGCCCCCCGTCGCACCAACCACCATCGAGCCCGAGGAAACCGCCGACGCGTCGACCAATCCGGACGCGATGGAAACGGCGGCTGTAACAGAAGCCGAAATAGAAGTGCCGCAAGCCACGCCCCCAAGCGGGGTTTCTTACGCCGCGGTCCTGTCGCAGCCGCCGAAGCCCAAATCGCCGCGACCCACCACACCACCAGCAACTGCCACCGGTGAGCCCAAGCCGAAGAGGAACCACCCGCCAATCGTCGTGGAGAACCTGCCGGCCTGGGAAGAACACACTTTGCCCGGCTGAAGGAAGCCCTAGGCCATGCCCCCAACGCGCGACCCTTTGGAAAGGGGGTCCGCTTTACGCCGCAGAGCCCGGAAGAATACCGGCAAATCGTCCGGTATCTGGACGAGGCGGCCCGCGCCGACAAGACCATCTCATGGTTTTGTTACTCTCTGGACGCGGACCGCCCCTTCAAGATTGCTATCCGAGGGCTCCCGGCAACCACCCTGCCCGAAGAGGTCGCCGCAGCGCTGGCCAGCGTAGGCTTCCCGACGCAGCATGTCCGCCAGATTCCCGGCCGGATGGGCCGCGCCGGCTGCCTTTTCTTCGCCCTGCTGGCGGAGAAGCAGACCCCCGGCAGCATCGAGAGGCTCTACAGGGTGAAGGAGCTGCTCTGCATGCCGGGCATCACCATCGAGGGATGGCGCGGCCCAAAGGGGCCCTCGCAGTGCCATCGTTGCCAGTCGTTCGGCCACTCCTCGACCAACTGTCGCCGCCCTGTACGCTGCGTGCGATGTGGAGAAGGGCACGCAGCTACCGACTGTCAGCGGCCAAAATCTGAGGCCGCCACCTGCGCAAACTGCGGCCAAGGCCACCCGGCCAACAGCCGCCGATGCAAGGCGCTGAAGGAGGAGGCGCGCAAGCGCGGCATCACCATCGCGCCACCACTGCCGCCCCAACAACAGCGCCCCAAGAAAACCACGCGCCCAACGGCCCGCCCGGCTGCCCAACCCGCGACCCGCCCGGCTGCCCAACCCACGGCCCGCATGGCTGCCCAACCCGCGGCCCGCACGGCCCCTCAACATGCGACCCATGCCGCCGCCACTAAACCCGAGGCCCGCCCCGGCCCCTCCACACACCCAGATGTGGAGCCGCTGGGGTCACCAACATCGCCGCCGATAAAGCGCCCCCGCCTTGCCCAGCCGGGTGAGACCAAGGGCGCCACCATCAGAACGCCGGCCAACCCGCCCACCACCCGAGGCGAAGAGGCGAAACCTCGAAGGAAGCGGGGCAAGAAGCGCCGGAACAAGAAGAAGGCGTCTGAAGAGCCCGCCGCCGAGCCGCCACTTGAGCCCGCCCAACCTGCGAGCCGCCCCCCACTGCCAGCCCGCCCCCGCCCACGGGAGCCGGCAGCACCCGCAGCCCTATCCACGGAGCGCCAGGAGGCTCCACTCATGGCCGCGCTGCTCGACGCCATCGACCTTATCAGCGCGGCCATACAGGCGATCGTGGATAGACGCGATCCGTTGCTGCCCCTGCTGCGGGGGTTATCGACACTGAAGGCCACAATCTCGTCCGGACACAATGCCTAAAGACCTAAGGCTTGTGTACTGGAACCCGGACGGGATCACCTACAAGATGCAAGACCTGAGGCTACTCGTGCAGGAGCATGATGTGCATGTCGTGCTTCTGTGCGAGACGAAGCTGCACCCCAGCCGAGAGCTCCGACTGCCCAACTTCTTCGTGTACCGCCGCGACGAGTTATCTCCGAGAGACGTGCCGTACAGAGGCACGGCGGTTCTCGTGAGACGGGACCTCGTCCACGAAGAGTTGGAGCTGCCCGCCTTCAAGACGACGCGGTCCATAGGCGTCCGTCTGAAGACGGCCGACACGGAGCTCAAAGTCTTCGCAGCCTACAAGCCTCCCGGTGACGTCCACCATTTCTACCCGGAAGACATCCGAGCGATGATGGAAGGAGCGACCCCCACACTGGTCGCAGGCGATCTCAACGCCAAGCACCACCAGTGGGGGTCCCACAGCATCAACTCCGCCGGAAGGGCCCTACAGGAAGATGCTGAGAACTCCAACTACGAAGTACTCAGCCCGGGGGCCCCGACACACTACCCAACGAACCCCATGCATCGCCCGGATGTACTAGACGTCGCCCAGGTCAAGAACGTACAGTTCCCCATCGCCATCGGGGAGCTGTACGACATCGACACCCGCCACCTGCCTATCTTGCTGGTCCTCGGGGTGGAGGCCGATCTCACGTCGGCACCGCGTCCAAGAACGAAGACGGACTGGCACAAATACCAGCTGGAGTTGAACACAACGCAGCTCCCCGGCGGTGTTTCTACCAAGGAAGAGGTAGAAGCCGCGGCAGTGGCCATCACCACAGCCATCACCACATCTCAAGCCGCAGCCACCACCACCAAACCACCGCCGGTCTTGCGGAAGGAGAGGCTCCCTTCACACCTCCGCAAGAAGTTGGACCTCAAGCGCGCTCTACACCAATGACATCCCCACACTCGAGGGCCATCTCGAGGAGGGGGTGGAAGACGTCGTGCTCGCCCTCTACGCGGACGACAGCGCATACTTCGCGTCGTCGCGCAAAATCGAGCTCGCCTGCAGGAAGATGCAGCGACTCCTGGACCTGGTGCCGCCCTGGCTGGACAAGTGGCGGACCGCGGTGAACGTCGGGAAGACAACAGCCCTGTTGACCACCCGCTCCCGCCGTCCGACCCCGCTACAGCTGAGGGGCCGGGACATCGAGTGGCAATCGACGGTGAAATACCTCGGTTGTAACATCGACTGCTCGCTGCGCATGGTCCCGATGGTGCAACACAGCATCAACCGGGCCAAAGCCGCGCGGGCAATGCTCCGGCCTGTCCTGTCGTCCAGCCTGCCTCTGAGAGCCAAGCTGCGGGTGTACAAGGCCTATGTGCGCTCGCGGCTCACCTACGCGGCTCCAGCATGGTACGCCCTGCTGTCGAAGACCCAGAAGGCACGGCTGCAGCGTTTCCAGAACATCTCCCTGCGGGTTATCACAGGAGCCGGGCGGCACGTGCGCAACACCACAATCATGAGGGATACCCGGATGCCCACCGTGGAGAAATTCGTCGCGCGGCTCGCACGGCGCATGTACGACTGCGCCGACAACAGCCGCCACGCACATCTCCACGACATTGCTCCGCACCACGCACGTCCGCCTGAAGGCAGACCACTCCCAAGAGAGTTGCTGCTCATCCCACTGTCGCCAGTGTAAGCCCGCAGAAGAGGGCGAAAGCACGGCACAGTGGAGAAGAAGAAGCTCCCGCACCGTTGTCGCCAGTGTATGCCAATAGACGGCGAAAGCACAGCACAACGAAGACCACGAGAGGCCCCTGACAAGTAGGGGCCACCCAAGACCGGGGGGGACGTTACCCCCCGAGTTGACGCCGCGGGCATGAGGCAACCATAAGTCCTCGACCCCGCAACCGTAGTGGTCCTCGCGCTCCGCGCGAGAACACACTCCGCAGACCACACGGCTGGTTGTACTGCGGAAATTGAACACTATATTTCTTTTGACTGTAGTGCAATATATCGTTTCCTTCCAAAAACATCATTTTGAAAGTCACACGAAAAACAATATGTAAAATATTGTTGAGGTGTTTTATACGTATAAGTATTTAAAAGGTCCGTGGTTTAATGGGTTTCACGCTTGCTTCTCTCAGGAGATTAAATTATGTGTGTGTCTGTACATGTATTCTCCTTAAGTCAATCATCAATCAATCTCGGGCTGCTTCCTGGACATCTTCATGTAGGATGGCAGCTTGATTTGCAAATAGGTTTTCTGCTCCCGGGACGGATTTGATGATACGACGATCAACAGAAGAATAGTGAGCTACTTGTATCTTCAGTTTACCCGTACCTCCCAAGCTCTTAAGGTACTCGGTCACTCTCACTTTTATATCTGTTCCTAATAGACCCTCTGTATCTCCTCCATAATTGGAGAAATATTTGTATGTGTAATTGCCTACTGCGTGAGCAGCTTCAAAAGGATGAATCTGTCCCTCTGCAATGCCTTGGTCTGGTGCGTGGGATAGAGTATTTTTGCATATGGTCTCTCTGCTTCCTCAAATGATAAATAGATACGCCCAGGCCTCTTTTAGAACTCCTAAAGTAGATCCCTAATAGGTAGTCCTGAACCATGCGTACGTGGTTCATTTCTGACCAAGCTAAAGAGATAAGAGAGCCCCTGACATGGCTCCAAACATGCCCGGGCCTCCGGTGCCCTAGTAGAACCCGGATCATAGTTGCCCGGACTGGTATGGTGGTAACTTACTTTTTGATATATTCGCAATGCGGCAGCTGAGTCGAAAGGTATCAGCTGACCTGGCTCAATAGTGGATCCAATACTCGCAGCGAGCCTCACTATTCTTCTTTCGGTCCATTTCTTCGCTCAGCTGCTTTCCGGCTAATAGGAGGATAGCCCCGCAGTAGGTAGGACCTGGATTGGGGCGACGGCCGGCCATTGTTATATGTGATTGATATTGTCAGGCTCTTCGATCCAATTGTATTTTTCTGGAAAATAGAACGAGATATATGCTTAGGATACAACCATACATCGATAAATTAATGATAAAGTATTTTAAGTGTAGCTTGTATCGTTTTGACTTGATGCAGGTTCGATTCCTGATATTATACGGACCTTCGAACGGTGATGGAAAACATCGAGATGAAACCGTCATTACTCCATAGCTGCGGCTAGCCCCCTGGCACGCAAAATGGAATATTTAATGACTGCCTCAAAGTGGGCACAAGTTTGCCTCTGCCATCCTGTATGGGAAAAGGCGTGACGCTATGTTTATGTTTGTAAGTATTTAAGTATGTATTCAATATTTGTTGATAAAATGTGGTAGAAGTTGTGAGAAAGATGTTTTAACAAGTGGTACAGATACGTATGAACACGATTGAGTAATGTTTTTGATAAAAAGGCGATTTAATAAAAGCCTTATGAACACGTAGAACTTATTTTATAGTAAAAGACCACGGATGCTTAGTACCTCGTTCTTACTATAGATATCATCTGTTGGCTATCTCCTTATCTTGCTGAACATGAATAAGCACCGATCTCTGTGCGCTTTCCAACTCCAAAAGCACAGTCTTACGGTAGCCGCCCCTGGATAATAAAACCGCAAGTTATGATATATATATATATGAAAATGTAGCTGTGTAACCCTATTTAGTAGTTCAATGTGGGCACAATATCTTAGCAGTTTCATGACAAAAATATTTTGCGGGTCGTGTTAGAGAGTGCTTTAATATGAGCTCTAAATTTTAAATTGTTATCCAAGATTATCCCAAGGTACTTTATTGTCGAAATATTGCTTAAACCTGGGTATTGAAATTGGTTGAAATTTGTGTAGCTATATATCAGGCAAAGCTTCGGCCTTATTATTTAGTTTTAGTGGTAATAAGTGTCATTATCTAGATTTTCGTTTAGCCAAGTTGAAACTTTAGACCTCATTCCAGGATATTTCGCGAAGTGCAATGGCCTGGTTGTAAAGAGAGGCATTTGGAATATTAATACTCGCGATATCATTAATTTACGTAAAGAAAATAGTAGGACCCAAACAAAATACTGCGCTGCGGTACGCCAAAACATATTATTTTCGGTGGGCTGTGACATTGTTACTTAGTCGATAAGTAACTTCTAAACCAGTCAAGAACAATACTCAGTCTCCTAAGTTTTGTTTTGAAGATTAGGAGTGGGCACCGTATTGAACGCTTTTGTAAAAAACCTTCCTAGGAATTTTTTGAGAAGGTAGGTAGGTAGCAGCGAAATAGGACGATAGTTTGAGGGTTTGTCTTTTGGCCCTGTCTTGTGGTATTATAAACGCTGTGCACGAGGAAAGCAATCTTCGTAATATTACCACTGGTGGTCACGCCGCGTGGGTAATAAAGGCGAAATTTTCATGTTGCAGAGAAGTAGAATGCCTCGAGGCGAAGTAGACAATCTCGGGTGTGGCTCAAAGAACAATGGCCTTTGTCTTAAGTGACCATAGCATAATCAGAGCGTTTCGAGATCTTTGTAGAACAAGGAATATTTTTTGTGAGACGCACTGTGTGTTTGAAATGCGACGCTTTTTTGTGGTGGACATATTTGTAAAATAACTTACTCTTATACACACACACTCGATCAAATATAAAACAGCGCAAGAAAACAGTCAAACTTTCATAGATTACGCGATGGGATATCTCCTGACACGAAAAATTAAGCGCAAACGGAAAAGGAGTAACGCTATGAGGACCTATTTTTCATCAATATATTGCACCCACCTGTAGGCATTTAATACTCTTATCTTATCTTCACTACCGATGGAAAAGATTGTAAGCTAAAACGAAGTTTGCAAAATAACTGTTACATTTAAATACTTACTCCTTTTACAATTATGTTTTGATTTTATTTATGATATAAGTTTTAAGAGGTTAGTTTTAGCCTGCTAAATATCTGTTAATACTTATGAACTAGCTATAACCTAGGATTAAATCTACACTGGGTTGTATCATTTTATGTCTCAAGTAAATAAAGATCTTTTAAAAACAAAACAAACAATACTCTTATCACGTGACCTATGTACGAGGTTTTCTCAAACTTTTTTTGTTGCCTGAAAAGGATCTGCATTTATTTAGCCCCACGTTACATGTATAACAACAGCTAATAAGTTCCTATTTTTATTTTCCAGGTAACTCCGATGTCTGCATGCTGAAGTTACAACATAGAAGTAAATACTAAGTTACGAGTAAGTACTAAGTACATAAGTAGATGTAATAGCTTTCTGATAAGATCACTAATATGCGACAGTACAGTTACGTTATTTATTGTTGTGCACAAACAAATAAGTTAAAACCGGCAAAGTGCGCGTCTCGCACAATTAGGGTTACGTAGCAAATGTAAGCCTAAAAATGAGAGAAATAAAAAAAAAACTGATTTATCAATATATTGGTAAAGTTTACATAATAATTAACATTACACCAAAGTGTAAAGTAACTTCTTAAGTACAAAATTTTGTACAAAATACTTGACTTTGGAGACTTCGCTTTTGTTTTGCAATTTTGAATAAAAAAAACAATACTTATCTACTCAAGGACTCTAAATAACGACACCCCTCTCGATGGGGTAGGTTAATTCTATTTTCTGCGCCTCCTTTCAGCACTACTTAAAAACATTTGAAATATTTTTTGACAATTTGTATAGCTTTAGGTCAACAAAATGTACTGTAAAATTTTGAAGACTGTAGTCTAAACCGTTTCGCCGTAAAACCTGTGTGACATACAACGGACGGACCGACGAACACCTGAGTGAAACCAATAGGGCTCTGATTGGACCTTCGGGTACGGAACCCTAAAAAAACTTCTTTTACTTGCTGATAAGTGCTTCTTAAATATCATATAGTACGTGAATTTCCCTGACGATAAACAGTGCCAGCATGATTTTCAATCTTTTTTCAGTGCCCGTCAGACTTTCTGTCACATTCAGCATTCCATAATCAGATCCTAAGAAAAGCCAGCTTTTCCCAAACCCAGTGCACAGTCTAAAGGCCCAACTCGCTCTTAAAGTATTCTTTAATCTCCCGGAGGACTCGCAAATTATTCCAACGAAATAAAAGCCTCCCAAGGCTCTCTCGCCCGTATTAATGTAATTTGTACTTTCACGCGATGCTGAGTCGCGCACTTTCAATATAATACTTTGTTTACAGGAAGAGCACAGGTCGAAAATGGGCACAGAATCCAATAAAAGAATTATCGGATTTTATTCCTTCCTTCAGATGCTTCAGTATCAAGTTTTTGCGCAATGCTCCGATAAGCAATCTTTATCGCTTCTTTGATTTAGTGTTTATCTTCTGGCTTCATGTATAAAGTCTTTTGCCAATTCTTCTTTCAATGTTTTCCAGAGACGCTTTTGATTTTCTGGATACCCTAAAATTATATACGTAAGATACCCATTGGCATTTTTATTAGGGAGATTCTCTTAAACCTTCTACCCATAGCTGATCATCGTACACTAAGCCTCGTGCTGAAATACTTGTTAATGAGTCTTATATCGACTATCCTTTTTACCTCTTCAAAACTTGTCGCATCTTTAATATGGTATGATAGTAATCTTAAGTCGTGGAGTTCTGGCTGGCCAATGAAATTCATAAATTGAATTAGGATTCATGTTGTGAATTTCAAGCCAACTGTGAGTTATTGGTAAGCCAATAATTCGCAGTTGGATGCACTTGATCTTCCAACCCATCCAAATTGCTATGGCGTTCGCCAGTCTGTTAAAGCGATTTGTTTCTTCTTGTAGTTTAAGTTTCAGTCATTATACTGTAAGTACGCCGACGCCTAACTTGGCAAGATGCTGACTTAGTGGGAGAAGGATTGCACACGTACACTCACGTTCAACCTAAAAGTTCACTGTCATTTTCATAAAATATATTAAACAATGTTTAGAAATAAATATTTATTTATAAAGAAAGACATTTCATGTCATTCTATGAAATAGGTACCCGTAGGGTGACTAACGGCACCCTCCGCTGTCCATCCGTCTGTTCGTTCGTCTGGCTGTCCGTCACTGGCTGTTTCTCATTAACCGTAATAGGTATATGAAATGTTTACAGAAATGTTCCATTGCCGCTACAGCAATACTCATTCTGAATGAACTATATGAGATTTTATGAATTAATTAATTAACTCGTGAACAAAATTACCGTTTTGACAGTTCCTAAAAGGTATCTTTTTTAACTAGCAGTCAAATACCTTATTGGTTTGATGTCAGATTCGCAATATATAGGGTCTGGTAACGGAACTAAATACGGACATATATTTTTTGTTTTGTTTTATTATTTTTTAGTCATAAAGTTTTCCGAGAAGCGTCCGCAGCCTAGCAGTATTCGCAAGTCGGAAACGATTGTGCGGGTAGCAACGGATGTAATGGATGGGTGTCCGTTTCTATGTGGCATTTATTTCGGGCGCTTCCGTGTTTCGGATGACACATTAAGCTGTTAGGTCAGTCATATCGAACATGAAAATCGCAAACTAACTTCTAGTTCTGATTTTTTTATAAAATGTTAGGATCACTACCAGTAGCTTATATACAAATTTGCAGCTTCGAAAGGCCTGTGCTAACTTTGCAGCACTCGAAAAACCGCGAAATTTTCGCACAGTTTTTGCTATCGTCAATACAAATCCTTATCTATTTTTGGTATATGTTTACGATACCTTTTTAAAGTACACAAAAATTGCTACAATAAAAAACCAAAACCAGCTCTGTAGGTAAGATACTTACCGAGATACAGCTCTCCAATAATTTAACTTTTTTCCAAAAAAAGTAAATTTCAAGATTTGGTCAATTTTCGAACCCAATATCGGGGAAAATACTCATTGAAAGGGTAAAACTATTGGGAAATGATGTTGTAGCAAATGTAGCTTTAATTTACGGAAAAAAAATTACGTCAATAGGCCTTATAGTTTACTCACAAATCTTAAAAAAAAATGGGAAACTGCATTTTTTGCAAATTTGCTCTGTTTAGTTCTCACATGGCTTACGGGTAGTTTGAAAGGAAAAATCATATACATCCACAAGAAATATATCTTTATTGTTGTAAATATATACGAAGCATATTTACAAGGCATTACAAGGACATTATTTTTGGCTAGAATTATTCATTTTGGACGCTTTTGTGGGGGGGTTATAAAATATGTCTGATTCAGCCTGAAAAATTGGTACATCATTGTTGACGTCGTCTTCTGTTTCTTCGGCAATTTGAAGCTCGGCGACGTTATTGCAAGAGACACCGGAACAAAATTTACATAGTGCGGAGCATTTGAGGCCTGCTTTTACGCAGGTACAGCCGCCTCCGCCACAAACTTTCTTGCAAGCGCATGATAAAAATTTCAGAAGGGAGGGTGGTGCCACTTCGCTCATCATTGTTTTTGGAATGAGCCCCTGTTTGATCTTTTTCCCCCCCATCCCCATTGAGTGGCATCTTTTTCTATTCCCAACCACTTCTGAACTTGGTTCGGTAAGCGTGCTATGTTGCACCATCTTCCGTTGGAGGCAAACGAGCGAGGTCAACCTTAGCAACGGCGGCTGTTTCTACAATTTTTTTGTAGCGCAGGCTGTGGAGGGTATCTTCGTTGTAGTATTCTTCATACAAAGCTATTAGGACAATATAGAATGGCAAACTAAGGTTTGCCATTCTATATTGTCCTGGACTTTTCCTTTGAATTTCAAAAGCAAATAGACGCCGATATGCTTCTGGTGGTGTGATATCTGTTGGAGCTGGTCTAACTGAATCAACACGCTGGTTGGTTGAATTACAAATTATAATTAATTATTTGCAATGAACAAAACACACCAGGCGAGAGGAATTAAGAAAGTAAAAAATCTGTCATGGCGGCGAGTTCGTCTTCGGTCTTCTCCTGCGCCCCGCTCCCCTCAGGCGCAAGAAAGCCCTGACAATGCTATGGCTTTCCCTCTTTGAATCTCAAATATGTCGATAAATATACGAAGGCCTCCCATTTTACCCTGCACGCGAAATTTAATTTGAAATTGAAAAGCCTGTATTAACACGTAAACGAATAAACGAACAAGCAATAAAATATTACAGAGACATAGTGTTAACAGGAACCGGCTCAGCAATGCTGAGCTGAGACGAATCTCAGCTTCAGCGCTGGTTTTTAGCCGGCCCCCTGCACAGCACGGGAACACCACACAATATTTTAAAATAACTATCCGATTTTTATTACACAATAAATCTATAATTAAATTACTTACTAAGTTTGAATAACTTAGAGAGAGAGAAAATAAAAATGTGACAAAACAAAGGCAATTATGTGACAACATAAGTTAATAATAAAAAACACAGGATAATATTTTGCTATAGCACACACAACTAACAATATTGTAAGTAGGTATACTAGTGAAATCATTGCGTAGGCTAGGTTGATTAATTATGTTAGCTGTTTAAGTAGGTATCGCTATTTGCACATCGGGTAAGTACTAATTGAAAGATCTTTTGAAAATTTCGCTATACATAGGCAGCCTCAACGGCGGCGGCAGATCATTCCAGATCTTAGTGGAGGCAAATCGAAAGCTTCCCTGGAACCCCTTGCTCCTGTGTTTGGATATCGACAACATTCTCCTCGTTCTGACGTTTGACGTCATCGTTAACACGTCAATAGACCGTGTATGACCACAAGAAGATGACGCCGACGTGTGTTGGAGACTGCACCATCTTGATAGCAAGCAGTGTGACGGCGGTCATTGCACCTGTGCCAGCGTCACGTGAACATATTTACGCGGGAGCGACAGAGATAGGAAATAACAGCTTAATGGCCGAAATTCTTCCTGCTCCGCGGTCTTACTTTAGCAACGCAGCGAGTCCAGCTACATTAGCGAGCATAAATAACAAGTCTCGTTTAGCGCCACCCACCTAGGTTAACCACTACTCGACGATTCTTCATCCTTAGTTTCTTTAGCCAATTTTGCCATACATTTACGGAAGGAGTACTTCATTAGGCTACCACAAATGCATTTTATGCCTGTACATAAATCTTTACGCATATACCAAGCAACAGCTGGTATCTCGATCCACAAACGAAAAGGACGAAAAAAACATCACGACACAAAATTAAGACGAATGTGACAGCGCGCGCAGAACGTAAAGTTTACAACCAGAAAGGTACTAAAGAGGGAACGGCCCAGTTTTTTACATCTGCGACCGTATTCAAACATTCATGCTGGCATTCAGGGGTATCGGTAGATGAGAGGTCGGGTCCGTCCAAAGGTAAGCTATTTCGAACCTTTCAAGGAATGGAAGTTGTGAGGTGTGTTTTGTTAGTTTATGGTGGTTGTCAGACGTGTAAAAGTTTATTTCGCGAAAAGTTTTTTTCGCGAGAAGCTTTCGTCATCATTATATTTATTACCTATAACATTTAACAATATTTTGAAGTCTCAAAACATAAATATTTTGACGTTTTGTATTTATTGTTAACAAAAAATACGATTTTAAAGTAACGTGAAACGGAACGTTTTTGAAACACAGGAAGTAGGGGCCGGAGCTACGCCTGAGGCATATTTCCTGTGTGTTGCTGCCTCTAGACGCTTTAGTCCATTTTCGCGCCAACAATCAACTGTCAGTTTGAACCCGCGATGTTTGGCATTCAATTATAGTATTATTTTTTTAATAATGATAATAATAATATCCTTATATATTATATATAATATATCCTTGTGGTCTATACAACATGATACACGTGAAAATAAAAGAAAAAATTAAATTCATTTATGTTTCCTATTTTCTCATTTCGTATATTTCATTGGAGAACTTCTAAGGCGGATGTTTGAGTGGTTATTTTATTTGCTTTACCGAATTTAAAACTTTGAAATTATCTTTGTTAATTATCCTTATTATTGGCTTAAAATAAGACGTTAATCTGCCGGTTAACCCCAGAATGTACCGATCAGTAGAGTCCAAGGCTCTATTGCTCAACAATTGATAACTATTGACTATTTGTCATGAAAACCTCTATTTATTTGTTAAGGCGATGATGGAATAAAAATGCGCTAATCGAGTGGAAGTGAGATGCAATAATTACTCGCGAATAAGAAAAAGCGGGATGCCAATAATGCACTCGCGACTAATCTGAAACAACGTAAGCGCCAAAACGTAAAAAAAAATCATAAAAAATATACTATTTCAGGGAATTAACTTTCAAATTGAAAATCGTTAGAAATAACAATTGTTCATACATTGCAATTATCACATAGTCATATTCACTTACTACTGCGGTGTAATAGGATAAAACCATAAAAAAAGGGTTGACTTTGTATTTATTTTCTATCGAGAAAATTTTATCCAAACATGTTTTCCAATTAAGAATCTCTAGATTATATAGTCAAATTACATATACCAGAAATTAATCACGATTTGCCCAGTATTTCCTGAAAAACACATGAAAACAGCACCCCATATTTATTTAATCAGCGTCTTAAGAGAGTGTTGCTTTGATTCGATCAATAAGTGAGATTAGCTTTTGATTTGGGTACCGCCGCCAGTTCTGAAGTCGGTGTGGTCAAAGTGATTTATTTTGGACCAATTGGTTCGGACTATTTGGTAGAGCCTGGTGTATTCGAGATCGGTTTTTATTCATAGCCAGGGGGACCTAGAATCTACACCCGAAGTGCTCTGCCTAGTATAACAATTTAACCTAGATATCACGTCATACAACTCAAGTGCACATCTCGGTAGGATTATGCAATGTCATGACATTTCAGAGGAGTGAACGGAGTGCAGAAAGGTTAGGCCAGGAACTGAACCTGATTAGAAACTGATTGGACTAAATTGAAGTGCTTCTATTGTATTGTGACTTGTTTTGTTTATAAACCCAACTGATTACAAAAAGAAATTAGATCTTATTAAAAAACATGCATGTATATAAAAAGGCAAGCCCGTCTATATTGATAACTTCACATAATATCTCACTCATTCAGAAACTGGGGGCAACCTCATTACCTTGATGGTTTTGGGTGTTTTTTAGAGGTATACAAATCCTATAAAAATAAATTTCATTATCATGGTATAGTTTTTTTTTAAATATATTCTTAGCATTTGGGGCCGTATTTCGGCAATAACGTGGCAAATGTTGGCTTCCAAGTGGTCAAAAAAGTGGTCGAAAATTGGACTTCCCGATTACGTTTCATTCGTTCCTCTGCTTTACCTCTGCATTCGTGGCACCCATATGCCCCAAATAATTTTTAAGCACAAATGGCATAAGAATAACCGTTAAATAAAATCAATACCATGATAACGAAATTAGTTGGGTTTTATTTCATTTTGAATTTGTATACCTTAAAAAAACACCTTTTATAACTCTAGCGTAAAAAGTTGTGAGAGCATTTTTTACATAGCCTATTCTGTATCCCACTGCTGGGCAAAGGCATGTGAGAGCATGGTTATGTAAAACTAAGCCGGTTAATTTAATCAGTACCTACCTACCTACTTATCTATGAGAGCATATTTCCAACAACTCTCGGTCATCAATTGTTACCTAATTAGTTAACTAACTACATTTCATTGTGACCGACTCAATATTAGACATCTGTATTTTTTTAATAAATATATTGACTTGTGGCAATTGGACAATGCCCTGAATGACTTCGAGAAAATCATGGTGCGGCTTCTGCCTTCTTTTCATTAATTCTGCCTGTGATCGACTTAGCGGGGGCACTACCGTGCCCCCAGATAAGTGACTAATAATAAACCTACAAATTAATGGAATGAAAGGTCTAGCTAGCATTAAAACAGCCACAACATCCCAAAACCTGGGATATTTTTGCCAATTCGCGCTCCAAACCCAAACTTTTGACTCAGCCCGGTAGAGAGTTAAAAATAAAATAATTTTCTGAACACCAAGTTGTCGGCAATGAGGTAATAAAAATTTGCTTATCGAAAATCGCCTGATTTTTCATTACTATCGAGGATATATTTGAATCGAATCGATACACCTACCATTATCCATCCAAAACAATAGGTTTTTATTACCTCTGCCTGGATTCGAAACCTTTACTTGATCATTTGGCCACTACATTAAAAAATGCATTAATTGAACCAAAGTTTTATCGATTTTTCTGTTGTTTCCTTTGAGTTTTTTTTATTTTTTCTCTCCGTAAGAACCTTCCTGAGACTTTAAATGAATAAATGAAAGAAAAGAAAGAAAGAAATTCATTTATTACCACCAAACAATCGATTAAATAATAAACAAAAATAATAAATAATAATATTTGGCAAAAGGGCCAAGCTCAGCAATGCTGTGAGCATGAGCTGCACAGCGCTGGTTTTCAGCAGGGCCCCTTTCTCAAAACATTTAGCATTATGTAAGAAGAGGCACGAGTCGCATTTATTTCAACATGGAAAAAAAGGCTTTTTATAAAAAGCTTATTTCATTTCGGCGTTAATATTCCGAACGATTATAATAAATTGCAATTTCAAATGTTAATAAAAAATCATTTCATCAACAATATTTTTAAAGCATTGTCTAGAGTAGTTGGATTTGATAAGTATATAACTTAACAAATCCAATAGCAAAATAAAAAACGGAACGCAATAAACGTGCACGACATTATTAAATTATCCATAGACCCGTACGTACGGGCTACATAACTCGGAGTTAAAGGAAACTTAAAATTAAATAATTTAAAGAGCTATTAAATTAATTAGTAGATTTCAATGAAAATTCATAAAATAATAATAAATTCAATTTCTTTTGCATAATAATTAGCGTAAAAATTTGTAGCTATATCGCAGTTTTTTGTGTGTGTAGTATGTGTATAAACATGTATTATATAACATTACTGTTTTTGTTGTTGTTGGAATAGCAAACTGCGAAGATTAGACTTAAATGTTGAGAGGTAGGGACAATTCGATAAATAGTACCGCACCAGTACCAAATCCCGATAAAAAGGCATCGCGATTTCGGACCTCATGTTATGGTAACAAAATTCAAAACCTATAACGGGAAAATGTCATGTCGACATGACATTTTCCCGTTTGGGCCTTCCAATCGAACTTCAGTCCAAACATCTGTCAAAACATTAGCGTGATGCGAAAATTAATTACATAAAGTCGTGTTTCGGTTATGGTTTAATTTTGGTTTCGGTTGTTTTTTTTAGCGCGATCGCCCCCCTGGAGAGTTGAAGAAAACGGTCCTCTCCAAATCATTCCAGTCCTTTGCGAGTTTCGCGCTTACCAACAGATTTAGCGATTTATTTTTATTCACCGTGCAATTAAATGAATTATGGCCAGCTAATTAAATGAATTAGCCGGCCATATTTTGGGGAATTATAATACCATTATAAACAACTTTCCCAAAGAAAGATATGGTCGCAGACGGATTTTTTAATGTCTCCCAATAGTCATTTGTAATCAGATGATCCTGGTTAATGTTTGAAGAAGGACAAATCATTTTTTTTCATTCACCAATAACCATATATTTTTAGGGAAAATTTGTTCATAATGATGGATATTATCATACCCCAAAATATGGTCAGCTTATGAAATTTTACCCTATATATGTTTAGTATATGGACCAAAATACCATGGCATTTCAAAGTCGCGAAGCCTCGCGCGTAAGCACGGTAATGGACCGGATATAGGTAGAGTAGTTCCATTTTAACGCGAGTCTGTGGATAGCTGCTGTCTTGACTTAGTGGAGTATTATAACACCCTGACTTAGAGTTAATGCTGTTTCAGCTGCAAGACAGAGTTGTGATTAGTTTGTCTATTTCGAATATAACTTCAATAACATCGTGATGTTTCGAGCGAAGAGGAAATACTTATACTACACAGGATTCAACAGAAAGGTGAAGTTGTATTTGAAGGGGTTTTTGGGACGATATTTTGTATATATCTTTCTCTATTCCACTGATTGGGATTGGGGGGTCAGCTAATTTAGCTAATTTGTGGAGAAGGGAAGAATTAGGTTTCTTTGAACACATCGGTTACGAATTGAAAGTTGTTCAGAATGATAACCTCTTTTGAAACTGTATGTGCAACTGTAAATGTAACCTGTAAATTTATAAACTGTACCTGTCATAGGCTTCCCAGTACTTTTAATAAAAGGACCCATTCTGCACGTCAAAGGCTGCATTTAAACGGCATCACACAATAATTGTTGGGAGTATCACAGGTAGACTCACTTTGGGATGTCACAGGAATCTGTCCCATGTCAACACACCCTATATGCACACGTCGCGCGCGCGCTTTTTATTAAGTATAGTCATTTATCTATTTTGTTTTTGTCCACTCCACTGCACGCACCGACACATGCACACACACACGCCCTCACATGCACAAACACACTCACACAATCGCACACAACACAAATACTTACCACATCCACACAAAATTACTGTTTTTTGATACATTGTTCTTGTTATTGTTGCTATTTTAGCTCAACTACATAACCGTCACTTAATTATTGTAAACTGTGTACAAAGTGGAATCCGTAATTGGCCTTATTTTAAGTTTATGTTTTCGACTAGCTGTAAGAAGGGCTGTGTGATTTTTGTTCATTAATAAAATAAATAAATAAAATAAATAATGTACAAAGCAGTAGATACACACTGAAACCTACTCCAGCTACAGATAGTAGCACTAACTAACAAATAAAGTAGTCTTCTATATATATATATATGTTGTTTGGAATGATATTCCTTTAAAAGACTACACCTTTCTATTTATGTTCGTAAGTACGCATTAAAAACGGAGATAAGTCCAAATGCACGGACTGCTGCTTATATAAAGTCCCGCTTACTGACGAAGTAATTTTCCGAACGCGAGACAGTCACAACATGACTTCAGTGACCGTTAAAGGTTGAGTTGTTGGTTGTGCATCCGGGCCTGTATCGGGAAACTTGCAAGCGAAGTTGGCGTGAAATAAAAATACTTCGTACGGAGCCAGCCGCGCGGCGTGACGTGAAGTTTCGCCGATAACTCTAAAAATATGCGATGCAACTAAACTCTAGAGACGAGACTGAGTTGATCTATCGCTTAGCAAACTTATGGAATTGCTGCACCCGGGGCACGCCCCGCGCGACTCGCCTTTACCGGTCGTTTAAGCGCGACTAAATGTCAAAATTCGCGTCTCAATACCTGCAAAAATGTTAAACCGACACGATAAAATGCGCGACAAAAGCGAGCCGCACGAGGCTTGCTGAGGGTGCTGGTTAACAGAAACGTTCAAGTAGACAAATGCTAGGAGGAGTATCCTTAGGACTTGCAGCTGGACGTTAGTTAAGACGCCGGCGGACAGCCGATCAAGTGCCACAATATGAGGCAAACGCCAATGTTCGTTCGACATATCGCTATCTCTCCTGGCGGGCGCACAGTGAGACGGATTTCGAAATAACGGACTTAGGTTTTTTTCTTCCATATCATTATTTTATTCATTACCGATAGTCCTAATTATGTTCTCAGAGCACTTATTGTTGTAAGTGAAGTTTATAATGATGATTAAACGTGAAATTTTGTGTGTTCCGTGAATACCCAAAATGATGAATGAAACTTGATTATATTATAAATTCATTTATATAATGCAACTTGACAATATAAGCTGTATTTCTATTATAATAACATCATGAATGGTGTAGTTTTTAATACAAAATAAACAAGTAGAAAATACGTCGTTTACGTCCTATAAGTTATGAAATTTAATCGCATATTTTTTTTTTTAGAAAAAGTTGAAACAGGAATCTAGTTAAATACTGTATCAATACGAATAACAGCGTTGCAAGAATACGTTGAAATATTATCCGATTTAAAATTATTATGGTATCAAGTTCGTATGGACATTTCATTGTTCGCCGGCTTCTTAAATGTGAAACACAAACATTTACAGACACACGCCTTATTATTGACCCTGGCCTGGATTATTACTTAACAGATTAACATTCTCTAATATTATTTTGCAGCAAGCAGCAGCAGTAATGGACAAACGCTTCACGCAAAATAGAGTATTGTACCAGCCGGTATGGGAATAGTAGTTAACGTGACTGTCATATAATGAGGGGCCTTAACACACACACGAGTGTGTTGTTATGCGACGAGCGCTAGCGAGTTGCATTATAGGATCACACAAGTGTTTTAAGGCCTAATTATATGAAGTTGCATACACTACTTTATCTACAATCATATCATAAGTGCTCTGAAAGGGGTTCAGAAGCTGTAGGTAAATTCACAATTCTACTTCGTAAGGAGGATGCAATCTCTTTATAAACCTCTTTTCAGAAAAAAATACAACAAAGAAATGAAGACTGACAACTGTCCAATTCGTACTTTGATGCAATAGACGTCAATACGAATGTATCACAGACTTGCAAAATTTTACTTTATAGAAACGATTAATCCATGCGTTAACGTAACATTTGTTTGTCTGTTGATTGCCATATGCGCATCGATGTGCCATAATGCAGGTCATTGCCCTGTGGTTTCTGAGTCGATTTTAGAACATTTATGATACGTGCGTCGATAAAAGACGTATAAACTTAACATGCAGTCACGATTTCTATGCCCTTTCCAAGCAAGTGCATACGCCTCCAATTACCTCCGTCTAACAAGAACGTCTTCTAAAAACTACTCCAAGGCCATTATTACACCGATGACCCTTATTATCTGAGAAATAAAGGTCAGGCACTACGACAAACGAAGCTCAGGGGTCTGACTTGCATGCTACACTGGAGCAAGGCGCGCTTTCATTATGATTTGTAAAGTTATCAGCATTAGAGATCTATTTAACGCTCGAGCCGGGTTGAGCTGGCATCTGAATTGGGTATCTTATACGTAATAAAAACACCCTGTGATTAAATTAAAACTGACTTAATAATATCAAATCGAAATCTGAAAGTGAAACGGAAATGACGTAAACCTTTCTTTAAATGATCTATAATTCTCGTCCAATTTTAGATGTTTCGATCGCCGCCTCAAAAGTCATTGCATTAATAGTACAAAAATACTCAAACTTATTTTATTTAGTCTTTACCAAAGTTTAGACAGTACCAAACAATCTCATGCACCTCTTGGGAAAGAACACGTTATTTATAGTATAATGTCGTGGACCCATTAGAAATCAAAGTATGAACTTAGACATATATATAAATAGAGATACGTTTATTCACAATAAAACCACAAGTACGTCAACAGGAAAGTTTCTTTGACAAGAAAGTGACATGAATTAGACTGTGGACCTCTGGGAACAACCCCTCTTATGTAGTGCAGCCATCACAATAGTCGGTTCGCCTGTGCCGACGGTACGAAAGTACCATTTGTACTTCGCGATGTGTCACTAACAAAGAGTACCTCAAGGGCCTGTGCTAGGACCACTTGTATAACAATGTTTATCCACTCCGCGCCAACAAGCAATGTGAATTTCATGAGTCTTTTTTAGGGTTCCGTAGTCAAAAACAACAACTCACTGTAGACCAATGCTTTTTGACAAGTAAAAAGGAAAATTTTGCATTGGCCGCATAATTTTTATTTCACCCTTTACCGGCAGAACCTTGCCGAATTATTCATTGTTTTTAGACCTTATTAACCAAGACATAAGGTAGAAAATTTGTTGGACATATGGTGGACCGAGAACTACAACGAGTTGAAATTACTTAGGACTGAGGGTTAACTACTTTGTCATTTTTTTGTGGAATGTCAAAGAAACTAATCTCGGGTCAACTTTGACATTCCATGGAAATTTAATATACAATGACAAAGTTAACACGATGTCAGTGCTAACTCACATTTAATCTATCGGTCCTTAGACGAATAACCAACAACTGTTGAGTATAACGGAAGTAATTCTACTTTCTCAAATTTTACGAGTTTCCACTGAACCATATCACGTGGTCCGAAACGAACTTTGTCGGTTTTCTTGCTCAATGTAGTTGCATAGTTGTGTTCTACCGTCATAGTTGTTAATCCCGGGTCATATAAGGCTAGCACATGCCACAGATATTTATATAGTAGCTACATGTTGGGGTGTCACCACCTTTATGTTAGTAACGGACATACACACACACACAAACAACCTTCAACACCAAACGCATATAGCTCCTCCGTACCGTTCCGTCCGTCGTGGGTAAGAATAGTAAGATACACAGTGTGATAAAAGGCAGGCGTGGCCAATTTGTACAGACATGGGTCTGTTAGTAAACTGTCGATCATGGGATCGACCATTAAATGACGAAACCATGCGGATCGACTATTCGCATACTCGTATTGCTTGAAGATTTAAATGAAACAGAATACAATAATGTAGTATATTTAAATAATTAATAGAGATAACATGGAAAACTTCATAAGCTTAGTTAATAAAATAACTTACCATTGCGTCCGAACATCTTTCCCAAAATTGGCAAAGTTTACTTTTTTATTGTTTAAAGTGGGAAAATGCCGATTCGCACAAATATGTTGAAACAAAGCTACTAAGAAATTGGGATACTTCTCATATGAAACTAATACCGAGGAAACTATACCAGAGCCCATACTTAGATAAATATATCACAGCGCAATATAATAATTTCACTGTAAATTAGCTTATGGTATATTTGAAAAATATCGCCACATTATTTGACTATTTTATAGATCTAATTATGAGCAATGGAATCGTTGAATGGATACCTCGTGAACACCACCTACTTCTCAGTTTTTTAAGTAAGTTTCTCTTGTGGACTTGTTATTTCTCCTCCTTTTTAACGTTCAGTACTTTCTGTTTTCTTTCTTGGCTTTTAGCTTTCTCATTCTCTTTTTTTTTGTCTCCAGTTCTTTTTATTTTGGAACTGTTACTACTAATGAGATTGCACTGATTATGTATTATATTTATTTTTGGGGTACACTATTGAGAAATAGGTTAAGGTAATTTTAAACGATTTCAAGAACACAAGAAATCTTCGGCTGGTGTGTTGGTCCATATTTAGGTGTACATTAATTCATTATCTGGCATTATCTTGAACTGTAAGTGTAACAGCAATCGGAACATTTGAAGCTATTTCCTTAGCTGTGTTCATTTCTTCATCATCGATTGCTGCATATTGTTCCACAGACGTAGCAATTGCATCAAGAGTTGAATCTGCGCCTATTTCATAAGTCTGCACTTTAGTTTCTGGACCAAACAAGCAGCATTTTAGAACAGAGTTTTAACCCCAATCATATATATAGATAGATAGATGTTTAATTTATTAACGATACGGCACAAACTTATAATCCAAAAAATAAATACATCCCAACAATAAAAATATAATCAAATCTAACAAAAATATGTTTTAATAATAAAGCCTTTGTTTCGATTTAGCAATGGAGTTCTGACTGCATGCGGTTAACATTATTCGGATCATATTCTTAAATTATTATTGACATACTTCATGCCATACATAATACAAATAAATATTATACAATCATTTATATTACGTATATCTTAAAAGCCAAGCCATCCAAGCCATCCAGTTGAATATCAGGGAACTTCCATCTCATGTCATACATGTCTCTGAAGAGCCTTTGAAGCATGTTTTGTTTCACAGGTGTGTTAGTGTGACATGAGACAGAAGATGCTTGCATGGAGTTATATTAGCTAGTTCGTCGTCGTCGTTATTCATGATTTTTTAAACTTTTCTATCTTTTGGGGCCAAACGTGTTAAAACAGACAAATCAAATAGCTCTTCTCATCCGTAGTTATATTTTTATTAAAATCACCTTTTGATACCAGAATCGCAAAATAGGTATAGGATTTTATTTATGCAAAGGCCCACGGAAATGTAAAAGGGTTCACTAAATATATAGTAGTTTTCTCCTCTTTTCTAACCCTTTTGTAGATAATAAGCCACTGTAACAAAATGAGGTTTTCAGAAAGACACTCCACACTACCCTTGTTTGGTAATATCCAATCTTTTTGTACGGCTTTCTATTCAAGTAAAAAAAGTTTTTGTAAATGGCCCATCAACTACTGGATTGTATTTTCCTTTACAAGTCCGCCTGACGTTTTCTTTTTAATAGTACCTAGCTTTCTAGGATTCCGTACCCAATGGTTGCCAAACAAGACCCTATTACTAAGCCTCCGCTGGCCGTCGATCCGTCTGACAGTTTGTCTGTCCGTCAGCGGGCTGTATCTCATGAATCGTAATTAGGTAGGGTTTTTTTTTTACAGAATGTGTATTTCTGTTGCCGCTGCAGCAACAAATAATGAACTACGCACATTTTTTATAATTAAAGGGGGCCCCCCCTCCAAGAACCGTGTTTTTTTTTCATCTACGATGGTACGGGACACTATGTGTGCGCGTCCGACTCGCACTTGACTGTTTTTTATTTTTATTTGAACAGATCGTGCCAAGTTTCTCAGTGTCTGAGTCCGCGTGGACGGGTTACCTCTCTCTCACGCTATGCGAGAAAGAGGGGTTACCACGCGGCACTCAGGCACATAAAAACTAGGCGCAACCTGTGCCTATATTAAAAAGCTAGCTAAAAAAAACTCTTGTGTAAGAATAAAAATAAAATACTATTGTCGAAGTTGCAGGGCGTATCTGAATTAGGCCAGAGGGGTTGAAACGGACATTTACGAATCGACAACGTAAGTAATAAGCTTATTTTTATATGCTTCAAAAATGTTTGTGCGTATCCTAAAGACTGTCAAAAGTAACGTTAAGTTTGTTGCATCATGGGCTAATATTAAATGCGTATTATTCCTACCTATAAGGAATACACTTTACATATTGTAATTCAATAATCGGAACATTACGTATACTTGCTCGTATTAATTATGGTGACAATTAATTAATTATCAAGTTATCGTGTTAGCAAAGCCAATCAAGGAGTCAGGTAACGAACAATTGATGGAAATACGTAAACTAAGCATTTATAGGCCGATTTTCGACCGGCTTCATGGACGACTTGCACCAGATTTGTGGCAGCCTTTAAATACAACTTTAATACAACACTATGTTAATCCTTAATTGGGCCTGAGCATGCAGATGTTTTCATTGGATTTCGCGTTTATAGGTTGAAAATCTGGTGGGATGTATAATCCGTCAGTCCGTAAGTAAGTAATTAGGGGTTAAGTGGAAACCTGACTGACAGGTAAAAACTTTACCGTGCTTGATCTTGATCTTTAACTGTGTTTAAAGTGTATTTACCGGCTGTCAAAAGTCTGGTGCAAGTCGCCCTTGAAGCCAGCTGTCATGGTCCCACACTACGTTAACTAATTGTTAAGGAAACAAACCTATCAGGTCCCAACTGAAAATATTATTAATACGATAAATATCGTCAAATGCTCGTAAAGCGCTACTCCTCTTAAAAGAGACATTTCCTGAGAGACACTGAAGTGACCTCTTTCCTTTAACCATAGTAATCTAAAATTATAATAAATGAAGCCCATTAATGTAACCACCTAGAAGCATTTTATACGAGTAAGATTAAACCATACTTTACCACGCTGGTTCAGTGCGGGTTGATGGAGGGGTTTTTTACGACCACTACCACGTAGCGTTATCTACAGCTTAACGTGTCATCCAAAGCACTGAAAGTCCGATAGTGGACTTAAGATAAATTAATTATCTCATTGGTACACGGTCAGGTTTTGAATCTTCATCTCCTGTGTGAGAAGCAAGCGTGAAACCCATCAGACCACGGAGCGCTTATAACTCCTGTAACCACTGTGTTTGAAAATATTTTACTGGTGTTATTTTATAAAGTTACGCCCGACTCAGATACGACAGTTAAATCGCTTGTAACAAAAAATTCGTGTTATTTTTCCTTGCATATTTTTTATTCACAAATTGCCTTGTTCAATTTGTCCTGATATAAACGCAACATGCGGACACGCCCGGCCTGTCTGCGATGCGCGTGCGCGGCGTGCGCAGTGTGCCCGATATAGCGCGGTAGAAAGAAGTAAGGCTACAATTATGTGATTTTAAGGTATATTTTGTTTTTTTCCAGGCATTATTTCTTTGCTTCGGTGTCGTGTAAATAACCACTCCTGAGCGGGGCGTAACTTTACAAAACAACTCCCTATATGTCAATGGGAATTAACTTTACGTTTTAAAACATATAAATAGATGTTTTTCACTTAAACCTTGGGACCAGAAGTTAGTTCTGGGAATCTAAAAATAATATTGATATGGTTCGCGCCTCATAAAAAAGGTATGCAATAGTAGTTTATGTGACTGCTACATAATGGAGGGCATTAAAACTCGAGAGTGGGTTTATGAGACGAGCCGAAGGCGAGTTCCATAATAATATCACTCGAGAGTTTGAATGCGGAATTATGTACCGTTACATACACTAGTTTATCTACACACATATCATAAGCTCTCTTTGATGTGTTCAGGAACCGCATGTTCGACCGGCATTGTGGCATTGTTCATTGCTCTACAGTTGTTTAGCTTGTTTAGACCAACTTCACAGACAAACTAGGGGCGGCACGCAGGTGGGCGTATGCGTTCGAAATTTGGATGTCATAATTTGACAAATTTTGGTACATTATGGTCATAATGTATCAATATTCAGATAAGAAATGAGTTTTTACCAAGAAGTTTATCATTATGCTGGTCGTAACGTGTGGTTTTTGGACGCAGTAAAGAGGGTTTATGATACGTGTGTAGATAATATATTTTAAAACGTATTGATTGCCATTAAACAAATAATGGTGGTGCTTTGAAAAATAAATAAAGACCACAATTTTGGCACTGTTCCACCGCAGCTACTAACGTAACAGCCATGTTGCAGTGTGAGCTATTATGAGCTTTATTTTTACATGGGTAAGCCCAAAATTTCAATGACTGCGAATCGAGTTGCAAAGTTCATCCACACACGAGTCTTAAATGTCTCATTTTAATCATCCTGCAACGCCCACGATACAGGGTCAGCTTTGTAATTGTGTTGTGTAATTTAGTATGTATAGGTTGCCCCAGCTAAATCCGCGAGAAGCGAGAGGTTCCAGGTTTGAATCCCGGCTATGGTTGAAAGAAAAATTACCCTGCTCTTGGATGTTTATATGTAAGTGACGTCGTTGTATCTGATTCTCACAACCTGTATATAAATATATATTGAATTAAGGTACGTATGTTATTAACTTCTCTCCAACCCCAAAAATACTTACGATATTATTTCTCACTCCCACTCTTAATTCACTCAAAAGGCGTAGAGGTACTGGGTACCTCATCCCAATCGATTGGATCTATCTCGATTTACGCCTAGTTACGGTATTTTGAATCATATCTAAACTCGGTTGAATCCGAATTATAAGGAAATCGTAAGAAAAGATCTGTTGGATTTGTTGCTATTTTTAAACTCGCTTTTTAATTTTTCTATCAAAGGTAAATGAATCAATTCAAAACTACGATCACCATCAATACTATCATCATCAGCCTGTCAGGGGACCCACTGTTGGGTACCGGCCTCCTCATAAACACGCCATTCAGTACGGAGATGGTCTGCCGACCGATCTTGGGCCTCCTCTTGGCCACCACTCTGTCGCCGATCTGGTCCATCTTCCGTCTTTTTGCCTTGCCAAGTGTCCTGCTCACTTCCACTTAAGCCGTGCTATCCGCTTACCCACATCAGCCACCTGATTTCGGTATTCGTTTCTAATAGGGAATCGGTTCTAACATAATCGACTACTATACCAAAAAGCGATCGAGTGAATGATGGAATAAAATGATAATCCACGTCTATTCAGTCAGCTTACGAGGTTTCCACGCGCTAAATAGCAGCCGTTTCACAATACGACCTATTTTACGAACTGCCTGTTCGCATAGATATGCAAACTGTCCCACGGGCAAAAAAAAAGTCAGCCATTGATAGGTACAACATCTGTATTTCCGGAACCCTGCACAAGATGTCTTGAGTTGTTTGTATTTGCTACATCTCTTTCTTGGAACTGCGAATGTACGATAGGTACATATGCACGTACCATACCAGTATAAAATATTGCCATTATTTTGAGCCGGTCGACCCACGAAGAGATGTTATAAGACCTCTGAAGACCGCCGGGAGTGGGAAAAGGTGAGAGAGGCTTTGCTGAGTAGTGGGAAACAAATGATAAATTTTCAATGTTGTTAAACGTACTTTTTACAGTTTGGTGGCAAGTGGATGCATGTCCTAATTAAATGTTTTTTTTTTCAGTTTTCAGGGCAGTTTCGAATGAGTTTTGGTGTGGAACAAATATCTCAATTCGTCTTCTGGCGGTTTGACAAACATGATATATCACTCTAGATTGTACGTGCCACAAAATTTTCAGCGCCAAGCTGGTATCATTCCAGGATATGTGAGATCCGTAGGTGGAATATTTATACTTTTAAAGATATTGTATAATCATCAATCAAAGTTAGACCGATTGGAATGGAAAAAGTTCAAAGAGGTATTTTCCTAGCAGGAGGACACAATGTGCTTATATTATTAAAATAGTATGTTTGTTAAAAGCCGGCGGCGCTTTGCGTTATTTTCGTAATTATCGATCTAATCTGCACACCTACTTTTATATATTCAAGGACACACTTTTATTTAGCACGCGTGTGTTAAGGTTGAGCAACCCTTACAATTATCATTCGTCAGCACTAAGTCATCATCCTAAAATGTAGAACGTACGTCATAATCTAAATTGTCAACGCTTCACTATTTTAGATATAAATATCATTGTATTTTAGATTTAATTATTATTGTCTTAATAAACCTAGTGGAAACTCTGTCCGTTTAAATAAATTATTTTTATTAATTCCTCCGCCACATCCAACTTAATTAGCGCAGCCGGTAGGATTTCAACAGTTGAATCCATATTCATCGTCCGTTTCTACGGTTAAGTTGAATCTACCGAACAAATAAATATATTAAGAAGAGGCGAACGTAGTTCCTGAGGAGTCAAGCGGCGACGTCACAGGAACAAGACCAGGACCAGGACCAGGACCAGGACCAGGACCAGGACCAAACATCGGACCAGGACCAGGCCAGGAGAGGATCAGGACCAGAGGACACTTCGGCAAACAAGCAATATTCCGAAAGGACATGGGAGCGACGGGATTGTGAGTACACCTTTTCACCATTCCTTATCATTCCGTATTTCCTTCCGTTCATAATATCTATACGTGTTGTTAGGAATTAGAAAACGTCATAACAAAGTCGTGTAGGTAGGCTGTTATTTGGGAATTCACATTTTCTCGAATAACAATTTAGATAGTGTTAGTAGTCAATTTTAGAAGTCTTTAGTTTTGATAGGTTTTTTTTCTCATCGTTCAAGATGGATAATATTGTGAGAGTACCCATGGAAATGGTCAAGATCATTCCAGTATTCGATGGGGACTCCAGATTATTACCACTGTTTGTTAAGAAATGCGATTACATCCTAAACACTTTCCAAGGGGGAAATTTGCACAACGAGTACTTGTTCCATGTTATAACTAGTAGGCTTTCGGGGGAAGCAGCTAAACTAGTTGGGGAACGAGAAAGCATTAATACATGGGATGAGTTAAAACATTTATTGGGCCAAAACTTCGGCGATCCAAGGTCCGAAGAATGTTTGGCCATGGAACTGGAAGCATTAAAACGAAATAGAAACGAAGGTTATTGACCAACATTTGAGAAGTATATTATTCGCGAAGATTAATGAAACCATCAGTGACGTGAATTTACGCCAAGCTAAACACCACATTTACGATAATATGTCGCTGAATATTTTTCTTTTCAATTTGCCGGCTTACTTAGTTAGGCTAGTACGCTTGCGAAATGTTACTACCCTGGAGGATGCTTTGAAAGTGGTATTGGAGGAACAAAACTTCCAAACAGTTTACGATGCAAAGAACGGTCCGCGATTCAATCCAAACAGGAATGGACCCAATAACAGTTCAAGTAGCAATCAATCAGTAAGGCCAAATCAATCCAAATTGCCAAAGATATTTAAATGCAGCCATAAACATAAGTTTTATATTTATTCGGTTGATAAACGGTACGATGGTCTAATAGGAAGTGATTTATTGAAACAACTCAATGCCAAGATCGACATGAAATCTCAAACTTTGTTCACGGACTCTAGTAAAATACCTATCATTTACTCGCCACCCACGAGAGAGATGTATAACCTACCTCCTCGATGCGAAATGAGAGTCAACTTACCAGTCAACTTGTTAAACGGAGAGGGTATTCTAAATTATACCCAATTCAATAATGGAGTTAGAATGCCGGCCGCTATAGTAAAATGTGCTTACGGTTACGCAACGACAGTAATTCAAAATACAACCGATTTACTTCAAAAAATAACAGTTACGGCCCCGTTCAAGATAGAGTTATTTCAACAACAATCACACAACGTCAACTCTACATCTCTGAATCCAACAGGAAGCTATCAGGACGTCGAGAGATTACTAGACGATAATTTAGATAGTAAGCTTAGGTTAGACCATATGAACGAGGAAGAAAGAATGATGATAGATCAAACTTGTAGAGAATATAAAGACATATTCTATTGTGAAGACATACCTCTGTCTTTTAGTAATCAGGTGAAACATAAAATCAGAAAAAAAAACGAGGATCCAATTAATTTAAAGGCACACAGACTACCCCCAGTCCAGACACAAGAGATAAAAAGACAAGTAGGAAAAATGCTACGAGATAATATTGTGCAAGAATCACACTCGCCTTGGAGCGCCCCAGTATACCTGGTGCCCAAAAAGTTGGATGCATCAGGGGAACAAAAGTGGAGAATGGTAGTCGATTATAGGCGTTTAAACGATATCACTACTGATGACAAATACCCTTTACCAAACATCAATGATCTTTTTGACATGCTTGGGAAGAGTATGTATTTCACTACGCTAGATCTCGCGAGCGGATACCATCAGATAGAAGTAGAAGAGGAAGATAAATCAAAAACTGCTTTCAGCACACCATTCGGGCATTACGAATTCAATAGAATGCCGTTTGGGCTTAAAACTGCTCCTGCGACCTTTCAGCGAGCAATGGATAACGTTTTTAAGAGGGTTACAAGGTTTGCATTGCCTTGTTTACCTTGATGACGTCATTATCTTTTCAAAAAGCTTGCCAGAACACACAGAGAAATTAAAAGCTGTTTTTGATAGATTCCGCCAGACTAACTTGAAAATTCAGTTAGATAAATCTCACTACCTTAGGAAAGAAGTCTTGTATTTAGGACACACAATCACGAACGAGGGTCTTAAACCAAATAACGACAAAATAGAAGCAGTACTTAAGTATCCAATTCCCCAAACAGCTACAGAAATTAAAAGTTTTCTAGGGCTGATAGGTTACTACAGGAAGTTTATCAAAGATTTTGCCAAAATCACGAGACCACTCACGGCATGTTTAAAGAAAGGGAAAAAGATCGTGTTAAATGAAGACTACATAAATAGTTTTGAAACTTGTAAGAAGCTGCTAACAAACGCACCTCTTTTACAGTTCCCAGATTTCGAAAAACCATTTGTAGTGACCACCGATGCATCCAACTTTGCTATCGGGGCTGTCCTTTCACAAGGCACTATAGGTTCAGACAAACCTATAGCATATGCTAGTAGGACGTTAAGCGATACAGAGAGTAGATATAGTACGATCGAAAAAGAACTTTTGGCGGTAGTATGGGCCGTAAAACATTTTAGACCGTATCTTTACGGTAAAAAGTTTGTTATTTACACTGGCCACAGACCTTTGGCATGGTTGTATTCACTCAAAGAGCCAAACAGCAAACTCACACGTTGGCGCCTACGATTAGAAGAGTACGATTTCGAGATTAAGTATAAGAAAGGGCAGCAAAATACTAATGCTGACGCCCTTTCTCGAGTTAGGATTAACGCATTAGAGGACGACTTAGATTCAATTTTAGTAAATGTAGATGCAGACGAGAACCGTGTCCAGGAAATTATTGAAGAATTGGAACGAAATGTGACCGTTAGAAAGCCTAGACCACAGGTAGAAATAATGGATATTTCAGATACTGAGAGTGTTAAAACACAAGCGATAGATTTTTCTGGCTCCGAAAGTGACAAAATGGAGATCATAGAAATTTCAGATTCAGATGATGGGGCAACTGCAAACTCAATCTCTAATAGGGAACACGAAGGAATCCCTATTCTTAATGAGGCAATTGATTGCAAACCGAAACAAATAATAGTACACACGTGGTTTAGGGATAATTTCTCCGTAAACAATATTTCTAATAAAAAACAAAGAATTTTAGAAGTCTTTATGCCCGTCAATAATGAAAAGTTAGTGAAAGATTTTTTTCAAGAATATGTAGATACTAAACACAAATATTTCATTTATTTCGAAGACCCGATATTTAGGACAACATTCTCAAATGTTATCACAAGATTATACAAGAAAGAGACACTAAATTTGACCGAATGCACCGAGCGTATGGTAAATCTGTCAGAGTCAGAAGAAGATCAACGTCAGGTTATTCTAAAGTACCACGAAGGTAAAACATGTCAAAGGGGTATTAACGAAACATTGACGAAAATCAAACGACATTATTGGTGGCCGAACATGAAAGAAACAGTTACAGCTGTAATTAACTCGTGTGAACAGTGCAAAAGAATGAAGTATGAAAGGAAACCCGTAAAACCAAGTATACAATTAACTCAAACTCAAAATGCACCATTTCAGGAAGTTTTTATGGACCTTCTTTATATCGAAGGGAAATACTACTTAACAATAGTCGATGCATTTAGTAAGCTAGGACAAGCTATTAATATCCCAAATCGTAGCACACCAGAAGTAGTACAAGCTCTTATCAAGTACTTCAGTATGTACGGCTTACCAAAGAAAATAAATGGCGATTCTGGAACCGAGTTCAACAATGAATTGATTAAGGAACTATTAAATCTATACAAAATAGAGTTACATATTGGCACCCCAAATTATCCCAGTTCAATGGCAATAGTAGAGCGTTTCCACTCAACAATCATTGAGATTTATCGCTTAGCTAAGTATGAGAAAAGCGAACTTGACGTCGCTTCTGTCATGACTTACGCAACAATGGCGTACAATAACTCCATCCATTCCGCAACTAGCTACACTCCTTTTGAGATCGTTTTTGGAAACACAGACTCAAACAATGTATTTGACATAGATAGGGAACGAAACCTAATACAAAAATTACTTCAAGATCATAGGAAACGATTAAAAGTATTATATGAATATGTATCGGATAAACTGCAAAACGATAAGATTAAAGTAAGAAAAAAAAGAGGAGGTGAGGACCCACCTGAAATAAAAGATGGCGATGATATCTTTATGAAAAATACCCGAACAAGAAAAGCGAAAAATCTACCCCGTTTTGAGAAAGCGAAGGTCATAGGCTCACCATCTAGGAATATTATTCCAGTCGAGATAAAGAAGAGAAAAACAAGGGTAGCTATTAAGAATATTAAACGTCCTCCACAGGTCAAACCTAGTACTTCTAGTACTAGTCGGACAGATCGGCAGCCTGGAACTTCAAAACCTAAACCAGAATCCGGGAATAACACCGATAAAACTTGGCACAGCAGTGATGAGGACTAATATATGGACTATTTTTAAGACATTAGATTTAGAAACTGTAGTAAGTGAAGTAGATAATAATATACTACAGTATGATAAGATAAACGTTATAGTAACTAGTAATAATGAGTATAAAAATGAATTAGGAAGTTTATGTAAGCAAATTGAATCATTAGTAAACGAAATAAAAACTAGGATTAATCAGATTTTACCTACTTTTAGAGTAAAAAGGGCATTATTTAGTCCTTTAGGTTCGTTAGTAAAAATCATTTCAGGAAACTTAGACGAAGAGGACACAAACAATACAACTTTGAAATAAGTCAGTTAAAAAAGGAAGAACATTCAGTCGAACGAAAAGTATCCTTAGTAGTTAACGCTTTAGATAAATTCACTAATCTATCAAATAGTATGAATTCAAATATTAAATACTTAGATAACAAAACAGTTGAGATTCAATCACTTCTTGAAACAGAAAGCCGACGTTATAACATAATTACATTAATGAATAACTTGTACCAAATTTCCAATAACTTTCGTACTATTTATGATTTCATTCAAGAAACCGAGACCGCTATTGCCTTCAGCAAGTTGCATACCCTACATCAGTCAATATTAAATTCCACAGAGCTTATGCAAGTCCTTATAGAAATTGAGAAACATGATAATTTAATTTACCCGGTAACAAGGGAAAACCTAGTTAAGTTAGAACGTAATATTTTGTTAAAATCATACATTGACAGGAATAAGTTAGTTTTTGTATTAGAAGTACCGCTAATAGAACCCAACACGTATATATATTATAAAATAATTCCCATTCCTATATATAATCCCGTAAACCGAAAAACCGTTACCATCATTCCCAAACACCCCTACCTTATGGTGAATAGGTTGAAATACAGACCCGTAGCGAACCTGTGTGAAGAAGCCGAGGACCACAAGTTCTTGTGTTTGCGAGACGACCTAGCACAGTACCCTACCGAAACCTGCATAGAGGAGATAATGACGCTAAAGGACAACTGCAGCAGATGCCACCAGCACCCTATACACATGGAAAAAGAGAAGATACAGAGGATAGTCGGAAACTGTTGGCTGATATACTCCGAAACACGACTAATCATCACGGAACACTGTGAAGACGAAGTTTACAAACAGAACATACAAGGGACATTTCTAATATGGCCGAGCCAACACTGCACAACCCAGGTACAAGATGTCGTAATAAAAACACCGACAAACACTTCAACGATCAATCTTCAACTACCGTTTGTACAGATACCAGAAGTACGTCACGGCATCAGACAAGAAGACAAACGACTCAACCTCCGAAACGTGGATTTTAGTGATATCAAAGACATTATAACAGTGCAAAGTTTAGTGTCAGTGAAAGTATTTCAGACGACTATATGTATGTTGTGAAAAACATAAGTGTATGGACAATTTTACTCTATTCTATCATTTTTATTATCTTGTTATCACTTCTAATTAAATTCAAGTTATATAGAAAATGTATAAGCCGAAATTCTCCGAATACGTCTTCAACGTCTTCAGATAATTTCTCTCTTAAGGGGGGAGGTGTTAAGGTTGAGCAACCCTTACAATTATCATTCGTCAGCACTAAGTCATCATCCTAAAATGTAGAACGTACGTCATAATCTAAATTGTCAACGCTTCACTATTTTAGATATAAATATCATTGTATTTTAGATTTAATTATTATTGTCTTAATAAACCTAGTGGAAACTCTGTCCGTTTAAATAAATTATTTTTATTAATTCCTCCGCCACATCCAACTTAATTCGTGCGTAATCATGAGGCTGAAAGTACCAACTGCACGATGCTATTTTAAAGCCCGTCGTAAAGGCCTGTCTGCCTGTCTGTCTGTGTCTGTATGTAGCACCTTAGCGCTCAGACAGGTGAACGTCTTCGCGGTTTGATTTAATTGATAGTAGACTTCTTAGCTACGTTTTATTAAAATATGTTAAATGGTTTAAAAATTATCATCAAATTATCAAGGAAACAAGTGAACCAAATATCTGTAGCCTCACGGATTTACGAATGATTTTTCGTTTGGGCGTTTCAATTTAAAAAAATAGTTACAAGCATCCATTGTACAAGACGTAGACAAACTAAACACGTGCTTCTTTGAGTCTGTTCATTCACTAGTATTATTAGATGTATAGTCAAGGAAATGTCGTTAGATACTCACAATTGTGAATTGTGTTTATTAAAATCTGTTAAGTGGTTTAAAAGTTATCAGCTTAACAAGGAAACAAGTGAACCAAATGCCTGTAGCCTTACGGATTTACGAATGATTGCATTAATGCATTGAGTTCGAAAATTCCAGTTCAGTGATAGTATAGCAGTGATAGTATGAAATGTCAATAAATGATATAAACATAAATTTCATATCAGTTGCATAGTTATGTTTCCCCAAATTTGGCGAAACCTAGCTACAGCTTATACAAGGGAATAAAGCACTTTTAATTAGTATAGAAGTAGTATCCGATCGAAACAGGGTTTTCAGTCGAAACATAAACCGAAACAGAACCTTAAGCCTGGTCTCAGTTGCGGCCGAAACCGAAATCGAACCTTATTTAAACATATAAATGTTTTTAGTATTATTTATCAAAATCTAGTCTATTTTCACTAATATATAGCTATGAATACGTGTTAAATAAAAATTGAATAAACGTCACTAAATTATGATTCACTAACATGGAATATTAATAAATTAAATTATGGAACATAAGTATGTGCCTGTATTTTTTTATATTGTGTGTTTAAATAGTTATTTATACATGTAATTTTTACTATTTTAAATGGACTGCTTGGGGATCGGTAAAATTCAACCGTTGGAAAGCTTCGTCTTTCGCCAAAATATAAGGGAGCATGTTCATTTTTGTAATTTCATGATTTATCAGGCCATCCCACAAGTTTAGATTTAGCGGACAAACTCGGGATATCTGCCTGAAAAATAATCGGGTGATCAGTTCTCAATACTTTCAATGGGATATTTGAATTGGGTCGTTTTGATTTACCTTAATTTTTCAATTCTCCTTTTGACTCTTTATTCAACACCCGCCTGTGTTCCTCGCCATGAAAATTGGATAAGTGTCGTTTTATTTCGTCTAAGGTTTGATTCTTAGGTTTCTGGCTTCCGAATGAATATCATCCATTGAAAATATTACAAACAGAATATACCGCTAGTGCATTTTTCGAAGTATTGCCAAATCGGATTCTTTGTTTTAGTGACATGTTGCACCTGAAAAAAAGTAAATTAGTTATATAAATCAGATCGCAAAATATTCCATGATATAATTAATTAAAGCAACTGCAATAAGGTAGTCATACGTATAGTATTTATTGTTAAAAATCTCAATTAGGAAAATAAATTCAAATAAATATGAAGTTCAACTAGAAAATTTACAACTACTACTTCCAGTCCGAATTGACTTCCTGACTTCGTAGCGTGGAAGTGTTTAAATTTCTCCAATCCTACGTGCTTTTTCACAATTCAAATTAGGTAACTCAAGGCCGCACTTAATTACAGTTATATTTGAGCAGTTGTTCAGGTGTTTTTTTTTTAAATACTGGTATAAAATGTAATTAAAACAAAAATTTTTGACCGAGTGAGCTCGCGATCGTCCAGCTTGGGCAAAAATGCTTTCAGGTTGCATTTCTTAAGTTATTCTCGTGAAATTTCTATAATGATTATTTTGTCGATTCAGTTTTAGGATATTAAAAATGAAAAATGTAAAAAGAAAACAATTTCTCAAAGGACTTGACGGATTTTAATAAATTTTGTGTCGTTGGATTTGTGGAAACCGTGAGTGACAAAAAAGTGAAAAGTCAAAAGCTTCGATTTAAGATTGCAAAGTGTAGTTTAAAAAAATGTATGTGTGTGTGTCTGCCTTCATATTCCATGTAGGTAACAGGTGCATTCATTAATTTGTTTGTTAGAAGTTCAGCTTTCCAAGAACATACTCGCGAGGTCTACAGCTCACAGAGCCACTAGTAGTTAGTAACTTTTAATTGTTACATTGTTCTATTTCTTCATTAATACTTACTGTTTAATATTTATGCTTCGGAACGCACCGGTTTTCGTTGCGCGGATCGATCGCGAGTAATCGGGACATCACTAGCGGAAACGGAACCGCAGCTGTCACTCGTATCGAAACGAGATGAAAAATTAGAGGTTACTTCTTGTCGTGAGAAAAAACATGTCTGATCATGGCGTCGGGCCTTGAATGTATTTCAGTGTAACAATTGTCTAACACAGGTGTCGGGCCTGGTCGGAGTGTTAATCATAATAATCGTCGGGAAATAAGTAGATTCGCGTCAGTGATTCGTGTTGTGAAGGTTGAAGTTGTACGGTCCCCAACTCGTCGTATTCGGACGGCGACTCCTCGTGTCGGCAAGCAACACGCCGGCGACAGCGTCGGCCAGCGAAACGAGTGAGATTCGTTTCTCTCCTACCACACTTGTGCTCCTATCCCGTATTCCTGCCTCGAATAGAACTTTCGAATTCCGGTCTACGACGGCAAGGTAAAGTACCACTCACGATTCTCTCCCGTGCTGGCAAAAACCCAGCCCCTCATGATTCCACGCCGTTCGGTTGAGGCGTGGAATTAAACACTTACCTACATGAGTTCAAGTGAATAACTCACCAAAAACAGACCCAAAACCTGAAATCCCACCAATATTATAAATGTGTAAGTTTTGGATGGATGTACGTATGCATGTTTGGATGTTTGTGCCTCAATCACGCAAAAACGACTCAAAGGATGTGATTTAAAGTGTATGAGCTAGATTACGAATACGATACTTTTCATCTGACTGCACTGCAAAGGTTTTCTCAATAACTGAGAATTACACGAAGTTGCAGGCACCAGCTAGTACCTAATAAAAGATACAAGTGAAAGGAAAAATAAATACATAATACAGGCTTATAACGCATCTAACCTTCCATTCTGATTTGAACTGCCGTCGTTCGAGGGACAGGACAAGCGACCGCATCTAGATACATGTCCAAAGAAAGTAAGAATGCGAGTTTGGACTACTTGAACCTTTCAAATGTTATATCTCTGGGATCTGCCTATTCAGCAATTTTTGTATATTTCATAGTAACTCGTGCATAGTAATTCTCGGAAAGAATCATTTTTTGAAGATGACTGATGATAAAGACCACAGATAGCCACCAGAAGGAAACAGGCCAGTCCGTATATTTCTATTATTAAAATTAAAATTAAATTACTAATTATGTATGTTGAGAATGTTTTGACTCTCAATTTGAGTGTCTAGAACTATACAATAAGAAATCGATCGTAGTCAGTATTCAAAAACTAGACGATTCTTAGTGCATTTTTAGGGTTCCGTACATTAAAAGGAAAAAAGGAACCTTTATAGGATCACTTTGTTGTCCGTCTGTCTGTCTGTCTGTCTGTCCGTCTGTCACGACCCCTTTTCTCAGGAACGCGTGGAGGTATCATGTTGAAATTAATAGCGATAACTCAAGTATATGGTCCCTTGGAGCTGTGAAAAAATTAAACTTCTAGGTCCACGCAATCAAAAGATACCGCGATATTATGTCACAATTTTGCTGATTTTGCTGAATTTGTATGAACTCGCGTGGAACTCGCAAGGGAATCAAAACCTATGGGGGACTTCCGGTTGGCCTAGGGTCATGAAATTTGGAATGAAGGAAGGTCTTATAGCACAAGTAAAGGCAAAAATCCGAAAACGGCTTCGCTTCGCTCACCCCCTTTACGCTTCACCTAAGCTACCGCAGTATTTTGCCATGATGTGATTTTGCCACTTTTTGGATAAACTTCGTTGATTTTTAGAGTACTATATTATAGTTTATATTTTTTTCTTGATTGAATATGTTTTTATATAATAATAATAATAATAATAATATAATTATTATTAACATAACATTTTCCCGTACGGGCTGGCAGGGGCACAATTTTCCACTATTTTAGTCAGTTATTCTATATATACTCCATTTTGCGTGACAGGGGGCTAGCAAACAAACTCTTATTGATAATAATTAATTAATAAATAAATCTATTATATCTAAGATAACAAAAATAAAGATAGATCCGACCTCCTAGGACCAAGGAAACGCGCGTAATCCAAAACTTACAAATGTTTACCGATATCATCACTAGATGGCGTTGGGTGTATCCTGACTCGCGGTATGGTTGTGTTTTTGTGGTGATTTAAATAGCCGACATGACAGTGCTTTGGTTTCCAGTCAACAGTCCCTACCGCAAGGACGAGCGATCCCCGCAGGGGATTGCCTACAGAGGTCTGGCTATCCTGGTTAAAAGGAGTATCGTCCACCAACCCATCGACTTCGAGGAGCACACTACAATCTACGTCCTTGGCGTCGAAGTACAGGTCGCCGGCAACGTTGTGCGACTCTATGCCGCCTATCACCCCCCCGGTGAGAGACTCAATCCCAGGGAGCTCCGGGGACTGCTGGAGTCGCCGCAACCGACTCTCATCGCCGGAGACCTCAACGCCAAGCACCCACACTGGAACTCCTCGAAAGTGTGCGCCGCCGGACGCGCACTCCTCGCCGACTCCGTGAGCCACGACTACGATGTCATCGGACCCTACGAGCCGACTCACTACAACCCGGACGGCTCTGGGGACATCATCGACATCGTAGCCTACAAAGGAATCCGGACCCAGCCAAGCCAGGAAGTCCTGCCAGACCTTCCCTCGGATCACAGACCCATTCTCCTCGTCCTTGCGGATTTGCCAACAAGAGTCTCGCCACCAGCGCCCCGTCGACGGTACAACTGGGCCTCCTTCTCGGCCGCACTCGCCGAAAACCCCACCACCCGGACAGCCACACAGCCAGAAGACGTCGAAGCACTGACTTCAGAGTTGACTAGCAAGATCCAGGACGCGCTCGACACATCCTCGCACACCGTCTCTAGCCGGAGGGAACCCCAACCCCTCCCGGCGAAGATTCAGGCACTGATCTGCGAACAGCGCCGTCTCCGGAAGCTATGGCAACAAACCCGGTGCCCAACTCTGAAGTCCCGCCTCAACGCCATGACGGCCACCACCAAAAGATGCCTTGCCGACCACGCCGAAGAATCTTGGGAACGCCACATCGAGTCCGTAGGCGATCACGTCCCCTCCGTGCATCGCTTATGCCGGCAGCTGTCGGCCACCCCGGCTCCTGTTCGACCGCTGCTGGGCAGCGACGGCTTCCCGAGATTCAGAGCAAAAGACCGAGCTGAAATTTTCGCCGAATGCCTGGAGAGGCAGTTCAAGCCGAACCCCACCGACGACGCCGAACACGTAGCAGCAGTGGAGGAACACCTGCGGCACTACTTCGCGACGCCGATAGCTCCTGAAGAGGACCCCATCTTCTTCTCGCCCGGCCAAGTCCTGCGAACGATCAGGCGCACCAAGCCCAGGAAAGCCCCGGGCGCAGACCAAATCACCAACATGGCGCTGCGCAACTTGCCGCTACCGACTGTGGCGGCTATGACGCGCCTGTTTAACGGCATCATGCGCACGGGGCACTTCCCTACTACATGGAAGGAAGGCCTGGTCATAATGCTCCCCAAGCCGGGCAAGAATGTCAAGAAGCCCGAGAGCTATCGGCCCATCACCCTCCTGAGCACCATGTCAAAGGTGTTCGAGAAGCTGCTGCTAGGAAGACTGCTGCCACATATCCAAGCTCGCCCGGAACAGAAAAATCTGTTGTGTTCCTCACAAAGATCTTTAACGGTTGTCTTAACATGTCATACTTTCCGGTTTCGTGGAAAACGGCTAAAGTGATTGCGCTCCTAAAACCAGGCAAAGATGATACCATAGGCACTAGCTACCGCCCAATTAGCCTTCTTTCATCTCTGAGCAAGATCTTTGAATCACTTATTTATTCTCTCCTACTAGCAGCCACAAACCATATGTTGAAAAATGAGCAGTTTGGTTTCAGAAAGCAACATTCAACTACTCAACAGTTAGCTCGAGTCGCGGAGCACGTTACCTACCGCCTCAATATGGAAGAATCAACTGGAATGTTTTTACTTGACCTGGAAAAAGCTTTCGACACGGTCTGGCACTGTGGTTTATTACACAAGCTAGTATCCTATAAAGTTCCACTTGGTCTCGTGAGGCTCATTAAAGACTATCTTAACGATCGCCAATTCTTTGTCTCCATCGGCGAAGACAACAAGTCTTGTAGTCGTCACATTCCGGCAGGAGTTCCTCGGGGTTCCATTTTGGGACCGTACCTATTCCTGCTGTACCTCAATGATATCCCTATTCAGACGCGAACTAGTCTTGCTTGTTTTGCCGACGACACGGCTTCATTCACATCGTCCAAAGACATCGACCTGATCGTGGATCGTCTTCAGTTATCAATCCAGTTGTTGCAGTCCTATTTCTCAAAATGGAAATTGAAACTAAATGACACCAAAACCGAAGCTATTATGTTCAGCAGACAACGTAATGTACCATCGAGATGTCTTCGGATTAATGACCATAGGATCCCATGGCAAAATTCCGTTAAATATCTTGGAGTCAATCTGGACCGCAAAATGAATTGGACATATCACACCACACAATTACGACTTAAAGGTATCAAAGCACTCGGCGCGTTGGGTCCAATCCTTAATAAGCGTAGCAACCTAAGGCCGACGACTAAACTTCAGATTTACTCCACCCTGGTTCGGACGTGCATAACATATGCTGCTCCTGTGTGGAGCAGCACGTGTAAATCCAACTACAGCAACCTCCAGGTGATACAAAACAGGGAACGTCATTCAACACGCCACTTTATACTAACCTTCAAAAACTACACGACAAAATTATGTTTCCTACCATTACAGACTTCATACATAGAATGACTCGTAAATTCTACCTTCATAGCATCAAATATAATACTAACACCCTGGTCTCATCAATAGGCAGAACACGCATGGCGACATTACCGTTTATCGATAAATATAAAACGTACAGACTGCCCCATCACTTGATTCTAGGCGACGAGTGTGTGTGACTCACTACCCGGTCTAGTACCGGTTGCTTGCTTGCACCTGGCCGGCATGGCAACAGCTCGTGTATTTAATTTAGTTATTGATAATTGTAATAGCAGGCTCGATTTATGATGGTCGCTTACTTAGTTTACCATTTACACAAGACGCGCATTAGTAAATATATGAGATGCACCAATGCGAACCATCTTACATCGTACCTTTTGTACTCAGGTTTATTATTTTTAGTGTACCCTCCTGTTCTACTGCGCTTTGTTAGGCAACTGCATAACAACGCGCATTAGAATAAACTCAACAGAGTAGGTACACTGGGTATTTAGTCTTAGTTTTAGTTTTAGATTACGATGCCATAAATGCTAGTTAGCCATAAAACAAGCATACCTACCATTGTTTACGAGTTTATGTCTGTATATGTCTTAATACTTTTATTTTATTTATGTACAAGTTTTTATAAAGGTGCCTTCTAGCCTGAAAAACATTATTATTAGTAGAAATTAACTTTGTGTGCTAGGTAGATAATAGTTGCTAGTCATACAAAAACAATGTATAACATGAAATAAAGAATTCTGAAAATCAATCAAATCAATAAGAAAAAGGCGTCGGAAGAGCCTGCCGCCGAGCCGCCACTTGAGCCCGCCCAACCTGCGAGCCGCCCCCCACTGCCAGCCCGCCCCCGCCCACGGAAGCCGGCAGCATCCGCAGCCCTATCTACGGAGCGCCAGGAAGCTCCACTCATGGCCGCGCTGCTCGACGCCATCGACCTTATCAGCGCGGCCATACAGACGATCGTGGATAGACGCGATCCGTTGCTGCCCCTGCTGCGAGGGTTATCCACACTGAAGGCCACAATCCAGTCCGGACACAATGCCTAAAGACCTAAGGCTTGTGTACTGGAACCCGGACGGGATCACCAACAAGATGACAGACCTGAGGCTACTCGTGCAGGAGCATGATGTGCATGTCGTGCTTCTGTGCGAGACGAAGCTGCACCCCAGCCGAGAGCTCCGACTGCCCAACTTCTTCGTGTACCGCCGCGACGAGTGCCGTACAGAGGCACGGCGGTCCTCGTGAGACGAGACCTCGTCCACGAAGAGTTGGAGCTGCCCGCCTTCAAGATGACGCGGTCCATAGGCGTCCGTCTGAAGACGGCCGACACGGAGCTCAAAGTCTTCGCAGCCTACAAGCCTCCCGGCGACGTCCACCATTTCCACCCAGAAGACATCCGAGCGATGATGGAAGGAGCGACCCCCACACTGGTCGCAGGCGATCTCAACGCCAAGCACCACCAGTGGGGGTCCCACAGCATCAACTCCGCCAGAAGGGCCCTACAGGAAGATGCTGAGAACTCCAAGTACGAAATTCTCAGCCCGGGGGCCCCGACACACTACCCGACGAACCCCATGCATCGCCCGGATGTACTAGACGTCGCCCTGGTCAAGAACGTACAGTTCCCCATCGCCATCGGGGAGCTGTACGACATCGACACCCCCCACCTGCCTATCTTGCTGGTCTTTGGGGTGGAGGCCGATCTCACGTCGGCACCGCGTCCAAGAACGAAGACGGACTGGCACAAATACCAGCTGGAGTTGAACACAACGCAGCTCCCCGGCGGTGTTTCTACCAAGGAAGAGGTAGAAGCCGCGGCAGTGGCCATCACCACAGCTATCACCACCGCTCAAGCCGCAGCCACCACCACCAAGCCACCGCCGGTCTTGCGGAAGGAGAGGCTCCCTCCACACCTCCGCAAGAAGCTGGACCTCAAGCGCCGTCTTCGTCGAACCTGGCACCACACGCGCTGCCCAGTGATCAGGGCGGAGATCAACCGGCTCGGAGAAGAACTGCGCGCGGGCATCGTCGAGCTGAGGGGACAGTCCTGGGAGCGCACTATTGACCAGGCCTCTCAAGATGACACCGCCCTTCACCGGCTGAACCGCAGCCTGACGTCAACTCCCAAGCCGGTCTGCCCCATGTTTGATCACACGGGCAGGCGCCGCTACGCCGCACGAGATCGAGCCGCCATCCTGGCGGACCACTTCGCTGGGCAGTTCCAGCCCAACCCCATCGCCGACTACGAGCACAACGCCGCTGTTGTAGAGCGCGTAGAGCGCTTCCTGGCGGCCCCCGCGCCTCCCCTCGCCGGCGACTACTTCATGTCGCCCCGCGATGTCCGGAAGGTGGCCCTGAAGCTGAACCAGCGGAAGGCCCCGGGCCCGGACGGAATCGTCGCGGGGGCCCTAGTACAGCTGCCAAGGAGAGCCGTCGTCTCGCTGACGCGGCTGTTCAACGGCATCCTGCGCACCGGTCACTTCCCCGCCCTCTGGAAGGAGGGCAAGGTGATCGTCATCCCCAAGCCGGGGAAGGACAGAAGACACCCGGGAGGCTACCGCCCGATCACCCTGCTGCCTCATATCGCCAAGCTGTTTGAGCGCCTGCTGTTACGGAGAATCCTGCCCCACATCCAGCTGAGGGCAGAGCAACATGGCTTCCGTGATAGCCACAGCACAACGCTCCAGTTGGCGAGAGTCCTGCACTACCTGGCGTCGGAGCTGAACAGGGGCCGATACACCGTCGGGGTCTTTCTTGACATCGAGAAGGCTTTTGATCGAGTGTGGCACGAGGGGCTCCTCTTCAAGCTCCTGGACGCAGGTGTGCCCCCAATGATCGGGCAGATCGTGGCCTCCTTCCTGGAAGACCGGCGGTTCTTCGTCTCGGTCGAGAATGCACACTCCCAGACGAAGGCCATCAGCGCAGGAGTCCCGCAAGGAAGCTGCCTTTCGCCGGTGCTCTACGCGCTCTACACCAACGACATCCCCACACTCGAGGGCCATCTCGAGGAGGGGGTGGAAGACGTTGTGCTCGCCCTCTACGCGGACGACAGCGCCTACTTCGCGTCGTCGCGCAAAATTGAGCTCGCCTGCAGGAAGATGCAGCGACTCCTGGACCTGCTGCCGCCCTGGCTGGACAAGTGGCGGACCGCGGTGAACGTCGGGAAGACAACAGCCCTGTTGACTACCCGCTCCCGCCGTCCGACCCCGCTACAGTTGAGAGGCCGGGACATCGAGTGGCAATCGACGGTGAAATACCTCGGTTGCAACATCGACTGCTCGCTGCGCATGGTCCCGATGGTGCAACACTGCATCAACCGGGCCAAAGCCGCGCGGGCAATGCTCCGGCCTGTCCTGTCGTCCAGCCTGCCTCTGAGAGCCAAGCTGCGGGTGTACAAGGCCTATGTGCGCTCGCGGCTCACCTACGCGGCTCCGGCATGGTCTGCCCTGCTGTCGAAGACCCAGAAGGCACGGCTGCAGCGGTTGCAGAACATCTCCCTGCGGGTAATCACAGGAGCCGGGCGGTACGTGCGCAACACCACCATCATGAGGGATACGATACCCGGATGCCCACCGTGGAGAAATTCGTCGCGCGGCTGGCACGGCGCATGTACGATTGCGCCGACAACAGCCGCCACGCACATCTCCACGACATTGCTCCGCATCACGCACGTCCGCCTGAAGGCAGACCACTCCCAAGAGAGTTGCTGCTCATCCCACTGTCGCCAGTGTAAGCCCGCAGAAGAGGGCGAAAGCACGGCACAGTGAAGAGAAGAAGCTCCCACACCGTTGTCGCCAGTGTTTGCCAATAGACGGCGAAAGCACAGCACAACGAAGGCCACGCAAGGCCCCTGACAAGTAGGGGCCACCCAAGACCGGGGGGGACGTTACCCCCCGAGTTGACGCCGCGGACATGAGGCAACCATAAGTCCTCGACCCCGCAACCGTAGTGGTTCTCGCGCTCCGCGCGAGAACACACTCCGCGGACCACACGGCGACTCAATTCGATACAAGTCGAGTACATGCAATAGGTTCAAGTAAACAGTTAGTTTAGAAATAAATAGATATCTAATAAATAATAATACACATACATAGGGACTTGTAATATTTTCTAAATATTACAAGTCATATTGTTTAACGAGATGTATAGTTAGATGTTGTTATAATGTATAGTCTACTGTGTCGGGGTTACTGGCGTTTGCCCCCGTTTTCGTTTCTCCCCGAAACTAATCAAAAGAATATCATTTAATTATATGTTTGATTCCCCACCGTAGTTAAGAAATAAGTACAGTCAAGTGAGACAGTGCAACTTCCGAAATATTATTTTTAGCGACCGATTTTGTACCGATTTCTTTATTATGATACTTAAAATGCATTAAATACTATATCTCAACACAATGTAGAGACTTTGCTCACTGCTCGAAACCCGCTTTATACATTCCTGTTATTTAGAACAATAGATCATGGTATGGATCGATAGTTTGTAGGTACATCTCTTTCACGCGTTTATGGAATATAATGCTGTCTCTCTTTCACGCATCGTTGGTAGGGATGCATCCCTTGACCTTATAAGTATTATGCAACTGCAAATGATAAGATATTCGTTTAGTTTAGTACCTTCGCCATTTTTCACAATGTCAGGGGAAGGTTCTTCTTCAGTGGGTTGTAATGTCAAAATCATTGAAAATAAACGGGGCACAATGTTACTCCACACAGGGCATTCTTATATAATACATAGAAAAAATAAAAAGTCGACAGTGTGGGTGTGCGTCAATAAAAGAAAATATAAGTACAGTGGTACTGTCAAAGTGTTTCAAGAAAGTGATAGTGTACGAGTACATTTTATGAACAAACATTCTCCACATTGCGTGCCAATTTTTTTTGAAAATGAAGTTAAAAGTTTGATAATTGAAACCAAAAAAGAAATCCGCAGTAATTATTTTGACTCTGTACAGAAAATTTGTGAAACAAGTGTATTAAAAATTAAGAAAAAAGGAAACAAGTTTATTTGCAGATATTCCTGATTTTCGATCAATTCAAAGTCAACTATATAGAAGCAGAAATAAACATCTGAAAGTACCAAAGACACAATTTAATGACCCAAAAGAAGTTATAATTCCGGAAGTATTTCAGTCATTTTTACTAATTATTTACATCAAAGACAATAAACGGATTCTTATCTTTGCCTCAGAAGAAGCCAGGAGTCACTTATAACATGTGCAGCATTACTTTGGAGATGGAACTTTTGACTGTTGTGCAAAGCCGTTTGTACAAATTTATACAATTCACGGAGACATAGGGACTGATGAGACTGCATCTAACATTGTGCCCTTGTGTTATGTCCTCCTTGTCAATAAAGATACCAGAACCTATGAAACAATGTTAATGAAAATAAAGGAAGTTCACCCTGGTTTCAATCCTATAAAGTTCACATTCGATTTTGAAAAACGTTTTTCCTGACGTAATTATCCGTGGTTGCTTTGAACATTTTCAAAGAAGCATTTTTAGAAAAGCTAAATCTTTGGGACTACTAGATCACGAAGAGTCAAACCAACACGTTAAATTCTTCTTTCTTCTTTATTCTTTATTGCACAGAAATCTTAATAGTAAGGTAACAAAACATTTTATGAGCAAAGGCGAGCTTATCTCTAAAGAGAGATTTCTACCAGCAAAACTAGGCAGGACAGGAAAAATTGTGCAACAGGAGAGTCCTAGTGCGCAATAAAACTGTACACATCTAATTGTTTACAACTAAAACATAATAAATGATATAATAAAAAAATGAATGAATGAAAAAAAAAATGATATAGTAAATGATTTACACTAAATAAAATACAGAAGCAAAAAATAAAATATATATCAAACATATACTACTTATATATACATATATAAAAGTACCTATCACGAAAGAGAAAGGAAATGCTCTTTCAATCTTGTCTTAAAAGTGAAAATTGAGGGACTATCTCTAATAGCGCAGGGAAGTGCGTTCCACAGTCGGATCGCCGTTAACCTAAACGAGTGTTTGTAAGCGGCAGTGTTATGCCGAGGAGTAGAAAGAAGAGACATCGTGTGGGATCTCCGGTTGCTATGCCTGGAGGAAATAAACTGGAAACGTTCTCGAAGATATGAGGGGTAGCGGGGATTTCGCAAAATGTTGAACAGATAGGAGAGAACGTGCATATCACGACGAAATCGGATCGGAAGCCACCCCAACTCCTTGCGATAATGTGAGACATGGTCATACTTGCGCAGCCCGAAGACAAACCGAATCCCGAGGTTTTGAAGTCGTTCGAGTTTGTTCAGTTGTTCTTCGTTCGCACCGATCCAGCAAACATCCGCATAGTCGATTAAAGGTAGTAGGAGGGACTGGGCAAGGGTAATTTTAGTCTGCTGCGGCAGGAAGTGCTGCAATCTCCGTAGGGAGTGAAATGACGCAAAGACTCGTCTGCTGACCTCACAAACATGGGGCGACCAGGACAACAATGTATCAAATACAACCCCAAGATTCTTGGCCTTCTCGCTGTATGAAATTATGTTACCATCATACACTATAGGGTCGACGGGCATTTTCTGAACTAGGTTATGAGAGTGACGAGTACCCAAAATCATGGCCTGCGATTTGCCCGGGTTGACAAGCAGACCATATGAGGTAGCCCATTTCCTGATGTTATCGAGATCAGCGTTCAACGCCTCTACTGTCAGATTCACATCACACGGAGAGAAGTGCCGATATATTTGAAGGTCATCTGCGTACAGATGATAAGAAGAGGTAAGAACGTCAGAGATGGAGTTAATGAATACCGAGAAGAGGAGAGGAGAAAGGATTCCTCCCTGCGGAACACCTGCGGAGAGATCACACCAGTCCGTTGAGATCTCCTCAGACTTAATGCGTTGCTGGCGATCTCTCAGGTAGGAGTCAAACCAGCGAGCAGAGTGCGAGGAGACATTAAGTGACTTTAAAATTTCAACTAGTATATCGAAATCGACGCAGTTGAAGGCGCTACTGAAATCAAGCAGTGTAAGGACCGTAAGCTGCTTTTGATCCATAGCTAATTGAATGTCGTCAGTGACTTTGAGCAGTGCTGTGGTAGTGCTGTGACCCGGCCTGAAACCTGATTGGTAGGGATTCAGTAACATTTTTGAGGAAAGGTAGGAGGAGAGTTGGGAGTGAACAATTGATTTCAGGACTTTGGAGAGGATAGGCAGAATAGAAATGGGACGGAAATCTTTAAAGGAGGCGGGATTGGACGTTTTGGGGAGGGGAATCACAAGTGCCAATTTCCACTGGCTGGGGTAGCAACATTGGTCAAGCGACACATTAATTATGTGGGTGATGAGAGGTAACAGAACATCAATGATAGTTATTATCATCTGAGAACAGATCTTGTCCTCACCTATGGCCTTCGACGAGATTGCTAGTATTGCCCTCCTTACTGCGCCGATTCCGGCAGGGATAAAATTAAATGCTGAGTTGAGGGCTATTGCCTTGGACCGTAGGTTACGAAGGGTTGCATCCTTGACGAGGGGGTCCATCGCGACAGGGGGAGTTGCAAAGAAACTATTGAGACCCCGGAGATCGACGTTTCCGGCTGCCAAGTCCCGGGACTTACCAACACCAAGGGTCTTCAGGAACTTCCAGACCTGTGCTGGAGTATAGCTCTCGATACATTCGTAGATATGACGGCGTTTAGAATCACGACACAGGCGAGTGCAACGATTACGGAGGCGTTTGAAAATTAAAAGATTCTCATCGGTCGGATCCCTCTTATATCTAGACTTGGCACGGTTTCTCTTAGCCATCAGACCCTTAATGGTGTCAGTAAGCCATGGTGCAGGGAGATGCTTAACTCTAACCCTCTTGACCGGAGCATGCTTATCAAACAAGCTCAGGACAATAGAGTTGAAGATCCGTACTTTGTCATCAATGGTCTCACTACCGTAGACAGGCGACCAGTCGACAGAAGAGGCGTCTGAATTAAGGGAGGTTATATCCATGCCCTTGAAGCTACGAATGTCAAGGAATTTAGCTGCACGCTTGGGAGGCTTTATCTTATAAGAGAGGTAAATAAGATTGTGATAGGAGAAAGGGGCGTTAAGTTGGCCATGCGCAGCAACCTTAGACATGTCAGAAGTAATCATTAGATCTAGAAGAGAGGGGGTGCAGTGTGGTTGAAAGTGAGTGGCCTCTAGAGGAAGGATATGCATGTTAAATGAACTTACAAGAGAATTCAGCTTCGCTGAGCGACCGTTATTCTTGAGAAGGCAAGTGTTGAAGTCGCCGAGAATTAGGGTGTCGCTATAAAGAGGAGTCAAGTCACTGAGAAGGGTTTCAAAAGAGTTAAAATAGTCGATTCGAAGAGAGGGGCTATAATAGACACCCAGGAGGACTTTGTTGTGACGCAAGAATATCTCCAGGAACAGGTGTTCAGCAGAACCAGAGTACAGGCTTGGCGACTGGCTGATGACTTTGCATGGGATGTCAGAACGAAGGTAGATAGCAACACCGCCATCAGCCTTGCCTATCCTGTCGTTCCGGTAGAGACTGAACCCTGGGAGAGCATACATGGCAGAAGAAAGAGACGGCTTGAGAAAAGATTCCGAAACAAGAATGCCATGTATGTTCAGATCACTAAAAACTACAAGAAGGTCAGCATAGCTGGTATGAATGCTTTATGCATTAATATGAACAACGTTGAAGTTCGCACCAAGGTTTGAAAACACCCGTTTCAAGTTAGACGACAGCGAATCATCCGCTGTTGACCCAACACTTCCCGCGCTAACAGAAATATCGTTATCACAAGATGAGAAGAAACTATTACTAAAGTTGTAGGTATCCATAGTCTAAAATAAATATACTAATACAATGAATACAAATATATATATATAATAAATAAACCCAATAATAAATCGATATTACCCTAAAAAAAAAATCAAATACTTAAAATAAATAAATAGCCTGAACCCAGTCGTACATACACTGGGCTTACCGGGGAAAAATCAGAAAAATATTTCATCTTAAACATTGAGGAAAAATAATACACATAAATGGACTAATTTCACGAAAACGGGACACATTGTGGAACAATCACTAATACAAACGAAAACGGGACACATTGTGGAACAATCACTAATACACGGAGCATTATAGGTAATATGGAACACTAACATTATTTTTATACAGAATTAACGAATTACCTACATTAATTTTTAAGGAACACGCCCTGCGTTCCGTCCGACAATACAGCAACAACAGCTCAACGTTGGATGAACGTTGGGGCAGTGTTGGAATAGAAGTAAATCGTGCATAAGCTTGGCATTCCCTCCAAAAGAAGACATAGAGGATGGATGGTTGTCAATAATGGAAAATAGGTGATTTCTTACTTCTTTTTAGGGTTCCGTACCTTAAAGGAAAAAAGGAACCCTTATAGGATCACTTTGTTGTCCGTCTGTCTGTCCGTCTGTCACGACCCCTTTTCTCAGGAACGCGTGGAGGTATCATGTTGAAATGAATATCGATTACTCAGGTATATAGTCCCTTAGAGCTGTGAAAAATTTAAACTTCTAGGTCGACGCAATCAAAAGATACCGCGATAATATTTCATAATTTTGCTGATTTTGCTGAATATGTATGGACTCGCGTGGAACTCGCAAGGGAATCAAAACCTATAGGGTACTTCCTGTTGGCCTTGGGTCATGAAATTTGGAATGAAGGAAGGTCTTATAGCACAAGTAAAGGGAAAAATTCGAAAACTGTAAATTTCTGTCTGTCTGTCTGTTAAGACTTTTTCTCAGAAACGCATGGAGGTATAAAGTTGAAATTAATATAATAGGTTACTGTCAGTGTACGGAACCCTTGGTGCGCGAGTTAGACTAGAACTTGACCGGTTTTTATTTAAGTCAAAGACATTGATTTCAAAATGGCTGTTCTTACAACGCTTTTTGAACGTCACTTTTGTCTAACTCTACCACGCAGCATTTCCCCGCCGACTACCGGCGCAGTGTATGTCAGTCACATAATGTATGTATGTCCACTCCTATGTGCCCTTTTAAATCTTTTTTTTTTATCAAAGTTTGTTTTCTTTTCTTAGTGTTTTAATTATTAATATTAGGTATTTTTCTGTTGATTTATTTATAATTAAGCACTTTTTGACAAATTTAAATAACTCAGCATTTTCGTATGGGTACATATTGTAGGAAACTAAATGTAAAACTGGCGAAGCTGTGATTTGATTTGTGATAATGTAAAATAATTTAACTGTGATTTGATTTGTGATAATGGTAAACAATTATAATAATAATATAGTTGTGATCTGAAATAAATGGATAATTTTGGCTCAGTACTTTTTTCTTTGACTGTACCACCTCGATGATAAAGTAAATAATTTTCGGGGGGAAACGAAAACGGGGGCAAACGCCAGTAACCCCTGTGTCGTTGGTGTGTCAAATACATAAATAAAATAAAATAAGATAAATCATCGTCCTTCAAATACAATCGATAATTTCGCGTCATCTATTAATCGTTCCGGTGATGCAATTGGTGTGACGACGGATCCGCTATCTACAGGGTAGAAGTGATGCTAGGTTCGAAACCTAGTCAGGGCTTTTTGTTTTATTATTTTAATCCTTAGGATGTCTTGCACGATGGTACGGAAACCTTCGTGTCCGAGGCCAATCCGCATTTGACAGTTTTTTTTAGTTTTGTAGTTTTTTGATCACTTCTTTTTTATAATAATAATAATCTTTGTTGCAGGTTAACAAAAAACCCACATCTTTAAATACCTTACAACTACAGATACATAATTTATCATAAAAACACAAAATATTATCTAACCTAGCTAGGAATTTTCTTTTTCGTTCTCGCTTCCCTGTAGCGTCGGCAAACGATGCCCTCCGGCCAGTAATCTTTGGCCGGGAACATCGTCTCGAGATCCGCCGGCACCCTAAGTTTGAAGGAGAGGAACTCCTTGGGTCTTTCTGACTCCAAAACTTCTATCTGTACATTCGCCTTCTTGAGACCTGACGGCGTGTGTAAACGGACCGTGATGCAATGTTTGTAACCTCGCCGCAACTGTCAGTGCATGCAGTGCACACAAAAAACACATCTAAATCTACAACGTAAGGCCTGAGTCTGTGACAGGGTTCGAACGCATTTGGGTCAGTATTTTCAGATCTTGATAACGCATAAGGACCAATACGCATAACTACCAACAAACGATACGCATATGGACCGATACAGTGCGACAGTACTCAGTTGATATGCACTGGATCAAACTCGAACCGCTAAGCTCCGAAACTTGAAAGCGCCGCTCAGCTGATAGTTGGTCCGTGTAAAGTGCCTGCAATATTCATGCACAAGTAAACTCAACTGCAGTCTGGACATGAGTGAATTCATGGCGGTTTTGGAGCGATCCGAATAATCTCTTTGTAACTTTATGAGATGACTCGTTTGTGACTTATCTGCTAGCACTCTTTGAAATAGACGGAATTCATTATCAACGTTTCGTAGGGAAAGATGAGAGAAGAAAGAGATATAACTTATAAAAATAACAATTTTACACTTTCTGTTGTATGTAGTTAATATCTAATACAGGTTGTAACAAAAAGATGTAGTCTTTTATGGAGTTTTAGGGATAACATTTTGAGCAACGTTCACTATAAAACTAGTTTGATCAAACCAGTTTAATCAGAGGACGTTTATTTTTAGTTAGTGTTAAGTGTTTGACCGGTATGTATGAATGTATGTTCCTTTGTTCCACCAGAACATCATAAATACTTTTCAATATTTGACAAATGAAATATCGTTTTGATCATCTTCTACTTATTATTTCTTCTTCTACTTCTACTTCTATTTTTTGAACTGGGTCGTGTTGGGTATCAAGTTAAAGGTCTTAATTAGCACTTATCTCGTATATGTATATTTATATATTACTAGAGCTCTTGCTCGCTGCTTTGCTTGCATTAAGTCTAATCGTTAGTATTGACCGCCCGGTAGGTATAGGTTTCATACTAAACAAATACATAAACATTTACATATAGGCACATACATTGCTTCTGGCCCCACACTAGGATATTATAATCATACCTTGGACAATACCTTGGACACTATTTACACACATTGATCTAGCTCAAAACTAGGATTCCCTGTATCTTGGGTACTAGACAACGATACACATACTTATATAGGTAAATATTATGCGTAGATAGCTAAACAACTATGACTAGGTTACAAACATCCGTTCTTATCAAACAAATATTTGTCCCCACCGGGACTCTAACGCGGGACCCTTGGCTTCGTAGGCAGGATCACTGCCGACTCGGCCATTCGGGTCGTGCTGTGTCGTGAGACGAGACCAGAAACAGCGACGTCACACACTTATAAAACATCCAAGACATGTTTTTTTTTTCTATATCCCAGCCGGGAATCGAAACCGGGATCTCTCGCATCGTAGGCACAGCCACAACCGCTGCGCCACAGAGGTCGTCTAAATACTGTTTAGAGCGCGAATTTTTAGTAGTCGGGTTTGAGTTTTTTAAATTATTGTCTTCTTCACCTCTCTATATAAATGTGTATGTATCTCTGAATACACAACGGCTGTATATGATGGTCATGATATAAATAAACTGAAAGAGGGCCCAAAATTTATAGAAATTAGTTTATTGATATAGTAGTCAGGTACAGGCGTAGGCTTACCACAATCTTTTTCCGATACAAATTAGATTCAAAACAAGAACATCACCATGTCAACTATTTCCATTCCAATTCGCCATAATGGGCTTATTTACCTAAAACCAAGACTTGTTTTAAGACGATCACGGTAATTGTGCGGATCAAATTAGGTTCCTTATCTGAATCGGCTTATGACGTTGTGGTAACCCCTCTGGTTTGTGGTGTTAATCGAGCCGCTAAGTTTTTGTTTTTCGTTCTGCTATACACAGTTTGTTTTTGCAAGTTTCCACCCACATCACACCAGCAACAGGCTTTTTCCGGCGAAATCTCTAACCAACTTCTCCGTACCTTCATATCTACTGAGCAAAGCTCTTAGCCTATCATCATAAAGTCTACTTTCACACGTACTCCGTCTCCCGATTAAGTGAGACTAGGATATGGATCCAGATTAATTGCTTTCGTGACGTACGTGCCTTGTCACGACTAGGGTAGGGATGTCACGAAAAATCGCATTCGCGACAGCATTTTCTACATTCGCATCGATATTTACTTCGAATGAAACGAAGCGAATGTTTAGCGCATGCTGGAACATTCTAGTGTGGAGTGTTCTAGTGTGGGCTTCCTTTACTAATAAATTAGTGGTGTGCTGACCACTTGGTATAATAATAGGATGTTTGGTCATTTCTGCTATCTCAGCATTTTGTAGACGTCCTCACCTCTTATTATTCCCTTTTTGTCTAAAAAGGGTGACAGTGTGATAAGAGTGCTTCTTTTCTTTACTGTTCCGGCCCTTTTTATTTCTTCAACTTCTCTCTAGGCTTTGATTGATTTGATTTTAATAGTCTTCTACAATATGCTAATACTCTTTTCATTCTCAATATTGAAGAGAATCTCTCGAAAATTGGCCTTTCTTCTGAAGTTGTTGTAAATTAGACTTTCATTTCTAAGTCTGTTTGTGGGATCTCACAGTTGTCAATAGGTCGAGTCGTGTCTGGTTCAACGGCCGTGGGTATACTTTTCTGAAATGCCGGTTTTGAACTTTGAATGTTTAAAACGTGTGTACTAATAATAATGCACACATTTCACACAACTGACACACCTGAAATATTCTTTCAGATACATGTCGCCTTTGGTAGGTGATTTCCTAAATATTTAAAGCACTTTCCGCACTTTTGTTAACAATTTGCTATAGCACGGCATCACATCAGTCAGTAGCGATGTTTTAAACATGACTTGTACGCCCTCATTGATAAAAGAGTCTTCTGTCTTCTCAATGTGTTGTGAGGTTGTGCCACCATTAGTGGTTTCCCATGTGGTGTGGCAGAGGCACAATTTCTTTTGTGTGATAAAAAAAATATTAAAAGTTTTCTGATGCTAGCCCCAAAACATTAGCATTAGCACATTTACACATTAGCGCGACTGTGAAAAATATGACTTTCGTTACATCCCTAGTCATGAGTATGATTGGGTAGCTCGTGATGTAAGTGAGATTGGCAACCTTATGTCGAGTTAATAGAGATTAGATTGGAAGGAATGAGGAGTAATTCAATGCTGTACTGGAGTAAGAGGCATCGCATAACCTCGATTATGTTGTGTAGTGAACTATACTTATTGTAGTTGGAGTATGATGTCTAAGAAGATAATAGATTTTACCTTGATACCGGTATGGGTCAGAATATACTATAATTAGTAGAGTATTTGGTATTAGTAGAGTACTGTTATTCTACAGAGATGTCTGCAGCTCAGGCATCCTTATCAAAACATCACTTTGTCGACGCTTTTCAAGTTTCCACAGTAACTGCACGAAACCCGTAAAGTAACAGAGCTATGCGTCTCCCTTTTCTTCTCTTCTTCCACAGCAAACTGTGAAAATTATGTCGTGCTGTCTTTTAAAAGCTGTTTTTTATTTTTTAATCATGTTTGCATTTGAGGAATTTCGTAATTTCTCTATTGTTCTACACAAAACAGAGCTAAGGATTAATTATAAAAGAAAGAACATGTACAACGGCGAACTTATCTCTAACAAGTAATTTCTTCCAGCAAACCATGACGGGTAGAAAAGGTGATGGTTGTTTAGGGGAAGACCAGCGTGTACAATAATACTCTATAAGTACTACGAGTAATATATAATGCAAACAATATTATACTGATACCCTAATTGCTAAAAATAGACAGCATACACAATTACTTAAATACAAAGTATTAATATACATAAACCGTACCTTTTATATACTTATATATATACATAGTCACATGTGCAATATGAAATAATTTAGACATGTTTATTATTTATGTAAACATTTATATAGCAAAATGAACTTAATAAAACATAGATTCTTATGGTAATAAAGTTTATTCAAAATGAACCCCACGATTTTTAATACAGGCCTTTATTCTGCGCGGCCAGTCGTCTATCGCAGCACGAACGAGATCCATGTCAATATCGGCGGCTGCCTTAATCAAGGATGCCTTGAGTGACTCCAAATCAGGATGAGGCTTTGAGCAGGCCTTTCCTCCAAGTGTTGCCATATCTTGTAATCTAACGAACTCAAATCTGGACTGGAGGAGGGCCAGTCTTCGTGCCGGATGAAGTCGATTTCACGCGCCGCCAGCCAGTCTTGTGTGCTTTTCGCTCTATGAGCTGGCGCAGAATCTTGTTGGAATACCCAGTGCCTGTTATTAAACATGGTATGAGAAACAGGTTCCACAAGGTTCTTGAGGACTGTATTTTGATAAACAACTGCATTAGTTTTTACGCCTTTCTCACAAAAATGTACCTCAGTTAAGCCCCAATAAGAGACTCCCAACCAAACCATGAGCGAGGATGGAAAATGACCTCGTTGGACACGCGGAATACGGTTGCTCGCTTCTTCACTGCTGTGTGCGTACACCTTATCATTTTGTTTGTTGTAGCTCTCTTCCACGGTGAAAATTTTTTCATCCGAAAAAAGAATTTCCCGATGCTTTTTTCCCGCATACCGCTTCAACAAAGCGCGGCATCTCTTCAGTCTCAGGTCCATTAAACGAGCGTCCAAACGATGTGCTGTTTTTCTTCGATATGCCATAAGCCCTAAGTCTTCATTTAACACCCTTTTCACCGTGGTCCTGCTTAACCCCATCTGAAGGGCCAACAGTTTCTGCTTACGTATGGGATTTCTTTGAATTCGCGCCTTCACAGCTTTTATCACTGCTGGAGTCCTAACAGAGCGAGGGCGACCACTTCTTGACCTGTCATCTACACTAGAGTCTCCATTGTATCGTTTTATGGTACGATAAACGAATCTTTTGTTTATATTCAAATTTTTCAGTAAGTCGAAAATCTGAATTGGCGCGTAACCGCAACGATGCAACGCAATAACTGCGACACGGTCTTCTTTAAGTGTCCACTCCATATTTAAAAATGAGGAAAATTCTAAAAAGTACACATTTTTATTTTCATGAAAAATTCGAAATTCGAATTCAATAAACTTTTTTGTGACCAGCGTTCTAAATTCAAAAGTTTTTATTGTGTGACAGAACTTATGACCTGACTGTGTATATATATTATACCAATATATATATACAGGATGGCATTTAATTAGCTGACCATATTTTGAGGGGACAGTACCCATAATTGTGAACAACTTTCCCCAAGAAACATATGGTCGCCAACGAAAAACTTTTTGAGTCCCCTATAGTAACTTGTAATCAGCTCATGTATCAATCAATTGTACTGAGTGCCATTTTTTTTTCTATGTGCGACCCTATGTTTCTTGGGGAAAGTTGTGCATAATGGTGAGTACTGTCATTCCGCGAAAATGGTCAGCTAATTAAATGTCACCTTGTATAACCTTAGAACTTAATAATTCTAATTCTATCGTATAATTTTAAATAGAATTATAAGAATGTAATCGATAGATATAAGGCTTTTAATCATATTTCAATTTGAGAAACACGTGACCATTGTATAATAATAACCTACGACTTACAAGACGCACAACGAATTAAGAGCGCTGGGCGACGTTAGCGGGAGTTAACTGCGCATATGTACAGGTATTGAAAAGTGACTTCTGCGAATTCAAGGCCACCGCTCATAACGTGTCGCGCGACGTGTATATGTACCTCGCACCACGAATTAAGAGCGCTGGGCGACATTGGCGGCAATCACTGCGCATATATACAGGTATTGAAAAGTGAATACTGCGCATTCAAGGCCACCGCTCATAACTCGTGGCGCGACGTATACAAATGGTTCCTCAGTACATCTTATCGCGTGTTGCTTATTCGTGTGTTTGAAGTTGTTCATAATGGTACCATTCAATACATTATGATAAGCTAATTAAAAGTCACTCCGTACACTCACTCCGACTTTGTGTGTGTAACTCATCAGCTTGAATACGAACGAGTAGAAACGTGGAACAGACTGGGAACCTTTCGTGCTGAAAAATAAACAAGGTCAGAATGTAATGGTTGGGTGTGGCTATAATAGCTTAGCGGATTTGATTGGATTTGTGCTGCAGCTGTATTATGTCCTAAGTTGTGTAGCGTAAACTGAAACAGGCAAATATATTACTGATATGCCCTACACTGGGATACTATTTACTTTGATATCAAAATTTCAAAGGGATATTTCTGTAAATTTATACCACGAATCCTCGCTCTCCTATTGGAGTCACTTTGTGAAGAGTCATGTTGTCCGTCCAAACAAACATCTAAAGGATGTTATCCTCGACAATTAAGGCTCTGTGCCATAGCCGTTGAAAGAATAAATTTATATTTCTTCATGGAGACATAGACCCTTCAATATAATTAACCAAAACAAAACCAAAAGTTGTGATCTTAGTGAAATTTGGTTTTGTGCCCCGAGTTTCTCGATCTTTTGGTCCGCATATTTTTGGTTCGGCTCAGGGCTAGCGTGCACGGAAGACTTTTGCCATCGTGACAAAAAGTTTTTGTGACTGTCACGTCACGTGGCAATATTTTCTTTCAAATCGAACCGTCATTTGCCCATATGGATTTGGAAGAGACGTTTGTGAGTGAGAATGTATTAAATTGGAGTGTTTGTAGCAATGTAAACTTGGTTTTGGGTACTCGGCGGTGGTAGAAGGATAGAATATATAGGTTTGATTTGAAGAGAACAATGGCAACTGGCGTACCACCATTAGGTGTTAATGTTGAATGTTTTGAGGTCGTATTTTTCCTGTTTTACAATTTCATTACGAGAGGTTTTTCTAAGTTTTCTAAATTCTTTTGAAGCTGGGGGAAAGAAAATAAAACCTTGTTATCTATTAGAAAACAGAAAAGGAACGCGGTACGTGACAAGCTGTGACAAGCAAGTCATATTAAGGGATTAAATATGGCCAGAAATGCATCTTTAGCTTCAATTCTAGGCTAAACTAGACAACATAAAAATGTAGGAGAAATATATGTTATAAAAGGTCTATTAGAGATAAGAATGGACTTTTAAAATTACCGTATATTTAATACTTAAAAATATTTTTCGCAATGCATTATTATTCAACTGAATGAACAAGCGCTAGGAGACGAAATCAGTTTCCTATATGAATCTTACACGCAAAAATAGGTAAAAAAAAGGGAACATTTTTGGTTGTTTTATTTTATTGTTAATGTTATTATTACAGGAATTTAGTAATATTTTCTATAATTTTCTTGGTCTCGGAGCTCGGGCTGCCCCGCGGGGCTTTGCGCGGGAGCATGCGTCAGTCTGTTTCGACGCGATGCGACGGGTATTTGTTTTCTTTGTCTAATTCTCAATGCCTATCTATGTTCAGCCCTTAAAACAATATGGTATGGCGATGAATGTAACGTAACCAAACCATGTGACTTCGTCATAAGAAATAAACCTTAGCTGAGACCATATACGAGGTGGCAATCGGATATGACGTTAATCGGTTATGACAGGGACTGGCAGTTGAACCATATATTTTTTTTTTAACAAAGACTATGATAAGCACAATAATTAAAATAAACATACCGGTTATGGATAGGCTCTCCACCAAAGAGTATTTAATCTGTTGGAAATGTGCATCTCACTTTGTAAACGCTATACAATATCATGCATTGTAAAAACACTGTTAAGTGTCTGTATATTTAAAAATGCTATTGCTGTCTCTCTTTCTCTTGTACCCTTCTAATGTCTGGACGTGTAGAATCTTTGCTGCTGAGTAAAATCAAGTTGAATCTCGCTAAAAGAAAGTTTCCTTTACGAATAAAATCTAATAGGTTATGGGCCGCATCATTGTGCATTTGGGAAAGATTGTATTTCCACGAAATTTGGAGAAATCAACTAAAGACAGCTCATTCTCATTTCGTCAAGAAACGATTTCATCATGGCGGCTGCCGCACCTGCTTTCATCATTGACAAATTGAAAGGAGTGGAAAATTACGGGACATGGAAATTCATGATCAAAATGGTACTAATTCACGAGGACATTTGGAGCTGCACAGAAAAGGCAGTGGATGATGCAAAGCCGGAAGAACGGAAACGTGATCAAAAGGCGTTGGCTCGAATTGCACTTTTAGTGCAACCAATAGCTCACGTGCATATTCGTAATGCTACCTCAGCGTACCAGGCTTGGATCAACCTACAAAAGGCTTATGAGGACACGGGATTGAGCAGGCGATTAAGTCTCCTAAGAAGTTTGTTTTCAACTAAACTAGCAGACCATCATACTATGGAGATGTATGTCAACAGAATCAGAGAATTAGCACAAATGCTCACGGATATTGGCTCAGGACTACAAGACGAATTAGTAGCCGTCATCATGCTGAGCGGACTGACGGATGATTATGATCCACTAATAATGGCGATTGAGAACTCGAACATAAAATTGACCATGGATGTAGTCTCCGGCAAGTTACTGCAAGAAAAACAAAGGCGTGACGAAAAGGGTGAGAATGTCTCTGCTCTGGCAACCGTGAAGAAACAGACGAAGTGTTTTCGGTGCAAACAAGTAGGACACTACATCAAGGACTGTCCGAAAGGAAAAAAAATCGGTTGATACACCGAAAAAGGGCACAACGAAGGCATTACTCACTGCGTTATCAGTGAATGTGCAAAGTAATATGTGGCATGTTGACAGTGGTGCAACAAATCACATGTGTAACAATAAGGCGCTGTTGAGCAACTGTCAAGACATGGCGCCAGCACATGTGACAGTGGCAAATGGACATAGACTGTACACAGCAGGAAAGGGACAGGTACAAATAAAACTGAAGAACGGTGACCTAAAGACAATAAGTGAGGTGTTCTATGTACCGAATCTGACCGCTAACTTACTGTCAGTCAGTTCAATGGCCAAGAAGGGTTTTGAGGTTGTGTTCAGCTGCAATACTTGTCAAATTTTAGATAATGGGGAATTGGTGGCCAGTGCTACGTTGATAAAGGGCACCTATTTAATTGACACTGCTGAACGAATATCGGGTGTGTGTGATTCTATTATTTCACAGGATGCAGTTGCGTCAGTAGCGAATGCAGCAGTCCAGTGTGAGACTAGTGAAACTAGTTGCGCTGGTGCTGAGACTTCTGATGCTGGAACTGGTCCTGGAGTTGTGACAATGAAGGTATGGCATCGTCGACTCATGCACCACAACCGAAGAAGTATGGAACTACTTAAGAAAGGAATATCTGAAAACAAGTGGAATTCGACACCAAACTACGGTTCCTCATTCACCGCAATAAAACGGCGTGGCTGAGCGCGCCAACCGAACTGTGATGGAGGCGGCGAGATGTATGCTGCAAGATGCCGGCCTGAAGAAGGAGTTCTGGGCTTAGGCAGTAAACACAGCTGTCCACATCAAAAATCGCTGTCCTACAAAAGCGGTCCTGGGGAGCACTCCAGAAGAAAAGTGGACGGGCAAAAAGGTATCCGTAGATCACTTGCGCATATTTGGGACAGTTGCCTATGCATTGAATCAAAAACGTAACAAACTAGGTTCAAAATGCAAGAAATACATATTTGTTGGTTACTGTGATGAGACAAAGGGATATAGGCTAATTGATCCTGAGTTTCCAACAAACTGTATTAAAGCCAGGAATGTGACATTTCTAGAAAATGAACTAATAGAAAAGGTATCACATGATGATAATGACAGGTCCATACAGATATTCACGAACAATGATGTTGTGAATGATGAAACTCATTACTCTGACCCAACTCTTGTACGTTCAGATTCATCTGCTGTGGATACTGCTACGACTGATGATACAATTTCGTCACAAATTAGTCAACGAATCAGTACGAACATACTGGATGATTCTGAAAGCTCAAATGAAAGCAGTGATCCTGCGGATGAAACATACATTCCAGAGGAGGAGACGGAAACCAGCGAGTCCGATATCACTGACACATCGGGGATGAATATGTCTACCTCAATGGTGGGTACTTCAGACGCAGAAGCTCCACGGATTGTACAAGAAGCAATAAGAGGGCCAGATGCCAAGCAATGAAATAAAGCCATGGATAGTGAGTACAATTATTTTTTTAAAAATAAATGTTGGACTTTGACAGATAGACAGAAGTCTCAAAAGCCTGTGAAATGCAAATGGGTTTTGAAAATAAAACGTGGGTTAAACGGAGAAATTCTGAAATACCAGGCACGTCTTGTAGCCAAAGGCTACACACAAAAGTATGGCATAGACTATGGGGAAACATTTTCTCCAGTTGTCAGGTATTCCACCATACGGATGTTGTTGGCCTTACCTGCTGAGTATGGAATGGAAATAGAACATCTCGACGTTAAAACAGCGTTTCTCAATGGTGAATTGAAAGAGACAGTCTTCATGGAACAACCTGAAGGCTTTAAAGTGATAGGTCAAGAAGATAAGGTTTACAAACTTAATACAGCCATTTATGTCTTAAAACAGGCCTCTAAAGCATGGTATGAGAAGATTGATGGGGTCTTGTGTAAGAAAATAGGATTTACAAGGTCATCATCGGAACCTTGCGTTTATTTCAAGTGTGGCAAGGATGCACTTATCATAATCGCACTGTATGTTGATGATATTATCTTGTTTACGAACTGCAAACAAGCTATTTCAGATGCGAAAACAAAACTAAAGGAAGAATTTTATATTACAGATGTCGATATGAAAACAAAATTACTCTCGATCAGTCAACCTACATAAAGACGGTGTTGCAGAAGTATAACATGGAAGAGTGTAAGTCTGCTCTCACTCCTATGGAGACGGGGTTGAAGTTGCCACGAGGTGATCGTAAAGATGAAACCTATGATTACAGAGGTCTAATAGGTTCTCTCATGTACTTAGCAGTATGCACTCGACCAGATATTGCTTACGCAGTCAGCTACCTGAGCCAATTCAATGAGTGTTTCACGGAGATCCACTGGAAGGCAGCGAAGAGAGTTCTCCGCTATCTAAAAGGTACAGTAGATAATCGTCTTACTTTTAACAAAGGCAAGCTGGATGTGACTGCGTATGCGGATGCTGATTGGGGAAACGACGATGTGGACCGCAGATCGTACACGGGCTACGTCTTCAAACTTGGTGAGTCGGTAGTGTCATGGGAAAGTCGTAAACAAAAAACCGTGGCATTGTCAAGTACTGAAGCTGAATATATGGCTTTGTCAGACTCATGTAAACAGGGTTTGTTTATCCGCAAACTCTTGAAGGAAATTGTTAATAAAGATATAACAGTAACTATTTATAATGATAACCAATCTGCTCTAAAGTTTTGCAGCAACATGGTATTTCATGCTAGGACAAAACACATTGATGTTAGGCATCATTTTATTAGGCAATTGGTAAATGATAAAACTGTTATTGTTAAATAATTGTGTACTAATGACATGTTAGCGGACTTATTGACTAAGGCTTTATGTAAGGAAAAGTTTCAACATTTTGTGAAACAACTTATGTAATGAAAATATAGTATAACAATATGGGTAGGTAAACATGCCAGTAAATTAGGAAAATAAGATGTACTTGTTTCGAATCAAATAAAATGCACAGGGTTTGATTCATTTTGTTTATATTTTTTCGAACAATATTTTTTTTAAGTTGTATTTTCCTGTTAGAAATACATAGCATAGCATTGTATTGTGTTGTTATAAAACAACATTTTTTAAGTTGCATTTTTTCTGTTAGAAATACATAGGCATATCATAACAATACAATACATTGTATTGTATTGTTATGATATTGTATTGGTTTAAGGGCCAGTGTTGGAAATGTGTATCTCACTTTGTAAACGCTATACAATATCATGCTTTGTAAACACACTGTTAAGTGTCTGTAGATTTAAAAATGCTATTGCTGTCTCTCTCTCTCTCTCTTGTACCCTTCTAATGTCTGGACGTGTAGAATCTTTGCTGCTGAATAAAATCAAGTTGAATAGAAAAGAAAGTTTCCTTTACGCATAAAATCTAATATAATCAATATCATAATACACTCTCCACTTTAGTAAAACTGAAAAAAAACAGATTTTCTAACAAAATGGCGTATTTAAATAAATGTGCAAGCTTCAAACCTACAAATACCTAAAAGCGTTTGCCCTAAAGTGACGTAAGACAAACATGGCAATATTGCCTCAGTTCAAAGCAGCAACGCAAAGCGAACCGTTGACACATTTGTGCTTGGAGTTTGGACGATATCGCCATATGTTTAAAAGGGTCATTAGAAAAGCACTTACGTTTTTAGGTTAATTGCAGCTTTACGAAAATCCTCGTTTGAATTTTGATATGCTAGGTAAGAACGTAAGAGTAACGCAATCGAACATGATGATCTGCCATAACTCTTTTGAGGACTACCTATGTAACTTTAAGAAGGACTAGCTCCTACCGCGCGATAGTGTTATTCTATCTTGATAGAATAACACTATCGCGGTCAGCGAATGCTTTTATAGAAGTCCTCAATGAAAAACTCTTAGTGACGCGAATGCTGTAGAATTCGTTCCTGGATCGGCTATTTTGGACGGAACTTCTATACAATTCGCATTTCCATTCCAGTAACAGGTAGCCTTACTTTTTGTCTCAATGTGAGTGCTTCCACAGGTCGGATTCCACAGTGTCATATAAGAGCGTTATTCCACTCATAGAAAAAATAGCAAGGCACGAGCAAGACAGAAGATAGTTCTGTCTCGCTTGCTACTACAGTTTACTGCTATACCGGTCGAATTAAATACCTGACACGACTTAGAGAAGTCGTGTCAGGTATTTAATTGCTCTTTTTCTCATATAAAATTATAGTGTCCAAAACGTTATAACCTTCGGGTACCGTCCGCGAAAGAGTTAAATTCGTTGGGGCTTGTCGAAATTTTCACAGAATGTGTATTTCTGTAAAGACTATTTGTGTATTTCTACACATGTTTTTATAAAATAAAAGCGACCCCATAGTGACGTGATGATATTAAAAACGCAGCAGCTTTTAGTATCGTCGGTTGCACGAGTGGTTTGGATAGCAAATGGAGGACGAAGAACATAGTGTCAATTTTGTGCCATGTGAGCGCGGGGCTATGAGTACCTAGCGACGCGGTGAAAGTTTCTTCACGGGCTTGTTCGCCGGTCGGATAAAAGTCTCACCAAGTTCTCACTTCTAGCATGCGCGTGCCTCCTTACCTACCTACAGAGTCACGAAAAAGTCATGGTGACAAAAGTCTCCCATGAGTACTAGCTCTAATCAAACGAAAATGAGTATTGTATTATTGTTATGGTTGAGTCTTTAGGTAGATTTTCATACAATTATTCTGTGAAATCTGTAACCTGTGAATTTATTCGACTCTACTCTCGTTGCGAAACATACGCAACTTCACTTAAGAATCCTTTCCCTACAAGGCTGATAAGGGCAGCATAAGTAGTCGAACTACTGAAAATAAGGTCACACCATTATTAACATAAAACCCTTTCGTTCTAACACCCTTATCATGGAAATCTAATTTCGTGCGGCGTCAGACTTTCAAAATTTCCCTCCCGCAGCGGCTATTCTGTTAATTAATAATGTAATTAGACTAATTGATTCGAGGTAACTGATGTCAATATCACGTAGCAGATCTACATTGTGTAAAGATCTAGTTTAAAACAGAAATGTCTACTCTTAGAAAGAACTTTATAATTTTTTTTTGTATGTCTTCAGTACTCGAAAAGTACCGAACGGGACCCTATTACCAAGCCTCCGCTGTTTATCTTGTCTATTTCTTTGTCAGCGGGCCCTATCTCATGAACCATAATAGGTAGAGAGTTTTCCAAGTGAAATATTGAAAGCCTAGTCAACCGCTGAAATATTAATGAAATTGTTATGTGGAGCATAAGGACGCTTGTTGCGATCAAGCTTTCAAGTTCAAGTTATCGTCGTTGGTGTTGGAGGGTACCTATAACCTTTATATTATTTCATCTTCGTAGTTCTTTGGTTATGGTTCAGGCGTGAACACAGTGCTGCTATGGAAGAAAGGAACTTTATAGAAAAGGAATGTATAGAATAGGATCACTTATTTATCAGTCTGTTCGTCTGTTTGTCTTTGAAGACCGTTTTTCTCAGAAACGCGTGGAGGTGGTATCAATTAAAATTAAAATCTATTACTCAGGTCTTTAGAGCTGTACAAAACAAACTTCTAGGTCAACGCTTTAATACAAATATGCTGAATTTGTTGTATTCAAATCGTTTAATTTATGTCATGTATTTTTAGAGCCGACTAGATTTACACTTACCAGCCAAACTTGCTTAGATAACGTTTTTTGTGACTGTGCATTCACAAGTAAAAGTGTGATTAACTGCTTATCTTCCGATCACATCGTTCAAACAGTTTCATTCCCAATTGCTATTAAGGATAAGACTGGTCCATCATTTTATAGGCCTATTATGCTTAGATATAAATTTAACTTAACTTAGATATAAATTTTCCAGTACCGGATTTTAATGAACAGAACCCAAACAAAATCTACTCAAACTTCTTCAACATTATTCAGATAGAATTCAATAAAGTTTTCAAATTAAAGAAAGTCAGTGACTACAACGATAAATCTTAATTTAATGACTGGGCAACGTTTGGAATTCGTAAAAGTAGAGTTATCTTGTATGGTCTTTATGATCAAAAAACCTATAACTTTGATCGAAAATTTCATGACTATGTTAAAAAATATTCCAAAACTTTCAAGTTGGTTTGTAGAACTGCAGACACTTTACACATTAATAGAAACTTTCAAAATTCAAATAATAGAATGAAAACAGTTTGGCAAATAATAAACCGCGAAACTGGCAAAGTTATACCAAGGGACAATGATTTCTGCCTAAAGATAGGTCATGATGTTGTCAAATCCAACGCTGATGTTGCTCGAGCTTTTGAAACATTCTTCACCAATGTACCCGCGCTCACAACAGACCGTCTAAATTCATCTCCATATGAAGCAGAGACTTTATTAAAAAATAACACTAGCATCAGTAATGTATATTTAAAATTTCATCATGTATATCCCCAGGACATTGTCAAAACGTTTAAATTACTTAATTTAAAAAATACGGAAGACCTGTGGGGTATATCAGTCAAAGTCAGTTCAGTAATTTTAGTTATAGCCCCACACTTAGCTTGTATATTCAATAAATGTGTTGACGATGGGGCTTTTCCAGACCTCATGAAACACAGTAAACTGATACCTCTGTTCAAGTCGGGAGATAAGGGCGATCCTTCGAATTTCAGACCAATATCCGTTCTTCCAACACTAAGTAAAATATTTGAAAAAATTATACTCAATCAAATGCTCTCACACTTCAACCGTACAAAACAACTCCACGCTAAACAATATGGTTTCACTAGGGGTTTACCCCTAGTGAAACCATACTACTACGGGTGCAGGTATTACCCTTATATCTCATATTTATTCTGCATGGGAGGCCGCACAGGATGCTATCGGAGTTTTTTGTGACCTGTCGAAGGCGTTTGATTGTGTTGATCATAATACGCTATTAATTAAATTAAATCATTACGGAGTTAGAAATATAGCGTTGGATCTACTAAGATCATAACTAAGCACTAGAATTCAAAAGGCAGAAGTTAACGGCGTAAAATCTGATGGATCGGGTGTTTAAATTGGCGTTCCACAAGGTTCCATATTAGGCCCTTTCTTATTCCTGGTATATATTAATGATCTGAAATTTGGCACGAAGCAAGGTCATTTTAATTTGAATTTTAAAATTCAAGGTAAATTTCTGTCAGTCTATCAAGACTCTTTTTCTTAGGAACGCGTGAAGCTACCAACTCGAAATTAATAAATAAATAAATAATAAATTAATAAATTAATTATCAATTACAAAGGTCTCAATAATCTTAATATAAATTACAAACTTTTGAAGTTTTGAAAAAAAAAACAATCGCAAAGATTCCGACCAAAAGTCAGCGCAATCAAAACTTCCCGTTGACCTAGAATCATGAAATTGGGCAAGAAGAAAGGTCTTATACCACAAATTAAGGGAACAAACCGAAAACAGTAAATTTGTAGTTCCTCCTCAGTGCTCGGGTCCGGCTCGTACTTGGCCGGTTATTTTTTTTTTGGTAAGCTCAGGTTACTGGGTTCTTTTCCGGTTTTATTCTCTGTGCAAATTACACCAGGGCTTTGCACGTGGAGATGAGGAGATCTCTCTGGGATGTGGTTATGGTAAAGTTCTAGTCTTAAAGTGGCGCGTTGAGTTGCCAACTGTCCTTTGTTTGTCGGGGTCCAGTCATTAAGTCCAGGCCTTTGTGAAGGATAATGAAGCTCTCAGCAATAATGGTTCTGAATATCCTGTTGCTTATTTTTGGATGTTTTTTTGCAAAGATTATGTATGCGTTGGACAAGGCAGTGCTGAATAGACTGTCAAATAGTTTCTTGTCCCGTACTTTATTTTATTAACCGACTTCAAAATAGGAGGGTTTCTAAATTCGGTTGTTTTTTATGTTTGTTACCTCAAAACTGGTATTATTTAAAAATGGATTTCAACAACTCTTTTTTTATTTGAAAGTGTGACCTGCCAGTTTGGTCCCATTTATGGAAAATTATAAAAATGTCCAGTAATTGCTTTTCTGTAATTTTTCATTGGTTTTTACAGTTATTGTCATGACAAATTCGGGGTTTAAATACTATACATTCGTTTATATCGTGTAATATGTGTGTACTTGACTTGTCACAGCACATATTTCTTAGCCTCGTTTTTAGGGTTCCGTACCCGAAGGGTTCCAAATGGGACCCTATTACTAAGACTCCGCTGTCCGTCCGTCTGTCTGTCACCAGGCTGTATCTCACGAACCGTGATAGTTAGAAATTTGAAATTTTCACAGATGATGTATTTATGTTGCCGCTATAACAACAAATACTAAAAAACAGGATAAAAGAAATATTTAAGGGGGCTCCCATACAACAATTCTTTCAATACCACATACAAACTTATGGATGCACCTGGTTACGTACATGGAGTGTGAAAGTAACCGCACCAATAACTTTGTAAACAATATTTTGCTGTGTAAAATCCAAACTATTCACTCCACACCATCGCTTCCATTGAACGGTGGTACGGAACCCTTCGTGCGCGATTTAGACTCGCACTTGACCGGTTTTTGTATAAATAGACGACAATAGCATCCCGACAAGGAAGGAAGAAAAAGATGTTGAAATCGGGTTTTGTAAAGTTTTCAACTTACTGAATTGTTACGAACACGTTCCAGTTGCGCGAACAAAAATTGATACTCGCCACCCTTGTAGAGAAAAGATCTTGTACATATATTTAAAAAGATCTTGTACTTGAACTTATATATACTTGTTGTAATCACAACAAAAATATATGAATCACATGCGATTTAAAAATTAAACGGGGTTGCCGTACGAATGACGTTTTTTTTGTACAATAGTACTGAACCCATATTGAGCGGGTCCGACTCGTACCTGTGGCGGCACTGCAATTGCTGTTTATGCATCGCCCACAATGCAGCGCGCTGCAGCTGCGAGTCCACGACCCGTCCAGGCACCGCGGGGCATGAGGAGGTGCGCGGGGTCGCGTCTAGGAACCGGCCCGCAGTCTGCGTGCGCCCGCGCCAGTGGCTTACTGATTCGCTTCCGTGCCGGACTTACGGCGCTTTCTCGCTACGCTCTCCCGTGCTTGCTTCACGCTTATTGCTATCAGACTATTGTGAATTGCAATATACACTTTATGTGGGGGTCCTGACTTAAATTCAGCTCACCGTAGTGTTCCCCACATACCCGACCAGCTTTTACTTATGAATTCTTCGGCATCTTCATATTTTTGTCCATTCGTGAACACTATAGCCCCGCAATTGACCCGGTTTGTGAATTTTATTGACTCCTACGATCCATCACATACCGAATCTCACAATACAATTGGTTTTATTGCGACCATATTTCCCTCGGGAAAGTTCTTCACTATGGTTAGGTCATTTGACTCCCCACTAATTGACCAGCTAATTGTCACCCTGTGTAGATTTTTGTCAATTACTATTAATCTGGTTCGGTTGTCCTGTAATAAAAAATGTGACCCCGTAGGCCCTGGGGGCGGCGATGCATTAAATTATTTTCGGCGGGAAAGTATTAGGTATTTTAAGGCTCACAATCCCTTTATCCTTTATTTAGCGCAAATTAATCTTGCCTAAAGCCCATTAGGTAATACCCAATTTTGTACCGATGAAATTCTTGTCAACTACAAAATATTAGCTTAGCTCCCCTGTAGGGCATATCAGACTGCACGGTATTCCTAAAGCTAAAGCAGAGTAGTGTTATATTTATATTTCACAAAAGTGGGCTGCGGCGATGGGCTGCCCCTTTGAATACCGTGGTCACAACTGAGCCTGTGCCACCCTGTATGGGATAAAGCTTGTATTTAATTTTGGCTTGTGTTTAAACGATTACCAAAAAATTCGAAAATTTACTACCAATAAATTCGAAATGACTGCCAAAATGGATGGATGTCCACCAAATTGTGTTTGGATAAATGATCACCAAACTTTTTATTTTTTATGTTTTGTGTACTTAATGTTTTAAGTATTTTTTGTTGTTCTTACATGTTCAACCTAACACGAAGGATAAAGGGGGCTTCGCTTCGCTCACCCCCTTTGCCCTTTACCTAAGCTACAGCAGTATTTTACCCTGATATTTTCTGCAACTTTTGGTGGTCATTTAGCCATTTTGGGTAGGAAAAAAATATTTTGGTTATCATTATATTTGTTGCCTTACTTAAATGACGGGACTGTATGGGGTTAATCTGGCTCAACACAGACCTTGCTGTTAATAATTTTGCAATTATTTGTATAAGTTGCAAAAAATATCAGGGCAAAATACTGCGGTAGCTTAGGTGAAGGTTAAAGGGGGTGAGCGAAGCGTAGCCCCCTTTATCAATTGTGTTAGGTTGAACATGTAAGAACAACAAAAAATACTTAAAACTAAACTCAAGTACACAAAACATAAAAAGGAGTTTGGTGATCATTTATCCAAACACAATTTGGTGGACATTTATCCTTTCTGGCAGTCATTTCGAATTTATTGGTAGTAAAATAGGTGCGTTTCTGGTAATCGTTTAAACATAAGCCTTTAAGTAATCTTGAACATTCTCGATTCTCGTAACTACAATAATCAGGTTGTGGATTAATGTTGTTTGCTCTGAAGCCGCCTCTGAATTTAGCAACAGACCTAACAGGACTTATTTTCTTCTTTCTAATGGCTGGATGAAAAGCTCAGATTTGTTGGAGTTCCTCAACAGGGTGTAAGGTATCTCCCATATCTTCAGTTCAGTTCAGTTCAAAGATTTTTATTCATAATAGCACAAAAATTGAGACTTAATGAACGTCATAACATAATCAAGTGAGCATAATATAACATTAAGTAGGTGCCTAATTATTAGTACATAATATATAGGGTGCAATGAACTGGTTTATTGCCAGATGTCGGTGTCGTAAAAAGTCGTTAATTTTGTAGTAGGCAGTGAAGTAGTAGAGTGCACAAAGTGTGCTTTGTACATTTTTTGAATCGAGCTTCAGTTAAGTTCTGTATTTCTTGCGGAATTTTATTGTAGAAGCGTTTACAGTGTCCCATAAAAGAACTACTAACTTTTGTGAGTCTGAACATTGGAAAAGAAAGTTTATGTTTATTTCTAGTCGTATCTTATATGATATCTTAATTATTCACGAAATCCTCTCTTGGCCTCCTCCACTATAAAAAGTGTTAACTAACACGGTGTCTCTTCATCGTAATAATATGGATTTTCTGACAGGCCTTTCGGCCCGATATCCATTCTCAATGTCACATGGAAAAACACGACATATATTTTGTCGTACAATAAATAAGTGTTGATAAATGAATCATACATTTAATTTTGGACGCGTATCGCACGTTTTGATTCCAATTACTGCGTAAAACAGTAATTGTAATAACTGAATTTTAATCGGAGTCGTATTAATAGTAATTCATTTGAATGCGACCGTTTTACTCCGCCTGAATATAATATTGCAGGTATTGTAATAAAAAACATAGTGTACTTTTATATATTACTATTACTACTTTTATTATATTTATAACCCCTGGTATAATTGTATTGTTAGGAAATGTAAAGTGTTCAAGATATAAATTTTTTGGTTTTGTTAAAATTTTAGGTTATATTTATATCTAGGGAGTGGCTACATGCCCAGGAAGGTCTGCCCAGAGGTATTTTTTGGTACCTACACTAACCTAATAGTACCCTATCCGGTTTTTATAAATGGTAGGTTTAGGCGTGATCTATTTATCTGTCCAGCCAGAATCTAGCAGTCACAGCTGACTATAGGAGTGAGCACAGAACAATATATTCCCAGGGAAGCGTGAGAGGCGTCCATAAATACAAAATGGCCGACGCCGTTTTCCACCGTTGCAACGCGTTGCAACGTTTGTTGTCATTTGTACCAAAATCATATACCAATATCAAACCTCCAACGTTTGATCTTAGTCTTTTGATTTTGACATTTGTCGTTCCGAATATTGCCAAGTTGTAAAAATCGCGTAAATATATTATAATATATTTAAAATGGTGTTTTCTTAATCAGAAAATGGTATCAGAGGATAGCTAAGGACCCCCCCCCCCTAATCACCTAAGTCCTTCAAACTTCAAATTAACGTGTTTTTTATTAAAGACCAAACCCTGAAGATGTTTTCCACATCGCCTTTTACCCTCAAGATCACGTAACATTTATTTTTCATGTGCAAACGAGTATTACAGCAATGAAAACAAGCAATATAGGTTTCCCACCCCGTTTCGAGTAGTTATAGTGTAGTGTAAGGGCATGTGTGGCTGTCGTAGACCAAATACCTGAAGGATTTCTACATTATAATGAGATAAAGGTAGGCAGTCGGAAAGGGAATTTAATACAATACCACACTGTCAGTCACCGGAAAGCCTAACAATCTCCTATGAGATATTCCCTAAGGGAGGCAGTCTCTTACGACCGTAGGAAATACTTGGACCCCACAGCCCTGCACGTCCTCCTTGGGAAGTGCTGACGAGCCACACATTATTCTCAAGACGTAAACTTCCCGGTTCTCGATAGAGAACCTGGTGGGTTACCACAACGTCTTATGCCGATTCAGATTAGGAACCTAATTTGATCCGCAAAATAACCGTGACAGTCTTAAAACAAATCTTGGTATGGTATTAGGTAAATAAAACCCATTATGTTCTTGTTTGGAACCTAATTTGAATCGGAAAAAGATTGTGGTAACCCCCCTGGCCAAAGTGTGATCTTTCAAATACACTTGACACTGGAAAAATTAACCTCAAAAGAGGTTCGGACTCTACTTATAAAAAGACGAAAAAGACCTTGTGTATTTGAAATGAGGTTAGTGCTTCACGTGCTTATTTTTCATATCACGAAGGTTATGAAATGGACTCGCCAACAATGACCTCGGACTTAAAAAACCACAACCACACTCCCAAAGACAGATATATTTTTTTTTCAAGTGGGCGGGCCGTAGTTCTTCCATCTTTACTGTTCAGTTGATAGCGTCGCTATTAGTTTTAGCGTTTTAATTTCCAGATATAAGTTAACAAGTAAATAAACAAAACGAAATATAGTATACTCCATTTACAACAAAACCAAAATCAATTAATTTATTGTAAACTTTTTCTATTAATGTTAAATATTATCATACGATCTCACGGCCGCAAAAATATCTGACAGCACCTTATGGCCTTAGCATTACGTGCTATTAGATATTTTTGCATGGCGGTACCGTAAACCTTTAGAAACTTTAATGATAATACGGAGAAATAATTTCTAAACAGTGGCCCACACAATTTTTTTTCTGTTTCAATAATTTTATAGAACGATTTATTTTTTCGTCTATTTCAACATAAATCACTGACTTTTTGGTATGTTTTCTGAAAATATTTATTAATTTGGTCTCTTTAGACAAAACATTTAGCAAGGCAGCAACAGTGGGCTTACTTCGGCCCAGATATCGGTTTAATCTACTATGCCACCCTTCTACATTATTTGTGGTCCTAATCATTTCTTCACTACAGTGACATACTTTTGAAAAGGGCATTTCTTTCATCCATTGCTTATCAAAGTATTTGTTAAACATTGTAACCTCGTCTCCTGACGGACTCATGCTCATTATATACATATGACCACTATGCGTAAAATCTTTCGGTAATCGAGCTAAACCAGCACATCGGGCCACGTGTCTTCTCTTCACTTTCGACGTTATTTTTAATTGTGTCGCTTTACAATACAGGCATCGATTTTAGTGATAATAGCATCCTTTGACTAAAATACTGGGATAAATTTTCCTGATTGCCCTCATTACAGCTATTTCATAGTCTACAGTAATTTTTTCTAGTTCCCAATCTATAAAAATTGACTTGATCAGTATAAATACTATCTCATATGTTTAGTCGTTTTGTCTGGTAGTAAGCAATAAATTAATGGATAAACAGCCGAGCTCATTTCATTGCAACCATGAATCGTGTATAACTGTTTAAATGTGCTAGGTCTTGCTTTAAACGTACCATCAGACAAAATGTGCGTAAAAGTAGGAATTAATTCCCTCACATTTTGATTGCAAAACAAAATAATCCTCTTGCCGTCATTTTCATTATTGTAGTCAGCAAGTAAGAATTTTTTTAATTTCTCAGGTATAACGACTTCTTCACTGGATGTAAACCGAAGTTTTTTTACGCCTAGAACTCTATTTCTTTCATTGTAAAGGCCCGTTTTGACACTTTGGAATTCGGGAATCTTATCAATTAAATCTAGCCCTTCGTTTTCTAGCTTCCACACCATATCATCATCCTGTTTTTTTATGGATTCGAAATTAGTGCTGGTCTTTTCCTTTAGCTCGTCAAGTTCTTTTAGAACTCTATTTCTTCCAAAGTCTTGTTTGCATATATCGTCGCCTTAGTGGTGAAGAGAGCTAAGCCTCACTTTTGACCGAATTGAGTTAAGAACACCACCTTACTCAGCGTTAAACGGAGATTCTAGTGGTGAAGAGATCTAAGTGATAGCTCAACTAGAAGTTGATTTTTCATTCAGACGTGAAAGGAGTTAAATGTAACTAGGAACAAAAAATCCAGTGGTGAATTATATTTTAGCTGCATATGTTTGTTCACCACTATTTATTCGTGTCATAAAAATACTACAAAAATAAGTGGTGAAAAGAGTTACGCCACATAGACTTTTTAACCTCTTACCGACGAGCTATTTCTGGCAACACATTTGAATGGAATAGCGCCCTTTATGACATTTCTTTGACAGCTGACATTCGTTTGCCGCATTTTGTGATTCTCGCGCGTCCGAGCGTGGTTATTTTATTTAAAGCGAAATTACAGTTATTTTGCTGCTTCTATTGCTGACTAAGCAGAGTATTATTGTTTGTGTTATCATTAGTAAAGTGAGTAAACTAAACCCCATCAGACATGCCGCTGAAAGGACAGCGTATTACAAAGCTGATGACAAATGTTTTGGGAAAAAACTGGGAGAATCGCATTATACTTGCAAGTAAGTACATATTTAGTTTACACTGTTCATATTTTTCGACCAACAACAGTGTTAGAATTTTAGTATCCATCGTCCTACCTAACCCGTTTTTATAATGTCAGTATTTTTCGTTATATTTGCAGCTACAGATGACATCGAAATAGCTAATGTGCAGGAGCAAGAAATGAAGTCTGGACCGTCTCAGATGGGATCAACACATCAAATTCTTTCAGGCTCTGCAGTTGTAGACCATGAGACTGAAATACCAGAGAGACATGTACCAGAGTCTCAACCGTTCCATTTCATTGAAGAACATCAACCAGGCTCAGTGTTACCCCGTAAGTCTTATAGATTCTTACTATTTACATATATTTAATAAACTAGTTAAGCTACTTAATAAAATTAAGAAGCTTAGACACTAAATGTGATATCCGTCATCCAAGTGGTCTATCAACCTCACCCATTGTTGATTGACGAGCCAAATGGCCGAGACTGTAGTGACCCTGCCTTCGAAGCCAGGGGACCAGGGTTCGAGTCCTGATAGGAGCAATATTTGTGTGATGTTTGTTCCGTAGTCATGGTTGTTTATCTGTCTAAGCATTGTATTTGTCTATTTATATGTAATGTATTATTCTTGTCTAGTACCCAAAATACAGAGAATCAATGGCAATGTGTGTGTAAAAAAAATGGTCCAGGTACTTGTATGTCCCAGGTATTATGTCAGCACCTTATTTGTTTGTTGTTATTTGCAGCTACAGCTGCATCCGACATTGAAATACCTCATGTGCAGGAGCAACAAATACAGACTACACCATCTCAGTTGGGATCAACGAATCAAATTCCTTCAGGCTCTGCAGTTATAGAACATGAGACTGAAATACCAGAGAGACATGTACCACAGTATCAACCGTTTCATTTGATTGAAGAACACCAACCAACCAACCAACCAAAACCAGGCACAGTGTTACTCGGTAAGTCTTACTATGAGAATAACTAACACAGACTTAGAATGGTCACTTAACTAGTCTAGTTTGAGTTGATGTGCCATTGAACATAAATAAATAACACAGATATAAAAAGGCCTAAGTTTATTAAAATACTGGATACAACATTGGCATGATCCGGCCTTAGTTAAATCTTATTGAGGTTATTCAGTTTAGAATTTAAGTTTTGTTATTTTTATACATAAGTTTCTGGTTTAAAATTATTTACGTTTCTTGCTTCAGATAACGAGGACAGTGACGATCCTTTCTCAGATACAGATTCTGTTGCGGATCCTATGTATGTACCTGACACATCTACATCGCACTATTCCGACAGTGATGAACCAGATGATGAAGCCGGCCATTCAGAGAACCACTGCTCTGAAAATAATAAGATTAACCATTCTCAGAACAAAGAGAACCAACATTCGATGCTTCCTCAGAATGAAGAGGCCCACGATCCTCTGAATTTAGATGAACAGAGACAGGAGAAAATTTTAACAAGGAAACGTAAACGCAACCCAGCTTCTTGGAAAAGAAATAAACAAAAACTGCTAAGGCTTGAAGGGAAAGAGCACTTGTCGCAAAAAGGAAATGTAGTAAGAGGGAGATCAGTACAGCAAGTACAGTGTCATTGCCATAATAAATGTGGAGAAACAGTTTCTTCGTCTGACAGGCAGAAAATATTTGACGATTATTTAAGCCTCCCCGATGAAAGATCCAGATGGGGCTTTATCAGCAGTTGTGTTACTAAATATGAACCAAAAAGGCGTTATCTACGGACAAAAACTGGTACTAATCAACACAGCAATGACGACAACAAGAATTCCAGAAGAAAATTTAGTTTTTCGTACACTCTAACAATGTCTGGAAAAAAGCAGCGAGTATGCAAAAAATTTTTTTTGGCAACTCTAGATATTTCTGGGAAGAAGGTTGAAACAGCGATGAAAAAGTCAGATTCAAGCGGTGTAGTGGAGGAAGACAAACGTGGCAAAAATCCAGCTCCAAATCGTATTTCTGAAGAAAGAAAAGATGGGGTTAGAAACCATATCAGGTCTATACCTGTAACTGACTCACATTATTGTAGAAGCAGTAGCAAGCGAAAATACCTACCCTCTGGCTTGAGCGAGATGCGTTTGTACCAGGACTATGTAAAATTCTGCAAGGAACATGAAATGGAACCAGTAAGCTCCTCCTACTACATACATATTTTTACGAATGAGTTTAATTACGGTTTTTATCGACCAAAGAAAGACATGTGCGATTATTGCACCCAGTTCAATAACAAGTCTGTAGATGAGCAACTAGAGGCTAAAGCTGAACATGAGCTGCATCTTACACGAAAACTAGAAGCCCGTGATCATAAAATAAATGATAAGAAGCGCGCCAAAAACGATCCAACTTTCCATGCATATACAATGGACATGGAAAAGATATTACTGACACCACATTTAGTAGTCGGGCAACTGTATTATAAACGAAAATTAAAAACTTTGAATTTTACTGTCTATAATCTAGCTGACAAGGAAGCCATCAATTATATGTGGCACGAAGCGAATGGCACAAAAGGCGCATCCGAAGTTTCGACATGTCTTTGGAATTTACTCACGAATCTGGATCCTGCAGTGACTGAAGTAACATTCTTTTCCGATACTGCAGCAGGACAAAATCGCAATTCCATAATGTCAGCAATGTTTTTGCGGGCTGTTCGAGATCTACCAATACAAACAATCAATCAAAAATTCATGGAGTCCGGGCATTCCGACATGGAGTGTGATAGTGTTCATTCCACAATAGAAGGCCGAGCTAAACATGCAAGCATTTTTGTACCTGAAGGATGGTACACAGTCGCAAGGACAGCAAAAATCGAACCACCACTTTACAAAGTGAATGAAATGCATTATAAGCAGTTTCTGGATTTCAAATCCTACAGCCAAAAACAAATAACAAATAAAAATAAAGCAGACGATGGAGAAGTAATGAGATGGTTGAAAGTAAAGTGGTTACAATACCGGAAAAACGACGACACAGCTATATATTACAAAACACAGTTAAGCCAACTTGAGTTCAAAAAACTATCCATCCGAAGAACTACCAGAAAAGTTCAAGCAGCGGCTGATGTAGTACTTCCTCTTTACAAGAACCAGTTACCAATTGAGAAAAAAAAACTGGAAGACCTGCAGCAACTCTGCACAAATGGAACTATTCCGTCTGCCTACCATCATTTCTACATGAAAAGTTTACAGTCCTCAATAATGAATGATAGTGCATCAGACGAGTCAGAAGTTGATGATCTGAGTTAATATTTAACTCAGACCTTCAAGATCCTGTCTCGTCGGACAAGACAAAAGTTGAAGGTCTGAGATTAAAGCAGACCTTCAACTTCTGGCCATTATTAGTTTTCGCCTCCGTCTGATTTCATTATTAAAACTTGTATTAATGTGTGTACTAAATAAAAACTTGCCTAAATATCTGTTGTTCATTATTATCTTACCATATAGGTCCTTTCAACACTGTAAATAAATTGAGACAATTTTTATTGACACAATAGATTGACTAATACAAAAGACAAAAGAAATAAATTCGATAAACTCTCTTCACAAACGTTGCTCTTTCAAACAAAACTTGAATTTTTTTTTGGTGGTGAATGCTTAGTAAGAGGGATAGATTCATTCACTATCCTGAATTGTCCATTTTGTTTTTTTTATTATTTGTGGTGAAAAGAGCTAACCGCAAAATTTGCCATAACTTCAAAAATTATTATATGAGCGCACTTTAATCGAACTTAATTAATTGCAACACATAATTATTACCTCCCCACAAAAAAATTACGAAATCTGGACATTAATAGAGGAGATAAAACAAAAAATATTTTTTTGCTTGCACTTCTTTTTTAAAATTGGCCATAACTCGGAACCACTCAAGTGTGGCATAGCTCGCTTCACCACTAAGGCGACGATATGTTCTTTAATTTTAACAATCGTATTTCTCGTAGATAAAGTTATACTGCCTGAGCAACCTCCACTGCTGTTGTTAGTGCAGAGCCATTACGTATTTTCATTCGTATATATATTTTTTCTATGGTATGACCAACCGTTTAATAGTAAAGACACCCCTCCTCTCCGTGTGCTCACAAATTGTAGTTCACTTTCACTCATATTTTCATAACATTTTCGCACACCAAGGCTAGTTTAGACAGTAAAAACACTAAAAGTCATTAAGCCTGTAAGTGCCAAAGGACATTGACACATTTGTCAATACTTTATCAAGTGGCCAGTTAGTAAGGAGTTTAAAGTGATTTTACATGAGTATGTATCTACTCTAAATGATGATAAACATATTTTATTCAGTTACGTATGAGTAATAGATAATCTGTATTAGCAACTCAAAATAGAAATTTCTTCCATCGAAACTATGATTACGTATGAGGAAAAAATGATCTCTGTTTGAAACCGGGTTCGTACAGAGATCATTTTTTCTTCCTTCGATACCAGTTACGAAAGGTCGGTTACGTACACGGCCGAAGGGAATTTTGTATGGCCATTTAAGAAATTCACCACGAAAAAGGGAATAAAAAGCCAAGGAGGACTCTTTCAATAATATCATAAAATATAATATAATATAATATTAAGATACTACATCAATCATATAAGTCTTACATACATAGTGAATATTCAATATGACTTAATTATAATTACAATAGTAAAATAAAATAAAATAAGCTATAATATTAAATAATAGCTATAAATCTTAGTAAGTAAATGAATAAAACAATAACCCTCCCTTCTGAAGGCAGTCATCATCAGGTAAAAAGTAAATAAAATAGGATTTTATTTGAATATTTTGAATTAATAATTGTGGTTATGGTCTCTGAGTTAATAATAATAATAACTATACCTGGGACACTATTTACACACATTGATCTAGCCCCAAACTAGGATTCCCGGTATCTTGGGTACTAGACAACGATACACATATTTATATAAATCAATATTATACTTAGATAGGTAACTAACCATGACTAGGATACAAACATCCGTTCTCATCAAACAAATATTTGCCCCCACCGGGACTCGAACCCGGGACCCATGGCTTCGTAGGCAGGGTCACCGCCGACTCGGCCATTCGGGTCATCATTCGAGCAGCCGCACTTTAGAAATACCGGTCGTAATTGATGTTCCTGAGCCATCTGCTAATTCCCACTATTCATCTTCTGAGTCACTCGAATAGTTTTCACTGTGATTCTGGAATTGAATTATAAAAGGTTCACCTAAATACGCGTCTTTCCGTGTATTTTTAATTTTTTTATTATCACTTTTTTTTCAGATGATGCCAATTGTGTGGGGCTGAAGAACATTCAGTAACTTCGGTAACGTCTGAATTTCTTTTCTTACTGTACAAAATTCATATGTATCATTCTTCATATAGCACCAATGTCAAAATCATCAGTTTCCCTTTTCTTGCCAGGGGTAGATTTTAGAATTCGTTTCTTTAGCCAGTTTCTCTTCATAGATTAGTCTGTAGACAAATCGTTCGGAAAAACCTGTAACAAACTTATTTTGTTTTATTTATGAACAACCAAACTAAATAAATTTAATGATGACATTACTTAAGTGACTTCAGATTGTTTTCGATAAATAAGAATAATTTTAAATAAATACACCAAAAATATTTATTTTGGTGGATTTTGAAATAAAATTACCAACTAGAAAAAAAAAAGCTTTTTATAATAGTTGATTATTTTTTTCCATATCTGGCAGCATTGACCTTGACCTTGACATTGACCTATTGCAGCAGCGACATGTTTATTCAGCTTTTCGCATGGTATTATTGGAGCTTAAAGGCGTAAGATGTTGTCTGTAAATAAATATAAAAATGTTGTTAAAAATCACTTATGTAAAAAAGGTTACTACAAAATATCAGATTATGTAGAAGACAAGAAAGCTTGGGAAGGTGTTTGCTCCAATTCTGTAAAAAATAACGTATAAAGCTGGAGGTTTCTAGTCGCCTCTTTGCCTCCAGCATCTATTCTATCATCCAGCAGCAAACATTGAGGTGACGGAATTCAAATTGAGTTCTATATTTCCCTGTACCTTATACATGTGTTAGTTTAAGATTTGACAGTTTCCAAATGTTACCTATGTGTTTCTTATGGAAATAAACTCTTTTTGAATTTTGAATTTTGATAAAAAAACGTTAAAAATAACTAGCCGTGCATCACTTTTGAGAGGTTCTGGCATTTTATTTGCACTTCTTATAATGCAATCAATATGTGGAATGATGTTTTGGAAATGGCCGTAGTTCTAACTTTGCCCACCTTAACAGCTAACATGGTGGTTCTGTGCTTATTGTTGTTTATAATGGCATGCTTTTCTGTGTGTCGGGTGACACAGACCGCTCCCGGGCTTACGGACACAGCTGAGCATTCTAGAATGTAGGTTCTTTATCCAGATTGCGCTCGAGACGGTATGTGTCTAATTTTCGTGTTAAAATACATATCACTATCGATATTTAACGTTTATGAATATTTTAATAATCATAACCCTGACGTTGAACTTTGGGATTTTCCCAGTATTTAACGTTAGGATTTGATTATTTACTACAGCCAAGTGCGTGCTGATCATTATCACAAAATCTCTTATCGATCGACGACCGGTTTAGCCAAGCGGGTAGTGACCCTGCCTACGAATCTAACGGTCCTAGGTTCGAATCCCGGTAAGGGCAAATATTCGTGTGATCAGCATGAATATTTGTTTCTTAGTATTGGATGTTTTCTATGTATTTACATCAGCATTTATCTTTATAAAATATATCGTCTCTCTTCCGCATAGTGGGTATCTTATAGTATGTATGTGTATCTATGTATTTATTGTATTCTATTAATTTATTTTATAGTATGTGTAGGATGTATTGTGATTTATCTGATAGTATATTGACTTTATTTCTTTCTTTTAACTCTTAATTGTATACGAGGACTACCTCTCTATAAATATTTTTTCCTTTCCTCACAGGTTAGCTGTAAGAAATTTCTTTTTAGAAATAAGCTCACCTTTGCATATTGTTCGTTATATTTTTTCCATTGTGTTTTCTGTGCAATAAAGAATTATTATTATTATTATTATATCGTCGTCTGGTACCCATAACACAAGCCTTGTTGAGCTTAGTATGAACCTAGTTAGAAATGTGTAAGATTGTCCTCTAATATTTATTTATTTATTATTTATATCTTAGGTTTGACACTGTTGACTTCCTTAAAAGCCTTCAAGTCTAACAACAGGCCAATATGATCGGCCGTTATTTTCTTGTCGTAACGATCTCTCAACAGTTTTTATGCCTCCAAGTAGTTATCGTATGTTATTGGCAGATTTTTGATCAGGTGTAATGGTTCATCTCGCAGATAAAATCGCAAGTAGTACACTTTTTGGAAATTATCCAAGCTCGAGTCATTGTGAATCATGGGCCTATAAAGATTTGTAAATGGGGCGTTTTAAGTGAACTTACCGTCAAATGCATTGGCAGCTTTTGCGTCGTCGATGTGTCTAACCAGCCAGCCTGTTTTGCACTAGTTATACTTTCATCAAAGATGCTCAGGATTTTTATAAAATTATCCTCAACTATTGAGTTATCCTCTTGGCTACTGGGTCTAGAGACAATATTTTTGGGAACAGTTTTTCGGACTTTTTGAGTGATTTTACTGAACTGTCTCTTTTCTTAATTACACAATGCGTGGAAGGGGCGAGGTGCTCCTCGTCGAATAGTTTTAAAACCCGCGTCAGAGTGCCATTAATTTCGATACAAATTAAATAAATCGATCCATAAATTACAATTTTTTATTCTGTATTTCTTGCATGACAAATTTTATTTGTTGGTTAATTCGAATTGAAATTGTAATTATCTGATGCAATAACTAAATCAAATTTATTAACTATTTTGCCAATATGCTTGATACAGTTAGTTTAATTTTAAAATGTTTAAATATTGTTATTTTATAATAAATTATTGTTAATAGGTCCCGCCTCACACATGAAGCTATCTGAGTTAACATGCTTTGAAGGGCAGTCGAGAATGATTAGCTGTACATGTCTTATGAATGTGTCTGTGGTTAAAATCCGTTTTGTAAACTAAAATAAATAAATAAGTGTGCTATTGCCTTTTTCTAAGCACCTAGTCAATTCCTCTGCCGACCACGACGATCAAAAAACAATTCGAGTCTATACTGTCTGTACATTCAGTACAGAGTTGGCGAAATGGAATATTGAAAGCCTAGTCACCCGCTGAAATATTCATGAAGTTTGTCATGTGGAGCATTGGCGCGCTTGTAGCGAGTGCGCTTTCAAGTTCAAGTTATCTTACCTACTCCTATGAACAAACACACATCAGCATAGCATCACGATTTTTCTAATACGGGTCCCACGTGCATAAGTAAGTCACTTGCAAGCGTCTTGGTCAGCTCAGATCACCTTACAATTATAAAAAAACAATTCTGTACACCCGTTCAATAGCTTGCGTGCTGTGGCCAGCTAGAGCTGACCTCTTATTTTTCCGTTACGGATTATTAGCATGGCATGAGGTTCAAAATCGCGATGCCTCATAAAGGGATTCGGTAAAGGTGCGTTTAAGAACTAATCGATGCCATTTATACGCAAAATGGGGTATCGAATTACTGGCTGAACGAGGCACGTCTGTGGCCAGTGCCACCCCATATGGGAAAGACGTTAAGCTAAGTACACCGTAAGATTGTCAAAACCGTTCGTTGATACACTAACGTTTTTTTACTCGTAAATTTACTCGTATCTGTCGATAGTTGATCAACTAACGCGTGTGTTTATCAACTAATGGTTTTGACTATCTTACGGTGACACACGTAAGACAGACATACACACACAGAGGCCTCCTCATTCTTTATGCATCGGGGGTTAAAAATACAAGGCATGAGTATTATCTTCGAATGAACATTCTGATTGTTATGATTATGAGTAAAACTGTTTCATTTAAGCTTAAGCTATTTTCTTTTACGAAAATCATTTCGGAGGAATTGCTTACTTGAAAACAAGCAAAGCAATTCTTTCATTGGTTCTAGACATGCGATTACTGTTGTATGCCATCTGTATACCGGTTCAGTTCACTAGGATCCACCAAACAGTAGGAAGGAACCACTTTCGTCGTTTGTATTTGCTAACAAACAGTAGGTAAGTAATACCTTTGTCAATGTGGCAAAAAGTGGTTTGTAAATGTGGGCAAAACTGTGCCTGTTTGAGGTGGCAAGGGCAATATTGCATCCCCTTTTAGTCTCCATTAAAAATACGAGTGGTTCGACGTTCATAATTTATAAAATTTTGAATATTTAGGAAAACACATTTTTCAAAACGGTAACCAATTTTGCGATTTAAAGTTTTGCTTAAATGGGCGTGTAAGCTGTTAAGCTGTAGTAGATTTGGGAACAACATTGACTTAAAACATAACCATGGACGTAAAAAAAAAACACTGTGCGGCTTGGGTAGTAGTCATCTTTAGCTATGTTTTATAGATTGGTAACAACAAACAATAAGGCAGTTCTTATATAGTACTTCCGACAACTTTCGTGGTTTCTGGAAGTTTCGATTTATGGGTCGTGGCGTAAGTGTTACATTGAACTACGGGAAGAATGCTATTTCAGTGTCCAACAAGCGGGTAAGCTAAACACTTGATATTATGTATATAATATCTTCGAATAGAATATATTATTTATTGGGTAGGCTGCACTTAGCTACATAGGTTAGTTAAGTAAGACTAATTTACCCACTGTCTGACGCTGAAAAGAATCTTCGCACTTTTTCGCATCACTGTACATTTTGCATCATCACGTAGTAACTCAACTCTGAAAAATGATGATGGTATGTTTCAAGCACGGCCGCTTTTGGATCATCACATTAATTTGGTCGTATTATCATCGAAATTGTAATTTTCAAAAAATAACTGTATTTCTACGACTTTTTGGTTTGAAAAGTTAATAATTACACACTTATTACGATACGCTAAATGCTAGTGGTAAAATTTTAGCTGTAAAAAAAATACATCCTGCTTATTTTAGGGTCCACAAATTTTCATCCAAATTCTTCACAAAAATTGTTGTTTTGGTGTAACGGCTTATCCTAGGCTTTTGAAATTCGGTGTAGCAATAGTATTGAATAAGATGTATCGTTAGGTGTATCTCGTTTGACTTTGAGTTGCTTTGTTGGGAGATATTAAGCCATTTAGGTATTTAAAGATTTACCCAAAACTCCTAAAAGGTGTGATAATTGAAAAAAGTAATTCTATACAAATTATAAACAAATTACCACGAATATTTATGTAGCTGGCAAGATTTGTGTGTTCAGTAGTTTTCTCAAACCAGCATTTGGTCAAACGTGATCCTAGCAGGAAATGGAATATCTCTGAAAACCGTGGACACACAAAATTGAGTTTTCGGTCACATTTATCACTCACGTCACACTAGATGCCCATATAAGTGAAATCTCTCAATTTCACACTGTCTAGCAGGTTCTAGCAGGAAGTGTTTTGTGAAATATTTAAGCCCCCGTAAACAAACAAATTCTGAAATTTAGGTCTCATTTATATCTTACTAGACACTAAATATGTGCATAATCAAAATCTGTCTAAATCATTCTTTCTTGCTAGAACCACGGTCACCTAAATATGTGCATACTCAGAATCTATCTAAATTCTACTTTCTTGCTAGAACACGGTCACGAAAAAAAAGCTTAATATCTAGATGTGTTAAGTTGTAGGTAGGGTTGCCTCGTGTGGTAACAGAGTTCCCATCATCAGACCCTGGACCTCATCCGGGTACCTCACCAAAGTACCTGTCAAGACGATTCAAACGAGCCAAAACTCGACATGGCAGCGACCTTTATGACAGGGTTCCCATGGCCATCATCCGTCTCCATCAAGATCAGCTCCAATCCTCCAAAAATATTGCATTATACTCCAACTTAAACGTATGTACTTATGCAAAATTTAAGCTCAATCGAAAAAGGGAAAGTGAGTCAAAAGAGCCTTCGATAATTCTGTTCCAAACATAATATATATACCTGGATACCTACAAACAAACAAGTATAAAGCTTGAATGTTGCGCAGGAAACTCGTCAACGACCCTTAATAATACAATGTTGTACCTAGATAGGAACCTATTCGGTATTGTGGTTGTCTGTGCTGCTGCATCTCTTATCATTTTGAAGTATTTCGTCATTTTCATGGTTGCCCTTTAAGTGGCGCTGTTGGCCGTGGATTTTTATGGCAACCTATAATAAGCTCAAAAAAAAGAGCCATCTAGATCTCATACAGTTTTTCGAGGCTACGCTCTTTTGTATAGACTACTCAGTCTTATCACTTATTTGTCTATGGTTTAGGCCAGTAGTGGACTTAAAATTAAAGTATATATGATGAATCGCGTATTTCATAATTCATAATGCGGCTATGAAACTGCGAAAGCGATGTAACACTATCATGATTATACGCGAATATGATCAGATTTGATCATAATGTTATCCGAATATTATTATATTATAGTATTAAGGAATACTTAGATGACAAAACTGCATGGTCCATACCATCTCAGCGCACAGAAATGCGACGAGGGGCGATGGATCAAGTCTATCACTCGCCGGCAAATTTCCTTACACCGAAACCTAACCGTTGTGAAGTCACTTTTTTTAAAAGAAGGTATGGGGGCGTTTCTTGCCGTTTCTTCTTAACCCCGAGGCCCACCTTCCGAAACGGTGTAGTCTCTTTTTTTATACAAAAAATTGACTTTTAGTTATAAGTAAGTATAATTTTGACGTTGAATAAGATTATTTATTTATATATTTATACTCAATAAAAAATGAATCTGAAATCTGAATGAACACATCGAACAACCTTTGTAGTAGCACTGCCTAGTTAAAGGATCTAAAAGTGGATCCTCGTGAACTCAATGACAATCCCACATGTTGTGTTTCTCATTGTAATTGAATTGAAGAAGCGTGGGTTGGAAATTGTTATGTCGTGGGTAGTCTAAGTTCTGTTAGTGTTTTGGAACACGCATTAGATTTGAGGTTAACAATCTGTTTCAGTTCCCTTTGCGGAGTGCTTAATCATGAAGAAATTGTATCGCCTTATACACTGGGCGGAGCAAGGCCATATTCTTCTTGTGCCAGTTGGGGTTATAGGTCGAAATCGGAAGAAGTCTGAATATTTTTTAAATATTAAACTGCACATCAAAAATACTGATTTGCACAGCAAATATCAGGGCAAAATGCTGCGGTAGCTTAGGTTTGCTTCGCTCACCCCCTTTACCCTTCGTGTTAGGTTAAACATGTAAGAATAACAAAATATACTTAAAAAATAAACTTAAGTACATAAAATATTTCAAACATAAAAAGTGTTCTTGTTGATCCTTTTTTGCTGTGCAAATCGGTATTTTTCATGGGCGATTAGATACCACCCATTATTTATTAGCCGATCTCAGTAAGTCGATTTGGAGTAGGACAGATTCGAATGAGGTTCAGATCTGAGAAGGATATATCACTTACTAGGAACATCAGGAAAGTGTACATTGAAAGGTGAAGTAATTTACACTGGAAATTAAACTTCTTCGTTTTAGATAAAATAAAACCAGCGTTTCCCCCTTCCTCTCTCGCTTGCTCTCGTCCTTAAAGCGTCTGTAGGATAGTGACGGACGTTATAAAGTCATCAGAAGAAAGTTCTCGTTTTCATTCTTGATCAAATCAACATACGTGAAGACACTACACCTAGTGGCTTCACATATGTTGATGTGATCGAGAACGAAAATGAGACGTACATACAGGTGACAGTGGAATTTTTAATCTACATAATATGTTCTATTTTGAGGCGCCAGCAAACTCAACAGAAAACTGCAGTATATAATAAAATTTAAATAGACATCGACTAACTTTCGAAAATTATGAGAATGAGGAGGGACAAATCAATTGGCTACTAGACAAATGAAAAATTAAATTAGTTAATGTATTAGATTTGGAACCTTAGACGGTAAGAATAATTTTACATTAAGTGTTTTGCATTAAAGTGTTTTTTTTAGGGTTAGAAGGAAAAAAGGAACCCTTATAGGATCACTTTATTGTCCGTCTGTCTGTCCGTCTGTCACGACCCCTTTTTTTCTCAGGAACGCGTGGAGGTATGATGTTGAAATTAATATCGATTACTTAGGTCTATGGTCCCTTCAAGCTGTAAAAAAATCGATCCGGCCCACCAGGGCTGAATGTCAAATTACCATCTGTCTCGAAACTCATATTGCCTGTTTCCCAAAATGCCTGAAATCCATAACGACACCTTCCACTAATGACTGAATGTTGCTTAATATTTAATTGGGAACTAAGTCCACAGCACGGTTTAAAATGCATATAGTTTAAAAATTACATTAAATTGGGTGAACAAAGCCGCAATTGATAAATTAATAATTACGTGACAGGGGCTAGCCCAGTATGCAGTGCAGTATGCAGTAAGGTAAGTTTCCTCACGATGTTTTCCATCAATGTTAGAACGTCCGTCCGTATAACCGTCTAGTACGTGGTTTTATTAGCATCGGGATTTGAACCTGCATCTCCTGTGTGAGAAGCAAATAGAGATTTTTTTATAATATGGCAGCTCATGTCAAATAGCTTATAGCTATATTTTATTTGTCTGGTCCCATTTCAACAATCATACTCTTAGAGGAGTTTCAACAAAGAGTTTTATTAACCTGAGATCATTCTGGCATGGCCACTTCAAAGACAACTACTTATTAACATTTTTTTTTAAACAAATGACGCTGTTTAGATACTTCAAAATAGTAGATTTCATCAATTTTGCAAAATGGAACTAAAAAAGGACATCGTTTTCACTGAAAATCAGAAGGGGAAGCCTTGCCTTCTATATGATGGACACAAATATAACTTTGGAAATTCCAATAAAAGTGGCAACTCTATTTGAAAATGTACTAATCGCCCCGATTGCAACGCATCAATGCTCTAAGAAACGCCATAGTGAGGTCCAGCAGCTCACATGTGTGCGAGGTAAACCATTCTCAAAATATTCGAGATAAAGTAATTAACGACTGCAAAAAAGAAATTCGCGATAAAATTACACCAATAAAAAAAAGCACCTGGCAAACTATTATGAGAGAAGTAGTAATGAAGACACCGAAGACGTTGAAATGCCTTCGTATGAAGAAAAAAGAAGCGCTCTTTACCGAACAAGACACAAATTTTTGGAACAAACCAGAACCGAATTTTCCGAACTAAAAGACATGACAGTGCCCAAAATACTAGCTGAAAGTTTCCTCGTGGCTGAAGATGGTGACACAGAGAAAATTTTAATTTTTTCTACAAAAGTGGGCCTTGAAGCTGCGAGAAATGGACAGTCGAAGCAGTATTCGGGTGATGGGACTTTTAAAAGAGTCCCAAAACCCTTCTATCAAATATATACTGTACATATAGATTTGAGTACCAGCGTCGAGGTCACAAATGTGATACCAGTACTGTACGCTTTATTACCTAATAAGACTGATAACACGTGTTCGTGATTTCAGTCTTATTAGGCTTTTCAATTTAATATGGCACCAACTGTCTATTACTATTGATATTTTCATGTGTGACTTTGAGAAAGCACATATGAACGCCGCCAAGTCAACTTTTCCTGACGCAATTATAACTGGGTGCTACTTCCACTTCAACCAGGCAGTTTGGAAGAAGGCAAAGGCAATAGGAATCTGCGAGCACCCTGCTGGACGACGTATTACCCGGTTGTGTGCTAGTCTCCCGTTGTTGCCAGCGCAACATATACCTACCTGTTGGCAAACCATTACAGAGAAAATGGAAAAATCAGAAAAAATGGGCCAATTTCAAGCATATTTTGAAAAACAGTGGGTGAGCATGGTCCCTACCATTAGCTGCGAAACCGATAAGCGCCGCCGCAGAAATAATGCTTTAGAAGGCTGGAACAGGCAGCTTAATATAAGAAAGCCACACAAACCAACACTAATTCGCTTCATTTATGTGATAAGAAAAGAAGCACAATACACACGTACGAGAAACGCGGTATTATCAGGTGCGCGTCGAAGGTGCAACGAAATAGCCTTCGACCGTAACTTCAAAAATCAGCTGCAGGAGCTAAATGACGACAAAAAAACCTCTTTTGAGTTCTTAGAAAGTGTAGCAACATTACGGAAACGTTACAACTAAATTATATTCAAGTATGTCTACTGTAGATAATATTCAATTGAACCGTTTTCTTATATATTTATCTATCCCGCACTATCCCACATTTTTTAATGAATTAAGAATATGCCTATTTTTTAACAAGAATTAAACTTAAGTTAGTTTTACTCTGACACTCTCTTAGTTTCTTATAAAAATCATATAAGGTCAAAAGTCAGGAGGTACCTACGAAGTATATATTTGTAACGACTGCACATCGATTGTCATTTTCTTTTTTCAGGCATATGGAAATTATGTTATTATAAATTTCAGTCATTTTGGGAAAGAGACAATATGAGTTTCGGGTGTTACAGACAGATGGTAATTTGACATTCAGCCATGGTGGGCCGGACCGGAAAAAATTAAACTTCTAGGTCCACGCAATCAAAAGATACCGCGATATTATGACATAATTTTTCTGATTTTGCTGAATTTGTATGAACTCGCGTAGAACTCGCCAGGGAATCAAAACCTATAGGGTACTTCCGGTTGGCCTAGGATCATGAAATTTGGAATGAAGGAAGGTCTTATAGAACAAGTAAAGGGAAAAATCCGAAAACTGTAAATGTCTGTCTGTCTGTCTCACCGTCAGTTAAGACTTTTTCTCAGAAACGAATGGAGGTATAAAGTTGAAATTAATATCGATTACTCGAGTCTGCGATTTCTTGAAGTTGTGAAAAAATTATACTTATAGGTCAACGCAATCAAAAGATACCGCATATGTCTCAATTTTGGCTAGCCTATCCCATATGAATTGTATTATGTAAATATTTTAAAAAGCATTCTATCTATTGTTTGTGCCGCTTTGGCTCGCTGTAATGGAACAAACTCTTATTGATAATAATTAATTAATAATAAATCGATTATATTTTAATTTTATTTTATTAATCAGCAAAAAGTAAAACAAATAAAAATAAAATAGTAAATGAATGAAAATATAAGTATAAAATAAGGGTTTGCTTGCGACTCTTGCGAGGTCTTCTGTCTGTCTGATCTCTCCTCCACAGACCTGCTAGTAATAATAGGAAACTGACAGAGTGTACGGAACCCTTGGTGCACGAGTCCGACTCGCACTTGACCGGTTTTTATTTTACTTTGCTTCGGTTGTGTCCCTGCCTCGGCAAAGGCCTCCCCTATTTTGGACCACTCTTTGCTGTCCAGTGCCGCCCCCAGCCAGTTCGGCAGAAACCTATCAATGTCATCCCGCCATCGAATTAAAAGAAATAGTAAAACATGAATGTAGCCCATTAATGTCTCCATCGAGGGGCACGAGTAAGATTGAGCCATACTCCACCACGCTGGCTCAGTGTTTTCAAGCTGCCCTGCCTTTACGACTACTACCACCGAGTAGCGATAGTAGCCGGGACCTATAGATTAACGTGTCATCCAAATCACGGAAGCGCCCGAAATAAATGCCACATAGAAACGAACACCCATCACGTCCGACAACCCGTCCCAACCCGTCTCGGCCAGATGTTGCTACCCGCACGATCGTTTCCGATGTGCGAAAACCGCTAGGCCACGGACTTTTCTAGGTTAGTTAGTACTAACCTCGGGTAAACTTTGACATCTAATGAACAATGAGTGGCAAAGTTGATATATACAGCAAATGCCGTAAACGTTTAAGGCATGGAAGTCATCATCATATTCATCATGTTCATTTGCCGGGCAAACCCGTTCCTCTCATGCCTTGTCCCGCGACGAAACGGTAATATTTGCGAGCCGACACATTGTCATTCTTCTCTGACTTTGCCCCGCATAGGATTGAACGTCATCAATAATGCAATGTCTCCACGTTGCGCGTTTGGACCTGTTTTTCTATTTTATTGATAGTGTTTTGCTATTCTGTCACTTCGAATGTCAACGTCATTGCCGTTCGTTGCCCTAGCGCTTTGGATCCTATACGTTGATGAGTACATTAACAGGATAAGAAACTTTCTCTGTGGAAATTAAATATTTAGGGCTCTGAACCTTTTCGATATTTTCACCTCTATGTTTAGACATAGAGGTGAAACCATGACCAGGGAAACTGATTTTACCCTTCTTCCAACAACAATGAAGTCAACAAATCGACTTTATTGAAAATAAAAGAATTGCAGTAAATTATTCTTACAATAACATTAGCCGTATTCTCTATTTACTATACTTATCATAGAGAAGAGATTAGAGAGAAGAGAGAGAGCTACAGATATAAATATGATTTTGTTTTACAAAAAAGGGCGATCAGGGCGATATATCTATTAGATGCTAGGGAATCATTAAGAGAAAAAAATCAAAGAAATGAATAAATACACTTACGGTTACCTGTCAATACGAGGATATTATGCATGTAAGAAAAAACGTAGGTTTATTTAATAATGTAATATCCATATAATGTAATAGCCATACAATTAACACTGGAAATTGAAGTAGGTTACCACTACCATTATTTAGACTAAGTAAAGTAGGCACATCATTCATGGGGCACTGTGTTCGCTTCTACAATAAAATACCACAGGAATTATTGATCTTTCCTGAAAAGAGGTTCAAAAACTATGTTAAAAATGCGCTGATAAGATAGTCCTATTATAGTATTAAGTAATACTTGGATAACAAAACTGTATGGTCCATACCATGACCCCCGTGGCGCAGCGGTTGTGGCTCTGCTTACCATGCGAGAGTTTCCGGTTTCGATCCCCGGCTGGGGGTAAAGAAAAAAAAACCCCAGGTCTTGGATGTTTATATGGTGTGACGTCGCTGTTTCTGCTTCCCACGACACAGGGTATCAATGTATGTGCCTGTATGTAAATGTTCATGTTCATGTTATCACTCGCCGGCGAATTTCCTTAGACCGAAACCTGTTGTGAAGTTACTTTAAAAAAAAGAAGGTATGGGTAGTTTCTTGCCGTTTCTGCTTAACCCCGGGGCCCACCTTCCGACACGGTGTAGTCTTTAGTCTTTTGTTATATATATAAAAAATTACTTGTAGTTTTCGTTAATCTGAGGTCTGATGCGTATTGTGCTCAACAACGAGGCGATGATGTCGATATGGATTTTAGAAACCTATGAAGGTGCCTCTAAAATGATATATAAATAAATAATTTTATGACGGGGAACTATGAGAATACAAAAAACGCGTCGCGAAGACGCGCGACGGGCAGCTAGTATTTTATATAATATATGCAGAGCTTAAGGTTTTAGACCTTTCATAAAAAACACGAATGTAAAAGTTTAGTGCGAAAGTTTTGACTCTGATAAAGTTTATCTCATATCATGCTCCACATTGAGGCGATTTTCGGACCTTGTTTTTAGTGTCACTAAATTTGAGAAAACACTCACATACTAGGAGGTAGTAACAAACGGTACTAACATTTTTAGAGCTCTGTCTGCGATAATAGGAAATTCAGCACCTCCTTTATGCCAAAATGTAAAGAGATCATAATTTTGGAAAATCATTTTTAAAATGCTATCCTCACCTAGTTTGGCAATGCTTCTTTGGCTGAAACATCTTCGTGCTTAATTATAAAATTTTAGGAAAACTTAAAAAACACGACTTCAATCAAACCCTTGTTACAAAACATACCCATTCATGTCTTCATTAATTTAAGAGATCCCTTTTTTTCTCCATGAACACTTTTATCAGATCCTGACTGGCTTTGATAATTCGTTGAGAAGCTCTCCTGGTATCTACGTCACCATCACTTCCATTTCAACATTACGCATTATGACAAGCATACACTGACCTACTTTAAGAAAATTATCATATCGCAAGTTGTAGGATACCCGGTAAGGAGCGGTCTTCTTCATCATCTTCACAAAACGAAGCTTTCCGAGAGTAAATGCAAGAGTTACTATGAAAAATACAAAAATCGCTACGGGTCTGCCTTAAATATTTGAAGAGATCCCTCAATTTCTCCAGGATTCGAACATCAGATCCTGACCTGGTGCCAATGGGACCATCGGAGGGTAACCTTATCATACACAAAATACAAATCAGTTTATCCGCCTTAGAGACAAAGATGAACACACACAAAAAAAACATAGATCCCGACGAAATGTAAACCTCCTCCTTTTGTAAAGTCGGTTTAAATATTATCATCAGCATTATCATTATCCATCTGTCTGGCAAATATGGCTGCAGTGAGCTTATTACTGACAATAAATGCTGAACCACGATATTTTTAAGCGTGTTTTTGTCCGCTTTGTCATTGAACAGTTTCTTACAAACTTGTGTAAACATCGACATATACCCTGATCTCTGCGTTTTTAAGGTTACATTGTACGCACAAAACTTGCATTTTTTATCCTGAGCTGATTGTTCTGCGTCATTTTCCTGGCAATTAAATATTCAGACTATTAAGCTCGCATCTTTGTTCCGGAAGAGGGTAGGCAGAGAATACAGGACTCCACTTGCTACGATCCTGGCATATATCTCCCGCTTCCTCATCATTTGCTGTCTTTTTTTCGAGTAAAACTCGTTTTTTGTTCCCTGGTTTGTAGTCTAAAACTAGCTTATTAGCCCTGCAAAGTACCAGTTCTAACTCCGCAGCAATTACCCCAAGGTTAAGAACCGATGATTAAGACGGCTTTAAACGTAAACTGCCATCCGAAACACACAAAATCACAGTGAGCAATCCCGTCCGATTGTTTCAGTCCAAGGCTGCAGCCCAAATGGTCATTGGCGCCAGCGTATTGTGTTTAAACCGATTACTCCAGGACACTGTCCAGAGCAGTCACTCGAAAACGGAATGCGGAATCCTGGAACACGGTATTAGGGTTAGGCTCCAGTATTACACATGTGAGATATGGCCCGCATCGGTATCGATGACCGAGTGTAAGTTAGTGTTGGCCGACTGGTTTGTGCCTGTCGTTAAACAATCGAGACTACCGATCGATTGTTGATGGTATGCGCACGGTGTAAAGGTCCAAATTCGTAGCGAGTGAGCAAGACAGCTAGCTTACTAGTACCTACTACGCTCGCTGTCTCGCTCGCACCTTGGCGATACTTTGTCTGCAGCTGCGAGAGCTAAGAACTTGTACCTTAGCAGAAACTTTTTTTATTTTCGCTTCTACATACAAATCGGTCTCAATGAGGCCCAAAACATATCTTCTTCTCAAAACAAATATTAGTACCACTGACTCACATATTTAATAGTAGCATATCAGCTGGGCGCTTTCCAAAGTGCTGGAAAAAAGCAGCGGTAATACCAATCTTCAAGGGCGGTCAAAGAAAGGAACCCTGCAACTATCGTCCAATTTCACTACTAAGCGCTCTCTCCAAGCTGCTGGAAAAGGTTGTCAACAAACGCCTTATAGCATATCTAGAATCACGCCAACTATTAGCTGAAGGACAGTACGGGTTTCGCCGAGGCAGGTCTACGGAGGGTGCAGTCACGGACCTTCTCAAGGTTGTCAGCACAGAGCTGGATAAGGGCAAGGCTTGTGTCGGCATATTCCTGGACCTGGCCAAGGCTTTTGACACTGTCTCACCAACCATATTGTCACGTAGGCTGGAAGCCATTGGCATCAGAGGGATCGCCTTGGAATGGTTCTCCAGCTACTTAAACCTCAGAACCCAGTGTATCAAAGTTGGTCAACACATCAGCCCATGGAGCAGCATACCATTTGGTGTGCCGCAGGGCAGCGTCCTCGGCCCGACCCTCTTCCTAATTTACATCAATGAAATCTGCAACTTGTTCAGACATAAAAAGGAAGTGGACGTGTTCTGTTACGCCGATGACACTGCTCTGATATGCTGCGGAGAGTCATGGAAACAGACTCACAAACTGGCTACGACCTGCATGCGCGAGGTCAATAACTGGCTTCAGAATAGTCTACTGACATTAAACACCAGCAAAACAAAATTTATCAGTTTTCATAAGACAGCCGCATCCCAACCACCCCCCGAATTCGAAACTGTTATGCTACACTCTTGCCCGACTGATTCTCATACATGCGACTGTCCCGGCATATCTAGAGTGGCGCAGATTAAGTATCTGGGAGTTATCCTGGACGAGAAGTTGACTTTTGCACCTCATGTCTCTAGTATGGCGAGCCGGGTACGCAAACTAATCCCAATATTTAAGCACTTGCGACAGGGAGCTGATCCGGAAGTTTTGAGGCTGGTCTACCTGTCCTTCTGTCAGTCCTTGCTTGTATACTGCATCACAGCATGGGGAGCCACACACAAAACCACGCTCATAACTCTGGAACGAGCACAGCGATCGATCCTAAAAGTGATGACGAGGAAACCGTTCCGCTACCCCACAAAATCAATCCTCAGCGAATGCAATGTACTTTCAGTACGCCAACTTTACATTCTCAGGGCATCACTTCTCCAGCACAGTATTTCAATTAATGCAGAGGATTTCCCCCGTCTCTTGGAAAAAAGAATTTATAGGGTGCAGCTGCCAGCAGTGAACACGACATTTGCGAAAAGGTTCAGTTTCTTCGCTTTGCCACACCTATACAATACAATATGCAAGCACAACGAAGTCAAAACTACCACTGTACGCGAGTTAAGGGTTAAGCTCTTGAAGTGGCTAGTGACATTAGATTATGATTCCACTGAAGCGCTTCTAGTCTAAAACTCCTCTTTCTAAAACAAATTCAGAATTGCTTATTTACTTATTTATCTATCCTTATCCCTAATTATATATAGATATATATTGTTTATGTGTGTAGTATATTTTATATTACTATTTCAGTGGTCTGGAAGGGTTTGGTCACCTTGGTATGTAAGAGTTCCCTAATTACAATTACTTTTTATTTTATTGCTGTTGCTATCCCAAACTCAGGACAACACAACATTGAAATTTCATTATAGACCTCCACGATACAGGTTATACCTAGTGTGTGGGTCATAAGCATAATATTAGATTGTTACATAACTTTCTGGTAAATAAATAAATTTTTAATTTTTAATTTAATTTTTAATTCTACTTCTTATCGTGCCTCTCTGCTATTTGAGTTGGCGGTCAGCTTTTTATTCCAATAGAGAAGAGCATCAACATTAGAAATACTATTGAAAGTACATTTGCTATCTTAAATGGTTTAATGGGATCGTGCTGCCATTTTATAAAATTCAAGCTGTTGGCTTTTATAAGACAAATCAGTCATAATTGACAGACGTCACCTATATGTACTGAAGATTCTATCATGGGGGAACTAAAATATTTAAACAATATTAGCCTTAATTCTTCACCTACAGCCAGATGACATCTGCCAATTAGGACGCAGTATGTTATTTCCTCATAAGACTTAAAAGGTTAAATCGTACAAAATAGTAGCTCCGAATGGAATTAATCGATAGACAGATTGTCGATTGTCGACCAACCCTATATCCTGGCAATACAGGAAATTATGTGCCAAACGGTCGTAGCGCTGGCGAGTATAGTTGTGGTTACGTAAACGACCGAGTTAACTGATTGATTTGTATCAGTGCAAATAGTTATGGTACATTTAATAACTGTGAAATTAAGTGAGCTATGTCGGGGACCAACACAATTCTATGCGCTGTGGTTTCGCACGTGTAAGTAGCATTTTATAATTAGTGTTTTTTGTGCATTTGTCCATCTCCATGGTGGTACCTATGTCTGTGCCAAGCAAGAGTAATCAAAACTGATTGGCGGTATTTGATGTGAACAGGTAACAAACAGAGATACTATCAGATATACAATACATATTAAGTTCGGACTTTTTTGCAATTCGTAATTAAAATATCCATTAAAAAAAACAAAGAGGTAGGGCGTCTTTCATTTAAGCAATTAAATTAAGTATCATTATTTGGTATCATCACCCTCTACAAAAATGTATGGTTTTCAATTAAAATTATAAAATCATTATAATTATTATTATTTAATAAGAATAAAATTTAATTTCAAATATTATCAGAATTTTGAATGCCGTATCGAAATTTCGGCAAAATCAAACTTTACTTTCAATATTTATACGAAATGTTCAAGGAAAAATAAGATATAAATTAATGGAAATAATTTTAATTCATTTAAGGAACAAGAAATGCAAACTCGCAATTATAACTTTCACTGTAAAAATATGCATAGGGGGTTCTTAATTTATATGAATAGAACTTTCAGATGCATTTCCGTATGCTGAACTGCTCGTAATGCGGCTGCTTGTAATTTAGTACATATTGAAATATTTGTTCTAGGTGTGAGAATGCTATATATTTTGCAAAAGCGGTTTTAACTCTCGTTAAAGTCATAAGACACATTGTTCAGCAGTTTCACCATCATGTTTAAGATCTCATCCGCGTCGGAAAGGTATATGGTATTGTCAAGTTGTCGTTGTCGAATGTCCTACAACCCCAGCTTTAGTCCCTTCACGCTTTTGTCTACCGTTTCTTACAGTCGACTGTGCATTTTCTAAAAACGGTATTTTTTTATCTCCGTCTTTTTCATTTAAGATATTCTCCAAAACTGTTTGATTACTCAAGTCTGCGATTTCTTAATGTTGTGAAAAAATTAAACTTATAGGTCAACGCAATCGCAAGATACCGTATATCTCTCAATTTTGCTGAAATTGCTTGATATTCGCAAGGGAATCAAAACCTAGAGGGTACTTCCCGTTGACCTAGAATCATGAAATTTGGCACGAAGCAATGTCTTATAGCACAAAAATAAATATAAACTTAAAACAGTGTTATTACGATTTTACTCCACTGCTATTGCAACCAAAATCTTTTTCTCTCCATCCTTACCGAAACCACGCAGGAGAAGTGCATTGACCTCGACGTGACCATATTCAGGTTAATCTAGCTGGATAATTATTAACATAGCCTTTTCCCATACGAGCTAGCAGGGGCACAATTGTGCACTATTTTGGTCAGTTATTCTATACTCCATTTTGCGTGACAGGGGACTAGCAAACAAACTTTTATTGATAATAATTAATTAATTAATAAATCGATCATATCTAAGATAACAATAATAAAGATAGATTCGACCTCCTAGGACCAAGGAAACGCGAGTAATCCAAAACATATGAATGTTTACCGATATTATCACTAGATGGCGTTGGGTGTTTCCTGACTCGCGGTATGGTTGTGTTTTTGTGGTGATTTAAATAGCCGACATGACAGTGGATGAGATGGGAACCAGTGGACCAGTTTGTCCAGAGGCTGGCGAAGGGCATGTTCGCGCGTGTGGATAGCTCACAACATCCGCATATCCGCGACATGGCGCCGTACCACGCGCGCCCGCCCGACCGCCGCCGCCTGCCACGCGACCTGGTTGCCTAGCCGGCGATCATCCAACGGAACACCCCTCGTGAGAAGATCTCCACCGCCCGCGAGGGCCCCCCGATGACCTGTCCATAGGAGTGGACAGAGGCGCTTCTTCAGGAAGAGATCCGATGATCTGACCCTGACTCCCCACGCCCCAGAATGGGTGCGTGAGATGATAACTTGCTTGCTTGCTTGGCGGTTAATTTCTCTCCAGCCTCCCTCTGAGGGCGAAGCTCGGGATCTACAAGACCTATGTGAGATCCCGCCTCACCTGCGCGGCTCCGGCATGATACGCCCTGTGCTCGGAGACGAACAAACGGAGACTCGAGCCCAAGAGAACCTCTCTCTGCGTACCATCGTCGGCGCCCCCCGCTACGTGAGGAACGCGACAATCCAGAGGGACCTAAGATGGGAAACCGTGGACCAGTTTGTCCAGAGGCTGGCGAAGGGCATGTTCGCGCGTGCGGATGCATCACACCTTCCGCACATCGCCGAACTGGCGCCGCACCACGCGCGGCCGCCCGACCGCCGCCGCCTGCCACGCGACCTGGTTGCCTAGCCGGCGATCACCCACCCACTGCATACCAGCGCCACAAGAAGACCACCGTCGGCAGGGGCCATCCGATGACCTGTCCACAGGAGTGGACAGAGGCGATTCTTCGGGAAGAGGTCCGTCGACCTGACCCCGACTCCCCACGCCCCAGAAGGGGTGCGTGAGATGACTATGAAGAAGAAGAAGAAGAAGAAGAAGCGGTTAATTTGAATTTCATATTCGAATTGAACGTTTGGTGTCTTGTTTGTCTTGGTCTTCTCTTCTCTTTATTGTCTGGTCTGGTTTGGTTTGGTTGGTGGTATAGTACTGACATGTCTTCAATTTTATGAATTAGCAATAAGTAAAACAAATAAAAATAAAATAGTAAATGAATGAAAATATAAGTATAAAATAAGGGTTTGCTTGCGACTTTTGCGAGGTTTTCTGTCTGTCTGTTCTCTTCTCACAGACCTGCTATTAATAATACTTATTACTCCTAGGTCCTAGCTAAATTGTTACGACTCAATTCGATACAAGTCGAGAACATGCAATAGATACCTAATAATGAATAATACACATTCATAGGGACTTGTAATATTTTCTAAATATTAAATATTGTATAACTTTCAGAATCATATCAGCGAATTTCATTCTAGCCACCTAGAGCAGGGTTACCTGTAATATAGTTAATGAAAGATTAGGCAGTTTATTTGTATCTTATTGAGTTTCAAATAAGTCGTGTCTTACGTGTCTATGTAAATACATACATTTCACCTTCATAAAAAATAAAAAACACATTGTAAATAATTAACATCCTTTGTGATTGTGACTTTGTGGTTTTAGTTCATTTCTTATCAGGATTCAGTTTATCATTTAAGCATTTGGCTACAGTTAACTTAATAGTTAACAAACAAACCATCTTGCACCATGTGGTATGTATGCCCCCGATGGCAGCTGTCTATTTCATGCTATTGCGTTTTCAATTTATAATACAAATAATTTCGACCAAACGCAATATCTGAGAGCTAAAATAGTTATCTATGTTAATGATAATTAGGACGAATTTAATTTGTATACAATCAATGCCCGGGGAGACCCTTTCTGTTCACGAGAAGAGTACGAGTTGCAAAAAAGTCACGATGCTGCAACCCAGAATTATTGTGATTGTTTTATTTTATTGTATTACAATTGAGGAGTGTCTGTTGAACAGGTCCTATATCTATATTATTGTCATAGGGAAATAGGAACCTTTTAGTGTCAGCCTATTTTCCTATGGCAAGATAGATAAGATATTTTGAAAATGTTCTGAACAGACAATCCTCAATTACAAACAGGTAGTATATGTAATTTTTGTGTGAAAGGCCACTGCAGTAACCACGCACGCCTATAATAAGTCACTAAATACTACGCTCTGGGGGGATAGGTCATGGTCAAAAAAGTCTGCTTTAATTAAGTACAAAGACTTCTCACTAGCTTTTAAATATTAATTCATAAATTACTGCGTCTCTATTTATGTTGTAGATCTTCACATTAAATGAATGAAATAATTAAAGAATATACTTTTTGAGCGTTGTTTTCCCGGGACATTTGTAAACAAAGACGTCATCATAAAATATAATAGGTTACTGACAGCGTGTACGGAACCCTTGGTGCGCGAGTCCGACTCGCACTTGACCGTTTTTTTATGGCAGTCAAGCTCTATTCTCAATTTAGGTTTTAGTAACATTTCATTTCAGTTATATATCTGGCAACATTATAGAGCCCAAGTGGGTCCCTGGATTAGAGTCCAGAGATCGCGTGATGTGGCTTATCGTTTTCACCCTTAAGCCGCCCTGCATGCATGTAGGTAATAAATCTATGGCAGCCAGTCAGGTAAGCGCGATTTTTCACCTCATAAAATGTTGACTTAATGTACGGAAAACGTATGAATATGTAGAAAATAAGACGGCCGCCGTTTCTATAATAAAATTTGAAGCGAAAACGCGTGCGTGCAATATATGCGGGTAAAACTTTATACTTTTACAAAAAAGTGACTAAAACTTTCATACATCACTCATAATTGAGGAATTACGAACACGTCGACAAAGTACAATGTATCGAGGTACCAACATGGTTTACTGTGACTCATTATGTGGGGTCTATTTGATAGTTCTATGGCCGACTTTGAGTTGGCGCCGTTTTTATTTACCCGAGGTAGTAAGTAGGTTAGTACAAGCCGCCAAAATTATGACGTCATAGCGTCCGACACTGCAGTTGGCTTCCAACAGTGCGTGATGTTGCGGACGGACACTGTCCATCCCGCACCGACGCACCATGGGAAGAGTATAGTAAATTTTATTGATTATGTGATTATTGTGTATCCACTACTTTTATGATTGTATCATGTTATGTTAATGTTAAAACTTTTTTACGACAATCAACCATGGAATACATATGTTTCATCAAACAATAAATATCTTTATCTTTATCGTCCGTGGTAGCGCAGACACATCCGTCACGGAGCGTCCGATCCGCGGCGAGGAGGTGTCTTCAAAGGTGCGGTGCGAGCTTTGCATTGTGGAATGACAATCGGCTTCGAATCTCAAGACCCACACAGACTAAAACGAACCGTTGTAATGGCCGCATAATCCGCACTATCACGCACCGTGGGAAGCCACCTTTACGGGCGATAGCGAGCAAGAGAGGGACGGGAACTCGCATTCCAGTGCCAAGTTACATAACTTAGGCCGGCAGAAGGTTGTATATTTGACAATCCTATTATTACTTTAATTAGATAGTATAATAATAGTACCGCAGCAACTCGCTCAAGCAATCGAATACATTTTTATCAATTTCAAAAAGGATAGTGCGGAGAGAAAAACAGCGCGCTATTTTGAGAAGAAAATAAACCATTTGCATAGCCATTGGTATGAATATGAACGAAATTTTAATAAAATGTCTGCATTTTATTAAAGCCAGGAGAGAAGCAGTACATTATGAACGATAGGAAGGCAATGCGTGAAAGATATACCAAAATCAGGGAGTATATTCTGGCTCAACAAACTTCGGAAAAGAGAGCGGACGCCCGTTCTCAAACCAGATAGTTTTGTAGTCCAGCCTCCGGCGTTTGGAGTCCCGGCGGGGCGAGTAGCAGTGACCACCCGCTGGCTTCTAGCGTAACAGCAAGCAAGACCGAGGAGATGTTGAGGAAATAACAGAGAAATTTCAGGGCTTTCTATCGTACCTTATCAGCTATAAGTATGGATGCAGTATCTGAAAAGTGGGAGTTAGAGGATCTTCTCAGCACCATACAGTCCCGCTGGGGTACAGTCGACAAATTGCACTGGGTGTTAGACATCGATTTGAAAGGCTTTAATAAAGATTACGACGATGCTTACTTCATTTACGAAGGAAAATACGAGGCCATAAAGAAAGACATAAACAATAAGATGAGGTCCGTTTCTCACATCGGGAAAACGATCCCTTAAATCGATTTACCTATTTTTCCGGGAATTGTACATTTCCGGGAACAACAGTTGGAATTCATTCAAAGACTTTTTCGGTGGTACTAAGAAGTTGTCAACAAGAATGTTCCAACATTGGAATGCCCGGCAACAGTTTGTTATGTCCATTTGGAAGGCAGGTTTTATAAAGGGCAGCATATGCTTGATGGGGCTAACAGGTTTATTCTTACTCTTATAGATTTCTTGCTTGAGAAATCGCACAGTCGGCACCAGCTTTCTTGTCCATTTTCTAAGTGTGATATCATTATTGCTGGGTATCTGAAACATTGAATAAAGCTTTATGTCACATAGTCATAAATGTTAATAATAGAATTAAGGCTATCTATCAGTCAGAGTCAGAGCAAAGTTATATATTATTTTCCATATTCTGCATATCTGTAATAAGCTAAGGCTTGATACCAAAAACGAATGACAAAACAGTCAACTTACTTTTCAGGTTGCGAGATGTCATCAAAAATAATCCGCCATTGTGTGTTGGATGAGTTTTTTTTGTGATTCATGACTATATCAGTCAGAGTCAGAGCAAAGTTATATATTCTTTTCCATATTCTGCATATATGTAATAAGCTAAGGCTTGATATCAAAAAAGAATGACAAAACAGTCAACTTACTTTTCAGGTTGCGAGATGTCATCCAAAATATTCCGCCATTGTGTGTTGGTTGAGTAGTCGATTTTTTCCAGTTCGTCTGCGAGAAGCTTAACCGCATCCATCGCTTTCGGAAATAGAACCAAAAACTGGCTGAGATTATCCACAAAATCTGGCAATAATATGGAGAGCCAGATATCCACTCCTTGTGAGGTGAAATCTCTTCACTTTTCAGGAGGTAGAGATATCAATATTTTCCCGAGAATATCAAAGGGCTGCAATTATCGAGATTAAACATTAAGGACCATACCACAAAAAAATAAACTACTGATCAACACCTGTTTAAAATCAAAAGTGTATGCGATTTGACGTTTGTTTTGAGTTTAAACGCTGTTTATTTTTTTTTGTGCTAACACGGTAAAAGGCAAGGGTTGAGTTAAAGAAACACAAATATGGCTGCTAATTATGTTGGTGTCTTTTGAGTCTAGCATCATTCCAAAGACATGATAAAGAGTGAATAAAATATTTTCAATTAATTAACACGAAATCTTTGATAATTAAGCAGATAATTGTTACATCTAGAGATCTAGAGAACAACAGAACTTGTTTACGTGTCTATGGATAAAAAATAAACGTACCATAAACCTAAGAAAGGCTATTCCTGAATAATCGAGCAAGTTGAAGACACCCATCAGTTATGCACAATTTTTATCAACCAACTCCACATATGTCTCGTCAGGAATGTCTCGAAGCAGAGACTGTAGACATTGCGAATGTTATGCGAAGTTATTAATTGTTAGTGATATGAAGCCGGCAAGCCCTTTTCACGGCCAGAGGCATAAATAGTACTTTCTCAAACGTACGCAATGAAATAAAAAATACACCAACCAAAAAACAAATTCAAGTTTAAAAATACTGCTAATCGTAAGTTCCGTGTGCCCGGTGATATCTTTTGCTTTGAGCATAAAATAAAAAAATACTTCCCGGCCTAGGTCTGCAAACTTCATTCCCAAATTCATTTCCAACCACAAATGATCTATTAATGTTAGTTTTGGGGTCTCGTAATTTGAATAACACTATTGAAACAGTAAGACTCTAACCTGACCAAAAGAGATTATTGGCAGGCTCAAGATACATTTATTAATCACAGGGTCGTGAGTCGAATATTGGTGATATAGATGAAACGCTGGATAGGGACTCGCCGGGAATTTGTAGATTTCAGCTCCTTGGTAGGCTCAATCCAACCGGTCCACTTCTCCAGACATCAACAAGTGATTATGCGGTAGCGCCAGGAGGATATTATTCCTCGGCGTGGAACCCTGGAAAGAGACCAGTGTGAATGATAGGAATACAAAAGCGCTACAGCGCCCAGCTATCAGGCGACGGCGCCCCACACGGAGACTTCCGACGAGGGCCCTAGGGTAATTAGGATCTAAGAGTGCCGCAGTCCAATAGACACTGTATAGAAAAGGGAAATACATAGAGAGTATAAAATACACGAAAATAAGAAAGACTATCTACGAACCAATGCTTACCCATGGATTGGGGATAGTAGGGAAGTTTCAAATCAACTACTGCACTTTACAGCAACTAAACATTCAGCTCCATTACAGTACTAAAGGGACTAGCCCATCGCCGCAACTAAAGGCGTGACTTAAAAATTATTGATGCAGAAGATACAACCTCACGTTTCAGAGCTCAAACAATGTCTGCCTAAAAAAACAATCAGCTGCCAGACGAGATTCCAGATCCGAATTTCCGAATTTCTATAGTTGTACTTTTAATCTGGCTAATCCGCCAGTAGCCAATATGGTCAAAGAGGTAGTACGTTACATACCCGTCTTGTTTGGGTAGGATTTTACCTGATAAAATCCGCTAAGATACTAACTAAACTAAACTAACTTACCAAATTAAGGCGATGATGGAATAAAAATGCGCTGTCGAGTGGAAGTGAGATGCAATAATTACTCGCGAATAAGAAAAAGCGGGATGCCAATAATGCACTCGCGACTAATCTGAAACAACGTAAGCGCCAAAACGTAAAAAAAATCATAAAAAATAAACTATTTCATGGAATTAACTTTCAAATTGAAAATCGTTAGAAATAATAATTGTTCATACATTGCAATTATCAGAGAGTCATATTCACGTACTACTGCGGTGTAATAGGATAAAACCATAAAAAAGGGTTGACTTTGTATTTATTTTCTATCGAGAAAATTTTATCCAAACATGTTTTCCAATTAAAAATCTCTAGATTATATAGTCAAATTACATATACCAGAAATTAATTACGATTTGCCCAGTATTTCCTGAAAAACACATGAAAACAGCACCCCATATTTATTTAATCAGCGTCTTAACTACTTAAGATAAAATTCTCTAAAGCTCGCCATCTACAATGTCAGAGAAATATATAACTAACAGTCTAGCTCAACTACATACAAACATCACACATTCGTACCAACAATCAGACATCAGAATTCATACAAAGTTCATACAAGAGTTCACACTAACATCGTGTAAACACAGCCTTACACACAGGGTGCCATTATTATAGCCAAATGCACACCCAGACTAACTGTCAGAAGTTGAAAAATAAGCAAGATCCCTTGAACTAAAATAAGAACCTTAGAACATAAACGCCCCGATAGCTTAGCTACTATCGTAACGCAGAATAACACCATGAGGGGCAGCTCCCTCAAGTGTTCAAGACTTCCTGCACCGTTAGTGGGTACAGAAAATAATAATAGAGTAGAATATCTATTCTACAACAAAGAGTAAAAAAGTAGAGAATTATAGTTCAAGAGGCCATAAGCTAAAGTAACAGACATTGCAGAGTAACGTTACACAATAAAGAACTTTTACATAGCTGTAGATATAAATGGTTTTTAGAATACAAGGGTCAAAATACTTATTACATACATAAAGGAATCGTTAACTACTATTGAATAAGACAGAACGCTGTCGCAGCCTATCTTCAGACAGAAGGTGCTCTCAGACTCGCTCAACCTCATACTCCAATTCAGCCTTATTTAGCGACAGATATTTTATAGGAAACGTCATGTTTACTACCTATCTAGTAAACTGTACAAATTTACATGAAAGTAAGCAGAGTACACGACTAACGCCCGGTTTCTGGTACAAAATCAAGCCATTGATCTACCGTTTTGACAGCTGAAATTGATAAAGGACTGTCAACAACAGATTAAATGTACGAGAAATTGGCCGTTAAACACTAACCTTATTTATTATTTAATAGTCCGAAAAGTTTCCCTACTAAAATCTTCACAATTTATTAATTTATTTTTCGTACTGAGAATTTGGAGGAAAATATTTATCAACAATTATAATATGACAACAGCCGTCAGACTGCGACCATAAATAATGTAGAAATGAGGTAGGTACCCAGATAAACGATCAAATATACTCCTGTCAGACAAAAATAAACACAACAAAATATACAAGCTACGAAAGAAATCTAGCGTTCTACGGCGCTCTTATGGCCTAACTACTCTGACCAGACATAAAACTCTATCACCAATATTCCCTTAATTCGGGCGCCATTGAAACAGTGGGACTCTAACCTGACCAAAGAGATTGTTGGCAGGCTCAAGATACATTTATTAATCACAGGGTCGTGAGTCGAATATTGGTGATATAGTTGAAACGCTGGATAGGGACTCGCCGGGAATTTGTAGATTTCAGCTCCTTGGTAGGCTCAATCCAACCGGTCCACTTCTCCAGACATCAACAAGTGATTATGCGGTAGCGCCAGGAGGATATTATTCCTCGGCGTGGAACCCTGGAAAGAGACCAGTGTGAATGATAGGAATACAAAAGCGCTACAGCGCCCAGCTATCAGGCGACGGCGCCCCACACGGAGACTTCCGACGAGGGCCCTAGGGTAATTAGGATCTAAGAGTGCCGCAGTCCAATAGACACTGTATAGAAAAGGGAAATACATAGAGAGTATAAAATACACGAAAATAAGAAAGACTATCTACGAACCAATGCTTACCCATGGATTGGGGATAGTAGGGAAGTTTCAAATCAACTACTGCACTTTACAGCAACTAAACATTCAGCTCCATTACAGTACTAAAGGGACTAGCCCATCGCCGCAACTAAAGGCGTGACTTAAAAATTATTGATGCAGAAGATACAACCTCACGTTTCAGAGCTCAAACAATGTCTGCCTAAAAAAACAATCAGCTGCCAGACGAGATTCCAGATCCGAATTTCCGAATTTCTATAGTTGTACTTTTAATCTGGCTAATCCGCCAGTAGCCAATATGGTCAAAGAGGTAGTACGTTACACTATGTCACCATGAAATCAATATCTTTGGTGGTGTTATTAGTTAACTCGATACCTCTACATGGACCATTGTTGCACGAGATCAAAGCAACCTGAAAATAAGTTGAAATGTGGGCATACTTGAAGTAAGTATGGTAGGAATTATGTTACAAATAATAGAACAATTTTGTTATTTTAATTATTATTATGTCTTTTAAATCATTATGCTGCTGTTGAGATCACGTCTTTATGTGATCAATTTTCTATTTAGGCGAAGTACTTAGTAAATAATTATATAAATAAGATATAAGTACAAACAAAGATTTAGTTATTCAAAAAAGTTTTTCAAGAATGAATTCTAAAAGTTGTCATAGTTACTTACTTTTATGGCCAGATATGTATAAATGGGGTCCACATTTAGAAATATTTGGACATTTTCGGAGCTAAATATTTTTGATTTATTTGCCTTTTATCTAGTAAACTGGTGTTTTAACCAGGCAACCAACTTAACATAATATTTTATGTGAATATTATGCTTAAGCTGTATATTCGCTTTAAGCACTGAGCCCATAATGTCGAGAATTTTTTGGTGCTTGCCAGTTCCTTAAAATAAGCCAGAACTACAATATCCGAAAAACCGTCGACATTTTTTCAAATGTTTTCATGTATTTCTCCTTCAACTTTGGCGGCAACAAGTAATTAATTGCTATGTCTGCCTCTGCCCTCAATACCAGCGGAGTATAATTCATTTATTCGTTGCTTTTGTCGTTGGAACTCATTTTGATATTTTATTTATAAATATCAACCACAAATATAAAATCCAGCTACACGTCAACTTTTTGAATTTTCACACCAATCCCTCCATAAAGTTTTTAATTTCAATTATAAATATAAATCAGCTGTAAACAGCCTATTCATGAAAACTGACGTCATGTTTACATTTAATTAAAAAAAATACTTCCCGGCCTAGTCCTTTAATTTTTTATGAAATTATTTTACAGTTCTTTGGCGTCAACAAGTTACTCATTGCAAAATCTCTCTCCGCTCTCAATCCGGGAATTGTACATTTCCGGGAACAACAGTTGGATTTCATTCAAATACTCATTCGGTGGTACTAAGAAGTTGTCAATAAGAAAGTTCCAACATTGGAATGCCCGGCAACAGTTTGTTATGTCCATTTGGAAGGCAGTTTTTATAACGGGCAGCATATGCTTGATGCTAACAGGTTTATCCTCACTCTTATAGATTTCTTGCTTAAGAAGTCGCACTGTCGGCACCAGCTTTCTTGTCCATTTTCTAAGTGTGATATCATTATTGCTGGATTTCTGAAACATTGAATAAAGCTTTCTGTCACATAGTCATACATTTTAATAATAGAATTAAGGCTATCTATCAGTCAGATTCAGAGCAAAGTTATATATTCTTTTCCATATTCTGCATATCTGTAATAAGCTAAGGCTTGATACCAAAAACGAATGACAAAACAGTCAACTTACTTTTCAGGTTGCGAGATGTCATCCAAAATAATCCGCCATTGTGTGTTGGATGAGTTTTTTTGTGATTCATCAATATATCAGTCAGAGTCAGAGCAAAGTTATATATTCTTTTCCATATTCTGCATATCTGTAATAAGCTAAGGCTTGATACCAAAAACGAATGACAAAACAGTCAACTTACTTTTCAGGTTGCGAGATGTCATCCAAAATATTCCGCCATTGTGTGTTGGTTGAGTAGTCGATTTTTTCCAGTCCGTCTGCGAGAAGCTCAACCGCATCCATCGCTTTCAGAAATGGAACCACAAACTGGCTGAGATTATCCACAAAATCTAGCAACACTATGGAGAGCCAGTTATCCACACCTTGTGCAGTGAAATCTCTTCGCATTTCAGGAGGTAGAGATATCAATATCTTCCCGAGAATATTAAAGGGCTGCAATTGTCGAGATTAAACATTAAAAGGCAAGGGTTGTTTTAAAGAAACACAAATATGGGTGCTACTTATGGTGGTTTCTTTTGAGTCTAGCATCATTCCAAAGACATGATAAAGAGTGAATATAAGATTTTCAATTAATTAACATGTTGATAGTTAAGCAGATAATTGTTACATCTAGAGATCTAGAGAACAACAGAACTTGTTTAAGTGTCTATGAATAAAAATTAAACATACCATAAACTTAAGAAAGGATATTCCTGAATGATCGAGCAAGTTGAAGACACCCATCAGCTCTGCACAATTTTTATCAACCAACTCCACATATGTCTCATCAGGAATATCTCGAAGCAGAGACTGTAGACATTGCGAATGTTACGCGAAGTTATTTATTGTTAGTGATATGAAGCCGGCAAGCTCTTTTCACGGCCATAGGCATAAATAGTACTTTTCTCAAACGTATGAAATGAAATAAAAATACACCAACCAAAAAACAAATTCAAGTTTAAAAATACTGCTAATCGTAAGTTCCGTGCGCCCGGTGATATCTTTTATCTTATAATAAAAAAAAATACTTCCCGGCCTAGGTCTGCAAACTTGTAAGAAATTCCTTTACAGTTCTCTCGATTTGTGCGGCGCGAACCATGATACTTCCAGGCCTGTTATAACGCACTTAATGACAACATTTCATTTGCACAAACATATGCAATGAAATAAAAAATACACCACTCAAAAAACAAATATATTATACAATTTTTTCGTTATATTTAAAACTTGGGTTGAATTTAAAATAAGATTATTTCCAATTTAACTTAGTACAGCGGATCGCTAATATGAAAACGTGTTTTTGAAATAAACTTTATGAACGATATTTGTCAAATGGTGACATCTGGCTCACATTATAACCTTTCCTTTCATTTCTATAACAATAAAGTTGACATTACAACCATTTATCAAAATATTATATATATATCTTGTTCGATTCAGAATCGATACTCGATCGATGGTTTCGGAACGGCCATTTTGAATTTGACGTTAGCTGTCAACCGAGCAGTTTTTGACAACTGACAGACGAAAAGCCCCCGCAATGTGACGCGTATTGATTTTGGGCATTGAAATTAAATCGTAAGCCATCTGGAATTGTATTCGGGCTCCCCTCAGGATTGTCTTATAGCTGAGTGTATTGTGGTTCTCCGAACCAGATAAAGTTCGTATTTACGTAACACTGTGCGCGTCGAAGCTGGCCTACCAGCCATACCTGGTTGGCTGAAGAACCTGTCTACCAAGAAGAGCCTAGGGTGCACCCAGGCCTTGCAGAGAGACAGGAGTTTGACGGGAACGAAGCACAGACCAGGTCAGATAGAATCTATTTACTTTAGCTCGGTGAAACGCCGACGTTCTTGCTTCTTGGCATCCGATCGCTACGCTACCTCGTAGCTATGGGCCCCTGCGAGGAAATTGGGTGCCGAGAGGCCTGAACATATCTATTGCATATTACTTTCTTCAAGGATACAATAAAACAACCTAGCATTACCTATTCGTATAGATAGGCAGCGGTGTTTTACATTCATACTATTCATGTCACCATGGATTTCGGCCTGTGAGATGTTTAGTGTACAGAACTTTTTAAAGGTATTTAACTATTACTTTTAAAACAGATTATTTACAAAGTTTTGACAAATTTAAGTGATATGAAATGACACATTCGACATATTGGGGCAATTGCTTATTGAAATTGATATTGTTTTCCAGGTACATTGCTTTGTTGAACTTCCGAAACTGGCCTTGGCTGTGACAATGTAGTATGACTAGTTGACTGTTGGCTCTGCTGCGATGGCCAAGGAGGCCGAGTATCTGACCTAACGAGTGGTGATTGTGGACCATGAATTTGGATGTGAAGAACGGGTGGTCGAAAATGAGCTGCTGGCAATGTATATGTTCTAAGAGATTTTTGAATAACACTATGTCACCATGAAATGCAATATCTTTGGTGGTGATATTAGTTAACTCGATACCTCTACATGCACCATTGTTGCACGATATCAAAGCAACCTGAAAAGAAGTTGAAATGTGAGCATACTAGTAAGTATGGTAGGAATTATGTTACAAATATGTTATATAAAACGACAAATAATAGAACAATTTTGTTATTTTAAGTATTATTATGTCTTTCAAATCATTATGCTGGTGTCAAGATCACGTTTTTATGTTAACAAATTTCTATTTAGGCGAAGATCTTAGTAAATAATTATATAAATAAGATATAAGTACAAACAAAGATTTAGTTATACAAAAAAGTTTTTCAAAAATGAATTCTATAAGTTGTCATAGTTACTTACTTTTATGGCAAGATATGTTTCATCGGGTGCCACTTTTAGAAATATTTGGACATTTTCGGTGTAAATATTTTTGATTTATTTGTATTTGTATTATCCAGTAGACTGGTGTTTTAACCACGCAACCAACTTAACATAATATTTATGTGAATATTATGCTTAAGCTATATAGTTGCTTTATGTACTGAGCCCGTAGTATAATAAGCCAGAACTACATTATTTGAAAAACCGTTGGCATTTTTTCATATGTTTTCATGTATTTCTTCTTCGACTTTGGCAGCAACAAGTTATTAATTGCTAAGTCTGCCTCTGCCCTCAATTCCAGCGGAGTATAATTAATTTATTCGTTGCTTTTGTTATTGGAACTCATTTTGAGATTTTATTTATAAATATCAACCACAAATATAAAATCCAGATACACCTCAACTTTTTTTATTTTCACACCAATCCCTCCATAAAGTTTTTAATTTCAATAATAAATAAAATTGAGCTGTAAACAGCCTGTTCATGAAAACAGACGTCATGTTTACATTAAAATTAAAATAAAAAACTTCCCGGCCTAGGCCTGCAATTTTGTATGAAATTACTTTACAGTTCTTTGGCGGCAACAAGTTATTCATTGCTTAGTCTGTCTCCGCCCTCAATCCGGGAATTGTACATTTCCGGGAACAACAGTTGGATTTCATTCAAAGACTTATTCGGTGGTACTAAGAAGTTGTCAGTAAGGATGTTCCAATATTGGAATGCCCGGCAACAGTTTGTTATGTCTATTTGGATGGCAGTTTTTATATGGGCAGCATATGCTTAATGGGGCTAACACGTTTTTCCTCACTCATATAGATTTCTTGCTTGAGAAGTCCCACAGTCGGCACTAGCTTTCTTGTCCATTTTCTAAGTGTGATATCATTATTGCTGGATATCTGAAACATTGAATAAAACTTTATGTCACATAGTCATAAATGTTCAAAATAGAATTAAGACTACATTGATGACTATATCAGTCAGAGTCAGAGCAAAGTTATATATTCTGTTCCATTTTCTGCATATCTGTAATAAGCTAAAGCTTGATACCAAAAACGAATGATAAAACAGTCAACTTACTTTTCAGGTTGCGAGATGTCATCTAAAATAATCAGCCATTGTGTGTTGGATGAGTTTTTTTAAGATTCATGACTATATCAGTCAGAGTCAGAGCAAGTTATATATTCTTTTCCATATTCTGCATATCTGTAATAAGCTAAGGCTTGATATCAAAAAAGAATGACAAACAGTCAACTTACTTTTCAGCTTGCGAGATGTCATCCAAAATATTCCGCCATTGTGTGTTGGTTGAGTAGTCAATTTTTTCCAGTTCGTCTGCGAGAAGCTTAACCGCTTCCATCGCTTTCGGAAATGGAACCAAAAACTGGCTGAGATTATCCACAAAATCTGGCAACACTATGGAGAGCCAGATATCCACTCCTTGTGAGGTGAAATCTCTTAACTTTTCAGGAGGTAGAGATATCAATATTTTCCCAATATATCAAATGGCAATAATATCAAAAGGCTGCAATTATCGAGATTAAACATTAAGGACCATACCACAAAAAAAAAAACTACCGATCAACACCTGTTTAAAATCAAAAGTGTATGGGATCTGACGTTTGTTTTGAGTTTAAACGCTGTTTATTTTTTTTTGTTAACATGGTAAAAGGCAAGGGTTGAGTTAAAGAAACACAAATATGGCTGCTAATTATGGTGGTTTCTTTTGAGTCTAGCATCATTCCAAAGACATGATAAAGAGTGAATAAAATATTTTCAATTAATTAACATGAAATCTTTGATAATTAAGCAGATAATTGTTTCATCTTGAGATCTAGAGAACAATATAACTTGTTTAAGTGTCTATGGATAAAAAATAAACATACCATAAACCTAAGAAAGGCTATTCCTGAATAATCGAGCAAGTTGAAGACACCCATCAGCTTGCACAATTTTTATCAACCAACTCCACATATGTCTCGTCAGGAATGTCTCGAAGCAGAGACTGTAGACATTGCGAATGTTATGCGAAGTTATTAATTGTTAGTGATATGAAGCCGGCAAGCCCTTTTCACGGCCAGAGGCATAAATAGTACTTTCTCAAACGTACGCAATGAAATAAAAAATACACCAACCAAAAAACAAATTCAAGTTTAAAAATACTGCTTATCGTAAGTTCCGTGTGCCCGGTGATATCTTTTGCTTTGAGCATAAAATAAAAAAATACTTCCCGGCCTAGGTCTGCAAACTTCATTCCCAAATTCATTTCCAACCACAAATTATCTATTAATGTTAGTTTTGGGGTCTCGTAATTTGAATAACACTATGTCACCATGAAATCAATATCTTTGGTGGTGATATTAGTTTACTCGATACCTTTACATGGACCATTGTTGCACGAGATCAAAGCAACCTGAAAAGAAGTTGAAATGTGGGCATACTTGAAGTAAGTATGGTAGGAATTATGTTACAAATAATAGAACAATTTTGCTATTTTAATTATTATTATGTCTTTCAAATCATTATGCTGCTGTTGAGATCACGTTTTTATGTGATCAATTTTATATTTAGGCAAAGTACTTAGTAAATAATTATATAAATAAGACATAAGTACAAACAAAGATTTAGTTTTCAAAAAAGTTTTTCAAGAATGAATTCTAAAAGTTGTCATAGTTACTTACTTTTATGGCCAGATATGTATAAATGGGGTCCACATTTAGAAATATTTGGACATTTTTGGAGCTAAATATTTTTGATTTATTTGCCTTTTATCTAGTAAACTGGTGTTTTAACCACGCAACCAACTTAACATAATATTTTATGTGAATATTATGCTTAAGCTGTATAGTCGCTTTAAGCACTGAGCCCATAATTTCGAGAATTTTTTGGTGCTTGCCAGTTCCGTAAAATAAGCCAGAACTACATTATCTGAAAAACCGTCGACATTTTTTCATATGTTTTCATGTATTTCTCCTTAAACTTTGGCGGCAACAAGTAATTAATTGCTATGTCTGCCTCTGCCCTCAATACCAGCGGAGTATAATTAATTCATTTATTCGTTGCTTTTGTCGTTGGAACTCATTTTGATATTTTATTTATAAATATCAACCACAAATATAAAATCCAGCTAACCGTCAACTTTTTGAATTTTCACACCAATCCCTCCATAAAGTTTTTAATTTCAATTATAAATATAATTCAGCTGTAAACAGCCTATTCATGAAAACTGACGTCATGTTTACATTAAATTTAAAAAAAATACTTCCCGGCCTAGTCCTTTAATTTTTTATGAAATTATTTTACAGTTCTTTGGCGTCAACAAGTTATTCATTGCAAAATCTGTCTCCGCTCTCAATCCGGGAATTGTACATTTCCGGGAACAACAGTTGGATTTCATTCAAATACTTATTCGGTGGTACTAAGAAGTTGTCAATAAGAATGTTCCAACATTGGAATGCCCGGCAACAGTTGGTTATGTCCATTTGGAAGGCAGTTTTTATAACGGGCAGCATATGCTTGATGCTAACAGGTTTATCCTCACTCTTATAGATTTCTTGCTTAAGAAGTCGCACTGTCGGCACCAGCTTTCTTGTCCATTTTCTAAGTGTGATATCATTATTGCTGGATTTCTGAAACATTGAATAAAGCTTTCTGTCACATAGTCATACATTTCAATAATAGAATTAAGGCTATCTATCAGTCAGATTCAGAGCAAAGTTATATATTCTTTTCCATATTCTGCATATCTGTAATAAGCTAAAGCTTGATACCAAAAACGAATCACAAAACAGTCAACTTACTTTTCAGGATGCGAGATGTCATCCAAAATATTCCGCCATTGTGTGTTGGTTGAGTAGTCGATTTTTTCCAGTCCGTCTGCGAGAAGCTCAACCGCATCCATCGCTTTCGGAAATGGAACCACAAACTGGCTGAGATTATCCACAAAATCTAGCAACACTATGGAGAGCCAGATATCCACACCTTGTGCAGTGAAATCTCTTCGCATTTCAGGAGGTAGAGATATCAATATCTTCCCGAGAATATTAAAGGGCTGCAATTGTCGAGATTAAACATTAAAAGGCAAGGGTTGTTTTAAAGAAACACAAATATGGGTGCTACTTATGGTGGTTTCTTTTGAGTCTAGCATCATTCCAAAGACATGATAAAGAGTGAATATAAGATTTTCAATTAGTTAACATGTTGATAGTTAAGCAGATAATTGTTACATCTAGAGATCTAGAGAACAACAGAACTTGTTTAAGTGTCTATGAATAAAAAATAAACCGACCATAAACTTAAGAAAGGATATTCCTGAATGATCGAGCAAGTTGAAGACACCCATCAGCTCTGCACAATTTTTATCAACCAACTCCACATATGTCTCATCAGGAATATCTCGAAGCAGAGACTGTAGACATTGCGAATGTTATGCGAAGTTATTTATTGTTAGTGATATGAAGCCGGCAAGCTCTTTTCACGGCCATAGGCATAAATAGTACTTTTCTCAAACGTATGAAATGAAATAAAAAATACACCAACCAAAAAACAAATTCAAGTTTAAAAATACTGCTAATCGTAAGTTCCGTGCGCCCGGTGATATATTTTGCTTTGAGCATATAATAAAAAAATATACTTCCCGGCCTAGGTCTGCAAACTTGTAAGAAATTCCTTTACAGTTCTCTCGATTTGTGCGGCGCGAACCATGATACTTCCAGGCCTGTTATAACGCACTTAATGACAACATTTCATTTGCACAAACATATGCAATGAAATAAAAAATACACCACTCAAAAAACAAATATATTATACAATTTTTTCGTTATATTTAAAACTTGGGTTGAATTTAAAATAAGATTATTTCCAATTTCACTTAGTACAGCGGATCGCTAATATGAAAACGTGTTTTTGAAATAAACTTTATGAACGATATTTGTCAAATGTTGACATCTGGTTCACATTATAACCTTTCCTTTCATTTCTATTACAATAAAGTTGACATTACAACTATTTATCAAATTATCATATACATATATATATCTATTGCATATTACTTTCTTCAAGGATACAATAAAACAACCTAGCATTACCTATTCGTATAGATAGGCAGCGGTGTTTTACATTCATACTATTCATATCACCATGGATTTCGGCCTGTGAGATGTTTAGTGTACAGAACTTTTTAAAGGTATTTAACTATTACTTTTAAAACAGATTATTTACAAAGTTTTGACAAATTTAAGTGATATGAAATGACACATTCGACATATTGGGGCAATTGCTTATTGAAATTGATATTGTTTTCCAGGTACATTGCTTTGTTGAACTTCCGAAACTGGCCTTGGCTGTGACAATGTAGTATGACTAGTTGACTGTTGGCTCTGCTGCGATGGCCAAGGAGGCCGAGTATCTGACCTAACGAGTGGTGATTGTGGACCATGAATTTGGATGTGAAGAACGGGTGGTCGAAAATGAGCAGCTGGCAATTTTTATGTGCTTAGAGATTTTAGCGGTGGACTATGATACAAGTAAACAGGAGGGTCACGAAAACAGCCTGGCTATAGATTTGTGTAAATTGATGATGTTTGAGTACATCTTTTTGAGACATGTTTTTGTGAGGATTTTTTGCCACAGCCAATATTCTTGGTGATATTTTTAGTGATTGATTCTTTATTCTTAACCGAATCCTCAATGTACCCTTCTGCATTTTTATCGGTTTTCCAAGCGCCATGCCTTTTGAGCACCAGAAGATTGGCTTCAGAGTCTGCAAGGAGTGTTGCTGATGTCCGGCGGTAATAATGTCGAGTATTTAGGTCCCGGCACTCTAGTTTTAGAAATGTTGCTATTTGCTTGAGCATAGATTGAATTGTTTGGCGTCCAATTACTTGTCTTGTACATTTTCCTATTTTGTACTGTAGAAAGAGTCCGGCTCTTTAGATTCAATCAGGCCGAAGAGTGTTATATTTTTTGAAAATATTCATAACTTCATTTCCAACCACAAATGATCTATTAATGTTAGTTTTGGGGTCTCGTGATTTGAATAACACTATGTCACCATGAAATGCAATATCTTTGGTGGTGATATTAGTTAACTCGATACCTCTACATGTACCATTGTTGCACGAGATCAAAGCAACCTGAAAAGAAGTTGAAATGTGAGCATACTAGTAAGTATGGTAGGAATTATGTTACAAATATGTTATATAAAACGACAAATAATAGAACAATTTTGTTATTTTATGTATTAATATGTCTTTCAAATCATTATGCTGCTGTTATGATCACGTTTTTATGTTAACAATTTTCTATTTAGGCGAAGAACTTAGAAAATAATTATATAAATAAGATATAAGTACAAACAAAGATTTAGTTATTCAAAAAAGTTTTTCAAGAATGAATTCTAAAAGTTGTCATAGTTACTTACTTTTATGACCAGATATGTATAAATGGGGTCCACATTTAGAAATATTTGGACATTTTCGGAGCTAAATATTTTTGATTTATTTGCCTTTTATCTAGTAAACTGGTGTTTTAACCACGCAACCAACTTAACATAATATTTTATGTGAATATTATGCTTAAGCTGTATAGTCGGTTTAAGCACTGAGCCCATAATGTTGAGAATTTTTTGGTGCTTGCCAGTTCCGTAAAATAAGCCAGAACTACATTATCTGAAAAACCGTCGACATTTTTTCATATGTTTTCATGTATTTCTCCTTCAACTTTGGCGGCAACAAGTAATTAATTGCTATGTCTACCTCTGCCCTCAATACCAGCGGAGTATAATTAATTCATTTATTCGTTGCTTTTGTTACTAAGAAGTTGTCAATAAGAATGTTCCAACATTGGAATGCCCGGCAACAGTTTGTTATGTCCATTTGGAAGGCAGTTTTTATAACGGGCAGCATATGCTTGATGCTAACAGGTTTATCCTCACTCTTATAGATTTCTTGCTTAAGAAGTCGCACTGTCGGCACCAGCTTTCTTGTCCATTTTCTAAGTGTGATATCATTATTGATGGATTTCTGAAACATTGAATAAAGCTTTCTGTCACATAGTCATACATTTTAATAATAGAATTAAGGCTATCTATCAGTCAGATTCAGAGCAAAGTTATATATTCTTTTCCATATTCTGCATATCTGTAATAAGCTAAGGCTTTATACCAAAAACGAATGACAAAACAGTCAACTTACTTTTCAGGTTGCGAGATGTCATCCAAAATAATCCGCCATTGTGTGTTGGATGAGTTTTTTTGTGATTCATCAATATATCAGTCAGAGTCAGAGCAAAGTTATATATTCTTTTCCATATTCTGCATATCTGTAATAAGCTAAGGCTTGATACCAAAAACGAATGACAAAACAGTCAACTTACTTTTCAGGTTGCGAGATGTCATCCAAAATATTCCGCCATTGTGTGTTGGTTGAGTAGTCGATTTTTTCCAGTCCGTCTGCGAGAAGCTCAACCGCATCCATCGCTTTCGGAAATGGAACCACAAACTGGCTGAGATTATCCACAAAATCTAGCAACACTATGGAGAGCCAGATATCCACACCTTGTGCAGTGAAATATCTTCGCATTTCAGGAGGTAGAGATATCAATATCTTCCCGAGAATATTAAAGGGCTGCAATTGTCGAGATTAAACACTAAAAGGCAAGGGTTGTTTTAAAGAAACACAAATATGGGTGCTACTTATGGTGGTTTCTTTTGAGTCTAGCATCATTCCAAAGACATGATAAAGAGTGAATATAAGATTTTCAATTAATTAACACGGAATCTTTGATAGTTAAGCAGATAATTGTTACATCTAGAGATGTAGAGAACAACAGAACTTGTTTAAGTGTCTATGAATAAAAAATAAACATACCATAAACTTAAGAAAGGATATTCCTGAATGATCGAGCAAGTTGAAGACACCCATCAGCTCTGCACAATTTTTATCAACCAACTCCACATATGTCTCATCAGGAATATCTCGAAGCAGACATTGCGAATGTTATGCGAAGTTATTTATTGTTAGTGATATGAAGCCGGCAAGCTCTTTTCACGGCCATAGGCATAAATAGTACTTTTCTCAAACGTATGAAATGAAATAAAAAATACACCAACCAAAAAACAAATTCAAGCAGTATTTTTAATACTGCTAATCGTAAGTTCCGTGCGCCCGGTGATATCTTTTGCTTTGAGCATATAATAAAAAAAATATACTTCCCGGCCTAGGTCTGCAAACTTGTAAGAAATTCCTTCACAGTTCTCTCGATTTGTGCGGCGCGAACCATGATACTTCCAGGCCTGTTATAACGCACTTAATGACGATATTTCATTTGCACAAACATATGACATTAAATAAAAAATACACCACTCAAAAAACAAATATATTATACAATTTTTTCGTTATATTTAAAACTTGGGTTGAATTTAAAATAAGATTATTTCCAATTTAACTTAGTGCAGCGGATCGCTAATATGAAAACGTGTTTTTGAAATAAACTTTACGAACGATATTTGTCAAATGGTGACATCTGGCTCACATTATAACCTTTCCTTTCATTTCTATAATAATAAAGTTGACATTACAACTATTTATCAAATTATCATATATATATCTATTGCATATTACTTTCTTCAAGGATACAATAAAACAACCTAGCATTACCTATTCGTATAGATAGGCAGCGGTGTTTTACATTCATACTATTCATATCACCATGGATTTCGGCCTGTGAGATGTTTAGTGTACAGAACTTTTTAAAGGTATTTAACTATTACTTTTAAAACAGATTATTTACAAAGTTTTGACAAATTTAAGTGATATGAAATGACACATTCGACATATTGGGGCAATTGCTCATTGAAATTGATATTGTTGTTGGTTGGTTGATTATTGGTACATTGCTTTGTTGAACTTCCGAAACTGGCCTTGGCTGTGACAGTGTAGTATGACTAGTTGACTGTAGGCTCTGCTGCGATGGCCAAGGAGGCTGAGTATCTGACCTACCGAGTGGTGATTGTGGACCATGAATTTGGATGTGAAGAATGGGTGGTCGAAAATGAGCAGCTGGCAATGTATATGTGCTAAGAGATTTTAGCGGTGGACTATGATCCTCAAAGTAAACAAGAGGGTCACGAAAACAGCCTGGCTATAGATTTGTGTAAATTGATGATGTTTGAGTACATCTTTTTGAGACTTGTTTTTGTGAGGTTTTTTTGCCACAACCAATATTCTTGGTGATATTTTTAGTGATTTATTCTTTATTCTTAACCGAATCCTCAATGTACCCTTCTGCATTTTTATCGGTTTTCCAAGCGCCATGCCTTTTGAGCACCAGAAGATTGGCTCCAGAGTCTGCAAGGAGTGTTGCTGACGTACGGCGGAAATAATGTCGAGTATTTAGGTCCCGGCAATCTAGTTTTAGAAATGTTGCTATTTTCATATTCATATTCATTTATTTGCATATAACATGTACAGTACACACTACAGGTGGAAAATGTATGTAGGGTACATGCACCCTGACAGGGTATAACAAATTTATCTACACATACACATAACTTTTACATTGACCCGATCAGCTGTTCACAGGTTAAAGAGACTAAATTTATTTTCCTAATAATGTTTATCTTCGAAGAATTCCTGCAGCACGTAGTAGCATTTATCGGCGAGGTAACATTTTAAAAGTTTTTTAAATTTTGTTAAATCTTCCATTTCCTGGAGATTTTCGGGTAAATTATTTTATATTTTTGTAGCCGTGGTAAAGGGACCACATTGTACCATTTTAAGTTTTGTCTGGGGACAGGATAAGTAGCTTTTAGGTCTTAAATTATTTGGACGGGAATATTTTGGGAACATATGTAAGTTTTTTTTTACAAAGTTGCTGATTTCTAATATATAGATAGAAGTTAGTGTAAGTATTCTATATTGTTTAAAATGGGGCTTGCAGCTAGTCATATTGTCTATATTAGCAATTATTCTGACGCATTTCTTTTGTAATAAAAACAAGTTTGGTACCTTGGTACTGTTTCCCCATACCACTATACCATATTGTAGCCACGCGTGAGCATAGGCATAATATGCTGAGAGAGCAGTCTTCACATCTGTGTATTTCTTTAATTCGAGCAGCGCTTAAGTGAATCTTGATAGTTTGGTTAATATATTTGCAATGTGGTCTTTCCAGTTTATATTGCTATCTATGTTAATGCCTAGTAAAGGGTAAGTTTTAGCACATTCGATTTTATTACTTAGATATGAGTAGTTTATTTCTAAGGGACGTTTTTGATGTGGTTTAAATTGTATAAGTTTTGTTTTGGAATTATTTATTTGTAAATTGTGTTCATTTCACCAGTTAATTAATGTATCAAATGTAGTTTGAAGAAGTACGTTGAGGTCGGTGGCATTTTGGCAAGGTATAACTATTGATATATCGTCGGCAAATAGAGTGGATGAATGGTTAATTTGTTTAGGCAAGTCATTAATGTAGAGCAGAAAGAGAATGCACCCCAGTACACTTCCTTGGGAGATTGACTTAGTGACATGTGCTTTATCAGATCGCACTTTATTAATCAAACCAGTTTTACCATCATAATGTTCTATTTCTACAAGTTGATATCTGTTTGATAAGTAAGAGTCGAACCATTGGTGCACAATACCACGAACACCTATTCCATATATTTTTTTTAATAATATATCATAAAGGACACGATCATATGCCTTGCTCATATCGAGAAGTAAACCAATAGCATATTATTTATAATATTTAAAATATCTGTAATATATTTATAAACAGCTAGTGATGTCGAGTGGTTTTATTTGCTTGAGCATAGATTGAATTGTTTGGCGTCCAATTACTTGTCTTGTACATTTTCCTATTTTGTACTGTAGAAAGAGTCCGGCTCTTTTGATTTAATCAGGCCGAAGAGTGTTATATTTTTTGAAAATATTCATAAATTCATTTCCAACCACAAATGATCTATTAATGTTAGTTTTGGGGTCTCGTGATTTGAATAACACTATGTCACCATGAAATGCAATATCTTTGGTGGTGATATTAGTTAACTCGATACCTCTACATGCACCATTGTTGCACGAGATCAAAGCAACCTGAAAAGAAGTTGATATGTGAGCATACTAGTAAGTATGGTAGGAATTATGTAACAAATATTTTATAGAAAATGACAAATAACAAATTTGTTATTTTAAGTATTATAATGTCTTTCTTATCATTATGCTGCATTTAAGATTACATTTTTATGTAATCTATTTTCTTAAATAATCATATAAATAAGATATAAGTACAAACAAAGATTTAGTTATACAAAAAAGTTTTTCAAAAATGAATTCTAAACGTTGTCATAGTTACTTACTTTTATGGCAAGATATGTTTCATCGGGTGCCACATTTAGAAATATTTGGACATTTTCGGTGTAAATATTTTTGATTTATTTGTATTTGTATTATCCAGTAGACTGGTGTTTTAACCACGCAACCAACTTAACATAATATTTATGTGAATATTATGCTTAAGCTATATAGTTGCTTTATGCACTGAGCCCGTAATGTCGAGAATTTTTTGTGCTTGCCAGTTCCGTAAAATAAGCCAGAACTACATTATCTGAAAAACCGTTGGCATTTTTTCATATGTTTTCATGAATTTCTCCTTCGACTTTGGCAGCAACAAGTTATTAATTGCTAAGTCTGCCTCTGCCCTCAATTCCAGCGGAGTATAATTAATTTATTCGTTGCTTTTGTCATTGGAACTCTTTTTGAGATTTTATTTATAAATATCAACCACAAATATAAAATCCAGATACACCTCAACTTTTTTTATTTTCACTCCAATCCCTCCATAAAGTTTTTAATTTCAATTATAAATAAAATTCAGCTGTTAACAGCCTGTTCATGAAAACAGACGTCATGTTTACATTAAAATTAAAATAAAAAACTTCCCGGCCTAGGCCTGCAATTTTGTATGAAATTCCTTTACAGTTCTTTGGCGGCAACAAGTTATTCATTGCTTAGTCTGTCTCTGCCCTCAATCCGGGAATTGTACATTTCCGGGAACAACAGTTATATTTCATTCAAAGACTTTTTCGGTGGTACTAAGAAGTTGTCAATAAGGATGTTCCAACATTGGAATACCCGGCAACAGTTTGTTATGTCCATTTGGAAGGCAGTTTTTATATGGGCAGCATATGCTTAATGGGGCTAACACGTTTTTCCTCACTCATATAGATTTCTTGCTTGAGAAGTCCCACAGTCGGCACCAGCATTCTTGTCTATTTTCTAAGTGTGATATAATTATTGCTGGATATCTGAAACATTGAATAAAACTTTATGTCGCATAGTCGTAAATGTTCAAAATAGAATTAAGACTACATTCATGACTATATCAGTCAGAGTCAGAGCAAAGTTATATATTCTGTTCCATTTTCTGCATATCTGCAATAAGCTAAAGCTTGATACCAAAAACGAATGACAAAACAGTCAACTTACTTTTCAGGTTGCGAGATGTCATCCAAAATATATCGCTATTGTGTGTTGGTTGAGTAGTCGATTTTTACCAGAAGCTCAACGCATCCATCACTTTCGGAAGTGGAACCACAAACTGGCTGAGATATCCACTCCTTGTACAGTGAAATCTCTTCGCTGTTCAGGAGGTAGAGATATCAATATCTTCCCGAGAATATCAAAGAGCTGCAATTGTCGAGATTAAACATTAAAAGGCAAGGGTTGATTTAAAGAAACACAAATATGGCTGCTACTTATGGTGGTTTCTTTTGAGTCTAGCATCATTCCAAAGACATGATAAAGAGTGAATAAAAATATTTTCAATTAATTAACACGGAATCTTTGATAATCAAGCAGATAATTGTTACATCTAGAGACCTAGAGAACAACAGAACTTGTTTAAGTGTCTATGGATAAAAAATAAACATACCATAAACTTAAGAAAGGATATTTCGGAATGATCGAGCAAGTTGAAGACACCCATCAGCTCTGCACAATTTTTATCAACAAACTCCACATATGTCTCATCAGGAATATCTCGAAGCAGAGACTGTAGACATTGCGCATGTTATGCGAAGTTATTTATTGTTAGCAATATGAGGCCGGCAAGCTTTTTTCACGGCCAGAGGCATTTATAGTACTTTTCTCAAACGTATGCAATGAAATAAAATATACACCAACTAAAAAACAAAAATTCAAGTTTAAAAATACTGCTAATCGTAAGTTTCGTGCGCCCGGTGATATCTGTTGCTTTGAGCATAACATAAAAAAAAATATTTCCCGGCCTAGGTCTGCAAACTTGTAAGAAATTCCTTTACAGTTCTCTCGATTTGTATGGCGCGAACTGTGATACTTCCCGGCCAGTTATAACGCACTTAATGACGACGTTTCATAGGCACAAACATATGCAATGAAATACAAAATACACGACTCAAAAAACAAATATATTATAATATTTTTTCGTTACATTTAAAACTTGGGTTGAATTCAAAATATGATTATTTCCAATTTAAAACAACTTAGTACAGCGGATCGCTAATAAGAAAACGCATTTTTGAACGAAACGTTAGGAACGACATTCGTCAAATGGTGACATCTGACTCACATTAACCTTTCCTTTCATTTCTATAACAATAAAGTTGACATTACAACTATTTATCAAATTATCATATACTATATATATATCTTTTGCATATTACTTTCTTCAAGGAAACAAGAAAACAACCTAGCATTACCTATAGGTATAGAAAGGCGGCAGTGTTTTAAATTCATACAATTAATATCACCAAAGATTTCGGCCTGTGAGATGTTTAGTGAGATCTGTAGTTTACCTTTTTAAAGGAATTTATTTAACTATCACTTTTAAAACAGATTATTTACAAAGTTTTGACAAATTTAATTGATATGAAATGATACATTCGACATATTGGGTCATTTGCTTATTGAAAATGATATTGTTTTTCCAGGTACACTGAAATTGGTTTGTTGAACTTCCGAAACTGGCCTTGGCTCTGACAATGTAGTATGACTAGTTAACTGTTGGCTCTGCTGAGATGGCCAAGGAGGCTGAGCCTGACCTACCGATTGGTGATCGTGGACCATGAATTTGGATGTGAAAAACGGGTGGTTGAAAATGAGCAGCTGACAATTTATATGTGCTAGGAGATTTTGGCGGTGGACTATGATCCTCAATGTAAACAGGAGGGTCACGAGAACAGCCTGGCTATAGATTTGCGTAAATTGATGATGGTTGAGTACATCTTTTTGAGACTTGTTTTTGTGAGGATTTGTTGCCACAACAATATTCTTGGTGATGTTTTTAGTGATTGATTCTTTATTCTTAACTGAATCCTCAATGTAACCTTCTGCATTTTTATCTGTTTTCCAACCGCCATGCCTTTTGAGCACCAAAAGATTGGCTCCAGAGTCTGCAAGGAGTGTTGCTGACATACGGCGGAAACAATGTCGAGTATATAGGTCCCGGCAATCTAGTTTTAGAAATGTTGCTATTTGCTTGAGCATAGACTGAATTGTTTGGCGTCCAATTATTTGTCTTGTATATTTTCCTATTTTGTAGTGTATAAAGAGTCCGTCTCTTTTGATTTAATCAGGCCGAAGAGTGTTATATTTTTTTTAAATATTCATAAATTCATTTCCAACCACAAATGATCTATTAATGTTAGTTTTGGGGTCTTTTAATTTGAATAGCACTATGTCACCATGAAATGCAATATCTTTGGTTGTGATATTAGTTAACTCGATATCTCTACATGCAACATTGTTGCACGAGATCAAAGCAACCTGAAAAGAAGTTGAAACGCGAGCATACTGGTAAGTATGGTAGGAATAATGTTACAAATATGTTATAGAAAACGACAAATAATAGAAAAATTTTGTTACTTTAAGTTTTATTATGTCTTTCAAATCATTATGCTGCTGTTAAGAATACATTTTTATGTAATCTATTTTCTATTTATGCAAAGTACTTAGTAAATAATTGTATAAATAAGATATAAGTACAAACAAAGATTTAGTTACACAAAAAAGTTTTTCAAGAATAAATTCTAAAAGTTGTCATATTTACTTACTTTTATGGCCAGATATCTTTCATCAGGTGCCACATTTAGAAATATTTGGACATTTTCGGAGGTAATTATTTTTGATTTATTTGCCTTATATCCAGTAGACTGGTGTTTTAACCACGCAACCAACATAACATTATATTTATGTGAATATTATGCTTAAGCTATATTGTCGCTTTATGCACTGAGCCCGTAATGTCGAGAATTTTTTAGTGCTTGCCAGTTCCGTAAAATAAGCCAGAACTACATTTTCTGAAAAACCGTCGGCATTTTTTCATATGTTTTCATGTATTTCTCCTTCGACTTTAGCAGCAACAACTTATTAATTGCTATGTCTGCCTCTGCCCACAATTCCAGCGGAGTATAATTAATTTATTCGTTGCTTTTGTCATTGGAACTCATTTTGAGATTTTATTTATAAATATCAACCACAAATATAAAACCCAGCTACACGTCAACTTTTTTAATTTTTACTCCAATCCCTCCATAAAATTTTAATTTCAATAATAAATATAATTCAGCTGGAAACAGCCTCTTCATGAAAACAGACGTCATGTTTACATTAAAATTAAAAAAAAATACTTCCTGGCCTAGGCCTGCAATTTTGTATGAAATTCCTTTACAGTTCTTTGGCGGCAACAAGTTATTCATTGCTTAGTCTGTCTCCGCCCTCAATCCGGGAATTGTATATTTCCGGGAACAACAGTTGGATTTCATTCAAAGACTTATTCGGTGGTACTAAGAAGTTGTCAATAAGGATGTTCCAATATTGGAATGCCCGGCAACAGTTTGTTATGTCCATTTGGAAGGCAGTTTTTATAACGGACAGAATATGCTTGATGGGGCTAACAGGTTAATACTCACTCGTATAGATTTCTTGCTTGAGAAGTCCCACAGTCGGCACCAGCTTTCATGTCCATTTTCTAAGTGTGATATCGTTATTGCTATAATCTGAAACATTGATTAAAACTTTATATCACATGATCATAAATGTTCATAATAGAATTAAGTCTACATTCATGACTATATCAGTCAGCAAATTTATATATTCTTTTCCATTTTCTGCATATCTGTAATAAGCTAAATCTTGATACCAAAAACGATTGACAAAACAGTCAACTTACTTTCAGGTTGCGAGATGTCATCCAAAATATTCAGCCATTGTGTGTTGGTTGAGTTGTCGAGTTTTTCCAGTTCGTCTGTGAGAAGCTCAACCGCATCCATCGCTTTCGGAAATGGAACCACAAACTGGCTGAGATTATCCACAAAATCTGGCAACAGTATGGAGAGCCAGATATCCACTCCTTGTGCAGTGAAATCTCTTCGTTTTTCAGGAGGTAGAGATATCAATATATTCCTTAGAATATCAAAGGGCTGCAATTGTCGAGATTAACATTAAAAGGCAAGGGTTGATTTAAAGAAACACAAATATGGCTGCTACTTATGGTGGTTTCTTTTGAGTCTAGCATCATTCCAAAAACATGATAAAGAGTGAATAAAAATATTTTCAATTAATTAGCGCGGAATCTTTGATAATTAAGCAGACAATTGTTACATCTAGAGATCTAGAGAACAACAAAACTTGTTTTAGTGTCTATGGATAAAAAATAAACATACCATAAATAAACCTAAGAAAGGATATTCCTGAATGATCGAGCAAGTTGAAGACACCCATCAGCTCTGCACAATTTTTATAACCTACTCCATATATGTCTCATCAGGAATGTCTCGAAGCAGAAACTGTAGACATTGCGCATGTTACGCGAAGTTATTTATTATTAGTGCTATAAAGCCGGCAAACACTTTTCACGGCCAGAGGCATGTATAGTACTTTTCTCAAACGTATGCAATGAAATAAAAAATACACCAACCAAAAAATAAATTCAAGATTAAAATTACTGCTAATCGTAAGTTCCGTGCGCCCGGTGATATCTGTTGCTTTTAGCATAAAATAAAAAAAATACTTCCCCGCATAGGTCTGCAAACTTGTAAGAAATTCCGTTACAGTTCTCGCGATTTGTGCGGCGCGAACCGTGATACTTCCAGGCCTGTTATAACGCACTTAATGACGACATTTTATTTGCACAAACATATGCAATGAAATACAAAATACACCACTCAAAAAACAAATATATTATACAATTTTTTCGTTACACTTAAACTTGGGTTGAATTTAAAATAAAATGATTTCCAATTTAACTTAGTAGGTACAGCGGATCGCTAATAAGGAAACGCGTTTTTGAACGAAACTTTAGGAACGAAATTTATCAAATGGTGACATCTGACTAACATTATAACCTTTCCTTTCATTTTTATAACAATAAAGTTGACATTACAACTATTTATCAAATTATCATATAGATATCTTTTGCATATTACTTTCTTCAAGGAAACAAGAAAACAACCTAGCATTACCTATAGGTATAGATAGGCAGCGGTATTTTACATTCATACTATTAATATCACCATTGATTTCGGCCTGTGAGATGTGTAGTGCACAGAACTTTTAAAACAGATTATTGAAAAATTTAAGTGCCATGAAATGACACATTCGACATATTGGGGCAATTGCTTATTGAAATTGATATTGTTTTTCCAGGTACACTGATATTGTTTTGTTGAACTTCCGAAACTGGCCTTGGCTGTGACAATGTAGTATTACTATTTGACTGTTGGCTCTGCTGAGATGGCCAAGGAGGCCGAGAATCTGACCAACCGAGTGGTGATTGTGGACCATGAATTTGGATGTGAAGAACGGCTTGTTGAAAATGAGCAGCTGGCAATGTAGATGTGCTAGGAGATTTTGGCAGTGGACTGTGATCCTCAATGTAAACAGGAGGGTCACGAGAACATCCTGGCTTTAGATTTGTGTAAATTGATGATAGTTGAGTACATCTTTTTGAGACTTGTTTTTGTGAGGATTTGTTGCCACAACAATATTCTTGGTGATATTTTTAGTGATTGATTCTTTATTCTTAACCGAATCCTCAATGTACCCTTCTGCATTTTTATCGGTTTTCCAACTACCATGCCTTTTGAGCACCAGAAGTTTGGCTCCAGAGTCTGCAAGACGTGTACGTTGCTGACGTATGGCGAAACAATGTCGAGTATATAAGTCCCGGCAATCGAATATATAAGTCCCGGCAATCTAGTTTTAGAAATGTTGCTATTTGCTTGAGCATAGATTGAATTGTTTGGCAGAAAAAAGAAAGACATAATAATACTTAAAATAACAAATTTGTTATTTTAAGTATTATTATGTCTTTCTTATCATTATGCTGCGTTTAAGAATACATTTTTATGTAATCTATTTTCTATTTAGGCAAAGTACTTAGTAAATAATCATACAAATAAGATATAAGTACAAACAAAGATTTAGTTATACAAAAAAGTTTTTCAAGAATGAATTCTAAACGTTGTCATAGTTACTTACTGTTATGGCCAGGTATGTTTCATCGGGTGCCACATTTAGAAATATTTGGACCTTTTCGGAGGTAAATATTTTTGATTTAATTGCCTTTTATCCAGTAGACTGGTGTTAGAACCACGCAACCATTTTAACATTATATTTAATGTGAATATTATGTTTAAGTTGTATAGTCGCTTTAAGCACTGGCTGGGCCCGTAATGTCGACAATTTTTTGGTGATTGCCAGTTTCATATATAAAATAAGCCAGAACTACATTATCTGAAAAACCGTCGGCATTTTTCCATATGTTTTCATGTATTTCTCCTATACATATAGGTAATGCTAGGTTGTTTTCTTGTTTCCTTGAAGAAAGTAATATGCAAAAGATATCTATATGATAATTTGATAAATAATTGTAATGTCAACTTTATTGTTATAGAAATGAAAGGAAAGGTTATAATGTGAGTAAGATGTCATCATTTGACAAATTTTGTTCCTAAAGTTTCGTTAAAAATGCGTTTTCTTATTAGTGATCCGCTGTACTAAGTTAAATTGGAAATAATCTTATTTTAAATTCAACCCAAGTTTTAAATGTAACGAAAAAAATATATAATATATTTGTTTTTGAGTGGTGTATTTTGTATTTCATTGCATATGTTTGAGCAAATAAAATGTCGTCATTAAGTGCGTTATAACAGGCCTGGAAATATCACGGTTTGCGCCACACAAATCGAGAGAACTGTAAAGGAATTTCTTACAAGTTTGCAGACCTATGCCGGGAAGTATTTTTTTTATTTTATGCTCAAAGCAAAAGATATCACCGGGAGCACGAAACTTACGATATGCAGGATTTTTATACTTGAATTTGTGTTTTGGTTCGTGAAATTTTTTATATCATTGCATAAGTTTGAGAAAAGTACTATACATTTTTATTTATTAACATAATTTATTTATGCCTTGACAGCTGAGGCCAAATCGACATAAATTACAGATATATACCTAGACAATAGATTAAGTACATTCCTTACACTTACATATAGGATTCACAATAATTTTGTATTAATTAGATTCAATATTAAAAAATAACAATAAAATAAAATATTTACAATCCAAATTAAAATTCACAATATGTCATCAATCATAAATCAATTAAATTAATTAATAAAAAACCAAATTCAATGTTATAATTTGACATTACTGTCATTCCATCATCTCGCAGAACCTGCCACACATTCGCACAATGTCCCTCCATGCATCACCAAACAGATCGTTCAGTGGTGCTACCACCAACAGAGCATTCAGGCTGTCCCGCGCCCGGACAAGCGGAGACTGCCGGCGCGCCACCGTGCGGTGCGAGCCGCCCGCTAGCAGCTGGTGCCTGCGCCCGCTAGGTAATTGTCAGGCACAAATAACGCGCATACCGCACTGACAAGCGTCGCGCAGTCACTGTCGCCTCGCAACAATCGACACAAAGTCAGAAGTTGTTCAGTGTTACGTCTCACCTCTAGTGAGTTATATCCAAGCATACCCAATATAAAAGCGGTTGGATAGAAATAAGGGTAGTACCCAAATTTCCTCTTATATAGGTATCGTAAAAAAGCTTTTTGTTCCTTCTCGAGCATAAGGACGTATGAGCTTTCGTGTGGATTCCAAACAACCGAGCTAGATTCCAGTTTGGTTCTCACTAGGGCAGTGTAAAGAAGCTGTACCACACCCAGATTACGGAATCCCTTACTATTCCGAATCACAAACTCCAATTTTTTAAAGCATTCCTTGGCTAAAGTGCTCATGTGCTCATGGAATTTAAGTTTAGGGTCAAACGTAACACCGAGATCGTTCATCGAATACACTCGAGTCAAGTACTCCGCGCCGAGTGTATACGTCACGCTAATAGGCCGAGGAGAGCGCGTGAAAGACATTATGAAACATTTTTCACTATTGAATAGGAGTTTGTTGCTCACACTTCATCTATAGACCGCATCTAGATCTTCCTGTAGTAGCCTACAGTCATTTTCTGAACACAGATGTTTATACTAAAATTTAAAAAAATACTTCCCGGCCTAGGCCTGTAATTTTGTATGAAATTCCTTTACAGTTCTCACGAATTGTGCGGCCCGAAAGGTGATACTGCCAAGCCTGTTATAACGTACGTAATGACGATATTTCATTGCATGTTTGAGAAAAGTAAATTATTATTTGGTGTTACCAGAAGACAATTTTAATAGCAAAAAAACATACAAACACAGTTTCACGCCTTTTCCCATACGAGGTGGCAGAAGAACAGTTATGCCCACGTTAAGCCAGCTATTAACTTCTCCATTTTGCGTGACAGAAGGCTAGCCCATCGCCGCAGTTATGGAGAAATGAAGATTTATTACCATGTTTGCTGGCACAGTTAGAACGCACGAACGTCCGCTTTATGTACTTAATATGTAATCAATTACGTACGAGTACATGATCAGCATTTAAACCGACATTTGAACCTGCATATCCTGTGTGAGAAGCAGGCGTGGACCCACTAGACCAAGGACGGCTATTTTAATAATAATAATAATAATAATACCTTGGACACTATTTACACACATTGATCTAGCCCCAAACTAGGATTCCCTGTATCTTGGGTACTAGACAACGATACACATACTTATATAGATAAATATTATACTTAGATAGATAAACAACCATGACTAGGTTACAAACATCCGTTCTCATCAAACAAATATTTGCCCCCACTGGGACTCGAACCCGGGACCCTTGGCTTCGTAGGCAGGGTCACTGCCGACTCGGCCATTCGGGTCGTCAAAAGCATTGCAAGCGCAAGCATTCTGTACTTTTGGATCAGACTTTCTGATTGTCGGAGTAGACACGGTCCGTAAACTGAGATGCAGTCGTCGAGTTTAGACAGCACGAGAGCTTCACACAGTTTTACTCGCATCGTCAGTGCTTAGAAAGTCTCTGATATCGTATAAGACTTTCAACCTATAAAAGCAATTCCGGGCTAACACCAGCATATGTCCCTCAAAAGTGATCCCACTATCCATTAGTACACCCAGATTTCGAGCCTGTTCAACCTTTCAATGGGGTTGCCGGTAATGGCAAGTTGGGGATTAGTATTCGAAATATGGTTTACTTGATTTTTTGATCCGAGGACCATGAATTTAGACTTGGAGGGATTTAGAAAAAGCTAGTTTTTGGTAGCCCATGTCAGTAAGTCAGGCTAAGGACGATGTCGGCGCTGTAAATAATGAAAAGAAGAGGGTCCCATCAGGTAACCATCTAAGTATGCCTATGTCGAAGCCATGGTAAGAGAGTTTGGACAACATAAGGGAGGTATTAATAGAGTCAAACGCACGGGAAATATTTTTAAAAGGGTAAGGGTAGTGCCTTCTCCTGCATACTGAGAATAAAGAATTTTATCGACTACATCAAGCAATGCGGTGTTTGTGCTGCGTTGTTTCCTAAAACCAGATTGGAAGCGTGGGAGAAACTTTTGCTCCTTGACATATTTTGCGACTTGATCATATACGACTTTCTCCAGAATTTTCAATAGATACGGCAGTATGCCAATTGGCCTTAGCTCAATAGCCTATCTACATAAACAACAGTTTACTTACGTGAACTGTTAATCGTCACAACATAATTAAAGTACTTATTTACCACCTGTTCTTCATTACAGAGAAATATACCAATTATAAGCTGACCTAGATTTGCCTAAGTTATATAAGTATAGAGACAAATGATAATTCAGACTTTGTAGTGTTAACCTTTTGATAAGCGATACTTAAAGTGAAAAGTGGTTATTATTTATTCAAAGGAAAAGTGATAGTTTAAATGTAAAAAGGGATTTTTATGTGGAATGTTAAGTATTTATGGCTGTATCTAGCTGGAGGAAGAAGTGTTTTGTATAGTCTAAGGACAGCCAATTAGTCAGAATGGCCGAATGTTAGCTTTTTATTAAACGATACGTAAAGATATTCTTATTACAAGATAAAAGTTATTATAGTTTTAAAATGCTTAAATTAGATTGTACCTATTTGGAAAAATGACATCTAAATAATAGTTTGGTCACCTAAATAGTAGTTTGGTCACCTAAATAGTAGATTGATCACCTAAACAATAGATTTCTCACTTAACGTGTGTCACCAAACTTCATATACCCTGGCCCACCACTTCGCCCTGATATTTCGTGAGCAATTTAGGATATTTGATGCTTTATATTAAGTGACAGACCTTTCACTTTGGTGACAGATCTACTATTTAGGTGACCAATCTACTATCTAGGAGACATTTTTTTTAAACATTAAAGATTGTCGTCCAGGCACATTAATTGTTTCTGGCCCCACACTGGGATACCCTGTGTCGTGGGAACCAGAAACAGCGACATCACGCACATATAAACATTCACTTCCTGCTTTTTTTTTCTTTATCCATTTATTTTCAATTATTTGGTCGTCATGGTGACCGTTTTGAATAATTTGATGACCAATATATTTCTTAGAAACAGATCCAATCTTTTAGATGACACAAATTTTGTTCCCATTTTAAATTTCCAACGTGTAACAATATATGAATGTTGAAGAAGTCTCTGCCTACCCCTCTTCTAGGCAAAAGGCGTGAGCATAGAACATTAACATAAACATTTACATTCAGGCACTACAGAGGTCATTCAAGTGACGACCCGAATGGCCGAGATGGGGTTCGAGACCTGGTGGGGGCAAATATTTATTTGACGAGAACGGATGTTTGTACCCTAGTCATGGTTGTTTGTCTATCTAATACTTATATAGATAAACATAAATAACCAATAAAATAAAATAAAATACTTTCTTTTTTTATTTATTTATTTATTTAATATACAAATAACATAATATATACCCTTCCATTTAAACCTGATTGAATCATAACAAATTATAGTATCTCACATGTCAGTTCAATAAATGTCAACAATAATAATAATAATAATTCAAAAATAAAAGTGTCAATACAGTCATGTGAAATTAAAAATAATCAGTTCATTATACTTTAATTACATGACACAACCCTGTCACACATTCCCCTCGCAGAATCTTCCACATTCTCGCACAATATGCCTCCATGCATCACCAAACAGATCAGTTAGTGGTTCTGCAGCCAACAGAGCTTTGAGACTGTCCCGCGCCCTCACCAGCAGAGACTGCTGGCGCGCTAACGTGCGGTGCGCACCACCCGCTAATAGGCGCTGATGCTGCGCGCGCAGAGGTATTTGTCGGGCATGAATAGCACGCATACCGTACCGACAAGCGCGACACAGTCACTGTCGCCTCGCAACAATCGACACACATTCAGAAGCTGCTCGGTGTTACGTCTGACCTCTAGTGTGTTGTATCCGAGCATAACCAATATATATGCGGATGGATAAAGGTAAGGAAAGCTTTGTGTGCCTTCTCGAGCAAAAGTACGTAAGGGCTTTCGTGCGGATTCCAAACAACCGAGCTAGATTCAAGTTTGGTTCTCACTAGGGCCGTGTAGAAGCTGGACCACACCCAGGCTCCGAAAATCGTATTGCAAGCCCCAATATTTTAAAGCATTCCTTGGCCAAAGTGCTCATATGCTCATGGAGTGTAAGTTTAGGGTCGAACATAACACCGAGGTCCTTAATCGAATACACTCGAGTCAAAGACTCAGTGCCGAGTATATACGTCGCGCTTACAGGCTAAGAAGAGCGCGTAAAGTACATAACATAACAACTTGGCAGCATTAAATAGGAGTTTGTTGTTCACACTCCACCTATGAACCGCGTCTAGATCTTCCTGCAGCAAACTACAATCATCCTCTGAAATCACGGGAAATATCTTTTTCTGATCGTCCGCATGCACAAGGCAATTGGCGTATTGGAGCTCTAATTCCAGGTCATTTATCATAATGATAAATAACAACGGACCTAAAATAGACCCTTGGCTAACGCCCGACCGTGTATGGTACGGCTGGGACTCAAAACAGCCGTGTCACACATATTGCTGGCGGTTTTTCAGGTAGTCAGCGAAGACAACCAACATCCGTGGGTCAAATCCAATGGCACATAACTTCTTCATTAGGACGTCATTATCGACTCTGTTGAACGCCTTACGGAAGTCCATATGGGCGACGTCCACCTGACATCCCTTGTCCATGCACTCAGACACAATCTCGACTAACGTCAGTAAGTTGGTGTTGACTGATCGGCGACTCCTGAATCCGTGTTGCGAGTCGCTCAGATACGTCGCAATCTGCGAACTGATTTTGCCATGTATGATCGACTCGAACAGTTTTGCCAATGAACTCAGGATTGCAATAGGCCGATATTGATCAACTGAAGTGTCACTTGTCTTGGGCATAGGACTGACTCGAGAAACCTTCCAGCTGGTGGGGTACTTACCTTGCTCTAGAGTATACTGTATACTCGGCCGAATTGAGCTGACAGATTCTGATAATAAAATGGTACGATTAAACGTATGTATGATGAATATTGCTTGGTACTAAATTACTTTGCCATTGTACCAAAACTGTAAAATGTCTTTAAAAATTACGACGTCTGTAGAATTGGCCTAGATGTGTAACATACCATAGCTTTTTCCCTTAAGGGGTTGCAGAGGCACAATTGCGCTCGTTTAGCCAATATTTAATAGATCTGAAGGTTTTCGGGGAAGCCTCACCTCTAGGGAACGCATCCTCCGGTGGCGGATAGGGGGAGCTCGACGGGTTTTCCTTAGGATACCTGTAGGGCTGGAGGGAAATAAAATACCTCCTGCGGACTAACAGGCCCCTTGCGTAGGGAGAAGTGGCAGGCTTCAGTACAAAGGCAACGGATCTGGAATACCGTTAGGCGCAAGTAAAGTTCAACTTGGAAAGCGGCAGTTACTGCAACAGAACCAGTTCTCCACGTATCGACGTGTTCGTCCCTCGGAGCCTAGCTGGGATGTCGAGAGAGGGATGCAGATGTTGGATAACTGTCGATACAGCGCTTGTGGAAAGATCACTTCACCCGTCACAGAAACCAACCTCCCAGAATCATCTGAAAACATGATACACCCAATAATGATTATGAATGGGTACAGGCAGATACAATAATATTAAAACGATAACCCAACCCGCTTCTACCTTACACATATACGATATGTAGAAAGTATATTTATATCATATCCAACACGCATGGATAGTAATAGCTTCACTATATTGTCTAAAGTCCTGCAGCAGATTTTATTACTCCATTGAATATCAGGCAAACCGAGATTACTAATTTTAATACGTTAGCGATGGAGATCTGAGCGCGTCAGGATAACTAACAAACTGAATTGATTGATTGATAATTGAGAAAGAGGGAGAGAGAGAAGATTAAATTATTCCGCAAATGGCGTGATAGGTAATTAATAAATAAACGAATGCAAGAAGCTTTGTGGGGCCCCTGGACAGAATGACGAAGGTTGCTATTGAATTCAAATAAAATAATCTATTTTGAATAAGTTCGTTGATTCATGCAACGAGCTGAGATACATACCATAGTTCTATTAAATTCGATGATTTATTTGAATAAAATAACTGATAAAGTGTGAGTCAGACTCGCGCACCAAGGGTTCCGCACAAATAGCATATTTTTGTGCTGGATCTACAAATTAACGTTTTTTGGATCTTTTCCTTTACTTGTACTATAAGGCATTCTTTATTGCCAAATAAAATGGTTCTATGTGAACGGAAAGTACCGTATATGCTTCGATTCCCTCTCAATTATCAAGAAAATTCAGCAATTTTGAGGCATGAACGTCCGTAGTTCATGCTGTTCAAATTTTAACAACTTTAAATAATAGAACAGAAAGCTGAATAATTGATATTAATTTTAACTTAATACGTCCACGCGTTCCTGACAAAAACGATCTTGATGTACAGACAGATGGAAAGGCGAACTAATTCCTTTTTCTAAATAAGGTACGGAACCCTGCCAAATCGTGTTTAAAGTGAGACATTATTTTAAACAGGATGACATTTACTTAGCTGACATTTTGGAAAATGACAGTTACCACCATCTCATAGGCAAAGTTGTTCATAATGATATCGTTAACGTTTTGTTCAGATACTTCGTGTGGTAGGAAATCCAGCAACGGCACCCCAGCCTAATATTAATGTTTGCGTGGCTTTCTCAGCTACGACGTGCGTGGCATCCTGTGTCAGGCACACTGCGTAGGGAAATAAGTGGAAATAGTTAGATATAGAACAGATAGATAATTCGTTTATTCATTATATATGGCAAAAACTCACAAAAAAAACCGTGAAAAAAACGACATAAAGTAAATCAAGTGATCAAAACAAATTAAAAGAACAATTATCACAAATAACAGACCAAACAACAAAACACAGCAAGGGTAACCATGTGGTATTGTGAGTCTACCGCAAAAATGAAATGGCCTTTACTCAGAAATGTTTTGCCAGAACCATATCACGAAATCTTATCCCGGGATTCCAGGATTGTAACTATTCGGATGCATATTTACTTTTTTTTTTTTATTTATTTATTCAAAACAAATTATAAATATTCTTAATATTACTTAGGTGGCCACTCAATTCTTGACAGGTTTAAGTGTGACCACTAAAAGTATTTTTTAATTCCCGATGCAAATTATGTCTGTAGGGGATTGACCACGCATGCGGCTGCTGTCAGTGTAGCGCCCCACGTACCGCATGACAAATGCGCACGTCACTGAAAGAGCACTATATCTCGCGTGCGTGACGAAAAGCAGATTTGATTTAACTTGCACCATTCCATAAGTTGTAGTGAATGTAAGCCAATAAAAAACTATGGTCACGATCCGATTCATAGTTTCGGAGTTATACGAAGACAATAAAACTCTCGTATGTGACACAACCCGCCAGGCACTGAAACAGCACGTAACATAGCGTCACCCCATACGGTTTAGCTGACGCAAAGTTGTGCCCACGCTTAGCCAAAAATTATTGCTAGTCCTAAGTTTATATTTGTAGGATGTCACAGAAATATGTCCCCACGTTTTGCTTATATAAAGCTATAAAAACCTTTAAATATTTTATATACCTGGAAATTGACATTACACTTCTCTGAATAACGTAACTCTTTACATACAATGCATTGCTTTGTTTCCTTTGATTCTGTGATTCTTGTGTTGTCAGTTTGCTTCTCCATTGGAATGAATGGATAGGACAGACGATGTTATGCAAAGCTCCGAACAAAAAATAAAGCGCATCGTAAATTTATTGTTAGAAAGAATCATAATTTACTTATGTCGAAGAGAAAATTTCTATGCACCTCAACTAAAAATTGTCAATTTCACGTCCATACCAGCGATTCATTTCCATGTTCCTTCAATTTGGCCGCGTAAATAAGAACCTTATGTCTTTGTGATTGGCTGTAACTTAGAGAAGATCGTGGGCTGGGGTGAGTTCTAGAGCTAACAGCTACGTTAGATGTCTTTCTGACTTGAGAGAGAAGTGAATGGTATTAGTACAGCGCTACCGTAAAATGCGATGAAAAAAAGTAGCTCGTTTTCTGCCATCAACCCGGATTGTAATCAAATTGACATTTTTAAGAATAGTAGACGCCTTCAGAACACATTTTGATTGCGATGGCGAATTAAATTTGAAGGATTTAAAAGAGCTTAATCGCAAGTTTAAACGTTAATATTTCAACATTGCAATCAAAGTCCAAATCGCAATACCTGTCAAAGAGAGCATTTATTTAATCTCTCATCAGTGGGTAATTTATATTAAAACATTGTTTTTCAATTGATATTGGGGGATTCCTACTACTTGTACTACGCCATTCCTACTGACGAGCATTTTGCTTTCAAAACCGGATTAAAGTGGGAATTCAAAATTTTTGCAAATGGCGTCCATTTTGGCGTTTTATTATACCTAAGTAACTGTACTATCATGTACCGGGCTACCCTCCGACCCTTTCCGCCTTGCGCGCCGTGGTCAGGTAGTGGGAATGTAAGCTTCGCCCAGTACGCTCGCCTTTGTTCACGTCACGTTAGATTTTGCTCAGACCTGCACTACATGTTAAACATGTTTGAAGTAAATTTTGAAAAGTTTTGGCTATGGCCTTGAAAGAAAAAGGTATGTTCTTTATTTTGGTATATAATTATCTACGGTTACCTTGACTAATATAACATTTTTAGTGTCGGAATCAACAAGAGAGAAAAACTGCGCTACATCGGTATCCTGCTATTATCTTTAAGAGAGGTTTATCAAAAAGAATGAAGGATGACTGAATATCTCCATACCAGTACATAACTGGACACTCAATACTCAGCCGGGATGTCCAAGCAATGACTTCCAATCGCAGTAAGCGCCGGAAAACAAAAAACTCCGTGAAGATGTGCCAGTCGAGGAGCTCAGTTTCTCAGCAAGCGCCAGTCAAGTGACGTCCGGCAATTCTGCGGCTTTGAAACTGATAAAAGACGCAACGTCTTCTCCCATAAAAGCGAAACGCTTCAGCAAAGCAATAAATACAGTCGTTCAGGAATCAAAAAAGTACACTCCTGAAGAAGCTTTATGCATTTATGTAGAAGGTGACTTTACGAGGAGACAGTGGAAGTTATGACAAGAAAGGCTCAAGGGAAGATTCCCTTGTTAGCTATTTATCAGACAAGCTGCCCGAACTGCAGAAAAAAAATTTGGTCAAAACACAAAACAAAGAATCCAAAAGGAATTCAGAGAAAAGACTGGACTTATAATAGATATGCCAAAAGTTGGTTATGGCAATTCCAATACAGGGAACACTTCTCGAATATTCTTCGCAGATCTTGAACTAGCGGCTGAAATTACGGGAATAAATAAAGAATTTATAATGAAATTTTTAATTATTCTTGAGGCGATTTCATCTAGGCACAAAATCAATGCAGAGAAGTTCGTAAAAATTTGCAAAGATACTGCAAAAATATCCATCGAACTTTACAGATGGCATCCGATGACACCAACTCTACACAAAATTCTTGTGCACGGCTCAACAGTAGATAAATATGCCATTCTTCCTATAGGATAACTATCTGGAGAGGCCGTGGAAGCCCGAAACAGGCACTATCTTTCATACCGACTAGATTTTGCCCGAAAATTTCAAAGGATTCATTTTGATCAAGATGTCTTGAACAGGCTGCTGCTGATATGAGATCCGTTCATTAGTTGCACACGGAAACGTCAACGGAGCAAAAGCCAGCCCTTCATGCGTGAAACATTTGATATCTTCGACCCCGAAGAAGAATCAGAAGAAAACGAATTCTCAGAAGCAATTTTGTGAAATAATAACAATAATAAATAGATGTAAATGTTGTTAAAATTCTTTAAGATTTAATACAGAATATTTTTACTGATTTAAATGAACAAAATCTTAATTTTTATCCATTTTTATTAAAGGAAAACTTTTTTATATATTTTTGGGCCTTGTTTTTCAAAATAAAGATCTTCTATTGTTGTATTAGCATTTTACTGATTTCCAACAAAAAACTAGCACAAAACATTTTTGTCCGGTTTTGAAGGCAAAATGCTCCTAAGTGAGAGGAAGAGTTGAGAATGAGGAACAGTCAAAGGCTTCTTATAAAGTGCATTGATACAGACATTGTTGATAACACATTAAAATAATTATATTTTAATAAATTTAAGCAGTTCTGATTTTTTCGAAAGACTCCGAACACAACTAGCGACATTTTATGTTCTATAACATTCCTTGTCCATCTGAACAGGCCAAATTATTACGACCATACATGCAGGCATTTCTCATTTATTGATTTTTCAAATTCGTGGTCCTTAACTTTTTTAACCGACTGCGGCGAAGTTCAAAAGAAGGTTTATTATCTTCTTTTTTGAACTTTCTTGAGAAAAGATGTTCTTAGCCCTTAACAGGCTGCAGTGTACCACCCTTAAACCAACTTGCGTAGAAATATCATTTGAAACGTCTTCATTTCGTGATTCGTCTCATTTCTCGCCTGAACAGTTTTGCTCCTTTTGATTCCTCTCCCTTCATTATTACCCAAAATACTCTTTAACATCGTCGCAAACGAGAGTAACTTTGGAATTTTCCTTTCCTTGTTGGTTTGATATGATAATAATATGGGAATCTCGGAATTACGCTTCGCCGTTTTGTGATTGATAACAGAATGTTTTGAGTCGACAATATGAATTTGCATGCGTCGAGACACAGCGTGGCGCATTATCCGGTAGAATTTTATTGATCACCTAATAAATGGCCTTTTTATAACCTAATAAATCATGTTGGTTCCTAAAAAAAAGATCCGTCCTTCTGTGTAAATTGTATCACTATATAATATAAAATTGGTCACCTAAAATTTATTTCAATATCACTAAAAAATTATATTATTGGTCAGCAACTTATTAGATTGGTTATCGTTATTGGTTGGTCACTTGAATTGTAGATTAGTCACGTATATAGTAGGTGGGTCACCTAAATAGTAAATTGGTCACCTAAATCGTAATTTGGTGACCTAAGTAGTAGATTAGTCATCTAAATAGTCTATTGGTCACCTTAAAAGTAGATTGGTCAACTAAATAGTAGTTTGATAGTACTAAATACTCTCCAATTGAGATTTTTTTAATCATACCCTCAACCTCACACGAAGTCTAAAAGAGGATTTGCTTCGCTCTCCCTCTTCAGCCTTCAACTACCTTGACCCACCACTTCACGGTACTAGAACACTACATAATTAGTACCAAGAGGTACTACGAGTAAACATGTTATAATAAAAAAGTCATATTTTATGGGGTCGTAAAGGGCAACATTTGAAATAACTTTCACTAAAAAACCGATTTGCTCACGGCAACTTTATTTTTCAAATTTCAAATTCTGTTGACCACCCGGCCCAAAATGAATGGACATGACAAAAATTAAGTGGATCTGACCGAATCGGTTTCATAGTGAAAGTTGTTCAGGATAGTCTCCCTAAAAAGCCCTTAAAATATGACACCTTTTTGATACACTTGTATAAGTAAATACTTAGACTAAAAGGTAAAGACACGACAGACAACCAGGAAAAGTTTTCATTTTATAAATTGCGTTATAACAATATTTCTATATTGTCCATAAGCACTTGAGCTAGTATCTCGAAGACACCATCCTAACGTCCTATTATTTACTCGAATACAATAAGTTTTCTAGCACAAAGATAGGGTGACAACGCTTTACTTCGTCGACGGGCATGTGAGGAAAATTCAATGGAAGTCGTTTTCATTTTTCTGAAAAATATATAACGGTTAAATTTTCTTGAAAGCTTCCCGATGAGAAATGTAACAGTGCTTTGGTACCCTTATTTTATGTAGTTCCTCCTAAAGCTTATTTCCCTTTTTTAAGTTATTCTATTGCATATTGTGTAAATTAAAACGTATATAGCGATAAAGCTAAAAACCTGGGTATTATCTTTGACAACCAGCTGTCCTGGTTTTCGTATGTCAATGAGGTCAGTCGCCGAGTATTTGCGACTTTTCACTCTCAGTAGTTTTTGTCTCGACAGACAAACGTCATGTTGACGACCTCTTTGGCGTTGGGGTTCGAGGCTCTGCCTCCTGAGGTCCTAGGTTCAAATCCCAGCTGGGGAGTAAAAAAAAATACCCAGCTCTTGAATGTTTATATGTTATGTGACGTCGCTGTTTCTGGTTTCCACGATACACGGTATCCTATTGTGGGACCAGAAGCAATGTTTATGTTTTTGTTTTTAATAAACAAACCTAGATAAATCTCTCCATTAGGGTCTCTTATTATTATTAATAGGTTTTTTTTAACGATAGGGAGGCCTTCTCCACTCACAAGGCTTCATAAAAATAACTGGCGTTCTCATTAAGTTATCGTCATAGTCCCCCTCTAGCAGTTAAGATATACAATGTACATTACATTCCAGAGACCATTACTCTACGGAACCAAGGTTTCTATTTCACGCTGTCTCTTGTCTCATCTCAGGAATATATCGCTCACTTTCCGAGATAGAATTGTTGTAGAATTCAATTTTATGAAATCGTAAAATTTGTGCCACTGGAGTTGCAGTTGCGAAATTGTGAAGAGGCTAACATACGATTGGCTATTGGAAAAGGTGACTTGTGACCTTGTAAAATAGATACTTTTATGAAGAGTCAAAAGGCTTAGTTTCTTCGTCAGTTGTAGTAAACATGGTTATATGCCGTCATAACATAACATAATGAAGTAAAATTTGTTTTTTTTTAAAAAAAACAAATGTTAATAGATTATAACTGATAGAAATATAAAATTCTGATATTGATAAGCCTTTTTGTATTATAATATAATACCACAAAGTCTTATGTGTTTTTATGTTTCGTGGACTACCTAGTCCAATATCCAATTCTGAAACTCGCCTAGTCGACTCTTCAATGCCCCATTTGAATTAGAGTTACACTTGACTAACTTTCTCAGATTTGGGGAATATCATACATCCATAATAATAATTATTAAAAATAAAAACACCGCTGCAACATCAATGTAACCTTATAGCTAAAATTTGGTTTGGTTCACTTGTTTCCTATTTAGGCTGATAACTTTGAAACCGCTAAACCGATTTGAATAAAATATATCTAAGAACCATCGCAGTGAAGTATTCTACTAACCACAAAAAACCGCATCAAATCCGTACAACCGTTTGACCGCTATTCCTTGAAAAAACTGATAAATTCCAAACCACTTAACCGACCTTAGTAAAACATACTAAGACTCATCCACGACACGACACAGGGTAGGTTCGTGGTTAAGTCTACTACCAACCACTAAAAACCGCATCATAATCGTACGATTCGTACAACCGTAAGACCGCTATTCCTTGATAAACTAGGGGAAATATTAAACTGCACATCAAAAACAGCACCTCAGCCGTCATATTGCAGAGGCAAATATCACGGCAAAATGCTGAGGTAGTTTAGGTGAAGGGTAAAGAGGGTGAGCGAAGCGAAGCCACTTTTATCCTTCGTGTTAGGTTTGCACATGTAAGAACAACAAAAAATACTTAAAACATAAACTTAAGTACACATAATATTTCAAACATAAAAAGTGTTTTTGTTGATCCTTTTTTGCTATGCAAATTAGTAAATTTGATCTGCGATTAAATACTAGCCATACACTAATAACTTTCGAACCACTCAACCGATCTTAGTAAAACATACTACTAAAAACCATCCACGATACGACACAGGGTAGGCATACTAATGTCCATAAACTAGTCAGAAGCAATCTAGGTGTCTTTATATATATAATTGTTTATAAAACAATTTTAAAACAGTACAATAAATTCTAGTCAGATTAAATATAATGCTTTTAAAACCCAAACTGAATTCATGTTACACACATTACCAAACTACTTAACATATACCTTTTTAGTAACTTTTCAAACCGTCAGTTTATTAACTGCAAGAACAGGTAAGTAAACGGAATGAAACAAGTTATATTTTAATAGAAAAACGAATAGAAAACGAAACAATGGAACTACTTCCTGCTTCTATACAACAAAGCCATGTAACAGATTCTCTTGAAAGTAAGAATAGGAATCTAAGCGGCAACAGATTCAATTTGATTTTCTACTTAGATTTCCACGTCTGATAGTTCAAGAATCCTAGGTTGCAATGTTTGCAATGTATAAATTGGCAACATTATGCAGTTATTTTATCCATCAGGATATGAAGGTAACTGAGCGAAGATGAAATTTTAGAACTTCCATTTATTATGTACTTCCCATTAAAGGTTTTATAAATTTTAACTTCGCTATAGAACATACATATCCTCATAGATAAAGAACTGAACACCTTTTGCCAATTGATTACCTAAAATTATAACTCAATATTATAATTTATATAAGCAGTTTCTTAGGTAACAGAAAGGTAAAATCTGATTTCTGAAGCTTTATTTAATAAAATATTTGGATACACTTTAAATTTTGACATTTGCTTACATTTTGGGCCAAGCATTCGATTGACTTATTGTTATGGAGAAGTGTTAAATAAAGTGATAACATGAACATAAACATTTATATACAGGCACATACATTGCTTCTGACCCCACACTAGGACACCCTGTGTCGTGGGAACCAGAAACAGCGACGTCACCTAAACTCATTCAAGACCTAGGGATATGTTTTCCTTCTTAACCGGGATTCGAGCCCGGTAACTCTCGATCGGGAGGCAGATCGTCGAACCGCATTGCCAAAGAGGTCGCCTGCTGAAGTTCTGATCAAATTGGTGAAGAGTTGTTCAGTTCAGAGTTGTTGTTCAGAGTTATATCCCAAAATCCCCTTAAATCTGAGCACACCTTACTTTTATTTTTAGACAACTTGGTCTTACTTTTTTTTAAACTACATTTTCTGTTAAACTATCAGCCCTTATTTACCAAGAGATATATGATATGATTTATCTTGTACTAGTGTCATTTTTCTTTAATATCGTTTGGTTTAGCCCCGAAATACACCGGCCTGCAAAACTAAGTATCACACTTTTGAAATTGCAGTAACTTTTTAAGTACACAAGATATACTTTTGAAATGAAAAGGACTGTAAAAAGAGTTTAAATTTGTACAATAGCTTTGGAGAAAGCTAATTAAATTTCCTATAGTTTTATTTTTATTTAAAATCTCTACCTTCTGTAGATTAGAAGGAATTAAAATTTTAAAAGTGTAGTACTTCGTTTTGCAGGCCACTGTAGGTTGACCTGTAATGGGGCTAAATTGTAATATTTATAAATAAATATGAGAATAATACAAAGTAATAAAAGTTGTATTACATCTCAGTTTACGCTTTGTCGTGATCACAAAAAAAATCTACTCATAGTGTGAGTATACCTAGTTACTACTTTATTTATAGTGCGTCACTAACTCACAACTTATGTGTGCTTGACATGACATTAGACTCTGATAAAGTTATAATGGGCGGGGTCACGGGTTCGACCCCTGTTGGGTAATCTATCATAGTATAAGGAAGTGAGGGATGTCGCATCCTTCTGAGAAGACGCGCATCCATTTAAACTTTGATACACGGTTAGTTTCACTAGCGTTTAACGACGAATTCTGTGGCGTTGCGGTTCGAGATGCCTCCCAAGCGAGCGGTCCCCGGTTCCCGGCTGTGAGGAAGAGTGAAAATCCCCAGGTCTTGGATGTTTATATAAGTGTGACATCGCTGTTTCTGGATCTGGAAATGTTAGATTATTAAAAGTATATAATAAGGGCTTATGTTTAAACGATTACCAAAAACGCACCTATTTTACTACCACTAAATTCGAAATGACTGCCAGAATGGATAAATGTCCACCAAATTGTGTTTGGATAAATGATCACCAAACTTCTTTTTATGTTTTGTGTACTTAAGTTTATGTTTTATGTATTTTTTGTTGTTTTTACATGTTCAACCTAACACGAAGGATAAAGGTTACCTTCACCTAAGTTACCGCAGTATTTTGCCCTGATATTTTTTGCAACTTTTGGTGTTCATTTATCCATTTTGGGTAGGAAAAAAATATTTTGGTGATCATTATATTTGTTGCCTATAAAAAGTACCTACTTCAGATAATTTTGACGCGCGGCAAATAGAAGTGTTTTACAAATGACATATATGTATGTCGGTGACCCATCCAAGTACCGACATATCCAGTGGGTACTTAACCCGATTTAACGTTTTACTGAAGTAAAAAGACATTGACGTCATTTTACGAAACAATTAATTGAAAAACTGTTACAGCTGCTGCTGTAATTTTACATTGTAATAATATGATGGTTCGTTAAATTGCTCGTAAAATACTGTGTATGGCAAAGGGCACGTTTACACTGACCTTTTTACCCGACTACAGCAAAGCCAAAAGGAGGGTTATTGTTTTGGGCGGTATGTACATAGTCAGGTCATAAGTTCTGTCACATGTGCAATATGAAATAATCTAGACATGTTTATTATTTATGTAAACATTTATATAGCAAAATGAACTTAATAAAACATAGATTCTTATGGTAATAAAGTTTATTCAAAATGACCCCCGCGATTTTGAATACAGGCCTTTATTCTGCGCGGCCAGTCGTCTATCGCAGCACGAATGAGGTCCATGTCAATATCGGCGGCTGCCTTAATCAAGGATGCCTTGAGTGACTCCAAATCAGGATGAGGCTTTGAGCAGGCCTTTTCCTCCAAGTGTTGCCATATCTTGTAATCTAACGGACTCAAATCTGGACTGGAGGAGGACCAGTCTTCGTGCCGGATGAAGTCGATTTCACGCGCCGCCAGCCAGTCTTGTGTGCTTTTCGCTCTATGAGCTGGCGCAGAATCTTGTTGGAATACCCAGTGCCTGTTATTAAACATGGTATGAGAAACAGGTTCCACAAGGTTCTTGAGGACTGTATTTTGATACACAACTGCATTCGTTTTTACGCCTTTCTCACAAAAATGTACCTCAGTTAAGCCCCAATAAGAGACTCCCAACCAAACCATGAGCGAGGTTGGAAAATGACCTCGTTGGACACGCGGAATACGGTTGCTCGCTTCTTCACTGCTGTGTGCGTACACCTTATCATTTTGTTTGTTGTAGCTCTCTTCCACGGTGAAAATTTTTTCATCCGAAAAAAGAATTTCCCGATGCTTTTTTCCCGCGTACCGCTTCAACAAAGCGCGGCATCTCTTCAGTCCATGTGACGTCATACTAAATTCAATATGGCGCCCTCTAGAGGGCATAAAGTCATGTATTTAAAAAAAATGTTTCAAATGAAACGGTTAGGTTTGCATCAAATGTTTTTTTTTTTTATTTTAATATTAAAAAAGCAAAAATTCATTTATTCTCTTATGTGAATTGTTGTTGTGACTTGTTTATACAAGTCTTTGATAAAGTAGTAGTAGTTTATACAAGTCTTTGGAAATTAAATAATCTTATAATATTATAGTTTTATATTCATGCTTTCAATGCAGCGTTTGCTGGGATTTAGTGAATGGTTAATAGTAGTTTATGTGACTGATACATAATAGAAGGTATTAAAACTCGAGAGTGGGTTTATGAAACGAGCCGAAGACGAGTTTCATAATAATATCACTCGAGAGTTTTAATGCCTAATTATGTACCGTTTCATACACTAGTTTATCTAATCACATATCATAAGCTCTCTTTGATGTGTTCTGGAACCGCATGTTCGACCGGCATTGTGGCATTGATCATTGCTCTGCACGTGTTTAGCTTGTTCAGTAGTACCAACTTCACAGACAAACTAGGAGCGGTATGCAGGCGGGCGTTGGTGTTCGAAATTTGAATGTTGAATGAATGACAAAATATTGTTACGTTAGGGTCACAATGTTTCAATATTGAGATAAGAAATGAGTTTTTACCAAGTAGTATATCATTATGCTGATCGTAAATTGCGGTTTTGCTGATCGTAAAGAGGGTTTGTGATACCCGTGTAGATAAGTGTGTAAAAGTACGTTTGGTGGTTATAGGTATCCATACTCTTTAGAGCGCGATGTTTTAGAAGTTTGGTTTTAGTTTTCCAATTTATTGGCTTGTGTGTGATTGCGGCAGATGATAGAAAAGTATAGTGGTAATAGGTAGGACGCAATCCAAGTTAAACTGCAAAAAAACAGTCAAGTGCAAGTCGGACTCACATACGAAGGGTTCCGTCCCATCGTTCAAGAAATAACGAAAACACATACGTTTCTTGTATCACCCCCTTTTTTGTGTGTAGTTTTCTGCAGCGGCAACAGAAATACAGATTCTGTTAAAATTTCAAATTAATCCATTACAGTTCATTAGATATACCCCGCTGACGGACAGACGGACTGATGGACGGACAGCGGAGGCCTAGAAATAGGGTCCCTTAGGGTACGTAACTCTAAAAAATATTGACACCAGCGTAGAAGCAAGCACACAGTTTTGAACTGCTTCAATATTACTGGTTGATGGAGTGCCTAAGGGATCAATATGATTCCTCTTTGACATTGTTAACTAAGGTCGTCGATGTCTGTTTGGAGTAGATAGATAGATATAAAAGATGTAAAGTTAGATAGAATAATTAAAGTGAAAGTGCGCCTTTATGAAACATCCTTACTTATATGATTAAAGCGTACCATTTTATTACTTTCCGAGGATTTATAGAATATAGTGGTTTTTACGCTTTTATGTAGAAAAAAGCCGCCAGGGAAATCAACATTCAACGTTCGTTTAATTTTCCTGCACCCGTAGCATGTTTACCCCCGCGTGGTGTAGCGACGAGGGAAAGTGAGAGACGGAGCTGTACGCTCGAAATAGCTCTGTCCCTCACATTCCCGCGGTCAACGTGCTGCGGGGGTTGAGCTGATATTCAGCTTTTGTATACCTTTACTCACGGCTGTGTTCCCAACTACAGGAATCTAGAGCTACATATTCACATAATTATCCCACAGCTACAATAGTTAAAATGTGAAGTCTAGGTTTTGAAATGCATTTATAATCAATAATAAGTAAGTAGTTATTTAGTGACAAGAAGATCCCACGATTTCCGTATGGCCAATTACTTAAGCTGATAATCAATCTAAGTGCCACTTAAATGCCATATCCGAGCTGTCATTGACCTATTAAATTAAAGCGACAGCATATTTTGGTGTATTATCGTATATTTGGGCGTCATCATCGGAAAAGGAAAAACCAACCAACCAGTTCATTGCACCCTATATATTATGTAATTATTAGGCACTTACTTAATGTTTTATTATCCTTGCTTGATTATGTTATGACGTTCATTAAGTCTCAATTTTTGTGCTATTATGAATAAAAATCTGTGAACTTGAACTTGAACTTCGGATTTGTTCTTTTATTTGTGCTATTAGACCTTGTTTCTTGCCCAATTTCATGATTCTAGGTCAACGGGAAGTATCCTACAGGTTTTGATTCCTCCGCGAGTATATAATTCAGCAAATTTAAGACATACACGTCTGTATCTTTTGTTTGCGTTGACCCAGAAGTTTTTTTTACAACTTTAAGGGACCACAGATCTGAGTAATTGATATCAATTTGAACTTGGTACACCTATCGAAAGGTATCTTGGCGCCTGAGCGAGGCCCACCATCTCTTTCTTGCCTATGAATAATCTCTCTTGTTCTCAGCCGCCGCTACCCCTCCAGGCGGCACTCAGACGCCAAGAAACTTACCTTCACGCGTTCTTAAGAAAAAAGTCGAAAGTATAACCTCTAAGGCTTCCATTTGTCCTTCAGGTACGGAACCTTAAAAAGTTTATTTTCAGTACCTTAATACCTGAATTAACATAGCATGTTAAATTTAGACATTGCTAAGTCCTGAATTGAATGTTCCTTAACCGAAGCCTCATGGCAATTCTCGTCCTATTCGGAATTCAGTCTACACGAGATGTGGATCTGGTTATAGGCCATTTTCTGCGCGTCGCGTATTTGCAATATTGGACGTGGTCCAGATAATTGCATGCAAAGGAGGAAGAAATAAGCTAAGCACTAAGACGACCTCTGTGGCGCAGCGGTTGTGGCTCTGCCTACCAAGCGAGAGGACCGGCTTCGATCCCCGGCTGGGGGTAAAAAAAAACCGTCTTGGGTGCTTAATGTGCGTGACGATGTTATTTCTGGTTCCCACGTCCCAGGGTATCCTGTGGGGCCAGAAGCAATTTATGTGCCCGTATGTAAATGGTTATGTTTATGAAGCATAGGATAGCGTCTCGCCTTTTTCCAATATGACGCAGTGAGGCACAATTGTGCCCACGTTAAGCCTGTTATTCTATACTCCATTTTGCGTGACAGGGAGCTAGCCCATCGCCTCAGCTATGGCCCATCACCATAGCTGCGCCGATTTTGCTGTTTGATTGCAGTTTGCAGGTTTGCTGAAAATTGTTGGGTGTATTTAAACGAAAATTGATGTCAATGAATGTTATCAAATAAGATGAGATTAATATAGATTAATGTCATAATCATAAATAGTGAGTCATTTAGTTACGGAGAGATATGCAGTTCATGATTTATTATTATGTTTCAGATATTCTGCGAGAGTGTATAGGTAGTATGCTTTATATGTGCTTTTTTTTCTTTATCCCCATCTTGGATGTTTATATATGTGTGACGTCGCTGTTTCTGCTTCCCACCACACTGTGTATCCTAGATTGGGTATAGAAGTCATGTATGATATTTAAGGCAAATTTTGGGTCATCTCGCAGAAAGGACATGGTTCGTCAAAATGCATTTAAATATCAATAAGAAATTATAAAATGTCAAACCTTAAAATTAACCGAACAAACAGCCCCGTGACATTTCCGTGCTAAAGGTTCCAAGCAGCATTTCCGCGCTGAACAGCCAGTGATACCCTCTGCATAAGAAATGCCCCAGAGCGGTAGTCGAAACCTTAGGACAGGAAAGGACATTAATTTTGTTATACTTAAGTTTTCAGACAGATTTCGAAGCCTTGCCTTTGTGTATTTTGACGACATTCGAATCCCGACCGGAGAGCCAGAAATAAGGCATGGTTTTTGCAAGATTTTAACTTGGTGATTTTTTTACGTTTTTACGTTAATTGTCATGAAATGAGTAGACAACATTCGCATCCCGTTCGGGGAGGAATAAGGAGGACTTGAAGACGGTTTTCTAAGTTTTTAACTTGGTGAATTATTTAGAAGTAAAGCGTGGTTAAGGTGGCAACAATGCAAAAAGCATTAGCGTGCTCATGCATTGTTTTACGTTGAATCATTAACAGCCAAAATTAATATTCGATCTTATCCTCGAGTTATATGTAAATCTTTTGTTTCAATTCGATCAAACCAGATTGTTAAAATCTAGATTGGATTGAATATGGGGACTGGCCATTAGGACCTTACCACAAAAAAATAAACAACTGTTCTACACATGTTTAAAAACAAAAACGTTTGGGATTTGACGTTTGTTTTGAGGTTAAACGGTGTTAAATATTTTTTGGGGTAACACGTTTAATGTTTCAAACAGGTATTTACTATCACAACAACTATTGCGACAACTTGAAAATGGATTCAATACTAATTAAAAACCAGAGGAAAGGGAATTTAATTTCTATGTAAAGTTGGTCTATTGATCAAGAATCGTACATTTAATATGTATTGATATCGATTTCATATTTGATTATGTTAGGGTCACAGAGACAAAGCTACCCGTTGCATAACTTACAGCAGTAATTTATAGTATCTGTCGCCCTTTATCAGATCTCTCATAACCCGAATACCGATATCACAAAATAATCCGTTCCGCAAACCGAATTTATTATCCCTTGTCACCCATTTATGCTTTTATTACCAGCACATAATTCACAGCACATAAACAATACTAGGGTTGGTAAATAAGCATCTTCGTACGGATTACATTAACATAACGCGATGTGTGGGTGTAAATAATTCGCCGCCTTTAGGGCTGAAGTCGGAGTGGGTTTCCTTTGTATGACATGTCCCAAGTCATCTCGGAGTCACGGTGATTGTTGTGTAGTATGTTTTTTGATATGATGACTTCTGTGGCTTTGTGGGCCGGGCTCCGCCTCCCTGGGACTGGGAAGTAAGAATGAAACCCTGGCGGTCTTGGATGTTTATATGTGTGTTGATGTCGCTGTTCCTGGTTCCCACGACATAATGTATCGTCGTGTATGAACAGAAATTATGTTTGTGTCTGTATATAAATATTTATGTTTGTATTATGTTAGTAAACCTTCTCGTTTACTCTAAGGACAAAAGCGATAGAATTAAAATTATTTGAAGTATTTAGTAAAAGTTTTGACAAAACAAACAAACTTAGTCAAGCCTTATCCCATTCGGGGTGAATGATGCACAGATGCGCCCACGTGTATGGTAATTCAATACAGGGCCAGCCCATCACCCACGCACTTAAAAAACTATAGTTCATGGCAGGATTGATGGCCAGAGGGGAAAGAGGAAATCGCGGAGGGGGTGAGTCCCCCACAGCTCCCGCTCACCGCAACAGCCCTGTCATAGTCCATTCTCCAGAATGAGAACTAGCTAGAAAAGTACTGGAAAAAGGTGACAATGAACGGATAAATATTTCGAAAAACTTGTTCAGAAACTAGAAAATTCATAAAATTAATACCCAGTCTCAAATGATTTGGCAACAGAAAACGAGACGGAAGATTTTATCTTAGAATCCGGAGAAACTTGTGAGGATTAAATAGTCTATATTATGTATTAATTAGTACATTAAATTAAAGTAGTGGTAAAATAGATTTTGATGGTGTTAAATAAAATATTGGTTAAAATAAAAAGATAATAATACTCAACCCCCATTTTTCCGTGTATCTTTTGAGTAACTATAGACATCGACCACCTTACTAAAATAAACTTCTTTAAACTTGACATGGACAGTACCTACATGCAAGATTGCAGCTTTAAAAGTCAAATCGTTTTTTATTTTTTACAAACAGCGCCCTCCCCCCCTCCCCCTCTTAGGGGAGGAATTACGCCATATCCCTTCTTAGTGCTACCCTATGCTACATAAGGAACACCTATACAAAGTTACATGACTTCAGGTCCACCGGTTGAGGGTGTGTGTTGTCTGTCAGTCAGCCAAATAGCGTTTTATGAAGTAGATGATAAATCATTGAGCCTTTGTGGTTTGTTTTAAAATCGACTAAATTAGCCAATACATACACGGTGACTTAATTAGCTGACCAAAAGACATGGCTTAATCGATGTATGGAATACTTCCTCCGAAATGTATAACCATTGTACCTAGCGATTCACAATTCTGGATGGCTGAATAACAGTGTTGCATGTTTGCAAAGTTCCGAAACTGAAATATTTGATTCTCATAATTCGTGAAATTCCTTCATTATTATGTAAACAAACTGACAAAGCGGTCATACGATGTTTGAGTCTGACTCAAGTTTTTATTTTTTAAAGTGTTGGGATTGATCACAGTATACAATTGATTGAACTCCCTTAATATAATCGATAAGGTTGAAACTTACTTTTTTTACTGTTAACTATTATTTAGTCCGTGTATGTATTTCTTTTTATACGGTTAAGCCATCTACTGAATTGTCATAACAATATTACATATAGTTTATTGACTTTTTAATATAGAATAAAGCGGACTAAAACGAGAAATCCAAAACAATACGATTGTCACATTTTGGCAGCGCTTGTATTGGAAACCACAGAGTGTTAGCAAAAAGTTTCGTTAATCTGATGGTACGTTTACCTATATGGCAATATCTTCTACACTCCATGCATAAATATTGACGACCGGTTTAGCCTAGCGGGTAGTGACCCTCCCTTAGAAGCTCGGGTCCTGTTTTCAAATCCCGGTAAAGGCAAATATTTGTGTGATGAGTATGAATATTTGTTTCTTAGTATTGGATGTTTCTTATGTATTTATCTCTATAAATTATATCGTCGTCTAGTACCCATACACAAGCGTTATTGAGCTTACTATGGGCCAAGTTCGATTTGTTTAGGATTGTCCTCTTTATATTTTTATCTACACACGTATCATAAACTCTCTTTACTGCGTACAAAAACCGCACGTTACGATCAGCATAATGTTAAACTACTTGGTAAAAACTCATTTCTTATCTGAAAAATTACACATAATGACCATAATGTGTAGGTTTTCTACATGTTATGACATTCAAATTTCGAACGCCGACGCCCGCCTGCGTGCTGCCCTTAGTTTGTCTGTGAAGTTGGTACTACAGTACAAGGTAAACAACTGCAGAGCCACAATGCCGGTCAAACATGCGGTTCCTGAACACATCAAAGAGAGCTTATGATATGTGTGTAGATAAACTAGTGTATGTAACTGTACATAATTAGGCATTAAAACTCTCGAGTGAACTCTCGAGTATTAATGCCCTCCATTATATAGCAGTCACATAAACTACTAATAAAATGTGTGAACGATGCGTTTGGAGGGGCTTGTGGGAGCTTGTGCTTGCCGCCGATATGCCGCAGTGTCGGTGTTTAGCACAAATCAAATGAGTTTTCGATTACAGTTTGTTTAGTGTTTTCACCTTTGTGAGAAAAGGGCATTCAGTATGGTTCTGAAACTAATGTTGAACGGTTCTTTATTTATTGCCTTTGCCTTGTGATTTTACGACATGAATGATTGGTCAAACCATAAGGCTGTTATGTGTTAGACAAGTTATAGTCTAATCGTAACACAAGAGCGACGTCGAAGTCCGCCATGTTTCCTTGCCCGTGACCACAGTGCCCGTGACCCATTATCATTCAAGTGTTCAATTATGTGAACATCGTTTCAGGATAAATCAAACTAACTACTTTTAATTTCTTTTTTTTAATATATTTTTTTAAAACAAATAAAGACGTAGTAATTTACGAATTAAAACTTAAATGGCTGGTCAGAAGTTTGTATACATGATGGGGCAGTCGTTAAGACTATTTCTTCTGGGGAGTGACAATACCAATCGTTGTGAACACCTTTCCCAAATGAACATGTGCTTTTATGGATCCTGAGCATATTGACCCGATCATCTGATTTCAAATTAATATGGGAGACCCAAATAAATATCGTTTGCGAACATAGGTTTTTAGGGAAAAGTCGTTCCTAGTAATGGGTTCTGTCACTACCCAAATTTTTTTTGGTTTAACTAATTAAATGTCATATTGTATATTAAATAGGCTAGTATTTAATCGTACATCAAAAATACTGATTTGCACAGCAAAAAAGGATCAAAAAATGTTTTATAGTAGTTTATGTCGCTGCTACATAATGGAGGGCATTAATACTCGAGGGTGAGTTTCATAATAATATCAGTAGAGAGTTTTAATTCCTAATTATTACATACACTAGTTTATCTACACACATATCATAAGCTCTCTTTGATGTGATAAGGAACCGCATGTTTGACCGGCATTGTGGCATTGATCATTGCTCTGCAGTTGTTTAGCTTGTTCTGTAGTACCAACTTCGCAGACAAACTAGGGGCGGCACGCAGGCGGGAGTCAGCGTTCGAAATTTGAATGTCATAATTTGACAAATTGTTGTACATTATGGTCTTAATGTACAAATTTCAGATAATAAATGAAATTTTACCAAATAGTTTTACATTATGCTGGTCATAACATGCGGTTTTTAGACGCAGTAAAAAGGGTTTATGATACGTGTTTAGATAAAATATTTTATCTACACACGTATCATAAACCCTGTGCCCTCCATTATGTAGCAGTCACATAAACTACTACTATGTGTACTTAAGTTTATGTTTTAAGTATTTTTTTGTTGTTCTTACATGTTCAACCTAACATGAAGGATAAAGGGGGCTTTGCTTCGCTCACCCTCTTTACCCTTCAACTAAGCTACTGCAGCATTTTGCCCTGATATTTGCTGTGAAAATCAGTTTTTTTTAATGTGCAGTTTAATATTTCCCTATTAAATATGTCGGATTGAGCGTTGGAGAGGGCGGCGGCGAACCATATTCATCCTCGGCTTCGTTACGGTCCGACATCTTGTTTTGGATGAAAGATAGAAACTCGTCTTTGTGCAATCTTCCTTATAATTATTGAGTTACTCCACGCAATTTACAGCTAGTTTACAATTGCGATCGATCTGATACGATACGATTTGAAAAGACGTAGCGAGTTCCGCCCTTGCGTCCGTTCGACACCGTTTTTAATCAAATCCAACATGGCCACCCGCCTCTGTGTTTATGGTCTTTTTCGCCGCGTTCCATTATTACTTCCCACCTGTCAAACCATACTGAAGGCTGCGTTCATACTTTGACGTTTCCGTCAGTGTGGCCATAAACAAAATCAGCACAGACCAAGGGCGGACCACGCTCAAGCATTGTTTGACAGCGCTTGACGTCTCAAATGTAATCAACAATCAATTATACACTACACACAACATTCATCTGGAAAAGCGTTATCCACGACACGGCCATTTCTGACGAGTCACACGTCCTCGTGTGATCCTGCAAAGAAACATACAATCTACAATGCTCGGCCAGACCTGATTATCAGAAAAATTACACTAGGGTAGATACACAATATTGACATCTTCATCACCAACATCACCTCATTTCACTACATGTCCATACAATTTTACAAGATTTATTCTCTCTTAGACTAGAAATTTCATGCAATTTGTATCACATCTACAGTGTTCCAAGCACAAATTCTTATCTCAGGTTACGCTCCAAGCGTTCCTCTGCAGTGCTCCAAGCACAAACCTTATATTCAGGTCAAGCTCCAAGCTTACCTCTGCAGAGCTCCAAGCTCAAACTTAAAATACAAAATACAAAAAAATACAAAAAATACAAAAATGTTTATTGTTTAACAAGGAAAATCATTTACATTGTTTAGGCTGAAGCCTTCTTTTAAGTAAAAGTACCTGTACTAGAAGACTTCGCTCTCTCATTCCAAGTCATCTTAGAGTTGAGTTAAACAATTTATAAAATAATGACAAATAAAGATGTGAAAACATTAATCATACGTTTGTGTGTGATACAACTTTATTTACTCAGCCAAAATTCAAATCGACGTCGTTTACAATAGTGTTATCAATAGTTCTGGCTTATTTTGGGATTGAAATATCGTCCGTAAGTATGTAAGTGTCGATGTGAGTGTGAAATGTGTGTGTGAGGAGGTGTGTGTTTGAGGGTGTGTGCGTGTGTGTGTGTATAGTGAGTGTGTGTAGGGTGTATGTGTTGTGTGCAAGATGGGGAGTGTGTGTGTGTGTGTGTGTGTGCTTGCGTTATCAACCAGTTTATGATTAGTTTATTTTATTATTTAAGTATTTAGCTGTGAACATATTTAGCTTTTTGTAAATATTATATGGAAATACTATGGTGTTAGTGTTTTAGTTTGTTTATTTAGTATCACATTATTGTCAATAAGAGTTTCGATTTCATTATATGATTTATTCATTAGCCATCTTGTTACTGCTGTCTTACAGTCATAAAGGGTCTTATCATGAATTTTAATATATCTATTTGCCTGATTATACAGGATTGAAGCTCTTTTTGTGATTTGTCTTTCAGCAAACTTTGATTTTACAACGTGATGCGGGACAACCATAAACCATCGCCTCTTTTTAAGTATGTTAGGATCGACTTTGAGTGTCTTATGTGTTTTTAGTATTAGATTTAAAACATACAGTTTCCTTACGGAGAGTACTTCACTAAGTTTATAGAGTTCGTCAGTTGGGAATCTACGTGGTTTAAAGTGTATAACCTTTAGAAGCGTTCTCTGAGCTATTTCAATATCAATCATTTTTGATTTAATAGTCCCACCCCAAATTGGCAAACAGTATGCAATGATGGATTGTGCCAGTGATCTGTATATAGACATCAGCAAACTTCTTGTTGTTATGTGTCTCATAGTTTTAAAGAGCCAGATGAGTTTACGTATTCTGTTCAAAACTAAGTCAATCTGAAAGTGCCAGGATAGACGTTGATCCAGCATAACACCTAAGTATTTTGTATGTGTCACTTTTTCGATCAACGGACACGAACAATAAGAGGCAAGATTATGGTAACTGCATTCGTGTATTCGTACTTTAAAATTTGCTTCTGGTTGTGTGGATACGTATGGGGTAAAGCATATGTAGTTTGTTTTAGATGTATTCAACGTAAGAAGGTTATTCCGTAACCAGGTACTAACCTCAGCAAGACCTGCCTCCGTACTCTCGCGAACATCATTCCATGAGGTCCCAGTAAAGACTATCGCTGTATCATCAGCATAAGAAAAGACCTGCCCCTTTGCTATATTAATGTTGCACAAGTCATTTATATATATTAAAAACAACGTAGGGCCTAGGACGCTGCCCTGTGGTACCCCAAAAGTAATATCCGTGTCGCTGCTGATGTTTTGACCTATCTTAACTCTCTGTTTTCTATTCTTTAGATAGCTTGACAGTAAAGAAAGTGAATTTCCCCTAATACCTACATTTTCTAGCTTCCGGATGAGGATAGGCACTGACACGGTGTCAAACGCCTTTTTTAAATCAAGGAAGACTGTCATGCATTTAAGTTTTTTATCGACATTTTCCACTATGAGTGATGTGAGTGCTGTGACAGCGTCCTCTGTGGATAAGCCTTCCCTAAAACCAAATTGCGATTTTGAGAGTATGTCCAATTTCTGTAAATAGTTTATAAATCTGCAGTTTATTAGTTTTTCGAGTATTTTCGATATAGACGTAAGAACGGATATGGGGCGATAGTTTCCAGCTTCCCCCTTGTCCCCATTTTTGTAAACTGGTGTGATTATAGATTGTTTCATAGATACAGGGAATTCTCCATACTCAAAGCACACGTTTGCCAGGTGGGAGATGATAGGCACAACTATAAATCTAGCTTGTTTTAGGAATTTTGTCGTGATACCGTCCCACCCTGGCGCACTATCTGCTTTAAGACTCATAAGTATCGTGTCTACTTCTTGATAGTCCGTGTCGAGTAGAGTGAAAGATTGTAGTTGCGTATTAGGTAATTTCACTTCCTTATTTTGATTCATTGGATTATTTATGATCTCTTCAGCAAGCTTCTTCCCTATATGAGCAAAATAATCTTTTACAGAATTTACTGATTCGTCTGTTGTTGATTTGTATCTTAGCAGATCCAAGTTTGTGATTTTACTTGGTTTGTAGTTGCTAATTTTGTTTATAGCTTTCCATAAAGACTTTGGGTTATTACTACTTTTTTCTATTTCTTCCCTTTCATACTTCCTCCTCAGTTTCTTAATTAAATTATTACAAAAATTCCTATATCTTCTGAATGTGATTTTAAGTGTTTCATTATCTGGATTAGAACGAAGTTTTTTTGGATCTTATTTCTATTTTTACTACATCGTAGTATGCCTGGGGTTATCCAGGGTTTAATGATACGTTTACTCTTAGTAATTTGTATTATACTTGTGTTGTCCTCTAATGATTTAGTTATGTTACTCACTAATTTATCAGTAATTTTATTAGGGTTGATTTCTAGTGTTAAGTCTGATAGGTTTATATGTTTTAAAGTCTCAAGTGCCCCATCATAATCAATAACAGTTTTAGTTTTTTGACTGCGACTTTCCGTTTGAATTTTAGACAGTTTTAATAAGATCATTGCATGATCCGTTATCGTCGTGTCCAAAACAGCAATGGAAGCACTACTTTTTGTTTTATCAATATTCAGGTTAAAGTGGTCTAAACAGCTATTTTCCCTGGTCGGTAGTGAGTGCCCTGGTAGTAAACCGTGGGCAGCCAACATGTCCAGGTAATGTAGTCTATTTGTGCGTTCTTTTGCTGTCTCAGTTGATCTAGGTATTATATTTATGTTAATGTCTCCTGTGATTATAATATTTTTGATTGATTTTAGTGTCTCTAAATGTGTGTTTAGAGATTCTAGGAAAGGATCTATATTATCGTTTGAGGGTGAGCGGTATATACCTAACACTACCATGTTATCAAGAGTAATCTCTAAACATGATGCATGGACCAGTACTATTTCCCGAACACGGGCTCTGCAGCCATCTTTAACGTATGCGACAACGCCATCGTTGTGATTCAAATGGTTTGTCGTAGAAAGTGATGAGTATGGTATAATATTAGGCAGATTTTTGTGTTTATCAATTCTACATTCTGTTAAGACCATAACATCAACTGCGAAGTTTAATTCGTGCAGGTTTGTAGGTCACTAGTGTTTGCATATATGCTCCTCACATTTTGAGAAAGTATTGTGATGTCCGAAGTTTTAATATTGATCATTTTATTAAGGTCCTGAATGGTACATTTAATTGACTCTGCTATTTCTATTTGATCTATATCTTGAAGTCTAGTCGTTAAATTAGCCATTTATAAGGTGTTGTAGGGTCCGGTGGTGTTCTACTGCAAATAGTTTCAGGATATAAGTATAAACTGGTAGTTCTGGGGTATGTGTGTATGTATGTGTTAAGGGAGGTGTGTTTGTTATGTGGTTGTTGTAATGAGTATTTGTGTTTGTTTGTTTTTTCAATGTGTACTTAACTAGTATTAAATATAAGATGAAATTAAGCTTCATTAAATACCATCTAACTGTAGCTAGTCATTTAGTGACGTTCATAAGACGTTGTACTTGCTCCTCACTGGTGATGTTAATGAACGGTGATTGCTCATCCTTCCTTACAATCACCTTTCCGTAAGCGGTCCAACAGAATTTATAAGCTTTCGATTTTGCTAGGTCTCAAGCGAGAAAATAAAGTCGCGCTGCTTTCGGTGTTAGTTGCTCAGCGATGAAAATTGGCTCGTCTGATTTTTCTGTGATTCCGAGGTGTCTAGCACAGAGCTTGGCCGACTTATTTTTGGAGTTATACTTTTTTGCGGCAAACAGGATGTCCTTTTTTACCAAGGCGGACTGCAGCTCGACAACCACTGTTTTGTTGTGCTCCTTTTTCTTCACGCGATATATGTCTCGTACATCCTTATTTGAGAAGTCATGAACATCAATTGTTTTGGAAAGTTCCTGTGTCATTGTCAGTAGGTCCTGTTGAGTTTCGTCCTTCTTGTATGGGACGTTTCTAATTTCAATACATGTCTTTCTACTTTGCCTATGCATATCTTCCAGTTTATCTTCCAACAGTGTTATATATTCTCGGTCTTTTCTTTTTTCAGATTCCATCATATCAAGCTTCTTTTTGAGGTCTTCATTCTGCTCACTAAGAATCGTCAGTGAGTTTTCTATGTTGTTAATGGACTGGCGAATTTTCTTTGTTACGGATTCTCGATCTTGTCTCTCGATGAAAGATTCGAGCATAGCTTTCATTTCCTCCTTAAATTCACCATAGTCTTTTTCTTCATTTCTTTTTCTCTTGGGTTGTCTTGATGCTACAAAATTAAAATTAAATCTTAAATCTAAGGTCACGCTCCAAGCGTACCTCTGCAGAGCTCCAAGCTCAAACTTAAATCTAAGGTCACGCTCCAAGCTCAAACTTAAATCTAAGGTCACGCTCCAAGCGTACCTCTGCAGAGCTCCAAGCTCAAACTTAAATCTAAGGTCACGCTCCAAGCGTACCTCTGCAGAGCTCCAAGCTCAAACTTAAATCTAAGGTGAAATGATCATCACTCTCAGTACCAGCTTACTCAGCTTAGCTAATCGATATTCTGCAGGCTACTACTACAGCACGGGACCACTGCAGATCCGTTCAACTCAGTATCACTCAACTCTTCAACTAGATCACGGTTTTCAGGCATCTTTCTCAATCGATCATGAGCAAATTTATAAGTCAGTCGTCTCACGTGAGAGCTACCGTGCGCACGCGTCGCGATGACCGATAACTTAAAAACAATGGATTCGTCCAATGTTCTCAAGTGCAAAAGCTGTAACATTGTTATATGTGAAGTTCTTGCTTTCATACAAAATAAACTAGACGTCATGGATGTGGAAAGCTTAGTTCGTGTGTGTAAAACCGCTTTTTCGGAGGCGGACCTGAAAACGGCCAAGAATCTTTTGTTTGACTCGGTCGCGACAAACAAGAGAAAAATAACTCGGAAGCGGGACGGCAAGTCTGGGCGAGATCTCGAGGACATAATTAATTTGATGACAGACGCGGATGCGAATCATGTGGACATTCCGATCTTTGTTGCCAAAGACCTGCAGAAGTTGCCACCGGTCACTTTCGATCATGTGGATGTGACAAGGTTGCTCAAGGACATTGTGATCTTGCAAAGTGAATTACGTGCGGTTAAAGAAACTTATGTTACTGAGGAGCAGTTGATGAAGGTGCAAAACGATCTGGAAAACCTAAAAATGGCATCTATAACGAATAATTTCGATGGAAATACTTTTGTGAATGTGAACCGCAGACGAGGCGCATACATTTCGGATAGCTACAACAACAATCTTGACAGTGGCCCGATGGGTTTTGTCGAAACAACGCTTCCTTTTTCAAATTCAAATTTAAAACCAACGTTGTTGACGCCGAGCAATGTAGGTAACGGAGGCGGCGGTGTCGGTGATTCGTCAGGATGTCTATTGTCTCTCTCTGCCGCCACGAAATCTCAATCGGCTGTCTCATTCGCGTGCGCGCAAACGCAAGGTGCAAGCCAACTTGTCAGCGCGACTCAACCGATTAGCGCGGTGATAAACAAAGATGATAGTGTTTGTGTTTCCGTGGATGCAAATATTGCAAATGCTCCTCCTTTATGTTCGGCTCAGCTGGAGCTGATAGGTGCCGAGCAATGCAATGCTTTACCATCTCAAAGTAAGAGTCAACCAACACTAGCTGAAGTAGTAAAGATGACAAAATGCAACGAAAATAAAAATGAAGGCGAGTGGACTCGAGTTGAACGTCGTAACAAAAACCACAAGCGTTATTCCGGAATGATAGGAAAGGCACCTGTGGATCCCAACTCCAAGTTTAGAGCTGCAGTGACCATGATTCCGCTATTCGTAACAAATGTTGCCAAGGAAGCAACTGTTGAAGATGTCATAGAGTACATTTTCAAGAAAACTCAGGTGGTTGTCAAGATGGAAAAAATTACATTGAAAAAGAAAAGAAATTATTGTGCTTACAAAGTATATGTACCGAAAACCAAAGTCGCACTTTTTCTAAACGATGAATACACTTGGCCTATGGACATAGAATTTAAGCGATTTATTCGCTACAAGAAGTCACACACTCCCAATGGCTCACTCAAAGAAATATCAGATCCTCAACTATAATGAGAAAAAGAATGATGGTCACCCTACTGCGGACGAGCCGAATTGCAAACTTGCAAGTTTCAACTGTCAGGCTGTGAAGAGCAGTGTGGATCATGTCAGAATGCTGTGTCTTACGTCAGATATAGTGGCCCTTCAGGAGACGTGGCTGATGCCCTATGATATCCCGTATCTCAGTACTATTCATCCAGACTTCGCAGCGACTGGAGTATCAGCGGTGGATGCAGGAGCTGGTATCCTGCGAGGTAGGCCTTTCGGTGGTGTCGCAATTTTGTGGAGGAAGTCTGCTTTCGAGTCGGTTACGGTGATAGAGTGTAAAAGTGTGCGGCTGGCTGCCATTCAGTGTAAAGTGAAAAACCAGTCTTTTCTATTATTCTCAGTGTATATGCCCACAGATTGCACTAATAACCTACCAGAGTTTACTGAGTGTCTTTCTGAAATGCATGCCATCATAGAGAACAGCAATGTAGCAACAGTGTACATGTTAGGGGACTTCAATGCTCATCCTGGTGAGTTGTTTTGTAATGATTTGTTACAATTTTGTGCTGAACAATTGTGGTTATGCGCTGACTTTGAAGTTTTAGGTTTAGACTCTGATAACTACACTTATATCAGTGATGCCCACGGCTGCAAGAGGTGGCTTGACCATTGTATAGTTACCGGAGTTGCTTTTCAATCAATAACTAAGGTCAGGATATGTTATGATGTGTCTTGGTCAGATCACATTCCGATGGAAATAACTTGTAACTTTAGTGTGCTGCCGCGTAGTGTTAGCTCATCTAATGTTAAACAAAATAAGGTTCACTGGGGTGTGAGGGATACCGAGCAAATAAACCTTTTTAGAAATTTATGTAATTTAAAATTGAAAGAGATCAACTTCCCCAGTGAACTTAGTAAATGTTGTGATATGATGTGTAGCAATTTAGAACACAGGCAAATAATTAATAATATGTATAATAGCATAGTTGATATTCTTTGTGAGGCGGCTATTTCCAGTCACAGTGTAAATAGCAACTGTAATTCTAATTTTTTGAGGAAAAAATCCTACATAACAGGTTGGAATAAATATGTGAAACAGGCTCATGGTGAAGCCAGGCTTTGTTTTCGAAATTGGGTCTTACATAATAAGCCGGAATCTGGTCATATATATGATCTAATGAAAAATTCCAGAAAGATTTTTAAATCGAAGCTTAAGTGGTGTCAAAAGAATTCGGAACAAAATAATGCAAAAGATTTTTCAAAATTCTGGAAAGAAACAAATAAATTAAATCCTAAGCCTGGTCATCCAGTGACTGTTAATGGTTTGTCTGACCACCATGAAATAGCAAACTTGTTTAAAAACAATTTCCGTGTTGTTTCTGATCTTTCCAGTAACACTGACTCGTCCAGTGACACTCCGGTGTCCGGCACCCGGACTAGCGCTGATACTGGTGACAAACCCTTGCGTTTTACATACAATCAAGTAATGTTAACTATTAGAGATATGAAGCGGGGTAAGTCACCAGGACATGATGGTCTGAGTGTCGAGCACCTGAAGTGCGCTGGTGTACACCTACCTAGGGTGCTTAAAATGTTTTTTAACTTTTGTGTGGGACACTCTTACCTGCCTGAAAATTTAATGAAAACTATAGTAGTACCAATTATTAAAAATAGAACGGGAGACGCTTCTGACAAGGATAATTACAGACCAATATCCTTAGCAACTGCTGTGGCTAAGGTGCTGGACGGTTTGCTTGATTGTCAACTTGATAAACATCTTCACATACATGATGCCCAGTTCGGGTTTAGGCCCGGACTGTCCACTGAAAGTGCAATTCTGGCTCTCAAGCAGACCGTCCGGTACTATACTGACATGAAAACACACATCTATGCATGTTTTCTTGACTTGTCAAAGGCTTTTGATCTTGTATCGTATGATATACTATGGAATAAGCTAACTCACACAGGACTACCGACTGAGTTGGTTTACATTTTTAAATTTTGGTATCAAAATCAAACTAATGCAGTAAAATGGGTGAGTTCGCTTAGCAATTCATATAGCCTTGAGTGCGGGGTCAGGCAGGGCGGACTTACATCTCCCAAGTTATTCAATCTTTACATCAATCAGCTGATCGGGGAGCTCAGCAACACCGGTATTGGATGCTCAATCGATGGCACAATCGTTAATAACATATCTTATGCTGATGATATGGTGTTGCTGAGTCCCTCGGTCAAGGCCCTTAGAAAACTTTTACATGTCTGTGAGTCCTACGCTGTTACACACGGGCTCAGGTATAATGTGAAGAAAAGTGAGTTGATGGTGTTTCATTCAGGGACTAAATCTCCTGATAAGGATCCGGTTGTGTCATTGTGTGGAGCACCTCTCAAGCGGGTTCCACATTTCAAGTACCTGGGTCACGTGGTCACGGAGGGGCTCGTAGATGACATTGATATTGAAAGGGAGCGCAGGGCGATGGCGGTCCGATGTAATATGCTGGCCCGCAGGTTTGCGAAGTGTACAAGGGCTGTCAAATTGACACTTTTCAGAGCCTTTTGTCAGTCCTTCTACGCTGGTGGCTTGTGGGTCAGCTATACGCGGAGAGCCTACAGCGCCCTGCGCGTCCAATATAATAATGCGCTGAGAATACTGTTGGGGCTGCCGCGATACTGCAGCGCCTCGGCTATGTTTGCCGAAGCTAGGATTGACGATTTCTTTGCAATAATGAGAAAGAGGATTGCCTCGTTAAGAAACCGCCTTTTCGGCAGCTCCAACACTATCCTCAGCACTCTGGCTGGGAAGGTGGACAGCCCTATGTTGAAGTACTGGATGGATGTGCACCTTCGCAGTAACAAACCATAAATTATAATAATATTTTAGGACGATGTTTTGTGTGTGTGAGAGGGTGTGTGTGACTGTGTGAGCAGGGTGTGAGTGTGGGTGTTATTTATTATTCAAGGATGATGGATGATGTATTTAGTTTAATTTTAAACTTTTTTATAATGATAAAATAATATCTACCTATGGATGTATATGTGTCAAAATGTATGCTATCTGAAATAAATATTTTGAATTGAATTGAATTGAATAAGTCCTCCTAGAGTCTAACGCTTTCACAACATAGCGATCGCCATCTTTTAGCTCTATAACTTTAAAAGGATCTTTGTACTTAGGATCTAATTTAGTTTGGTAACGTTCATCATTTTGCAACAGCACAAAATCCCCCACTGAAAATTTATCTAGTCTGGCTTTATTAGAGTCAAAACGTTTCTTGTCTTGTAGAGCATTCTTAAGCATGCCCTCCATAGCTTTGACTCTAACTTGTTCGATATCAACCTTACTCTCCTCAGTAGCTAACATTAGATCTAGAGGTCGCGCTACCCTACCAATGAGCAACTCGAGCGGGCTCGACTTAGTGACACGATTTTGTGAACAGTTGATAGCCAATTGTACGTCAGGAAGGGCATCCTGCCAGGATTGATTTCCGGTTTCGACTGCTGTAAACATATTTTTTAGCGTGCTCATCACGCGTTCTACTTGACCATTAGCTCTACTGCTACCCGTAGCGATCAAATGCAATTTGATATTACTGGTGTCACAAAACTCTCGAAACTCACGACTAGCGAAGCATCTGCCCTGGTCGGCAATTAAACGCGTAGGTGCACCAAACAATGATGATGCGTACTTGACTGCGCGTATACTACTCATGGTGTCAATGTTGGGAGTGTAATAGAGAAGAACGTACTTTGTAAAGGAATCAATAAGGACAAAGACGTATTCCTTTTTGTCGTTCTTACCACTCAACTTGCCAGTTGCATCTACGTGTATAGTATGCCATGGAATTGCCACTTTGGGTATAGGATGAAGTTCAGCTTGAACTTTTCCTGAATGTGTCTTCGATATTTTGCATGTTACACAATTGTCTACAAATTTTCTCACAAATTTTGACATTTGTTCAAACCAATATGAGTCATACAACTTCTCAAGGGTCTTCTCCCAGCCTAAATGCATAAGGGTCTCATGCGTATTGTTAATAACGGACCATCTAAGTGACCTAGGCAAAATGGGCAGGCAACGTGTTTTCCCATTACGTTGGATCTTGCGATGAAGTACCCCATTACGTACTTCATAGGTTTTGGCCACTTCGTCCGTCAATTGATTGTCATGCAAATCTGAAATTATCTTCGAGATGTCACTGTCTTTCTGCTGCTCTGCGAGCAACCAATTGCCTGTTAATTCAGCTACATCAACGCGCTTTATCTCAAGTCTCTCACTTACCTTATCAAGGGTTGCAGGCAATGGGTTCCTCGAAAAGAAGTCTACATGACACATGCGGTCACCTTTTCGATGAATAATCTCGAAATCAAATGCTTGGAGAAAGGCCCACCACCTATGAACTCGCGGAGTGAGATCCAGTTTCTTTCGAGAGGCTTGTAGCGAACTACAATCGGTAACTACCAGAAATTTACGACCATGTAGGAAGTGGCGAAAATGTTTGATTGCGTTCACTACCGCAAGTGTCTCGAGCTCATAAGAGTGATATTTAGATTCAGGTGTGGTAGTGCGTTTGCTGAAGTAGGCAACTACCTTGAGCTTACCATCTTTCTTTTGAAATAATATCGCTCCATATCCAACAGCACTCGCATCCGTGTGCAATTCGATCGGACAGTCTGGATCAAATATCATTAAGATGGGCTCATTTGTTAAAACAGTTATTATACTTTGGCGGATAGCTTCGTTTTCAGTGGTCCAATCCAGCCTGCCTTTGGAGGAAGAAGTCAGAGCATACAAGGGAGCCATTATCTGTGAAAACTTTTCAACGAACTGTCTAAAGTATGAGGCGAGGCCAATAAATTGGCGTAATTGGGTCACAGTTTCAGGGGGTGGAAGAGCAGTTAAAGCTTGGATTTTCTTCGGGTTAGGCCTAATGTCACCATGGCTAATGACATAACCGAGATATTCTACCTCTTGTTTGAGAAAGGCACACTTTTTGAAATTCAGAGAAAAGCCCTTTTGAGTGAGAATTTCTAGGACAGTGGATAATCGATTAAGACCTTCTTCGATACCAGAGGCGACGATAAGCACATCATCCATGTAAACAACAACGAATGAGTTGGTCAAATCTCCTAGAGCCTGAACTACAGCACGCTGGAAATGAGACGGCGAATTTCGTAATCCGAAGGGCATAGCAACAAACTCGTATTGGCCTTCATTCGTAACGAATGCCGTCTTTTCTGTAGAATCAGAATCCACGGGGATCTGATGGAATTCTGATGCCATGTCCAATGTGGTAAAATATTCTCCGTTATGTAGACGAGCTATTTGATCTGATATTAAAGGCAAAGGGAACCGGTCAGGAACTGTATTGTCATTAAGTTCTCTATAGTCAACGCATAGCCTGTGACCGCCATCCTTTTTATTTACTAAAAAAATGGGGCTGGCAAATGGTGAAGCACTAGGACGTATAACACCTGCTCTAAGTAGTTCGTCAATTCTATCTCGGACAACTAAACGCTCTTCCGTAGACATACGGTAAGGCCGGCGACAAACCGTTTTATTAGGATCTTTTAAGCGAATTTTCATTGGTTCAGTTTTTGCGCGATGGTCAGGAATGCCGGTTATGAAATGTTCTTTGAAATCATTCAGAATCTCTATGAGTTTTGGTTTAGCATTTGAAGGGAGATCCGTATCCATTTTCTGTAAATTAATATCTTGGTCTGTGTCATCCAATTTACAAACATCAACAATTGTAACCCTAATTAACTGAATTTGGTTATGAGTCATATGAACAGCTAGTCCTTGTCTTATTATCTCTCGTCCTACCATGATATCTTGTCGCAAGCAATAGTCCGGCAAGACATGAAAAAGAATCTCAAGACAGATGTTATCAATTTCAACTACAGCCAGAACTTGAATAGTACTTACTACGCTAGTCTGACCTATACCTGTCATCGTAACCACATTACCTGAACGTTCCCCACTAAATTTGCAAGCAACTGACTCTTTCATCAAGGAGCACTCGGCTCCAGAATCATAGTAAAATGGAAAGTTCTCACCTAGGTGTATAAGGTTACCACGCGGTGCCAAATGCTCGCAGAGGTCCACTCGCCGTTCAGTAGATGGGCCTGGCTGTCCTATTTTGAATGTCTTGTCAGTATTTTTCGGTCTTTTGCAGTTTCTCGCGAAGTGCCCCACATCGCCACAATTGAAGCACACGTTTGGCTTCGGCGCCATCAGTGGAGTCGAAGCTTGTGAGGGTGTTCTTGAAGCCAGTCTTGCGGAGTTTTGCGTGGAGATGATGTTGTATCTCGTTTTACATTGCACAGATTTGTGCCCGACTTTACCACATTTGAAACATTTAGGTGATTCAAATGTACTCTTGAACCGTTTTGCTTCTAGAGCTTCATTGTTGTCAATTTTCCTTTTATTGAACGAAACTGCTTGCAGTTCTTTCTGTAGCTTTCCTCTCGTTTGTATTTCCGTGGTAAAGCTAGGTGTTCTACTTTCGGACCAGCAAATTGTGAGATATGAGCAAGAACGCTCGATATAGCAATTTGTTCCGGAGTCATGTTTTTCCACAGTGAAACAAGCGTGGTAAGCATCGTGGCAGCATAAGATGTCAAAGCCTCTCCTTCTTTTGGCCTTTGATTTGTCAGGTTTATCAGAAAGGCTGCCGCAGTATCTTGCTTGTCATATCGTGCCAAAAAGAGTGCTTTAAAATCACTCCATGTCATGTCAGGATAGGTAACTTGTGAAAGCCAGGTTGATGCTTGACCTTTCAGAGCTTTGCTCAAAGTAATTACAAGAGCCGCACCTTGTAAATTTCTTTCTGTCATACACAAATCTGCAGTTGTCATCCATGCGCGAGCATCACCATGCTTTCCGGGCTCAAAATCAGGTAAATGCATCTTTTCTTTACATTGGGACATTTTCATTGTTTCCAGTAAGGCCATAAAGTTTCTGTTTTGCTGTTCCATCAAAAGAAGCCATTTTTCATCTGCATTACCTGGATTTTGTGTTCTGGGTCCACGACGTGAAGCAGCAGGAACAAATCCCACTTCTGATGTCGGATTGAGCGTTGGAGAGGGCGGCGGCGAACCATATTCATCCTCGGCTTCGTTACGGTCCGACATCTTGTTTTGGATGAAAGATAGAAACTCGTCTTTGTGCAATCTTCCTTATAATTATTGAGTTACTCCACGCAATTTACAGCTAGTTTACAATTGCGATCGATCTGATACGATACGATTTGAAAAGACGTAGCGAGTTCCGCCCTTGTGTCCGTTCGACACCGTTTTTAATCAAATCCAACATGGCCACCCGCCTCTGTGTTTATGGTCTTTTTCGCCGCGTTCCATTATTACTTCCCACCTGTCAAACCATACTGAAGGCTGCGTTCATACTTTGACGTTTCCGTCAGTGTGGCCATAAACAAAATCAGCACAGACCAAGGGCGGACCACGCTCAAGCATTGTTTGACAGCGCTTGACGTCTCAAATGTAATCAACAATCAATTAACAGAACTACAGTACACACAACATTCATCTGGAAAAGCGTTATCCACGACAAATATATTGTCGTCTAGTATCCTTTACACAAGGCTTGTTAAGCTTACTAAGGGCCTAATCCCATTTGTGTAAGATTGTCCTTTAATATTTATTATTATTATTATTTATTATGTGTCGTAGCTATATCGTAGCATTTTATCTTTTCATGAAATAGCTAACCTTGATTTGATTATTTTAACGTCATTTATTTAATAAAATGACCAGAAAGGGCTGATGTTCATGAAAACATGTCTTTTTAAAAGCATTTGTATTCCTACTGAAGTGTCATCTTTTGTCTGTCGTAGCTAATCGTAGAAATTCATCATTTCATGAAATGGCCAACCATTTCATGACATAGTCAATTATTTCATGAAATGATCAGAAATAGTTAAATTCCACGAAAACATGTCTTTTTAAAAGCAATTGTATTCAGTACTATATGGTGCTTTTTGTGTTATACATGTCGACCTAACACGAAGACTATTCGGGAACTTCACTGTGCTCGTCCTCTTTAGTCGTCACCTAAGCTACCGCAGAGTTGCGCCCTAAAATATTCCTACGTTCAACGAAAGTTCTAATCAAACCATGGTTGGCTAATTCATTATAAAGTAAATTCTACGATAATTTTACGACATATACATACTCGTATACCACCGACTTATGTTTGCTCAACAAATAACTATTTACGCCTCTATTTGCCAAAGGTCTGGGTATATTCTCACACACTTCACCCTAAACCGACACGAGCAATTCAATCATAGATATTAAAGTCGCGTGATTCTTAAGATGCTGGGTATCGTCAAATGTCCATCTTTAAAGCGCTATTTCTCTTAAAGGGAACACTTCCGATATTCGGAAAAAGTATATGTCATGAAGACTTCTATTTCCTTCAATGTGTATTTTTGAAATAATTACAACTCAATGATGTCTAATGAGTTTCACACTTGCTTCTCACTCAGGAGGTGCAGGTTCGAGTCCTGACCATGTACCGATGAGATAATTAATGTATCTTAAGTATATTATTGGACATTCAGTGTTTAGGATGCCACTTTAAGCTGTAGGTCCTGGCTACTATAGCCAAGTGGTAGTGGTCGTAAAACACCTCCATCAACTCGCACTGAGGTAGCGTAGTGCAAGTATGGTGTAGCCTTACTCGTATCCGGGTAAAGGCTTGTGCACCTCGATGGGGACATTAATAGGCTACGTTTAATAAATAATAATTATATATGTCTTTCGAATAAAACAGCCTGTAGAGACGCTTAGCACCTTTTATGGAACTTTAATGACAGACGTCACCTAGAGTACTGAAGATTATATTGTGGGCATTTGTGGGGCAACAACATACAATTTTCCTTAATTGTTAAGTCATTATTTTTCCTTTTCCGGCCAGCAGAGAAGTGAAAGGATTAAGCAGATAGGAAAAAATATATAAAAGGAATATGAATGTAAACGAAAGTGACAGCGTTAATTATTTTCACATAAGAAAGAAAAGAGGGCGCAAAGGATGCGCTAACTAAAATAACGCAGCGCCAAACCACATAAAGATTGTTTAAAAATAAACTACGCTATTTTGCCAAAAATGTTTTTAAGGAGAGTTTACGAATTTATAATATCCGCATTTTTAATACTATTCCGCATTGAAATTAGTAAGGATTGCAGATTTACAGGAAAACATCAAACAATTTAGAGGTATTTCCGTAATTAAATTCTAGTGTGAAAATTTCATCCAATCGCCTTTTCCTTCAGTGAGAATCTTAATACAATACTCAATACACGTTACACTAAAAATCAAATCTGCAGATGACTTAATAGTGGAGTAAATGGATTCGGAAAAAATCCCATTTCTTTTTCGTAGCACCTTAGCTCGCTAAAAATAATATTAATACTTGCGTCAAAAATCGGTATTCAAATTATAAATAACGGTATGTTTGAATTTTCGAAATATGATTATTTCGAAATTTCGAAAAAATTTCAACATCTACTCATGTAGATGTTGAAAAATAAATTAAAAACACAATTTTCGGTTTGTTCTGCCGCAGCGATTGACCTTACAGCCACATTGCAGGTTCCACTGTGAGCTGTTATGAACTTTATTTTAATAAGGTGGTGGCCAAATTTCAACCACCACGAATCGAGAGTACCGATACAAGCGCCTTAATATTTGGTATCTCCTCAAAGTATGCCTGCGATTGACATTGAGGACAAATAAATACGAAATTGTGGGTCTCTTTGCTCTGCGAGCTCAACTATGACTCTGCATTAGCAGACATTAAGGTGGATCCATTTTGGTGGTGGATTTTTTTTCCTTTTATTCAGGAAAGATACAGTTGTATCTTAAGGTATACACACGCACATATGTACTTAAAAACCTGTTGTACCTTAAAATTATAATTTCATAATTTATTTTCATAATTTCTTTATTGCACACAAATGATATAAAAAAAGAGTTACATTAAAATGTACAAAGGCGAGCTTATCTCTAATAAGATATCTCTTCCAGCAAACCAGGTTAAAGTTGGAAATGTTGATTGCTGAGCAGGGTTTAGACCCATGTGTACAGCAATAATATGACGAAATAAACGACTACTAACATAAATAGACTCAAGTTTAAGTGGGCAGGGCACTTGGCGAGGCGAGCTGATGGCAGGTGGAGTAGATCCCTGACCGAGCGGTGGCCAAAGGAAGGAAGAAGGAGCGTGGGTCGGCCGGCAGCCAGATGGGTCGACGATACTACTAACATCGCGGGGAATACCTGGATTCGTCTGGCCCAGGACCGGAGAGGTTGGCACAAATAGGAGGAGGCTTATACCCAGCAGTGGGCGGAAAAAAGCAGCCAATGATGATGAACATAAATATTAATAAATAAAATAAAACATATAATTACTATAATTATATATCAAGTATTACTTATAATATAATACTAACTATTACTATTATATATAAATAAAATAAAATATTAAAGATAAAAAAGAGAAAATTAGCATCAATTATTATTGTAACATATTGAGCTTACGTTAAATCAGAATACAAGCAGGGTATTTAGTGTTGTTTCTGATCAGTGTTCTTTAAACATTCAAATAAGTTGTTAGCAACCTGTTTTTTATAAAATGGTAAAGTTGAGGCAAAGACATGTCTTTTTGTCCGTAACGTACCTCCGTATCAGCGTCGCGATCCAAGAACGCTGGTGTGAACGGCCGGTCGTTACGGCACGGTGTGGTACGGCGCGTCTCGATCGCAGCCGATCCGGGCGTCCAAACAAGCGTTCTTGGATCGCGACGCCGCTGATACGTAATGGACAAAAGAACATGTCTGGACCCACCTTTTAACTCGTATAGGCTGCGGTGCGGCTACTCAAATAGCTGAATATAATCTCTACATTAAAAGTAAAACGTGATTTTTAGCCTTAAAATAGCAAAATCTAAAATTTGGAGAATACATGAGGCACTGGAGCTATCTGTCGCGCTAAATATGCCAATAAAAGCCAATAATATGGTAATAAAAGGCTGCTTATAAAAATTAGACCTTTTGCTTTTTTTTACCATAATACACTGGCCTGCACAACTAAGTATCACACTTTTAAAATTGCAATAACTTTTCAAGTAAACAAGATATACTTTCGAAATAAAAAGGACTCGAAAAAGATTTTAAATTTGTATTTTAGTTTCAAAGAAAGCTGATAAATTTTAAACTTTTTTATTTTACATCTCTAACTTCTACAGTTTAAAAAAAATTGAAATTTTAAAAGTGTAGTAGTTATTTTTGCAGGCCAGAGTATTTGTCGTGTGAACCGGAAATCGATATCGTGGTTTACATGAATTAAAGAATATTTATATATTAGGCGTTACCTATTTTAACATAAAACGGGGGGAAATGAAAAAGAAAGTTATTAAAAATAACGATTACTACAATAAACAGTTGCTGTAATATTCATTAAAACCGTAATAACGATATACAGGGACATAAAATACTACGGCCCAGTTTCACCAAACGTAGGTACAATGTTTGGAGGGATTTATAATTACTTTAACCAACGAGTTTGCGAAATGAAATATTTCTGAACTTTTGAAATTATAATTTTTATCATATAAAACATAACATAGTATCACGCCTTTTCCTTAGAGGGTGGTAGAAGCACAGCTGTAACCGCGGCGTATTTTCGTTGTATATGTCACCGTAAGATAGTAAAAAAACAGACAGATAGTGAACTAGACCGAAAGGGTTTAGAATTCACGTTTCTTCTGTTCTTACATTTCAACCTAATACGAAGACTCTTCGGGGGCCTCGGCGCGCTCGTCCCGTCTAGTCTTTACCTAAACTACCGCAGTGTTTGCCCTGGTATTTCGCTCTCAATTCAAGTTTAAACCAGTCTACTATATAACGGTTTTAACCGTTAGTTTATCAACTAACGCGTCTTGTAGTAAGCAGTACGCTACAGTTTACTATCTGTCGATAGTTGACCAACTAACGAGGAAAAAAAGGTTACTTTATCAACTATCGGTTTTGACAATCGTATGGTGACATATACAAGGAAGTTACGCTCCCATAGTGAACTGCTCGTGTATATTTCGGAATGCTGATACTCACATCGCCGTGTATAGTTTGTAATTAATGCATGTGAAAGTTTAGTTCGGTACGGAACCATAAGATTTGCGTAGACCATTCCGAAATATACACGATAGCGGCGTACTTCTGAAGTATAGTTTGGAAGACGTCAGTAAAAATATTGCGTTTCAAACTAAACGCGATAATTTATAGACCCTTGTGTAATGGCCTTGTTTGTGTCACCGTAAGTGCCACTAGCTATAAAGCGGATTAGTACTATTCGCCGATTAACTTTTACAACTCCATACAAATTTGTATGTAGTTGTCAAGGTTATTCGGAGAATTGTGCTGATCCGCTTTATAGCTAGTGGGCCTAAGATAGTAAAAACCGTTAGTTGATCAACTATCGACAGATAGTAAACCAAAACGACAGGGTTTCGAATTTACGTTTCTTTTGTTATTACATGTCAACCTAACACGTAGACTATTCGGGGGCTTCGCTGCTCTCGCCCCCTCTAGTATCCATCTAAGCTACCGCAGTGTTTGCCCTGTTTACTATTTACCGGTTTTAACCGTCAGTTTATCAACTAACGCGTCATATAGTAAGCAGTACGCTACAGTTTACTATCTGTCCACAGTTGACCAACTAACGAGAAAAAAAACGTTAGTTTATCAACTAACGGTTTTGACAATCCTACGGTGACATATGCAAAAGAAATACGCGTAACCGCGTGTAGCCAGAGATTCATTACAAAATAATGGCTAACGCAAAAATACATAATTTATTTTGTATTTATTAAATAACAGAAACACTGAAACAGTGACGTCTATACTCTACTAAAGGTTCTTTAATTCATCTCCGCAAACAGTTGGTTAACGAATTCTAAACCGTATTCCATATGTTGAAGGCACTGGGCCCTACTTCATTTGCGTGCTACAAAGTAGGCCCCTGTGTTTTCCATGAAAAATTGTTAGGCTGTTTGTGACTCCGAAACTAGCAACGTCAACTCCACACAACTTTGCACATGGTTTAACTTTTTAATTATATAACTGTGCCTGAGTACTTCATCGTACAGTTGGTAAAGCGTTGAATACATTTCAGCTGCGATGGGTACAACAGGGATTACTGGCTCAATGTGGGTCTGCTAACATAAGCTTCTCTCACTCCTTAACCCCTTTACGTATTGCCTTATCTGAAATGAGTCGCGATTTTCAACCTTATTCCTTGGTACTAAAGTTTATAAAACCTATGAAACCCTTTTATGTGGTAAAGGGTTAGGATGGCTCATATCGGCAAGAGGCAATAACGTAGTTGTCAAAATTGATGTGAAGCCTGTTAATATTAAATCTCATGTATGTAATCTATACCATCTTACAGGAAATTGATTCAAGGATATATTTTATAGACAATATTAGGTGATTGCCTGACATAGTAATGTCAAATTGGGCAGAATTGCCAAAGCGCTTTGTGAATTTTGTTTATCCTCGTCCTTTTGAACCCTCATATTATGGGGAATATGTATTTTCCATGATCAAGATCAAGATCGACTACATTATGTTTTTTAATAGTTTTTAATAATAATTTTTAATTCGCCCATTTTACAAAAGCAAGTTTTTTTTTTAAATTTACAATGAAAAACGTGTCGTTGCGACGTGAATACAAATTTATTATAGGTTGAAATGTACTACACCTCATTACCCAAATCTAAATAGTTCTGTAAGCTTTGGTGCCAGGACCATAACATTCTTCAACAAATCAAATAGCTGGAGGTGGGAATGGACCATGGCAACCAACGGAAAGAAAGCCCAAGCTATTGACCCAACCAGAAAACCAGAAGGTTTTAATCTACCGCTAAACCTAAACCGTGTTACCACAAAAATGTTAAACAGCTTTTAACCTCAGAACAAACTCAAATCCCATACGTTTTTGTTAGTGTTGAACAGTAGTTTATTTTTTGTGGTAAGGCCCATAGTGTCGCCTGAACCAGCTGAGGATGGGCCATTGCTGTAGCAACTACTTCCGGCACAAGTAGGGATGAAAATATTCTGCCCTGTGTGAACGCGGCACAGAGGACCAAACGATGGAGCACATCATCCGGCGATGCACAATTCCTTTGGGAAATATTAAACTGCACATCAAATATACTGGTTTGCACAGCAAATCTCCCTTATTTTTGCTGCGGTAGCTTAGGTGAAGGGTAAAGGGGGTGAGCGAAGTGAAGCCTTTATCCTTCGTGTTAGGTTCAACATGTGAGAACAACAATAAATACTTAAAACATAAAATTAAGTACTCATTAAATATTTTAAACATTTAATGAGTGCTTTTTTCCTGCGCAAATCAGTATTTTTGGTGTGCGGTAAAAATACCAGCCAATTAATTTTACCCCGGTCCACCCGAAGACCTGTTCCACAACCGAACCCCTGACGTAGTCAACTGACTGAAAGATCTAGACACAAATATAGATTGCCAATCTACTGCTTAAAATGCCATACGATTAAAAAAAACTTATATTAGTTTAAAAAATGGGTTAGTAATTGTGATATTAGTTTATTTTTGACTTGGATGATTTTGAAAAATAAAATCTTCTTCAATTGTAAAGTAAACTTCTTTGTGCAAAGGTTGAACGACACGTGCGGGCGTGGTGGCACACGGTGAGGGGAGGTGCCAGGATGACAACACTGACCAAATGTGCTCTTTAGTCTATAGTCTATAGAATAGAAATAAGAATCATTTTACTATAGATTTTAAATTTTTCAGGGTTTCGGACCCGAAGGGTGCCAAACGGGACCCTATTACTAAGCTTCCGTTGTCCGTCTGTCCGTCCGTCACCGGGCTCTATCGGATCAACCGAAATATGTAGAGAGTTGAAATTTTCACAGAATGTGCATTTCTGTTGCCGCAACAGCAACAAATAATGAACTACACGCAATTTTGAAAATTAAAGGGGCTCTGTATACAAGCGACTGTTTTTTTAAATCCCTGCCCCTGCGAAATACCTTATAACATCATGATTCAATATCACCATAAATGTCGCTGCTCTTAATAACTTTGAGATGGCTCAGTCGGTTTCGTATCGGTTTCGCAATCTTGAAGTTCCGGGTTCGATTCCCAGAGAACACATATATTTTTTCTTTATGATTTGGTTTTATCGTACGATGGTACGGAACCCTTCGTGTGCGAGTCTGACCCGCACTTGAACTTTTTTTTTTATTCAGTAATAAGAAATGCATTATAGGTATGCCTATCCTATTAATTAAAAGAGAATTATTTGTATATACCTATTTAAATTTCTTGTGATATTTTATTTGCTGTTACGATTTCGATGAAAATTCGACGGTTAAAACGGGTTTTTTTCCTCTAGCCGACATCAACTTAACTATGATATATCGATCCTAGAAAACGTAACAACAAAATATTACAGCATAATACACACATAACACACATAAACATAGTCAAGAAGGAGTAACAAAGGTTGTTAGTGAGCTGTATACCCAAGTTGACGACTCGTTAACTATATTCGTTAGGAAATTAACTGTATCTATTTGTATAGTTGCTTTGCTTGCTGCTTTGCTTGCATTTAATCTAATCGTTAAAAGTATTGCATTGAACTTGGAATGGCTAAGTTTTTTATAGTGCGCGATGTTTTGGTAGCCGGAGTTAATAACATCATAGTGTCACGCCTTTTCCCATATGAGACGGTAGAGGCATAATTATGCCCACATATAGCCAGTCGTTTTTTTTGCGTAACACCGCACAAAATAACATTAGATTTAAATTTTGATTTATTTATAAAACTGTATTACACTTACAGTTTACACAAACACATGTTTATGTTAATAAAATAACTATTCAAGGCTATTAAGAATAAAATAAACCTTTTAAACGATAAACTTTGTCTCTATTGTTTGCCTGTAATATTTAAGTAAATTCCTAAGTTCAAGATTGTTTTGTCTTTAGTTTTGGTGAAAAAGGGAAATGGAGGGATGGCTTTTGATGAAAAAATACTTGCGATCCTCGCAAAAAGCCCATTATGATATATTTTTATACGCTCATATGTATGAATTTGATATATAACTTACCCAATTCCATATCATCTAGCAACATATGTCTGCTATTTATGTTAGGAGTGTTACGTTATTTTGATTGTTTCTCTCTTACGAGCTCGAAATAAGAATGGAGTTATTTGCATTGATAAGGGTGCGACAGAGAACCATAAGAATATAAAGAGAATGCCTTATTCAGCTATTAAACGCTTTTCGCCAAACTGAAACGCCAACAGTTGATTAGTTATTTAATCTGTTTGGTGAATTTTAGCCAAAAAAACCCGTATTGCCATGCTACGGTCAATATAATTCATACTTACCTATATCGATGGATAAAGTAATTAATACAGCAAGATTTATCACATTTACCGGTTAGTATATATAATCACCACAGGTCCGTGGTGAGTATGATTACTGCTGATTTGCACAGCTAATATCAGGGCAAAACACTGCGGTAGCTTAGCTGAGGAGTAAAGGGGGTGAGCGAAGCGAAGCCCCTTTTATCCTTCGTGTTAGGTTGAACATGTCAGAACAACAAAAATACTTAAAACAAAAACTTAAGTTCACATAAAATATTTTACAACTATCTAATAAACATCATATGCAATACTGTGCGTTATAGACAGACAATATTAAGAAGAATTTAATTATTTGTGTCTAGGGTGTCCTATTGCTTTCACCAAACCCTCTTGGTGAGTGTCAATAATAACCTGTTAATATGAATACTTACCGGTAATTATGTATACTAACCGGATTTATTGAGTTGATCGTAACAGCTATACTAGAGGTTGAATAAAAATCAAATCTCCATATCGATTGTATTTTATCTGGATTTGGACATCACCTTTTTTCGAAGAACTAAAAAAACTCCATAGCTACGCCGATGGGGTAGCCCCCTGTCACGCAAAATGGAGTATTATAAAAACCACCCAAATATAATACGTTGTCGAAATCCAATCCTCACATCGCATTAGATTACACGCCAGAATGCCAGTGACGTATTGATAATAGCCAGTAGAGCGGGTGCCAGAGCGGCACTCCCGAAACTGCCAAAGATGCAGTAGGATTTAGTGCTAGACTGCTTTTGGTTATTACAACAAAAATATGGCGTCACGCCTATTCCCATACGGGGTCGCAGAGGCTTAGTTGTGCTTACTTTTAGCCAGATATTCAAAACTCCGTTTTGCGTGACAGGGCGGGCAGCTTTGGTTTTAATAATCTGAATATAATTATTAATAAGGATTGCGTCTACTGCGCCACTGCTACCCCATATGGGAAATGGTGTGTATGTGATGTCTTATTATCAATAGGAACGGTATAACTATACGTTTATACGTAATTCGTAAATAGAGTTAATGGACCTTATTCTCATAAGAAATATTTCACTTAAAATGAGATATAACAAAAGTAAATAAATGTAGCCCACTAATATCCCCACCAAGGGAACAAGCCTTTCCCCGGATACGAGTGAGATTGAGCCATACTCCACCACGCTGGCTCAGTGCGGGTTAGTGAACGGGTTTTACGACCACTACCACGTAGCGATAGTAGCTGGGACCTACATCCGTGTCATCCGAAACATTGAAGGCCCGATAATTACTTAAGATAAATAAATTATCTCATTGGTACATCGTCAGGATTCGAACCTGTATCTTCTGTGTGAGTAGCAAGCGTGAAACCCATAAGACCACGGAGCTCTCATATGATATATGCTTAAAAAATATATCAGTAGTTTAATTTATGATACTCGTTGCGATATGTAACTCTATCTTATTTTTAAATGTGTTCATACTTTCACAAATCACATCATTTGTACTAGGGAAAATTAGTCCTAGAGGTTTTCCTTTATTACCTAGAGGTCCTAGTTTAAGGTTGTTTTTATTGCGAAGGTTGCTTTTATTTGCTAAGTATAGTAATATGTTAGATTTTCTGGGCTTAGTAGTAATTTTTCTTATTAAAATGCATGTATGATATTTGTTTAATTGAGAAATGTTAAATATTTTAGTTTTCTCGTACAGTTGTTTAGTTGGTGTATCAAAGTGAAAATGAAATGAAATGAAAATGAAAAATGTTTATTTTTCTATAAATCTTACGTCCTAGTTACAGGCATGACTCTGACTCTTAAACTAGGGGAACCTGTATGTCAGGAGACAGAGCCTACAGATACGAAACAATTGGCATTTTGGACCTAAGATTACCTAATTAGTTTCTGAAACAATAAATGAGTAGGTAGTTATGTTTCTTATTTAACAAATAATTAAATGAAAAATGAATAATAAATGATAAATAACTCAGAAACTAACATAACATAGTTAAGTTATGGTAGTCTCTGAGTTGCCTTGTACATAGGCAAAGCAATTTTTTGGAATATTAAGAAAGGAACAATAATAAATAAATTACTATTGCTTAATAAATAGATTACTATTGCCTGAACAGGTAAATATACAACAAATATCATCTATAGGAAACCCTCTATGGTGTCATAGTCAAGTTCTTTTAGCCATTCTATGATTTTAACTTTAAATTGGTGATTATTTAACACAGATTTATCTTTATTCCATTTTAGTAGTAGATTATATACTCTTATTGAAATATTAGAGTAATGTCTCTTAGCGAATTCACTTTTAGTTACAGGTTGTGGTATTAATTTAGTTCTACTGTTTTTTACTGTTAGATTAGGGACTACATGTTGGTGGAACCTCCTAAGGCATTGATATATAAATAGCTTTCTAACACTCAGTATTGGTGCAACCTTGTATACATGGGATGTAGGGTACATACCGGGAAGAAAGAACATAACTTTGAGTACGGATCTTTGAGCTCGTTCCACCTCGATCATGTGTGACATACACGCCCCACCCCAAGAGGTAATACCATATCTTATAATGCACTGACAGAGGGCATTGAAGTTTTGTATTAAAAGCCGTGAGTCAGCAACATGGCGCAACGTTTTGAAAACAAATATAAGTTTACGAATTATTTTAGCTACCATTGAGATTTGATTTGACCATCTGAGATTTTCATCAATTTGGATGCCTAGATATTTAATTACACCAAATCTGCTAAGCAATGAACAGTTGCAAACATTGTCATTCTTATTTAGAAGTCTGTTGCATGGGTAGGAATGGATTTTAATATTTAAATTATTGACAGGGCTGTTGGCTTTGGTTTGACTGAAACAGATGTATTTGGTCTTAGCGGTGTTAAGCGACAGGAGGTTATCTTCTAGCCAACTGGAGACTAGCATAAGACCTTTTTCAGTAGCATCCTTGACCGTTTCCCAAGAACTGCTGTGGAATAGGAGGACAGTGTCGTCAGCGAACATTTTCAAGTCGGCGCTTTCCACCTCCAGGCCACAAAGTTGGTTAATGTATACCAGAAACAATGTTAGCCCAAGCGTACTCCCTTGGGGGACACCATAGGTACATGGTGCCTCATCGCTTGAATGGCCATCAACCCGGACACATTGTGTTTGATCTGTTAAGTAACTACGGAACCAGGCTAGTGAGGTTCCTCTAATACCTAGATTCTGTAGACGACTCAATAGGATTGGAACCGAAACGGTGTCAAATGCCTTTTGAAGGTCTAAGAAGACGCCAATGCACCTTTCCCCTTTATCAAGGTAGCTGGTGATGTTTGAAGTTAGCTTCAGGATGGCATCCTCCGTGGATACTCCCTCTCTAAAACCGTACTGGTTACGAGATATAAGTTTTTTAGATTCGAGATAGTTAATTACTCTTGTATTGGTAAGTTTCTCAATTATTTTTGACACAGTGCTCAATACAGATATTGGTCTATAGTTACTGGGCGAGGATTTGTCTCCTGCTTTGTGGATAGGTGACACAACTGCTTTTTTAAAGATTTCGGGGAATGCTCCATCCGCAAAGCTTAGGTTACACAAGACGGAAATATGGTGCGACAGAACATCACCGAACATCTTTAGTATTTTAGTTGGTATTTGATCCCATCCTGGTGCACAGGCTGTCCTGAGTTTTGCTATAGTGCGTCTAACTTCATTAGGGTCTGTCGGACAGAGCAGCATTGAGCCCAGTGGGCCATCCAGTAAGCTGTCAGTTGCATTTAGTTTTTGTAATGTGTGGTTAGCAAGAACACTACCGATTGTCGTGAAGTAGTTATTGACCTCATTTAATGAATCTTTATGAAGCACTTTTAGATTTAATAGTTCAGCTGGTACAAGTTTACTCCTCTTTAGATTACAAATATCCTTAATAGTTTTCCATGTGTCCTTATTGTTACCTAGGCTTTCATTTAGTTTGTTACAATAGTATGATCTTTTTAGTGCTTTTATTATTTTATTACACAAATAATTTTTTGAAGTGTGGATACTAATTTGTTAGCTGCTTCGTCAACAGAAATGGAGCCATAAAAGTTTTCCCAATCAATATGATTAAAGGACTTTGCTATACCATTAATATCAAGAGTTACCCTAGTGTGGTTTGTCTGTTTCTGTCTGATCTCTTTTTGTTTGGTGTGCATTATAAGAAATATTGGTGAGTGATCTGTGAATTGTTCAAAAACTATCGTTCGAGCATGGTTTGATGTCTTAATCATGAAATGGTTAAGGCAGGTGTTGAATCTGGTTGGTTTGTTTATACCTTGCTGCAAACCATATGAGGCCAACATTTCGATGTACTCCGCAGCATATCTTGAAACATTATCAGGTATTATGTCTATATTGATATCTCCGGTAAGTATGATGTGTTTTGTTTTAATAGTTTGAAGCAGAGTACCCAGAGATTCAGTGTAACTGGTTGGGTTAGAAAAGCATGGTGGCCGGTAGGTACAAATAAATGAATAGAGGTTATCAATGGTTAAAAGCAGACAGTTACCTTCAGATATGACACTAGGCTCAATTACATTGACATTGGTTATGTTATTTCTCACAAATACAATGACACCATCATTTTGGTTGAAACTAGATTTAGTATGGTGGGATATGAAGCCATCAATTGTTGGGATAAAAGATGAATCATCTGTCCAACATTCTGTCAATACAATAATGTCTACATTAATGTCCAAGTCCGAGATAAAGACAAGGAATGAGTCTAGGTTATGGCTAACCCTTCTTATGTTGACCGAAGTAACACAGAACAACTCCCGGTCAACCCTTAAGTTAAGAAGCTGTCTACATGATGAATGGTTATCTAATTTTAGACACTCTATTTCACTAACAATTTCAATATCTTGTGCAATATTAATATTAATATGATCTAGCATTGTAATATAAATTACAGATAAGTGACCAGCATTATATTACTTAAAAATAGAAATTAAGGAAGATTAGCAAAGAATTCCTTGTCTTTGGGGCAATATATCTTGGATTTTTCAGACTTCCGCATAAAAACACGGCCTACTTTGATCCCAATGAATTTGTACCCCTTGTCCTTTCCGGCTTGTCTTGCTAAATAGTGAAGCTCCCGCTTATGGGGGGTCAGGTGTTCGGTCACAAATACATCAGACTTCGGCCCAGCTATGCCGAGATGCTTGGAGCCTAGCTTATCCGCAGGGTTTGACTTATTGTAGCATTTGACCGCTTCAATAAGAGAATCTCTCTTCTGAGGTGTACTTAGTTTTAGCACAATGGATCGTGGACGAGCGCTTTCTGCTTTTGTCTTTGCTGTTCTTGTGCAGAGATGGATGTCTTCTTCTTTGAGCATGAGGCCCACTGTTTTCGCCAGCTGCTGAACCAATGGCAGAAGGCTCTCGGCTTGATGTTCAGGAACACACTGTATTTTCACGTTGTTGGCTCGGGCTTCTTGCTCTAGGTCATTCACCCTGAACAGTAGGTTACTAGTAGTTACCTGCAGTTTATCGTTTTCCTGTCGTAGCAGACGGTTATCCTGGGATTTTTTTTCCACTAATATTTTCATGTCTTCGTATTGGCCACTAATGAAGTCCATGGCTTCTTTCAAGGATGAGATTTCTGACCTCATCTTCAGCTCTGTCTTCAGACTGGAAAACTCCTTACTAATGGTACTCCTCATCGCAGACATTTCAGAGGACAGGGTTTTTCTAATGGTGTCAGTTATGTCATCCGACTTGCTCACATTAACGAAGTTGGCTTGGATGTCCAGCAGTGAGTCATTGGCACTTTGTTTACGTCTGTTTCTATAATTTACCCAGGAACTATGCTGTTTGAAGTACGTTTTATCTTCATTTTCGATTTGTTGCGTAGGCTGGACTGGAGTTTGGTCGCGATTGTCTTTCTTCATACACTTTCGGCACTCGGGGCACAGCCAGTTTTTTGTTGCCGATGTGGAGTATGACTGTTGTTCTTTTCGTGTCATGCCAACACAACTGTAATGATAGTTTTCAGGGCAATTACTGCAATTAATAATTTCGTCATCCGCAACAACGATATTACAACCGGCACAGTTTGACATCTTTCTTTTTTATTTTGTCTATCGGGGGGCACGGGGTGCGTTCAGAAAGTATGTTGCAATCTTGTCGTTTCAATGCGCGTACGCTGATATAACAGTGTTTTATGCGTGGAAGGGAATGCACAAATGTAAATTTACCCGTCATCCACCAATTTAGCGACTTTACTTTGCTGTTTTCACTATTTCAATCGAAACGTATAGCACAATCACTATCTCCCCGTGTTTAACTATTAGTAAAAGCTTAACTCGAGGCCAAAAAACACTTATTTACAGGAGAAAATGAATAAAGTAAGTTAATAGGTTCAGAAACAATGTTGATCGGTCGACGTTCCGTTCACCGTTCAAAGTGGTTGTAAAACTTTAATACTTTTGTTTTCGGTACTCTGTAACGGGTGGAGTTTAGATGGAGATGGAGCCGCTGATCCTCAGCAATTTAGCAGCAGTAATTTATTTATTGTACTACACAAAATCAACAGGATCTCAATGTTTATGGTGGGCACAGGACCGTCCAAATTGGCGCTATAGACAAACAGTTACTGTACTGTTTGTATGAACAATACGAGGACAACCATTCTACAATTCCAAAATGTACACTTCTTAACACTTTAATAACTATTTGCTGTTTATTGTACACTTAAAATAATTCGATAAGGTAGGTGATGAAACAAAAAAGTCGTCATTTATGCAGTGCAGGCCCTCCGTTTGTCATCCTCCCGGACGACCGTAAACTGGTTTTATCCAGTGGCAGCGCGTACGCGACACTGGGGCTGATGACACGCACCCATGCGCCGTTTGCCTGTAGTAGGTTACCTACGACGGGACGTGGTTCTATGAATCTTTGTTTCTGTTCCGTTTCTTTTACTCATGTGATGAGACTATCCAATAAAGGATCAGTACGAATCGAGCAGGCGGGCTACTCTCACGCCTGCCGCAGGGGCAGTCTAGGGTTTGGGTGGACGGGGCAATTTAGGAATTGTTTCTACACACTTGCCTGCCGTTCAGTGTGAGATTATACGTTGCGCTAAACACACGCGTTGAGAATGACACCATTATTATCTAAATATCAAAAGATCGGCTTAGTCCTGGCTCTTTCTGTTGAGCTACCGCAAAACAAAGGAGAAGATAAAGAAGTGGCTACAGAAACAAAGTGAGTTGTGCCACATGAATATTATGAAAGAATTTTAAGTATGACCTTAAAAACTTTTTGCGAATGGACCATTTATAGAAAAGAAAGATACATTAATGCGGAAAGCCATAAGTGCTAAAGAATGATTAATTGCTACACTGCGGTTTTTAGTTAGCGGACAAAGCTACGAGGATTTAAAATTTAGTTATATCATATCACCACAATTGGGCTATTTACAAATGTCTCAAACATTATTTAAAGGTAAGCACCTCAATAATATTTCAGATAAACAACTTGTTTTTTTCTTGTACTCAACCTGACACTCTATCTCTCTCTCTCTCTATTGCAAATAAAAAAGACATTTAGGCGTATAATTTTGTTTTATTACAATAACTACAGACATTTGAATAAGTACTCACATGTACCACTGTAATTTTTTTGGCTTTCTAGTTTATTTGCGTTTAAACAGCAGGAAATCTTTTAATTGATTAACACTACCTTCCACAACAGTATTATTGTTACTAAATGTACTATTTGGGAAATCAATGGTAACATCAATGTTATCAATATTTGTTAAATCGGTATCCGGATATTGTTGTGATAACCCAGAAAGTTGGTCTTGGTGTTGAGGAACAGGTGCCTGGGCTTGATGTTGTGAGGATGGTGTCGGAACAGGTGTGTAGACTTGATGTTGTAGGGATGGTGTCGGAACAGGTGTGTAGACTTGATGTTGTGGGGACGGTGTCGGTACAGGTGTGTAGGCTTGATGTTGTGGGGATGGTGTCGGAACAGGTGTGTAGACTTGATGTTGTGGGCCTGGTGTCGGAACAGGTGTGTAGACTTGATGTTGTAGGGATGGTGTCGGAACAGGTGTGTAGACTTGATGTTGTGGGGATGGTGTTGGAACAGGTGTGTAGACTTGATGTTGTAGGGATGGTGTCGGAACAGGTGTGTAGACTTGATGTTGTGGGGACGGTGTCGGTACAGGTGTGTAGGCTTGATGTTGTGGGGATGGTGTCGGAACAGGTGTGTAGACTTGATGTTGTGGTGATGGTGTCGGAACAGGTGTGTAGGCTTGATGTTGTGGGGATGGTGTCGGAACAGGTGTGTAGACTTGATGTTGTGGGGATGGTGTCGGAACAGGTGTATAGGCTTGATGTTGTGGGGATGGTGTCGGTACAGGTGTTTAGACTTGATGTTGTAGGGATGGTGTCGGAACAGGTTTGTAGACTTGATGTTGTGGGCCTGGTGTCGGAACAGGTGTGTAGACTTGATGTTGTGGGGATGGTGTAGGAACATGTGTGTAGACTTGATGTTGTGGGGATGGTGTCGGTACAGGTGTGTAGGCTTGATGTTGTGGGGATGATGTCGGAACAGGTGTGTAGACTTGATGTTGTGGGGATGGTGTCGGTACAGGTGTGTAGACTTGATGTTGTGGGGATGGTGTCGGAACAGGTGTGTAGACTTGATGTTGTGGGGATGGTATCGGAACAGGTGTGTAGGCTTGATGTTGTGGGGATGGTGTCGGAACAGGTGTGTAGGCTTGATGTTGTGGGGATGGTGTCGGAACAGGTGTGTAGACTTGATGTTGTGGGGATGGTGTCGGTACAGGTGTGTAGACTTGATGTTGTGGGGATGGTGTCGGAACAGGTGTGTAGACTTGATGTTGCTGGGATGGTGTCGGAACATGTGTGTAGACTTGATGTTGTGGGGATGGTGTCGGTACAGGTGTGTAGGCTTGATGTTGTGGGGATGATGTCGGAACAGGTGTGTAGACTTGATGTTGTGGGGATGGTGTCGGTACAGGTGTGTAGACTTGATGTTGTGGGGATGGTGTCGGAACAGGTGTGTAGACTTGATGTTGTGGGGATGGTATCGGAACAGGTGTGTAGGCTTGATGTTGTGGGGATGGTGTCGGAACAGGTGTGTAGGCTTGATGTTGTGGGGGTGGTGTCGGTACAGGTGTGTAGGCTTGATGTTGTGGGGATGGTGTCGGTACAGGTGTGTAGGCTTGATATTGTGGGGATGGTGTCGGTACAGGTGTGTAGACTTGATGTTGTGGGGATGGTGTCGGAACAGGTGTGTAGACTTGATGTTGTGGGGATGGTGTCGGTATAGGTGTGTAGACTTGATGTTGTGGGGATTCGATATGCCGACAAATTAGGCGTTTCAAAATGTAAGAGCTTTTTCACAAGAAGAAACATATTTGGAATGGCTCCGATAATCTATAATGCCCTTCCGGATACAATAAGAAGGTTAGACAAAATACAGGCATTGAAGAATGCTTTATTTAAATTATTGATCGACAAAGCATATTACAGTGTCACAGAGTTTTTACAGGACAAATGTAAAACTTGCAATTGACATCTTATATGGACAACAACTGCTATTACGTGTAATTTTATTATTTTGTAGGACTTTCTTAATCTAATTTGACATTTGTATTATTATATAATTTGACATTCCATTAACATTATTTTCATTATTTTTTGCCTATTTTAAATTGACATACATCATCAATTGACATTATAATTGTAACTAATAACTGATCTCTCGATGTGGCTTTTTCATATTTCTATTTTATAATTGTATTTTTCATAATATTTGCACATCCATAAAGGATAAAATATAGTTAAGTTCACAAATTGTACCTAACATCATAATCACCTATATTTGCAAATAAATATCTTTGACTTTGACTTTGACTTTGAAATAAAGATTTAGTAAATAAATAATATTTTTTTATTTATTATTATCAAGTATTATTAGGATATTATTAGGAAGCGCGTGGGCGGGCGCATCACTGTCCGGCAGCCTGAAACGCGTGTTCATGCAGTCGGAGTTCAACTTCAATGTCGTGCATATCAACGCCCAAAGCATTCCTGCTAGCTATGCTGATCTTCTTGAAGCTTTCAGCGATCAGAGAATACATGGAGTTCTTGTCTCAGACTCCTTTCTCAAACCATCTCTTCCTTCCTCCATATATTCTCTGCCAGGGTTCAGGCTCTATCGCAACGATAGGACGGGTAAAGCTGATGGCGGCGTGGCTATCTATTTACGTTCTGACATTCCTTGCAAAGTCATCAGCCACCCGCCAAGCCTGTACTCTGGTTCGGCTGAGCATCTCTTCCTTGAGATCAGCTTGCATCACCACAATATTCTTCTGGGTGTATATTATAGCCCCAAACTTCGCATCGATTACTTTGAATCTTTTGAAAAGCTACTAAATGACTTGACTCCTCTCTATAGTGACTCTCTCATACTCGGTGATTTTAACACTTGTATTCTAAAAAATAATGCCCGCTCCGCCATTCACGCCAACTTGAATCTATTCTACATTCCTTTGACTTGCATATTCTACCCCTTGGCGCTACTCACTTTCAACCACACTGTACTCCCTCTCTTCTCGATCTCATGATCGTCTCCAAAACAGCCAAGGTGGCTTCCCATGGCCAGCTTACTGCCCCCTTCTCCTATCACGACCTGGTTTATCTTTCATACAAAGTCAGGCCCCCTAAGCGCAAAGCCAAATTTCTTGATATGCGGAGCTTCAAAGGCGTGAACCTCGATTCCCTTAAATTCTATGCCTCATCTATTGATTGAACCCCTGTCATCACTAGCGAGACTGTTGATGACAAAATCCTGAAGTTTAACTCGATTGTCCTGGGACTGTTCGACAAGCACGCACCAATGAAAAAGGTCAGGGTCAAACATCTCCCTGCTCCATGGTTGACCGACTCCATCAAGCGTTTGATGGCAAAAATAAACCGTGCGAAAGGGCGATATAAGCGAGATTCAACCAACGAAAATCTTCTAACTTTCAAACGCCTCCGTAACCTGTGCACCCGCATGTGCCGCGATGCCAAGCGACGACACATCCATGAGCGTATAGAGATGTACACCCCAGCTCAGGTCTGGAAGTTCCTTAAAACCATTGGTGTTGGCAAGTCCCAGGAATCCTCTTCAGGTAATGTCGATCTCAACGGTCTAAACCAGTTCTTCTCTTCTCCCCCCGTCGTGATGGACCCTGCCGCTAAGGAGGCAACCCTTCGTCGTCTACGGCTAAAGGCTGTAGTCTGCACCTCACCGTTCAACTTCAGCTTTGTTGGAATTGGCGCAGTTAGAAAGGAAGTGCTAGCTATCACATCCAAAGCTGCTAGTGGTGACAACGTCAGCCATCAAATAATCCACAGCGCCCTTGAAAAGGTGTTTCCTCCAATTACCCACATTATCAACTTCTCTCTATCTGATAGCTCCTTTCCTAGTCTGTGGAAGAAAGCACTCGTCATCCCACTGCCCAAAAATTCCAATCCTTCCTCCTTCAAAGATTATATTCTTACCCATTCTCTCTAAGGTCCTTTATCTTACCCATTCTCTCTAAGGTCCTTAAATCTATAGTTCACTCCCAACTCTCCTCCTACCTTTCATCAAACAAACTTCTCAATCCGTACCAATCTGGGTTCAGACCAGGGCATAGTACTACCACAGCACTTTTAAAAGTCAGTGATGACATACAGCTAGCGATGGATCAGAAGTTGGCCACGGTGCTAGCCCTGCTTGACTTCAGCAATGACTTCAACTGCGTCGATTTTGACATCCTTGTCGCAATATTGAGCTCACTGAATGTGTCCTTCCACGCTGCTAACTGGTTCGACTCATACCTGAGAGGTCGTCAGCAACTAATTAAGTCTGAAGAGACTGAAACTCAATAGTGTGATCTTTCCTCAGGAGTGCCTCAAGGTGGTATTCTCTCTCCTCTTCTATTTTCAGTATTCATAAACTCCATCTCCGACGTCCTCTCTTCTTCATATCATCTGTACGCAGATGATCTCCAAATTTATCGCCATTTTGCGCCCTGCGATGTAGCTTCATCTGTAGAGACACTGAATGCTGACCTCGAGAATGTGAAAGACTGGGCCTCATCATACGGGCTGTTGGTGAACCCGACCAAATCACAAGCCATGATTTTAGGAACCAGGCATACTCTTTCCTTATTACAAAAGCCCATTGTTCCTGTATCGTACAATGGCATCACAATAGAGTTTACTGACAAAGCGAAAAACCTCGGGGTTATTTTTGAAAGCCAGCTGTCTTGGTCTCCATATGTCAGCGAGGTCAGCAGAGGGGTCTTTGCGTCCTTCCACTCCCTCAGGCGCCTGCAGTACTTCCTGCCGCGGCAGACCAAAATCACTCTTGCACAGTCCCTTCTCCTGCCGCTAATCGACTACGCCGATGTCAGTTGGGCAAGCGCGAACGAAGATCTACTGAACAAACTCGAACGACTTCAGAATCTCGGGATTCGGTTTATCTTCGGGTTGCGCAAATTCGACACGTTTCTCAATATCGCAAAGAGTTGGGGTGGCTAACGATTCGTCGTCGCCGAGACTTTCATATTCTTTCCTATCTTTTTAATATATTGAAAAATCCGCGCTACCCCAGCTACCTTCGACAGCGCTTTGAGTATCTCTTTTCAGGAGATCGGCACCGAAGATCTCACACGGCTCACTCTTAGCCACACCAAGGCACAACACCTCGGCGTATGAGCACACCTTCAGGTTGCAGGCGGTCCGTCTGTGAAACGCACTTCCTTGCAAGATAAGAGAAAGTCCCACTCTTTTCTCTTTCAAAAACCGGGTAAAAGAGCACTTCCTCTCTCTTTCATGATAGTTGTTATAGTATGTATATTATTACTACATGTACAGGTTTATGTATCTATTGGTACTTTTTTAGTAGTTTGGTATATAGATATTTTATTTTACATATTTTGTAGATATTCAATTTATTATTTATTATAGATAAGTTATTTGATATTGTGCACTGCCTAGCCTTTTTTGGTCATTTTTCCTATCAAGCCTTGGTTTGCTGGAAGAAATCTCTTTTTAGAGATAAGCTCGCCTTTGAACATATGTTTTCAACAAATGTAACTTTTTATTTATCTTTGTGCAATAAAGAATTATGAGTTATGAAGACTAACCTCCTCAGGATCCATGGTATCGGCATCTATACTGTCTATTCCTTTGCGAGATGGCTCAATGGTCTCTTCAGTAAAAGTAAACACGTTATAGTACCATAATGATGGCTTTTACACGTCATTGCTGCCGGATCCTGTTCGTTTTGAAGCATTTACCTAAAAAATATAGTATATTAATATATAATGATAATAAATAATTATGGAAAATTGCACACTGCGCCATCTAGCCCCAAAATATGCAGAGCTTGTGTTATCGGTGCTAGATTAACTTATAAACTACTTATATGTACTTATTTAAAATACATACTTATTATAAATAGGACACCCAGACCCGTAACAGAAATTTAAAAAATACCAATAAGAAATACGAAGTCATTATGATCGTAAATAAAAGTATTCAAAGTCGGTACTGACCTTCTTTAACTCCGGCGAAAAGGATGTTTTCAAATTTCTTTTTGAAAGATGAAATATCGATATTGTTTTTAAGTTCGCGAAATATTTCAAACATTAGTTCAAAAGTTTGCTGCCTCATGTCACGGTTAAAATTATGATTGTTTTTTTTCCCACATGTTAGACCGGTCTTTAAAAACATCTTATCATCCGCCGCCATCTTGATTGACACGCGTGCACTCCGCGTGGCAGTTACCGAAGTACTGCTTGAGAAATTGCCCCAATTGCGCCACACACGCGGCAACGTGGCAGGGCGGCAGGGATAATCTAGGGAGCTAGGAAGGTCTTGCGCCCCTGCTGCCCTGCCGCAGGGCCAATCTAGGAAATTGCCCCTGCTTGCCTATATACATCACAATTAAGGAAGCAATTAAGGGTCATCCCCACTCTTACACCCTAGATTGCCCCTGCGGCAGGCGTGTAAGTAGCCCGCTTTTCCTTTCACTCGGTTCCAACACGCAGCAGAGACATAACGTTACGCCTTTTTTATAGAAGAGGCCTGTGCCCAGCAGTGGGTCGAGAGGGCTGAGTATGATGTATGACATTGACTACAAAAACTAAACTCAAACTCAAAATTTCATTATTACTGTAGATATTTACTTATTTTGTCGACCTCTGTGGCGCTGGGGTTGTAGCTCTGCCTACCGTGCGGGAGGTCTTGGGTCGCTGTTTATGGTTCCTAAAACACAGTGTTTCCTAGTGTGGGGCCAGAAGCAATGTATATGTCGCAGTTGGTTGGTTAAATCAGGCACTTAACGAACTCTCTAGACCGTTGAATGCCGACGTTAAACCAAGCCACTAGCATTTTGATTTAAATAAAGCATCGTCGAAAACGTTTAACAATCTGTCTTACCGAATGCCAGCGTGTTGGAAAACAAGATGGCGTCACGACAACAGCTGATTTGCACAGGTTATATCAGGGCAAAATTGCGGTAGCTTAGGTGAAGGGTAAATGGGGTGAGTGAAGCGAAGCCCCCTTTATCCTTCGTGTTAAGTTGAACATGTACAAAAAAACTTAACACATAAACTTAAGTACACATAAAAAAATATATATTTCTTGTTGCCTAGGAACGTTTAGACAACTCGTTAAACGTTGCGTTCACTCACTTGTCTGACTGAATTTTAGTGACTTGGTTAAACGTCGGCATTTAATTAACAGTGTAGAGAGTTAGTTAAGTGTCTGGTTTAACCAACTAACTGCGACATATATATAATTTCTTTGTTAAATATGTATATGCTATTTATGAAAATATCATGTACGTTAGGAAGAACATAAATAGCTTCACTAAAAATGTTGACAGGCACAAGCGAAATCATTTATGAAGCGGAAATAAAATTGACCAACCTTACTGTAGACTAGCTGAAGTTAGAACTTCATTTGTGGGTCTACGTATACAATACTATAACAAAATACCGGAAGAGACATTAAATTTGTCAGAGAAGAAATTTAAAGGCATTGTTAAAAAAAATGTTTTAAAGCATATTATAGGTTAGATGATTACATTAATGACAAAGAGGTATGGAGCTCTGATTTTCCAGCGCAGCACAAGAACCATACACACAATTGTAACACGAGACCTATTTTTGAAAGAAAAAAAACAGAAAAGAAAAGTAGACCGTGTTGCAGTGTACGAGTTTCTTGCGCCGCTTCTTCTCCGCTGCCATAACACTTTCCGAAGCGGTAGTTGTTTTTCTTGCATTATATAGATTCAAATGACGTTCAAAAAGTGTTCGTAAGAATCGATTTTGAATAAAAAAATTGAAATTTTAAGTTTGAATTAATTTTTAGATCTCTTTAAAAAAATATGAAGGAATAAATAATGACAAAATTATTAACCGCAGGTTCTCTGTCGAGTTAGACAAACCTCATCTTATTTATTTATTTTTATTACAAAAATATGATGTACAACATAACAGGTTGGGATCCAAAGCGCCGTACAAATAATAATAATACACATATGGTGAGAAAACAAATAATTACAAATACAATGGCGATATCATATTACAACTTAAAGGTAACAATTCGAGATTCAGTTTCATACGATTAAATTACTTTTGTAGTATGTCAAGTTTATAGAAAAATTCAATTAAATGTCTTGAATCTTGAACATTGTAATATCCTTTTTTAGAAAAAGTCGCTTTTACATGGTTTCTAAATTGATCAAATGGCAATTTCAAAGGGTTTATGTTTAAACGATTACCAAAAACGCACCTATTTTACAACCAATAAATTCGAAATGACTGCCAGAATGGATAAATGTCCACCAAATTGTGTTTGAATAAATGATCACCAAACTTCTTTTTATGTTTTGTGTACATTTGTGTTTATGTTTTGAGTATTTTTTGTTGTTCTTACATGATCAACCTAACACGAAGGATAAAGGGGCATTCGCTTCGCTCACCCCCTTTATCCTTCACCTAAGCTACCGCAGTATTTTGCCCTGATATTTTTTGCAACTTTTGGTGTTCATTTATCCATTTTGGGTAGGAAAAAAATATTTTGGTGATCATTATATTTGTTGCCATTTCAGAATCTCCTCTCTCCAAAAACACACAGAAAACTAGATACACCAAGTACTTTGAACAAAGCCGAGCTTATCTTTAGTAAGCGATTTCTCCGAGTATATATGTGTATTAATTAGCCTATTCACATACTGGGAAAAAAGGCAGCAGAGCGGTTTGATGGAAGGGGGGTGACTGTCATGTAAGTTTATTTAATTCGCGATTTGAATGAGATGTCGTCGGAATTAGGGGTTCTAGTATTAATAAGGTCTCTGGTCTCTGCACAGTGGATAAGCCGTGATCTGAGCACGTGATGTGAACTTGAATATGAGATACGCATTTGTGATGAGACGAGCCAGTTTTGTGCTTGCAATAACCAAACACATGGCTTGTCATAACATTTAACATTCATGAAATTATCATATTGAAAGGCACATACATTGCTTCTAGGATACTAGGAAGTACCCTCTGAGTCTCATAAGCAGTCTCCATTCAACCAATTTTTCAACAAAATTAAATAAATTAGTATCTACAGCTAAGTATAAATATACTTAGTTAGCTATAGATACTAATTGCAAATAAACTGCTTTGCAAATAAACTAGCTATAATGGGATATATATGTCACCGTAAGTTTTTTTCTCGTTAGTTTAAAAACTATCGATAAATTGTAAACTGTACCGTACTGCTTACGATATGACGCGTTACTTAATAATAAAACCCTTAAATTGTGAACTAATGTGAACTTGAATGGCAAACGAAATACCAGGGCAAGAACTGCGGTAGCTTAGGTGATGACTAGAGGGCGCGAGCGCAGCGAAGCCCTCGAATAAGTAAACGTAAATTCTAAACCCTGTCGGTCTTGTTTACGATAGTTTGTCGATAGTTTACAAACTAACGCGTTAGTTTGTAAACTAACAGTTTTGACAAACTTACGGTGCCATTAACATCTCCAACCTATTTAAAACTTGAACAGTTACAATTCCAGCTGTTAGCAGTTATTTCCAGCATTTTCTGTCGATGTTATGACGAATGAGAGGATCGAGAGGGTTCACATCCAAGAGGGTTATTTTTTTTCTACTCCCGGGTTCGGATGGCAGAGGCACTAACCGCCCCGCCGCGCAGGCCTATGACTCTATTTGCCGAAACAAGCTAATGGGAAATAAATGCACTGGCGTCTGATTTTTAGAACCACGACGCTAAGACCGTATTCACAGTGCGTGAATTTTTTAGTTTGTTAGTGCGACTCGTACCGTTCAGACGTGCTTTATTATATTGTGTTAGTGCAATTGATGACTGTTTCATATGATCCGGTTTGTTTATTGGAATTAGTAATAGAGTGCATACCTGACGAGTTGGCGCTTGTTTAACGGAATAGCCGACTATTACTTGAAGATGGCTGATGGAATAAGCAAAAATGATTCTGTGGAAAGATGACGCAAACGAGCCTTAATTAAGTAGAAATAAGATTAACTATGTACCTAACTAAAATTACGAGTAATTATTATGAGCACTTAATTATCCGCCTATATGTAGCGTTTGCATGTATTAGGTATGTATTACATAAAATCTCATGAGAAAAGAGCTGATAAATAAAGATTAATATGAAATCGGGTATTTTTGGTTTTTATAATACATACAAGATTTTTTTATTTTGCTAGTCTAGTTGCTCAAAACAGTTTTTTTAGTTTAGAGTACAAAACGTAGGCACATCGTGAATGCGCCTTTACTTTGTACCAGTTTGGTTGTTGCCCACTAGCAATTTTTCGACATTGTCTTTTGTATGAAATCGTGATATGAACTAAATATATTATATATAATTTATTATTAACTATATCACTATTACAATGTTTTTTTTCTGTTCAATTTGTTTAAGTCTATCTACTCAATACTTCCAAAGACTTTAACTTTCATTTAATACCTATTAACCACGGGGATAGAAACAAATATGAAACCCACCAGTTTAAATTGGCGGCCATCTTCGATTTGGAATATTTTATTCTCATGATTTCTGGTTTTTGGAAGAGTTACTCGGACCTTTCATTCAGGACTCCGGTATTGTATTTTCTGTTCAAACAATATTTATTGATAATTAACCATCAAAATTTGTTGCGGTATTCCTTTGTATAGTTCGGGACTGTTATGTATGTGATAGTAGGGTAGGTGCGCAAAGCAGCGCACTGACATGTTAGTCTGGTAATAAATGGTTGTACAGGACGCACGTCTATTATTTAACAGTGGCGAACGCGGAAAAACAAATACGAACTATCAAACGGACAAAATATTAACTATCTGTGCAGTGTATTTGCAGTGTTGATTAGCAAAATGTCAGTCGGGAAGGTTCGGGAGTTTGCTGTAAAGACCGGGAATTGGTCTAGCTATGTGGAAAGACTGGAGAGTTATTTCTTGGTTAACAAAGTGGCAGCGGAGTTTCAACTACCGACATTAATTTCGGTGATGGGCGAGGACGCGTATGAACTTTTGGCTACGTTGGCTAGCCCTACGAAGCCATCAGCGTTAAACTACCAACGGGCCGTGGAGTTATTGGCTGTCCACCTGCAGCCAAAACCATCGGAGTTGGCGGAACGTTACAAATTCCGTCAACGTCGACAACTCAGTAACGAGTCAATTGCCGAGTATGTGACGGAGCTTAAAAAACTGTCAAGATTTTGCGAGTTTGGATCGGCCCTAGATGAAAATCTTCGAGATCAGCTGGTTTGTGGGTTGAAAAGCGAGATAATTCGGCAAAGACTATTCGCGGAGGACAAGTTACAGTATACTCGAGCTGTTTCTTTGGCCTTATCATTGGAAGCTGCTGAAAGAGACGCAAATGCTGTGGAGCGGGGCGCTGTGGAGCTGGCAGAAAGAATGCATAAGTTAAATTACGGCGAATGTACAAGATGCGGAGACAGCAGACATCAAGGTAGCAACTGTGTATATAAGGATTACGTGTGCAGCCTTTGTCAAGAAATCGGTCACTTGAGGAGGATGTGTCCCAGAAGATCCAGGAATATGGAGTACAACCATTCGAGACGGCGGGGACAAACGGCGGGAACAGCCGGTAGTTTTGAAACAAGATCATCACGCGGAGGCCGCATGGTCGGGCGTGGAGCGAGCACCAGCGGCGGCGGCGGCGGCGGCGGCGGCGGCGGTCGAGGCTCGTGGTCCAGAGGCGCGGGGCGCGGGGCGCGCGGTGCAGCGAGAGGGGGCCGGGAGCGGGCTCATGCTTCATTTCACTCGTTAGAAGAGCAAGGAGAGATGTTTTGCGATGATGACACCAATATCACACATACGGATGTTGACAGCGAAGAAGAACAGCCTATGTACCAGATGGCGTTAAGCAAATATAAACCGGTGTGTATGGATATTATGGTTGAAAATCGTTTGTTAGCAATGGAGGTCGATACTGGATCGGCGTTATCTTGTATTGGTAGAAATGTCTATGACGAACTATTTAGCAACTTGCAGTTAAATTCCTGTAATTTGACCCTAAAGTTTTATGACGGATCGACAGTTCAGCCCTTGGGGTACATAGAAGTCGTCGTCAGTTATGAAAATAAAACGAAAACGCTAGACTTGTATGTAATGAACAGGGGAACCACAAATCTGTTGGGTAGGCAATGGTTAGCGGAATTGAATATACCTGTTAAAATGCATAAAGTTAACCTGCTAAACAACAATGTTATATCGGATGATCAATCAAACAATCAGAAAATTATAGGTAATATTATTTCCAGACATGAATCGTTGTTCGACGGCACATTGGGTAAATACACCGGGGGCTGTGCCGCGCTGAGTGTGCGCGAGGGCGCGGTACCTATCTACTGTCGCGCGCGGCCGCTGCCGTATGCGCTGCGCGAGCGCGTCGACGCCGAGCTGGACGGCATGCTACGGGCCGGAGTTGTCGAGCCGGTCACCCACTCCGACTGGGCCACGCCGCTGGTCGTGGTAAACAAAGCCGACGGTGGTTTGAGAATATGTGCCGACTATAAGGTAACCCTGAACAAAGTTTTAGAGATTGACAGATACCCGGTTCCAAAAATGGAGGATTTGTTTAGTCATCTAAGTGGGAATAAATTATTTACGAAGCTAGACCTCTCTCAAGCCTATAATCAGATTGAATTATCGGAGGATTCAAAGAAGTTTACAGTCATAAACACACACAGGGGGCTATTCAAGTATTCTAGACTCGTATATGGATTATCATCCAGTCCCGGAATTTTTCAGAAAATTATGGTAAATTTGTTTAGTAACTTACCAAGTGTTGTAGTGTTCTATGATGATATATTGATTAAAAACAAAGACTTAGAAAGCCATTTACAATCAATCAAAGAAGTCTTAGAGATTTTAGAAAAAAATGGTTTAAAAATTAAAAAGTCTAAATGCGAATTCCTAGCAAAAGAAGTAAGGTACCTAGGGTTCATTATAGACGAAAACGGGGTTCGGGTGGACCCTGAAAAGGTGAAGGCTATCACAACAATGCCCCACCCAAGAAACGTAACAGAGTTAAAATCATTCTTAGGGATGGTGAATTTCTACGGTAAATTCATAGATAAATTAAGTGCATATTTATCACCTCTTTACAAGCTTTTAAAAAAGGATTGTTATTGGGAATGGGGCATGGAACAGAATGAAGCTTTTGAGACAGTAAAGAGGCTACTCATTAGTACAAAGACGCTCGTTCACTTCGACATGGGCATGGAGACCGTGCTGACGGTGGACGCGAGCTCGCGCGGGCTCGGCGCCGTGCTGGCGCAGCGCACGCCGTCGCCGGCGGGCGGCAGCGGCGGCGGCTGCGGACACGAACGCGTCGTCGCGTACGCTTCAAGGTCATTGACCACTCACGAGGTTCACTATAGTCAAATCCACAAAGAGGCCTTGGCGATTGTGTTCGCGATTGACAAGTTCCACCAATACTTATATGGCAGGAAATTTGTGCTGCGCACCGACCATAAGCCGCTCGTGAGCATATTCGGACCGAATATTGGCATTCCTAGTGCAGCAGCCAGTCGTTTGCAACGCTGGGCAGTTAAGCTCTCAGCGTATGATTTTGCAATCGAGTACATTAAGACGGATAAGAACACCGCCGATGTTTTGTCGCGACTAATTAAATCACAGAAAGATGAGGTAGCATCTGAAAAGGAAGATATTCCAGAACAAACTTATTTGCATTTTGCAACAGACGCTCTGTTGCTAGATTACAATGTTCTTAGAAGAGAGACTCGTAGTGACCCTATCCTCAGTCGTGTTCTGAGTTACATTAGTGATGGTTGGCCATCAGAGGTGGAAATAAGGGAACTAAAACCTTACTTTAACAGAAAAACCGAGCTCTACAGTGAACTAGGATGTGTCATGTGGGGTCACCGCATAGTAGTACCAGCCGCATGTAGGAAAAAAGTAATCACAGAGCTACACGACCCACATATGGGAATAGTAAAAACCAAATCATTAGCTCGTAGCTATGTTTGGTGGGCGGGGATAGACGAGGCGGTGGAGGCAGAGTGCCGTGCGTGCGCGGTGTGCGCCGCCGTGGCAGACGCGCCGCCCGGCCACGTCTTGCACTCATGGCCGTGGCCGTCCCGGCCCTGGTCGCGACTACACTTAGATTTTCTCGGACCCATTAAGGGTGTGACGTATTTAGTGGTGGTCGATTCATGTTCAAAATGGATTGAAGCCATTAGAATGAAAAGAACCACAGCATCAGCAGTTATAGCTACGCTAAGAGACTTGTGGGCCAAGTTTGGCTTACCAAAACAAATCGTCAGTGACAATGGCCCGCCATTTTCTAGCTCAGAATTTCAAATGTTTTTAACACATAACGGTATAGAACACATTTTTAGCGCTCCTTATCATCCGGCTTCCAACGGAGCTGCGGAAAGCGCGGTTAAAATCTGTAAACGTGCTATTAAAAAGGCATATAAACAAAATGTAGACGTGCATACAGCTTTATGTAGGTTCTTATTGGCGTATAGAAATACCGAACATGCTACCATCGGCGATAGTCCAGCAAAAATCTTACAGGGCCGAAACCTCCGTATGAGACTAGATGTACTGAAACCAGAACGAGAAACGAGAGTAGCCGCTCGTCAAGCGCGTAGTGAAGAGATAGCGGGCGGTACACATCGTCAACTCGAGCCGGGTGCGCAAGTATGGTATCGAGAATACAGGGGTACGGATAAATGGCTAGCGGGCACGGTAATGAAAAGAAATGGTAATACGAATTACACAATTAAATCTATTTATGGAACCGAGATACACAGGCATGTCAATCAACTAAAACACAGGGTTACCCGGCAACTAGATAACGATATTACTAATAGGGAAGTAGCCCTTGTAGTAAGCAGGCCAAACATAGTGGACTGTAGACAAAACCGCAAGTCGTTAACGTTTCCCATGACCGGAGGCGAGGAACAGGAACGGGGTACCGACAGCTTAGAGGAGAGTAGAGTGGAGAGTTCACCGCAGAGGGAAGTCGAGCCAGCAGCAGCGGAAGCCGGGCCGCCGGTGTATGAGCCCAGTGTGTCAGCGAACAGGGAACCATGTACTGATTCTAAGCGAACTCGCAAGCCACCTGTGCGCTTTGGTTTCGAGGAATATTTTTAGTACTTAAGTTTATACTCAGTATAATTGTGTTTTCTATTAAGTACGATTGTCTTAGATATGTTCTTATTCTATTTTGTTACATTTTCCTTTAGAGTACTCTAAATTAGGTTTAGATTATATTTGTATTTTTTTGTTAATAAGGGTGGAGGTGTTATGTATGTGATAGTAGGGTAGGTGCGCAAAGCAGCGCACTGACATGTTAGTCTGGTAATAAATGGTTGTACAGGACGCACGTCTATTATTTAACAGGGACTACCTGTTCTGTACTTGGTGCTGTTCTGTTGTCGGACAATAATTTTATGAACAAGAATTAACTAACGAGCTCTTATGTCGTTAGGGATGTTTTCTTAATTCCTGTTCATAACATCATTATTTTTTCTACCGCCTCGATTGAAGCTGGTGTCGTCTGTAGTAATGGTATACAATCTGCATACGCTTTTTTGGGTGATTTTTACCTAAGCCTTAAAAATGCTCAGCATTCGAGTTTTTCTTCATTATCTCTAATTTCCTCAAGACGTCGCCGGCATTCTTCGAGTTATTTATTTATTTGATGGTCTGTTGGTCGGCGTAATAATGATTTTGGCCTTTTGTAGACATGCCGGCGCAATTAGGTATTCCCGTGATCTGGCGGGTTTAAATAAAAGTGGATTTTGAACTACTGTTGTCATAACAACTGTAATAAGATGGATGATAGAGGGATGTTAGGCGTGTATTCGTCATCGTAGTCGTGAAATATTGTTGTTTTCCCGTAGTTCCCCCATAATACCATTACGGTATTTAAAACTTGGATAATTTATTTCGTCATGTATTAGGGAAGTGTAAACACAGCACAGTTTAAGGCCCTTTGCCCTCAGTTTGCTATATGTTCTTTGTTGATTTCACTTGAATGTCATCAGTTCTTGAAAGAAGGTTTGGTGGGTCTATTTCACCCCAAATTATCTTATGGTGGGTCGCTCCATTGTCCTTTGATAAAGTAAAAAAATTGTGACGGATTTTTCGAGATAATTATATGGTCTAGTTGTTATTTAGTTTCCCATCACATGTGACATGACATCACCCATGACACCACCTGAGATCTCAGCTCAGGTGGTTTCTATTTTTTAAGATTTCGCGGGAACAAATATTCATGAGCATTTTTCCCATGATATTAGATGATTTGTGAAGAAGGTTTGTTCCCATTAGTCCCTTTTTCCTGATTTCCTTTGAATATTCTAGTCCGATGTGGGCGTTAAAGTCGCCTAGCATTATATTTATAAGTTTCGTAAACGCTGCTATTGTGCTTGTTGTTGATCTCGGGATATGTACGGTTGCTACATTATAGCTGCCATGGCGTCCACGTCGCGATCAATACTGTGGACTGATAAGTTCAAATCTTCCCTAACTAATATAGATAAACCACAGTGTGAGTTGCTGGTTGTGCTGATAGATACAAGAAATAGCGCTTTGATACGTATGTATACAATAACATTATACATATAACAAACATGACCATGTTTGTTATATGTATACAGATGTTTATGTTCCTGTTATTCAATTCCATATCAATGTTGTGTCTTTTAGGTAGTCTGGCGCATCCTCTTACATTATCCACAACATACCCTCGTATGTAACCTTTTGTTTAACTACAAGGCTGTTGCGGATATTCGTATATCCGGTGTTGTCAGTGATGTTTTCTATTGATGTTGTAGTTGATTCTGCGGAGATTGTAAGTGATGCATTTAGTATCGGGAAAGGTATGTTGTCTGTTTGGGTATAAATTGCCTGGTGCGTGGATATATTTTGGGATTCAAGCAAATATACGCTATCGATGTGATTTCCTGTAAAGTTGAGGATGATGGAACCAACTGCATCCGCTGGGGTCTTGGGCCTATATGTGAGTCCGGGATGTGCTATTTAGCTGGTGGATTGTTATGTTAACTAGTAAGTGTTCGGCGGCTGCCTTTATAATATCCTCAACTGCCCATGGAATCTAAAACAGTTGCTTCAAAGACGATAACACCTGACGACTGAAAGAAAGAGGTCTGCTTTTTAATGGTTGCTCCCACCACAAACAGTAATACTGCTTACGAACGAAGAGATCTAAAAATCGATCTGTGGGAGTTTCTACGCCCTCCTTCTGCCACAGTGGTCCAATGTAGACAAGAGGCAAAAAATTACGTTTTTTAAAGAATAAAGAACTTATATCTTTTTCAAGGGCTTTTTTTTCTTACTTTTCACTTTATTGTACAAAAAACAAAATGTACAGAAACACAAAAATGGAAGATTCAGGATGTCTTCATGTTCTCTCGAATCCAAGTCGAATCAATTCTTAATAATCATAATAATCTAAGGCAATCCTGGCCGCTAAGATTTCATCAAAATCGTCATCATAATAGTTGTTTATGTCACTGCTACATAATGGAGGGCATTAATACTCGAAAGTGGGTTTATGAAACGAGCCGAAGGTGAATTTCATAATAATATCACTCGAGAGTTTTAATGCCTAATTATGTACAGTTACATACACTAGTTTATCTACACACATATCATGAGCTCTCTTCGATGTGTTCAGGAACCGCATGTTTGACTGGCATTGTGGCTCTGCAGTTGTTTAGCTTGTTCTGTAGTACCAACTTCACAGATGACAACCCCTAGGGGCCGCACGCAGGCGGGCGTCGCCGTTCGAAATTTTAATGTCATAATATGTAGAAAAAATACACATTATGGTTATAATGTGTAATTTTTCAGATAAGAAATGAGTTTTTACCAAGTAGTTTAACATTATGCTGATCGTAACGTGCGGTTTTTGTACACAGTAAAGAGAGTTTATGATACGTGTGTAGATGAAATAGATTATGGTTTGCAGCTCACTTTTCATAATAAACCGTCCAATGAGCTAAAGTTCGAAAACCTCATTTTTATTTTTTTACCGTGTGGTCTATTCGATAGGTCTGTGGCTTTCTGTTCATCTGGATTAGTTTGATTATTCATCATCTTTATCAGTTTTATTAGCACCTTGTCTGCAGATACTGAGCTGCACTCCTCTTTGGGGAAGGGACAAAACTCTTGGCGTTTAAACAATGCTAGTTTTTCGATGAGACTTGCCAGATTCTGCGTGCTCACTTCATCCGGGATTTTATATTTCTTCCAATTTGTAATGTACCAATAATTCTGATTGTTCAATTTGTTTCGTTTATTAGGTAAAGAACCAATTTCTTGGAAATAGGAACTAACGATGACATTTACTAGCAATTGCTGAAATAAACTATACAATTCACAACCCTTATCGATTAGTAAAATATTCACTTAAAGACGATAGTGTAAAGTCAAGATGCAATATAAATTAAACTCTTATTGCAAATAAATAATCAGTGAAAAATCACAAGTAAACATTTCTAACAGGTTTGTGTTACTACCACCTATTTTGGCTTGACGCTGTTTACACGCACTAGTTGGTCTAACACTATCGTTCATACCATTATTTATAACGAATTATGTACTCACCAAGATGAATTGTTTTGCTATCATTATTATATCTTTATTTTTCAGTTTAATACTTGCAATCCATAACGTATACGTTTCTCTCAACGTCTCATTAGCCTCACCCTTATCACTTTATATGGTTTTCCATATTCGCTAAGCAATTTCTTCTTACAGTGAAACTTAACAAGGTACGTGTTAATGATTCGACACATAGTCACTCCTTATCAATTAGTAAAATACTTTCTTATAGGCTACAGAGTAAAATAAAGATTCAACACACCTATACATTACATATAGTTCATTGGTGAAAAAATACAAGTAGATTTCGTTCAATAAAACAGAAAAAACTCCCGTGGAGGGTTTACAAATAAAAACATTTATGTACAGTTATATACACTAGTTTATCTACACACATATCATGAGCTCTCTTTGATGTGTTCAGTAACCGCATATTCGACCGGCATTGTGGCATTGATCATTGCTCTGCAGTTGTCTAGCTTGTTCTGTAGTACCAACTTCACAGACAAACTAGGGGCGGCACGCAGGCGAGCGTCGGCGTTCGAAATTTGAATGTCATAATTTGACAAATTTTGGTACATTATCGTCATAATGTACAAATTTTCAGATAAGTAATGAGTTTTTACCAAATAGTTTTACATTATGCTGGTCTTAACGTGCGGTTTTTAGACGCAGTAACGAGGGTTTATGAAACGTGTGTATATAAAGAGAGTTAGTGCTCTTTAATACGTTTCTTAAAAGAAAAAAGAGTGGGACTGTCTCTTTACACTCGAAACCTTTGAAATTTACGTTTTAAAGGATATTCGTAACTCCAGAGCAATTAATATTTGACACATCTTATTAATAAGACGAACGTTTTTTTTTTACAGTTCTTGAATTTTGCTGATTCTGTGATATGCATTCTTACTTCTATTAGTTTATTAAAGTTAATATTTTTCTTTCACCAGATAAATTCACGGACTATAGTCTTTTTCTCTTCCGTTCTGCGATGAATTCTTTCCGTTGTTCAACGATGCAAGGAATTTGGTTCTGACCCTAATATTACTGTATAAAATTTTATAATCACAACATTGTTGAAATGTATCGGGATAGATGTCAAGAGATCATATAGTATAATAATGATAATAATATATCTTTTATTTAGAAACACAAAAGGATCCATATTTTGTTCGTATCAAATAAAATTAGGTACTTAATCTATGTTATTTACTTATTAAACTTAATTCTAAACTAAACTAGTTCATATAAATAGGCCTGTCTGTGGTACGGCTCACTTTTCCACACACTTTCAGAGTGCCAGTTACTACACTTACCCAGTGTTGGAGTGTAGGCCCGTCGAGCCGACCCGCAATTACCTCTAGGATGCTGTTGGAGCTGTTACGCGTTCTGCTGAGTAATGAGGCCGTTCTCTTACGCATGATGGCATGGAATCCATCAGTGCGCGCCTCGTATAGTTGACCCATAGGCTGCACGTGTAGAAGGATTGACAATATGCCTTAAATAATAAATAATATCGCCCCGACCGCCAAAGCCCTGCGCTCCCTCTCTATGTCCAGGTCATCCCTCAGGTCCTCTGTTACTATGTGAACTAGGTATTTGAAGCTGGTCACCCTATTCAGTGCTTTGCCTTATAATTTCAGGGCCGGTACAATACTCGATAGTTTATTACCGGTCTTGAAGATCATTATCTCACTTTTTCTGACATTATATTTGAGACCATGTCTATCTGCGTATTGCTCACATGCTTCAAGCAGTCTCTTCAACCCCCCTGGCGATGGACTCAGCAACACCATGTCGTCTGCATAGCTGATGTTGTTGCAGCTTTTCCCATCAACATAGCACCCCGCATGCATGCTGCTGAGTTCACCGACCAGCTTATTTACATACAGGTTAAACAACTTAGGTGATGTCAACCCCCCCTGCCTGACTCCGCATTCCATCCGGTATGCGTCCGAGAATTCACTTCCCCACTTCACTTTGTTGATTTGATGCTCGTACCAATATTTGAAAATATTAACAATTTCTTCCGGTAGGTTAGATTGCCGGCACTTATCCCACAATATATCATAAGGTACCAGGTCAAAAGCCTTTGAAAGGTCTAGAAAGCAGGCGTACACATTCGTTCTACGATCTGTATAATACTTGACGGTGTGCTTAAGGCCCAGAATTGCACTTTCCGTTGATAGTCCTGGTCTAAAGCTAAACTGTGCGTCATTCAAACGGAGATGGGCGCTGAGCTGAGCGTCGAGCAGACCGTCAAATACCTTCGCAATTATAGTTGCTAGCGAAATCGGTCTATAGTTATTTCTGTCTGATATGTCGCCTGTTCTGTTCTTTAAAATCGGCACTACAATAGTCTTTAGTTAGTGGACTTCCAGAATTTATTGAAATCTTTCTCCTTATGATGTGATGCCAATATGTCCATAGCTATTTGTTCTTGATTATCCTGACACCACTTCAGTTTTGACTAAAAAATCTTCCTACTTTCGTTCATTTCGTGATGAAGGGGGCCATATAGATTTGATCTCTACAAAGCTAATATTCTCATAATAACGATAGTACTTAAAAATCCAAAAATAAGCTAAATCTCAGGACATCGCTGATTATTATAAAATTCAACAAGCGAAATAGCTTTCGCACGCGAAACAATTTGTTAAGTAGTATACACGAGAATAATGCATCATAAAATCAAAATAATCCCCTTGGCAACAAAGGCTCTCAAGCGTCAGGGAGGTTTTAAAATGGAGACGTCTTGCGCTGAACCCTCCGTCGAATTAAAGAGTTTGTATTCCTTTTCGTATGCGTAAAAGTGCCATTGTATGCGTTTTTTGCTACGAATATTAGTTCTGTTTATTCATGGTTATTCCCCTTCCCCAACAACAAACAACTGAGTTTTTCTGTAGGCACAAATGGCGTAAGTACAAGGTGAAAGAAGATAGATTTGTCGGCCCGAATGGCCGAGTCCGCAGTGACCCTGCCTACGAAGCCAAGGGTCCCGGGTTCGAGTCACGGTTGGGCAAATATTTGTTTGATGAGATGTTTGTACCCTAGTCATATGTTTATCTATCTTAGGGCAACTAGCTAGAAGGCGGAATAAGACTTAACTCGAGTAAACTTTGACAACTTCATACAAATTTGTATTACACAGACAGACAGTCGTCTATCGCAGCACGAACGAGGTCCATGTCAATATCGACGGCTGCCTTAATCAAGGATGCCTTGAGTAACTCCAAATCAGGATGAGGCTTTGAGCAGGCCTTTTCCTCCAAGTGTTGCCATATCTTGTAATCGAACGGACTCAAATCTGTACTGGAGGAGGGCCAGTCTTCGTGCCGGATGAAGTCGATTTCACGCGCCGCCAGCCAGTCTTGTGTGCTTTTCGCTCTATGAGCTGGCGCAGAATCTTGTTGGAATACCCAGTGCCTGTTATTAAACATGGTATGAGAAACAGGTTCCACAAGGTTCTTGAAGACTGTATTTTGATACACAACTGCATTCGTTTTTACGCCTTTCTCACAAAAATGTACCTCAATTAAGCCCCAATAAGAGACTCCCAACCAAACCATGAGCGAGGATGGAAAATGACCTCGTTGGACACGCGGAATACGGTTGCTCGCTTCTTCACTGCTGTGTGCGTACACCTTATTATTTTGTTTATTGTAGCTCTCTTCCACGGTGAAAATTTTTTCATCCGAAAAAAGAATATCCCGATGCTTTTTTCCCGCGTACCGCTTCAACAAAGCGCGGCATCTCTTCAGTCTCAGATCCATTAAACGAGCGTCCAAACGATGTCCTGTTTTTCTTCGATATGCCCTAAGCCCTAAGTCTTCATTTAACACCCTTTTCACCGTGGTCCTGCTTAACCCCATCTGAAGGGCCAACAGTTTCTGCTTACGTATGGGATTTCTTTGAATTCGCGCCTTCACAGCTTTTATCACTGCTGGAGTCCTAACAGAGCGAGGGCGACCACTTCTTGACCTGTCATCTACACTAGAGTCTTCATTGTATGGTTTTATGGTACGATAAACGAATCTTTTGGTTATATTCAAATTTTTCAGTAAGTCGAAAATCTGAATTGGCGCGTAACCGCAACGATGCAACGCAATAACTGCGACACGGTCTTCTTTAAGTGTCCACTCCATATTTAAAAATGAGGAAAATTCTAAAAAATACACATTTTTATTTTCATGAATAATTCGAAATTCGAATTCAATAAACTTTTTTGTGGCCAGCGTTCTAAATTCAAAAGTTTTTATTGTGTGTCAGAACTTATGACCTGACTGTGTATGTGTGGGGCTGGATCAATGTGTGCAAATAGTCTCCAAGGTATTATTATATAATTATTATATACCCGAATGGCCGAGTCGGCAGTAACCCTGCCTACAAAGTCAAGGGTCCCGGGTTCGAGTCCCGGTGGGGGCAAATATTTGTTTGATGAGAACGGATGTTTGTAGCCTAGTCATGGTTGTTTATCTATCTAAGTATAATATTTATCTATATAAGTATGTGTATCGTTGTCTAGCACCCAAGATACAGGGAATCCTAGTTTGGGGCTAGATCAATGTGTGTAAATAGTGTCCAGGGTATTATTATTATTATTAAAGAAAAAATAAGAAATAAGATGTAAATTGTTCGGCAGACGCTTCCAAGATGTAATTATTCCGTGGTTCGAGTACACGGTACTGCAATACAACTTACGTACCTTTGAGCAATCGCCAAAACTGCACTTAGGGGAATAGACAAGGCAGTGGCATGAAACTAAACGCGGTGTTATTCTGGTTCTCTTCAGTATCTAATCGAATTCGATTATTTCTTTAATTAATAAATAAATATTATAGGACCATCACTACACAAATCGAACTAGGCCCATAGTAAGCTCAAGAAGGCTTGTGTTATGAGTACTAGACGACGATATATTTGATAGAGATAAATACGTATGTAAATACATAGAAAACATCCAAGGCTAAGAAACAAATATCAAATATTTGCCCTTACCGGGATTCAAACCCAGGACCGTCAGCTTCGTAGGCAGGGTGACTACCCGCTAAGCTAAGCCGGTTATCATTGACAATCAACGATGACAACGACGACAACTGAAAGGCCGAGTCGGCAGTGACGGGTTCGAGTCCCGCGGGGGGCAAATGTTTGTTTGATGAGAGCGATGTTTATACCCTAGTCATGGTTGTTTATCTAATAAGTATAATATTTATCTATATAAGTATGAGTATCGTTGTCTAGTACCCAAGATACTGGGAATCCTAGTTTGGGGCTAGATGCTAGATGTGTAAATAGTGTCCAAGATATTATTATTGTTATATTATTATTACTATTATTTTAAATCATCAGGTTTATTATTGTAAAAATTGAGATATGAATGGTGCCGTTTGAGATATGAATGGTGCCGGCTTGTGTTCCTCGTTGGGTAATTACCCAACGAGGAACACAAGCCTCCACATGACCTCTAGTAAGATCGAGCCCTGGCTCAGTGCGGGTTGATGGAAGATGTCGACCCACTGGCCATTAGCCAACCCGACAAATATTTGTTTCAATCGTTTCTGTGCATCTCTCAAGTGCTCACTGCACACCAGTTTCATATTCATAATTCATATCCTTTATTGCACAGATAATATAATGTTACAGACAGTTACAAGAAATGTTGTAAGCAAAGGCCAGCTTATCTCTAAAAAGAGATTTCTTCCAGCAAACCTAGGCAAGGCAGGAGAGTTTATTGATACAGAGTCCTAGTCCTGGTAGTTAAAATTACTTTCAAAATATATATAAACTATACCAAATAACAAATATATACTTCAGCTACATAAAATACAATATATAACATCTACATATATAAACTATAATTAATAATACGACGACACGAATGGCCGAGTCGGCAGACACCCTGCCTATACGAAGCCAAGGGTCCCGGGTTCGAGTCCCGGTGGGGGCAAATATTTGTTTGATGAGAATGGATGTTTGTACCCTAGTCATGGTTGTTTATCTATCTTAGTATAATATTTATCATAAATATGTGTATCGTTGTCTAGTACCCAAGATACAGGGAATCCTAGTTTGGGGCTAGATCAATGTGTGTAAATAGTATCCAAGGTATTATTTATTTATTTATTTATACATATACCTACACAGATATGGTAAATTTTAGAAAGGAAAAGAAAGAAAATGCACTTTTAATTTTTTCTTAAAAGTGAAAAATTTATCATCATCACAAGGTCTATAGCAACTGCATCAGATGATTTAAGCAGCGTCCAATAGACACGTGCGCTCGTGGTTGTACCAGTAGTTTTCGTTATGTCCTGGTGTGCGGAAAGCACGTTCAGCGAGTTCAATTTGCTAAGTCAGTATGTGACCCATCATGAACCCGAATACTGCTATTCAGTTGGGGTTACCGCCTTGTTTTATGGTTGCTGAGATTAATTTGTGGGCTGGTCAGCGGCACGTGATAAATGGCGGTTCACGCTATCTCCGCCGAAACCCCGACTTTCGGCAGAAGCTTAGAGCTGGTAACACTTGAGCCGCTACTACACGCATTAAGATTTCTCTTTCTGTCTCCTTCTCCTTCTACAAACCCGAATGGGACAAGGCGTGACGATGTATGTATGTTACAAGCCTCTGCAGAACAAAAGCTAAAATCTATATTTATCCACACACGTATCATAAATAAACCCTCTTTACTGCGTCCAAAAACCGCACGTTACAATCAGCACTTTACTTTTACTTTTTTTTTACTTTGTAAAAACTCATTTCTAATCTGAATATTTAAGATTATGACCATAATGTGTAAAGTTTCTGCATATTATGACATTCAAATTTCGAACGCCGACGCCCGCCTGCGTGCCGCCCCTACTTTGTCTGTGAAGTTGGTACTACAGAACAAGCTAAACAACCCAATGCCACAATGCCGGTCAAACATGCGGTTCCTGAACACATCAAAGAGAGATTATGATATGTGTGTAAATAAAATAGTGTATGTAACTGTACATAATTAGGCATTAAAACTCTCGAGTGATATTATTATGAAACTCGCCTTCGGCTTGATTCATAAACCCACTCTCGAGTTTTAATGTCCTCCATTATGTATCAGTCACATGAACTACTATTAAATGAATATTTTTTGCCGACGAGCTCTGTGGATTTCACGCTTGCTTCTCACACAGGAGATACAGGTTTGAATCCTGACCATGTACCATTGGGATAAATTCATTAATTTATCTTAATTACATTATCGGACGTTCAGTGTTTCGGTTGACACTTTAATCTGCAGGTTCCGGCTATTATCGTGGTATCGTGAAACCCCTCCACCAACCCGCTCTGAGCCAGCGTGGTGGAGTATGGCTTAATCTTACTCGTATCTGGGCAAAGGCCTCTGCCCTTCGGTGCGGGGTCAGGACATTAACAGGCTTCATTTTATAATATTTTCTAACAGAAAGGTTATCGGACTTACGGATCCAGGGCTATTTGTTCTGAGGGCAGAAATCATTAGTGCAGCTTGTTAAATGCAAACTAATATTGTAAACAAGCCTGTCTTATCACTTGAGTGGTTTTCATTGTGTAAGTAAGAGGCTCATGGCCGCTACGGCTGTGAATAATGTACTTTATTAGCGAACATGACTGTAAATTTGATAGACTGATAAAGGCGGATGGGCAAAAATTTATGAAACCTGGTACACCCCTCCAATAAAATACACTGATTTTGTTTGAAGGACTTATGTATGGTAATAGTAGTATGTAATGTATAGTTATGGAAAACAGTAATTCGTTGTCCGATCGGAGTTATATTTAACTATCAAAATCTAACCGACCAAAACTGTCTTTTGGCAATTAATACCACACATAATACACGAATATACGAACGAATTCCAAATGTCTTTATTACTGTAGATATTTAAATATACTTAGCAATCGTCATTTTTTGCCACTTCTCTACATTGGACCATTGGTTGATTTTTCGATCTCTTTTAAAAATTGGTTGTGCTTAACTAATACAAGTCTATTATAAAATCATTATCATAATTAATAAGCAGGAATAAATAATTACACAATTATTAACAGCAAGGTCTGTGTTGAGCCAGATACACCCCATACAGTCCCGTCATTTAAGTAATCTTGAACATTGTAATATCCCTTTTTCGACAAAGTCCCTTTAACATGGTTTTTAAATTACTCTACGGCAATACGGCAAGTATGGCTTGAATACATCTCACGTACGTTTGAAAAGTCACAGTAAGGTGAAACTCAATTTTGTTTACATAATAATTCCAATTATTTCGATCGTTTGAAGTTATTAACTAACTAGATAAGTACCATGGTGATCTATGTAGCTATTTGCTATGTTTATGAAACTAAATATGAAACGGACAAATATTTCGACAATTACGTCTTAGTAAAAATGATTTTCTTAAACGAGACCTTTTCATCATTGACATTTCACCCTGATCATTCTTGAAATGAGGTTACTCTGAAAACAGGGGTCGTTTTTCAGAAAAGCTTTTTTTAGTTGACCTTTTTATGAAAACCTTGCCAATTTCTGAACCTTGCTATGTTTAACTATGAGGGATTGCGCTGGCAACACTGGCGAATAGGTTGTAAACAAAAGATTAGATACATTTTATTGATTTAAAAATACTTTAATACAATTTTCCAAGTTTATCGCATTTGTTATACGTATTAATTAAGTGTATTTTGTGTTAACTGGTGCATAAGTGTATAAAATTCTAATATCCTATTTAGTGTATTTAAAAAACGTAACGTTGACGGTTGAGTATTTTATTTGAAATAATTTGCTACTGGGCTATAATTAACGATATTTTCAATATAACTAATTACTTAGGCACGTAAATTGATTTGGAATTACTTTGTTTTTTGTTGAATAGTTTTTTTTTTTTGCACATTTCGTTAATCATAACCTCAATTTAAGTGACTGCTTATCAGCTGTGCTACAGCCGTGCTTCAATCTTGCTTTTTACTGTTGTTTTATTTTGTTTGAAATGCCAACAACGAGAAGTGAGGCAGCCCGTCAACTAGAAGATAACTTAAAATTAGCTTTATATGAATTAAAACAGTGTAAGGTAACAGTTGCTTACTGAAAGGGATGAAAGTGAGAAGGAGGTGTTGCTTATTGTTAATAAGAACTTAAAATTAAAAAGTGAGATGGCAGAGTTGCACAACAAGTTCCTTGATGTGACGGGAGATAGGCATCGGCTTCAGCACCTGGTAGATGGCTTCGACCGGAGTGGCAGTGCGTTCGAAGATGCCCTGAGGCGTATTGCTGTCCTGGAGAAGGAGCTTCGCGACGCACGTAACGAAATTTCTGCACTACAAACTGCAAACGATAACCTCAGGTCGGGGCAGACCCAGTCACTCTTTGAGGAGCTGATCACTCCACCTGTAGCTTCTGTCATCTCACCCATAGATCAAAATTCAACTGTGACAATTGATTTCACGTGTGATAGTCCTAATAGATCGCAATCAGTAACCACTATAAGCTGTAGTAAAAATAAATTAAAGAAATATGTTAAATTGAATAATTATATAAAAAAAACACAAAAACTAGCTAATACAAATAAAATATTTTGTAAAAATGTAAATTGTAGCAAGGAACGTGTCGAATTAATTAACGAAATCGATGATTGTAGATTATGTTTGGAAAAAACTACAGAAAAGTACGAATGTGACACACGGCGACTCCAGTCAGATATGCATATTTTAAACTCATCATTACAAAGTATTACACGTAAATATGAGTTAGCACAATACGAAATTAAGGAACATGTGTCGGCTATGAATAGTTTGTTGGAGACGTGTAAGTATAATTATGACACTTTCATATCTTTGACCGACAATCACATCTGTGATTGTAAACAAGCTCAAGCGGACTGTTTCGTGCCGACCGTGTGTCCCGCCGAGCAGCCGGCCGAACAGCTGATTCTGACCCAGGCGCCGCCGTCAGTCGACTTGAGTACTAATAGTGTTATCAATAACGCCTCCTTCTCTCGGACAAAGGATAGGTATATAATGTACAGCGATGAACTTGGAAAAAATATGGGTTTACAACTTAGTCAGCGCGTGGGCCAGGCAATATTAAATAACTGTATGCCTGGCGCCACATATTCACAAATATTAAACAAAGTGTTGTCATCGCAGTTTTTAGAACCAACCACCCTAATTATTTTAATTGGTAGAAGGGAAAATGTATCTAAAAAACTAATTACTAAATACTTTTCCAAATTAAATTCTTTACAAAATGTAGATAGAATAATCTTGTTTGCGTTTCCCTTCAGCCAATCTTTGTCACAACATGAAAATCATATAAGACATGATTATAATACATTTAAACACACACAGACATGTCGTCATACTGAAAAATTTCATTTTATAGACACCAATATTTGTATTGGAAAATATTTTTATTTGACTAAGGATAGGTATTACCTATCTAGGTTTTATACAAAACAGATAGCACAGTCACTATCTTATTTTATTTTGAACTCAGTCAAGTTTTTGACTAATGAAACGCCTGCTTCTATTGAGCAGTGTAATAATAATGACATGTACTCCTTGGAATCTGTTCCAAGCTCTTTAAATTAACCCATAGGACAACAGAGAGTAACTCTGGCAGTAATATTAATATTTGTATAAATATACCTTCATCTTGCCCATTAAATCAAGTTACTAGTAATGAAAAATGTAAAAGTAAGAATATTTTAAACGTGGTTCATCAAAATATACAGGGCATGTTAAGTAAAGAACTGGAAATTGAGTTATTCATGAACTGTAATAATATTGATATTTTATGTATAACAGAGCACTTTTTAAAGAGTTATCAGTTCATGTTCAACTTTAATAAACACCACGTTGCTAGTTCGTTCAACAGAAAAACAGCTGATCGCGGTGGCTCCTTAATACTTGTAAATAATAGTTTTAAATATAAGGAACGAGTTGACATAGTGAGCCTGTCTGTTGAGCGTACCATGGAAATAGCCTGTATTGAACTTGAACAACTTATTGTAATGAGCGTATACAGACCACCAGATTCATCCTTTGATTTATTCGAAAAGAAAATGGATGAAGTGTTGATTAAAATCAGCGATAAAAACAATTTTTTTATAATGTTTGGTGATTTTAATGTTAATCTGTTAGAGGATAATAATATTTGTACTAGATTAAAATCTTTATTTGTATGTCACAACATGAACTATCTGTTTTTGGAGCCTACTAGAATTACTGCAACATCTGCTACCTGCATTGACAATATATTTACTAACATTACGCCCATTTTCAAATCGGTCATCAATAAATTAACCTCTGATCACTCTGGTCAGATAGGTATATTCAATATTAAAATAAAAAAGAACCAAAAAGAGGATATTACATGTGTGCCCGTTAGTGACACTCGGCTTGAACACTACAGGAATAATATTTTAGATAAACTATGGGAAATACCATACAGTGACGATCCAAATTTGAAGTACAACTCAGTATTTAGCCTTGTCAAAAATGAATATGATACGGTATTTAAATCAAAAACTATAAAAGTTAATAACAAAGCTTTGTTTAGTGATTGGGCGACAGTTGGAATTCATAGGAGCAGACGAAGATTATATGAACTCTATGAAGAGAAATCATATAACAAAAATACGGCCTTTCTAGATTATGTTCGTAGTTATTCAAAAATGTTTAAACGCGTTTGTGCCGTAGCTAAATCTAATTTCATTAAAAACAAAATTGAATCTAGTAGCAATGTAATGAAAACGACTTGGCAAATTATAAACAGAGAGACTGGAAAGGCCAAAGCTACACATAATAACTTCAAGCTTCAGATATATAATCAATTGCTAAGTACAGACCTAGAAGTAGCAAAAGCTTTCGAAAATTTCTTTACGGACATTCCAGTTTCAACAACCAAGTCTTTAAATTCATCTCCCGCTGCTGCTGAATCTATACTTAAACAAAACTTTGAGGAATGTAAAACAGATTTTAAATTTAGGCACGTAAATAATGAAGACATTGTAAAAGCGTTTAAATCCCTGGAAATGAAAAAGACAGCTGACGCCCATGGTCTATCAGTAAAAATTATTAGTTCCATTGTAGATTGTATTGCACCTCACCTTTGTTGTATATTTAATCAATGTATAGATAATGGTGTGTTTCCTGACTTGATGAAACTAAGTAAAGTTATACCTTTATTCAAAGCTGGTAGTACATCGGACCCCACCAATTGTAGACCCATATCGATACTACCAACGCTTAGCAAAATATTTGAAAAACTCATACTTAATCAATTGCAAAGTCATTTTTATCTCAATAATTTAATTCATATTGCTCAGTTTGGTTTCACAAAGGGTCGTTCAACAGCCGATGCTGGTGTTGAACTAATCGACAATATTTTTGATGCCTGGGAAGACGCAATGGATGCAATAGGTGTCTTCTGCGATCTATCCAAGGCTTTTGATTGCGTCCATCATGACACTCTTGTCAGGAAGTTACGCCATTATGGTGTAAAAGATCAGGCCCTTGGCCTTCTGGAGTCATATCTAACAGATAGGGTTCAGATGGTCGATGTTAATAAGAAAAGATCACCTAGGTCTTCAATAAGTATGGGCGTACCGCAAGGTTCAATTCTTGGTCCTTTCTTGTTTTTAGTATATATTAATGATTTACCTTACCTTGTTAAAGCAAAACATGGGTAAGTATTGTTTGCCGATGATACTTCTTTGATATTTAAAGTTAAAAGACAGCAATCAAATTATGACGAGGTAAACAATGCTATCTCTAGTATAGTGAACTGGTTTACTGTTAACAATTTATTACTTAATGAAAAGAAAACTAAATGTATTAAATTCGTGTTACCCAATGAGAACCCGGTAACTACAGACATATTTATAAAAGGACAGAGATTGGACCTTGTGCAGTCGACTGTCTTTTTGGGCATTACTTTAGACGCCAAACTACAATGGGAGGGATCCTCATATAAATAAATTGTCGAACAGACTGAGTTCAGCAGCGTTCGCAGTTAAAAAAATTAGAGCTCTTACCGACGTAGACACCGCTAGACTAGTCTACTTTAGTTACTTTCATAGTCTAATGACCTATGGTATTTTATTGTGGGGTCACGCTGCGAATGCTAATAGTATATTTATTCTGCAGAAACGGGCTGTTCGTGCAATTTATAGATTAGGGCCTAGAGTGTCACTGAGGGAAAAGTTTAAAGAAATCAATATTCTGACATTTGTGTCTCAATATATCTATGACAATCTTGTGTATGTAAAAAGAAATATAACTAATTTTCAGAAGTACAGTGATATACACAATTTTAATACTAGAAATAAAGACAAGTTGGTTGCTTATGTAAGCCGACTACATAAAATTAGTAATTCTTTTAAAGGCAATTGTATACGCTATTACAATAAGGTCCCTACTGATATTAAAAACTTACCTTAAGACAAGTTTAAAATAATAATAAAACAGAAATTGTATAAAAAAGGTTACTATAGGATATCTGATTACTTAGAGGACAGATGTCCATGGGAATAGATTGTTTGAGTAACTGGCTGTTTCGATATATAATTAGCATTCATTTTGTAATTTGACAATATTTTGAGAGCAGCAGCTGTTTTGATTAGAATCAAACATACATTTTCAGAATTTACCTACCAATACATAAATGATGGTGTGCCAGATAACCTGGTTTGTTGCACGATTGGGTACCTACTCCGCTGGTACCCGAGAGACGCAATGGGAACCAGAGTGACAGGTGAAATAGTTCAGGCTGCAGGATATAATTGGACGCGGATAGCCAAAGACAGGCATAAGCTGCATTATATGGAGAAGGCCTTTACCTGAGTACGGGTGCCAAATTAAAATGTCAATGACAAGAAAATCGAATTAATTATTAGATGTAATAGTAGTTTATGTGACTGATACATAATGGAGGGCATTAATACTCGAGAGAGGCGAGTTTCATAATAATATCACTCGAGATTTTTAATGCCTAATTATGTACAGTTACATACACTAGTTTATCTAAACACATATTATAAGCTCTCTTTGAGGTGTTCAGGAACCGCATGTTTGACCGGCATGGTGGCATTGATGATTGCTCTGCACTTGTTTAGTTTGTTCAGTATTACCAACTTCACAGGCAAACTAGGGGCGGCACGCAGACGGGCGTCAGCGTTCGAAATTTGAATGTCATAATTTGTCGACATTGTGGTCATAATGTATCAATATTCAGATAAGATATGAGTTTTTACCAAGTAGTAACATTATGCTGGTCTAACGTGCGGTTTTTGGACGCAGTAAAGAGGGTTTATGATACGTGTGTAGATAGTATATTTTTAAAGGAATAGATAAGTATAGAAATTAATCAGATAGATTGATTATTGCATGAAACATAATAGTTATTTAAAATTCGAAAAACATACCAATTGAATTATTCAGGCGTGATTATTGGGAATAAATGGATTTTGATTTGATTTTATTTACTAATTGTAAATATAAGTGTCATATTGTTTTTTACCGGTTGCGGCATCTCTATTAAAGTTTATCCAACCACTTTGATAATTGATACGAAGCGACATTGATGGCGATAAAACAAACCCAAGGTATATCAAACCAAACAAAACTCAAATCTTAGGAAGAGCACTTGATGTCTATCTTACAGGCTTTTTTATCTCGATTTAGGTATCAAGAACCACCAAACTGTACTATTTATTGTTGAGCATTAATAAGAACTAACTAATGAGAATTTGTATATAGTTACTTGTATAAATACAATTATTACTATTATAAATTACGATTTTATATATAAACAAACGGGCAATATTAAACTGCACATCAAAAATACTGATTTGCACAGCAAATATCAGGGTAAAATGCTACGGTAGTTTAGGTGAAGGGTAAAGGGGGTGAGCGAAGCGAAGCCCCCTTTATCCTTCGTGTTAGGTTAAACATGTAAGAACAACAAAAATACTTAAAACATAAACTTAAGTACAAATAAAATATTTAAAAGATAAAAAGTGTTTTCGTTGACCTTTTTTTGCTGTGCAAATCAGTATTTTTGATGTGCGATTAAATACTAGCCTAAACAAACGTATATAAAATACGATGATCAAAGTTATCCCTGTTATTTTAGTTGGTGGATTCAACATGTTATTTACAGGAAACGGCTACACGTGAATAATGAAGTTATAGCGCGGAAACTTTACAGGAAGCCTAACAAAAATATCCAACGGGGAATTGAGAATTAATGCAGCATCATTGACCTACAAAATTCCAAAATAATAAATTAAAGAGAATGCATGGCTTACTCTAGGTGGATCAGTTTGCTCGCACCTGGAAGAAGTGGCAACTTAAAGACTAATGGCTAATTATGCTGATTGGGGATTTCCACTACGACTCTCATTCTTCGAATGTTTGCGGAGTCATATTTAGACCAACAAGAAAGAAGTGCTACAAAGAGAAACCCTGAAAAAAATCCCGACAGTAATTACAGTGAAAAAGGTGGAATCTTATAGACTCCAATAAGTCCACTTGTATTATTTTTTCATCTTTTATTCGAATTCGTATTCCTCCAAACCAAGATTCCTTTTATACCTTTACCAAAAGATCTAAGTACAGGCTTTTTATATTTACCTAAATAAAGAAAATTCGTGTCACAAATACTAAATTCATGCTTGAATAAAACTTGTTCTTTTAACTTTCTAAGGAAAAAAGAGGCGACTATGATTACAATAATTTGAGATGTCGATACGACGAAGGCAATAAGAGACGTGGAACTTCCGGCTTACTAAACTTTATTTGCCGAAACAAGTACAATGAACTTAATATAATTAAATAACGAAATAAGAACTAAACAACTTGAATATAGAAACATAGCGTCACGCCTCGTCACGGAGGGGGGCTAGCCCATTGCCGCAGCTATGGAAAAAATATAAGGCGGGCTATATATCTCTCATGGTCAGTAAAATAGGTGGATACAGGGTGTATATTTATATTAACAAATACCAAAAAAGCATTTACGTACAGGCATATATATTGATTCTGGCCCCACACTACGATACCCTGTGACATGGGAACCGGAAACTCCGATGTCACAAACATGTGAACATTCAAGAGTCCGTTATAAAAACAAATCAAACAAGTGGCCATACAAAAACCTTGCTATTTTGAGTTTTTTCTCTTACAATGGTACGAATCCCTTCGTTTGCAAGTTCAACTCGCATTTCACTGGTTATTTTAATTGGTTGAGTTGTGACGCCTCTGGGATTTGTAGACTGAGTCACTAACCGACGGATATCTTGTTGCCTATGCAACGCTGATTTTCTATCATGTTTTCCTTCAATGTTAGATCGTTTCAAATAATAACCAATAAATTGATCGCTAACAGAATAGAAGGTAGGAACAATAATGAAAACTATTGAAATAGGGAGAAAAAAAGAAGGAAAATTTCTTTATCCCGCCGACAGATCGCTCCGACAAATTGACTCGTAAACGGAGCAAGGCAGCTATGAAAAAGCTCTTGATTAGAACAGTTCATCAGCATGGGAGCTTTGAAAATGTAGGCACATTCGTCTTTTGTTATTTTCCTTCATTTGTGATTAGGACTGAGTATTTCAGCGGTATTTGTTAAACCGACGTCAAACCGATCTGAAATTGGGAATTGGATACACTATGATATCTACTGCCATTTTTTGCCATTTGGGATTTTGGTAAGGCAAGGTTTTGACAGCTCTTAAAAGAGATAATAAAGTAGTTCCAAATTCGTCAATAAGTCTTTGGTGATACTTGTTTTTGCTAGTTGCCAGTTCCATTGCAGGGTATGACGATTTGACAAAATCGCGGGAAATTATAAAATACTGAGATGATTTTAACATATTCTTAAACGGATCTAGGGATTGGACTTAATGGTTTGATACCTGATCAATGATAATATCCCAGCAACGTGTATTTTAATAGGCAAAGCTATAACCTTATCATGCAATTTTGACAGCTAGGAATTTCAAATGTTTGTGAATAAATAAATAAAATTGTGAAAAAATATAAATAAATCGAACTAGGTCCATAGTAAGCTCGATAAGGCTGGTGTCATGGTACTAGACGACGATATATTTAATAGAGATAAATACTTACGAGTACGTAGGCTAAACCGGTCGTCAAAAAATAAAAAATAACCAATCAGAACATCGTATAATCAAGCAAAGTCGCAATAAAAGACAGCACGAACAAATAAATACTCGTGTTGTGATTGCTCATTTTTCAAAAGCGATTGAAATTCCCAGATTTCACATCACCATCACCATCATGCTCAGCCCACATCAACCCTCTGCTGGGAATAGGCCTCTTCTCTATAGTTAATAGATGATAATACTTTCTGTGTTTTTTATAATAAATTATGTATCTCTAGTTGTAAGATAATTAAAATATATAATAGCACATTGTTTATGAAAGTAAATATGAAACGGACAAATATTTCGATTACATTTATTCTGCCTAGTGTTTTCGTATTTTTATCTTCCTGACAAAAAACAAAAAAATAAATTAAACATAAGTTTCATGATGAACTCTATATTGAGTAAGTTTTTGAACGAATTCGATAGCAGTAGAAGTTATACCGAAAATTACACTGGTGATAACATGTCCAAAGATGAAGCATTAAAGATGCTGGGGCTGAATCCTGAGGCCAGTCAAAATGAAATCAATAAAGCATATTAAAATTTAATGAAATTAGTGCACACAGACACCCAGATAAGGGAGGCTCGAGAGTATTTTGCACAAAAATTAAACGCAGCACGTGATAGGTTGCTAAAGAAGTAGTAATTAGTATTATTTTAAACTTTTTATTGTGCGTAGAGGAGAAGCAGCTACAATAAAATGAGTTAAAGATAGAAATACAATATAATGATTATTGTTTTTACTTCGTTAGGTGGAAATATACCAACTATTATTTGAAAACAACGGTATCCTTCAAATAGGTATCAGCGCGGGCTGCGAGCTATGCCCTGCCCCTCCAGACCCCCCGGGCTCACCCCCGCTATCTTCTGAAACCCAAAACAAACAAAGAAACTGTGGTGTATGTGTATAGCTATAGAAGGTGCTGCGTCACCGCATGAGACCATCCAATAAAGGATCAGTGCAAATCGAGCAGCCTTACCTTTCACTCGGTTCCCAATACGCAAAACTGTCTCTTTTGCGTACAAACCAAAACGTCATCTGTGCATATTTTTTTTGTATATGTTGTTTTTTTTCAAAAAATCGCAAAATCTATTTGATAAAATTTGTAAAGGACCACCTTTGAAGTATGACCTACCAATCAAAATAAGAATGATCATAATCGGTTAATAATTGACTGAGTAATCGCGTAACAAACACACAAAAAAACAGACGAATAGAGAACCTCCTCCATTTTGAAGTCAGTTGAAAAAGGGCAGTATTTCAACGTAAGACCTTAAGGGGATATCTCGTCCGTGCAAAGGTCCCCGTCACTCAAGGCGGAATGACCGCAGTGTGAGAGGGACGGAATCGGGGGAAAATGACAAAAAGTCGGTTTTAAATTGATACAAAATTAACTAAAATAACTATGAAAATTTATATTATAGATAATTTAGGTATTGTAAACCCATCTAAATAAATATTTTTGAATTCTTTGCGCTATTCCAATTTGTCAGAAAAAAAATTTGTAAATTTAGAGGCCTTATTTCAATAATTATTTCTTTCGAGCGAAATTCCTCCAATCGCGTTTCTGTTATTACAAAATCTAGATAAAGGTCCCAAAATTTTTATATTAACATATTTAACTTGGAACTTCCTTTGAACAGCAGAGAAATAATTTCAAAAAGTGTCGATTTTGTCGATATTTCACCAGTTTTTGATAGAATTGCAATTTTACACGGAAATTTTGAGGCATGGCGATTTTGAACCTCATGCTATAACGGGAAAATGGCATCTTAAGATGCCGTGGGTCGTTCAGAGGTTCATAGAGCGAAAAGCTGAGAGCTACTAGAAATACTGGTTTTGGGGGGAAAAATCCTGAATTGTACGCTGATAGAGACTAAAAACAGCAACTTGAAACACTTGATAGATTAAGTTAAAATACAAAACGAGCGTTGTATGTTCTTCTTACATGTCAACATCAGTAGTCATTCGCTTAATCAGTTTTTAGGGTTCCGTACCCGAAGGGTGCCAAACGGGACTTTAACGGGGATTTCTAAGCCTCCGCTATCCGTCCATCTTTCACTAGGCTGTATCTATAACAACAAATACTAAAAAACAGAATAAAATATATATTTAAGGGGGCTCCCATACAACAAACGTTTTTTTTCTCGTATTTGCTCGATATTGATAACGGATATAGGTACACGCTTGAAATATTTATTTGAATATTTAGTTATATATTCGCTTTAAAAATAAATACATAAACAAATATTTAAGGGGGGCTCCCATACAACAAACGTGTTTTTTTAGTTTTAATAGATAATGGTACGGAACCCTACGTGCGCGAGTCCGACTCGCACTTGGCCGGTTTTTTATTCGGTCATTTTATTGACCAAGTATGAAGAAAAAATAAACTCTTTTATATTCCTCGTAGTCGAACTTCATACGCAATAAACGGTTTCATTAGAAGAGCATGTATGATGATAAATTTCAAAAGCATATTTTCAGTATAAAGTTTTGTAGCTTCAAACAACAAACCTTGAAGTGTATTAATAGTTTTTAATTAGATAGTTGACTTTTATTGCATTTTTTGTCTGTTCATAAAAAAAGAAAAAAAAAATGTCAGAATGTAAAGGTATTTTTTATAGCATCGATTTTACATATTAGACAGACTAAAATCATGCTAGTTCAGACCCTTCTTCTGCCTTTAATTGACTACGCCGATGTTTGCTGGGCCAGCGCGAACGAAGATCTACTGAACAAACTCGAGCGACTTCAAAATCTCGGGATTCGGTTTATCTTCGGTCTCCGCAAGTACGATCACGTGTCCCAATATCGCAGGGAATTAGGCTGGCTCCCGATCCGACTTCGTCGTGATATGCACATTCTCTCCTTCCTCTTCAATATTTTGAGAAATCCGCGCTATCCCGCATATCTTCGTGAACATTTTGAGTTTCTTTTCTCTGGAGATAGACTTCGGAGATCTCACACGGTGTCACTTTTGTCAATTCCTCAGCACAACACTGTTGCTTACGAGCACTCGTTTAGGTTAAGGGCAATATGTTTGTGGAATGCACTTCCTTGCGCTATTAGGGATTACACATCCTTGTTCTCTTTTAAGAAAAAGTTGAAACAGCATCTCCTCTCTTCCGCATAGTGGGTATCTTATAGTATGTATGTGTATCTATGTATTTATTGTATTCTATTAATTTATTTTATAGTATGTGTAGGATGTATTGTGATTTATCTGATAGTATATTCACTTTATTTCTTTCTTTTAAATCTTAATTGTATACTAGGACTACCTCTCTATAAATATTTTTTCCTTTCCTCACAGGTTAGCTGTAAGAAATTTCTTTTTAAAAAATAAGCTCACCTTTGCATATTGTTCGTTGTATTTTTTCCATTGTGTTTTCTGTGCAATAAAGAATGATTATTATTATTAGAATTTCTATTTCCAGTTTAGTTTTAGTACCTATATAAGTTACATAGTATAGAATTAGGATTCTATTGAATTGTAGTATGGTTTTCATACTCTATTTATGGAAACTGTAGGTCTATAATTCTTATTACCCTATATTGTAACAATGTATTATATGTATAAGAGACTGTTTGTTTCTAAATAAAGATAAATTAAAAATTTATTATTTCTAAAATGTTTTCTACTAGCTAAAATTATTTATTTGCTTTCAGAACACGGTTGATGGAGTGACCCACTTTTCCCACCGATCTGAATAAGGTATGCTATTTTAAATTAATTGACAGTACTACTCTATTGAAGGTACATATCTAACTTTTAAATTAAACTAAGTTTTAACTAACTTTTAATTGCACATTAAAATACTGATTTTCACAGCAAAAAAGGTTCAGCAAAAACACATTTTATGTTTTAAGTATTTTTGTTGTTCTTACATGTTCAAACTAATACGAAGGATAAAGGGGGCTTCGCTTCGCTCACGCCCTTTACCCGTCACCTAAAAGCTACCGCAGTATTTATCCCAGATATTTGCTGTGAAAATCAGTATATTTGCTGTGAATCTCAGTATATTTGATGTGAAAATCAGTATTATTGGTGTGCAGTTTAATGTTTCCCTTAAACTAACAACTCTATGGCACCTTTTCACAAGTAATTTGAATAAAACTTATCTGTCAGAATAATCTTACATTTTCTACGTAATTTGATTATTATTTGGCACATAGGGTATATCTGTCGTAACAATATCGTAGAAATTACTATTTCATGATGGATGACCATGATTGAATTAAAACATGCATTGATCGAAGAAATATTTTAGCGGAAGACTAAAGGCGGGGAGCGCAGCGAAGCCCCCGAATAGTATTCGTGTTAGGTCGACATGTATAACAAAAAACACCACGGAGTACTGAATACAAATGCTTTTAAAAGACAAGTTTTCGTAAAATTCAACTCTTTCTGATGATTTCATGGAATAATTGACTATTTCATGAAATGCTTGGCCAATGCATGGTTGGCTATTTCATGAAATAATCTAACTCTCCGATATAGCTACGACATATCAACAACATAACATTACCTGTGGAACGGGCCACAAATAAGACCTCTTTCTTTTATCAAGAGACATCTTTGAACTTTTGATATTTATCTACTTGTAATTTTTTTATGTACAAACTTGAAACTTCTTGAGAATCGCATATCTTGAGAGACAATTGCGAGCTCATATTATTTTCTTGAGAGATTTCTAGTATTGTGAACATCTTCACCAGCTTCACAATCCGTCGCCAGCCTTCTCTGAGGGCTGCTTCTCTGATGCATTTGTGAAGGGGATCCATTATTTCATAATCATCAAGCCTTTTGCCATGTGGGATGGCAGAAGCACAGCTCTGAACACTCTGCTTCTTCTACTTCTTCAGCATATTCGTGTCCCCAATCGACCGCCAATTCGTGCGGCCTTTCTCGTCCATGTCGGGCCGGCTGAACCTTTGATGTCATCGGTCTGTCGCAGTTAGTTGGTTAAATCAGACACTTAGCTAACTCTCTAGACCGTTAATTAAATGCCGACGTTTAACCAAGTCACCAAAAAACCGTCAGACAAGTGATTGAACGAAACGTTTAACGAGTTGTCTAAACGTACCTGGGCAACAAGACATATACATTTTTTTATTTATATGTACTTAAGTTTATGTTTCAAATATTTTTTGTTGTTTTAACATCTTCAATCTAATGCGAAGGTGATGATGATGATTTACCCTTCACCTAAGCTACCGCAATGTTTTGCCCTAACATAAGCTGTGCAAATCAGCTGTTGTCGTGACGCCATCTTGTTTTCCAACACGCCGGCTTTCGGTAAGACAGATTGTTAAACGTTTTCGACGATGATTTATTTAAATCAAAATGCTAGTGACTTGGTTAAACGTCGGTATTTAATTAACGGTCTGGAGAGTTACTTAAGTGTCTAATTTAACCAACTAACTGCGACAGGTCCATCGTGTCGCAAGTCTTCCGGAATTTACCTTTCCTGTACGGGGCCCTCAGAACGAGAGCCATCTTCCATAATTTTTGAGACAATTGTGTCCTGTTCTTTGCTTTTTTGGTCGCGCAACACGTTTCCCTACTTCGGTGACTTTAGTGCGTTGGCGAATTAGTTTGTTCCTTATCTTGTCACAACGGTATACTCCTAGCAGATTTTCATTGCTCTTTATGTTCGTTGGGTAGCCTCGCTCCACTCCGCTTCGGCTCTCGGTTTTGTTATAAAGTTGTAACCTAACAAACCTATCTTTGTTTTTCAAACAGACACTGACCTATACCAACCTATACCTTCTGTGAAACTACATGGGGTGTGCCTGGAAACGACTGTAATCTTAGTTTTACCACAGATTAATAAAGATTGACAATAATATATTTCGGACTGAGGTTGGATAATTTAATAGATAGAACCGTAATTTTTGGTAGTACTGTTTCAGTAAAACAAAGTTTGATGAGATCTGTTTTGGTCAGGCAAAGAGAATATCCAATACATACTGTTCAATTATTTTGATGAGTGTATATTTATTTTGGAAAGGATTTAAATTGTACCCATGTTCTGCCCACTATTAACCAGTAATTTAATCCTCCATTTTACATGAGGGGGTAGCCCTTTGCTGCTGTTTCAATGTACGAAATATTAATAAGTGAATGTAATCTGATATAGCATGCTACTCCGAGTATCTAAAAACGCGACTCTTGCCAACATTGGATAGCCGGGCTACCTCTGCCATTTTCATATATTTTTAGTTAGATATATTATGATTTTAGTAAACATATTCACACTATACCCAATTACCCATTCTGCTACTCCCTACTCACGTGATATAATATACTTATTTATATAATCTTCATGTATATTTTGTACTTTCCTACTCATGAAAGTATCGAAACATATTTATATGCAATCTATTTATTTATTTTCACATCTTTAAACACTTGTAAGGATGTATCTATTTCTGACACTTTTTTATTATTATTATTTTCATTCACATTCACATTCGGATGTAACCGCTGAGTCTCCGCGCGTCTCCTAGGTGAGGGCTGAACACCAGTGCTGCTCTTAATGAGCAATAAACACTGAGCTTTGACCTTTTCGCGTCAATGCAGCGCGCCTACATACCTACATATTCTTCTTTTTGTTTTATTGCTTTAGTAATAATCTTATGAGTTTTTGTTTTATTACTTTGCTATCATTTAAGTTATTTTATAGTTGCACCTCCGTATCACTTTTAATTTGTATGTGTGCTGCTTTGATGGAATAAACGTTAATCTATCTATCTATCTACCTATCGAACTGACCGAACACCAGACTTTTGACAGTGGCTAAATACAATTTAAACACAACTCAAATACGGATAAGTTAAGTGGAACCTTGCCGTGCTTGACTACCTTCTGACCGTGTTGTACTTAAGTTGTATTTAAACAGTTTTAGCAGCTGTCAAAAGTCTGGTGCATCTCGCCCTAAAACCGTTAGTTGGGCGCAGACAGGTATTACAAATAGTTCGATCTGACCGAAATAGTTCAGCGGACAAACCCTTTGACCAAACTGTTCAATGTTACATTTCTATACCCCTTTATTCATATTCATATTCAGAGGAATAGAAATGAAGCATTGTTTGTCGGTTTCTTTTGAACGTGATAACTCGTCCAGTTACCCCTTCTGAAATTTATAGCTTATTGCATGCGCCCTAAGTTCCTTTGTTGAATTTCATTAGGGTACTTGATCGTGACTGTACGTTAAGTTTCATTTTAGAGAATGGCTTTGGTAAAATAGTGGACATAGTTATACTACTACACCGGGAATTAATGAAAATTCCTGTTTTGTCAATATTAATCAGACATCAGTTCATCGCATTTACACAAAAGATATTTTCATCTGGACTCGCTTACTGTTTGGAACTGCCAAATATTCGTGGGCTCCGAGAAATGTATTATTTCGGTTCATTTCGGACCGGGCGGCCTACCGTTCTACCGTTACCGAACTGAAAAATTAAATTATTTATTATAAAATCATTAACGTGTAATCCGAGACACGGAACCGCCCGAAATAAATGCCACATAGAAACGGACACCTCCCGTGACCGTTTCGGTCAGATGTTGCACCCGCACGTTCGTTTTCCGGTCTGCGAACACCACTAGGCCACGTAGGCTTCTTCAACAAAAAGAACACCATAAAAAATAGATCGCGACGAATTGAAAAACTCCCCCTTTTTTGAAGCCAGTTGTAAAGACATTCTCTACAAAATTAAGGTCAATTCAAACTTTAGCTTCGAACCTAAAAAATAGAGCTTCGAACTTTAGAATTCAGCCTTAACTACGAGTGGCTACCAAAATTTAAAACAGCGGTAGCTAACTGCCGGTATGATTTATGAAAAAAGTCAGTGAAGCGCGAGCCTGATTGGTATGCCGAGGATTCCGTATAAACTTGTATGCACTTAGAAAGCCAATCACAATTATTCAGACTGCGGATAAGAAAATGGCAACAAATATAAAACTTTTCCTACCTAACATGGGTAAATGATGACCAAAAGTTGCAGAAAATATCAGGGCAAAATACTGCGGTAGCTTATGTGAAGGGTAAAGGGGGTGAGCGAAACGAAGCCTCCTTTATCCTTCGTATTAGGTTGGACATGTAAGAACAACGAAAAATACTTGAAACATGAACTTTCAAACATAAAAAGAAGTTTGGTGATCATTTATCCAAACACAATTTGGTGGTCGTTTACTGATTCTGGCGGTCGTTTCGAATTCATTGCTAGTAAAATAGGTGCGTTTTTGTTTGATTATTTAAACATAAGAAAATCTTATCCTTATATAAATCCTTAGAAAATCTTTTCTCGTGCACCGAGATGCGGTCTTGGATGTTTATATGTGTGTGATGTTGCTGTTTCTGGTTCCCACGACATATTGAAGTGGGGTCAGAGGAAAAGTATGTGCCTGTATATAAATGTTTGTTTTGTTTGTTTAATTGTAAAGGTATGTTTGTATGAAATTGCTTTGCACTCGTGCTTTACCAAGTTTAATTTATTAAGTAAATATACTTCAAAACTGTTCAAAACCACATTGTCTTTATGGAAACATGTTTTTTCATACTATTATTTTTAAGCCACCCGATCATATCGAAATCAACGTAGTACTAACTCCTTTGGGTCGGAACCCTAAAAATAGCACTCGAAAACCCGCGAAGCCGTTTCGCACCGCATACGTTATCCGGTGCTGTCGGCAACTTTTGGTGCACTCATATTTTCCCTGCACCCCGCTTCTGGGTGTTTGTTATGGCTTGTGAAATTATGCACAAAGTTTCGCAGTTTTATTTATTTTATTCGCCTGCTTGAGGCGGTGATATGGTTGTTAGTTGCAGAAGTTAATCTGGCAAGTTATGCACGTCGTTTTGCAACTGCTGACCTAACTGAGCTGGTCTAGTTTGTATATGTCACCGTAAGATTGTCAAAACCGTTAGTTGATAAACTAACGTTTTAATCTCTCAGTTTATCAACTATCGACAGATAGTAAACTGTAGCGTACTGTTGACTATATGACGCGTTAGTTGATATCCTAACGGTTAAAACCGTTAAATAGTAAACTGGTTTAAACTTGAATTGCAAACGAAATACCAGGGCGAAAATTGCAGTAACCCCGAATAGTTTACGTGTTAGGTTGACATGTAAGAACAGAAGAAACGTAAATTCTAAACCCTGTCGGTCTGGTTTACTATCTGTCGAAAGTTGATCAACTAACGGTTTTGACTATCTTACGGTGACATATAAAGCCTCAGCCCCTTGATGTGGGAAAAGATGAGGTGTATTGTTAACAGTTAGCAGCTTACTACGTTTAGCTGAACGGGATGAGCGATCCCGTGCTATGGACGCATCACAAATTCTGCGGGCACGGGAGCGGCATGTTTATTGCAACGATTCCTATGGAACTGGGAGGCAACTCCGGTGGTATGGAACTCATCTCCGGGGTCAAAATATCAGGCGAGAAACTGCTCTCCTACGAAGTCCAAAAAAATTTATTCTAACGATCTCCTTTCTTAAGTCGCGCGCGCGCACGCATCGTGTGTGGGTGTATCGGTTACGCGTTTGCGCAGTGATAACGGCTACCAGAGGCCTTTTCATTGTTGAAATGCAAAAACTGCAACATAGTGATTTTCGAATTGCTTGCCTTTGTGCAAAACAAAGTGGACGTTACGGTGGAAGAAAGCCTTGTGCAAATTTGTGCTACGGCTTTTACAGATGAAGAAATTGAAAAGGCCAAAAACCTTTTATTCGATTCCGTCTCGAAAAAAAAACCACAAGAAGACGAGAAGGGAAGACCCAGAGGAACTTGGATGACATAATATGTCTGATCAAAGAGACCGATCCTGATGATACGCTAATCTTCGTTGCGCGTGACCTTAAAAAAAAACCTCCGGTCTTATTTGATCACGTAGATGTTACCAGGCTTCTTAAAAAAAATCGTCTTGATCCAAAAAGACCTGGGCGAGATCCAAAATAAGTATGCAAAGACCGCTGAAACTGAATATGTGACCATCGAACAATTTGAGGAGCTGAAATTGGAGCTCAACCAGTTGAAAGTTGCTAAGAAAACATGCGATATTGAGCCTAACGTCAATTACAAGAGAGGTGCTTATCGTCAGGAGGATAGCTTCGACGCTCAAAAAAGTGGTCCTATGGGGCTGGTGAATCTATCTGACAGTCGGCACCTTTCCCTACCGTCATATAATGGTATGCCGATAATAACACCATCGCGCCCGTCTTTCGCAAGCGTAGCGCGCAATGAACCCGATCCGTCTCAGTTGTCTTTGTTATCCAAGGGCGAGCCAGCGCACGGCGGTTTCTACGTCAGCGGCTAGCGAGCGCGCATGTGAGGCCTCACCGCGCTTGCGAACGCCGTCCACTGAGAATAGTGCCTCCGTTGTTGAGGGCTGTAATGCGGAGAAAGTACCGGAACCTAATGATAATGGATGGGTGACTGTTCAAAGAAAACAGAAGAAAAGTAGGTTCTCGGGTAGAAAGGGTACAGCTACGGTCAGCCCGTCGTGTAAATTCAAGGCTGCTAACGTCAGAATCCCACTGTTTATTTATAATGTGACGCAGAAAGCCTCAGTCGGGAATGTGGCGGAATATATATTTGAAAAAACCCAGACAACAGTCTTACCACAAAAAAATTAAATGAGGGTTCCTAAAAACTATGATTCTTACAAAACATATATACCTAGGAAAACCTTGTCATTGTTTGATGATGATGCTTTGTGGCCTAATGGTTTTTTTTTTTAGAAGATTATTCAAGAATAAGGGGACTTCCACGGCGCAAACCACTAACGATTCACCGGCCTTGCAAAACACGTACGTCGCAGCTAAAACGCAGCTATTGTAAGCTGGCAAGCTTTAACTGTAAATCTTTACTAAGAGCCATAGACCATGTCAGAGATCTCTGTACTACTATGGACATTGTGGCGCTCCAAGAGACCTGGCTCGTGCCCCACGATCTACCGTACCTAAGCAGCGTCCACCCTGACTTCGCGGCTACTGGAGTATCAGCTGTTGACACATCGGCGGGAGTGATACGGGGTAGACCATACGGAGGTGTCGCTATCTTTCGGTTCGGTTTCAGGGCCGGGCTGTCCACGGAGAGTGCAATCTTGTCTCTCAAGCAAACTGTCCGGTAGGTACTATACAGATAAGAAGACTCCAGTATACGCCTGTTTTCCGGACCTATCTAAGGCTTTTGACCTCGTAAACTACGAAATCCTTTGGTATAAGCTGGCTAAGGAGACCACCCTACCTGATGAGTTTATTTTCATGTTTAAATACTGTTAAAAAAAATCAACGCAATGCTGTCAGTTGCTGCTTGCATGATTGTGTATGTAGTAAGGATGTGTAATGCATATGTGTAAGAGGGTGTATGTGTGTGTGCATGGAAGGATGTACCTATTTGAGGGTGTGTTTGTGTGTATGTATGCATATATATTTAATGATTCTAGATTGAATATCTTGTTTTGTGTATCATTCCTGAGTTTGTTTTAAAATATGGATTTGTATCTGAAATAAATAAAAAAATAAAATAAAATGTTTCGATCGCAAACCAGCGTGATATTAGGGCTTGTTTTAAGGTGTGGAGATATAGGATCTCCCTTGGAAAACTGCTTACCGTGTCTAAAATTATTTCGTCTGAGAATAAAACTTGGAGTCATCTGGAGGGCCACCACCTTTCTTTTAATGGACCTCTTTTGATCTGCATTTTTTTACAAATGCTGTCCATATCTGAAAATACAAAGAAATTGTACTAAATTCCTAAAATTTGCCTAAGGACACGAACTGTCAAGCTGCGTTTCGGTTCACGATACTTTGCTTTCACGCTATTCAGTTAATATTTAACCGAGACATTTATAGACATCCAATGTTCTTTTTTGTCCGCTTATATATTTTTCAAACAAGCATTATTGTAATAAAAAAACGGTCAGGTGCGAATCCAACTCGCGCACGAAGGGTTCCGTACCACCGTACAATGGTAGGGATGGTGTGGAGTGAATAGTTTGGAATTTACATAGAAAAATGATGTTTACAAAGTTATTGGTGCGGATACTTTCACACTCCATGTACGTAACTAGTTTGTATGTGGTATTGAAAGAATTGTTATATTGGAGCCCCTTAAATATTGATTTTATTCTGTTTCTTAGTATTTGTTGTTATAGCAGCAACAGTGAAAATTTCATCTGTCTATCTATCACGTTTCATGAGTTACAGTCTGATGACAGACCGACAGACAGACAGACAGTGGAGTCTTAGTAAGAGGGTCCCGTTTTTACCCTTTGGGTACAGAACCATAAAAAGGAAAACAAAGCATAATCGATAATATTCAAAGTGAATCGCAGAAAACGGAACGCATCTAGGAAAAAAATATTATCTCTGTTGTAAACTTTCTCCATGGTCTACGGTTTAGGGTTTTTAACGGTATCGAGATTAGAAGCGGACATTAGTAAGGAGATTTGAAATATAGATTCTCCATGTTTGTGATGTGTCGCTCGAGCCCGGTATCGAAAACGAAAATAGCGGCGAGGGACAAAGGAACCTCCCCCCCCCCCGCCCCGCTGCCCGCAGAATTCATGAGCGCGTGCTTACAGCTCGGTAGATTAATTATGAATATTCGTATAACCGTCATTATGTTTGTTATTTGTAAATATCATGTTATGATTGATGATTGTGTCTTCGCTCTTTGTGATTCCTATCACTTCAGCTATGAGAATGTGAGGGTTTCATCGCGATGTTTTCCGTCGCCGTAAGATAACCTCCTCAATCTAAGAAAAAATGTAAATCAGTATCTACAAAGCATGGTGGCAATAATTTGGGCTCATTATGAAAAGCTTTCCCCAAAAAGCATATGGTCGCAAATGAAGCAAATGTTTCGTTCCTCAGTACTCTTACCCGATCAGCTGATTACAAGTTATTATGGGAAATAAAATAAAAAACTAGTTTTCGGCCATAGGTTTCTTACGGAAAGTTGTCATAATGATGGCTCAACTATCATCCCCCAAAATATGGTCGGTCACATCTTTATTTCCTGTATTTCATTGCCTCTTTTCTACTATGGACCACTGTGGGAGAGAAATGGAAGACTCTCCCACAGATTGATTTTTAGATTTCTTTTAAACATAGATTTTGTTTCACTTGTACAAATAGTCATGTATAATTATAATTATATTTATAATCATATTTATTCTTTATTGCACAGATAATATAATGCTACAGACAGTTACAAGAAGTGTTATAAGCAAAGACGAGCTAAAAAGAGATAAATAATTACAAAATTATTACAACCGAGTTCTGTGTTGAGTTTGTTTAACACCATGCACTCTCGTTATCTATGTAATCCTGTATCTTTTCTGTACCCTATATATTTGCCAAACAAAGCCAGTAAATTTGGGTCAAGATAAAGTTGTAAGCAAAATCAGGTCTTTCCAGGACATCAAAAATATGTCCTCGCAACACTGCCTGCCGCCTCGGTTCCATATTTATGAGGAAAACGTGAGAAACCAAGCCAATGCGACTGTAGTATGTTTCACCGACGAAGGTACGCCATCTGTTTTCTTAGCCGACTACTGCAAAGGCAGCTGCGGCGGTGGGCTAGCCCACCGTCACGCAAAATGGTGAATTGAAAACTGGCTAATTATGCCTCGGCCATCCCCTATGGGAAAAGGCGTGACGCTAGGTTTTATTCGCTTTTACTGCAAAGGATGGAAGGAGGAAGATGAGGCTGGCCCAGGGAAATAGGCGCTATAGAAAAGGGCCCCATCCCAGCTCTGCCCAGCAGTGGGATGATGACGGCAAAGCTACAAGGCAGAGTTGTGAATTGCGCAGATGATACCTCATTCATCAAAATCAGCTCGGTATTTAATATGTCTACTCGTGTATGAACACCTAGTATGGACTTGGAATAATATTTATATTTATTTTTATAAAATAATTACTACTGCCTAGTATTGCCAGCAATAAAGAGTAATAATACTCTTTATTGCTGGCAATACTGACCGGAAATAGAGGATAAACATACTTTATCTCTGGTATCACTTGATTGGTCGACTGACTGAATAAATGAAAAAAATAAAATAATCGGTGTAATGTGGCTGGCCGCCATGACAATTTGGCTTTCTATAGGCATTGTTTTGTGGCTATTGAGAGGCTTAAGGCGCTATAAAGGAACCGAGGACCGCAGGACCGGAGTGGATGGGGTGGTAAAGAAGAGGCCTATACCCAGCAGTGGGTGAATGTGGGCTGATTGATGATGATGATAATGATAAAGGAACAAACTTATTTAAATACCGAACTCATTCTGCTACAATCAAACCCTTTTCTTTAGACTAAATCGTAGTCAGGTGGTAAGACCGAATGGCGTGATTAGGCTAACAATCGTATTATAGAAGGACTATACGTAAAATTGAGTCTCTCAACCGATCACTCAAACTTTGACCGATACTCAAAGTCATGCTCTCACTGGAAATGATTGCTCCAGTTGGACATTAAAGCAGCACTTTATTGAATTCATAAGTCATTGTTTCTTTATTACACACAAAATAACATACAGATATAGTAAAAATAAATAAATGTAGCCCTTTGATTCCCCACCGAAGGCCACGAGCCGTTACCCGAATACGTGTAAGATTGAGCCATACTCCATCAAGCTGGCTCAGTGCCTGTTGATGGAGTGGTGTCGGGCTAGTGGCCAATCCGACTGAATGAAGCTGCACTATGAGTGCCACTGACACCTTTACAACTACTACCAGTAGCGAGATTAGCCGGGGAATACAGCTTAACGTGTCATCCGAAACATGGAAGCGCCCGAAAAAAAGCCACATTAAAACGGACACCCATCCAGTGCCCGTCTTGGCCAGATGTTGGTACCCGCACGATCGTTTCAGATATGCGAATACCGCTAGGCCAAAGATGCTTCCGAAAAATAAATATCATAGACATGGTGTACAAAGCGAGCTTATCTGTAACAAGAGATCTCTTCCAGCAAACCAAGTAGGATAGGTTGATTTTTGAGCAGGGGTAGACCTGTGTACAGCATAAAATATAATTTACCTAATACTAGCATTGCATTCTGCCCTTAGATACAGGAGTAACTTAGTGTCACGCACCTCTTCGTGATCGAGCATAGCTACACCTGGTACCGATGAATACGTTATTTTGTATAACAAAACCTCTAACAAGTAACAAACAAGCACTCCCCGCGCGCACTTCAAAACAATAACCCGACAGTGAGTCGCTAGGGTTGAGAGAAGTGTAATTAAACATCGCAGTGTACTTGTTAATTATGTATTTCTTTGTTTGTTGGCAACTAAGAAAGGAAAGTCATAAATTTTAAATTTCTTGGGATATTTATTTAGATTCCTTCACCCCTACGTGGGATCTTTGGGCCGATTAATAAGACTTCCAAATTTTGGTAACATCGCCACAGAAATGGATAAATTATGCTGTATTTATACAATTATCTAGGTAATTGAAGGTTGTATAATGTGTTGATGTGCTGCTGACCCCTCTGCTGCTTATTAATGCCGTAAGACTCAACTTAGGAAATCAATTGATTGAAATTGAATGAATGAATTGAAATCAGTGATGAGCAAATTTTTTTTATAATAACGCGTAACAGTCCGCGAATATTGTCATGTTTCCATTTACATATAGAGACGCCGCAAACTAAATCATAATAATAATAAATAATAAACATTAGAGGACAATCTTACACAAATCGAACTAGGCCCCATACTAACCTCAATAAGGTAAATACATAGAAAACATCCAAGACTAAGAAACAAATATTCATGCTCATCACACACATATTTGCACTTACCGGAATTCGAACCCAGGGCCGTCAGCTGTCTTAGGCAGGATCACTAACCTCTAGGCTATACCGGTCGTTACTAAACTAAACTAGATCATATGTCAAAATACGGAAGCGAAACAGCTTGCGCGGACTGACCGAAATGAGAACAGAGTCTAACTGAACCCGTACTGTCACATCAGCAGTTGAAGGTGACAGTGGGACTCTTTTACCAGTATGATCTAACTCCTCTATCTCCCCCTTATTGAGAATATATAACAATTAATGAACATATTTCATGAGTGAATAGTGAGCGAATAAGTGAGTCATTGGCCTAGCAGTACTACTAAATCCTTAACATTCATGCTATGGACATACTGGGAAACATTTTCCATGTGGCGATAATTTAGAGCGCTTCCGTGTTGTATTCATGATGACACGTTAAACTAGGCAGACCGGTCAATAATCATAGCAAGCATAGAAATACAATACCATCCATCACAGAATCATCAAAAAGGGACAGTGCCTTTCATTAATCTGAGCTCAATGACGACGCTAGCGCCAATGGTACCCGTGTGAGCGGGTGGTGCAACAGTCGAACCACCAAGGGGTTACCACAACCCTTACAGCGATTCAGATAAGGTTCAAAGCAAGAAAACCACCATGGCAACCATTTTCATTTCAAAACGCCATAATGGTCTTTTATCTACACACGCATCATAAACCCTCTTTACTGCGTCTAAAAACCGCACGTTACGACCAGCATAATGTAAAACTATTTGGTAAAAACTCATTTCTTTTCTGAAAATTTATATATGACCATAATGTACAAAAATTTATCAAATTATGACATTCAAATTTCGTACGCCGACGCCCGCCTGCGTACCACCCCTAGTTTGTCTGTGAAGTTGGTACTACAGAACAAGCTTAAAAACTGCAGAGCAATGATCAATGCCACAATGCCGGTCAAACAAGCGGTTCCTGAACACATCAAAGAGAGCTTATAATATGGGTGTAGATAAACTAGTGTATGCATAATTAGGCATTAAAACTCTCGAGTGATATTATTATGAAACTCGCCTTCGGCTCGTTTCATAAACCCACTCTCGAGTATTGATGCCCTCCATTATGTAGCAGTCACATAAACTACTATAATTGCACCAATATTTGTTTTATGACGTCATTGTAATTTTGCACTGAATCGGCGTAAGACGTTGTAGTATACCCCACAGGACTCGAATAACATTATATACCGCAGTTACGTGTAAGGTTCGGTACAGTCATGTTGTCAAAAAGTTACCCAGTAGCTATTTGAAAGCCTGTATACCCTCAAAAATTATAAGAACGTGTGGACTATAGTGCCACCAGAAACCGACGAATAAGAAAACAAATAAGAGTGTCTTACCGTTTGAGAACTCATAATTTTACAAAATCGCATATTAATATATTTTTATACCTGTGCCTCTGCCACCCCATATAGAAGAAACATGACGCAATATCTATATTGAAATTATTAAAAAAATAACTCCAGCGGCACCCCTATGACTCCTAAGATCTTTCGCCACAACTTGTACTCTTCTCGCGGCTTAATGAATCAGATCTTGAGAATAATGGCCTCAAGGCTTCCTCGCTAATGTAAGGCAGCTGCAAGGCTTCAGCCCAAGATTAATGTACGGTGGATTTTCAGTTGAATTATGCCTTTTAGTTCTATAGCCGTCGCGCTGATTACTCTAAAATGGGTTGTTCGAGCAGGTTATAGGTTTTGTGCTTTGTGTTTATGTGTGTGTCTGTACAACAGTCCAATGTAGCAAACACATATGTTAATATTTACAGACAATAAAAATATTTAATAAATGGTGAATATTTTTAAGGGGTTGACGCGGGCGTAACTTTTAATTCGCCACCCTGTATGTGTCTTCTCCCACATTAGTCCAATGTAAAGAAGTGGCAAAAAGTACGCGTAAAGTGCGTTCACCCAAACTGCTTTGCGCCTGCACGGAACACCCGCACGCAGTTGTGGTTATTACAAAATAATACGAATATAAATAATAAATATAAGTTAGGTAGCAAAATAAATTTAATGAAACATGAGCACCTGCTCGTAAAGTGAAATGATATACTATTATTAATCAATCCAAGTGCCGGAGTCATTTACTAATACTGCTTACTAATGCTATTTCTTGGCATCCTTACTATTTTTGAAATGTCTTTTGACATTCATTTCAACACAATGCCGATAGACATTGATTATAACTTGCTTAAATGTTTTACAAAACACCCGTCTTTTTGTCGTTGGTTTAGTTAATGTTTTATCTTGAGAAACTTTACTATACTCCCGAGGACGAAAACACATTTTCGGTGTGCGCAGCAAAGTCAACACAAACACAATCTTTCACTACGGCGCGACGCTTCGTACAAATTAGCAAATTCACTTGCAGCTGTATGCTCAAAGTGTCTTTCATTATGACCTCTTAAAACAAGTTTATGACAACATCAACAATAGAAAACATGTCTCAGTGATCTTCATGGATATGAGCAGGGCTTTCGACTTCGTAGATCGTAAACAGTCACTGAAGAAACTCACACAAACAAGGGCAGCTTTGGTATAAGTCAATCCAAACTTAGCGATAGCTGTAATGTTAACCTAAGAAATAATCACAGACTATGTGCGCACCGATTTAGACTCGCGAAGGTTAGCGATTCTTTCAAGGTACAATAAGATACCTCTGGAGATTTTGAAATTGCCATTTGAGTAATTTAAAAAGCATGTTAAAGCGACTTTGTCGAAAAAGGGATATTACAATGTTCAAGATTACTTAAATGACAGGACTGTATGGGGTTAATCTGGCTCAACACGGACCTTGCTGTTAATAATTTTGTAATTATTTATTCCTGCTTATTAATCATAAGTTCATAACAATTTTTTTTTTCATATTTGTATTAGTTGAGCACAACCTATTTTAAAAGAGATCTAAAAATCAATCTGTGGGAGTTTATACGCCCTTCTTCTCCCACAGTGGTCCAATGTAGAGAAGAGGCAAAAAATGACGTTTGCTAAGTATATGTAAAAATCTACAGTAATAAAGTACTTTGACTTTGACTTTGACTATGACAATAATATTATCTTGACATTAATATATTTGTTTGAGACTTTGGGCAGCCAAAAGATAGTCTTTATCTTGCCAACTATAGTAAAAGACAACTTACTATGTATTTAGTATTTAATTTATTGAATAAATAACCATTTTATAACTTGTGTGACAGACGTTCCATGGGTAGGATTGACATTGTCATGGCAAAACAAGATACAAATTATACTGGTGTATCAAATTTTTGCAAACTAGGACAAAGGGTGAGCACCACTTAAATATTCTTGCTTACTGAAGAAAGACAAATAGAGCTATACTGACTTGAGTTAGATAGACATAACAATGTTTGTGTCTACAGGCCTCTGAAGGATGAAAAATGCCATGGTAATATCGAAATATTTGAGAAAATTATTTAGGAAGCGCTCACTAAAGTATATAATAACAGAATTATTTGTGGCGATCTCGATGTGGATTTGCTCGTAGATACAACAATGACTCATAACTTTATTCAAATCATTTAATTTAATACTTTTCTAGAGCCGACTAGAGTTACACTTAGGAGCCAAACTTTCTTAACCGGTTCATTACCGCGCTTACGCGTGAAGCATCGCGATTTTGAACTTTATGCCATGGTAATGAAATCAAAAACCATTAACGGGAAATGGCATTTTTGGAAATCCCATGGTGCTTGCGAGTCTTGAGAATATGTTTATAAATAGCTAGTAATTCAGTTGCGTAAATACTATATCATTTGCATACCATACTATGGTTTTATCATGTGAAACTGAAATTACATATTGAATACCTAATGTAAACCATGATAGGGTACGCAATCATACATTGCCCACGAGTTCGCAAAGGCTTATATTTACGAACCGAGCAGTTTACGGCACGAGCCGAAGGCGTGGGTCGTAGCGAGGTTCGTAAAAAGCCTTTTCGAACGAGGTAGGAATATAATTGTTAGCTCAGAAGTCGGAAAATAAAGTTTATTATTTATTTGAGTGAATGTCGACTTACTTTGAAAAGTGTCGGCATGCGCCAATGCGTCGCGATCATAGGTGACTTTAACATAATGAATTAACTGTACTAATATTTGAAAATATCTACAGAAATAAAGAGATTTTGAATTTTATGACAAAAGACGTGACGTTGTGTTGCTCTTGATGACACATTTGCACCCATATTTAGGCAGTAATTCAAATTATTTTATTATTTTAGTATTTTAGGAAAGAGCTCCAACAAAGCTTACCGCGCTGTTGGCTACCCTACGCGTATTTTGGTCGGATTCTTGAGTTTCAATACGTGTTGGGTCGGCTTCTACCCTTACAAAAGTCGAAGTTTTACGATAATGCTGTTTTGTCCGTGTTCTTCGGAGGATGGGTAAGATAATGCTTTTTGACTGCTACGTGATTTGATTTTGGGGCAGCGTCGGGTTGTTTTTTCGCATGGCTTTGAAGTAATCATAATCCTAAGCGATTCTACGAAACAACTTGTTTTGCTTCGGGAACAGTTATTAGCATACTTGGTACTTAAATAGATTAGAGGCGTTGCATGGGGAGCCAGTTCGGTATGAAACAGTTTTTCTAGAGACTGCCGTTTTTAAGATCAAAATACAAGAACGAAAATGCAATGTGCTTTGGTATAAAATGTGAAAGAGAGAGATTTAGTGAAATATAAGGAAAACTAAGTGCAAGATTTAAAATAATTAAAAGATTAATTAAAAGATTGTATTATTTAATATAAAAAATATTATATAAATAAGATCGTGACGTAAAACGCAGTATAAGACGAGATATAAGAAATCACAATACACACATGGTAAAAATGGCAAACGAGAAAAACAGATCCCTTAGAGTAGCCAAACAAGGAATCAATAGGAAAAAAACCTGGATCACACGATTAATGGACCAAAATGGTGTTACGCAAGGCTACAGTGATAGAGTTATGGACATCTGCACATTATTCAACAAAACATTATATTCTGACCCACTAAAGACGGACCTAAACTTTGATGCCGAATACTGCTGTCCAGATACCATCCCTCCCATCTTATGCTCTGAGGTCAATCGTGCTCTTATGGGTATGAAATATGATAAGAGCCCCGGAGAAGATGGTTTCACGACAGATGCATTAAAGATAGGAAAACCTGCATTAATTCCTCACCTAAAAAACTTGTGCAACACTCTATTATATAAAGGCCAATTCCCGTCTAAATTACTTCATTCAAATATTATTCTACTCCATAAAAAAGGCGACAAATCCGATATCGGAAACTATCGCCTAATCAGTCTGGTTTCCCACATTTATAAATTGTTCATCAATATTATCGAATCACGTATTGCTGGCAAATTAGACTCTCACCAACCACCCGAACAAGCTGGGTTCCGCCCACCATTCTCAGCAACAGATCATCTCCAATCTCTCAATCAAATCATCGAAAATAATAACAAATTCAATAAACCCCTCTACCTTGCCTATGTGGATTACTCTAAAGCATTCGACAGCATCACTCATGATTCCATATTCAAAGCTCTCCATAACCAAAATATAGACCCCACTTATATTAACATTATCAAAAAGATATATAACAATAGCTCTGCCAATATAAAGTTACAGTCATCTGGACCAACATTAAATATAAAAATAGGTGTGAAGCAGGGCGACCCTCTATCGCCAAAGCTGTTTTCCGGTATCCTCGAAGAGGTATTTAAACAGCTAGCGGTCCCATATCAGTACAAGGGCATTGTTGTTGGTGGCAGAAGGCTCACAAACCTTCGCTTCGCCGATGACATTGTCCTGTTCGCGTCAACGGCAGCTGAACTACAATTAATGCTACAATACCTTAGCACCGCAAGCCTTGAGGTTTGACTAATGATGAATCGGACAAAAACGCAGGTCATGACCAATAGCACGAAACGTAGGGTCGAGGTTGATGGTCAGGAAATACTGTATGTTGACGAATACATCTACTTGGGCCAGTTAGTCGCTGCCTCAGTGCTTGAATGTTCAACGGACCATTTTTCGGAAAATATATTTTTTGACGTCTACTTATAGAACAGCTGATTTTACACGTATAAATGGACAAAAAAATGTCCTAAAATGGTTACAGTTCACGTTCTATGCAAAAATAAAAAGTTAATATCCAGTAGAAATATTGTGTTCAGTGCTTGTTTGGCCAACCTCCGTAATTTGCGTATTCTAAACGCATCGGAACCCGATCTCTATGCTTGTTTAATTGACATCCACCTTACAGCCGATCATGGACAAGGATTCAGCTATGACGTGCTTGCGCAACGCCATCTTGTCATCATCGTCAGTCAGGTTGTGGCTTGTTTTGGTGAGGTTTTGGTAAAGATTAATAATTTACTGATCTTAGGACCTGTTACTGAGAAAATCCAACGGCAGAAATGTCAGTGACACGTAGGAAAACAAAAAATCACAGGAATTTGACGGATTTGGAAAGGTATGTTGGACTTTTATTCATACTTCAATTTCTCTACTTCTTTTACGTGACTGATACAGACTGATGCAGTATTATTTTGGTCGGCCGAATTTGATAGGTAAATAGGTACCTATTCTAATCAGTGGTCTACCTACCCATTTAAAAATATTGGCTAATTAAGTACCTACGTAAATTCCCGACCATATTCTAGATTACAATAATTAACAAAATGTTATTTTATACGTTAATTCCCGTTCATCTACACCGTTCAAAAAGTTCCGTTCGTTCACATCACCAAGTTGACGATCGAAACGTTTTATTTCATACTTATGCATTTACGTACATTATGTATATCTAAAGATGGGCAGTGCTATTAATCGTGTTAATATTAATAGCCAATATGGCTATTCACCCCGCTATTAATGTTTTTCTTACATCATGTGTTTTTTATGGTTGTATTATCATTAGTGATCTGTAATTCGGATGCTTTTGGTCAAGTCTGTTGCGGATTTTTCGGCCAAGTGCTAATTAGAATTTTCGGAAAAATTTGACGAAAAAAAGGAATAATCCGAATTTCCGATCAGTAATGATAAAGCAACTATAAAAAAAAACAAGTTTAGCTATTAAACGGCATTTTTACGGCTATTAACCGGTTAATAGCCCAACGATCCGGCTATTTACACATTTCTACCTTATTATATCTGTATATTATATCTGTAACTACTTGCATAAACTTTATTAAACATAATAGGTCGGTACCTTATTCCCGCTCGCGCACACTGCACACCTCGTGTTGTTAGTTACCTTAGATTCAAATAAAATAAAATATCCTGTATTCTACCAATGGTTTTTTGAACACACAAGCACGCAACTAAAAAGTATTTTATGATATGCAACCTCCACATGTTGTGTTCGATATCCAACTGCGTAATTTTCACAGCGTCATTTTGTTCAACATCCACTTTTAAATTTGAAATACTCAGTACTTAGCTTACATATCTGTTCAAATTATGTATTTTACTTACTGGGCACGGTTAGACAATGCTTACATTCCATATATTTCCGTAGACTACGCTTTAGAACAATGTCAAACAAAATAAACGTTTCCTGTGAAATTCACTCAGTGGTCTGTTGACCATTCAAGCACTGAGACAGCGTAGTATCCTTCAAAAACAGGCAGGATAAGGAAATTGATAGACGCATATCGAACGCCTGGAAGAGCTAATGGTCCATGAAAGAGCTGATGAAGGGAAACCTTCCACTGTCACTGAAGCGAAAACTCGTCGAAATGTGTATCCTGCCCATCCTAACCTACGGTGCTCAAACTTGGTCGCTGAAGGAGATCCAGAAGTCCAAACTCAAGGTTTGCCAAAGAGCGATGGAGCGAAGTATAACCGGTGTCAGGCTGACCGACCATGTTAGAAACACGACACTGCGCTCCATCACTGGCATTGCTGACGTTGGCGCAAAGACCGCTAGGCTGAAGTGGGACTGGGCCGGACACGTGTGCCGCATGCACCCTCAAAAATGGGCCAAAATAACCAACGAATGGGTGCCCACTGATGGTCATCGAAATAGAGGCAGGCCGAGGCGACGATGGCGGGACGACCTGGACAGGTTTTTGCCGAACTGGGAGGGGCCAGCACAGCACAGGGAGGAATGGTCTGAGATAGATATCAGGTCACACTTAACAAAACTTGTGAGAGCCAACACAGACATAAATTAAATAATACACTGAATGTAATATGCACTTAAACGAATAAAAATAAAACTAACAATCAATACTTATCAGAGTCACAGATTACACTACAATATGCGTAGTTACGATTTTGATTATTTAGAAAATATTTATAATTTTACAGAGATTCCATAAGGGTATATCAAATGTCTATTTGAGAGTAGAGTCAGCGCCTGGAAGGTGGGCAACACCCGTTGTGAACAGAGGACGCGCGCGCAACATTCTGTACCGATTCTGAACATAAAGCACAATGCTTCGCAGTGAAATACGTAGTATGATACGTGTACTGAACAATTTTAGCTACGAACCAGGATGTATATTTTATGTATACAGTGAGGCACTCGTATAGTTAGGTTTATTGATTTGTAATATTTATGTATTGTTAGTACCAGGAAAATTATAATTATGTTTTGTTGTACACATAGATCTACCCGTGCTCAGAGATTAACCTTTCTCACCCTAACTTGGTTTTCTGAAAGTGATCTCTTTCTAGAGATGAGCATGGCCCTTTACATTTTTTGATATATATCTTATAATTCTAATAATTTGTGTGCATTAAAGAAATTATTATCTTATCAACCAATTTTATCTCAGCATCATTATTTTTCACTATTTAGTTGGCTTTGGCCTCCTAGTTAAAGATGCTCAGAAGGGTATCTCAAAAAACCTCGACTTACCAAAAAAAACACTTTTGTAAGTGTTTTTTTACAACATTATAAAAATACGAAAAGAAATACTAACTGATTAAAATACCTTGATCCTATTGTGAACCATGAGGTAACAAGTTAGTTATTTACTTACCACCGCAGAATACCACGAGCATGAGAACACAAAGAGGTTGAAAAGCTTTTCTTTATACATAATACGAGTAGATAAGCAGTCACGGCTGTTTTTACAATAAGGTTTATTTCTCACTACGGCTGGCTGACTGTTTTGACATGATGCTAACTAAACATAAACATAAACATTTATATACAGGCACTGTCTTCTGTCCCCACCCTAGGATATCCTATGTCGTGGGAACCAGAAACAGCGACGTCACAAACAAAAAACATCCAAGTCCTGGGATTTTTTCCTCCTCGGGATTCCAACACGGGACCTCTCGCTTGGGACTAGCAATTTGTCAAATTTAGACGGAAGCGTGACGGTCGGCCACTTACTGCCTAAGCAATGAGAATGTAGCGAAAAGCTAAGCACACAAAGGTTCTTCCTAGAAACGGCCGCCGGATGAGTCTTTACACTACTCTTGCCAACGGAACGTCGGGCGTCCTGAACGCGGTCTCCCTTTTACCTACGACAGATCAAATCATCTATCTCTCTCTTGCGATCGAATGGGCGACAGTCCCGGCTGATCCGGCGACCAGTCCGGCGGTGGCCGATCCTTTCTTGTTGACTAAACTTGACTTGACCTTTATAAACTAAAAACTCATAACTTTGAATGAAAATTAAACTATGTTAAAAAGTGTTCCAAAACTTTCAAGTTGGTTTATAGAACCGCAAAAACTTTACACATTAATAGAAAGATACAAAATTAAAACAATAAAATGAAAATAGGTTTTGCAAATAATAAACCGTGAAACTGGCAAAGTTAATCCTAGACAATGATATCTGCTTCAAGATATGTAGTAGATAATGTAATTAAATACAACGCTGAGGTAGCTGCAGCTTTCGAAACATTGTTTACCAATGTACCCACAGCAGATATTTATTGTATATTTCCAGTAGCGTATTCACAGCAGAGCGTCAAAACTCCATATGAAGCAGGGAGTTTGTTGAAAACTGCACTAGCGTCAGTACTGTAGATTTTAAATTTAATCATTGATATCCCAAATATATTCTCAAACCTTTTAGATTAATTAACTTTAAAAATATTGAAGACCATATGGGGCATATCAGTCACTGTCATTGATTCAGCAATTATATAGCCCACACTTAGCTTATATATTCAATAAATGTATTGACGATGGAGCTTTCACCGACCTCATGTAACACAGTAAACTGATACCTCTGTTCAAGTCGGCAGACTAGGGCGATCCTACAAATTTCAGACCAATGTCGATACATTCATCACTAAGTAAAGTATTTGAAAAGATTATACCCTATCAAATATTTTCACACTTAAATTGTTCAAAACAACTCTTCTGCAAACAATACAGTTTCACTAGGGGTGAATCGACTACGGATACAAGCAATACCCTTAAATCTCATATTTTCTCTTCATGGGTGGCCGCACAGGATGTTATCGACGTTTTTCGCGATCTGTCTAATACATTTGACTGTGTAATTAAATCATTACGAAATTAGAAACAAAGCGTTGTATCTACTAAGATCAATGTGATTCAAAAGGCAGAAATCAACAGCGTTAAATCTGCTGGATTGTGTGTAAAAATCGGCGTTCCACAAGGTTTCATGATAGGCCCTTTCTTATTTCTGGTATATGATGATGGTCTTCAAAATTGAAAGACAAAAATAAGTTTTTAATGATGATGATGCATTATATATAACCTTGAATTAGTTGTTAACACTGGTAAAACCAAGTGTATCATATTCTCGGTTTCAAATAAGGCTCGTTGACAGTTTAGTGTTAGACGGCAACACGTTTCATAGTGTCCTGTGGTATCTTGTTATGATGGGAAGCAGCGGCTATTCAAACTGTTTTTATATTACAGAAAACTTAAAACGCACAGACTCTGAGAACTTTTGAAACAAAATGACGTACTAACTGGCTAGTCAATTTATTTTCGAAAATAAAATGTATGTAAGCAAGAACCTAACAATATTTTCCAACATAGCCAAAGCTGTAACGTTAACCAAAGAAATAATCACAGACTAGTTGCGCCTCGGATAAGACTCGCGAAACACTAAAACGAGGTTACACATCTGTCTTTTGACAGTGAAGTCCACACATCTTACACGACATAAGGGAGTAAATAGTATTTATGCCAATTCATCTCATGAAAAGGGCCGTCAACACCACAGAAAAATCACAGGAAAGCAATAATACTCAATTTCGTTTACCTGTATGACATAATTATTCCAGGATTTTATTTAGGAAACAAACTACTCGACCGTTTTCCAAACTTTTTCAAATAGAAAAATAATTTTATAAATCGGTTACGCAACAGACATTCATTGTACTCACCCCGTGACTATAGATTTCCAACACCATAAAGTATTACAACGATACAACAATACTCAAGTTTGAATCACATGGGTTTCAAATGTCCGAAATTAAACTAATATTTCACATGTTATGATTTTGCAACTAATGACGCTCTCGCGATCACCGTGGCTGAATGCCGCTCGCTTCCACCCTTCATTCTACCCTCCAAATCGCGTTATATTTATTTGCAATGCACAATCAAGCATTACAGTATGTTATTACCAGTTTCGAGGTAACACACCGAATCGAGAACCCCTTCTTTTCCGGTTGGTTAAAGATGTAGAGCGAGATGCAGAAGAAGGGGAGAATCCGCCAGTGATATGAAAATGCCAGCTCAGCGCCGTGACGTCAAACATTCTTAGGCGATTTATCATATGTACGTGATACGGTATTTGACAAGGTAGTCAAATAAACTTAGAAACGTGTCTCAAGCTGGTTCAGCTTGAGACACGTTTTTCAGCGTGTTTCAACAAAAACCGTATGACAGTATCAGAATTGTATATTTCCAGTAGTATTTAATAAACTCAATGTTGTGTTAAAAAGACAGCCTATGACGTCACATGCTAGTATTTCATAGAACTCGTGAACAAAATTACCGTTTTGACAGTTCCTAAAAAGTACATATTTTGACTGGCAGTTAAATACCGTATTTCCGAACTTTCTAATTTCGAATTCATTTTTTGTCATTTGTATGATGCAAGCCCATTTCGTTAAAAAGGCTAGTATTATATAAATATAATAAAGGCAAATTTAATCGCACATTAAAAATGCTGATTTGCACAGCAAAAAACGATCAACAAAAACACTTTTTATGTGTTAAGTTTATGTTTTAAATATTTTTTGTTGTTCTTACCTGTTCAACCTAACACGAAGGATCACCTAAGCTACCGCAACATTTTGCCCTGTTATTTGCTGTGAAAATCAGTATTTTTGATGTGCAGTTCCCGTTTATAAAAAAAAACATTCTCAGTGTTCTGATTGGTTAAAATGTGATGTAAAGAAGAGCAATGTGATGCTTATGGTACTGAGCAAATACACTCGCGTGTTTCTTTTCCAATCAGTTCCATTCAATTCCCCTGACATGCAGCCAAAGAAATTTCACCTCTATAGATCTAACTGGTTCGGGGTCGCATCTAAACAACGGCTGAAGAGTAATTGAGATGTTTATAGAAGCGCGATTTCCCTGTGGGACAGATAATGGGATGAGCCTGTCTGTGTCTGAGTTTCACGGGCACAATTCTGCTTCTCATGAGTTCTGCTTTTGCTGCGGCGATGAGTTAGATCCTGCCATCAAAAGTTAAGTGTTCAAATCTGGCTAAACGTGCACACAATTGTGCCTATGCCACCCCGTATTGGAAAATGCGTGATGTAATTTCATAATATCTTTCCCTGTACGGGATATTTTTCAAAGCCTCTGCATACCAGAATTTGTAATATTTTTCTGATAATATTTTATAAAGCACCGAGTTCAAAATAAAAATAAAAAAAAACGGAATTCAAATTCAAGCCCTATTTCTTCCTCCCCGGTTGGGATGCGAATGAAGTCTATAGGTAGGTTAAATGAAAAGAAAAAAAAAAAACTTTTGCTCCACGGATCCACAAATCTGTTTTTTTTTGTGTTTTTTAAAGCGCTATTTTTTTTTAAAACAAAAATCATCAATATCGGTTAAACACGCAAAAAAAAAAACGGCTAAGTGCGAGTCGGAATCGCGCACGACGGGTTCCGTACCATTTTCAATTAAAACGGCAAAAAAACAAGTTTGTTGTATGGGAGCCCCCCTTAAATATTTGTTTTATTTTAATTCATTATTTTATTTTTATAGTTAATATATTAATAAATATTCTGTGAATATTTCAAGTGTCTACCTGTTGCCGTTATCAATATCGAGCAAAGACGAGAAAAATAAAAGTTTGTTGTACGGGAGCCCCTTTAAATAGTTATTTTAATCTGTTTTTTAGTATTTGTTTTATAACGGCAACAGAAATACATCATTTGTGAAATTTTCAACTATCCAACTATCACGGTTCATGAGATACAGCCTGGTGACAGACGTACGTACGGACGGACGAACGGACAGCGGAGGCTTAGTACTTCGGGACCCCCGTTTGGCACCCTTCGGGTACGTTACCCTAAAAAACAGATTTAAAGTTCAAGCCCCATTTCTTCCTACCCGGTTGGTATGCGAACTAAGTCAATGTACATGAAAAGTCGTCATCAAAACTTTTTCTGCACGGAACCACAAATCTGTCTATATATTTTTTTTCTTATTGTTTTTTTTAAAAAGCGCTCTATAAATTTTTATAAAACTACCTCTGAAGTATGACCTAAGAATCAAAACAAAAATCATCGATATCAGTTCATAACTGACGGAGTAATCGCGTGACAAACAAAGAAACAAAAACAGACGATTTGAGAACCACCTCCTTTTGGAAGTCGGTTGAAAATAGTACTTGCCATCACAATACTAGAATAGTCCTCACCCTACGTGACTAGACTGACTTTGTTGGAATTGAATTGCTAAGCATATTCTTCTTAGGAGGCTCAGATCTGAAGCTGCAAATATCAAAGATAAGTGTTTCGGTCCTATTGCTGCTGCTCCATCCGATTGTGCTGAGTCAGTGTATGATTTGACAGAAAAAAATGCTATTTGTTTATTCCGAAATTTCCAAACCGTTCTTGTTCTTGTGAGAAAACGGTTCTTGTACGAATAAAGGTTCTTACTTCGAATTTACGACGCGAATGAGCGCGACACCGTACCTACCGTTCGCTATCTCGCTCGCTCGCGTCATAATTACGAGTACCATCGACAGCAGAGACCTACTGTAAGGGTTCTTTTCCCATGCAGCAGAACATCTAACCTCTCAAAAGCCGAGGGTAGTTGGGACGGGTCGCGATTTTGAACCTTATGCCATGGTAATAAAATTTAGAGCCTATAACTGAAAATGGCGTTATCTAACGCCGGTGGTATTCAAGAGGTTAAGAGTCATAAAACAAATGGTTTTTGAAATTCGACAAAAAGTTCACTAAAAGCAAGGGCTTACCGCCACATGCTAGCTGCAAAGTGTTTTTTTAAAGGGGTCTCCAAGGCTGTTACTGATATGCCGCTGTCTCGCCTACGACATGTCGTCTGCAGTTTCGATTGGCTACGAACTTGCACCTTAAGACAATGAATATTGTGAAATGTTCATATTTGTGTCAATATTCCTTCCCCCTCAACGACCCATAACTGCAATAGAGGTCATTTTCCTAAAGGCATGAGATTCAAAATCGCGTTTGCTCAAAATGGGGTTGGGTCGGTGGGAAGTTAAGGAGACACTTTCCAAATCCAGAAAAAAATATATGTTAAGAAGACATCCCTTTCTCTTATCTTATCGTTCATTTAATTGCAGTGTTTGAAAACATCATATTGTCAATGGGAGCTAAAAGTACAAAAAACGGATGTTTTTTTATGCATGTTTCTTGCGTCAAAAAATAGGTATTTGAATTTATCTTAAAACCTAGAATTTGAAAATATAGAAAAAATAGTAGTTTTTGAAAAATTTGTAAAAAAACACAATTTTCGCACTGTTTTCCCACAGTGACTAAAAAGTCACAGTCCTTAACTTCCCACCGACCCAACCCCATTTTGAGCAAACGCGATTTTGAATCTCATGCCTTTAGGAAAATGACCTCTATTGCAGTTATGGGTCGTTGAGGGGGAAGGAATATTGACACAAATATGAACATTTCACAATATTCATTGTCTTAAGGTGCAAGTTCGTAGCCAATCGAAACTGCAGACGACATGTCGTAGGCGAGACAGCGGCATATCAGTAACAGCCTTGGAGACCCCTTTAAAAAAAACTTTGCAGCTAGCATGTGGTGGTAAGGCCTTGCTTTTATTAAAAAAATTGTCGAATTTCAAAAACCATTTGTTTTATGACTCTTAACTTCTTGAATACCACCGGCGTTAGATAACGCCATTTTCAGGTTATAGGCTTTAAATTTATTACCATGGCATAAAGTTCAAAATCGCGACCCGTCCCAACTACCCTCGGCTTTTGAGAGGTTAGGTGTTCTGCTGCATGGGAAAAGAACCCTTACAGTAGGTCTCTGCTGTTGATGGTACGCGTAATTATGACGCGATATGTTGCAGCGTAGCTGATAAGAACTTTATTTTAATATGGTTGTGTCCATAATTTCAACCAGCACAAATTGATTTCCTAATTTTACCGAAACATATTTTTTTTTGTTTTATTTGCGCATTAGGAAATGGTATACTTCGAAATCCAAGCAGCATAAATTGAAGCATCTGATGACCTCAAATCTAAAACTAAATGAAAAGTTCTATTATACTCACTAAGCCATTATAGGATATGATTTTTTTATGGTATTTCTCGGGCGATTATTCTTCTTTTAATACTCAGATAGGCCTATCTCGGTACTTGCCTGCCTCACGGCTACCGCTACGGGTCTCCTTAATAGCTTTACAGGCCGGACTGAATAATAAAAGTGAACGGGAGCAAAACGTTACAATTTATGGCTTAAGTTTTACCCAAAAAGAAATACGGATATTACGAGTATTACTCTTTTAAGCGCCCGACCATCAATGAGGAGGGTGATGTTGGGAGGTAATGATTAGATTTGTTTAAAGTGTTCCGGAAATTTCCAAATTAACAGTTAAGAGATGATTTTGTCTGGAATACCGCCCCGACTTGCACCAGTTTTGATAGTCGCTAAATATCGTTTAAGTTAGTTTTAAGTTAAATGCAACACGACCATGTTAAGTGTTTGACGGCCCGATTGGCCGAGTCGGCAGTGACCCTGCCTATGAAGCCAAGGGTCCCGGGTTCGAGTCCCGGTGGGGGCAAATATTTGTTTAATGAGACCGGATGTTTGTCTATCTGAGTATAATATTTATCTGTATTAGTATTTGTATCGTTGTTTAGTACCCAAGATACAGGGAATCCTAGTTTGGGGATAGATCAATGTGTGTAAATTGAGTCCAAGGTATTATTATTATTATTAAATAGGCAGGATGACAGGCTGTGATGGTGTAACTTCACCGTATGGTATTTCAGTTGTATCAAAAAGTGTGGTACAAATCGGCTTTAACCTTTCGAGGACCATGTAAATCGGCCACATATTTTAAGAGTCCAAAACCAATGAATTCATGTTAAACACATTCCGACACCATATCGTATAGGTGGAATCTCAGAGGTTAATTTGGGTTTTGCAGTGTGCTTGTCAGAGTTGTAGATTGCAATATAAATTAATAATGGAGTTACTTAAATAATATTTCTATGTTTTACGGGAAAATATACCGTAATTTTTAGTTGCGAGTGAATACCGCAACACAGTTTGACGACCCGAATGGCCGAGTCGGCAGTGACACTGCCTATGAAGCCCAGGGTCCCGGGTTCGAGTCCCGGTGGGGGCAAATATTTGATGAGAACGGATGTTTGTACCCTAGTCATGGTTGTTTATCTATCTAAGAATAATATTTATCTATAAAAGTATGTGTATCGTTATCTAGTACCCAAGATACAGGGAATCCTAGTTTGGGGCTAGATCAATGTGTGTAAATGGTGTCCAAGGTATTTATTATTTAGTTTCCACGGCATCGGTCATTTATTACTCCCACCAGCCAACTTCACTTGAGCTTTATAATTTTATATTATAAACTCATAATTTTAATAGTTATACAACCTCTATAGATCTATATATAGTTGTAATTAAAGTTGTCGGAACGTGTGTCGGGCTCAGGAAAGGACGCTTGTTTGAGTATTCAACACTCGTTTGAGCTCACAAATTGAGGTATCACTGAATTCAAAAGTTGTTTCGAACAACGTATGAAGTTACGAAACATAATGTATGTTCGGAAACTGAATCAAACGAAAGTGAATGTACAGCCATAAGTAATATTGAATTGTGATATTGGCACATTATACAACAATGGAATTATACAACAATTATAAATAAATAAATAAATATTAGAGAACAATCTTACATAAATCGAACTAGGCCCATAGTAATTTAAATGCAAGGCCTATCGTGCGATTCAGCGCCGGCCGATTCCCTAGACATGCTGCCCTGGATGACATCATCCGTTGAGCCTTGTCCAGCGCGGGCATATCCCAAACGGGCGGGGTTCCCCAGCAATATTACTGAACAAATTTCTAAATTTGCCGAGACAGGTGACAGACTGACCGACTTAAACCCACATATAGCTATCCGTTTCTGCCTCTTTGTTCCAAAATTTACTTATGTCCTCCATTGCGCCCTCCGCCTTATGGAAATTCCCCTCATCACTCTCTCTTTCAGATACCCTCATCGAAAATACCGTGACTGATATTTTGAATTTCACTTTGGATGACAATAGCTGGACATAAGCGTCCCTACCCATCAGATACGGGGGTTGGGGATCCGCAAACCCTCGGCGGCGTCGCGCTCCCAGCGTTCCTGTCATCCACCCACGGTACTCGTGGCCTCTATGGAAAGATCATAAGCCCGTCACTTGGTGACGTTGAAGTCATATGCCTAGACGAGGCCAGGAATGCTTGGACGTAAGCCTGCCCGGGACAAAATTATCCAGTTACTCTCAACTCCCAAAGGTTGTGGGACGAGCCGCTCTGCCTTAGGAGTTGCGAGACCAAGCTCAACGCAGCCACCGACTCCGCAGAGCGAGCCCGTCTCCTTGCACCAGGGAGCGGGAGTCAGGGCACTGGATGCACGCCGTCCCGTCAATGTTGCTGGACAGGACCAGCCTCACGCTGGCCGTCTGCCTGGATCTGGGGGTGAAGAACAACGAAGTGCACAACTGCCGTTGTGGTGCCAGGGTGAGCCAACAGGGAAAGTACGGCGTATGGTGCAAGTTCAGCGCCGGCCGATTCCCTAGACATGCTGCCATAAACGACATCATCCGTCGGGCCTTGTCCAGTGCGGGCGTACCCTCGGTTCTAGAGCCGTCGGGTATCGCCCGCGACGACTGCAAGACACCCGACGGAATGACTCTCGTTCCGTGGCAGCATGGTAGGTCGCTGGTGTGGGACGCAACCTGTGTTGATTGTGTGCCTGGGCGCAACTGTGTTGAGCCCAGACTACAGAGGGTCTCAAACGGTGCAAACATGCAGGCCTCAACGAGCGTGGAGACCCTCGGGCCGTGGGGGCCCGACGCTCGACGAGTCTTTAAGGAGATCTCCAAGAGACTCGTCGATGAGTCGGGCGATCCCAGGGCTGGCCCTACCTCGCCCAGCGGATTAGTCTGGTTATATAGCGAGGTAACGGTGCCAGCATGTTGAGCACCCTGCCGCGCGACGGAAGCGACCTAAAAGACATTTTTTATTTAGTTTAGTTGTCTATATGTATATGTATTTATTTTATTATGGTAGTTTAGGTATAATTAATATTTTTGTAAAACTTCTGTTATTTGATGTACTATTTTGGTTTTGAAATTGCTCAAATGGCAATTTCAAAATCTCCAGAGATATAATACCTTGGGATAATACCTTGGACACTATTTACACACATTGATCTAGCCCCAAACTAGGATTCCCTGTATCTTGGGTACTAGACAACGACACATACAATACACAATACACATACTTATATAGATAAATATTATACTTAGATAGATAAACAACCATGACTAGGGTACAAACATCTGTTCTCATCAAACAAGTATTTGCCCCCACCGGGACTCGAACCCGACCCTTGGCTTCGTAGGCAGGGTCACTGCCGACTCGGCCATTCGGGTCGATATCCCGTTGTACTTAGTAGAGAATGCACTGACCCTTCAAATAATTGCTAACTTTCCCGAGTCTCAACCGGGGTCCAACTAGTCTATGATTATTGCTTAGGTTATAATTTCTTTATAATATTAAGAGAAGAAGAAGACACAAAACAATCATACAGACAAGCCGTACGGGGTTCAACTAGAACTGGCTTGAATTTCAGGTATGATTAAAAAGGAACCATGAATTAATATTTCCCGGTAGTAAGTTTGTAGCAACGCCGTCAAATCCTTAATCTTTCATCGGCGTCGTTCAATGAAAAGTTAGTTAGTTACTAAGCTATCGAATACCGCTAATTAACGAGATCCTTTGAAGATATGTCCTGCTTCGACTCGGAAATATTATGTTTCGATTTCTAAGTTAGTGTTGAGGATTTTATGAGATGATATAATGATTTTTTTGATGACTGCGGAAAAAACATTCAATTGTTACCTATTGGCACCTATTAAATATATATTTATATTTTAGCATGGAAATTGTATGTTGAAATAAGCTGCAATAGCATTAAAGTGGCAATATTCACCGATGCCGAAAGAAGCATGAAAAAGTGTTAAGTTAAAATTAAAAATCTGGCTAATTACCTCCACTAGCGTAAAAAACACTGTGACTGCACTTTTCATGGAAACTTGATTAGGGTTGTGATGCGATGTTGAGTCTTCGGATGAATTTTTCGATTTCAAATATTTTTACAGCAGGCACATTACAAATAAAATTGATTGGTATTACATGGAATTGAGCACATAGTCACTGGCCCAATACATTCATGGCATTGAACACAATAGGTACTCTGCCAACCCGCACTGAAGTCTTCCGTCACACAGATTTACGGCATCACACCCCTCCCGGGTGTAACTTAACTAATAACAGACTTTTACAAAATTGAAAAACAGCGTATATTATTATAAAATTTAATCCCAAAAATTCGGATATCCGAAACGTCCGGATATTTGCAAATGCATAGATTAGCAGAGCCTATCATTTTTCCGTGCATACGTTTCGGTACTCGAGCCGGCTCGAGTCGATTGTTCGAGCCGAAAATTAGGTCAAGCTGTCGGCGCCGCGACTCGATTTTTACAGCTTAATTAGTGCAGCGTTAGGGGAAATAGCCTGCGTTTTGCAGCGATTATTTTAGTATGTTTCATTCCCCCCGTATCCCTGGTTATCGATGACGAACAACACGCCCTTACTTTCCCTTAAAACCAACAGTTGTTGTCAATTCGTTTAATGGGTATATATGTCGTAACCATATCGTAAAATTTACTATATCATGAAATAGCCAACCATGGTTTAATTAGAACTTTCATTGAACGAAGAAATATTTTAGGGCGAAACTCGGCGGTAGCTTTGGTGAAGGCTAAAGTCTGGCCGCTGAGAGAATGCGATCCTGGCAGCTCAAAAGCCATAATTTTTTGACATCTGCGATGAAAAATATTACGTATTATGTACGCATTAAGAAAATGTCATAAACGCATTCTAAAAACGACTGAAGTTTAGTTGGCGAGCGCAGCTAATCCCCGAATAGTCTTCGTGTTCGATCGACAAGTAAAACACAAAAAAACGTAGTACTGAATACAAATGCTCAAAGACATTTTCGTGAAATTCAATCCTTTCTGATCATTTTATGAATTTATTGACTTTATCATGAAATCGGTGGCCACTTCACAAAATGATCAATCCATGGCTGGCTATTTCATGAAATGATCAAATTCTACGATATAGCTACGACAGATACACAATGAAACGGTCACGTTCACACTATTATCGCTCGATTTGAGATAGTGAAACTAACAAGTGACAGTCGGTCTAACTAGTGCGAAATAAAAATAATGTGAATAACTATAGCATTAAAATTTAAAACAACCCCGACATATTAATGATTTTAATAAAATATGGTTAAGAATCATTGAAAGGAAGTTATTACTATTTACAGAAAACCGCATTATAATACATCCCCCGTTTGACCGCTAGGGTGCCACGTACAGACTTACACACAGTTAGTCAAACATACAGAAAGACGCTTAAAATTTATAAAACCCATCAATTTTCTTCGGGGGCTAGAAAACCGACTGACTGAAACTCGAGTAGGGAAATATATGAATAGAACAATTAACTATGAAAATAATTTTCAAGGGCACCAAACTGAGAAAACCATTTCAAGATATTTATAATCTTGACAAAACAACGTTATTCCCATTTGAAAATTTGAAAGGAATACTGAAATCTCCATGGGAAAATAGAAAGTCTATGTGTTCATTTGTCAAATTTTTGTGGAGTTCTCTTCTCCGTTAAGCTTTCCCGTCCATTAACAAATCAGATGCCAGTCAGAATTTAAACAAATATTGATATTATATTTATAAATAAAGTTATAAAGTGGTGACATTTCAGATTACAATAAAGTCTTAATGAAATCCTAAGATAAGATCAATATATGTAATAAATGGATTCAAGGTCCACTCAGGGCAAAAAAATAAGATACTGTTACGCCGGTAGGTTAGGTCAAAAAACTTTGAACGTCAATTTCAGTGCTATAGAGGCGTTTTCAGCGGGCTGAAAAGTCATTTCAGGCCGTTTCAGAAGTTACTCTATCACATATCTAAAGATCGAAATTTCACCCAAGTTGCCGTCGTTTTCAGGCGCCTGAAACATGTTTTCAGTCCGTTTCAGGGCACCCTCTATCAGATGACGCCATAACCTGAAAACCCGTTTTCAGGCGTTTTCAGGACCCCTTATGGGCCTCTGAAGCACAAATCGTTATATGGCGAAATATCCGGTAGGAGTGACAGAGATAGCACTACTAGAAAGAGATAGCTATACTGGGAACATTCGAGAAGTGTGTGACAGAGATAGCACTACTAGAAAGAGATAGCTATACTCGGAACATTCGAGAAGGGAGTGACAGAGAGAGTGCACCATTAGAGAGAGACATATATGGTCTCGAATGTTCTCGGCCCGCACGCTGGTCCTTACTAGAATATTCGCGATATGTGTGGACAATGTGTCCAGAGCGGCTCCGCGGGATATAAAAGGCGCCGACGTCCGGCGCGAGTTAGTTACATTTTAACTGCGATCGAGTGCTAGTACAAGGATAATCGGAAAGAAAGACTCTTCGTGTGAATAGTGAGTGCATAATTAGTGAAATAGTGTGTGTGTGTTTTAGTGGATTTTATGTACAGTTCGTGTGAATTGTAAGTGCCTAATTTGGGTAATAAAGTGAGTGTTTTAATTAGTGGATTAATTCGTGTTTTTCTATCAAATACGAACCCCACGCTCGTAAGATTTGGTGTCAGAAGTGGGATAGAAAATGCCGTTAATGCCACGAGAAACCGAGCCAAAAGGAGTGACGACGCGAAGCCAAACGTCTGGGTCTGGAGACTCGACGCCTGGTACGTCGGAATCACCTGCTCCAGCTGCACAAGGAGTAGACCTCAACGTTATATTCGTCCTCCTAAAGGAACAAGCGAGAGAGCTAAAGGAACAGTCGCGAAAACAGGAGGAACGGGCCAGGAAACAGGAGGAACAGGCCAGGAAATAGGAAGAACAGACTCTAATCCTCCAGAATGAGCTTAGGGAACAAAAGGATCACCAGGAGGTACAGGCACGAATGCTTCGTGAGGTACATGAGTCCACGACCGAATGGAAGAGAGAGTTGTTCGAGGTCCAGGAAAAACTGGCCGATATGGATGAAAAACTGGAGAGTCGAGTCCATGATGTCGATAAAAAAATTGAGACCTGTGAGAGCCGTCTCCAAAAACTTGAGATCAAAGTGGCTAATGGTCCAAGTACCTATGTACCCAACGCATCGGTGTCCGGAGGCGGCAGGTTCAAAGTGCCCCCCTTTGACGGTAGCTCATCGTGGACTGCCTATAAGCTGCAGTTCGAGTCTGTTTCCCAGGCTAATGGTTGGAGTAAGGAGCAAGCCAGGACAGCACTGACGTTGGCGCTGCGCGACGAGGCTCTTACCATACTAGAGGCTCTGGGAAACGACCGGACGTACGACCGCCTTCTAGAAGCCTTGGAGGCACGATACGGTGACAGTCACCTGGAGCACGTGTTCCGAGCTCAGTTAAAGGACAGGACACAAGGACGTAACGAGTCCTTACAACAGTGGGCCCTGGAAATCGAGAAGTTGGTTAGGAAGGCCTATCAACGTACGTCAGCATCCTTTGTGGACAGTATGCTGGTGCAGGCCTTCATCGATGGGATCCGGGATCTGGAAGTGAGGGCAGCCGTGCGATTGGGACATCATGGCAGCCTAAAGGATGCAGTAGCCCACGCTCTCGAGGTGGAAGCTGTACGACAGGATTCATCCAGGCCTTTCAGGGTGCGAGAAGTGTCGACTACGAAGCCAGTAGATTCCCGCCGCGAATTTGGGCCACGTTGCTACCATTGTGGAGAACGTGGTCACCTGCAGTCAGGCTGTCCAAAAAGGACTAGGAGGGACAGAGACCCCGCTCCAATGGCGAGGAAAATAGGCTCTGTGGAGTCAGAGCCCCAACAGGGAAACGAATAAAAGCCAGGACTATGGGACGAGTGCTGGCTGGCGGTCGAAATGTCCCAATTATGATATCACAGGCAAACGACGGGAATAGTCTGGTTGTCAATGGAGAAATCTGTGGAATACCATGTCTCCTTACCATAGACACTGGAGCTTCTCGGACTGTGATTAGCTCTCGGCTACTGAGACACCTGACCAGAGATCATCTAGTCCGACCTAGGCATCTCCAGCTGCAAACTGCTACCGGCCAGTACATTTCCGTCCAAGGAGAACGAGAGTTAGCTGTGAAAATAGGTGAAAAAGAATACTGGCATAAAGTGATCGTTGCTAACATCGTCGACGACTGCATTATTGGATTGGATTTTATGAGGAGACATGACTGTAAAATCGACTTGAAGGTTGGAGTTCTAAAGTTTGGAGTTGATGAGATTCCTATACAAGGTGGAGTAAATGGAAATGTTTACTGTACCAGGAGAACCATTCTTCAACCAAGGTCACAGGTTTTAGTTCCAGTGAAATTGCCGAGCTCCACAAGGCCGCAATCTCACCGCTGTGTGGTGGTAGAGAGGTTGGATGCTGATAAACCGTGGATAACAGCCCGTACATTGGTAACCACGGCATCTACAGCATTTATAAGGATCCTTAATCCAAGCAACACGGAATGCGTCCTCAATAAAGGAACGCTGGTCGGATCATGCCAAGAAATTTCTTGGGTAAGAGGCTGCCGGGAATCTGAGGTAAACGTGAAACCTGGGCATGTTAAGCCTTCAATAGATGTTGAAAAACTACTAAATGACTCCAGGGAGCACCTTACCGAGGAGGAATTCCTTAAGGCGCGTAGCTTACTGCTACGATATCGCAACGTCTTTTCTTCGCATGATGATGACATTGGAAGAACTGGAGTGGTTCAGCATGAGATCGACACTGGGGAAACTATGCCTATCCGACAGCGCCCTCGGAGAGTTCCAGTAGCTCGGGAGAAGGAGGTTGAGGGCATGATCGAGGAAATGCAAAGAAGCGGCGTTATTGAACCTTCAACAAGCCCGTGGTGTTCTCCCGTAGTTTTGGTTAAGAAGAAGGACGGTACCATGAGATTCTGTATTGACTACCGTCGACTTAATGATGTAACCAAAAAAGACAGTTATCCACTTCCACGAATCGACGACACTTTAGACACATTGAACGGAATGAAATGGTTTTCAACGTTGGATCTGAAAAGTGGCTATTGGCAAGTCGAAATCAAGGACAAGGATAAGGAGAAAACGGCCTTCTCTACTGGCAAGGGACTCTGGCAGTTCAATGTTATGCCATTTGGACTGTGTAATGCACCAGCCACATTTGAGAGATTAATGGAACAAATATTAGCTGGACTTCTAGGAGAAACTTGCTTGGTCTATTTGGATGACATCATTATCGTTGGTAGAGACTTCAACGACCACTTGAATAAATTGGAGCAGGTGCTAGACAAACTACGAGGGGCAAATCTGAAACTCAGTCCGAAGAAATGCTCGTTTTTCAAACGTAAAGTGAATTACTTGGGACACGTGATTTCGAAAGACGGCATCCAGACAGATCCTGAGAAGATTAGCGCTGTGAAGGATTGGCCGACACCAAAAGACAAGACTGCAGTACGTGCCTTTTTGGGGCTTTGTTCATACTACAGACGTTTTGTGAAGAACTTCTCGGATATAGCAAAGCCTTTGCATCAACTAACGGAAGAAAAGCGATCATTTGACTGGAACGAACAATTTGAGTCAAGTTTCAACGAGCTTAAAGGAAGACTTTGTGAAACGCCAATATTGGGGTATCCAGACCTGGATGCGGATTTCATTGTGGATACAGATGCTAGTAATACTGGAATTGGAGGTGTCTTGTCGCAAAAGAAAGGAGATAACGAAGTTGTGATTGCATATTTCAGTAAGTCATTGTCAAAACCAGAGAGAAATTACTGTGTAACTCGGAGGGAATTGCTAGCAGTTGTCAAGACGTTACAACATTTCAGCAAATACCTGCTGGGAAGAAAGTTTCGTATCAGAACTGACCATGCTGCCTTAAAGTGGTTGCTAGAATTTAAAAACCCCGAGGGACAAGTGGCGAGATGGATTGAACAACTGCAGGAGTATGATTTCATCATCGAACACCGTAGTGGGAAATCACATGGAAATGCTGACGCCATATCACGTAGACCTTGTGCGGACAACTGTAAACATTGCTCAAGACAAGAAGGCAAGGAATGTGTTCGAATGATAAGAACTGATACGGTTAGCGACGAGTGGAGTGATGAAATCATGCAGCAAGCGCAACAAGAGGACCCTGACGTGAGACCCATTTTTGATTGGATTAATGCTGGCGCACCTAAACCAAGATGGTGTGATGTAGCTCCTATGAGTGCGGTAACAAAAAAACTACTGGGCACAATGGGATAGCTTGGTTATGCATAATGGCGTTCTATGTAGAAAATGGGAATCAACAAATGGGAAGGATGCTCATCTGCAAGTCGTTGTCCCAAAGAAAAGGGTGAAAGATGTTTTGAGAATATTTCACGATGGAACATCCGGTGGACACCTTGGAGTAAAAAGGACCCTAATGAAAATTCGGCAACGCTTTTATTGGATTCACTGCCGAGAAGATGTTGAAAATTGGTGTAAACGATGCACTAACTGTGCATCAGTCAAGGGACCGCATACCCGTAGCCGAGGAACACTCAAGTTGTACAACGTGGGAGCCCCTTGGGAAAGGATTGCATTAGATGTCGCAGGACCATTCCCAGCATCGGACTCCGGAAACAAGTACATTCTTCTCGTGATGGATTACTTCACGAAGTGGCCTGAAGTATTTGCCATTCCTAATCAAGAAGCGGTAACCATAGCTGAAAAGTTAGTGAACGAAGTATTCTGCCGGTTTGGGGTACCACTCGAAATCCACAGTGATCAAGGAAGAAACTTCGAATCTGTGGTCTTTCAGGAGACTTGTCGCATAATGGGAATTCATAAGACGAGGACTACGGCGTATCATCCACAGTCAGATGGAATGGTTGAGAGATTTAACCAGACACTGGAGAGACATCTAGCCAAGGTCGTTGAGAGCCATCAAAAAGATTGGGATCGGCATATCCCCGTCTTCCTGTTGTCTTATAGGTCGGCAACTCATGAAAGTACGGCGGTTACTCCATCGTATGCGAATTTTGGAAGAGAACTCCGTCTGCCTGCAGATCTCCTGACTGGACGTCCGCCCGATACACCAAGGACCATCACGGAATATGCAAGTGATTTGCGGGATCGGATTGATGATGTTCACAGCCTGGTACGTGAACACGGGCTCCACGCTAGCATAAAGATGAAAACCCAATATGACCGGAAGTCTTATCAAGTGGGCTTTGAGGAAGGTTCGTTGGTGTGGCTACATAACCCTATGCGACGAGTAGGAAAGTCCCCGAAACTATCTCCGAATTGGGAAGGGCCTTACAAGGTAGTCACCAAAATAAACGACGTCACGTATCGAATCCAGCGGAATCCTCGTAGTCCGAGCAAGATTGTTCATGTTGACCGGCTGGCCAGATACCACGGAAATAATGATGCTCGGGACGAGCATGTCTTAGGAGGGGGTAGTGTTACGCCGGTAGGTTAGGTCAAAAAACTTTGAACGTCAATTTCAGTGCTGTAGAGGCGTTTTCAGCGGGCTGAAAAGTCATTTCAGGCCGTTTCAGAAGTTACTCTATCACATATCTAAAGATCGAAATTTCACCCAAGTTGCCGTCGTTTTCAGGCGCCTGAAACATGTTTTCAGTCCGTTTCAGGGCACCCTCTATCAGATGACGCCATAACCTGAAAACCCGTTTTCAGGCGTTTTCAGGACCCCTTATGGGCCTCTGAAGCACAAATCGTTATATGGCGAAATATCCGGTAGGAGTGACAGAGATAGCACTACTAGAAAGAGATAGCTATACTGGGAACATTCGAGAAGTGTGTGACAGAGATAGCACTACTAGAAAGAGATAGCTATACTCGGAACATTCGAGAAGGGAGTGACAGAGAGAGTGCACCATTAGAGAGAGACATATATGGTCTCGAATGTTCTCGGCCCGCACGCTGGTCCTTACTAGAATATTCGCGATATGTGTGGACAATGTGTCCAGAGCGGCTCCGCGGGATATAAAAGGCGCCGACGTCCGGCGCGAGTTAGTTACATTTTAACTGCGATCGAGTGCTAGTACAAGGATAATCGGAAAGAAAGACTCTTCGTGTGAATAGTGAGTGCATAATTAGTGAAATAGTGTGTGTGTGTTTTAGTGGATTTTATGTACAGTTCGTGTGAATTGTAAGTGCCTAATTTGGGTAATAAAGTGAGTGTTTTAATTAGTGGATTAATTCGTGTTTTTCTATCAAATACGAACCCCACGCTCGTAACAATACTAAAAACCTTTCCAAAGGCAAAACAAATCCTTGGAGATAACTAGCTATCTCTGAGGGAAAAAATCTTCACAGATAACAGATACCTGACATCGTTAATTGATACGCGCAACTGAATAGTTTGAGTAACCGATTTACACAGTCGATTCGTGGAATTATCAGTCGTGCGTGATCTACTGATCTAATATAAGTAGAATATCCAGGAAGCGAGATTGGTATGCAATTGTCGGATCAAGTGGTTTCACGCTCGCTTGCAGGTTCGAATCCGGTGCTGACCATGTACTAAAGAGATAATAAGTAATTTGTCTAACGGTGAAGGAAAACTTTGTTAAGAAACCTTCGTATCTCTAAAGTGGCGGTGATTGGCTAGCACTCTGTTACGCAACATTGAGTATTAAATAATTGCTGAAAAGTGGGCGCAAATTTGCATCTGCTATGTGTTTGTAAAAAGCTGAGACGCTATCTTAATATGGCACAGCAATCCATTTGAAATTATGCTTATAAATCATATTAAATTTTGCATCTCTATAAATTAAAATAAAACCAACAATGTGTTAGTAAGCGGAAACATAGAAAACGGCTGGAACGATTTGGATCTTTTTTTTTACTTATCGTTAAAGTCTTACGAAGGTTCCTACTAAGAGAAAATTTTAAAAACGGATAGGCAAAAACCGAAAAATCATTAAGTATTGGTATTTTCTATGAGAATACAAGACGGCGGCGGACGAGACGGGGGATCGCGAATCCAATTTGAAATTTGAATTTTGTTTTTTTCTCTAAAATTTAAAACGGCCAGTTACCTTTGAAAAGCTTATGCCACGGCAGCTATAGTCTGTTCGGATTATTATATGATTGAGTTAGCGAAACTTATTTTTTGCGTGCAACGTTCGCAATTGTGACCGCTATCGCAACACTAACCCGTATAAACTATAGTTTCACATTAGAAAATGTTGTCATGTGAATAATTCGTTTCCAGTCGTTTCGTTTTGGTCTGCACTGTAGGAATTATTTCATAGAGGTCTCACTCTCTTTTGAATAAACATTTCATGTTCTGTATAACGAGTCCGCGTTTGATATTATTCTCTCTTTGTGTCTTATGGGTGAGTGTATAGATAAATTTTCCGAAATAATATTTACATAGCTTTATAGAACAGAATTTCACAGGACGTACAGAATACACATAATTCAATATAAAGACAAAGAAAGGAATGTTTTTACCTTCTAGTTAAATATTCATGAAAAATATCATAGTGTTTTTTATACACATGGTCGTAATGAAATAATAATAAATAAATATTAAAGACTTTTAATATGCAAGGTATTGTGAATAGTTACTATACCAGGGTAGTTAATATAATTAAATGGTTGTTATAAAGCGAAAATCTTATTGTTCTAGATTAAAGTGACTCAAAGAATAAACATGAACATTTACATGTTGCACCGGTTAAACGTGGGCAGAACTGTGCCTCTGCCACTTAGTATGGGAAAAGGCGTGACGCTGTGTATGTGTCGCCTTCATTTGGATAAATTAGGCACTTATTAAACAACCCGGGCCTTTAACAAAAGGCCGCCATTGAATCAAATTTCTAAAGGTCCGTTACGTATGTCATTGAACGCAACGGTAAACGAGCTTATTAACAGTGTGGCTTTGCAGCATGAGATCGCCTCGCTCCGGTCCGCTTCGCTCGGCTCCAGGTTGTAACATAAAGTTGTGACCTAACACAACCTTACTTTAGTATTAGGACAGAAAGTGACACATAGCAAACAAGGTAATTGAAAACATGTTTTTTTATTCTTATAAAATTATAATGGCGAAGTCGACAACATATTTACGATTGCAACAGTGACCAAACATTGAAACAAAAACCACTGAAAACACCGCGATAGACTGAACTGACGTTGCGCAACGTTAGCCAACAACATTTACTCTTAATATTACTCTTAAAAACCAGCCAAGTGCGAGTCGGACTCGCGCACGAAGGGTTCCGTACTACCTTACAATGGCAGAGATGGTGTGGAGTGAATAGTTTTGATTTTACATAGCAAAATTTTGTTTACAAAGTTATTGGTGCGGCTACTTTCACACTCTATGTATGTTACCAGGTGCATTCATAAGTTTGTATGTGATATTGAAAGAATTATTGTTTGGGAGCCCTTAAATATTTATTTTATTATGTTTTTTAGTATTTGTTGTTGTAGCGGCAACAGAAATACATCATTTGTGAAAATTTCAACTGTCTAACTATCACGGTTCATGAGATACAGCCTGGTGACAGACGGACAGACAGACAGACAGACAGAAGAGTCTTATTAATAGGGTCCCGTTTTTGCCCTTTGGGTACGGAAACCTAAAAATGAGTTGTTGCGTTGACGCCATCTTGCAAAAACGAAACAAAATCAAAGGCTGACTTTCGGTAAGGCTGGTTGTTAACCGTTTCCGTTGCGTTATTTCAATCAAAAGGCTTGTCATTTGCTTAAACGCCCCTTATTGAACGGCCCGGGATATTTATTAAGTGCCTCATGTAACCGAATGGAGACGACATATGCACTAGCACAAGTATCGGCGGTAACGCTATTTCCGCTACATCTTGGCAACATGGCAAAGCGTTATCTTAGCGAGGGTAATCTTAAGCAAGCACAACAAGAAAAGTCTGCTTTGTCACCCCGTGATTAATGATAACAAGAAGGGAACCTGAGAAAGTTTGTCCAACTAAAACGACTTACAAAACTTGGACGCAAAAACCGGATACAAGTGAAGTTTTCTTTTAAAATGGCGACGATACAAAACGTTGCGGAGAACATAAATTTTTAGCCCCGACATCACGGTGGGAAAACTTTAATAAAACCTGGTACTCCACCCGAGGTGAACTCATCCTCCAGTACAATAAAGAAGCTTCAGTGAAGATATTTTTGACATTTACTTGAATTTTGAGAAGCGTTATTTTATTTTATTTAGCCGCGATTTTCAACAAAAATATGAATTTAAAGTAACGTGAAACGGGACTTGTTTTAATGCACGCATCAGCAGTGGTAACGTCCTGCCATACGGTTTGAGAAGCTAGTCCAATAAATCTAGAAAGGTCGACACGTTTCTAGTTCAAGCTGAACCTATTTCAACAAAAAGGTTTGATAATATCATAATTGTATATTTTCAGCAGTTGCATTTCATAAATTCAATTTTTTGTTAAAAAAAGACAGCATATGACTATGACGTCACCTGCTAGTATTTCATAGAACTCGTGAACAAAATTACCGTTTTGATAGTTACTAAAAAGTATCTATTTTGACTAGCAGTCAAATACCGTATTGCGACACTTCGATGTAAGGGACAGAGCTAAGCGACAATCTCCCTTACCTTTCCAAGGCAAAAAGAAGAAGAGATTGGTGCATACATAGAAGTGTCTTTATTCCAATAAGGACTTAACTTCCGCTGATGGGTGATTTCGCGCCAAACTGTCTACTGTCAGTTGGATTGAACACGTGATTTTTGAGAAAGTTTATTTTTTACTAGGCTTTTAGTCCATTTAGGTACCATGAATACGTGAAAATGAGAGGAAAAAAATATTCAATGCATGTTTTCTATAACACCTAATCTCAACAAGTAATTGCAGATGGCGTTGATTTAGTTAGAGGTTGTCATAGTATATCTTCTTATAGTATATGGCGTGCTAACCTCATTTAAAGTTATTTTTTCCAGCATCAAGCATATTTGAAAGGTCACATCACGTGTTTATGAACCTTAGCTTAGATGAATGAGCTTTTTGACTCCCACTATGACAGCGTCACCATGAGCAAAGGCGGACTTAACTACCATTGTAATACCATTCTAATCCCGCCGTACTGATAACAGAGGCCGTGGTGGAGTCACCTGGCTTAGTCACGTAACTCATGATTACAATAACCTATGTTCTCCTGCCATACTATGAGTTATACGGTGTTTTATTCCGAATTAATTAATCATTGTATTTATTTTCTCTTCATTAACCTCTCAATGCATGGCCTGACCCGAAATGTATCGCGATTTTCAACCTTGTTGCTCGGTAATAAAGTTCAAAACCTATGAGACCGTATATGGGTTAGTATGCAGTAAAGGGTGGTAAGACGCCAGGAAAACTCACCAGGATTTCAAAACGACTACTGTACTAGGACGATGCGGAGAACATTAATTTTTAACCCTCGAGGCAAAATGCGGTCAGCATTAACATTATGCACTACGAAGTATCGCGGCCTATTAATTTCCTTGCATTTCAGGTTGCAGCAAGTTCCCCTGAGGCGAAGCGGTATTTCTATGTTCATGTTTATAAAAAAGTAGTTTATTTGATTACATTAGCAATAAAGTTTCATTCTCTGAATAGGTGCTATGATATGTTTTATATAAGTGTGCATTTATCTGTGGTACCAATTATGTCCCTTGCTCTGTCGCAGCCGGAAAAAAACATGCTGCAGACTCGCACCACTAATATGGAGAAAAGGGAATATCCTAAATCTAGAGCAAGAATATCCTATATTTAGGGTAATTTAGATACTCGTTTACGAATATACCGGAAACAAACAGGAAATTGGATAGGGGCCCACCGGAAACTATTACCTTAACCTCTAGGGTAGTTATACTAAAGTGGGTGTGGTATAGAGAGGTTTTACTATATGCGGCTAAAAGTGTATTTGTTCATATTATAGGGTTTTAGCGTTACAATATATGGGCGGGTTTTGTTTATGGCTAGTATTTCATCGCACATTAAAAATACTGATTTTCACATCGAAAAAGGATCAGCAAAAACACTTTTATTTTTTTTAAGTATTTTTGTTGTTCTTACATGTTTAACCTAATACGAATGATAAAGGGGGCTTTGCTTCGTTCACCCCCTTTACCCTTCACCGAAGCTGCTGCAGTATTTTGCCCTGATATTTGCTCTAAAATCAGTATATTTTCTGTGCAAATCAGTATTATTGATGTGCAGTTTATTATTTCCCTTTGTTTATCAGTAAATGTTAATGTTAAATATAAAAATGGATCTACTATTTATTTAGTCGTATGGCTTAGTCTATGACAGTCGATTCGTGTAATTTAATAAAAAAGTTTATGACAAGTAAATAAATAAATAAATATTAGAGGACGATCTTACACAAATCAAACTAGGCCCATACTAAGCACAACAAGGCTTGTGTTATGGGTACCAGACGACGATATATTTAATAGAGATAAATACTTCTTATGTGGATAGATAGAAAACATCCAAGACTAAGAAACTATTTTATTGATGCCTCATATATCATCATGAATCCCGGCAAGGGCAAATGTTTGTGTGATTGATGAGACACAAACATTTGCCCTCGCCGGGATTCAAACCCAGGACCGTCAGCTTCGTTGGCAGGGTCACTACCCGCTAGGTAAAACCGGTCGTCTTTTATTCTATCCCACGAAAATATACTAATGATTCTTTGGCAGATAAAGAGGTATTATTCTATTTTAATATTATCCTGATATTTTTTCCCGTACACAAGTGGGAACAATCATTATCATATTTTGGGCTAGTATTTAATCGCACCTCAAAAATACTGATTTTCACAGAAAAAAAGGATTATCAAATCACTTTTGTTACGGACAGCGAGCCCCGACCAGCGCAACCGGCCGACTGACCGACTGGAAGTGCGAGCGAGATGGAGCAGCGCGCCGACAGGGACCGCATGCGTCGACTTTGAACTAGGAATCACGATCCCTGCGACCAACACGGAGAGAACAATGGACCAAACGCTAGCCCCGAGTATAAATATAAGCTAGTTTTTAAGTCGAATTGCGCGCTCTCCGGAAGCAGTGGCAGCAAACCCGCTGCCCAACGATGAAGACCAGGCTCAACGCCATGACGGCAGAGCTGAAGCGCCGACTTGATCTCCACGCCGAAGAATCTTGGGAACGCCACGTCGAGTCCATGGGCGACCACGTCCCCTCCGTGCATCGCCTATGCCGGGATTTGTCGACTACTCCAACTCCCGTCCGACCAATCCTGGGCAGCGACGGCCTACCAAGATTTCGAGCCCAAGACCGTGCAGAGATCTTCGCCGAATGCCTCGAGAAGCAGTTCAAGCCGAACCCTACGGATGATGTGGAGCACGTCGCAGCAGTCGAGAGACACCTGCGAGAGTACTTCGCCTCGCCGATAGCTCCCGAAGAGGACCCCACCGTCGTCACGCCCGGCCAGATCATGCGTGCATTCAGACGTACCAAGCCCAGGAAAGCCCCGGGCGCAGACCGCATACCTAACATGGCGCTGCTACATTTGCCGCCACGTACTGTGGCGGCCGTTATGCGCCTGTTTAACGGTATCTTGCGCACGGGCCACTTCCCAACCCAATGGAAGGAGGGCTTGGTCATCATGTTGCCCAAGCCGGGCAAGGACTCCAAGCTGCCTGAGAGCTATCGGCCGATAACTCTACTGAGTACCATCTCAAAGGTGTTTGAGAAACTCCTGCTGGCGAAGCTACTGCCCCACATCCAGCCGCGCCCAGAACAGTTCGGCTTCAGGCCCGAGCATTCTACGACGCTTCAGCTCACCAGAGTACTGAATGACATGACGGTTTGTTTAAACAAGAAGGAATACACTGTCGCAGTACTCCTGGACATGGAGAAGGCGTTTGACAGAGTATGGCACGAGGGGTTGCTGTACAAATTGTCGACGTCTCCAGCCCCAAGAAGACTGGTCCAGATCATCGCCTCCTTCCTGAAGAATCGCCGCTTCCGAGTGATGGTGGAAGACGCCGTCTCCGAGGAACACCCCGTTGCAGCCGGCGTCCCTCAGGGGTCCTGCCTGTCTCCAGCCTGTTACTCCCAATATACGGACGACATCCCCGTCGGGCCGGGTGCCCAGCTGGTACTCTTCGCCGACGACGCTGCCTACTACGCGTCGTCGATCCAGGCACGGCACGCTGCCGTCAAACTGCAGCGCACCCTGGACATCTTGCCCGACTGGCTCGCCAAGTGGCGGTTGTCCGTCAACGTTGGGAAGACGCAGGCGCTCATCACAGGCCAGTCCCCCCTTCCACCACCACTCCAGCTCCAAGGACAGGACATCGCGTGGTCTCCGCAGGTGAAGTACCTGGGAGTGACCATCGATCGCCGGCTCACCATGAAGCAACATGTCGACAACGTCGTCAACCAGGTCAAGGTGGCACGCGCCAAGCTGCGTCCACTTCTCGACTCCAGCCTCCCTCTGAGGGCGAAGCTCGGGATCTACAAGTGCTACGTGAGATCCCGCCTCACCTACGCGGCCCCGGCATGGTACGCCCTGTGCTCGGAGACGAACAAACGGAGACTCCGAGCCCAAGAGAACCTCTCTTTGCGTACCATCGTCGACGCCCCCCGCTACGTGAGGAATGCGACGATCCAGAGGGACCTCAGATGGGAACCAGTGGACCAGTTTGTCCAGAGGCTGGCGAAGGGCATGTTCGCGCGTGCAGATAGCTCTCAAGATCCGCATATCCGCGACATGGCGCCGTACCACGCGCGCCCGCCCGACCGCCGCCGCCTGCCACGCGACCTGGTTGCCTAGCCGGCGATCATCCAATGGAACACCTCTCGTGAGAAGATCTCCACCGCCCGCGAGGGCCCCCCGATGACCTGTCCATAGGAGTGGACAGAGGCGCTTCTTCAGGAAGAGATCCGATGATCTGACCCTGACTCCCCACGCCCCAGAATGGGTGCGTGAGATGATTTCTTGATTGATTGTCGAATTGTAGTATTAATGCGACCACTGTCGAATAAAGATCTATCAAGGAGTGTAATCTTTCGTTTCACTTATACCACTACCAACATTTGGTCCTTCGAGCCGGATTGTTGAGTCTAACTCCGATCAGTGCCGATAGGTGGAAAGGATCGTTGAGCCTGACTCCGATTATTCGTACCTAGAACGTTGAGTGACAACTCCGTTCGAAAGTACAAGTACCTAGAGCGTTGAGTGTCACTCCGTTCAAAGTACAGAACCGTATCAGATCGGTACGAGATGGTATCAAAGGCAGACGCAGACGCCGCCGCGAGCGCTGACCAGGCCGCCCGAGCCGAGATGCTGGCCCGCGTCGAGGCTGCTGAAGCCGCCGCCGCCGCCGTCGAGTCCACCCAAGCGGAGATGCGTGCACGCATGGAGGCCGCCAAAGCGGCCGCCGCCGAAGCTGCAGAAGCCCTTGCCGCCGCCAATGCCCGCGCCGGAGCCCGGGCCGGCGCCGAGGATGGAAGCAGCATTTTACAGACCATACACCACATCGTGCCGCCCCGGTCCCCGTCGGAGCAACCGTCAATGGGTCAGGCAGGATCCGTGCTGCCAGCACACTGCCCGAGATTGGCTCCGCTGACCGAGGAGAACGTGTAACGAGCGAACTCCGTGCGGTCTACATCCAGCGCCGTGACTCAGCGGCGCATACAGCTTCAGATCCAAGCCCAAACACGTATGAACGAGATGCGACGTCGGGCCTTAGAGCTCGAGAAGAGGCAGGTCGATCTCGACCTCGAAAACGCGCAAAGGTTGCTTGAGTTACAGATGCAGAGTGTAGCTGTCGACGAACAAGCAAGCAACGTGTCCGGCTCTCATCATGAGCGGATGAGTGCCTGGCTGGGCCCAGTAGCTGCCGCCGCCGGGACAACGAGCTACCCCATCGCCGACGCTCGGTCGACGAGCTACCCGACCGTCGCAACAACAACAGCTACGGGGACCGAAGCCGAGCGACGCCATACCCCGCCTGAACGACGGGGGGAGAGACCTCATGTCACCTTCAGACATGAGCAGCTGCAGCTGGACGTGCCACAGCGAGAGTATGGAGCGCGGCGCCGCTCTCGCTCACCCACGCCGACGGGACGACTACTCGCAGAGCGATTCGATAGGATTGAGCAGAAGTTGGATCGACCTCACCGTTATAAACCTAACTTGAACTTACCTATTTTCTCAGGCGATCCGGGCGATTGGGTATCGTTCAAATCCTCGATGGAGAGCACCACGAGAAAATACCACATCGACCCCGAGGAGAACGTGAACCGACTCCGAATCGCGCTGCAAGGGAAAGCGAGAGCCAGCGTGATCAAGCAGTTGGGGACAGCAAGGCGTCCAGATCGGATCATGCAGACATTGGAGGAGCTCTACGGCCGACCAGAGCTGCTCATCGACAACTCCCTGACGATGCTGCATCAGATTCCGGCGCCCAGACGAGATGACACTAACTCTCTAAGTGTCTTTGCCTCACAGGTGGAGAACGTGGTCTTCGGGCTGGAAGACCTGCACGCCGAGAAATGGCTGGAGAACCCTCTCCTGGTACGAGAGGTGGTGTGCAAGCTGCCCGACTACATGAAGTGCAACTGGGCTACGTCCGCGAGGCAGACAGCGAACCAGGGAGAACCAGAGCTCGTACGTCTGACACGCTTTCTGAAGGAAGCAGCGAGGGATATGGTAACATTTGTTCACCCACCAGGCCCGTCAATCACGCCCGTGGCCCCCGCTCCAGTGAAGACATACGGCGGCGCTAAGCCAGTCATCCCCCGTCTGCCACGCGCCACAGCGCGCACCGCCCAGGTGCTTACCGCGGAAGAGTAGCGAAGACCTGCAGATCGCAGGACCTGTCTTTGCTGCGGTGGCAACGAGCACCCAATCAACAGATGCCGCAAGCTGTTGAACATGACCACCGATGCCCGCTGGGAGTGGGCCAGGTCAGAACGCCTGTGCTTCAAGTGCATGGAGTCCAGGCACCGCCGCAACGTATGCAGAGCCAAGGGATGTAACACGAACGGCTGCCGCCGTCCACACCACCCGCTGCTGCACGAGGGGAGCAGCCGCCAGGCCCAGGAGACGCCGACCGTGAGCACCGAGCCCGCCAACGATCAGGGAGCTGAAGCGGTAATGTCAATTGCGAACACTAACGACCATGCTGTGCTCTTAAAGGTTTGCAGAGTTGAAGTCACTGGGCCTGCGGGGAAGACGTTAACCTACGCGTTGCTGGACGAGGGATCGAGCGTCACCCTGATCAGCAAGGACCTCGCTGACGCTGTCGGTGCCACGGGAGACCTGGCGCCACTGAACCTGCGCGGGGTGAACGCAGTGCAGCCACACACGGACAGTCGACGAGTCACTGTCCAAATCAGAGGGCATCAGGAGCGCGCACACCACGAGATAGCGACCCGAACCGTCCGCAACCTCGACCTGCGGCAACAGAGCATGTCACGGGATGTGCTGCGCTACCGCCACCTGCGACATCTGGCAGACCACGGCTTCGAGAACGCGAAGCCCCAGATATTGATCGGTGCCGACCACTGGCACCTGATCGTATCACACCAGATGCGGACCGGCAAACGCAAACGCCTCCAAGACCGACCTAGGGTGGGTCGTCTACGGGACAGTGCCACGACTGCTGCGCCGCACTGACGAGGACGCCGTGCTCCACGTCCACGCGGCATAACGCCGCTACGAGGACGACGAGAGCCTTCACGAGCTGGTGAAGCAACACTTCGAGGTGGACGCGCTGAGTGTGTCTCTCCGTGTGAAGACATCGCCGGAACATCAGCGTGCCATTGATATCTTCAAAAAGACGGCCCGTCGAGTCGACGGCCACTTCGAGGTTGGGCTGCCATGGCGCACGAACGACATCGTGCTGCCGTCGAACTACGCCGACGCTTTGAGGCGTCTACATGGGATCGAGAGGAAGATCGACCGCGACCCCCAATTTAAGGTCGAGTACACGCTGCAGATCCAGAACCTTTTGGACAAGGGGTACGCGAAGAGATGCGACGGGAGCGAGCAGCGAAGCCCCATACAATGGTTCCTGCCACACTTCGCGGTGAAGAACCCCAACAAGCCGGGCAAGGTACGCCTGGTCTTCGACGCTACGCACCGCTCACACAACACCAGCTTGAACGATAAGCTGCTGATGGGCCCGGACTTGCTGCAATCGCTGTTCACTGTCCTAGAATCAATTGTTCACTGTCAGCTCTCCTTATACCTTTCCTCTAGAAACTTATTAAATCCATATCAATCAGGTTTCAGGCCGGGTCACAGTACTACCACGGCATTGCTTAAAGTCACCGATGACATTCAATTAGCCATGGATCAGAAGCAGCTTACGGTTCTCACACTGCTTGATTTCAGTAGCGCCTTCAACTGCGTCGATTTCGATATCCTGGTTGAAATTCTAAAATCGCTCAGAGTCTCCTCGCACTCGGCTCTCTGGTTTGACTCCTACCTGAGAGACCGCCAGCAGCGTATTAAGTCTGAGGAGATCTCAACGAACTGGTGTAATCTTTCCGCGGGTGTTCCGCAGGGTGGTATCCTTTCTCCTCTTCTCTTCTCAGTATTCATTAACTCCATCTCCGACGTTCTTACTTCTTCTTATCATCTCTACGCAGATGACCTTGAAATATATCGGCACTTCTCTCTTAGTGATGTAAATCTGACCGTAGAGGCGTTGAATGCTGACCTCGATAACATCAGTAAATGGGCAATTTCATATGGGCTACTTGTCAACCCGGTAAAATCTCAAGCCATGATTATGGGTACACGGCACTCAATTAACACAATACAAAATATCCCCGTCGATCCTGTGATGTATGAGGGTACGATAATCACCTACAGCGAGAAAGCTAAGAATCTTGGGGTTATATTTGATAACTTGCTGTCCTGGTCGCCCCATGTTTGTGAGGTCAGCAGACGAGTCTTTGCGTCATTTTACTCCCTACGGAGATTGCAGTACTTCCTGCCGCGGCAGACTAAAATCACCCTTGTTCAGTCCCTTCTACTACCTTTAATAGACTACGCGGATGCTTGTTGGGTCAGTGCGAACGAAGAACAACTGAATAAACTCGAGCGACTCCAAAACCTTGGGATTCGGTTTGTCTACGGGCTGCGCAAGTACGACCATGTCTCCAAGTATCGCAAGGAGCTGGGATGGCTTCCGATCCGTCTTCGCCGTGATATGCACATTCTCTCTTATCTATTCAATATTTTGCGAAATCCCCGCTACCCCACATATCTTCGAGAACGTTTTGAGTTTCTTTTCCCCAGGGATAGTAATCGGAGATCCCACACGGTGTCTCTCCTGTCAACTCCTCGGCATAAAACTGCCGCCTACAAACACTCTTTTAGGTTAAGGGCAATCCGACTGTGGAACGCACTTCCCTGCACTATTAGGGATAGTCCCTCAATTTTCACTTTTAAGAGAAGATTGAAAGCGTATTTCCTTTCTCTTTCGTAATTAGTATCATATTTATGTAAGTATATGTATGATATTTTGTAGTTTATATATGTGCATGCTATCTAGTGTATTATATAGTTGAGATATATATATTTTTTATTAGGTATATTTTATTTATATTTTAAAAGTAATTTTCGTACGTATGTATACTGTTTTATTGCGCACTAGGACTGTCCTTTTTCATAAACACTCCTGTCTTGCCTAGGTTTGCTGGAAGAAATCTCTTTTTAGAGATAAGCTCGCCTTTGCCTATAAAATTTATTGTAACTGTCTGTGTATCTATGTTTTCTGTGCAATAAAGAATATGAAAATAAATAAAATAAATAAACATTGAGTTATCAATTGTGCATCCAGGCCGTCTGTCCGCTAATCGCATCGGCATTCGCGTAGTATACCTGCGCCATTGTCCCACGATCAATACACAACAATCCACCGAAGCTCAAACAAAGGCTAACAAAAAGCAACGGTCGAAGAAAACGCAACGATCGAAATAAAAGCAAATTGCATACACTTTTAACGGTATCGAGCCAATTGTTTTAGAGCAAAAAAGCCATGAGATAGTTCACAGACGATTGCTAAACTTGACTCTGGATAGGGGGGCAGTGGAGGTGCACGTGCCAATCCAATAGCAGAAGGAAAAGCGGGGCTACGCAGCAAGCGGAAAATTATCTTTATCAGTAATTGATTTAATGTATTTTTAACCGACTTCTTTCGATAATTCTTCTTCGGTTATTTTGTTTGTTTTCGGTTTTGTTGTTTTTGGTTATTACGTAGAATTATCATCGTCAGCTACTATTGAGTAAAGGCATCCTCACGAATACGCCATTCAACTCGGCCTGTCCTGTGCAGCCCACGTAACGTGTGTTATCTCGAAACTACTGTTTTTTAAGACGCGGGGCTTGAAGTCGTTTATTTTTTAAATTTAAAGACTAGTTTTGTACTAATTTAGCCCGACAAATTTAGAGTTTCACAGAATGTGATTTAAGAAGTTGGAAAATTGCTTTTTAATTTTGATTCCTTAATGTTGTCCCAAAAGTCACAGAAAAAAATCTTTTTTGTCCCAAATATCACGCTTCCTCTAGTTTCAATGATGATCGCATCCTTAACCCCACAAGCCCCAAATCCAGTTATGAGGCATCACGATCGATAATTGTAAAGTATGACATACTCCACAAATTGGCATTTATATTTTTTACTTATGCACGCAAGTAGTTTAAGATTTTTATACAACTTGTACCCCCATTTTCCCCTCTCAGGGCAGGAATTTTGCAAAATACTTTTCTAAGGCCTTACGATATACAGGGTGAAAGAGAAAAGTGAAGTTATAATTTAAGGGATTGTTAGGGATATAATTCTGAACAACTTTCACTATGAAGCAGATTTAATCAGAGCAACTTTATTTTGCAGTTCTCCATACAAATCAGGTGACCACTCGGCCCGAAATGTATGTAAATCAGTTTCACAGTGAAAGTCATGCGGAAGAATCTCCCTAACCAACATCCTAAAATATGACTACACTTTTCGGATACACTCTGTATAATGAACAGCCGTACACAGCTCTGTGATCTGACTAAAAACTTTTTTTAAAGTTACAATGTTGTTGCAGCTACTCACCGCCCATTTGTCCACTCTGTTGCACAATAATCCTTTACTCGTAGCTCCAACCTGTCTAGTTCTATTGTGTTATTTATTATACGGTACCCTATTATTGTGAGTCTCGGTATTTTCCGGTACATTTGACCCGATATGAGGTAGCGCACGTTCTTCTTACATAGATAATCCAATACTCTATAGCACTTATAGTCGGACATTGACAAATGAAAAGTGCGATATAGGTTTGTATGAAAGGATACCTGAAAACCTCTTTGGCGGGGTTTTTCTAGATTGAATGAATTGAATGGCTCGTATGTATCTACACAGGACATAATAGAAAGCGGTATTTTAAGTGATAATTTCATATGTACATAAATAAAAAGATTATTTTCATATTATACAAAGATTATTTTGTATCCAGAAAAAAGCGATATTTTGAGAGAGGGCAACAGAAAATTTAATTACTCCAGCAAATGGATACAGAACAGTTAAATGCGAAAATAAACAGATTTGTTCAGAGCCGGGATTGGATTAGCGGCAACGTTTGCCTCTGCTGCATGAAGTCGGCTATACCAGTTAGATGCATTCAAAAGTGAAATTTCTATATCCGCTTTGAGCACATTTTTGTGTCTCTCGGGAAACAATTTTGATTCTACAAGCGAGACGGGAATCCTACATTCCCGTACAAATTTGAAGATTTAGGTCTCAGGTTTGCCGTACTCCGTACCGGCGTGATTTGAATTTAGTACGGAAATCTTCACATAAGTCATCCGTAATGAATCATTAAACAACTCCGGGTGTGGCAGTTATGCTGTTCGAAACAAAGGACAGAGGGCGTTTTGTGCCCAAACTGATTACGTTGTGTCGTACATTATTTGAAAGGTCATAATAATACAATTATTTTATTTTACGGCACAATCAAAAAAACTCATGCGGGAAATGAACTATTGTTTTAAATAAGATTATTAGTTTCTTTTCCTGCAAGAGTTACGTTGTTGGTGTCATACAATTAAAAAATTGTATGACACATTGCCCTTATTTGGATGTAGATTTTGGTGATGAAATTAGGCAAGTTTTATTTAATTATCTTACACTATAGATCCTTCAGGGTCCCCAAAAAATACACAATAAAATCCACCAAGTACAAGGCCTTAGTGGTACAGATATTCTATTTCACGATGAAGGTTTTACTTTGGTTGTTGTTAGCCGTGCACATGAATACTGTGTCAGTGTCTCTCTCTGGAGACGTCAGCCAGAGACTGCGCACACTGACACAACAGCCACTAACCCCTCCATCAACCCGCTCCCAGCCAGCGTGGTGGATTATGGCTCAATCTTATTCGTATTCGGGTAGAGACCCGTGCCACTCGGTGTGGACATTAATGGGCTACATTATATACACATTCAGGTCATAAGTTCTGTCACACAATAAAAACTTTTGAATTTAGAACGCTGGCCACAAAAAAGTTTATTGAATTCGAATTTCGAATTTTTCATGAAAATAAAAATGTGTACTTTTTAGAATTTTCCTCATTTTTAAATATGGAGTGGACACTTAAAAAAGACCGTGTCGCAGTTATTGCGTTGCATCGTTGCGGTTACGCGCCAATTCAGATTTTCGACTTACTGAAAAATTTGAATATAATCAAAAGATTCGTTTATCGTACCATAAAACGATACAATGAAGACTCTAGTGTAGATTACAGGTCAAGAAATGGTCGCCCTCGCTCTGTTAGGACTCCAGCAGTGATAAAAGCTGTGAAGGCGCGAATTCAAAGAAATCCCATACGTAAGCAGAAACTGTTGGCCCTTCAGATGAGGTTAAGCAGGACCACGGTGAAAAGGGTGTTAAATGAAGACTTAGGGCTTAAGGCATATCGAAGAAAAACAGGACATCGTTTGGACGCTCGTTTAATGGACCTGAGACTGAAGAGATGCCGCGCTTTGTTGAAGCGGTACGCGGGAAAAAAGCATCGGGAAATTCTTTTTTCGGATGAAAACATTTTCACCGTGGAAGAGAGCTACAACAAACAAAATGATAAGGTGTACGCACACAGTAGTGAAGAAGCGAGCAACCGTATTCCGCGTGTCCAACGAGGTCATTTTCCATCCTCGCTCATGGTTTGGTTGGGAGTCTCTTATTGGGGCTTAACTGAGGTACATTTTTGTGAGAAAGGCGTAAAAACGAATGCAGTTGTGTATCAAAATACAGTCCTCAAGAACCTTGTGGAACCTGTTTCTCATACCATGATTAATAATAGGCACTGGGTATTCCAACAAGATTCTGCGCCAGCTCATAGAGCGAGAAACACAAGACTGGCTGGCGGCGCGTGAAATCGACTTCATCCGGCACGAAGACTGGCCCTCCTCCAGTCCAGATTTGAGTCCGTTAGATTACAAGATATGGCAACACTTGGAGGAAAAGGTCTGCTCAAAGCCTCATCCTCATTGGAGTCACTCAAGGCATCCTTGATTAAGGCAGCCGCCGATATTGACATGGACCTCGTTCGTGCTGCGATAGACGACTGGCCGCGCAGAATAAAGGTCTGTATTCAAAATCGCGGGGGTCATTTTGAATAAACTTTATTACCATAAGAATCTATGTTTTATTAAGTTCATTTTGCTATATAAATGTTTACATAAATAATAAACATGTCTAAATTATTTCATAGTGCACATGTGACAGAACTTATGACCTGACTATGTATATATATATGTCACCGGAAAATAATACGATCCGCAAGTTTATAAATTTCCTATTTTTTTTTCCGCAAGTTTATAAATATACTAACCTAACCTAACCTAACCTAACCTAACATAACCTAACCTAACATAACCTAGCCTAATATAATCTAGAAATTTTCTTATTATTTGTGTCACTTTGGCTCGCTGTTATGGCAAAAATTCTTGATAAAAAATAAACAAATAAATAAATAAAAAAGTCGCATAGGATTCTTAAGATCAAATTAGTTTAAGCAGTACTTAAATGTTTTAATTTATTGCGAATAACTCAGAATTAGAGAGCAATTATTTCTATTTTCATTTCAAAGCTTTTTCTTGGGTTAAAAGGTGTCTACCTTTCTGCGCCGCTACGAAGATACGGATTATTTAATTTATTTATGATTCATCACTATATACATATCCCATACGTAAGCAGAAACTGTTGGCCCTTCAGATGAGGTTAAGCAGGACCACGGTGAAAAGGGTGTTAAATGAAGACTTAGGGCTTAAGGCATATCGAAGAAAAACAGGACATCGTTTGGACGCTCGTTTAATGGACCTGAGACTGAAGAGATGCCGCGCTTTGTTGAAGCGGTACGCGGGAAAAAAGCATCGGGAAATTCTTTTTTCGGATGAAAACATTTTCACCGTGGAAGAGAGCTACAACAAACAAAATGATAAGGTGTACGCACACAGCAGTGAAGAAGCGAGCAACCGTATTCCGCGTGTCCAACGAGGTCATTTTCCATCCTCGCTCATGGTTTGGTTGGGAGTCTCTTATTGGGGCTTAACTGAGGTACATTTTTGTGAGAAAGGCGTAAAAACGAATGCAGTTGTGTATCAAAATACAGTCCTCAAGAACCTTGTGGAACCTGTTTCTCATACCATGATTAATAATAGGCACTGGGTATTCCAACAAGATTCTGCGCCAGCTCATAGAGCGAGAAACACAAGACTGGCTGGCGGCGCGTGAAATCGACTTCATCCGGCACGAAGACTGGCCCTCCTCCAGTCCAGATTTGAGTCCGTTAGATTACAAGATATGGCAACACTTGGAGGAAAAGGTCTGCTCAAAGCCTCATCCTCATTGGAGTCACTCAAGGCATCCTTGATTAAGGCAGCCGCCGATATTGACATGGACCTCGTTCGTGCTGCGATAGACGACTGGCCGCGCAGAATAAAGGTCTGTATTCAAAATCGCGGGGGTCATTTTGAATAAACTTTATTACCATAAGAATCTATGTTTTATTAAGTTCATTTTGCTATATAAATGTTTACATAAATAATAAACATGTCTAAATTATTTCATAGTGCACATGTGACAGAACTTATGACCTGACTATGTATATATATATGTCACCGGAAAATAATACGATCCGCAAGTTTATAAATTTCCTATTTTTTTTTCCGCAAGTTTATAAATATACTAACCTAACCTAACCTAACCTAACATAACCTAACCTAACATAACCTAGCCTAATATAATCTAGAAATTTTCTTATTATTTGTGTCACTTTGGCTCGCTGTTATGGCAAAAATTCTTGATAAAAAATAAACAAATAAATAAATAAAAAAGTCGCATAGGATTCTTAAGATCAAATTAGTTTAAGCAGTACTTAAATGTTTTAATTTATTGCGAATAACTGAGAATTAGAGAGCAATTATTTCTATTTTCATTTCAAAGCTTTTTCTTGGGTTAAAAGGTGTCTACCTTTCTGCGCCGCTACGAAGATACGGATTATTTAATTTATTTATGATTCATCACTATATACATATGTCACAAACCTAACTAATAAAGGTATCTTATTGAAGTAAACTTCTTAGAGGACTTTCGGATGAGGCAAGGATGTGGTGTAAAATTAATAGAATTTGTGTAGAATGTAAGTCAATTATATGTTATCTATATTTTATAATAAGCAGTATAGGTAGTGAGTTCCGGAATGCACAAAATGGCGGGTGCATTAACAAAAAAAACTTGTTTGTTATATTTTTAGTTATTCTTCGCCGTTTTTTCTCATTTCTTATTTATTTATTCGGTTTTTATTTATGTATGTGGTTCCTGTTTTCACTTCTAACACATGTAAGGTGCTGCTGCCTTTGTATTTTACTCAAAGTAACTGCTTTTATGTATTATTTAATATAATGGGTTGCCTAAATGATATCTATTGCACGTTTAGGTTGGAAGTGATAATTTTTCTTAAACTTCGAAACTCTAAGCATATTTCACAAAAACTTTTCAGTCTCTTCTCCGTCACTTTCCCAATTTGTTACTTCCTACCAAGCGAAGACTTGACAAACCAACAGCTGAGTGTCCGCCCGTTACGAAGACACCAAAACTTTTCTTAATAAATGTACCAACATCAATACTGTTTTATCGCCGCGGGGTCATCACGAAGCTGTAGCTGAGGGGATGGGCTAGCCCCCTGTCAAGCAAACTGGTGCATTGAATGACTGACTAAACATGGGCACTACTCTGCCTCTGCCACCCCGTATTGCAAAAGGTGTTACGCCATGTTGCTATGTAATCAGTAATCACGAAATACGGACAGGTACAAAGAAATATAGTTAAAGAATACTCCGTGTTACCATAAAAAATATTAAACAGAGTTCAACTTCCAAACAAAACAAATCTATGACTATGTTTTTAAACACCTGTTGAACAGTAGTTTATTTTTTGTGGTAAGGCCCTCACGGGTTTACCTCTAACCTTTAGATTAGACTATTGGTTGGTTAAACTCTTACCATGTCTATGCATCCGCTCCCACCTCACTAAGATAACGTCATCATCTAGTAAACACTACCTTACAACAATGGTTAATTAAATAAAAGCGTTTAAAACAACTATTTGTAACTTTGTCATTTAATTAAACTAGTATGACTTAGCAATTTTAAAACTACGAGGAGCTGACTTGCATTATTTTTACTAACATGCACTTTTCGCCTATCCTACTTTATAATCAAAAATGGTTGAAACTTTATTTTTTACTAAACATGCACTTTCCGTATCCTACTCTTGTAATCGAACATGATTAAAAAATATTCAAAGAAACCCTAGCCCTGCAGGTAGATAAAGGCACAATAGTTTAAAAAATATATTTCAAGGTATTTTGTATACTGTTGCTATTCATTGTAGTTTGTTTAGCTCTAACAAGCAACATATTTTAACTAAATCTGAAAAATATCTACAGACTTGTTCAGTCAAAATTACCAAATCGAAATCTGAAAGCCAGCAACTTGAAAACGTAAATTAGATTATCATAAAATAAAAATAAACGAGCGTTGTTTTGTTGTTCTTTAATGTTCAAGCTATCGCTCAATTACATTTTTATTCCTTCATTTTATCTTCCGTCCACGTACCGCATCCATCCTAGGTTTGTTGAAAAAAAACTTTAAAGATAAGCTCGCCTTTGTATGTATAGTTATTTAGAAGTTTTATTTGTTTGTGTATTGTGTTGTGTAAGCGTTTATGTAAACCATAAATCTTCACGTTTATCTTCCCTAATGCCGTTCCTCTGCTATCTATTATTGGTGTTAGCACGTGCAATGGTAACAATAAAGCCACACGATAAAGGACATGAACAAGTTTAACAAACTTCCGGTCTGGTTTCGTTTGTCGTGATGTTCTGTTGTTCACAACGGTAGCTCGTAATGTTAAATTATCTCTTGCTTTTTGTCTCGAGTTAATGTAAGATATAAAAATAACATAGAACATATACAGCCGCTTACTGCTAGAATAAACTTACTTATTTGTGAGGTAATGAGTTCCACACTTCAACTTCAACTCAGTCCTGTGTAACCCGCGTCATTTGTTTTCCTGCTACCCTTGTTATGACATCGGACTTCTCTGGCATCTTTGGCCTCCTCTTGGAGTCAGGTAAACCAGTGTTGAGTATGCTCAACAGTGGTTTACCTGACTGGCTGATGACGATTTAATGAGTTTCTATGAACAGGTATTGGTTATCATATTTATATTTTATTTTGTAGAGACCTTCAGGCAGCGTGGTCCTGACGGTCGGCAGAACCTTAATTAAATGCATGCATGTTAAGTTAAAAGTTAAGTATCATGAAATTTTATAAAATCATATAAGATTTCGCTTTTAACAACAGTCTTACTAGCTCTTTAAAGCTTCAGGGACCGAAGAGGTGTACTTGTGGCGTTATGAAACGAAAGAGTATGAACTCTAATTGACTGCCCATTTATATTGAACACTTCCGTTTCCTTTGTTGTCGAGCAACGAGGCTGTTATTTTCGGTTCGGTTAGTAAATTATATAGGTACTCTTTGACTTCGGTCTTATCACTTCCCTTGCTTCGTGTTCATGTCTTGTAAATATATATACCAGTGCGTTATGCCGTAGTTAGGCTGTCGTCAGGTTCCCTAAACACTGCCTACAAATGTTGCTGCTACTTTGTTCAACATATCAGTTTGGCGAACATGCTGCTTACGAATTGAGCACCCGGCCGCCAGAATTCGAATCTGCAACGTCTCGGTTGCAAGGCGATTGCTCTTCCTCCTTAGCTGTCTAGGAAAATGAATCTTCAGACCGAATTCATCAATGTTAACTAAACAAAACAAACAAACATACCGTCACGCCTTTTCCCACATGGGAAGGTGCATAAGTTCGCGCCAAGTTTATTTGATTTTGATCGAGCTGAAAAATGAAGATCTTTATTTGTACATGAAAAATACATAGGAGAAAAGTGGCACTAGTCCCACATTATGTTTCCCTGTGTCGTGGGTACTAGGCTCTATCAGAATAACACATTAGGGTACATGTAAAAATCAAAGAGAGTTAAGTATTTATGTAAATGCTATATAAAACTAACTCACGAATGTGAATCTTAACTAATTATAAAACTAGATTACACCGCTGTACTTATGTTCTAGTTGTGGTTATGTATTGTGCAAAGAAAATGAGATATAATTAAATGATAATACAAGACAGTATAAGTTTATTCAACATGGATTGCATGTGGCAGGTATGTATAATCATGGTAAGTTTTTTTTAATTTTGGTTAGGGATACTTATAGCAATATTTCTGTTGAAAACATGTTAGACGTTGTTGTCTAGGTACTGTAGGTAGTTATATAAACAAACGAGCAAAACAGGAAGACTCGTCATCTTGACCAATAGGTCCTCGGCGCCATCGTTATCTAGACCCATAAGCGACATGCTGATTACCTTTTTGAGCTGGTGACTGGATCGGTTAATCCTGTGTCTGTCCGCCTGGAGTATTGTTGTATTAGTCTGGGGGCGATGGCGTCAAAGTGTCTCCGGGCAAATGCGCTGGTGCATGTTAAACGGACAGCGGACGGTCCTTTTAACTTGAATGGGTAGACTCAACGCCTCCTTGCAGTGGTATCTCAGAAGGGACTGAAAAACAAAAAACTTCCTCAGCGAGTTGACATTCGTTTGTTCATAGACCACTGTGGTTGGGTGTTTATATGGTAGAGATAGTGCGACTTTAAGTAATTCATAATTCTTTATTGCAATATTTAAAAAGTTACATTAAAGAAAATTCATGTACAAAGGCGAGCTTATCTTTAAAAAGAGATGTCCTCCAGCAAACCAAGGCATTGCTGGAATTGGTATCATAAAAGGGTAGGCAGTGCACAATAATTATTATAACTAAAATGCCTAGGAATAAATTATATACTTACCTATAAAATACAGATAGGAAATATAAAATAATTATTATAAAATACCGATACATAAACTTTACATATAATAATATAAATACAATAGCTTTTACGAAAGAGAGGGGTAGTGCTCTTTAATACGTTTTTTAAAAGAGAAAAGAGTGGGACCGTCTCTTATAGTGCAAGGAAGTGCGTTCCAGAGTCGGGTAACCTATCGGGTTAAGTACTGATCTCTGTGCACGCTCAAGTTTTAGTACTTAGATGTGATTTGCGGCACCACCCCGAGCGCAGACACAATAGCCTAGCACGCACTAGCGTACAATAGCTGTCACCTCTGTATCTCTCACCACACCTTATCCTACGCGAGAGATAGAGGTCACAACTCGCTCACAGCTAAAGAAACTTGTCGCGGCCTGTACTATTAACGCGAAATTCCTATAGACCTAATTCGACCGAAATACCACTCGCCCTTTTCTGACGAGTGTACAATTACCTAATCCCAAGAACATGTTTGCTTTCCTTCACCGAAAAATATCAGAGGGCCGGGCCTTTTATTAAGTAACTTAATATACCCAACCGCCACTCGCCCCGTCAGGGCTCTTCCATACCAGCGCCCTAAAATAATATTAAAATGGGAACTAATGAAATAAAAGTAACAGAATATAATAATAAAAATCGGCATTGTATAAACCCAAAACGAAGTAAAACTTAATATTAAATACATTTTGTTTGGTTTCGGGGGTTATGCCGATGCCGATTCAGTTTAAGATAGTCTTAAGGTGATACGAAAATATGTATGCAAAATGAGTAAGAATGTCAACGAAAGTGACAGCATTAATAACTTCCATATAAGAAAGAAAAGCGCAAACAATGCGCTCGGCTCAAACTAAAATAAAGTAGCGCCAAACCACATAAAAAAATGTTTATAAATAAATTACGCTATTTTGTTAAAAGTATTTTCAATGAGAATTTACGAATATATAATATCCACATTTTGAATACAATTCCGCAATGAAATTAGTTAGGATTTCAGAATTACAGGAAAAAATTAAACAATTTATAGGTCTTTTCGTAATTCAGTGAGAATCTTAATTAACTACTCAACAAACGTTAGCCCAATAAATAAATCTGTATATGACTTTATAGTGGAGTAAATTGATTCGAAAAAAACCCCATTTTTTTTGTATCGCCCTAAATAAAGCCCATTATGGTGTATTGTAATTGTAATGGTTACCATGGTGACGTTCTTGTTTTGGTCCTAATTTGAATTGCTATGGGTTGTAGTGACTCCCTGTCCTAGATCGCTAGTTTGTAGATCTTTCGAGAATATCGTTCGAATACCTATCTCAATTCCCGGCGTTCGATGAGGACTTGGCAATGAAGGAGAAACCAATGTGTCAAAACGAAGAAGAATGGAGGCAAAAATGTCAGGTTATGAATGTTTATGATGTGTTTGTGACTTTACTGCTTCTGGTTCCCATGATCCACGGTATCCTAGTGTATGGCCAGAAGCAATGTATATTCCTGTATATAAATAGTTTTATCTACACACGTATCATAAACCCTCTTTACTGTGTCCAAAAACCACACGTTACGACCAGCATAATGATAAACTTCTTGGAAAAAACTCATTTCTTATCTGAATATTGATAAATTATGACCATAATGTACCAAAATTTGTCATATTATGATATTCAATATTCGAACGCCGACGCCCGCCTGCGTGCCGCCCCGTCTTGTCTTTGAAGTTCGTACTACTGAACAAGCTCAACAACTGCAGAGCAATGATCAATGCAACAATGCCAGTCGAACACGCGGTTCCTGAACACATCAAAGAGAGCTTATGATATGTGTGTAGATAAACTAGTGTAGGTAGTGTATGTAACTGTACATAATGAGGCATTACGTAGCAGTCACATAAACTACTATAATAATAATAATAATAATAATACCTTGGACACTATTTACACATATTGATCTAGCCCCAAACTAGGATTCCCCGTATCTTGGGTACTAGACAACGATACACATACATAAATAGATAAAATATTATACTTAGATAGATAAACAACCATGACTAGGATATAAACATCCGTTCTCGTCAAACAAATATTTGCCCCCACCGGGACTCGAACCCGGGACCCTTGGCTCCGTAGGCAGGGTCACTGCCGACTCGACCATTATAATGTTTTATCAATTGCGTGCGACCCTATTTGTTCTTTTTTATTATTTTTTTATAATACCATCTGATCAATTGGGAAAGTCCAAATTGGTTACTGTTTGCACATTGGGACTTATCGACCACGTTGAGTCGATAGCAAACATTGTTTTCGTTGCGGTTCAGGCAGCGAAAACAAACCCTCCCAAATTTTTGTTTTTGTTTCAACGGCTTTATAATTAACCGATTCACTGTGTTGTTTTCTGATTGTGGTACAATAAAAATGTTTAGGGAAAAATGTATAAACCGAAAATCTATTGATAGTTTAACTCTGAATTCAATAACACAAACTAACGAACTGAAAGCTTGGATTATGAAACCCGACAGCTCTCTTTTTTAATAGTTTCGTTACGACTGTTCATCGTTAAATGACACATTCAAACATACTTCCTGTTCTTCGGGGTAGTACGAAGAGTCTTGAGATACAAAATATCTCATACTCATATACGTACAAATCTTGACGGATGGAAAACGGCGTCTATCCATTACTTACATTTCCACGTTCATTAGCATAACAAAAACCACTAGTTCCGCAAACAAACCATTCCACCACGAGTATAAAACTCCACACATCATCTGCGCCGGGAAGTTATAAAAGGTTAGTCTCTAAATGTATTCCGGCCAGTAATTTATGTTCTAATATCAGGTGCTACGGTAGTCGGGACGTGCTGGCCAAGAATTCCAGCCGAATGGTGCAAGATACAGGAATTGTACGATTTAAGGAATCAGGAAAACCTCGTAGGTATTCAATAGTTGTCTGTTGGGGAGGCGAAATTGCCGATTAGGTTAGTGAACTTTGGGTGGTTCGTGGTTTTTTGTTATGATGATACCTATTCTAACGAGAAACCAAATAAACTAAGAGTGTCACCAATTTTTCATAGGGAATGCAGAGGCATAATTAAGTATTTTGCGTGACAAGGGGCTTGTCCATCGCCGCAGCTATGAAGATATGTAATGTAGATTTCTTATCATGAATTTCAATTATTAAGCGATAAGCCTATAGGCTAGTCTGTATTTCAAGCATCAAAATTGCATGACTGCTGGTATTTGCATTATTCTATCGCTGTAGTATGCTAAATACGATAGGCATTATTTGATCCTAATATGAAAAATCTGTAAAGAATATTGTAACTGGAATCCCCAAAATAATAACGTCCTATCTCTATCGGAACAAGATTCACACGACATAATTCCAAAATCACTTAGTCGCTATTTCCTATTTGTCGTAGCTTTCGATATTGATTATTATTCATTTAAAATCATAATCAAAGCCTCATCCTCATTGGAGTCACTCAAGGCATCCTTGATTAAGGCAGCCGCCGATATTGACATGGACCTCGTTCGTGCTGCGATAGACGACTGGCCGCGCAGAATAAAGGTCTGTATTCAAAATCGCGGGGGTCATTTTGAATAAACTTTATTACCATAAGAATCTATGTTTTATTAAGTTCATTTTTGCTATATAAATGTTTACATAAATAATAAACATGTCTAAATTATTTCATAGTGCACATGTGACAGAACTTATGACCTGACTATGTATATATATATGTCACCGGAAAATAATACGATCCGCAAGTTTATAAAAATCCTATTTTTTTTTTTGCAAGTTTATAAATATACTAACCTAACCTTACCTAACCTAGCCTAATATAATCTAGAAATTTTCTTATTATTTGTGTCACTTTGGCTCGCTGTTATGGCAAAAATTCTTGATAAAAAATAAACAAATAAATAAATAAAAAAGTCGCATAGGATTCTTAAGATCAAATTAGTTTAAGCAGTACTTAAATGTTTTAATTTATTGCGAATAACTCAGAATTAGAGAGCAATTATTTCTATTTTCATTTCAAAGCTTTTTCTTGGGTTAAAATGTGTCTACCTTTCTGCGCCGCTACGAAGATACGGATTATTTAATTTATTTATGATTCATCACTATATACATATGTCACAAACCTAACTAATAAAGGTATCTTATTGAAGTAAACTTCTTAGAGGACTTTCGGATGAGGCAAGGATGTGGTGTAAAATTAATAGAATTTGTGTAGAATGTAAGTCAATTATATGTTATCTATATTTTATAATAAGCAGTATAGGTAGTGAGTTCCGGAATGCACAAAATGGCGGGTGCATAAACAAAAAAAACTTGTTTGTTATATTTTTAGTTATTCTTCGCCGTTTTTTCTCATTTCTTATTTATTTATTCGGTTTTTATTTATGTATGTGGTTCCTGTTTTCACTTCTAACACATGTAAGGTGCTGCTGCCTTTGTATTTTACTCAAAGTAACTGCTTTTATGTATTATTTAATATAATGGGTTGCCTAAATGATATCTATTACACGTTTAGGTTGGAAGTGATGATTTTTCTTAAACTTCGAAACTCTAAGCATATTTCACAAAAACTTTTCAATCTCTTCTCCGTCACTTTCCCAATTTGTTACTTCCTACCAAGCGAAGACTTGACAAACCAACAGCAGAGTGTCCGCCCGTTACGAAGACACCAAAACTTTTCTTAATAAATGTACCAACATCAATACTATTTTATCGCCGCGGGGTCATCACGAAGCTGTAGCTGAGGGGATGGGCTAGCCCCCTGTCAAGCAAACTGGTGCATTGAATGACTGACTAAACATGGGCACTACTCTGCCTCTGCCACCCCGTATTGCAAAAGGTGTTACGCCATGTTGCTATGTAATCAGTAATCACGAAATACGGACAGGTACAAAGAAATATAGTTAAAGAATACTCCGTGTTACCATAAAAAATATTAAACAGAGTTCAACTTCTAAACAAAACAAATCTATGACTATGTTTTTAAACAACTGTTGAACAGTAGTTTATTTTTTGTGGTAAGGCCCTCACGGGTTTACCTCTAACCTTTAGATTAGACTATTGGTTGGTTAAACTCTCACCATGTCTATGCATCCGCTCCCACCTCACTAAGATAACGTCATCATCTAGTAAACACTACCTCACAACAATGGTTAATTAAATAAAAGCGTTTAAAACAACAATTTGTAACTTTGTCATTTAATTAAACTAGTATGACTTAGCAATTTTAAAACTACGAGGAGCTGACTTGCATTATTTTTACTAACATGCACTTTTCGCCTATCCTACTTTATAATCTAAAATGGTTGAAACTTTATTTTTTACTAAACATACACTTTCCGTATCCTACTCTTGTAATCGAACATGATTAAAAAATATTCAAAGAAACCCTAGCCCTGCAGGTAGATAAAGGCACAATAGTTTAAAAAATATATTTCAAGGTATTTTGTATACTGTTGCTATTCATTGTAGTTTGTTTAGCTCTAACAAGCAACATGTTTTAACTAAATCTGAAAAATATCTACAGACTTGTTCAGTCAAAATTACCAAATCGAAATCTGAAAGCCAGCAACTTGAAAACGTAAATTAGATTATCATAAAATAAAAATAAAAGAGCGTTGTTTTGTTGTTCTTTAATGTTCAAGCTATCGCTCAATTACATTTTTATTCCTTCATTTTATCTTCCGTCCACGTACCGCATCCATCCTAGGTTTGTTGAAAAAAAACTTTAAAGATAAGCTCGCCTTTGTATGTATAGTTATTTAGAAGTTTTATTTGTTTGTGTATTGTGTTGTGTAAGCGTTTATGTAAACCATAAATCTTCACGTTTATCTTCCCTAATGCCGTTCCTCTGCTATCTATTATTGGTGTTAGCACGTGCAATGGTAACAATAAAGCCACACGATAAAGGACATGAACAAGTTTAACAAACTTCCGGTCTGGTTTCGTTTGTCGTGATGTTCTGTTGTTCACAACGGTAGCTCGTAATGTTAAATTATCTCTTGCTTTTTGTCTCGAGTTAATGTAAGATATAAACATAAACATAGAACATATACAGCCGCTTACTGCTAGAATAAACTTACTTATTTGTGAGTTAATGAGTTCCACACTTCAACTTCAACTCAGTCCTGTGTAACCCGCGTCATTTGTTTTCCTGCTACCCTTGTTATGACATCGGACTTCTCTGGCATCTTTGGCCTCCTCTTGGAGTCAGGTAAACCAGTGTTGAGTATGCTCAACAGTGGTTTACCTGACTAGCTGATGACGTAAAATGAGTTTCTATGAACAGGTATTGGTTATCATATTTATATTTTATTTTGTAGAGACCTTCAGGCAGCGTGGTCCTGACGGTCGGCAGAACCTTAATTAAATGCATGCATGTTAAGTTAAAAGTTAAGTATCATGAAATTTTATAAAATCATATAAGATTTCGCTTTTAACAACAGTCTTACTAGCTCTTTAAAGCTTCAGGGACCGAAGAGGTGTACTTGTGGCGTTATGAAACGAAAGAGTAGGAACTCTAATTGACTGCCCATTTATATTGAACACTTCCGTTTCCTTTGTTGTCGAGCAACGAGGCTGTTATTTTCGGTTCGGTTAGTAAATTATATACTCTTTGACTTCGGTCTTATCACTTCCCTTGCTTCGTGTTCATGTCTTGTAAATATATATACCAGTGCGTTATGCCGTAGTTAGGCTGTCGTCAGGTTCCCTAAACACTGCCTACAAATGTTGCTGCTACTTTGTTCAACATATCAGTTTGGCGAACATGCTGCTTACGAATTGAGCACCCGGCCGCCAGAATTCGAATCTGCAACGTCTCGGTTGCAAGGCGATTGCTCTTCCTCCTTAGCTGTCTAGGAAAATGAATCTTCAGACCGAATTCATCAATGTTAACTAAACAAAACAAACAAACATACCGTCACGCCTTTTCCCACATGGGAAGGTGCATAAGTTCGCGCCAAGTTTATTTGATTTTGATCGAGCTGAAAAATGAAGATCTTTATTTGTACATGAAAAATACATAGGAGAAAAGTGGCACTAGTCCCACATTATGTTTCCCTGTGTCGTGGGTACTAGGCTCTATCAGAATAACACATTAGGGTACATGTAAAAATCAAAGAGAGTTAAGTATTTATGTAAATGCTATATAAAACTAACTCACGAATGTGAATCTTAACTAATTATAAAACTAGATTACACCGCTGTACTTATGTTCTAGTTGTGGTTATGTATTGTGCAAAGAAAATGAGATAATTAAATGATAATACAAGACAGTATAAGTTTATTCAACATGGATTGCATGTGGCAGGTATGTATAATCATGGTAAGTTTTTTTTAATTTTGGTTAGGGATACTTATAGCAATATTTCTGTTGAAAACATGTTAGACGTTGTTGTCTAGGTACTGTAGGTAGTTATATAAACAAACGAGCAAAACAGGAAGACTCGTCATCTTGACCAATAGGTCCTCGGCGCCATCGTCATCTAGACCCATAAGCGACATGCTGATTAACTTTTTGAGCTGGTGACTGGATCGGTTAATCCTGTGTCTGTCCGCCTGGAGTATTGTTGTATTAGTCTGGGGGCGATGGCGTCAAAGTGTCTCCGGGCAAATGCGCTGGTGCATGTTTAACGGACAGCGGACGGTCCTTTTAACTTGAATGGGTAGACTCAACGCCTCCTTGCAGTGGTATCTCAGAAGGGACTGAAAAACAAAAAACTTCCTCAGCGAGTTGACATTTTATATGGTAGAGATAGTGCGACTTTAAGTAATTCATAATTCTTTATTGCACACAAATATTTAAAAAGTTACATTAAAAGAAAATTCATGTACAAAGGTGAGCTTATCTTTAAAAAGAGATGTCATCCAGCAAACCAAGGCATTGCTGGAATTGGTATCATAAAAGGGTAGGCAGTGCACAATAATTATTATAACTAAAATGCCTAGGAATAAATTACATACTTACCTATAAAATACAGATAGGAAATATAAAATAATTATTATAAAATACCGATACATAAACTTTACATATAATAATATAAATACAATAGCTTTTACGAAAGAGAGGGGTAGTGCTCTTTAATACGTTTTTTAAAAGAGAAAAGAGTGGGACCGTCTCTTATAGTGCAAGGAAGTGCGTTCCAGAGTCGGGTAACCTATCGGGTTAAGTACTGATCTCTGTGCACGCTCAAGTTTTAGTACTTAGATGTGACTTGCGGCACCACCCCGAGCGCAGACACAATAGCCTAGCATGCACTAGCGTACAATAGCTGTCACCTCTGTATCTCTCACCACACCTTATCCTACGCGAGAGATAGAGGTCACAACTCGCTCACAGCTAAAGAAACTTGTCGCGGCCTGTACTATTAACGCGAAATTCCTATAGACCTAATTCGACCGAAATACCACTCGCCCTTTTCTGACGAGTGTACAATTACCTAATCCCAAGAACATGTTTGCTTTCCTTCACCGAAAAATATCAGAGGGCCGGGCCTTTTATTAAGTAACTTAATATACCCAACCGCCACTCGCCCCGTCAGGGCTCTTCCATACCAGCGCCCTAAAATAATATTAAAATGGGAACTAATGAAATAAAAGTAACAGAATATAATAATAAAAATCGGCATTGTATAAACCCAAAACGAAGTAAAACTTAATATTAAATACATTTTGTTTGGTTTCGGGGGTTATGCCGATGCCGATTCAGTTTAAGATAGTCTTAAGGTGATACGAAAATATGTATGCAAAATGAGTAAGAATGTCAACGAAAGTGACAGCATTAATAACTTCCATATAAGAAAGAAAAGCGCAAACAATGCGCTCGGCTCAAACTAAAATAAAGTAGCGCCAAACCACATAAAAAAATGTTTATAAATAAATTACGCTATTTTGTTAAAAGTATTTTCAATGAGAATTTACGAATATATAATATCCACATTTTGAATACAATTCCGCAATGAAGTTAGTTAGGATTTCAGAATTACAGGAAAAAATTAAACAATTTATAGGTCTTTTCGTAATTCAGTGAGAATCTTAATTAACTACTCAACTAACGTTAGCCCAATAAATAAATCTGTATATGACTTTATAGTGGAGTAAATTGATTCGAAAAAAAACCCATTTTTTTCGTATCGCCCTAAATAAAGCCCATTATGGTGTATTGTAATTGTAATGGTTACCATGGTGACGTTCATGTTTTGGTCCTAATTTGAATTGCTATAGGTTGTAGTGACTCCCTGTCCTAGATCGCTAGTTTGTAGATCTTTCGAGAATATCGTTCGAATACCTATCTCAATTCCCGGCGTTCGATGAGGACTTGGCAATGAAGGAGAAACCAATGTGTCAAAACGAAGAAGAATGGAGGCAAAAATGTCAGGTTATGAATGTTTATGATGTGTTTGTGACTTTACTGCTTCTGGTTCCCATGATCCGCGGTATCCTAGTGTATGGCCAGAAGCAATGTATATTCCTGTATATAAATAGTTTTATCTACACACGTATCATAAACCCTCTTTACTGTGTCCAAAAACCACACGTTACGACCAGCATAATGATAAACTTCTTAGAAAAAACTCATTTCTTATCTGAATATTGATAAATTATGACCATAATGTACCAAAATTTGTCATATTATGATATTCAATATTCGAACGCCGACGCCCGCCTGCGTGCCGCCCCGTCTTGTCTTTGAAGTTCGTACTACTGAACAAGCTCAACAACTGCAGAGCAATGATCAATGCAACAATGCCAGTCGAACACGCGGTTCCTGAACACATCAAAGAGAGCTTATGATATGTGTGTAGATAAACTAGTGTAGGTAGTGTATGTAACTGTACATAATGAGGCATTACGTAGCAGTCACATAAACTACTATAATAATAATAATAATAATAATACCTTGGACACTATTTACACATATTGATCTAGCCCCAAACTAGGATTCCCCGTATCTTGGGTACTAGACAACGATACACATACATAAATAGATAAAATATTATACTTAGATAGATAAACAACCATGACTAGGATATAAACATCCGTTCTCGTCAAACAAATATTTGCCCCCACCGGGACTCGAACCCGGGACCCTTGGCTTCGTAGGCAGGGTCACTGCCGACTCGACCATTATAATGTTTTATCAATTGCGTGCGACCCTATTTGTTCTTTTTTATTATTTTTTTATAATACCATCTGATCAATTGGGAAAGTCCAAATTGGTTACTGTTTGCACATTGGGACTTATCGACCACGTTGAGTCGATAGCAAACATTGTTTTCGTTGCGGTTCAGGCAGCGAAAACAAACCCTCCCAAATTTTTGTTTTTGTTTCAACGGCTTTATAATTAACCGATTCACTGTGTTGTTTTCTGATTGTGGTACAATAAAAATGTTTAGGGAAAAATGTATAAACCGAAAATCTATTGATAGTTTAACTCTGAATTCAATAACACAAACTAACGAACTGAAAGCTTGGATTATGAAACCCGACAGCTCTCTTTTTTAATAGTTTCGTTACGACTGTTCATCGTTAAATGACACATTCAAACATACTTCCTGTTCTTCGGGGTAGTACGAAGAGTCTTGAGATACAAAATATCTCATACTCATATACGTACAAATCCTGACGGATGGAAAACGGCGTCTATCCATTACTTACATTTCCACGTTCATTAGCATAACAAAAACCACTAGTTCCGCAAACAAACCATTCCACCACGAGTATAAAACTCCACACATCATCTGCGCCGGGAAGTTATAAAAGGTTAGTCTCTAAATGTATTCCGGCCAGTAATTTATGTTCTAATATCAGGTGCTACGGTAGTCGGGACGTGCTGGCCAAGAATTCCAGCCGAATGGTGCAAGATACAGGAATTGTACGATTTAAGGAATCAGGAAAACCTCGTAGGTATTCAATAGTCGTTTGTTGGGGAGGCGAAATTGCCGATTAGGTTAGTGAACTTTGGGTGGTTCGTGGTTTTTTGTTATGATGATACCTATTCTAACGAGAAACCAAATAAACTAAGAGTGTCACCAATTTTTCATAGGGAATGCAGAGGCATAATTAAGTATTTTGCGTGACAAGGGGCTTGTCCATCGCCGCAGCTATGAAGATGTGTAATGTAGATTTCTTAACATGAATTTCAATTATTAAGCGATAAGCCTATAGGCTAGTCTATTTCAAGCATCAAAATTGCATGACTGCTGGTATTTGCATTATTCTATCGCTGTAGTATGCTAAATACGATAGGCATTATTTGATCCTAATATGAAAAATCTGTAAAGAATATTGTAACTGGAATCCCCAAAATAATAACGTCCTATCTCTATCGGAACAAGATTCACACGACATAATTCCAAAATCACTTAGTCGCTATTTCCTATTTGTCGTAGCTTTCGATATTGATTATTATTCATTCAAAATCATAATCAAAATCAAAAAGAGTTTATTTCCATAAGAAACACATAGGTAACATTTGGAGAATGTCAAATCTCAAACTAACACATGTTTAAGGTACAGGGAAATATAGATCTCAATTTGAATTCCGTCACCTCAATGTTTTAGATGCGGGAGGCAAAGAGGTGACTAGAAACCTCCAGCTTTATACCATTTACCCATTTACCCATAAAACATATGCCTCAGTTTTTTGTCATCGCAAAACAACACTACGAAACTTGATAATGCAGACGTTAGAACCTATTTTGTAACTCAAGCCGATTCCAGCGTTAACTCTTGCCAGCAGCATTAATTTTAAATCACTGTAGAGAATGTTCGCATTATTCACCTCTGGTTAGGACCAGCCCACAAGTATATAACAGGCAGGCCGAATGCGCCGTGGTATGGAATTGAAAATTTATGAAAACAACAAGATTCCCTCTGAGCCCTCCATTTTGCAGGCATTTCTCTATCAGTTGAGGTAATACAGTGACACTTGCTCGTTATTTTAGTATCGTGGGTACCCGGTTGTTAAATTTGGGATTGGATTGGTAAAAATATAAAAAAGATGTAGAGTTTAAAATTTAATCGATATTTTGACAGTTGACTTGCTTGATTTGAGCGGGATTAAATTTATTGTTTGGCTTATTCATAAATTCTTATTCAAACACCCCTACTCCTGCTTGTGACTGCGGCTATCGCAGTTTTATGCTAGTAGTTGATAAACAAATAATACTTTTAGGCCACGCACATATTTTCCTCTAAGAACTGTTTCAGCTTGGAATTAGCCATATACAGCTTATAATCCTTGTGGTCGCTATCTTCATCCTAGTCCAGCTTCAGTAGCCTTTTCTCATGTACGTTTATGATAACTACCAGAACCTTCATCTCAGCCAATCTAAATAGCCCCTCTGGGTCATCTTTTCCATTCCCCATTATTGCTACAAAACTTTTTTCTGTTTACGTTTTAAACTTACGTTCAGGTTTGTTCTCTCCTGCCTGCATTCACATCCGTTCTAATACAGTCTCCTCATAGCCAACGTGAGCATGATAGTAATTACCGGTGTGACAATTTGGGGTATAACTTTTGGTTTTCATTTATTGACACCATTGCCGAGCCACCAAAGAGTCCATAAGGTATACGTAAGCGAAGTAGCAAGATGAAACCAAAACCAGGTCACACTAATAGTCCAGGAGGCTATTTCGTGAGTCACTCGAGTGCGTCAGATAAAGCTATGGGAGATACCTTACATACCCTGTTTAGTAACTCCACCAAGTAGAGCCGCACCGTTAGGGCTACAAAAAATAAGTCCCTACATGTGGGTATTACTCGAGCGAGAGATTGAATTAATGACATGCTGTAATAAATCTGACAACTTGAGCGTAACGCGAGTGACCTTTTTATGAACTTTATGACCCACCCACTCCCTCAATAATTCCATCAATAGGTTGCTCGAGCCTGTACTGAAACCCTAAAGTTATTATGGATCATAACGGATTATTATTGAATTCTACGATGTCCCGTAAACGAATTGATGCCCCCGATTTTAACAACATTAATGGATGTAGCTAATCTTTAAAGTAGTTTTTCCTGTTATTTGAAGCGTCCGTGGCTTAGCGGTATTCGCACATCGGAAACGATCGTGCGGATAGCAACATCTGGCCGAGACGGGTACTGGATGGGTGTCCGTTTCTATGTGGAATTTGTTTCTGGCGCTTCCATGTTTCGGATGACACGCTAACCTGTAGGTCCCGGCTTCTATCGCTAATCGGTGGTAGTAGTCGTTAAGCTGGTCAGAATCCTTTATAAGGCAGCTTGAAAACATATGACAGTCGGGTTGGCCACTAGCCCGACACCCCTCCATCCACCCGCACTGAGCCAGCGTGGTGGAGTATGGCTCAATCTTGCTCGTATTCGAGTAAAGGCCCGCGCCCGTCGGGACATTATTGGGCTACGTTATTATTTATTATTCCTGTATGTATTTATATACATCCAAGAGCAATAAATAGGATTTATCATTATGTTTTATTGCATTTCTGGATACCTCCCATTGCGAAATAACCCTTTCGTATGATCTGAACTACTTAGTCACAGGCTGGTAATAAAAACGATTTGAACAGTTTTATATAAGCGATCGTTTTCCATATTTTATTCAAGATAACGGCCCTTACCATTAAAAGTAATACTTGGAGAAATATTACGCTCATAAATCAGTTAGGAGACGTTTTAGGAGCCTAAGGTTCCTATGTCTTAGGCGTGTTGTATTTAATGCGATATAGATACAATAAGACGGACATTAGTTAGCCATGAGGTAAAATCCACATACTAAGTTAAGTTTATCTAAATGCCGCTGTTATTTAAACAGAGATAGTGCCTACATACAACATGACTTTGAGCGATCCAACTTTAGTTGACATTTGACCCTTCGAGCGTTATTTATTAATCTCTCGCGCTTGAGTTCGCATCGTATACATTTTGTTTTATTTGTATTTCCGAAATGGGATACCAGAGCTGCAGAGTCGCATAAGGATCCCATGCCACTTTCCTTTAGGTAGATTATGACCGCTTCCCATTCCGTCAGGCTTTTCATTTCCGTGCCGATTCGGCAAGTTCCCATTATGACAAGGTTCTTGATGACAAGTTTCCATTTCGACCACATTTAGCATGTTGACAAATTCCTAATTTGACCACACCCAACATCGACCGCTTCCCATATCGTCAGTCAGATTAACGTCTATAAGTCAAGGGAGAACACCCACCCACCACCATTTTACCAAACCAAACTTCTCTCTATACTTAATAACTCCTGCCCACGAGTTTCAAGGTTAACCTTAATGATGGGTGATTGTGAATGATTCCAATATCCGGATGGTTTAGTACTACAAATATTAAGATTGGAATCCAAAAACAATCGATAAGTAACTAGTTTTCAAATTAGAATGATACCGCTAGTTCATTGATTCAGTTTGCCATACAAAATTGAGCATTTTCTCGGACGATACAGTCTACTTAAAGTCTATATTCGTATTTGTAGTTACTGATTTGCGAACCGCTGGTTCATGCATTCCGTTTGCTACACAAAATTGAGCGTTTTTCTTGTACATTAAGGTTTACTTTTAGTTGATAGCAATAACTACTTATTCGCGTCACTGCGTAACCATAGTAACGTGGTGGCGCCATTCACGCTCATGCGCATGCATGGGTTTTGTCACTCTCTATCCCCCGCCACCCCCACTCCCGCTGATCATGTCCTAGAATACAGTCGCGCACAAAATATATCTAACATTCCGCCCGTTGTCGTGCGAAACCAGGTCCCTCTCCATGAAATGACGGATGAATGAGTTTAAATATCTACAAGTCGGCAATTTAGACAAAAGTGATTTGTCTATTTATACGCATTTTGCAATTTGCAAGGGAAAACACTGCGGTAGCTTAGATGAAGGGTAAAGGGGGTGAGAGAAGCGAGGCCCCCTTTATCCTTCGTGTTAGGTTGAATATGTAAGAACAACAAAATCAACTTAAATTTTTGTACTTTCGGGATTCCGTACATTTGGGATTTCAAACTTTCGGGTAAACAGACATTCCGTGTTTTAATTTTCGGGATTCCGTACATTCGGGACATCATATTTTTGGGTAAACAGACATTCGGCATTTTAATTTTCGGGATTCCGTACTGTTCGATTCCAAATCGATATTCGATCGATGGTTTCTGAACGGTCATTTTTAATTTGACGTTAGCTGTCAATCTGGCAGTTTTGACAACTGACAGACGAAAGCCCTCGCAATGTAAACGCGTTTTGGTTAGGGGTTGAAATTAAATCGCAGGGCATCTGGAATGTATTCGGGATTCCCTCAGGATTGTTAATATAGCTGAGTGTGCCGTTGTCTCTCGAACCAGATAAAGTTCGGATTTTCGTGCCCGATTTGTATTTACCACGTAGAACATAACCTGTGTTGCAAAACTGTGCTCATTGAAGCTGGCCCGCCAGTCATACCTGGTTGGCTGAAGAACCTGTCTACCAAGAAGAGCCTAGGGTGCACCCGGGCCTTGCAGAGAGACAGGAGGTTGACGGGACCGAAGCACAGACCAGGTTAGATCTACCCCACATAACTTCAGCTCGGTGAATCGCCGACGTTCAGCACTTCTTGGCACCTGATCGTCACGCTACCTCGTAGCTCATGGGCCCCTACGAGGTCATTAGGTGCTGAGAAGCCTGAACACGTACATAGTCCTTATGAACTTAGGTCTTTTCTACTTTGGTATCATAATACGTATACGTTTTCATTACATTAGCCACCGGTGGAAATGCGGTGCTGATAAACATCCAGTGCTACGACATAACAGCGCTACGTATTACTAAAGACTGTGCTACGAAACTGTACTACGCGACTCAACCGAGCTGACAACACGTTTCTTCCGTTGCACCAGCCAAGTTTTAGCTGTACGAGTACATTAGTATTGATTCTTCGATTGTATTCTTCAAATGATTCTTCAGGTTTGTAGATGATTAACTAATCTTATAAAAAAATAAAACAACATACAACGATTTTACCGATCACCATCTATACAAAATACTGAAATTTTTTCAACTACAGATAAAAGTCAACTTGTAATCATTCAAATCGTTCAAAAATATTATTATGATGGGCAAATGAATAAAGACTTAAAACCAAAGAACACAGACAAAAATAGTGATGATTATTTTGACCTGACTGCAGAATATGGTCTGTTGCCAACTCACAGATTGCTTACAAGAGTAAACAATTGCCTAGATCATAGCCTATTATTAAAATAACCACAACCTACATATACCATGGTTCTTGAAACCTCAATAACAGATCATTCAGCAGTGGCAATTAATCTAAAAACTAAAGCACCAAAAACATGAAATAAATAAAATTAAAAGAAAATTATGAACATAATTAGAGAATTAAAAAACTCAAACTTAAGTGACTCGACCATTCTTACTAGCCGCAATGAAGCTGACAATATGACGGTGAATATATTTCATAAACTATAAAGAAAACGCGATCTATCACACAAACCGAAAGTTAAACCATGAATGACTACTGGACTAATGCGATGTATTTCTGTTTCTATTTCTATTAGAAATAGGATAAAATGCACTACCAGACAATCATATACTGGCCTTGGCTTAGCGTCGATACATAAATGTATGTAATATCCTTTTGAAAAAATCTAAACCGCTTATAAATTTAAAGAACTGAAGATAGCTTCAAATAGTTCTAAGAACAAATGGAAAACAATAAAATATAACTAATAAAGATAAAACAAAAGAAGCAACACAGAACTCTTAGAACTTAAATCCAACACTGTCCAGTCACTACAGTTCATCAACTTTTTTATAACCCTTTGTTTACAACAACCAACCTCCTGAGATAATAAAACCCGACTCAGATTTCTGAAATAAACGCAATAAATTATTTTTTAAATCCAAGCACATTTGTGCTTATGGAAACCGATGATTCTCAAGTTGAAACAATAATACTTAATCTCAAGACAGATTGCGCCATTGGCTGGAACGAAATATCTACAAAAAAAAATTAAAATAGTCAAGGATACTTATAAACTAAATGTAGAAAATGGGTGTCACAGGTATCACCCTAAATATTTTTAAAGACTATGTCAGAAATTGAGTTCAACGTATAAAAAACGATAGCATGTTTAGCAGTGACAGAGAAGAGATAGCTTATGGAGTTAGAGTAGTGTGCTACTTCAATGCTCTTTGCCAACATTAACTCAAACTCAAGCTATTTTTTTTATTACTCTAGAAATTTACAAATATATAGCAAACGCCATTTTTTGCCTCTTAGCTACATTGGACTACTGTGGGAGAAGAACGTCTAAGAAACTCCTACAGATTGATTTTTAAACATGAACTAGCCTAGATAACATAGCAGAAGTTCGTGAGCATACTGAGTCGGAACTAGGAATTATTGCATCTTGTCTCAAATATAATCTCCTGACCCTGAATATGTCTAAGTAAAAATATTTCACTTTTTCGATCATAAAAAATGGTCAACCACCCCCAGACTGTGCCGACCGTACAATATCCACTCCGGAAGCCCGCCTGCTCTACTGGCTGGTATCCATCTAGCACAGGAGTCAGTCTAATGCACAGGACCTTAGAAAACAGCTGGGATAGAAGGCTGATTGGTCGGTAGTTCTGTAGCAAGCTCGTATCTCCTTTCTTATGCAAAATTGTTACTATGGAAATTTTCCAGACGTGTGGTGTCAAGCTACTTAATACTACTGTGTTGAAGAGCTCTACCAGGACTCCTAAAATGGGTTATCCTCCCGCGTGCAGGATTTCCACTGTAACAACATCCTCACCAGAAGCCTTTTCTCTTTTAATTTGACCCAATTTCTTAGAATATTAGTTTCTTTTTTATACATTGCTTCTGGCGCCACACAGGGTACTCTGGTTCGTTGGGACCAGACACAGTGACATTCATATAAATATCCAAGACCTGGGGTATTTCTTTCATCCTCCCCTGCTGGGATTCGAACCCGAGACCTTTCGCATGGGAAGCATAGTCTATAGCCGCAATGCCTTAGAGGTCTTTATTTATTTATTTATTTTCTACTCATGACCCGGATTAGCTCAGATCAAGTAAAATCGAATCATTTCTGAAAGAATTAATTATTAACGAGCTCAAACCAGGCACTCAATACGAACCGTAACGTGTATTCAGCCAATTTCCACCTTCTACAACATTTAACCACATGGTCCTTATTCCCTGACGTTGCTAAAGCTCGTTCTAAAAATTCATTGACATTCCTATATTAATCAAAATTGCAGGCTTAAACAAAAAATAAATTAATAATTTATCCTATGGCTAACTAATTCTCAAAGATGAGCCTGTCTCTAAAAAAAATTCTAATCTCGGGAAGAGAAAAACCTAGAGAGGGCAGAAAATTAAGTCACATTACTTTATTTTTATATAAAATGGTTTCCTGGTTAGTGTACGAGGATGTTTGAAAGATTTACAAAACTGTATACCGTGCCTTGCTACCCGTGGACAAAATAATATGCCTGTACATGGTAGAGGCAGACTGGTAGAGTCTACCACGACATTTGAAAAGAGGAGTTGTTTTGTATACCGTGTCTGAATAAGCCCCCGAACTTCAATCTGCGCTGGTAGAATATTTTCTCTTTTAGCCGCCGCGGTCGGTGAGTTTGCATCATTGATGCTGTAATTTGTGGGATGTGTTGATTCGGGGAAGTGTGTTCCAAATTAACGCTTTCGTGATGCCTACTCTACATAATGTACTCATGATTTCTTTGTTGTACAATACAAAGATTAATAAAAATATACACATAACTACAGAACACTTTTAGAAGTAAAAATCTTACAAAGTCGTTTTTTTCTTGCGTCTAGCTTAGTTACTTGAATATCAGCTGTTCGAGAAAATGTATATATTTTCTGTATCTGCGACCATTAAGTTTCCAAGGGAAGAGAGAAGAAAAAGGAGGAAAGAGTATTATAATGATAGGTACTATTATTCCGAAAATTTTAGTTAGCTAATTAATTGAAAGTCACTCTGTTTTATAAGACCTCGAAGTTTTGGTTATTACCAACTGCAACTTCAGTCAGTTACATCCCGACATTGCACATCAATTGATGTAAACTATAAACAATCACACCATTCAATTTCAAACAAACCAGTTCCGCTAAAAGCCAACGACTAAACTCTTCCATTGAATTCGGTACAGTACTATCAAACGCCTTCTAGTTCTGGTGGTTCATTGTATCCAACTAGCTTTCAATTTTCGTATGTGCCCAAAACATCTGTTCCGTTCACTCGCTAGCTTCTACCATAGTCTAATAAACAAGGTTTTTTAATCACCAGAGATTAAAAATAAAACATTCGTATTTATATGTTGGCACATACATACAAACATACTTTGCTTATGGCGCCATGCTAGAATCGTGTTGTGGGAACCCGAAACAGCGCCAAGACCCAGAGTTTTCTTTTACTTCCATGCAGCAGAAAGTTCGGTTATTTTTCATCATACACTATTGCTAACACGCGTGTGATGATGTCGCCTTGAAATATTTACGTGAACCGAGTAGATAACCTTATTCCTTTTACCATGTCGTCTACATCAATTTACTGGACGCAGTCCACGAGTTCGGTTTTCCATCTAGTTCCGCGAGTGCAGCGAAGCCATATGTTTCTGCATGAGGGCGATACAGTCAGCATCAGTTGTATGTGAGCACGCAAGGTATTCAAATAGATCTACACATCTACGCAACGAAAGTGTCAAAATGATATCACCAGTCATTTTGACGCTAAAATCATTTTATCTACACACGTATCGTATACCCTCTTTACTGCGTCCAAAAACCACACGTTACTACCAGCATAATGATATACTACTTGGTAAAAACTCATTTCTTATCTAAATATTGATACATTATGCCCATAATGTACCAAAATTTGTCAAATTATGACATTCAAATTTCGAACGCCAACGCACGCCTGCGTGCCGCCCCTAGTTTGTCTGTGAAGTTAGTACTACTGAACAAGCTAAACAACTGCAGAGCAATGATCAATGCCACAATGACGGTCGAACATGCGGTACCTTAACACATCAAAGAGAGCTTATGATAGGTGTGTAGATAAACTAGTGTATGTAACTGTACATAATTAGGCATTATGTAGCAGCCACATAAACTACTATTAAAACTCAAATAAAGGCAGAAATTGCGTCATAGCATAGGCTTGCTGTGCCATTATGCTGAGTCTGAAGCTCGTGATTATTATGAGACCCTGCAGCAGCTACCTCTTATTGAAATTGCAGGCAAGAGTACATACATTATTGAGGATCTTTAACAATAAATACGCAATACAGGCACAATTGATTTGCGCTTTCTATAATTACAAAAGACGAAGAATAATCATCTACCGTTGACGCGGATCCGGGGAACTATGAAGGCTCGTGAAAATGTTGTTTAATTAACCTTAGAATTCTACATTCTAAAGGCGTTCAAACCGACTAACTAACGAACTAAGCTGACAGCAAGGTGCAGTTCCGTAGCCGACCACAACTGTAGACGACGTGCCGCGTGGGCGAGACAGCAAGTTTGATAACCTAGACTAGGGCTTGCAATTTACCACCGTTTTCATAACCGGTGAATTGGTCGGAAAAATGAGTTTTTATTGGTTTACCGGTTTTACTGGTGATTTGGTTAAGCCTCATTTGTGGGAAAGGAAACACTGGATATACCTTAGATGCTTACTAGCTAACCAATCAAGTTGAGAACTTTAAATTTTGCATTACAATACCTGTTTATTTCACCTGGCGATGGTCTCATCATCATTTCACCTGATGATAAACCTTGTAGTGTTATGCTACTAACATGCTATTCTTGCTTTTCATGCTTTCATGTTTTTCAGCTGGATACTTGCTGAGCTGTACAGTCTGATATTGGGTATCACCTTTATTTTCATAGGACCCTGTAACGTTTTAAACCATAAGAACACATTAACAAATCATTTTCGCTCTGCATTTTCATGCTATCAGCACTTCTAAATCGATAGCGAAGGGGTTTACCTTTGGTGACCTTGTATTTGGCTTTCTCCAAAACTCTGCAATCTCGGGCTTCGTGCGCGCTGGTGAGCTACCCTTTTTCCTTTCGCTGTTATGTAATTTTGGCTATGTGAACTTGTTAAATTTTATATTACGAGCCTGAAACCAAACTTTGACATTTGTTGACGTCTTTGTTTATCTGGTTGTCATGGCAATGTCCATTCAAACTCGTTAGCGGTCTGATAGGTTTGCTTCAATACTTTTACAAAAATACTTTTTCTCTTGGCCACTCACAAAAATTACGTTAAATTTAAATAATTTTTAGAACTCTCCAAAAAGGGTATAAAAGCGGAAAATTTCGGAAATTCTGGAGTCTCACGTCAGCTTCTGAACTAGAAGTACCACTTAAAGGCCTTATCCCGGGGTCGCACTACCCCGGGATCCTGCGAGCCTTCAAACTCCCTCAAACTTTCAAACAATCCTTCAAACAACGGGATCCTGCGAGCCTTCAAACTCCCTCAAACCTTCAAACAATCCTTCAAACAACGGGATCCTGCGAGCCTTCAAACTCCCTCAAACCTTCAAACAATCCTTCAAACAACGGGATCCTGCGAGCCTTCAAACTCACTCAAACCTTCAAACAATCCTTCAAACAACGGGATTCTGCGAGCCGTGCCTACGACGCGATCCTGCGAGCCGTCCCTACAAAGGGATCCTGCGAGCCATAACTACAAATACGGCCGCTACCGTTTCTACAACGACGATTTCAACAACATCTACAACAACAAATACACCTGCATCCTGCTTCATCGGTCTCCTACTCTCCGTGTTCTCCGCTTCCTTCTTTCTATCCAGACATCTATCTGTATTTTATAAAACCTGTTTCACCTCATTCATCCTCATCTTCCTTTCATTTTTTTAAATTAATTCATTGTAAATAGCCCTAATAAATTGTCATTTCAAAATTTTATTCTGGTTGTTTTCTGTTAGGTTCTGGTTAGGTTCTTGTCGTCACACGACATTTTGGCGTCCAACGTAGAAGTTCTTCTCCACTCTTCATCTTTTCTGCGCTTTGTCTCTTTCCCTTTGATTTGCTTTCTCTTTCACTGGTAAATCTTTATCTATTCATCCTTTTCACATTTTCCAAATTCTAAAACAAAACTTCATCTAGTTTTTCAACTCATCTGGATTATATTTAGGCCTACATTAAAGTTACATTACTTCACTTCACTTCACTTCACTTCTATAACACTTGACTCTACACTTAACTATAACAATGGAAAGGGTTATTAAGTACGAATTCCTTTTCCAAATTCTAAAACAAAACTTCATCTAGTTTTTCAACTTATCTGGATTATATTTAGGCCTACATTTAAATTACATTACTTCACTTCACTTCACTTCTATAACACTTGACTCTATACTTTGCGATAAATATTTGAGCCTAAATATTTTTCCAAATTCTAAAACAAAACTTCATCTAGTTTTTCAACTCATCTGGATTATATTTAGGCCTACATTTAATTTACATTACTTCACTTCACTTCACTTCTATAACACTTGACTCTACACTTAACTATAACAATGGAAATTGGAATATTTTCCAAATTCTAAAACAAAACTTCATCTAGTTTTTCAACTCATCTGGATTATATTTAGTCCTAAATTTAACTTAAATTACTTCACTTCACTTCACTTCACTTCACTTCACTTCACTTCACTTCACTTCTATAACACTTGACTCTACACTTAACTATAACAATGACTCCACCTTCAACTGCAAATGACTCTCCATCACTTGACCTTCCTGCGGATCCGACTGTCATGGAACCTCCTCTTGTTTCTCAAACTTCTGTCCTGAAGGTGATACGAATCTTTATATAAAATTTTTGCATGTAAGTAGCATAAATTTTCTTAACTTCTATTAACTGTTAATTTGTATATATGTATATTCTTCATTTCAGACACATCTCGTTGGCGATGTGGCTGATCTCTGGCTTCGAGCTCTACCGCTCTGGCCGTTTTAATCTTAAGTCGTAGCGACTAAAGCTACCTTAGGATTAATTTGTTTATCTTTACCTCTACTTATTTTATTTTATTTTTTCCACGCAGGAGCGGATGACAACTCCTTAAGTAAGCCTGAATGTCCTTTTGAAAACACACTTTTAGAGTGGTAGTCATTGAATGTGAACTCCACCCTTACCGGAATGAAGATGATGAATGTAAGAGATGGTATATCTGATTTTACCTGGTGATGTCTGTTTCTGCAAAGCTGTGTTTTTATGGTTTATTTTTGTACATATCAAAATTTTTGCTGAGTCAAAAAATTTTCCAGGGTCGGGGGGAAAATGTAGTGTTATGCTACTTACATGCTATTCTTGCTTTTCATGCTTTCATGTTTTTCAGCTGGATACTTGCTGAGCTGTACAGTCTGATATTGGGTATCACCTTTATTTTCATAGGACCCTGTAACGTTTCAAACCATAAGAACACATTAACAAATCATTTTCGCTCTGCATTTTCATGCTATCAGCACTTCTAAATCGATAGCGAAGGGGTTTACCTTTGGTGACCTTGTATTTGGCTTTCTCCGAAACTCTGCAATCTCGGGCTTCGTGCGCGCTGGTGCGCTACCCTTTTTCCTTTCGCTGTTATGTAATTTTTGCTATGTGAACTTGTTAAATTTTATATTACGAGCCTGAAACCAAACTTTGACATTTGTTGACGTCTTTGTTTATCTGGTTGTCATGGCAATGTCCATTCAAACTCGTTAGCGGTCTGATAGGTTTGCTTCAATACTTTTACAAAAATACTTTTTCTCTCTTGGCCACTCACAAAAATTACGTTTAGTTTAAATAATTTTTAGAACTCTCCAAAAAGGGTATAAAAGCGGAACATTTCGGAAATTCTGGAGTCTCACGTCAGCTTCTGAACTAGAAGTAGCACTTAAAGGCCTTATCCCGGGGTCGCACTACCCCGGGATCCTGCGAGCCTTCAAACTCCCTCAAACCTTCAAACAATCCTTCAAACAACGGGATCCTGCGAGCCTTCAAACTCCCTCAAACCTTCAAACAATCCTTCAAACAACGGGATCCTGCGAGCCTTCAAACTCCCTCAAACCTTCAAAAAATCCTTCAAACAACGGGATTCTGCGAGCCGTGCCTACGACGCGATCCTGCGAGCCGTCCCTACAAAGGGATCCTGCGAGCCATAACTACAAATACGGCCGCTACCGTTTCTACAACGACGATTTCAACAACATCTACAACAACAAATACACCTGCATCCTGCTTCATCGGTCTCCTACTCTCCGTGTTCTCCGCTTTCTTCTTTCTATCCAGACATCTATCTGTATTTTATAAAACCTGTTTCACCTCATTCATCCTCATCTTCCTTTCATTTTTTTAAATTAATTCATTGTAAATAGCCCTAATTAATTGTCATTTCTAAATTTTATTCTGGTTGTTTTCTGTTAGGTTCTGGTTAGGTTCGTATCTTTACACGACAACCTCGAAGGTGGAAAAGGGATCTCAAGGATGCTTACTTGTAAAACCACCGAGTTTAAGCTTATTATATTTGTCATGACAATATCTGATCATTTTACCTGGCAATGGTCTCAAATCATCAGATGATGATGGAGCTGGAGCTCGGGAACGCGTGGAGGTATCAAGTTGAAATTAATATCGATTTCTCAGGTCTGTTGCCCCTTATCCTGTGAAAAATAAACTTCTAGGTCCATGCAATCAAAATATACGATTTTTAATATCGGAAATTTGCTGAATTTATTTTTAAGGTAGTCAAAACCTATAGGAATCATGACATTCAGCACGAAGCAAGGTATTATAGCACAGGTAAAGGAAACAATCCGAAAACTGTAAATTTGTACTTCTTGCGCGATTCCGCAAACTTGGTGCGTGATTCCGACTCGCTCTTATCCGGTTTTTTTAAATGTATCCCTCGGAAATCTGTCTGACTGGTAAACAGTATTCAGGGCGCAAATACAACGTACCACCGCTGTACAAAGACTAGAAATAGCCAGTGATTGAGTTCCGAAACGTATAGATGCCTTCACGTAAATAGAGAGCTGGATTCCATACAAAATGTATTGCAGCCAGAGTTCGATTTACGTCATGGCAACTTCTTTTACATACCTGCGAGTGCGTCCAATTTCATGAAAAAATAAAGTCGATTCCGATATACTCTTTGGTAAACGTAAATCTCACCACGGACATGACTGGTGGCGCGATAGATTGGTGTTACAAATGAACTCATTTATTGGAGAAATAGATATCACGCAAAACGTTTTAATGTAATGATCGCCAAAACTCACAAGATTGTAAGATCGTTATGTACCTACATTCACTTTTTATGATCTCTTATGAAGAAAGCCCATAACTCTACAAGCTTGGTAAAAAAATATGGCTTGGCGCGTCATGGTGTCAACAGCTTGATAATCGACGACCCCTGTGGGGCTGTGGTTGTGGCTCTGCCTACCATGCGAGAGGTCCTGGGTTAGGGATAGAGAAAATAAATCCCCAGGTCTTGGATGTTTATATGTGTGTGACGTCGCTGTTTCTGGTTCCCACGATACAGGATATCCTAGTGTGGGGCCAGAAGCAATTAATGTGCCTGTAGGTAAATGTTTATGTTTAGGTTTATCTATCTGTGCAACGGCCAGTAGCTGGGCTAGCTGTGATATCGATGTTTTAGAAGCTGTGCGCCAGCTTCAAATGGACGTTGACCAATCAGTGACGCAAGCAGGAATTAATACCAGGAATTAATACCAGAATGAAGTGTTCGAGCTCTGATAAAATTAACCTTATGGCATTGCACATAAGAGTCAGTGACAGTTCTATTCGCATACTTTTTCGATGCGTAATTATTCCTGCGTCCTTCCTTCCTATGAGCTGTTGTCTAACTTCACCACGACCCAACCCCGTTGTGAGGCATCGCGATTTTAAACCTCACGCCATGGTTATAAAATTCAAAACCTACAGCGGGAAAATGGCATCATACGATGCCGTGGGTCGTTGAGAGGATTGTAATTTGAATTTGACAGGAGTCGGGAGATGTTGACCCTTTATAGGGCTTTGTCAATATCTTGGGCCCCATAATTTCATTGGATTTGGACTTAAGTGGGTAGAACCGCGAAATGTTGTATATTTTTGTTTTCTTTTTGCTATCGTCATTTTTTTTGTAGCATGAATAATATTTGATTTATTGGTGTTTGTTAAATTTAATTGAATGGTACATGATATTTATTTTATTATATTTTCCAGAGATCCTACTTTTACTCCTATACAAAATTTATTTGTCCCTCTACCGATTTTGAGTTAAAAACTGCCAACACCTACAAAATAGGATGTCTACCCCGTATTTTTTATTGAGATGACGTTCTATGATATTTGCGCTACGAGTCTGAAAAAAGTTTGCGCCAATTAATAACTTGGATATTGTTTTTTATATTTCTAAACATTTGTCCACTTTTTAGTGTGTGAGTTACTTCATGAGTGTAACCGTCTTTTCTTCGACTAAGAAGAATAATCCGGACAATTCCATAACTCTTTTGAGTGGCCACACTATTGATCACGACATGGCAACAATAAAAAAACATAAACAGCCATTTTTTCTCGAAGGAAAAAGGATTTCTACAGCTTGATTCCAAGGTGAGAAGGCATGTTCTGTCTCACTTTTCTATGTCATCAAGCAGGTTTATTGTCACAAAATTAAATAAAACTGCTAATCATTCTGAGACTGTCCATAATAAAGAGATAATTTTTATTTTAAGTCAGCTGCCACGCTTTTTTTGTTACGAATGTTACGATGTGTTACGAAATGCGTTACGTTACAGTCATGACCAATTCATAAGTCTAGGCTACACTGCTCACTAACGTCAAAGTCAAGGTCAATATTGAATACACAATACTTTGATCTACTTACACAAAATATAAAGAAGTTTTTAAAGTTTCACTCACCAAACAGTGAAAATGATATTGTAATAAACGAACAAGAGGATAATAGTGGAGAACAAGAGGAGAACAGAGGGTAATAGTGCTGAAGGTGATGCAAATAGAACCAGGGAAAGAAAACAGGTACAAAAAAGGTGGGCTCGTCGAACACAAACCTTTGAAGATGCGATAAAAAACCGGTCAAGTGCGAGTCTAAATCGCGCACGAAGGGTTCCGAACCACCGTTCAATGGAAGCGATGGTGTGGAGTGAATAGTTTGGATTTTACACAGCAAAATATTGTTTACAAAGTTATTGGTGCGGTTACTTTCACACTCCATGTACGTAACCAGGTGCATCCATAAGTTTGTATGTGGTATTGAAAGAATTGTTGTATGGGAGCCCCCTTAAATATTTCTTTTATCCTGTTTTTTAGTATTTGTTGTTATAGCGGCAACATAAATACATAATCTGTGAAAATTTCAACTTTCTAGCTAGCTAGGTTCTTGAGATACAGCCTGGTGACAGACGGACGGACGGACGGACGGACGGACAGCGGAGTCTTAGTAATAGGGTCCCGTTTGGAACCCTTCGGGTACGGAACCCTAAAAATGGCACTGGAAATAAAAACATGTTAAAAGAAATCTAGGCGGTTCATGCAGATATAAAATTTAAATAACTACGAATATCTTAGAATTGTTTTTAGTTTACATTTTGTAACCCAGAACTTTATTTTGTTTGATATAAATTTTTGTTTTTATATTAAAGAAATTCCAACATTTGTGTGGTTAAATAATAAACTAGCGGCTCCGAGAGCTGGTTCTCATTGATATAGATATATACCTATATATATATATATTTATGCATCAACTGGGCGGAATAGTTAAACTACATTTTGATTGATTTACGTTTCGTTGGGAGTTAAATCCATGTAATTGCGTTTTAATCATGTATGTGTAATGTTCGTAAAAACTTCCAATATAAAGCAGCAGCTATTGGCTGAAATTATTACCTTTTTTATTAAACTCTGTGCTTTGTTTTATTTATGTGCTGTCATTATGAACGAATCTTTATAATAGTCATGTTTGTTAGATTTAGTCATGAATATTAGGGTGTGTTATGGTGTCATGAACATTATGGTACAACTTTTCGCGGTTCGACCCAATTACCAATCAATACGGTTGAAAATCTCAGGCCTTTTTTTGAAGGTCTGTCCTGTAAAGGATTAAGAGACCGAGAGAATCGAGCTACAGCTTCAGAGAAAGTAGGGCGATTGTTTCTAATTTTATTTACTAATCGCGAAATTTTCCGAACTTCATATATATCTGATTTTTTGTTTTGTTAGATCGTATATCGTATATTTTTTAAACCTGAATTAATAATTTAAAATCAAATAGAAAATACACAATTACAAAGGCACGATTATCTCTAATAAGACATGGGTATCTAAGAGAGATCCAATATAAGTTCACCGAGAGATTTTTTTCCACTTTTATATTTTGTCGCTACAGAAAAATATGAACTTTTGTTTTTGCAAATGGATTTTTTTCTTCTATGAAAAAAAATTCAAGGAATTCTGTGATAATTTTGAACCCTTGTGTAATTTAATATACAAATCTACAGAGCTCTCCGTGGATTTTCACTCAACAACTTTTGTAAAAGTTCCCGAAGTTTCGAAAACACTGAAAAGATTATTGGATGAATTTAATGAACTGTATTGAGAGTTCCTGACGGGTATTAAGGTATGAAAGGAATGTTTTCAAATATTTATAATTATGTTTTTCTTCTTGCAGATAAATAAAGACTGCTGTTTGAAAATACTTGGTAAGTAAGCCAAGGTTTACTTTCACGAACTTCCATTACATTATTTACATTAAGTAATGTGTACTTTGATTTATTAAAGTAGCTTTATCAAGAAATATTTCCTTTAAGTAAATTTTGCGTAACGTTTTGTAAAAATCTTGAGGTTCATTACGACGACTTTCTATTGTGACAAGGTTCATAGTGACATTTTTGTGTTTTGACTACTTCCCAATTCGACAAGTTTCCTTTTCGACAACTCCCCAATTCGAAAACTCCCAATTTGACCACATTTTACTTATATTTAACGTGGTTTAACTCGTGGGCAGGCCCCGTAAAGTTATTAAGTCTAGAGAGACATTTTCTCTAGGAGTGGTTAACTAAAGTGGGTATTTGCCTCTATGTACTCACAGCCGAAATGTTGTCGTATTGGGAAGTTGTCGATTTAGGAAGTGGTCGGATTGGTAAGTAGTAAATTGGGATTTTGTCATTATAAATCTAGTCATAATGGGAACTTGTCGAATTGGCACAAAATTTTAAAGTTGGCGAAATGGGCAGTGGTCGAAATGCAATAAAAATAATCCCTCAGTCTTGTATGATTAATATGATTATTTTCGTGACCGCACTGCTTCTGGATCCAACGACACGGACTATCCAACTGTGGGATAACAATTTAAGAACGATATGAGCAAAACCCACAAAAACATCCATAAGCCGAGAAAATTCATTTTAATTTCTAAATCTACTTGAACGATGGACCGAAGCAAGTGCAGTTATTTAGTCTCTGCCTACCCCGCCTCGGGTAGAAGCTGAGCATTTATGTATGCATGGAGCTCTGTGGTGATGTGGTCAAGGCCGTGCTAGTTAATCCAGGGGTCCTGGCTTCGAATCCCGGCTAGGAAGAAGGAAAAAAACCCAATTCTTGGATGTTTATATGTTAGTGAAGTTACTGTTATACAGGTTATGCCAGTGTGGCGCCAGAAGCACTGTATGTGCCTGTAATGCTATGTTGAGCTGGTATTGGAACATAAAACCTGTGGCATGTGAGTGAGTGAGTGACGTCAGAGAAAAATATACCGAAGCTGCACATCGATACAAGTTTGCTATATTGGATTCCACGTTCCCTGAGTGTCTATCACACAACACAAGCGGCGGAACCAATTTGCGACTACCGGACTATGCTATTGCGGACCGGCGATATATCTTTTACCTTTAACTAGTGTGTTGGAGAGATGTTGGATAATAAAATATCACACATTCCCGTATTGCGTCACGCCTTTTTTTGCGGCACAAGCGCTATTGCGCTCACGTTGAGAGATTCAACGATTGATTTCGCGTGACAGGTGGATAGTCCATCGCTGCAGATATGGAGATTGAAGGTTTGCTTCCGTTGGTACCGAAACCGAAAAGTATACCAGCAAAGACAAACGAAAATATGACGTAAACACGAAGTTATGACAGTTGTTCTCAAAGAATCATAAACCTGGCATGGCCCCACAGTAGGATACCCTGTGTCGTGGGTACCAGAAACAGCGAAGTCACAAACATATAAACATCCAAGAGCTGGGGATATTTTTCTTCGAACCCGGGACCTTCCGCAGAGCCCTGACCGTAACGCCAGAGGGGTCGCCAGAAAATAGAATTAGTAAGTTCCAATCGACCACAGAAAGTGTAGCGAATTGTCTTGTTACGGCGACTTTCTCTAGTACGTACAGTCAGTTAGGCGAGAATTGATAAAAATAAGGTAAAAACTTTGGGTTTTTAAATGACAGTGTCGCGGTTGCAACAAACACATGAATACTGTACCTAAATAAAAAATAAAAAACAAAATGGTGAATTTTTTATGCTCTTTAAGGCCAAACTATTTTTTTTTATGTACTCTATTGGGGTATCACAATATCTTGTTCAAGATAAGTATATATTTTTGTACTCGCCTTAATTAATGCCTGTGAATTAGAAGATAGTTTTTAATTAAGTATTTGCAGATCTATCGTAATTTTCAGCGACAAATCAGGAAATAAATAACGTAATTATAAAAACATAAAAAATCGTCTGCGGTATACTAAAAAGCACGAAAACAAGCAGATAAGACTTAATGTAATTATTGTGATTCGATAAAGTTATTACATTAAAATAAGTTTAAATGCAGGCGGGACTAATTAAATATAATAAAGTGGGTACCGCTTGCATTTAAATATAATTAAATTTAACACGGATTTTAAAACTTATATTGGTAAATAATATATTTGTTGCCCTTTATTACTACTCTGTAATAGGTGCTCAGCGACGCCGATCATACAGATTGCAATACTTAATTTATTTTAATAAGTTAAGCGATAGTGGCTATTGCGAGGCGTTTTCATAATACTTATCCGTTCTCGCCGAATATACCGTAGCATCTAGTATATAACTCAATGGATTTAAGAGACAAATTGCACAATAAGCCGTATCTCACACCCGCACACGTGATAAAATTATACAATATAAGGGCTCATTTAGACTGAAAGTATTACTTGTTACGAGCGCACGATTGGCGAAAGCACTATCTAAAATTAAATTTTACGCGTGTAAAATTAGTGCATGTATGATTTTGTATGCACTTGAATGATCGAAAATATCGTCGTCTCAATTTTTACGTCAACGTCTCATAGCGTATAATTAATTGAATATGAGTTTTTGGTCTGGATTCACAGCCGAAAACACGTTTAATAGACACCCGGAAGTTTTCACTGTCTTGCTCAGGAAATCACAGTAACTCTACATCTAATGTCTCGGGTTGGAGTCGCCATGGGGGCAAATATTTCTTTGATGAGAACGGATGTTTGTACCCTAGTCATGGCTGTTTATCTATATAAGTATAATATGTATCTATATAAGTATGTATATCGTTGTCTAGTACCCAAGATACAGGGAATCCTAGTTTGGGGCTAGATCAATGTGTGTAAATAGTGTCCAAGGTATTATTACTATTATAATGCGAGTCAACTCTATTCTCTGAATAACATTGAAAACTCCATATAAACATAAACATTTATATACTGGCACATACATTGCATCTGACTCCACACTAGGATACTCTATGTCGTGGGAAACAGAAACAGCGACATCACACATATATAAACATCCAAGACCTGGAGTTTTTTTTTCTGTATCCTCAGCCGGGGATTGAACCCGGGACCTTTCGCATGGTAGGCGGAGCCACAAAAATATAAATGAAAACACTTATAAATTTATATGGAGTTGTCCGTGATATGCAGATAATAGTATTGACTCTTCTTAGAAGTAGTTGTCAAAGTTTTACCTTAAGCGGCATTTCAATTGAGCAGCAGTCTGTGCATTCGGCTATCTCCTTCTCGCCTTTATCTTAACATGAGCGAGCATTATTAAGGCGTAAATCGCCATGCGAGCATCACGTAAGTACGCGCGCGCTATCGCACAAGAACTCTCTCCGCGTAAACGAGCCTTTACACACAACGTGCTGACTGTGGGAATAATCTTGTTTATCATGTTAACGTGTTGGTTGTTTGTCCGTGTGGTGACTACCCTTGTTACTTGCTCTCTGTACTGTGTTTTCAGTGCGGCATTATTTTCGCGGGAAAAGCCGAGGTTTTGTATTGTGTTTTGATTTTGCGTCAAGATACTTCCTTACAATGGTAGGCGCAATCAATATAATCAAATACTCTATTATTATACCAACTCTATTTGTTTGTATTCCATTGTTTGCAAAAATACAATTTTGTCAAAGAAGAGTTGGATAGACAATTAATTAAGCTTTCAGTCTACTCCTTTCTACACAATTTTCACCATTATTAGAGCGCCCATATTACAGTGATATTAATCTCATATTTCATTCATTAATTTTGGGGTTCCGTACCCCAAAAGTTAAAACGCAGACGCGTGTCCGTCCGTCCGTTTGTCGCAGGCACTTTTCTCATGAACTATAAGAGACAGAGTTTTGAAGTCTTCTGCAAAAATACTTACCCTGATAACCGCAACATATTACAACAACAAATTAGTATATTAGTATAATTAGTAACATAAACATAAGTCATGTGGAGTATCGTTGCAATAGGACTCTTTATAAAATTAAAAATCATCTGTTATCTGGCATATAAAAAGTTATTAAAACTTTTTATATGCCAGATAACAGGAGTTTTGATCACAAAAGTGCAAAAATGGCCATCCACCCCCCCCCCCCCCCCCCCCCCCCGTATCCACAGAGTCTAAAATTATGACCAAATACGAATATTGAACCTCAGCCAAAGATTACAGGAAAACCTACCAGGAATTGCCAAAGTTTTTCATTTATCTATAAACCACATACAAACCTATAAATACACATATTTTGCTATGTAAAATTCAAACTTTTCACTCCACACCATCCCTACCATTGTACCGTTTATTTTAATTTTAAATAGTCATTAACATAGTTATATCAATAACTGGCTAATCGTAGGCACGACTGTGCCTCTGCCACCCCGTATTGGAAAAAGCGTAACTCTATGTTGTTGCGACCACATTAAGTAATATAAGGCCCCTTACCCTACCAAGATCCTACTCCAGCAAAAATAAAATACGACTTCACCATACGTGGTACCAGAGGTAGAAGCCGAAATCAAAGCAGACAACAAAAACGGACAGAGGATAACCTGTAAAATTGGATTAACCATTTCACACAAGCATGTCTCTGGAACCCTGTACCTCCCTAATTCCTCTGTCACTCACAGCGTTTCTCGAATGTATGATATGTGACAGCTTGACGGACAGAATCCTGTGATGCGCTCTATGGTAATTGTTTTAGTATTCTCCTTGGTGGGGAAAATGTTGTATTATCAGTAATGCGTGTATGGTAAAGACTAGTAGTTATCTGAAAAAAAATTAAATGAATATAACAGTTGCTGGTCCCGTAGGTAACAAAAGAAACTAAAGTAGTCTATGAAAAACTATTCTATGGTTAGTTTTGTGCCTTAGGAGTACATTTTTTTGTTAACATTCTATTAATTAGGTACCTATTTGTCCCTACTATAGGTCAAACATTACCTCTGGCCCCACACTAGGATACCCGTCGTCGATATACAAATGATTCGAGCAGTGGTAATTTAGTGATAATTTAGTATCATATATCCTGGCATTTGGGCGCTTTAGTGTTTCGTTCTCGCCCAAGTGTAAAATTGCCAGAATTTTTTTGCTAAATTTAAGTAAATAATGGTTTCATGACTTAAATATTTAAAAAAGTTACTATAGAAGGTCCCACTTGTATTTATTGTTAAATTGTATGACTACACATAGTACTTACGATGCAATCAATCCTTAATAACAGTCTTAAATAAGATGAATGAAACAAAATGAGTTTTATTAAAAAAATTAAACTTTACGAATATCTCGCGTGAGGTTAGTGGTCGAGACCAATCTCACGAAACTTTAACACCCTCCCCTCAGGTCAGAAAACGTCAAAAACGCCTCACGTAATTAATGTACGCCCACTAAGTTCAAAACTAAAACCAGTCTAAAACATCGGGCTCTAAAGAGATTGAAGATAAACCGATTACCACCGGGTAGTCGATACGCTTCTAAGGACTAGGCTAAATCCAAGTAAATTTATATTAATATTGTATTACTAATAAGAGTTAATTAAGCCCATCGATTTGATACCCAATACAGCCCTGTTCAAAAACTTTAAAATAAACATGATCTTTTTCCTTCTAGATGGCACTATATTGATTTAAGTGTGACGATACACAGCCTATAAGTAGCGGACGATCAAGACGCTTCTCATGATACCTCAATTGTCAAATTCTGATAAGTACCATTAGTCAATTTACCTTAGTGTTTGGCCTACATTTAAACTGAATTATCAGGTTAGTAAGCGAGCAAGAGCTAGCTAGTGATGTGTTAATTAAGCCCTTTTATTTGATACCCAACACGACCCTGTTCAAAACAAAAAAGCATGACTAATGCTTTGCCCTCTTGAGGAAGAGGGCGCCATTTTGAATTAAGTGTTACGTCATAAATCCTATAACCAATAGACGATCCAGATTCTTCTAAAGATATCTCTTTGTCAATTTCTGATAAGTGATTTAGATAAATAAATAAATAATAGAGGACAATCTTACACAAATCGAACAAGGCTCATAGTAAGCTCAATAAGGCTTATAACACAATCCTTATTAATAAGGCTTGTGTTATGGGTACTACAGGACGATAATTTAGTAGTTTTTTTTTTATTATTTATCTTTATTTAGAAACAAACAGTCTCTTACATAATACAATGTTACAATATAGGGTAATAAGAACTATAGACCTACAGTTTCCTTAAATAGAATAAATTTATGTAAATAACATAGAAAACATCCAAGACTAAGAACTCATTTCATAAGAAATTCATGCTCATCTCACAAATATTTGCTCTTACTGGGATTCCAATCCAGGACCGTCAGCTTCGTGGGCAGTGTCACTACCCGCTAGGCTAAACTAGTCGTCAGATGATCTGTTGACACAAATGAATACATTCATGCATACCGTCAAACACGTAACCCTCCTTTTGGCTTCGCTGTAGTCGGGTTAAAAAGGCATTCGAATACAAAAACACCAACCTATTTTAACAATATTCAGTGACTTGATTTTCTCAATTTCGGGCAATCTTCATCGAAAAGTCCTGATTGCATTTTAACCACACAGTCGAGAGCTATTTCAGAGGCATCATAACTAAACAAAATTAACTAATTAAACTGTTGATTTGAAAATAGAAGCTGTGGTAACCGAACAGCACAAACGCATAGCTCTGTACCTACCCATGACAGATGTCACATGCGATTTCTAAGAAAGGCTCCAATTTAATTATTGTGAAGCCTTCAGTAGGCTTACTAATGTATGGCTTATGTTTAAACAATCACCAAAAACGCAATAATTTACTACCAATAAATTCAGAATTAGTAAAGAATCACCAAATTTTCTATCACGAAATGTGTTTTATGTACTTAAGTTTATGTTTTAAGTATTTTTTGTTGTTCTTACATGTTCAACCTAACACGAAGGATAACTCTTCACCTAAGCTAAAGCAGTATTTTGCCTTGATATTTTCTGCAACTTTTGGTGATCATTTACCCATTTTGGGTAGGAAAAAAATATTTTGGTGGTCATATAAATTGTTCTCCTAATTTATTCTGACGTTAGAATCCCTTTCAAATTGAAAAATCAACCAAACATTCAGGCATATACATTGCTGCTGGCCCTACACTAGAATACCCTGTGCCGTGGGAACCAGAAACAGTGACGTCACACACATATACATCCAAAACCTGTTTTTTTTTCTTTATCCCCAGCCGGGGCTCAAACCCGGGACCTCTCCCATGGGAGGCAGGGCCACAACCGCAACACCGCAGAGGTCTTCAAATCAATTAAAAGACGAGTCGTTAAAAATAACCGTGTTCCTGGTTAGTTGATCTGTCAATTTTAAAGGAATTCCGATAGAAATTGTGTCAGGGGGCTGATAAGGCTACAGATTTACAAACAATGAGGAAAGCATTAAACCAAGTAAGAAATCTGTTTATAATATAAGTGTCTTAAATTATCAATTGTTCCAGTGTTGGACCGATTTCAAGTGTAGAATCAAATCGAGGGATGCAAGTTTGCGGGCTTCTAATAGTCGCACTGGTGGTGGCCCAGCAGATACAAAGCCTTTGACAGATATAGAAAAAATATCTTGCAAATCTTGGGAGAGGATTTTGGCGCTAGGTGTTCTAGTTTTCAAAAGCAAGCGGCTTTTCACTGAAATTATTATTTTTTGTCTAAATCTACATCGCCCTAACTTTCAAGGTATCTATGCTGTGCAGATCTCTATATCATCACCATTTTACTGGTAGGACTGGAGAAGTAATTCAAGTAACAGGCTATAACAAAAATGTGGACTTAATTGTTAAGGGCTGATTCTGAAAGACGTTACCCCTGGAGCTATGGTGGGAAACAAGGCTAGCCAATTTGTAGAAAAGTGGAAATGAATCACAATCACAGAGAATTAGGAATCGAATAAGTAATCGAACTATCGGTGATTGTTATTTGGATTCGCTTATTTTTTCGATCTTTCACTAATTTGTTATTCGGATCTGTGATCTGGGTGACTGACTGCCGGTTTCTGAATTGGAAATTCACTAAGTTAATAGTTAAGTATCTGGTCGGGCGTTGTGGTTCTGATTATTGATGTATTGGATTCCCTGCCTGGGCGTGTGCGCCGACGGCGGGGCTAGTGTGCGCATGAGCGGACACTATCTCTCTCGGTCGACTGACTTGGAATGCGATACATTGCACTCCCGGAAAATAATTAAATTTAATCGGTTATCTGGACTTTCGGACCCTGTGCTTATGTTAATAACAATTGTGCAGTGTTTATGCAACTCTCAGTGCAAGGATTGCACTGAAAATCGGCGTTTTTGTGGCTCTTGGAGGGTCGCAGTCCGAGCGACGCCAGCACGTGGTATCGAGGACATTTTTGTATCACGAGGAACGGCGGATACCAACTACAGGCGGCAGAAATATCTTGGCTAAGGTAAAGCATTGATCAGATCAACAAAGCCTGACATTGACATAGAACTCGACCAAAAGACGGGCTCCACTGGGTTGTCGAGGCTTTGGCTTTGGGCGAGCAGTCTCATTCTATCGCACTCTTTTTTGTGAAATCTGCATAGACAGACCGATACTTAAGTAGGTATTTCATTAGTGAAATGCTCAATTCAGAAATCGGAGCTGAGCCGCCTTATCCGTGTGTGGAGCAGGAATAATTACGCGAGGAAAAAGTATGGGGATAGAACTGTCAGTAACTCTTATTGACAATGATATAAGATTATTATAAGACTTTTTCACCCTGGTAATTATTCCTGCTAGAGCCACTGATCTAGGATTTAGTTGATTAGCATAATATAATGATCAAACAAACCATTACAACTTACAAACATTACAATTAACACTTGGTATCAATTTAGTTAACCCTTTGAGATTAAATGACAACTTCTCTCACTCCACATCTCTGTATGTTTAATATTACACCAGCGCGGCGGGTGAGCCCGTAGGCGGTTCGTTTCGAGCATATGAAATGTGAGCAAAACTAAAATGAACCCTTTTAGAGCGAGCGCCTCGACTGTTTTCCCAGTGTTTTTATAAAACTCGATTAGGTCAATCCTTTTTAAGGTCAACTGCGGGTCGGTTTCGCACACGCAGGGTTCCGTACGATCGTAAAAGACAACTTAGGGACAAAAAGAATATAAATCAAAAACAAAAAAAGTATATGGCCGAACTAGGTTTCGATGGACGTCAAACTATTTGTGCCACCGAAACAGATTTATACAGATAACGTAAAAATATCTATTATATATATTTGAATGACGACGATTTGGTAATTTGAAGGGATATTGAAACACGTCTTTTGAATTGGACCCCTTTGAATTATGAATTCTCGTATAGGTTATTATTAGTTGATGTAGCGGCAACATAACATACACATTCTGTGAAATTTCAACTCTCTGCCTAGTATCAGATAGAGCCCGGTGGCGGACAGACAGACGGATAATGGAGGCATAGTAATAGCTTGTAAAAGGGTTCCGAATGGCATCGTTCGGGTACGGGACCTTAAAGAGGAACTCTGATAGGGATCACTTATTTGTCTGTATGTCTGTCCGGCTGTCCGTCTGTCAAGACCCTTTTTCACAGGAACGCGAGGAGGTATCAAGTTGATAAAAATAAAACATATTGGTTAACGCAATCAAAAGATTCATGTTATGTAACCATTTATGTTACAATTTTGTTGAAATTTCTTGATATTGGCAAGGGAATCAAAACAGGAACCCTTATAGCATCACTTCTTTGTCCGTCTGTCTGTCGGGCTGTCCGTCTGTCAAGACCCTTTTTCTCAGGAACGTGTGGAGGTATCAAGTTGAAATTAATATCGATTACTCAAGTTGTAAAAAATAAAACATAGGTTAACGCAATCAAAAGATTTATGTATGTAACCATTTATATTACAATTTTGTTGAAATTGCTCGATATTGGCAAGGGAATCAAAACCTACTACTGGGTACTACCATTTACCTAAAATCAGATAATTTGACACGCAGCAAGGCCTTATTACACAAGTGAAGATAAAAATGCAAAAACTGTAAATTTCAGTCTGTCCGTCTGTCAAGACCCTTTTTATCAAGTTATCAAGAGGTATCAAGTTTAAATTGATATCGATTACGCAGGTCTGTGGAATCTTGAAGTTGTGAAAAATTCAAACTTATAGATCAATGTAACCAAATGACACAATTTCGCTGACTTTACTTTATACTTGCAAGATAATCATAAAATTTAGCAAGAAGCAAAGTCTTACAGCACAAATGAAGGAAAAATCCGATAACCGTAAATTCGTAGTTCCTTCATTAAAAATGCGATTTGTGCGGAACCCTCGGTGCGCGAGTCCGACTCGTACTTGGCCGTTTTTTTCTAGGTTCTTATTGTATGGCAAAGACTTCGTATCAGAATAACTGGTTTATTTATTTTACCTTGTACTAGCTAGTATTTTGTATTTTGCACGCCTGGAAGGGAAAATCGGAAAATGGAACACACGATTAATACGATATTAAGCATATTATAAAAAGTCGTCGTTCCTTGTATGGGTCAATCAACTTTTAAATGTCCGCATCTAGCAATTTTTCGTTTTTGATGACTTTGTGGTTTTTTTTAATTTAAATACTTTTTTTAGCAGACCAAGGGCAGAGCAGTTTTTTTTGCTTTTAGAAAGTTAGAGTGCAAAATTCCAATGAACTTGGACTGTCCCCTGGACCACTAATTCAATAGATTTTTTAAACAATATAAATATCAATGACGACCCGAATGGCCGAGTCGGCAGTCACCCTGCCTACGAAGCCAAGGGTCCCGGGTTCGAGTCCCGGTGGGGGCAAATATTTGTTTGATGAGAACGGATGTTTGTACCCTAGTCATGGTTATTTATCTATCTAAGTATAATATTTATCTATATAAGTATGTGTATTGTTATCTAGCACCCAAGATACAGGGAATCCTAGTTTGGGGCTAGATCAATGTGTGTAAATAGTGTCCAGGGTATTATTATTATTATTAATTAATTCAATAAATTAAATGAAACGAAATAAATAAAATTTCTTAACAAAATTTAAAAAACAGTATTTTAAACAACTAGTTAGCTTTCCTCACACACCGTCTATCTTTATTTATAAACAATATCATTATAAAAATCAATTTGGAATTAAAAATTCCTGGCCAAGCATTTGACTTTATTGTCGTTTATTTTTATCATTTGTCTTGACATTGGAAACAATACCCATAAATTCTTTATTAGAAAATTGTCACATACGGTTTTCACAATCAGTGCACTTATATCTGCCGCATTAATTACCCCTTTCTTTTTAGTGCTCTTGTCTCCGTTTCCGCATTTGTTTGTATCTTACAAAGGCATATTAGCCTTCCATCTACAGTTGGTCTGACTACGTAGAGTGATCGATGTTTGGTGAAATAGAAATAAGAGTGTTTAACACCTGGATTCTCCGTTTTGAAAGCTTTGAACAAATTTATCATAGCAACCAAAAGGAAGCGTTTTTGTACTTTTGCTCGTCCTTTCCATACAATTTCTTTTTTACCGGCGATAATTAAAGATACATCATCTCTTTTGAAGAAACGTTTTTTTGAGCTCTATGTTTCTACTCCGCGCATTTGCTGTTATTCTGATTTGTCCTTCTATATCCAAACTTTCTTTTGGAATTTTATTATTTAGCGATGCTTCTATGTATGAATATGTTTTTTAATAGGTTTTGTCCGCTTTGAACTTTAATTTTCTTGTTTTTTTTTTAATGGCACTGGGTAACATTTTTAATTGTGTTAGATTTCCTCATCTTCTTTTTAGGTTCTTCGTTTTAGGTTCTTTGTTTTTACTTACGTAATTTCTTGTCCTTGCGCTGAACTCTCTTCCTATATTTTGTTGCATTTCTTCTTCCACATATCTGCTTCATTTCGTAATTAAAAAAATTATTTATAAATTTTTGTTCTCTCTTCTAAAATAAATGAAATACGACAATAATTGGTAAACTATACTGAGAGCCTATATAATACATACTGTTTAGGGGAAATAGGATGATTAGATCGTAGATAGTAGGTTAATCAACCAGTATTTTTATTAATTGATATTTAGGTCTGTCACCCAAATTCTTAGTATTTCATTAATACAAAGATAATAAATATTTATTATTGCACAATAGTTAGAAATCAATCAGTATTTTTTATATTATCTTTGTTTATTATAAATAATTATTCGGTTAAATATACAAATAAATATTTATAATAGATCTACATATACTTACTATTTAATCATTCTTATAAAATAGGTTTTTCAAAATACTAGAGCATCAATTGCTTCATCGGATTTTTTTTCTTCCTCTTTCTTCATTTACATCCAAAGATGCACCAGGAGATGCAGGTGGTGTGGGTACATTTTTTCTTCAAGCACTGCAAAATAGATGAACTTGAAAGTGTATCATTTAGTAAATTTGTCAATTTTAATTCTCCTTTTTCTTATACCTGGTTTATCTCTCCTATTAGTTCAAGTCTCCCAAGAACAGAGTCAAATTCATCTTTCTTTGTAGGTTTAAGGGCATTGATCCATCGTTACTCCAATCTGATGCATCATCAATCGATTGGTCACCTGTCATTTCTAGTGAGGCCGTTGACGACAAGATCTACCATTTCAACACAATTATTCTGGGACTATTTGACAAACACGCACCCATCAAAAAGGTCAAAGTAAAACACCTTCCTGCGCCTTGGCTCACGGACCCCATCAAACGTTTGATGGCTAAACGGAACCGAGCTAAATATCAGCATAAAAAGTACCCACCGACGATAATTTTGCTGCCTACAAATGCCTCCGGAACCGTTGTAACCGTATGTGCCGTGATGCCAAGCGCCGCCACATCTTTGAGTGCATTCAAAACTACACCCCTTCCGAACTGTGGAAATTCCTGAGATATCTAGGTATCAATAAGCCCCAGAATCAAATGGTTGGTGACGTCGATCTCAACAGTCTTAACAAATTTTTCTCGGCTCCCCCAGTCGTTATGGATCCCATCGTTAAGTATGCCACTCAGCATGGGCTCCGCTCCAGGCTGGCGTTGACCTCCACTCCTTTCGACTTCAGTCCAGTCGGAATTGACACAGTTAAGAAGCCGGTGCTGGCTATGTCATCGAAAGCTGTAGGTGATGATTGCATCTGCTCTAATATGATCAGCAACGTGCTCGATTATATTCTTCCCGCTATCGCACACATTATAAATTACTCTCTCTCTCTCTACCTGTTCTTTCCCCTATGTGTGGAAAAAAGCATTAGTCATACCTTTACCCAAATCTTCAAACCCCTCCTCTTTCAAAGAGTATCGTCCTATTTCTATCCTGCCTATACTTTCCAAAGTTCTAGAATCCATTGTTCACACCCAGATTTCCTCCTACCTTACTTCTCGCTGTCTGCTGAATCAATTCCAGTCGGGATTCAGGCCGGGTCATAGTACCGTTACAGCCTTACTCAAAGTCACTGACGACATTCAGTTGGCTATGGACGAGAAACAGCTCACCGTACTAGCGCTACTAGACTTCAGCAGCGCCTTCAACTGTGTTGATTTTGACATCCTCGTTGAGATAATGAAGTCTCTGAATGTCTCCCCGGCCTCAGCCAGCTGGTTCGAATCCTACCTGAGAGGTCGTCAGCAGCGTATAAGGTCCGAGGAGACTTCAACAGAATGGTGCGTCCTTTTTGCAGGGGTCCCTTAGGGTGGTATCCTCTCCCCTCTTCTCTTTTATGTGTTCATAAATTCTATCTCAGATACTCTCTCTTCCTCTTATGATCTCTATGCCGATGATCTCCAAATTTACCGTCATTTTTCTCCCTGTGATGTTAACTCTGCTGTGGCCTTGCTGAATGCTGATCTTGAGAGTATCAGGGATTGGGCTCTGTCACACGGGCTATTCGTCAATCCTTGTAAGTCGCAGTCGATGATTATTGGGTCCAGGCACTCTCTCCAAGTGTTACAGCATATGTCCACTGCACCCATAATGTACGATGGAACCGTAATTCCCTACAGCTCCAAGGCCAAAAATCTCGGAGTCATCTTTGATAACCTGCTGTTTTGGACAGCGCATGTCTGCGAGGTTAGTAGGCGTGTCTTTGCTTCGTTTTACTCCCTCAGATGACTACAGAACTTCTTACCTCATCAGACCAAAATTACACTTGCCCAGTCTCTGTTACTTCCCCTCATTGACTAGGCAGATGTCTGCTGGATCAGCGCAAACGAAGAGCAACTGGACAAACTCTAGTTTGCGCAAATTTGACCATGTTTCTCAGTATCGCAGGGATCTGAAGTGGCTTCCATTCCGTCTTCGCCGGGATTCCCGGAATGTATAGGTATTTATTGATATTTATATATAGTATTTATAGGTATATTATGATGTAGGTTCTCATTTATTTATATTTGTAAATATCTAAGTAATTTATTATAAATATATAGTCACTCTGATGTTTAGTTTTTGGTTATGTTGTGCATAATAGGTCCCATCGCATGAAACTATGTTTTCCTGTCAGCCCTGAATTTGCTGGAAGAAATCTCTATATAGAGATAAGCACGCCTTTGTATACTTACTGTGTTTGTAATTGTCCATTAATGTGTATGTGCAATAAAGTATAAAGTAAAGTAAAGTAAATCATAAATTCTCTTCTGTCGCTTTCTCTGTTCTTGTTTTCGTAAATTGCAAATAATTCTGCAGTTTTTTTGTTCTTCTGGCTGCAAACATGATGTTAAATTTTTATTTTATGATAGTTTTCTCTTTTCTTTATCTTCCGTTCAGCCAGTTTACTGGATCTAACTTAAGATTTTCTCTATGGCGATGGCGTCTCGATTTTTCTTTCTCTGTCAAACCCATACTATAAACAAAAGCAAAAATAAAATAAAATTGCAAAAATCACTTAATGTTATGTAATAAAAAAAATGCAAATTTTTTGTCCCAGGGACAACCACAATGTCCTATGGACAACCATTTTGTTGTCCAAGTGACCGGTTGTCCGAGTGACTTTTCTAAAATTTTGAGCTGCCTTTTAAATACCAATGAGCTTTTGTATTTTGTCTCACTTTCACAGTAAATTATAAATAAAATAACATCTTGTGCAATATAATTGTTGGTAATATATATTATTTACTTACGTGTATCCGATAGTGGTCCGATGGACCGAAAATAAAGCCACCCTCTCTGTCACATACTTCTCGGACGTGTGACGCCGCGGCTTTGGTAAAATAAAATTGGCGGTTGAGCGTTTCTATTGGTCTGGGAGTCAGACTTGTTAGTCGGTATACCTTCACGCCGTTTCTATCTATCACGGTATCTATACATCGTTTTCACAACTAATGTACCGTTGTCCGAGTGACTTGCATCGTGTTGAGTTTATAGGGACAGAAGCTAAATGCAAAATAAAAAATATATTGATTAGAATATATAATATAATTAAGAAATCAGCATGTTTTCTTGGCAATATACATACTTAGAAATGATTTTGCAAACCTGCTTTTTACTGTTCAATATCACTTTTCTTCGTAGTACCATTGTTTTGTAAGGGTCCCGTACGTAGTTTCGAACGACGTTGTAGCGACAAACGTTGTGGCGAAAAAATTTCAGGGGGTACGCTGGAGCGAAATATTATTGCAGCGAAATCCACGAAGCCGAAATAAACCGCAGCGAAAACGTTGTGGCGAAAAACTTTCAGCGCGTCATACCCTGGGGCGAAAAATTCGCGACAAAAAGCGTCTTGGATGTTTATATGTGTGTGACGTCGACGTCGCTGTTTCTGGTTCCCACGACACAGGGTATCCTAGTGTGAGGCCAGAAGCAATGTATGTGTCTGTATATAAATGTTTATTAGAGGTTAATATAGAAGGGTCTAAGTTTACTCCTAATAGCATATATTAGGCTGGCATAGATTGTAAAACAGTGGTCGAGGAACTTCACCCAATATACTTGAGTACATGCATAGTTCCTAGTGTGTCAGCTTGTATTTACCCCATCGGGTGACGGGTTCAGATACAAATCAGCATACATCACAATGGACCAAAGTTTCCCTTGATTTCTGTATTCGATATTAAAATACCATCCAACAGATCCACTAAGAGTTATTTTTAAAGAATAATCATTCTGTACCTGACATTTAATTTTCAACAATAAAGTATTTAGCTCAGTACGAAAATCTGTATAGAGGAAAAGTACCCTAAAAGGTTGTAGCAGAACCGGTTCGATTTCGGTTACTCAGCTAATTGTCAGGTGATGTATTTATGTGTCCCGAGTTCAAGGCTCGGTTGTGACCAAACAGAGTGATATATAAGCCTTCGAGCGATAGGCTTATAGCCGTATAAAGTGCAAAAAACACAAAAAGAAACCCTTACCTTCCCATTTTTGTTCAGGATACAAGTTAAATGCGGGATTGTACGAAATAGGTTTTGTATTTTTTTATTTTAGGTGGCAAAGGCACGTATAAGACTGCGTTTTCCATACTGATTCGATATACATATACTCATACATAATACCATAAGGGAGAATTACTTCTGCTGATATTAAAAGTGTGATGTTCGTTATTCACAACAAACAAAAGAAATATAGTGTAAAAAAAATCCATATGAAGTGCCATATGCACAGATAAGCCCACGTTTAACCTCTTGAATACTACCGGCGTTAGACAACGCCACTTTTCCGTTATCGGTTTTAAATTTCATTACCATGGCATAAGGTTCTAAATCGCGACCCGTCCCAACTACCCTCGGTTTTTGAGAGGTTAATGCTTGACAAGGGTCTAGCCCATCTCCGGAGATATGGAGATATAAAAGTTCCCTCACGAAGCATTTTTCATTTATTGATGATATTAATAAATATGAGAGGACAATGTTACACAAATCGAACTAAAGTAATGCCAATTTGTCGAGATAAAGAATTTAAACCGTCAGTTCAGAAGATATCAACATTTGGGCCGGAGGCCTGTTGCTCACATCCATTCCGTAGGAATCACTTGGATTCCATCAACCTACACGTTCTCCTGGGTAGTGCTAAGAACAACAAAACATTCTCAAGACGTTTGAAATAGTAGTCGCTTTCCTATTTAGTAAAGTAAAATAGACATTTACTAAACCTACCTATAGGTACAGCCTTCATTGAGAATGGTTGGAGGACCGCGGCGTGGTCTTGGGTTAACGAAGTCGATGAGAATGATTCTGAATGTCTAGCAATAGGACTCCCATGGGGTATCTTCGCCAAATTGCAATCTATCAAATACATTTGACACTGACAAAATTAACCTCAAAAGAGGTTAGCATTATTGACGGTTTTGTTTTCAGGGCACACTGTTTCAAAACTTACGTGGACGCATGGGAAATAATAATGGTTTGGTAAAGGGTGCTGATGATGTATTTGAATAAAAAACACAGGTGATCACCACGGGTCAATGGACGCGATCCGCTTTGAGAATACCGCGAATTTCACCGAAACTTGATGAAAATGCGGTAGGGGTAAAAGACAATGCTCCTTACCACTCAAGACGCCAAGAAAAATTTCCGACCACTGCATGGAAAAAAGAAAGTATTAAAGAATGGCTGCTTAGTAAACAAATAAGCTTTGATAAAAAAAGTAAAGGTGAAGTTCTTCCACCTATTGCGAGCCTAATCCCATTGACCTAGTGTTGGCTGACGTGAAGGGCCATGCCATGGCCAAGGGTCATGCTACGATGCGAAAAAAATCTATAAGAAGGAATTCAAAATGTGCTGTGCTTAAAATGTGTAAATAGCATCATAAAAGAAGAGAGAGCAATATTTGTAAAAAAATACAAAATTATTGATAAAAAAATTATGGAGTTTTGTCGTAAATAAGGTAGATTCGGACTCTTCTGACGATCTTCGTCTGATATGACGACGATTATAATACGATATTTAAAATCAACACAATTTCTTCAAATAAGAACGTTTTAAACCCCTGAAAGCTTGTTTACAACGTTTGTTCACAAGCTCTACAAGGCTTGTGTTATGGGTAATAGTCGACGATATATTTAATAGAGATAAAATACTTGAGTAAATACATACAAAAAAATCCAAGACCGAGAAACAAATATTCATGCTCATCACAAAAATATTGCCCTTACCGGAATTCGAACCCAGGACCGTCAGCTTCGTAGGCAGGGTCACTACCCACTGGGCTAAACCGGTCGTCAATTGGTGAATCTAAATTATAATAATAAACATTTATTTATAGAAAATGTCAACAGTTTCAATAAGCCCTAGTCCCGTCACTAGGATTCCCGTCGTGGGAACTAGTCTCTTCCAGACCATTCACAAAAAGGAGTATGGAACTTAATTTCCACCAAGATATGCTGTCAAAATGAAACGACGGACTGAATGAACGTTTCGGTCATAAACTTAATTATTCGTTTTAGTTAGTTTATGGTCAACGAAGACCCTACCCCTCTTATAACTCAACTTAACTAGGCATCGTCCGTCAAACAAAACCCTAACTAACACGGATAGGATCTGATAAATTTCCTTACCACACCACAAATAGTGGTTAATTGACCGAGGAATAGATTTATGGAAAGGTTAGCTTAACCAGGGCTCGCGAGAATTTATGCGGTATGTTGCGGTCAGTCTGACAGGTTTTCGGGGTCAATAACCGGTTGCAAACTTTTTTCTTTCGCGAAATTTGAGGGTGTACAGAGTCACGGTGGCTGGATGATAAGGCGATTGTACCATGTCTTTGAATGGGTACTGGAACTGTATACAAATAATGCATTGGTGGCCCCACACTAGGATATCCTGTGTCGTGACAACCGGCGACAGGGTCGTGTGAAAAGCAACAGCGACATTGTTACCTTTCAGTTACACCCTGTGCTTAATCAATTTAATAAGTTCTCATCTTAGGTAATTCCCTACAAAAAGCTTTTTAATAAGGGGATATTGTAATAAGTAAGAAAAATATGGATAAAAAAGTTAACTAGAAAAGATGAGTTTTCCAAGTAGAATTTTATGCTCGTAAACATAGACTGTTATCAAGTAATTATTACGTTAACCCAGTCACCACAGTCTTTAAACCAGGCTTAACGATGCTTCATCGTCTAATTATGTTGGTGTTTACCCTATTTTTTTAAAAAGCGGACGTTTAGTGATTCAGCTACCCTATTTATGCTCGCATTGAAATAGGGCGGCGGGCTTACAGTCTTACCGTCGTCGAGCTGTTACGGATAAAACGAAAAAGTTTTAAAAGCTCTGCAGACTTATTTTATAAACTACACTTCATTCTGTTTTTGCTGACTATTTTTGGGTTCTTGCGAAGGTGTTTTATTTTAACCTTGTTCGGTATAACTGAAATATTATGGACTGTGTATGTTACTATCTACTATCCGAAGGCTTTACTGTCTTTTCAAGGAGTTTTGATAAACAAAAGTGCGACATGAAAGTAAAAAAATCTGTGATTCTTTCTTTTTCTTTCGTACGCTACGGTCCCTTTTTTGCAATGTTCGCGGCCTGCACATTCGTTTTGCATACACATTTAATCTACTTAAATATGTGTTGATATACATAGGTAGATCTAAATCCCTTTTTACAACGAAGCGGATATAATTTCAAAAGCAGTGCAAATGTCCCGCACAGTTTGTGTTTTATGAAAAGCAACGTTTTTGGTTACTTGTTATTGTTAAACCAAAGCTTTCAGCGCTTTTTGAAAATAATCTAGATCTGTCATAAGATTTCTTAAAACAACTCATATTTGTTCTTACTTCGGGGGAAGATAAGGTCAGAAAGTACTTGTAGTTTCTTTTTACTTCTCCATTCTAAGTTTTCTGGAGAGATTATTTTGTTAGTTTACTGTTTTGTGCAATAAAGTATATCGAAGTATATTAAAAATTGGTCAAAATTGACCTTACCAATAAATTACCCTAACGCTTAAAATACCGTCAATGTAATAAAGTTAAAATCTCGCCGAAACCTCATTTCGGATTCCTTATTCTCCTCTCTTGAAAGAAATTGGAAACTTGAAAACCGTCGATATTAAACTGAAATCCAATAACGAAAGCCTTTAGACATCTGTAACCCAATTATCGCTTAAACTGCCTTAAGTGCTCAATGGATCTGCGATATTAAATTATGATTACGGCTGCGGAAAAATTTGGGTCGGCTTTTGGAAAAGAGGTGTTCCACGGGGGTTTGAAATCCGTTTCACACAAATAACATCTCTATAAAAAAGGCAAAAATTTAATCCCAAATCAACTAAATGTTCACCGAAAAAACCACAGAATTTTATACTAAACTACACGGGGTCGCCTCGCTCCGCTCCGCTTCGCTTCAGCTCCAGTTTGTTATAATACAAACTGGAGTTGTAACCTAACATACCTAACTTAAGTATTCGGACATTAAGTGACCTGTACCAACCAAAACGGTTCTGTGAAACTACTTATACATTGGGGCACTAAATTTTGGGGACATTTAATATATTTGAGAGTCAAAACTTATATTGATGAACAATATATTTGTTGCTATTGAACACAGCAACAAACTTTCCCATACCAAATGCCAGGGGAGCGATTGCGCAGAACATAAAGCCATTTATTCTTCATTTTGCATGACGTTAAAGAATCTAAAAGAGATTTATAAGTAAATAAATACAAATATATATTCAATATACGTTCAAGATCAAACTTATCAGAGATTCACAGATAAAAGTCGGTACCTAAGCATCTAACTGTCGAACTCATCTGTCACCTCTTAATTTAGATTTATTGACACCTGCGGTCTTTAAAAAGAAGTCGAAGAAAGTTCAAGAAGTATTTCTTATAACTAGCACAAAGCGAAACTTTGTTAGGGCGAGCGACTTGATGTCTCTTGAGAACTTGCCTATGAACTGCGATGATTGTACCGTAGCCCACGCGACATTCCGATTTGGTGTTTTTACGTTATAGAGTCTCGCAGGCGCTAAAGTACACTAAATGCAGTCCGTACAATTTGTTTAGTGTTTTATTTTTTGAGTTTATTTTGAAAATAAGACTACACTGACTACTAAGTACTAAGAACTGTTAATACAACTGTTAATACACGCCTATTTCAATATCTGACGATTTAATCTTAACGCGAGGGAGTGGGTGGGTCACCAAATTTTTTTAAATAAAAGTCCCGTTACGCGTTACGATCAAGTCGTCAGATTTAATTAAGTGTACACCTAACAGCACGTAGTTAACTCACGATGATGAGTACATCCCACTTAGGTAGACTTATTTTTTGCTGGTAGATGGAAAGTATAGATCTGGTGGAGATGCTAAATAGCGTGAAAATAAGGTATCTCCCATAATATCGTAACATGTCGCGCTCGAGTAACTGATGAAATGATGAAATGACTTTCGATGCTCACAACCCCACAGCATAACACCGCGTCCTATGAGCATGGGTTTAGATTCCGGGCCATTCAATTGTGGAATGCACTCCCCTGCACTATCAGAGACAGTCCTTCTCTTAATATATTTAAAAGTCGCGTGAAGAAGCATTACCTTTCTCTTTAGAAATATAGGTAGTATGTATGTATTTATTAGTATATTTATTTAAAAATTATATATATTTATATAGTATTTATGTTTAGCATGTACGAGTATATTATATGATATTTATGTAAGCCCTCGTATATTTAGTTATTATTGTTTATATTAGTTATTTAGATATAACATATATCTAACCATATGTTAGTTATTTAGATATGTACTAAATTATATTGTTGTACACATTGTCACCCCTGCTCAGCAATCGACCATTCCCATCCTAATTTGGTTTGCTGGAAGAGATCTCTTATTAGAGATAAGCTCGCCTTTGTACACTATTTTTATGTAAGTCTTGTTGTCCATATATTAGTTGTGTGTAATAAAGAAATTATGAAATTATGAAATCCCCTCTTGGCCTCCCTACTATACAGGTTCTTCATAATGTGTACCACAAGGTGTGCTGAATTGTGGCACAGTGATAGGCTCGCTTCAATCGTCTAATTAGAACTGGTTTAAACCTCGTGTTCTCAAGTAGTTGAAAATATTAAAATAAATATTTCAGCAGTCTCTGAATAAATTACCAACCAGAGTCACAATCACAATAAAATCTTAGAACTTATATAAAGTTGGAAATAACTTGGAATAATTCCACTAGAATTCCATAAATCTAGAATATATTTTGGGCTGTTTAATGTTTTCGAAGTTCAAGTTCAACTAATTGTTTAATCCATAAGTCATAAAGTTCTTGAAATAGCAAGCAGGCTTTAGTCTTGCCCAGTTAAACACATAAATATATGTTAATGTTAATAATTATACTGTGATATGATTGATTATATCAATAATTGTGTGCGTGACTGGCGGAGGCTTAAAGTATTTAAGGCTGGGCACCATCCTAGAGTTTCATCTTCTGATTTCTTTTAGGGGAATAGAAATTAAAATGTCAAAAAATGCTCTTCACTGATCTATAGAAGACTAACAAAGCAACAATACTTAATATTTTTTCATAATGACTAAATGAATAATATAAACTTAAATGCAAATTGTAAAAAATAAATGTGGTGAAATTTTGATATAACTTTGGGACACTTTTATAACGAGCAAAATGATAAAAATAATTTTATGGGTTTACAAATCCTTGATGACACTCATTTTCAACAAGCTAGTATAAAGCAACAACTGCTTTAATACTCCTATTTTGCGTAACATAAAGGAGACGCTTTCCAAATCCCGAAAAACATATGTTGTGAAAGTATCCCTATCTTCAATCTGTGTGTTTGAAAATATCATATGTCAATTGGAACTCTATGGAAAATAAACTAAAAAGTGAAAGTCATAATCAAAGTTATTTATTACTGTAGATATTCAAACATACTTAGCAAAAGAATATAAATGGATGTTTTCACCTAAGACTTGATAAAACTTGCTATTTCTTGGCATCTAAAATATATTGATGTGATTCTTGCGTCAAAAAATAGGTATTGAAAATATCTTAGTCAGTGTTTTTGAAGACATAAATTAAAAACACACAATACTCGTATTCTCGTAAATTGCAAGAGCTCTATCCAAAGAAATGTTAGTCAAGAATATACGGTTTCTGATGCATATTTTATTTCATCCTTATAGTAAATGAGTGCAGGGAATAAAATAAGTAAAAACAATTTCTTTTACGAGAATGTTGCCGAGGAGAGTTCAACGACAGTAAAGAAAACCTCGCAGGATTAAAATAACACAAAATCTAGAGCCTTTGTTTTTATACATGGGGCGCTCGCAAAACGTGTTTCAAACGAGCTTGTTTTAATTAGTGCCTCTCAATCAAAACTTATTTTCATACCTTGCAATTGGCAATTGTGAACGCTTTTATAAAAATTGGAATATGCTTAAAGTGCGCCTGATTTGCGAGTCATTAGAGTCCTTTCTTATATTGTGAGTCTAATTGGTTGAGCTTCAATTAGTGGCTCATTCAAATACGTCGAAATTGTGTTCACAATCACAGCTATCGTTTTTAGCTATCGCTCGGGGGATGGCCCTTTGAGGCCAAATGAAATTGGTGTTACTGAAAAGGAAATATCAGTATCACGAATTAATTGCTTAGAGTTACTTCCTGTGTGATCAAATGGGCGCCGTACACAGGGCTTTTTATTGAGGACTCGTCTATGATTTATTCGGTATGTATGTCGCAGTTAGATGGTTAAATCAGACACTTAACGAACTCTCTAGACCGTAAATACCGACGTTTAATCAAGTCACCAATATTCCATCAGACAAGTGAGTGATCGAAACGTTTAACGAGTTGTATAAACGTTCCTAAGCAACAAGATATTATATACAATATAATAATATTTTTATGTGTACTTAAGTTTATTTTTTAAGTATTTTTTGTTGTTCCTACATGTTCAACCTAACACGAAGGATAAAGGGGACTTCGCTTCGCTCACCCCCTTTACCCTTCACCTAAGCTACCGCAATGTTTTGCACTGATATAGGCTGTGCAAATCAGCTTTTGTCGTGACGCCATCTTGTTTTCCAACACGCTTTCTGTAAGTCAGATTGTTAAACGTTTTCGACGAAGCTTCATTTAAATCAAAATGCTAGTGACTTGGTTAAACGTCGGCATTTAATTAACGTTCTAGATAGTTAGTTAAGTGTCTGATTTAATCGACCAACTGCGACATGTATATAGTAACCTTATTTTGGTTAGGTTAGGTTAGGTAGTTGTGTAGGTGTGTAGGTGTAACGTTGTGTAATGTTGGCCTTGAAGTAACAACAACGTCTTATTATGGTATGTGTAGGTGTGTAGGGTAGGTGGTAGTGAAGGTCAGATTGTGGCCTTGAAGCGTAACAACACCGTCTTATTATGGTGTATGTAGGTGTGTAGGGTTGGTTATGTAGCAAACAAAAGAGTTGACCCTGGTAGCCCCCCCCAAACGCACTGGGTGCGCCACCTAACTACACACCTACCTTATCTAGATCGGACAGTGAAAAGTTTGTCAGATCTAGGTTAGATTAGGTCAAGGTTAGGATAGGTTAGGTTTGAACAAGTCTAAACTTATTGAACTACTTGCCTAACCTATTGGACAGATAAAGTTAAGAAGTGGTGTGATAAATAAACAAGAAATAGAATATAAATTAGGCTCGGTATTAAACATATAGTGTTACAGGTGAATCAGCATACATTTTTGCAAACAAATTAAGGCAGTAAATAGCAAAGTTCAAAATTAAAGGTCAGCAATGTATAAAGCTTGAGCATACATTGATGCAAACTAAGCAAGGCAATCTGAAAAAAATGTCAAGAAACAAACTTAAAGGGCAACGATGTATAGAGGAGTAAATATGTACAACAGCCCCTTCCTGTAGGTCAAGTAGTATAAAAGAGGGCTGCATCGAAGGGAACTATATAAGTACCGCTCTGGGTTTTACAAGTGCAATGGTTTCCAATGTGTTACTTACCATATCATCTCAACGGTGAACGTAGAGGCCCTACTCTACTAAAGAAAATGTCAAGGAACAACAAAGTGGAAATGGAGCCAATAGCACTCGGCGATAAAGACCGGGAGCCTCGAACCAAATCACGCCGTACTTCGGACGAAAAGGAGGATACAGCCGAGCAGATGGTGAGCCAAGGCGATCAATCACAGCAGCAATCAGACCAAGGCTGGTTGACCTCGAAGCGCAATCGTCATCCTCGACAACAACGATGAGAAAAACCGCAGCGTTTCAAGAGACTCCAATTGCACCGATGAAGGGGATTGAAAATATTGAAAATAACGCATCAACGCCAAGCGTCGACACTTTCACCACTGATGACATACAAATCGAGCATTCCGACACTGGTTCGAATGCCAACGGGATGGCTGGGATAGTGGGCTCAGCTGAATATAACCCAACGAGAAATAAATCATCTTCTTGAAAAGTTATCGCTCAACATAGCTCAACTCGACGCAATCACTACTATCTCATTTACATCTCAACCGCAAAGAACGGCAAGCCAACTAGGCATAGCTATTCGAAGTCAGCAATACAAATGTAGCACGATTGCATGTATTCATTGCTTGCTGGACTGCATTAATACCGGCGATGATCGTGACACAATTAAGCAAATACTTTGTGAGAGTGATGAAAAAAATAAAAGATGCGCAATCCATGCATTTGCAGGTGCACTTAACCGAGAAAACAGAATTGGAAATATAAATACTGAGGGGAGGAATAAATTTATTTAATTTTTAGAATGCAAAGGTCAGCATCAACCCATTCTATCGGATCAATGGTTAGCGGCAATTTTAAAATAGTGTAAGAAACCAATCTATTGTCAGTGGACACACATACGATGGAGCTGGAATGGAAGCGCCTTCCGTTTCCCAGCGACAATCGCAGTATGGCAACCGAATGCAAAAGCAAATAAGAAAAAATAGCAGTTAGTTCTGAAATTATTGGAAAACCAAGCTTTTGCAGAGGGAACAGCACAGAAACTTCTAAGTGAAACGCCTGAAGGGAGTACCTTACAATTTAACAGAAAGTGTAGCGCCAGACTTATGACAGCAACATCTATTTCAAAGACATTGGTATTTTGCGAAACAACGGAACAAAGGATCAACCGATGCAAGAGTCTCCAAATAAAATTAGACCTGGAAGCCAATTCATCAAACTTTTTACTGTCTGATATAGATTAGGTAGGTGTGTAATTAGGTAGCGCACCCAGTGCGCGTGGGGGGGCTGCCAGTTGCAACTGTTGTATTTGCTATATAACCTACCCTACACACCTAGACTCACCATAATGAGACGGCGTAGTTACGATTCAAGGCCAACATCATAACAGCTACCTAAGCTAACCTAACCATAATAAGTGCGTCTGCGTATCAATACCGTTATCTAATAACAGTAGGCATAAATCATTGCATATTTGTTGTGTTTACATTCCGCAAGGGCATTTATATACAAGCGCATTAATTAACTTTTTTGATATTTGTAGTCGGATTGTAACAGAACATTCTGACGATGTTTTCCTTATTACTGGAGATTTTAACGTATCAGATGCTGAGTGGTCGAACTCGAGTTGTAGACATATGTGTCTTGATAATGGTACCAAACCAACAGTGGAGCCATTGCAAGAGTTTTTATGCTTTACAGGGTTACAACAATTTAACAGTAGTTTTAATATAAATCATCGGTTATTAGACCTTATTTTAAGTAATAGAAATTGCGCCGTTACTAGTAGCCCAAACCCTTTAATAAAAGAGGACCGGCATCATAAAGCCGTTGAAATTGAGTTAAGTTTAGATTACTCACCTATTCTTAAGCCCGCTCCTACTGTTAGATATTGCTTTTTTAACTCTAATTTTGATGAAATTAATCGCGAACTATCTGAAATAGACTGGTTTGCACAATTTTCAGGTCGTTCTTTGGAGGAGTGTACATTAATTTTATATACAATACTAAATCGTTTAATAGACGCGCATGTCCCAAAGCGTCCTCTACGCACTTCCATTAATAGGCCTCCTTGGCACACAAAGCCACTTAGAAGGTTATTAAATGAAAAAATAAAGTACCACAAACTATGGAAGACATACGGAAATCCTTTAGATCGTGACAGTTTTAGGTGTCTAAGGAAAAGAGTTGATAAATTGGAACCTATATGCTATAGAAATTTTATAAACTCAACTGAAAATAAAATCACATCAAACCCGAAATTTTTCTGGTCTTACATGAAGTCAATCTACGCGAAGAGTGGTCTACCACAAATAATGTACTATAAAGGTATTTCAGCTTCAACTGGTTCTCAGATTTGTGACATGTTTAATGAACATTTCCACTCTGTTTTTGAAAAACCTAGTAATAACATGATTGATTTGAACAATCTTCCGCCGGTACACAATACAGTTTTTGAGATGGATACAATATTTTTAACTAAAGACCTTGTTCATAAATACCTTAAGTCTATTAACGTAAATAAAGGTGCCGGACCAGATTGCATTCATCCTGTTATTATTAACAAATGTGCGTCTGAGTTATCAATTCCAATCACTTTGCTTTTTGAAAAATCACTTCGCGAAGGTTGTGTTCCCTCTATTTGGAAACGTGCTCTAATTACACCGATACCTAAGGGAGATATCAGCTGTGACATTGAGAAATATCGGCCAATTTCTAAACTATGTCAATTTGGCAAAATTTTGGAGAAGATTGTTACTGACCAATTGTCTGCCGCTGTACGCCGTCATGTTACTGTTCATCAACACGGTTTTCTTAAAGGTCGAAGTGTTGAAACAAATCTCTTATCCTATACAGAAATTATACTTGAAGCCTTGGACAACAATTATCAAGTGGATGCCGTGTATACTGATTTTGCTAAAGCATTCGATAAAATTTGTCATGAACGCTTGCTGTTGAAACTTTGGCAGATGGGTATACACGGGGATCTATTTCGATGGATAAAATCCTACATCGAAAATCGATCGCAGGCTGTAGCAGTAGGTGGGTACACTTCAAATCTCAAACCCATCACTTCGGGTGTCCCTCAAGGGTCACATTTAGGACCTTTGTTGTTCGTTCTTTACCTAAACGACGTCACAGAAATTACAAACAGCTCTGGTTTACTCTTATATGCCGACGATACAAAAATATTTAGGGTTATCCGAAGTGTGGGAGATTGTGATGTCCTGCAAAATGACATTAATAATTTCGAATCTTTCTGTAATTCAAACAACTTATTTTTAAATCCAGTTAAGTGCTTTGTAATAAGTTTCAGTAGAAAAATACAAACCATTAATTATAAATATGAACTTTGTCAAAGAGAATTAGCCCGCGTAGATCAAATTCGTGATCTAGGCACAATAATGGATTCCAAGCTCACTTTCGTACCTCATGTGAACCACATTATAAATAAAGCTCTTAAACAACTTGGTTTTATACTCCGCGTAGGAAAGCCCTTCAAAAAAGTCTTAACTTACAAGGTACTGTTTAATAGTTATGTTCGCAGTCATCTCGAGTTCGCCAGTGCTGTTTGGAACCCATTTTATAACATTCATATAGACGGGATAGAAAGGGTGCAGAAAAAATTTATTCGAGCCCTTGAATATCGTACTGGCAACACATATTCGGATTATGTGACGTCCTTGAAAAAGGCAAAAATGTACTCATTAAGTTGTCGTCGTGACTGTATTGATATATCAATAATTTTTAAAATAATTAATAATATAATCGATTCCCCCCCATTATTACATTTATTGTCGTTTAGAGTGCCTCGTCGTCGTGAGCGTAGTTGTCGAAGCAAGCCTCTCTTTGTTATACCCCGTAGTCACACAAATTACGCTGGAAATAGTTTCATAAGACGTGCTTGCAGGTTGTACAATGATAAGTTAGTAAATATAGATATATTTAGTGAATCTCTTAAACGCTTCAAAAGTTTAACTTTGGAGTGTCTTTCAAATTGTTCTGAAAATCAAACTGAACATGTATGAAATTTTTAACTTTCTTTTTATGTATAGATATTTAGTGAATCTCTTAAACGCTTCAAAAGTTTAACTTTGGAGTGTCTTTCAAATTGTTCTGAAAATCAAACTGAACATGTATGAAATTTTTAACTTTCTTTTTATGTATAATGCTTTTTATGTTGTTTCTTCATCATTATTATTTCTTTGATATTTAAACTATTATAAAAGATGTTTTTACTAAATTAGGAAACTGTAGGTCTATGTTTTATAAAGAGTTTATGTATTGTATACAAATATGTAAGACTGTTTGTTTCTGAATAAATAAATAAAATAAATAAATAAATAAATAAGCTCAGCTCAGATTAGGCGGAGCTAGAGCAGATGGCCCAAGATCGGAACAAATGTAAAATTGTATTGAGAGCCCTATACCCTACTGAGGGGTTACAGGACGAGATAATGATAATAATGTATATAGTAACCTGAGTTACTAACCGTTACGTTCTGTCCAATCAATAACTCCTTGTGAAAAGGGCCTTTCTACTCTAAGATATCATGAGAAAACTTTAAAATAATGTGGTGGTTGGTACAAATAAAATCCTTTCTACTCCTGCGGAGCCGTCTAGAGCATGGCCCATGACATGACTGTCTACTATGGTCAAACGAGGGAAGACTGTAAAATATCCACTCCGCTGACTATCCTGTCTCTCCAAGCCATTGGATAGCATCAGAGATGCTATCCAATGGCTGCTCAGGCTGCCGCTTTTGTGAATTGTGACGTAGACGCTAGCGGCCAAACGTTAAATAAATAATGACTGCGTTTTTCATTAGAATGCGAGGCAATGCCATGCCTACCATTTTCAAACTACCTACTATGGCTTGTTGGTTGTTGGCGAAGCGGATAACTACTGCGGTATAAATATGGGTTTAAGCGCCACATAAAAAGTTGTTGGATATATCCTGCACACTGGGAGAACCATTCTGAGAAAGAGTCTTGTAGGTTATACTATTAATAATACCTAGGACACTATTTACACACATTGATCTAGCCCCAACCCGGGATTCTCTGTACCTTGGGTACTAGACAACGATGTTCATACTTATATAGATAAATATTATACTTTTTTTTTTTTTTTTTTTTTTTTTTTTTTTTTTTTTTTTTTTTTTTTTTTTTTTTTTTTTTTTTTTGGATTAGAAGTATTTATTTATAAAACAATATACATTATGTGCTAATTACAAAAATGGATTAAATTCAAACAAATATTATACTTAGATAGATAAACATCCATTACTAGGGTACAAACATCCGTTCTCATCAAACGAATATCCGCCCCACCGGGACTTGAACCCGGGACCCTTGGCTTCGTAGGCAGGGTCACTGCCGACTCGACCATTCGGGTCGTCTTATTTTATTTTAGATTAGAGTTTGAGATGCGTACGACAAGAGAAGAGAGAAGTGACGAGTTTTAAGGGCAGACCAACTGCGGTCATCATCATCATCGCCATTATCATGCCCAGCCCACATACACCTACTGCTGGGCATAGGTCTCTTCTCTATAGCGCGAAGACTCGCGGTCCTGCAAAATCGAACCCAGCGAGATCCCTTGGATTTTGTGATATCGTCGTACCATCGGGCAGGTGCTCTTCTCACTGGTAGCTTCGCGCAACTTGGCCACCACTCTGTGACTGCGGCCATACATAATTATAAATGGCAACAAATATAATGATCACCAAAATATTTTTTTCCTACTCAAAATGGATAAATGAACACCAAAAGTTGCAAAAAATATCAGGGAAAAATACTGCGGTAGCTTAGGTAAAGGGTAAAGGGGGTGAGCGAAGTGAAGCCCCCTTTATTCGACGTGTTAGGTTGAACAATGTAAGAACAACAAAAAATACTTAAAACTTAAACTTAAGTACACAAAACATAAAAAGAAGTTTGGTGATCATTTATCCAAACACTCCAAATTTGGTGGACATTTATCCATTCTGGCAGTCATTTTGAATTTATTGGTAGTAAAATAGGTGCGTTTTTGGTAATCGTTTAAACATAAACCATTATAAATATTATCATGTCAGATAAGATTAATTTAAAATTAGTTTTTATATCATTAAATGGTACAGTTTTCTACAGGCAACACAGACATGTGATGTACATTTTGAGAACTCACCTCCCGCGCCTATGAGCGAGGCATCGCGATTTTGAACCTTATGCCATGATAATAAAATTCAAAACCTATAACGGAAATAATATTTCTAAAAATACCATGGGAGGTGAGTTATTAAGCAGAAAAGCTCACAGCGTGTCCGTATAACATAAGTAAAAGTAACCCATAATTTACCCACTAAACGACACTACTTATATTCAAATCAAAGTAAGATAGGACATACTTCCCTGTTTGTGTAATTACTTATTTCTCAACCATAACCTTAAATAAGGTTTAAGACATGTATTTCTCAAAAGAATTAAATATTCACTTACATGAGAAATAACACAAACAAATAATTACACAAAAACAGATATCTTCCATCGAGCGGGACATTAAATTAGGGTAGTCATTGAAAAATGTAAATATTTATGTAATTAATAACTTTGAAATGTATGTTTTTGAAAGTTTTTTAACGATTGGTAGATTTTTTTCCTCTTTTATAGCTTTCGGTAGTTTGTTGTACAATCGCGCCCCCTCTGCTAATATGCTCTTTTTACCGTTTGTCCTGTGGTGTAGTATAACAATGATATGAGCTTGTATAGTGAAACGACTTCGTAAATCTATATTTGCTAATCTATATGCGCTTATGCAAATAAATAAATAAATAATTAAATAAATATTTTTTGTAAAAGTTATTTGGGTACGAATATCTTTTGTAAGGATTTTTCGTATAAGTATGCATGTGTTATTTGTGATATGTTTGAAAATTTTGTTTCTGTATAGATTTTAGTCGTACTTGTTAAGAAACCGTAGCCAAAGAGAGTTTTAATGACTTCATTTTGTGCAGTCTGCAGTGGAACTAGGTTTGTTTTCGCCGCTGTAAACATCAAAATTCACCGGACGACATCTGTAGAAACAGTCGTGGGCACGGAATAAAGGCGAAATAATAATAATACACCACTAAAACACCATTGAAAATCTGTCGCAATTTTCGCTTTGTGTGCAACTTCGGACGGGCGACGGCAAAGCCCGCATACCAACTCGTAATATTCTATTGTTAACTTTTTAACGCCAAGCTTTAAACAGCGGGCCGGTGTAAGAATGGCCAGTGGACGAGCTACGCAGCTACTACTGTGAAACCGATTTGGTCATCCTCATCATCATCAACATCATCATCAGCCTGTCAGGGAATCCATTGTTGATCGCCTCTCAATGTTATGGGTAAAGCTAGAAGAGAGAGTAAACCTGGGTTCACCCGGGTTTACTTAGGAGTACCTAAGCTCTTTGGGTAAAGTCCGAATATTAATTTGTATTCAGCGTTTACCCGTACACAACTAGGTCTACCCAATACTGGTTGGATAAATAGTATGCGTTGGTCTGAACAATAATTGAACTAAATTTTAATTCGGAATTTACCCATAGTCACCTAGATCTACCCAATGCTGGCTGGGTAATGTTATAGTTATTAGTGAAAGCTATCAATGCATTTGGTTTTAATTTCACTAATTAGTATAACATTACCCAGCCAGCATTAGGTAGACCTAGGTGAGTATGGGTAAACTCCGAATTAAAATATAGTTCAATTATTATTCATACTAACACCTAACATTACCCAAAGAGCTTGGATATTCTGAGTAAACCTGGGTAAACTTAGTCTCCCTTCTAGCATTACCCGTAACATGAACACCATTCAATTCAGTCCTGTGCCACCCGGGTCCATCGATCTGCTGCCAGCCTCGCTTTATCATTGGACTCCTGCCTCCAATCGGTTACCGGATACTCGGTGATTAAATTATCAGAGCAACTTTACTTTCATTGCACTTCTCCTGGCTTAACGTGGGTACAACACACCAATGACCGGCGGCTTTAGCCGGCGGGTTAGTCTCGTTGCACGGTTTACCGTGCAACGAGACTAACCCGCACTAAAGTGCACGATTATCGCGAAACATGCCCAGCAATGGCCTGACCCGGCGGCGTCTTCTGAAAAGCCCGTGGGGTACAACGCTGGGCCGCGTTGTGCCCCATGGGCTTTTCAAAATTCGAACCGTTCGAAAAGCCAGAGCGCTACAGCGCGACGCTGCGTTGTGTCCCTCTGGCTTTTCGTGAATTAGCTTCAATTTTAAAAACCGCCAAAAAAAAACTACAACGCGCCTATTTTCAAATTTTGGTAATTTAAATTTAATACTTCTTAAAGATCAAGAAGTTATGGCCGATTTTAAAATCCTCAGAAAATATTGTTTCTGTATAACTTTTATTCTTTGCTATTATCAGTGTTAAATCTGATCAAATCAAAATCCTCATCCGAGAATAATAACAGTTTTTTAATTGTTTTGCACATCTTGATTTTGATTGGGGCAATAACTGCATCAAAACAAAATTGACACAAATCGCCGGTGAGAACTTGTGACTTTGAAACGCACGTGTTTCCCAAGACTGTCTTTGTTCCACTCATAAATGAGGTACTCAATGCTCTCTTTCACGTCTAGCGCGTGCATCGCACCGCACGCGTTTGGTGCACTAATCCGCTTTCTCTTTCACGCCTAGCACATGGCTCATAGGGGTTTTAACCCACAAGCTATTCAGACGATGAATGGTCAATGTGAACGGAGCGCTGAAAAACCCCGTGTAGTACAACGCAGCGTCGCGCTGGCTTGTCAACTACTTAGTTACTACTTAGCAACAGCAGATAATATTAAGCAGATTATAACAAACAAACTGCAAATTAGCTAATCAAACCAAACTTAAGCTAAAATTCAATTATTGTTTAACATTATACAGATAACAGATAGCAGATTATAGCAGATAGCGAAACTTTTGTTAAAACAGCAAAATTTTAGCAAATTAAAATAGGTACCTATAGCAATAAGTAACGGATTTGTTTTTCCATAGCTGTATTCCATCAATAGCCCTAAAAAAGGTTTTTTATATTAGGATATGAAACTAGGAATGCCGCAGTGTTACCATTCGCAAGTCGCCTTAATCGTAAGCATTTGAAAAGGCACCAAGCGTACCAAAAAAGTAGAAATCTACCTTTATTGGACACGCTGTTCGCCGGTAGGGCCTCTTTGACGTAGGTAGTTATAATTCCTATAGATTGCGATCGTCTTTTCTGGGGAAAATATTCCCACCATTTGTTCATTCAGCTCATGGATAATAGGTACCTACCATACCTATCCGTTAGCACAGAATAATAACTAGTAACTAACCGTTAGTAATGTAGGTACTATCGTCGTACGGCTGTTTATTAGTTCCATGGTTAAGCATTACCTTATCTACCTTTACCCAAATAGTAATAACTAAATTATGGTACCGTTACATTAGTTATTAATTGCAAGAAGAAACAGCTAACCTATGTTAGTTATTCGTAGGTAAATTAATAATGAATAATATAATACAACTAAATAGTTAAGTTAAAGTGAATAGTTTAGAAAACAGTTGCTAATGATTTAGCTGTTAGTAACAAAAGCAGGTTTTACGAAAAAAGAGAAGTTAGAGCTAAATTGATTTCGCTAACGTAGATAAAGTTAATTTAGTTAACTATCTTTAGCAAAAAGTTGTGTAGCTAAACTGTTGAGCTAAGCAATTGTTTTCAGTGTACTCTCTGTAATACTGAGTGTAGAAAAGAGACACAAGTCTACACCTTTCTGTTAAATCCGAAAATAAAACTGCGATACATAACCTAAATCATTGGAGTTATGGAGCCTATAGACGTACGTATGCTTACTGCTTACTACATCAAACGTTGTACAAGGGTTCCTTATATAGCGTAGGATAGCACTAATAAGGGATTAGGTTAAATTCATCCCCTAAGAGAGTGGGGGGGGGGGGTGGGGGGAATGGGGGTTCAACAGTTTCTAATAAAATCAAAAACTACTGGACTTATGAAGCTGTAATTTTGCAGGTAGGGAGACATTAGTTCAGTAAAGTTTTAATTGAAATTTGATCCCCCAAGGGGGATAAGTGGGCAAAAGCGACCTATGAATCTGTTAATATGGCAAATGGGAAGTTGATGTTAAAAATTTGTATGGACTGGCCATTTTACACGACTTTGCGCGAGATAAGCCGCGAGTAACTGATAGTACAGTATACTAAGATACTAAGCCTTTGTGAGAGGGAGTGCAACTTTTTAATAACATGTTTTCATGCGATAATCCTAATGGTTTTATCTTGGGTAGAAGCAGCTTTGATGTTCATTATGTAGGAAGATATCGACGGATTTATTGAAAATGTTGTCGGTAAAATAATACGCACAGCGTAAATAACATATTTTGAATTTATAGATATAAATATTTATCGACACACATGCACATACATACGTAGATAATGTAATGTAATTTCAAATAATGATATTCACCTGTGATGTACCTATAACTGATATTTATATTATCAACTAGCTGACCCGACAGACTTCGTCCTGTCAAAAAGATTTGTAATGTCGCAGTTTTTGTGCCTACTTATTTTAAAAAATTCTCCTGAACAGAACCGTCACCCTGGTGATAGGGCGTTGTGAATAAAAAATAATTAAATAAAACATATATAAGGATTTAAAAGTAAGTAATCGCTTTATTGTTAATCATGTGAATCATAATTATTATTATTATCATTGTAGTGCTTTGTGGTATACGATCTTTTTTGTTTGATTTCCTGGCGCATAGATAAACAAATCTGATGGTTTTCCAACACGGGAACAGGCAACATACAATTGACCATGTGAGAAACATGGGTTTTCTAGATTAATACCACAAACACTTAATGATTGCCCCTGGGACTTGTTTATAGTCATAGCAAAAGCAAGCCGCACTGGAAACTGTAGTCGTTTAAACTCAAATGGCACATCAATCGGAATCATTGGGATGCGCGGTATGAGAACATCTTCTCCTTTATACTTTCCTTTGAGTATAGTTGCTTCTATCACATTGTTTAGTAATTTTTTTATCGCTAACCGTGTACCGTTGCAAAGACGCGGTTGGTTGATATTTTGCAACATTATAACCACCATCCAACCTTTAATTGAAGATGTGAGGTGGCAATCCTGGCAAATCCAGCGAGTTTAAAAATTCCGGTGGATAGTTGACTACATCATCTTGATTAGTAGCCGAATCAACTGATTTATATATCCTCAATTCGCCTGTAATTTGTTCTTGAATTTTGAAATTTAATTCATTTACATCTATGTTTTTTGCAGCCAGTATAGCTCGTTCGCTCAACCAATCATGGTTTCTGTAATTTTGAGAAACATCTGGAAACACCTTCTGAATAAGTTCATCTTTTGATCGAGTTAACTGACAAAAACTTTGAGGAAAGTTAATGCAGCCAGTCAACATGTCTATAGAAAATTTGCCATTACCAATGTCAATGAGTTGTTTAGAGAATATGTTTCCAGATTGGTCATTTTGCAACTCGACACGCATATTCTTGCTTAAATGAAGTACTTTGACATGTTTCCACAAATTGGAGGACTTTAGACATGCATTGAGTTCATCAGCTGGCGTTGATCGTGGAATCACTGGCAATGTTTGACGAAAATCTCCTGCTAATAAAATCATTGCACCACCAAATCGGTTATTATTGCTCCGTAGATCTTTTAAGGTTCTGTCTAAAGCCTCCAAAGATTTTTTATGTGCCATCGTGCATTCATCCCAAACAATCAATTTACATTGCTGCAAAACCTTTGCCATTGCAGAGTTCTTCGAAACGTTGCAGGTTGGAGTTTCATTGCTTTGCATATTTAATGGCAATTTTAGTGCTGAATGGGCTGTCCGACCACCTTCAAGCAAAGTTGCTGCGATTCCCGACGAAGCGAGTGCAAGTGCAATTTTATTTTGTGAGCGAATTGTTGCTAATATTAATGAAATCAAAAAAGTTTTTCCTGTACCACCAGGTGCATCTAAGAAGTAAATCCCTCCAGTTTCATCATTTGTTACTTTCATAAGAGTTTCATATACATACTTCTGTTGTTCATTTAACAGTGGAAGATTTGTTTGAATTAATTCTTTCAAAGCGTTGAGATCATACAGTCTTTCTCGATGCAACTCTTGGTTAAAAGCGTCATGCATTGGACGATTGGGCGCGGTCAGGCCTAATTGAATTAATAGTTTGTTTGACATTATCAAGCACATGTCCTCAATTGAAATCAATGCTTCATTGTAAATTTCTTCACTGATTTGTATATTTGGATTTCCCATTCTATTCCGTATTTGATACAAAATATCATCACACATATAATCTTTGTACTTGATCCACAAATCAATTGGGTTTGATAGGAAGCATGTAGATATGATTATAGAAAACAATGTTCGTATTTGATGAGCGTGTGATGATATTACAGCATCATTGAGAGTTTGATCCCAATGAGCGTCATTTTCAAGCAATTGCAAACGTTGACAGGCTTCTCTGTAGGATCCACACAATTCACCATCAACAGTTCGTAACTGTTGGAATGATGTTGGGCCACGTACATTGACTAATAGCAGTCGTAAATAAAAACATTCATCATTGCTTGGATGTACTGAATAAATCCGGCCAATCGCATCGGTGGAATATACATCTGTATATCCTGGAACTGGTTTTCCTTGTTTCCGTCGTATAAATCTCCTTGAGGATTGATTCCAGGTATAATATTTTGGCATTTCAGAATATAGCAATGTTTGTGCGAAATCATCGTTTTGGCATGTCTCAAAAAAAATGGTTAATGTAGTAGATGGTGGCTGAGCAGCTCTTTGTACTGCGTTCTGTGCTGTAAAATACACTCTTTGTCCATTTTCTAAATGCACAGCTAAGTGAACAACAGAAGGGTGTCTCTCATGAATAGGAAAAGAAAATATTCGCCAAACTGCTTCATTACTACTGACATAGCGGCCCATTTGGTATTGGGTAACTTCATCATTGGAATTCTCTGCACCAATTCCAATCACAGCCATATCACTCCCTTTGGTTACATATTTGCAAATGTATTTAATAGATTTCACTGAATGGCAAGATTCAACGTTGATGTGTGCTTTGAATGTCTTTGATAAAATGGGTGAATATGGAACAATACAACGATTATCTATTTCAATATCTTGTTGATTTAATTTGACAATTGTTGATTTTCCATTGTCTGCTGTCGATCTGCGACGATACAATGGATAACCGTCATTACCAGTAATTGTTTCCGATATTAATGTCCGTGAATATCGTTTTGAACATTTACCATCCATCATACACGGTGAATTTTGATTAAGAGTTCCACAAGGACCATGTATCATGTTTTTGATAACAACCTCATGCAATCCAGGATCTACTTGTACATTAGGGATTTCAGCTGATATCACTGCATCAACTTCATTTGGCCTTATCTTTTCAACCAACCAAATCAAAATGTGTGCATGTGGCAATCCTCGTTTCTGCCACTCCACAGAATACATCCAGCAGCGTGTCTCACCAAACACATTATGTTTTACGATGAAATCCATTAAAGATTTCAACTTTTGTCTAAAGACTCTGGCTGTAATATCATGACGATCAATGGGTGATTGCCCAGAGAATAACTCCTGCTTGATTTCTATCCATTGCGGATTGCATGTAAATGTGATGAACAAATCTGCTGTACCATAATGACGAACATACGACATGGCATCTTGAGCATATTCGTGCATATGCCGAGGGCTTCCGATGTATGTTGCTGGAATAATAGTCATCCGACCGACATTCTGTGCATTTCCATCAGTATTAATCGCATCTCGAAGGTGAATATACTCTTCAGATCGGAGTTTGGTTTGATTCAACCTGATGAATGTTAATCTCTCCGTTTCAATTTTAACATACATGTCAACAACATATTTGTGATATAATCGCCGACATTTCAATATGTGATTATCTTCATTTTCCCAAATCATTAGGCGGTATGAATAATAGTTCATTGAACTGACTTTTTTGTTGGTTTCAGAACCTGTAAATAGATTTTGTTTTAATAACATTCAAATATAAAATTAAAATACATAATATAATGACTGAGATATTATCGCCATAGCTAAACTAATATTTTAGTTACCTGTAATGGGATTTATCATTTTTATTGAGAAATCGTAGCCATCTTCACCTTGCCAAAATATAATGGGATATTGCAGTGCATCATATGAGCGGTGTGTTTCCTTTATACCTTGTAATTGATCATTCCGACGATGTAAAACAATATCACGGGATTCCAAGTTTTCTCCAACTACAACGATAGCAACTTCATCAATAGTTGGTGCATTAAAACGTCTTGTATGTTGACCTGCAGGTGTTTTATCAGCTCTGATTACAATTTTGTGATTATCGGATGGCATCAGATCCAGGGCAGTTTTAAACAATATAATCAATTGATTGTGTTGATGAAATAAAGTTTGTAATTGTTCTACAATAGACCTCTTTACTAAATTGTTATGTGCACAACGCAGATCAATTTCTTGTGGTGAATTGCCCATAAAATAAATTTGCAGGAATTTGTTGTCGCTATCTGACACTGGTAACAGTGAACCTGCTCTGTGATATATTTGCCCTTGTATCTGTAAATAAAAAAAATATATTATGGTGTGGTATAAATTAATGGATTGTCAGTGATCAAACTTAAATAATATTTGATCTTAAAAAGTATATATTTAGTATTAACTAATATCTATCAAATATAAAATATAATAAAAGTGTCACTGAAACTGAATCACCATATAATATGATGACTAAGTGATATATTTCGTAATGATTAAGAAATTGAAGATTAGTGACACATCTTAACTTTGGTGACAGAAAATTTTGTTCGCTAAAATAATTATGAGTAACTGCTATAATACATACCTTGAAAGTTGGCATAAAATTTTCCCGAACTACATTTGTTGCCCCAAATGAAGTCATTTGAAAGCAATTGTTATATTGTTGGATATGTGTCAAAAAGTATATAGAATCTGTTCCTATTCCTGAAACCAATGAGTACAATGGTTCTGGTGGTGGATCCAATGGTATCAATTTCACTTTACCATTTGCGCAACACAATCCATTGGCTTCGTTTTTGTATTTTAATGCCTTACAGTGTGAGCAAACCGAGTTCATAGAACCAATAACAACACATTGGTAGTTACTGTAGTCAATTGACACATCGTAACTGAAAGCAGCTCGATTCAAACTTGCGCGATTATTAGTTGAATGTCGCGCTCGCGCTTCACGCGTTTGTGATATCCGAATTCTTTCACGTTCATTTCCGTCGTCACGTTCTTGTGCAGTACGATTAGATCGGTAATTAGCTTGGATTGTAGCATTTCTGGTTCTTCTACCTAAATTGATTGATTTGATTTTCAGAATTCTTTATTTCATGTTATACATTGTTTTTGTATGACTAGCAACTATTATCTACCTAGCCCACAAAGTTAATTTCTACTAATAATAATGTTTTTCAGGCTAGAAGGCACCTTTAAAAAAACTTGTACATAAATAAAATAAAAGTATTAAGACATATACAGACATAAACTCGTAAACAATGGTAGGTATGCTTGTTTTATGGCTAACTAGCATCTATGGCATCATAATCTAAAACTAAAACTAAGACTAAATACCCAGTGTACCTACTCTGTTGAGTTTATTCTAATGCGCGTTGTTATGCAGTTGCCTAACAAAGCGCAGTAGAACAGGAGGGTACACTAAAAATAATAAACCTGAGTACAAAAGGTACGATGTAGGATGGTTCGCATTGGTGCATCTCATATATTTACTAATGCGCGTCTTGTGTAAATGGTAAACTAAGTAAGCGTCCATCATAAATCGAGCCTGCTATTACAATTATCAATAACTAAATTAAATACACGAGCTGTTGCCATGCCGGCCAGGTGCAAGCAAGCAACCGGTACTAGACCGGGTAGTGAGTCACACACACTCGTCGCCCAGAATCAAGTGATGGGGCAGTCTGTACGTTTTATATTTATCGATAAACGGTAATGTCGCCATGCGTGTTCTGCCTATTGATGAGACCAGGGTGTTAGTATTATATTTGATGCCATGAAGGTAGAATTTACGATTCATTCTATGTATGAAGTCTGTAATGGTAGGAAACATAATTTTGTCGTGTAGTTTTTGAAGGTTAGTATAAAGTGGCGTGTTGAATGACGTTCTAAGTGCCCTGTTTGTATCACCTGGAGGTTGCTGTAGTTGGATTTACACGTGCTGCTCCACACAGGAGCAGCATATGTTATGCACGGCCGAACCAGGGTGGAGTAAATCTGAAGTTTAGTCGTCGGCCTTAGGTTGCTACGCTTATTAAGGATTGGACCCAACGCGCCGAGTGCTTTGATACCTTTAAGTCGTAATTGTGTGGTGTGATATGTCCAATTCATTTTGCGGTCCAGATTGACTCCAAGATATTTAACGGAATTTTGCCATGGGATCCTATGGTCATTAATCCGAAGACATCTCGATGGTACATTGCGTTGCCTGCTGAACATAATAGCTTCGGTTTTGGTGTCATTTAGTTTCAATTTCCATTTTGAGAAATAGGACTGCAACAACTGGATTGATAACTGAAGACGATCCACGATCAGGTCGATGTCTTTGGACGATGTGAATGAAGCCGTGTCGTCGGCAAAACAAGCAAAACTAGTTCGCGTCTGAATAGGGATATCATTGAGGTACAGCAGGAATAGGTACGGTCCCAAAATGGAACCCTGAGGAACTCCTGCCGGAATGTGACGACTGCAAGACTTGTTGTCTTCGCCGATGGAGACAAAGAATTGGCGATCGTTAAGATAGTCTTTAATGAGCCTCACGAGACCAAGTGGAACTTTATAGTATACTAGCTTGTGTAATAAACCACAGTGCCAGACCGTGTCGAAAGCTTTTTCCAGGTCAAGTAAAAACATTCCAGTTGATTCTTCCATATTGAGGCGGTAGGTAACGTGCTCCGCGACTCGAGCTAACTGTTGAGTAGTTGAATGTTGCTTTCTGAAACCAAACTGCTCATTTTTCAACATATGGTTTGTGGCTGCTAGTAGGCGAGAATAAATAAGTGATTCAAAGATCTTGCTCAGAGATGAAAGAAGGCTAATTGGGCGGTAGCTAGTGCCTATGGTATCGTCTTTGCCTGGTTTTAGGAGCGCAATCACTTTAGCCGTTTTCCACGAAACCGGAAAGTATGACATGTTAAGACAACCGTTAAAGATCTTTGTGAGGAACACAACAGCTTTTTGTGATAAGTTTTTCAGCATGGCGTTATGCAAGCCGTCCTCACCAGGTGCCCTACGCCGTTTGAGGTTGCGCAGGTGCTTCCAAATTTCGTTGGGTCTGACAAAGTGAAATGAGCCTGGAGTTTGTATGAAGTCTTCTATGGTTTTTAAAGACGAGTCAACTTGTTTTTGAAGATTATCACAATGCCAGTTTAGTGTAAGTGTCATATTCTCTAAAAATGCATCTGCCAGCACCTCACATTGCTCGCCAATAGATGTGGTGAGTGTAGAATTGCTCGCACTAGTTTTGAGTGGGGGAATTATGGTAGGCTTGCATTTTAGGGATTTTGCAAGACGCCAAAGTTCAGTGGATGGATCATCTACTTTAGCAAGTTTGTTCTGCCAAATTTTTCTCTTGTGGTCTTTTACACCCAGTTCAATCTCGTATTGCAGGTGATTGACAGAAGACTTAACCCAGCGTCTTCTCAAAGCACAAGATTCGTGTTGCTCAATTCTCCGCAGTCGATTTTTAACTTTAATTAGTTGACGTAGTTTGCGAGGCAGAGGTGCCGGCTTAGAGCCCAAGCTCCCAAGGGGAACATGTTTGTTTCTAGCCTTTACAAGAGTTTTCGTGAAGAGTTCCATCGCAACATCGATTTCTGCGCTGCTGCGATAAACCTCAGATGACATAGATATGTCGTTATCGATCATGGCTCGAAAACCTCTCCAGTCTGCATCACTGTAGCGGAAGAACTTGAGAGTTTTCCTAGAGAAAGACCCAGTAATGGTGAAAGCAAACGGCAGGTGATTAGACGACAGTGAAGCGACTGTTCGCAGTTCAGAAACATCGGAGATGTTTAGTGTAAGTGCTAAGTCTGGTGTCGAAGGGATGTGGTCCGATTGGTAGTGTACTAAAGTTGGCGTTGTTGGTGCATGAATTATGTAATCGTGACTTAACATGTGTTCAACGAGCGACCGCCCGCGAGCATTGTTAGCTGGACAGTTCCAGTGTGTATGCTTAGCATTAAAGTCACCCATTATTAACACGTGCCTGCCTGTTTCCAGTAGTAATTCTAAGTCATTAGTGTCAAAAGGTAAGTTGGGTGATTGGTAAACAGAGAATATATGATGTTTTTTTCCCGAAACTGAAACTTGAATACCTACCACTTCAAGGTTTTTTGTTTGTGGTACCGGTATGAGTGTGTGATGTATGTCAGATTTTACTATTAGTGCGACGCCCTGGCCTGTGCCACCAATTCGTTTATCTTGGCGGTAACAAGTATAACCAGGAGTGTCGAGAACAATGTTATTAGTAAGTCTGGTCTCACAAATAGCCAATATGTCGACAGGCAACTTACCAAAGACCGCCAAGTCCAACAGCTCGTGTATTTTTGTTCTGAGTCCATCAGCGTTCCAAGAAAGCAGTTGCAGTTCATTTGATTCACACATAATCGCCAATATGTGTTAAGATGAGGATGACCTTGTCGACCAAAGTTGCACAGCCGAGGAACTTTTCTTTTAGTGACTTGACAATTGTCAGTATTTGGAGCATGTCTCTTGTGGTGTCGTCATGGTTAGAATGAAATGTAGGATCTGGTACGCAGGCTTGGGTTTTCGTTGCAGATTCTCGGCGGTTCGAGGCTAAAGGAACATTAGATGCTACTTCAGACCAAGTGCGGCCTTTGGTGGCTGAATTGGGCTTTGGGACAAACTGCATAGTAAGGGTTTTCTTCTGGGCGTCTCGACGGTCATTCAGTCTTTTCATATAAGATTGTCTCGCTTCGCATTGGTTATAATTGGCAGGGTGGGCTTCTTTGCAGTTACAGCACTGAGCTGGCTCCTTGCGATCAACTTTGGGGCATTCTTTGGTCGTGTGAGATTCTGTGCATTTTACACAGCGTGCAGGAAGGTTGCAATTACGCGATGAGTGGCCGAACCCTTGGCATCTGTAGCATTGCGTGATGGATGAAGATTTAGGTTTATATTTTGTTATTTCGACGACACAGTTGCAGATGTATTTGATTTTTCTGAATTTGGCAATGTCTGCTCCCTGTCTAAGGTGAACCAGGAAGGGGGAGCATGCAAAGGATCCAGTGTATGAGGTTTTGATGCGGGTTACTTTAGCGCCGTCAAAACCCAGTGATTCCAGTTCCTTAGGTAAGTCATTCTCCACGTTCGCTGGTAAGCCGCGTATGACAACCTTGGGCGTTTTCTCGTCTCGTCTGCTATAGGTATGGAAGAGCAGGTCCCGGCTAATGAGTCCCTCTTTGACCTTTCGATGGGAGTCAGCTGAGTAGCAATGCACGGCTACTTTATTGTTGCCGCGATACTGTAGATGGAAGCTCTTGCTGTATTCGGATATGATGTTCTTGACGGCCTCATGAGTCCACGATGGCAGTATCTCTAGTATAACCGGTGGTATTGAAGTTTTCTTCTTGTTGTTCGAAGGAACTTGGTGTTGCTCACCAGCTTGTACTCGTTCGTCAACTGGTAACCCACTAAATTGGTTCATGGTTGGGATTCCACTTGCTGGCTTGACAGGTGATTTGTTATTTGAAAGCCGCTTTGGAGTTTGATCAACAGGGGATTCCTGGGAGCGGTCTAGTTGATCAGCGGTTCTCTTGCCCCCTGATGTCAGATATTTATCCATGATGTTGGTGGTGGTGTCTTCGACTATGGATTTATCGATATCGATATCTTTATCAAGACGTCCATCACTACGGACTCAGCACTATCGTTCACTCGCAGCGGATTTATGCGGAGGGTATTTATTTGGTATGAGCGTAGAACCGGCAACAAAATGTACGTGCACACAGCTCACTCGCTCGCTCGAAGATGACTCTACCTAAATTGCTTCGTCTTATAGGAGGCATATCAAATATAAATTATTTTTTCACTAATCACGAACTAAACAAACACTAACTAACTAAACACTCTGCACAAAACACGATATACGAATTTGTTTCGTGTATCAGTTGACAAAAGCAAACTCAGTAGATTAGGTAACAGACAACTTTTTTTTTTTTTAAATTTGATATGACTTGAAGTCAAATCCTTTTAAGCCGTACGAATTGTTTTATTTATTTAAAACTTGGATATTAAAAATAATAAAACACTGTTGGTAACGCGATTTTTGTTTGACTGATGTAATGACGTGGAAACTGATGCATTTTATCTCGCGTGCCGAAACTAATACAAAATAAACGCGAGTTTCGGAACGCGACATTAAACTCCTCCAACTATGTATTCTGTGCTCCAACGCACACACGCACATTGTTTTGATAAATATGATCTTTGACGTTAGGAACACACCTACATTGCTTAGACAACAGTGAGTGCTTGTAATTTAATATGAACTTTATACCATAGCAATAAAGCTCAAATTGACTACGTTTTAGTTACAAATCATTTGTATGGGAAAAAGAAAAGGGCTATTTTTAGGGTTTTTCCAGCAATAATTCAAATTTTTCTCGCCGTAAAAACCATCCTTGAACTTCAACGAACATTTAAAAAAAAGATTTGGCCAAATTGGTCCAGGCGTTGATGAGTTATGCGCTTACCAACACATTTTGCGATTCATTTTTATATTATAGATAAAATAAAAGGCTCCCCTTAAAACATTTAATCCGGTGGATTAACTATAAACTAAGATTACACAATATTGCTCGAGCCTTGGTTGTGAGAAAAGTAAAGCTCCGCCTGAGTGCTTGGCGCTAGGCTTGACTAGTATTCGCGCGTATTTTCAAACAGGCAGTTAGCCAACATAAGCCATAGTTGCTTGACCAATCAGCGCCTACGAAAGCAGGGCTGCCAACCGACGAATATTTTGACGTTTGCCGTGCGTTCGATTCGTAGCGCTGCGTTGGTTTTGCACCATTTGTAAGATGTTGCAGACACGGCCTCGCTGCTATGTGCCTGCCCTCAGGCACCCCAGCTCAATTTGGAATGAGAACAAGTTAATCTATTTATGTTATACAACAAAGTTCCCCTTGTCCGCGTAGCTCATAGATAACAATGTTTCGATGTGAGCTACTATCGCCACCCATGTTCTGCTTGATTTGTCTGAGTCACAGTCATGACATACTACCTGCCCAGAGCTATTGAGTCACTGGCTTTTCGCGCGCGAGAATTGTTCGTTGCGCCCGGTCAGCCCTGATTCTATAAGTATTCTGAGGAGAGCAAACAGGGTCTCGCGGTAAATTCAAATACAAATTTCTTTATTACTGTTGACATTTAGAAATACTTAGCCAACGTCATTTTTTGCCTCTTCTCTTCATTGGACTACTGTGGGGAGCAGGAGGGAGGGGTAAGAAGCTCCCACGGATAGATTTTTAGATCTCTTTTAAAATTTGGTTGCGTTAAACTAATACAATTCTTACAATATTCATTATTATAAGCAGGAATAAATGATTGCATAATTATTATCAGTTTTGTGTTGACTTAGATATAACCCCATACAGTCCCATCATTTAAATGACTACTTAAGTAGTCTTGAACATAATGGACGTAATATCTCTTTTAGGCAAAGTCGCTTTTACATGGTTTTTAATATCTTGTTGTAGCAGAGAATGCACTGACACTTGAAATAATTGCTAACTTTTGCGAGTCTAAACCGATGCGCAAATAGTTTGTGATCATTCTTTAGATTAACATTACAGCTATCGCTAAAATTGGAAAATGTTGTAAGGTTCTTGCGTACATACATTATATTTTCGAAAATAAATTCACTAGCTGCAGTTAGTAAGTAGTAGTAGTTTATTTAAAAAAAGTTTACTTAAGGAGTTTCTGCATTTAAAATTATACATTGCTCGAATAGCTCTTTTCTGCGATATAAAAATAGTTTTAATATCCGCTGATTTCCCCCACAACAAGATACCATGACACATTAAAATTAACTAAAATAGACTTGCCTAGATGTAGCCACATCCGTTTTTTGCCAGATGTTGCTAACAGCGTTAGCCGCAGAACTTAATTTACCAGCCAATTTTTCTAAATAGGGTCCCCACTGCAATTTGCTATCAATAGTTATTCCAAAAAACTTAGTATAATTTACTAGGATTACTGGTCTCAGCTTTCCTGACATTACTAAGTGAGAAATATATGCACTTGGTTTTACTAGCGTTGAACAATCAATTATTGACTGTAAAACAATCCAAGGTTAAAGACAAAAACCATTAACATCATCAAAATCTTATTTTTGTCTTTTGAATTATATTGCTTAAGTAATCTAATGCTTTATTGCTTAAGTTAAGTAAATTGCTTAAGTACCGATGGATCTACTAAGTAATTTTAGTAGATCCATCGGTTTATTTCTAACTCCAAAATGATTTAATTTCATTAATAGCGTATCATAATCAACACATTCAATTGCCTTAGACGGATCGCACAAAAAGCCGATAGCATCCTGTGCGGCCTCCCATGCAGAATAAATATTAGATATAAGGGTAACACCTGCATCGTAGTCCATTTACCCCTTGTGTAACCGTATTGTTTGGCGTAGAGTTATTTTGTGCGGTTGAAGTGTGATAGCATTTGATTGAGTATGATGGGGATAAACATGATGAAATTTTAATCTACATTTCTGACGCTATTTTATGGAGATGAATTTTGATGCTCTGTTGTGAGTAAGGGTACATTGGTGAAGAGTATTTCGAAAGCTAGAGCTACCTTCAGAGTTCGATTTAAAAATATCATCACCTATCTTTAAGCAGAAATCGTTTTCCCTTGGTATAACTTTGCCAGTTTCTCGGTTTATTATTGGCCAAATTGTTTTCATTCTATTATTTGAATTTTGTATTTTTCTATTAATGTGTACAGTTTTTGCAATTCTACAAACTAACTTGAAATATTTGGCATATTTTTTAATATAGTCATGGAATTTTCTATCAAAGTTATAGGTTTTTTGTTCATTAAGGTCATACTAGATAACTCTACTTTTAAGAATACCAAAAGTTGACTATCTTTAATTTAAAAACTATTGAATTCTGTTTCAATAATGTTGAAGTCTTAATAGATTTTGTTCGGGTTCTGTTCAAAATCCGATACTGACAAATGTATATCTAAGTTTTTCATATACGTCTCTAGTCTATGGGATGTAATAGGCCCATGAAATGATGGATCATCTTATCCTCACTAGCAATTGGGAATGGAACTGTTTAACCACTGTTATCGCATGGTAAGCAGTTAACAGAACATTTTAAATTCTGAATGCAGAGTCACAAAAAACTTTATTTAAGCAAGTTTGGCTGGCAAGAGTCGGCTCTAGAAATACATTAAATAAATTAAAATATTTGAATAAAGTTATTAATTGTTGTATCTACAATCTTTATTTTTGAATCAACAAGCAAGCGTTTATTAAGGTCGCCACAAAAAATACTTTTTTCTGTTATTTCATAGTTTAGTGAGCGCTTCCTCCATAATTTTCTCAAATATTTAGAAATTGTCATGGCCTTTTTCATCCCTTGGAGGTCTGTAAACACAAACAATAATATGGCTATCTAACTCAACACAGGATACCTATATTTGTCTTTCTATAGTAAGTTCAAGAATATCTTTCCATTGTTTCACCCCAATATTATTTTTTACAATGATTTTGAACCACCTTTATCAGCAGTCTTTTTATTGTAGCTACTGACAATTTTTGTAATGAGTTATATTAAAAAACATCATATTGACCTAATAAATTATACATAAGTTGATTCAGTATATTTATTCAGTTGTTGCGTCCTTTTGAAGATGGACCCTATTTAAGAAAATTCACAAATATAATATTTTTTACACCAACTTAGTTCACCGAATCTAAACAGTTAATTTGGTCTACTTACCCCTTTGCTATTTCCCACCAACATAATAATAGTAGGTACTGCATTGGCTTAAACTACCATTCATAACGCGTTGTACCAGTTGTGTATATGTAGCACCGGGCACAGATGTTAACCATCCGTTGATTCAAACACTCATCCAGCATCATCGTACCTACGCCTAGCCCTATCTTATCAGATAAAATATATGCAACATTACGTGTTTTATAGCTTCCAGTTTTAGTGCAGGAGATACGGGTTCGCTATAGGCCACGGCAGAGCTGGTTGATTAAGCAGGCCTACTCAATGTGGTTGTTGGAATATATGTGTATAATATTCAATCTGTGGGAGTTTCTACGCCCTTCTTCTCCCACAGTGGTCCAATGTAGAGAAGTGGCAAAAAATTACGATTGCTAAGTATATGTAAATATCTACAGTAATAAAGACATTTGGTATTTGGTATTTGGTATGACGCTGGAGAGAGCTGCTGTTAATTTGATGACTCCTTAGGCAGTTGGGAATGGTCATACACTCCAAGTATCCTTCATGTTCACTCCAGTCGTTGGGTGAAATTGATGAATACGACCATTTTAGTGTTTTGCGTGGTTGGTCAGCTGCTTTGTGTATCTTGTTCAGTCGGCTTGTTCGAGATGTTGGTGGTGGGCTTTGTAGAATGATGGTGATTTCTGTATCATCATCGGATATTATGAGTTATTCAGTTACTCGAGCCTGAAGTTTACAGATTTCAGTCTCAGCAGATGAGTATTTTGAAGTCATATCTTCTAATAAGGCCTGTTTATGACCTCTGTGGCGCTGCGGTTGTGGCTCTGCCTAGAGATCCCAGGTTCAATCCCCAGCTGTGGATAGTGAAAATCAAAATCCCCCAGGTCTTGGATATTATATGCGTGTGACGTCGTTGTTTCTTGTACTCACAATACAGGGTATCCTAGTAAGGGGCCAGAAAAAATGTTTGTGCCTGTATGTAAATGTAATGTTATTTTATGTTATGATATGTATCGAGATATTGTTTACGGCCGCTGTCTGGGGGTCGCCGGGGCGCACCTGGTTGCTGGGTGCCGTATCATGCCAGCTATAGGAAGCAAGAAGCTGGATAGGAACAAAATTGCGGGGATTTTTTCCAAAATAATCCCAGCAACGTTGTCACAACCACTAACCATTGGGAACATTTCCAATCACCTACATTGTAACTCGTATTTTATCACTGCTATCATCACCGAATCCCTCCTTATTACAACCATCATCAAAATCAACATCACCAACTATCGTGCTAGTAGATGATATGCTAGATGCAAATGCCGACCAACCAGCACCCACTACTAGCAAGAATTGCACGGCATCAGAATGGAATTTTGAAATGAATAAATCCATATGACGTGCATATCTCCTCGCAACCCTATTAAACACCGACACCAATAAATCTTACCTTCAATACATTTACGACGATTTTCCAACAAAATATCCGTAGGCGAAAGCTTCGCTACAGAGAGTAGGAAGCCAACGCTGTGCAATAATCAGAAACAGTTACAGCCACGATTAATAAAACAAATGAAGTTGCACTGATTCTTAAAACACATACAACAGGCACTAATCCACGAACAACGACAGTATCTAGAATTAGATGGATCACATCTCTTAACGGATCAATTATGAAAATGTACTATAGAGTCACTCAACAGTAAATAAACGGTAAGTGTGAGTTGGACTCGCCCACCAAGAATTCTGGACATACGTGTAATAATACTATACGATAATATACGTGAAATGTATGGGAACCAAGCGTGTATTTTTTTTTTACTACTGAAACTTTTGAAAACTAAAGAACTAAAAAAAAGGTCCAAAGCACTCAATTCAAGATACTAGAAGTATGTGCATTTGATTTCATTGATATCTATGGGTGTGGTGTGTGTACATGTGTAAATACTTCGTTCATCACGAGAATTAATTATAATAGTTATGTCTATAAGCATGGCCGACAAGAGCATATTCGACCTGTACGCTTAGTATGCCACGCTCGAGAAAGGCCCTTGTCTATGCGCAAATGTCATTTTGTCTGTCGAAACCCGAGATGTCTCGACGTGTCTCGCTCTCGACGCGACGCGGGAGAGGGAGACGGACGACCACATTATAAACATAGCAAGTACTTCTAAGTCTCTCTCTCGACGTCGAGAGAGAGTAAAACTATGTTAAGCGCATTGCTGTCAAGAACTATTATGTACTTTTAACAGAAAAGTGAAGGTAACATTTTTTAACTAACGCCCATGTGACAGTTGCAAAACGGCCACATTTTGTGATGTAAGGGCTTGTAGAGTTAGGACGTGTAGAGTTAGAAGCTCTATGTATATTTATCCTCTGTTTGTTTTTGTAATGTAAATTGTCCTGTTTGTACGCGTTATATTGTATGAAGTTCGGTGCAGTTCACAATTTATCGACAGATTACAATCTAACGGATTTAAAACCTTTACATTGTAATCTCGCGGTTTTCACAATTTTACGGTGACATAAACATTGCATTTTATTTGACTTAAAAACGTTTTTTTGGTTAGGGTGTTACAGTGTTTTTTTAATGGGGTTTTGATCTGTATAAGCACTACCCAACGTATGTAGGTAGACTTACTATTTAGTAATACTGTAGATTGACGGGCTTTCATACTTTACAAGCATTAAGGTTTTTTTAATTCGCCACGCTATGCGATGTTTTTTAGGCTAGCCAGACTCTAGGCAGAGACGATAGGTATATAATGTATTCTATATTAAGTCTATAGTATACAGTCTTTCAACGATCTTATGGCGCGTGAGTAACGTTTACAGGGGGGTGCCAGTTCTGCGCAACTTAATGCACCGAAGCAGTCGAAAAGCATTAGTTCCACCTATTACCGCAAGCCAAAAGATACGCAAAGTTGTACTCACGTTGAGGCTGAAGGCAGAATGTTTGAATTGTAGGCTGAATGATAGGTCAGCCTAAATCACGTGACCGAAAAAGTTGCATTGCCTGCATAGAGTATAAAAAACGTGCATGCAGACCAGTGCTACAGACAGTTATTGAAAAATAACAGTCGGATATACAGAAATTTACAGTTGTCAGATTTTTTCCTTTACTTATGCTATAAGACCTTGCTCTGTGCCAAATTTCATGATTCTAGGTCAACGGGAAATACCCTATAGGTTTTGTTTACCCTGCGAGTACTATTAATATCCAAGTTTTTTACAGCATAAACGGTCGTATCGTTTGATTGCCTAGCTTGTCAAATTCGTAGGTAGCACTCCCATGGTCTGCGGGCGACGGGGGTCGAAAGATGAAGGGGCCGCGGGAAAGAAGAGCGCGGGCGGCGGGGAGCGTAGCAGGAATCGCCCGCGCTCTTCTTTCCCGCCCCCGCATCTTTCGTCCCCGTCGCCCGCAGACCATGGGAGTGCTACGTACGAATTTGACAAGCGAAGCTTGATTTTTTCACAGCTTTAAAGGAGTAATTGGTATTAATTTCAATTTGAACCCTCTACGCTTGCCCAATAAAAAGGTCTTGACACACGGACAGACGGACAGACGGACAACGAAGTGTAAGAGGTCCTATAAGGGTTCCTTTTTTTCCTTTTAAAGTACGGAACCCTAAAAAATCATCCAGTGACGCCAAATATGAAAATTGAACGAGGCATCTTTCAAGGAGCAGCACATAGCCCTCTCTGGTTTTGTTTGGACTTAAACCAGCATTCACATATTCTCAACATTTTTAATAAAGGATTTAAAATTACAGCCTCCAACAAGAAAAGTTACTTCCCATTATCATACCTGCATGAACGACATAGAACTGAACAGCTTCAGCACAACTAAGATTTACAAAAAACAAACCCAATAAAAGTAAAACCCTGACAACAAGACGAGGAAAACGACTATGCACTGGAAACTGGGGACAGGTATTAGCTATAAAAACTGGGCAATGTTTGTATAAATATTTGTGTTTTTAAAAAGCGCTTTGAATAAACTAGGGGCGTAAGGAGGCCTTCTTAGCGGAAGCGGAGGCGAATGCGGATGTGAAGGGCTTTATCTCCGCGGAGATGTTAATGCGTGATTTATTTTACGTGACTGCAAATAATAAAAAAACACTTGTCACTCAAAACAAGCATAACTAAACAAATAATAAGTCTTATCAAAAGTAGAGGATCTTTTTAACTGAGTGTGCACCAAAAAATTGTATGATAACAATAAAATACTGCCTTTAAAACTAAAATACTGACTAGCACACTAATTAATCCAATTGCATATCAAAATTTCTAACATTTCTATCAAGAGTTGCAACTCAATAACAATGTTTATTACATCAAATCACCTTCACCACTTTACTAGCGTTATAACTAAAAATCTGTTTTGCAAATAAAAATACTTTTTTGCACACTAAATTGTTGTCACTTCGATCTATTTTACTGTTAATTGTTATGGCACGCAACCACCCAACCCTCTCTCCATAATAAAAAGCTTTGCATTTGTATAAAAATGTGAAGTATTAAACTGCACATGAAAAATACTGATTTGCACAGTAAATATAAGGCAAAATACTGCGGTAGCTTAGGTGAAGACTAGAGACTCCTGAATAGTCTTCGTGTAAGGTTGACATGTAATAAACAAAATAAACGAAAATTATAAACCTTTTATTTTATTTTATTTTATTTTATTTTAGTTTTATTAATTTTCTTGATATTGTAATAATGGACATGTAATTTGTTAAACCTGCTGTTATTATGGACCTTAAAGTCTGAAATAAAGAAATTGAATTGAATAAACCCTGTTGGTATGGTTTACTATCTGTCAATAGTTGATTAAATACCGCGTTAGTTTATCGACTAACGGTTTTGACAACCTTATTGTGACATATACATGTAAAACAAAGTCGGGTTAGTTACACCACTTATAATTATAACTCAAGAACTGCTAGACCGATTTCATGATCTCTTATTTTTTGGCCGCTGGATTCGTCTCCGCCCCGAATAGCAGAATAACTATTAAAATATCGGAAAAATTGACGGGAAAAAATTAACACAAAAATATTTTTTAAATAAATTTGGTTTGGAACTACGCCATCTTCCGCAATTGACAGCTCGGTTAAGGTGGTTCGCAGGGTCAGTCAATAGTTAATTAATTATACTAAAGAATAAGTACGTAGTTATTATACTCTGTACGATCCTTAATGTCACTTTTGAGATTTCCTCATTAAAACATAAACATTTACATATAGAAACATGCAGTGCTTCCTGCCCCACACTAGGAGTCCCTGTATCGCGGGAACCAGAAACAGTGACGTCACACATATAAACATCCAAGACCTGTGGGTTTTCTTCCTCCCAAGCTGGGACACGGACCCGGGACCTATCGCGCTGCTTAGTCACGGAGTTCGTCATTGCGTACATAATAAGGAATATTTTTCATCGCCCATGTCAGAAATGTATGGGTTTACAGCGATTCGCTGAATAGTATCATATAACCTGCGGTGTCGGGTGTAATTCTACACTTATTGACCTAGAACACGACACTCGCAAGACCGACCGCAAGCCAGTGTCTTGTTCAGAGCACACTTGACCGCTGCGGGCCTATTGCGTCAGTTGGTGTTCACGGGTGTTCGTTCTGAAGCAAAGTGTCGATTTTACCGGTAATGTAAGGGGACTAGGACTTACAACCTAAGACCCGGCAGATGGGACGCGAGTTAGCGCTAACTTCTGATAATATTTGACTTACTCACTGCGTCACGTCATAACATACCTTATCCTAACCTAACCTCATTTTTTTTACATTACATAGATATTACATTCAAAGTCAAAGTTGACTCGAGTTTAGTGATAGCTCGCATTCGATCTCTCAAGCTACTAGTATTTGAAGGTGTATTGGCCGGCATTATTATTAGCCTACAGCTTCTCACTGCAGGGCAAAGGACTTTCTTTCCTTCTTTTATTTATTTATTTATTTATTTATTTACTCTCTGGCGTGGCGAGTAATTCAAAAATAGAGCTCCTGGGCTGTATCAAGCTAGTTCTTGTGGTCCCTCGGCTCGGCACTCTAATGTTTCCTAGGGCGAAGTTGGGAAAGTGCCTCTAAAATATCAAAATGTTGTTCGTCTTCTATGCCAAAATCTTCAAACACTTTGCCTGTCGCTGGGACTCCATGCTCAAAATGACATTAGATGTGAGTACAGGCCGCGCCAATATTCTTTAGCTCAGAGCAAGCTGTGACCTCTTTTTCGCGCATAGGCTATGTTCCAGTGAGAGAGAGGTGCCCGCTCGCTCCGAGACAAAGAACAGGAGTACACATCGAATTAATAGGCCAGCATCAATTTTTAAGCGCCTCATAAATACTTTTCAATATACTATTATATTTAAATATAATCTCAACATCGTTATAATTATATAACAACTCAATTTGTAATATTTCTACGCATTCTAATTTTGGAGTTTTATTTTATTACCGAACAAATGATGAGATTTCTAAAATACGAAGCCTACTTACATTTGATGCAGAGTTGTCAATTTTGATGCTAAAATATTTATCGGTAGCTCTTTAATATTCTGTTGCGGTAGTAAATATTATGAATTGATATAATAGAGGCTGTTTCATTAACTTTCTTTCATTGCTTACATACTAATAAAGATGCTGCGTTGCAAGTGTGCTAAATAAAACTTTTGACGTTGCTCTTATAATATCCCTTTTTAAAGCAACAAAATTGCTTGATATGTAAACATTTATTTTCCAGGAAAAATGAAGTGTTCACATTAAATATTCATCTCGCCTTAACGGACGGTGCTCAAATGTGTGCAAAAAAGACGTCCTTTATCTGAAAAATCTGTTCAAGTTTTCTTGAAAAACGTAGCGAGAGCTCAAGGATAGTCGTTCACACTGTTGAAGGGCCGTTCGAAAATGCTTACACCGCTTCCAAGTGAAACTGAACCCTAACACTACTTAATTCACAGCTCATTTCTCTTTGACACGTATTACTAATTATCACTAGCTGCAGAAGTGGGAGGAAGCCTGTGAAATCATGCGAGACGATAACCTACAGTTATAAGACCTGCCGATTAGGGTCTGACTTCACTAGTGATGTGACTTTTCATTGAAATTGCCACATCGATATGTCGATAACCTCAGCTCACAGTAACAAGTTAATCCTAATTCGTTTTATGAATTTTATGATTTTACTAGCAAAAATAAGTATAAGGGTTATATAAAACTGGCCTGGCATCTTAATACTGATAAAACACCTCGAACTTGCATCAATCTATCTTGTGTAAAAAAAAATTGTTCTTGCAACAGAAACATTGAAAATTGTAGTTTTGTGACTGCTACATAATGGATGGCATTAATACTTGATAGTGGTTTTATAAAACGAGCCGAAGGCGAGTTTCATAACAAAATCACTCGAGAGTTATAATGCCTAATTATGTACAGTTACATACACTAGTTTATCTACACACATATCATACCCTCTCTTTGATGTGTTCATCATTGCCCTGCAGTTGTTTTGCTTGTTCTGTAGTACCAACTTCATAGACAAACTATAGGGGCGGCACGCAGGTGGGCGACGGCGTTCGAAATTTGAATGTTGGTACATTAAACATTACATTACACAAATTTTGGTACATTATTCAGTTAAGAAATGAGTATTTACCAAGAAGTTTATCATTACGCTGGTCGTACCGTGTGGTTTTTGGACGCAGTAAAGAGGGTTTATGATACGTGGGTAGATAAAAGTATATTTAAATTAAAATATACAAAGTTAAACATAACATGGAACATATTTCACGTAGCATGACGATTATTTTTTATTAGGGTGATAGATCATCTGCTTAAGAGCTGCCAAAACAAACAAAAAACATGCAATTCCTCTTATCGACACTTTTGCCGATTCGTACACTACCTCAAGCATACTACAGTCTGCTCACTACGAAGTGGCAAACGTTGATATATAACACGGTATTTACAGCCCAGCTACGACTTTTTGCTAGTCTTAACTTATTCAAGGTCCAATTTGACAAGCTTTGCGATTTGAATGCCAAGCTAGTGACGTTACTTACGCCTCGGAATTAGTACCTAGATGTGCTCTAAACGGTTATTGTTGTGGGGGAAAGCAGCGGATATTCAAACTATTTTTATTTTACAGAAAAGAGCTATTCGAGCAATTCATAATGTAAAACGAACAGACTCCTTAAGAGAGCTTTTTAAGGAAATTGACATACTAACTGTAGCTAGTCAATTTATTTTCGAAAATATAATGTATGTACGCAAGAACCATACAACATTTACCAAACTTAGCGATAGCTGTAATGTTAACCTAAGAAATAATCACAGACTACTTGCGCCCCGGTTTAGACTCGCGAAGATTAGCAATTCTTTCAAGGGTCAGTGCATTCTCTACTATAATAAGATACCTCTGGAGATTTTGAAATTGCCTTTTGAGCAATTTAAAAAGCATGTTAAAGCGACTTTGTCAAAAAAGGGATAATACAATGTTCGAGATTACTTAAATGACAGAACTGTATGGGGTTAATCTAGCTCAACACAGACCTCGCTGTTAATAATTTTGTAATTATTTATTATTGCCTGCTTATTAAATAAAAAATAAACTAAATTGTATTAGTTAAGCACAACCTATTTTTAAAAGAGATCTAAAAATCAATCTGTGGGAGTTTCTACGCCCTTTCTCTCCCACAGTGGTCCAATGTAGAGAAGAAGCAAACAATGACGTTTGCTAAGTATATGTAAATATCTACAGTAATAAAGTACTTTGACTTTATACGACAAACAATGGAAGCGTCACACATTTTCTCACACGGGGTGGCAAAGAGAAAACTGTCCACATTTGGCCTGTTCGATTCCCCATTTTGCGCAAAAGGGGGCCAGAACATCGCCGTTGGTATGGATATATGAAGGATTATTTTCACAATATTTTCCATCACCGTTGGAATATTCGTGTCATGAAATTGGTTTAAATTATTAAGGTAACTAATGGGTTAATATGGGTTAATATTTATCTTTCTAATAGCTGATGGCTATGTAACTTTTAAGAAACTAATTACATAATCTTAATGTTATTCCTTGTTGGTGTTCCTTAAATAAATAAACAGAGATCAAACATTGTGAACAACTGGAGTCGAAACTGATTCCTTTCCCGAGTCGGCAGCGCACATTAAAACTTAGAGAAATGGACAGGTGATATATGTGCACAAAAAAATATTCATACCATTTTATATATGATTCCTTTCCCGAGTCGGCAGCGCACATTAAAACATAGAAAAATGGACAGGTGATATATGTGCACAAAAAATATTCATACCATTTTATATATCGTCCTAAAGTGGCACGCATACGAAATATATGCATATGCAGTGGGAAAGATATGAAAGTAACCAGACTTGATTCAGGAATCATTGTCACACCGTTTTATGCTCACATAGGATGTACCTGCACATAAAGCACCGTCTTTTTCAATGCTTTTCTGCCTAGTTTCCACTAGCCTAGGGTAAAAAGGATTCGCAAGAGTGTGTGGCGGCCTAGTGGCTTTGAGACTGGGAGCGAAGAGCTCGGCCTAATGAATTAACTATTGGTCCAGGCTCGTAGACTCGTATATGCAGATGCGAACAAGAATTTCAGTTTAGACGAGTGAGTGATGACAATGGTTGCAAAAACAACAAAAATGCCGTTTCTCATAGGTAGGAGTGGCACGTTGTGTCCACTTTTAGCCAGTCATTCAATACTCCATTATGCGTGGCAGAGACCATCCCCATCGCGAACTCAAAACGATTAGAAAAGCAATGTAGGCACCAGAAAATGGTAAAATACATTTCAATTCACCAAAACTCCTGCCAAACGTTCAGTCGTAAAACGGCATTTTACATACTTCACAAAGTTCCTAGAACTAAAGCAGTTTAAAACCTTAACTACCCGGACTAGTAATACTCGTAAGAGTTTCGCATTGAAAATGTTTCGAGTGTAACAAGGAAGCATAATTTCTGGAATATTCTTGAATGTAGGATTAATATACTTACGACGATTGTAATATATTTGGCTTTCGTTTAGGATCAAAAGGATCAGTCCTTTGAATTCGACAGAAATAATGTCCTTTAAACCAATTTGACATAATTTAGTAGTCGCAGGCCCACAGGCACCAGGCTTTTGACACACAGCGTTTAAACACAGTTTAAATAGCCGACAGGCAACCTTGCTGTCATTACGTAACTTGTCCGTATTGTACTTGCGTTGTGTTTAATCAGTAAAATTAGCACTCATAATACTCTCGTATCATAAACCCTCTTTACTGCGTACAAAAACCGCACGTTACGATCAGCATAACGTTAAACTACTTGGTAAAAACTCATTTTTTTTCTGCAAAATTACACATTATGACCATAATGTGTCAATTTGTTTATTGAAATAAATTACACGTTAGATGGAGGTGTTACAGTTCGCATCACTTAGGTACAATGTAATTTTACCCTTAAGGTGTAGCAATTAGTATAAAAATAAGTATTTACATGAAAAAATATGTACACAACAACATTCATCCTCATTTAAAGTAAAATAACACGCCTATAATTAATTAATAGTAAAATAGAAAACTGTGGTCATTTGATATTAATTTATAGGTCATAATAATAATGTCTGTCATAATAATTAGGAGATAATTTCAAAATGTACATACACACACAGGATTCCATGTCAAAATTATTAAGTTCACTTAGGCTATGAGGACACACATGATCATCAAAAGTTTCCCTAGTGCTACAGTTAATTGCATTTAATAATAAGTTATAGGTCATAATAATCAGTCTGAATGAGGAGATAATTTTATACACATGATTCAATGTCAAAATTACAAAATTCACTTAAGCTGTAAGGACATATAAACACCAAAAGTTTTTTTAGTGCTATAAAAAATTTACGATATTCTAAGACTACTAAGGCTTCTGGTAACTTATTGTAAACCTTTATGGCTATCATTTTTGTTCCCCGAGAGAAGGTAGCAGTTCTACATTGAGGAACTTCTAGTTTTTTATGATTTCTTTCGTTCAGACGATTGCTGACACCAGGTGGTCTTTGAGGGAATTTTTCAGGGTGACGTCTGACCAATTTACACAACTCAATTATATATAACCCTCTTATAGTGTGTAGCTTAAGTTTTTTAAAAGAATCCCTGCACGAATCTCTGTTACTACCAACGTTAATGTGTAATTTTTCTACATATTATGACATTCAAATTTCGAACGCCGACGCCCGCCTGCGTGCCGCCCCTACTTTGTTTGTGAAGTTGGTACTACGGAACAAGCTAAACAAGTGCAAAGGAATTATCAATGCCACCATGCCGGTCGAACATGCGGTTCCTGAACACATTAAAGAGAGCTTATGATATGTGTGTAGATAAACTAGTGTATGTAACTGTACATAATTAGGCATAAAAACTCTCGAGTGATATTATTATGAATGTATCAGTCGCATAAACTACTATTCTAAAACATCAATCGCGACATGTTCCAGATATAGAATAGGACTACTGGATCCGAAATATAGGCTATTATTGACCGAGCGAGCGAAGCGTCCAGTTTTGAGTTTAGCCAAAAATGATTTGGTCCGTCTGTCTGTTTTCGCCTACAGGTCGCATTTTAAACCCGATTTTGAAGAAAGTTGGCATACAAGTTCCTTGATTAAATTATAAAAATTGAGTCGATTTCAATTTTTCAATTTTCAATTTTCAATTTTTCAACAAATTTCAGAGGCACACTAAGGACTTAATTTCATTCTTCATTTTTTTGGGTGAAATAGTCACGATAGAGGACCGTTCACCCGCCTGTGGTTCAGCGGGAGTCCCACCTCATAATCATCAATCAGGGACTTCATTCTACACAAGATGTTGTGAAAAAAATCCAAAAGGGGGGGGGGGAAGTTTGATGGAGCGTTATATATGGACGGATTTCAATGTTTGAAATTGAAGTGAGGTCCACTGTCCTCACAGAAGCACTAGTATTATATTGAGTCGTTATACTGAGTTTATGTAGTTTGTATTATCTACATATCGCTACTCCTATAAGGTTTGATCATAAAGCACTCGATGTGCTGGTGCCCCTAGACTACGTTCAGAGTTTCGTACTGCTACTGTTATATTGATTCGGTTGTAAGTTAGTAATATTCCGAAATGGGGAAGCACTAAACCAGTAATACGGTGTTCCATCAAACCCCCAACCTGAATGTTGGAGTTATTACTTCGAAAACTTTGAGACGCTTTGAGTCATATCTTCGGGAACTAGTGTATATTAAATATAAGACTCCTCCATATCGATAAATGTTTGATATGAAAGCCGTCCGTTGTCTAGTAAAGCCGTCAGTAGTCTAGTGCTTTCACGCCCCCTTCTCACGTAGGATTTCCCAGTTCGAATCCGGGGCTGACGTTGTTCCAATGAGATGAGTAACTTATTTACGTGACCGGAAGGTCTTACGGTGATGAAACACAGAGGAAACTAAGACTTAAATTTTGATAAACAGTATTCTAAATTCTGTTTCCAAATCTGTAAGACAACCTTCATATTGACGATCTTTGTGGCGTTGCGGGGCCTTTGACTCCCATGCGAGAGGTCCCCGGTTCGAATCCCGGCTGGGGAGTAATGTGACTTCGCTAAGGGATCAGAAGCAATGTAAGTATGTGGGAGTATCTTTGCCCCTGCCACCCGATATAAGAAAGGCGGTGACGCTAAATGTGTTGAGTTATTTTTATGACTAAAGTTTTAATATTTTAGACTTCTCATTTCACAGTTAGTTCTAGCCAATCCAAATTTTAATCAAAGTCACACCATATTCTTATCGATATTAAAATCATAAACCGGCACACACTATCGGAAGCTTTCAAATTAATCTGAGGCTCTAAGCCGATGCAATATTCAATTCACATTGAATCGATATTAGTTCAACTTTATGGGCATCAGTCGATACATATCGTAGTATTCGTAGCTAAGATTCAAGCCCACATTTACTAGTGGACCAACTTGTCACGCAACACCCAATCTACATGACGCCGCAACGTTCCATAGTGTCCCGGAAACATGCCCCGCGACTTGATACTATTTTTTATTATTTTTACCCATTAATGTCCCCACCGAGGGGCGCAGGGCTTTACCTGAAAACGATTAAGCCATAATCCACCACGCTGGCTCAGTGCAGGTTGGTGGAGGGTTTTTACGACCACTAACTACAACGTAGCAGTAGTAGCCGGGACCTACAGCTTGACGTGTCATACCAAACACTGAACGTCCGATAATATACTTAAGATAGATTATTTATCTCATTGGTACATGGTCAGTTTTCGAACCTGCGCCTCTTGTGTGAGAGGCAAGCGTGAAACCCATTAGACCACTTAGCTCATTATCTAGTTTTTTTTTGTCCTTGCAGTGACATTTTGGGCGACATTTTGTTACTAGTATATCAGAGGCTTTAAGTAAGTGTCCAAAGAAGTATGTGACAGTGGTTCTACTATAAAGTAACAGTATTAATTTATAAAGATTCAATTTCTCTAAAACACTCATAATATGAAAATAAAACGGTCTTACAAACCATTCTCACAAAATTGTAATTATAAAATAAAATCTGTATTTTAGGTTCGTTATAAACCTTCTACAACTTAAAGTAGCTCAGACCCTTCTTTAAAAGTGCGATAAGCCCATTTTAGGCAATAACACACATTATATTCTCTCTGGTGTACACTAAATGCCAAAGACAAACGTCAGTCAGTAGTCAATGTATGAATTGAAGCAAAGAGTTTCGTTAATCGGAAAATTTTCCTTTTTTTAAATTAAGTTTACGCCTTTGGATTCTCTTCCTTCAGCCGACATCCACAGACCCTAAAAGATTAAAAGAATTTACAACAGTGTGTTAGTTAAAACTGACTCGCTGTACTTTTATAAATCACAAAAACATAAAACGCTCATTTCAAGGTTTAGAGAGGATTTTGCTTAAACAGATCTACAAACATATTTTTTTTATTTTTTATAGGTAAGACTGTTAGTCTTTAATTTTGTTTCATAGCGTAGCTATTATAGCTATGTGAAGGGTTTTGCGGCTGTATCGATACGATACAAGAGTACGTAAGGTCACCCGGGGTGGCATTCCCACTGTGAGGCTATTCCAACTAATTGCAATTACTTTCATTTTAACTATATTTTATACTAGTGACATCTATGACCAGATCAAATTGCAGGTACGTAAAATTCACGTTAAAAATAATCGGAAACAACGATTTTATCAGATGAAATCATCAAGTTTTCTATGTCGCAGTTACAGACCAGCGTGCTGATGTTTAAACTTTTTTTTGTCTATTTTTAGTCGGAATAATCCCGGGTGACCTTTCTTAACCGTTAACTGGTACTGTAAAATTGACTAACGATTAACTAACTGGTTTTGTTGGGGTCGCGCGGCCCCCTTTACAAATTAGCTTCTATTTATTTTGGTTTTATTTAAAAAAGATAAATAACAACCTTGTTTTATTGAATTAATCATTTTTATTAATCTAATTCTTTTTACTTAATTACTAAAAGAAATCACATAAAAATAACAACTTTTTGGTATATTTTTTTCTTACATTATACAAACCAAAAAATATATACTTTGATAGTCTTAAGCTAAGATATATATATGTTTTCTTATTCCTTATACAATAAACTTTGAAAATAAAATAAGATAAACCTCTAATCAACGTTTAAAAAAAAAACACACGTATATATGAAATAAACTATTACCTAACTAAAATCTTACATACGCGCGGCCCTCATAACGCACGTACCTCCGCTCTGGTAAAAGCTGCAACGCCGAACATTCGGCACCCGCCGCGAGTTGCGACGTAATGAAATTACTCAAAATGGCGCCGCCCGCACACGATGCATAGTTTTAAAGGAATTCAAAAAATATCACGCGTGGGGGCCGTGCCACCCCCACGAAACCAATTAAGGGTTAAATATTTATTTCGGTTGAGTGATAATAGCTGAACGGTTCTGGCAATAATTTCTGAGTACAGTTCTATCGCAGAAGATCCACCACAACTGAATTCCACCTTGAACCAAGATGGTGGGTTAATCCGGTGAATGTTGATTGTATATTGTGGATTTGACATGTCTTGAAATGTTACATAGCATTCATTTTCTTACCTTTTCGTGCGACGGATATTTGCGTTTTCCATCTTGTCTACGGGCTCTGACCTTTACAAGTTTTTACGCTGTTGATTCGGCAAGGTGGGATAATGGCCAACTTTCTAAGTCTTAAATTAAATTATGATTGAAAAGTGATGAATCGTAGCTTTGAGTTTCAAAGTAATTCTATGCAATGTTCTGTTTATTAATTAGGCAATGGAAAATCTTTAAGATTAGTAACAGCTGAAAAAATAAAGTTCAATTATAACGCGTTGTACCTTTACAAAATTCCTAATTGACCTTTTATGACCATGACGTTAAGTGATGTTATGTTTTAAATAAATGAAAAAAACATTATTATGGGTGTTCTATCACTTCCCATAGTTATAATCTAGCTGGTGCCCGTAACTTTGTTTAAATGGAGTTGAAAATTTTGTCAATTACTATCTTGGACAGTCATAACTGTCTGTTTCTATCATAAACATCCAAATCCTTTCAGCCGCTTTTGCATGATTGAATAACAAACGTCCGCATCTTTCTCATTTATAGTGGCTTTTAAACTCGGGTAACATTGGCCCAAAAAATGTTATCTTATGTTTTGTTTGATTATTTCTTCGCCGCCTAGGGCCAGAATCCCTATCGAATAGCAGATTAAATTGATACGAAAAGTTAATAAAGCTTTCAACCCACATCAAAGATATAATCAATACCGATAAACCAGGTTTAGGCATATGATTTGATTAAAGCTAACTCTCGGTTAAGCTGTTTAAATCACAAGCTTTATAACACACAAGTTTCAGCTCTGGAACTCAATTCTACTCATGCCGTTAGACGATCTCATCCCCATCAATATTTTATGCATAATACTCATGCTCGGACTATTTCCAAAAAGGTGAATAGGATAACACATAGTTTTTCAGTGAATAATGCCTGATCTAATGTACTGGACATCAACGTGAAAGAGCAGCCTAATTCCGATTTATTTCCTTTTATAATTCAATCACCTAGGCTGGGCCTAGTGTGGGTGTAACGGCATAAATAGCTAAGGTCGAGCTACCGTTGTCAGAAGCTATGATCGTCTATTCTATCTACCCCCAACTTAGATGTCCCGATTCAGTCGTAAAAATTGCAAGTTAAGAATGATTAGTCTAAATATTTCGTTTGTTGAGAAGTTCAGTAGGTGTACAATAGTCGAACGGAAGATTGGTTCAGGAAGTTAGAGTTTCAAGTTAGACAGAGAAAGCATGTATGCCCGCAAGCCGGTATTTCGCATCAGTTAGCGGCGTATTGCGCCAGATCGATCTTTGTTATATTTTGTGTAATGGGTACCATTTATTTTTTGTATATATGGGCGCTTGGAACTTCTTTTCGTGGTCGACCACAATTTATAATATTTGTTTGGGATATCGTATGGATATCCGTCGTAGTGTTACGACGTGAGTACTCAATGATAGTTCATGTGCTCGCTAGTAGCGGCTAGTGGTGGTTCCAATTAAATAATTAGTTCACGGCAATAACGATCCAAATAGACCGGGTTTACACAATTGCGATTTGATTTTCCGAAATGGGTCTGAACTAGCGGTTTCCTCAAAAATTCCGTAACGTTTTGAAACCTTCAACTCTGCGCAATTTGAGCTGGATGTTATTGAAACGTTTTCTTTAGCGCTTTTGGAGATCTAACTCACTCCACAGCGAGTTACATACTTTGGAAAATACCGAACTAAGTATCAGTATACATTAATTTAAAGATGCAACTTGAATCCAAACCGATCCAAGGCAAAGCAAAACAATCTACCCGTTCCTAAACAATGAACTTTAGACTGTAATTTGATCTCTTCGCGCGTCCCCAACAACACTCAAATGTCAAAGATATCAACGGCATAGTTTGTCTGAGTGGACAACGTTTATACTTTGTTCTGAATTTGTTATTTTCATCCGCGGAACCCTAGTGATCAAACAGTCTCCCTATGCCTTGACAACCTAGGTTTAGCCGCAACTAAACTCCTGTCTAGCCAAGTCTAAAATCCTAGTGTTATACCACGCCCATCATCGACACCACTCGAAAATGGTTGAGTGTGAGTTGAATGTGTTTGTATGTTTAACGACTGTGTGTGTGGTAATTTCAAAACTCGCTACACGAAAGGAATGAGGAGAGGATTAGCCCGCGAATATCCTAAGAGCTAACCCAGGAACCGTATGGTGAAGGAAAAAGGAATTTAGGGTCGCTCCAAGCCCAGACTCAGACTCAGATCAATTACCTATAAGTTCTTATCTAACGACCCAAGGATAGTTTTGGAATTTGGGGTAGGTTGATTTAAAGGATAGGAACCGAGGTATATCTCGGCGCTTCAGACACTCACGAAAATCCACTGTAACACGCAATCACAAGTCTTCCAGTTCCAGACGCGTAAAACGGCAGACCGAACTGAATAGATTACACGAAAGACGTGTGTCACAGTAGTTTGACGTAGGGACTGAATGACTCCCCCACCCACGCGCTCGTATTTATAGGCCCCACATGTCTGAAAAAATGGCGTCCTTTGCGTGACACAAACTGCCCAAGCGAAAGCTTCTTAACTCTAACCACACAGGGTCCAATTTCAATCAACCATGCCATGCACGCCCGCCGTTCTACAATTTTGTGTATGCATTTTCTATAATCAACCGTCAGTTATCACTCAAGTCATTTGGTATTGCCGATACACAAAATTTGTCGATCGCCGGCCATAAAAGCGGTTGCGATTAATTAAACCTGCCCGACCGCTAGCGTCTTAGACAAAGATCACTAGAGTGATAGCCAAACCCGTGATGTCAAACTCACCACATCGTACCAATCAAACGCAATTGTATATTTGCAGTCAACACATTAGCTTTCTCCGTATAGTTTTATAAATAACCTTTCATTATTTAGTTATTCATAATTTATTCAGCGCGCAACCAAATCGGCTCCGATCCCTACATATTTCGCAGGAATGCGACAAAAAAACCTGACCCGACCTCGCTTCTCCGAACCAACCACGTTCTATGGCCCTTTTCTTGTCAACTTACTTCGAATCACTCAATAACCCAAGCGTTAAAGGAACTGACTTTTGTATTCAATGTGTACCGTGGGGCGATGAGCTAGCCCTCTGTCACGCAAATGAAGTATTAAATGAACTGACTCTTGTGTACCATTACATGGGGACCATTGAACTATCATCTCTTGTACGACTGTGAATTTTGTAATAATATTTAAATAATTTTAATTTGAATATGAAGTGTATATTCATAGTTAAAATTTTCTGAATTGCACATAAATAATAGACAGAAAACAAGTGTTACATAAAAATAGTGTATTTATTTTTATTTATTTATTTAATCATTTATTGCACACAAAAGCATAAAAATGAAAAGCCATTTACAAAAATTGTGCAAAAGGTGCTGCAAATTTCTTAAAGACAGTGTACAAAGTGTGTATTCCGCCTCCAGCAAAACTACTGACACTTTACATTGTTAGTTTTCAGCTTGACATGAGGCTGGACATTTCCATATTGTTATGAGAATTTCACCGCAATAATCCTGACCTATCACATACGTAACTACGCGTGACATAGGTACATACATGTATGTAAGTCTGGCTTTTGGGCGTAATGAAATGGTAAATCATTGGTATCACACAGCGTGGTCTTGCACCCATGAACGATATTGTACGAGTCTCATAAATCTGTGATATTATTTGAATGTCGTGACAGTGGTTCATGTTGTCGCCGACATTAATTTATGGAACCTTTGAAGTTTTTTAAATTCTTTATTTTTTCTTTAAATTATATATTTTTTATTCGTTAACTTTCCTCACAATTATTACAAAATTCGAGTATTGCGCCATATCAATAATATTCATGCTACAAACATAAATATACAATGTAGCTTGCCTTTAATACGGGGTCTCAACTATGTACGTAGGCGGAATTTCAAACATAACATAACATAGCGTCACGCCTTTTGCCATACTGGTCGGCAGAGGCACAATTGTGCCCACTTTCAGCCAGTTATTCAGTACTCCATTTTGCGTGACAGGTGGCTAGCCCATCGCCGCAGCTACGGAGTAATGAAGGTTTCCTCACGATATTTTCCATCACCGTTAGAAAGTCCGTATAATGTACTTAAGTTAAATCAATTATCTCATTGGTACATGGAATCGAACCTGCATCTCCTGTGTGAGAAGCAAGCGTGAAACCCATTAGACCACGGAGCTTTTCATATCAAAATTAACAATAATTTATAAAAAAGCAAGTAAATTTATCCAATTAGGACATACTAAATGTAACATGGTATAATATAGTAAGCTATATTAAAGTAAGTATAATATAGTAAGCTATATTAAAGTAAGTATAATATAGTAAGCTATATTAAAGTAAGTATAATATAGTAAGCTATGAATACTTACCTAACGTCAAGTCTTTTTCTATGGTGATGTATAGTCGTTGGCCCGACTGCTACTGCGAGCCGAATCATACATGGAACCATGGTAATGGTCGGTAACCATGGTAATGGTCGGTAACCATGATAATGGTCGGTAACCATGGTAATGGTCGGTAACCATGGTGATGGTCGGCGACCGCTAACATGATACGCTATACGAAATACTACAGACTACAAGTTTAAAGGTTAGTTTAGATTATGGATGAATTGGCTTCATGATCGAAAGACTTGGACCTGTTTAGTTGGACGAAGAATATTAAAAAAACAATATAAAAAAGCGTTTGTATTATTCTGAGTATGTTGAACAAAAACAAAGGTGCTTAAATTAATGAAAAGGATATATGAACTTGTTCTCTATCTTTTTAACATTCTTTATTACGACTTTATTTTTATATGACCTGCCCTGCCCTGCGTTTCAAAATAAAATGTGTTTTTAACCCTTCGGGAGAAATACTGGGCCATGTATTTGAGTAAATTCAGCATAAAAACTATTACCCTTAGACGTGTTTTTATATATTGTGTCAATTTGTTACATTATCTCTTATTAGTCTTATTAATTACCCAAACAATAACCTGGCTCATGCGGCTGCGCAATTTTCAACAGTGTCCGCCGCAATTTAGAGACTGGAAGATGTGTCTCGGTCTCTCGGGAAGTCCTAATTACTTAAGTTTTTTATATGACAACAAAACATGATGTTTTCACATTTCATGCCATGTAAACGTTAATTATAGTTCGAGTGAATGAAATGTATATAATCTGGTTTGTTTTCTTATGCTTCTTATGTACATACTCCCGTATTCTTTCCATTTCTCACTTTGCAAAGATTTAGTTTACTAAATCTTTGCAAATCTTTAGGTTGACGCTTTATTTAAAATATTCATATACTCGTGCACGACTGAAAAAAAACTTAACCATCATTGTTAATCACATTTCATCAGTTATGCACGTTATTGAGGGCAGTGCAGTTGATAACAAATTTAATATTTCATACAACAAATTGTTATTTTTGTATTTTTCCTGCTTTAGCTTGTAACATAACATCACGAAAATGTATAGAAATAATACATTTCTCTTTTTTTTCTTGCTTGAGCTTGTAATCTATTATCACAAAAATCAATAGAAAATGTAAAAAAAATATAGTTAAATAGTCTTCAAGTTTTCGTTTGTAACATACAACCCGGACGGATTAACTAGACACCGCTCTAAAGCAAATGCATCCCAGTGACGCGTCAACTAAAACTAATGAAGTATTCTTTAAATTTCATCCCCACAAATGAACAATATCCCCTAAGAAGTTTACTTAAAAAAGAGGAGTGTTCTTTTGAAGCGTCACCGTCACACGTCTTCTTTGTGTTTTGCACATTAACGTTTCAACAAAATCGGTTCAGTTGTTCTAAATTTACCACGTTAACAAGTAAACAAGCGAACCAATTTAAACCAAGGGGCTAGCCCAGAGCTGCAGTTCACGAGAAGAACACGAATGACCTTACGATGTTTTCCATCAGCATTAGATATCACACAGTATTTCGAATACAATCCCGCCTGTTGTTTTGTTATTTTTATTTCACGCCCAATTTATCGTACCAATGGAAAATGACTGAAAGACTCAGTGTTCAAAATGCATATGTTAAACCAATAACTCGCGGCGACAAATCCGCCGCCGAAACCATTCCCGTTGTGTTTTGTTTCAGACCGGTTAGAACTGGTACCGCTAAAACTGGAAGTTATAGTACAGCCAAGTAGGTTTTTAAACAAATGTAGGTATTATTTGTTTGGTATTGACGGCAGGGGGTTCCTTTTTTCCTTTTAAGGAAAAAAGGAACCCTTCAAGGATCACTTATGTTTTTCCTTATAAGGTATAAAATAAAAAAAAAATGAAGTTCTGGCGTCATCATATGATGACATTTTCCCCTTATAGGTTTTGAAAGTTATTGGCATGAGGTAAAAACTCGCGATGCCTCGTAACAAGTTGAAATTAATATTGCTTACTAAAGTCTGTGCTCTCTTGAAGTAATGAAAAAATAAACTCATAAGTCAACGCAATCAAAAGATAATGCCTGTTATGTCACCATTTTGCTGAAGTAGCTTCATAAGTATGCTGTAGGATACTTCCTGGTGACGTTGAATCATGAAATTTGCTACGAAGCTAGCTCTTATAGTACAAGTAAAGAAACAAACCTGTAACCACTACATTTGTTGTTTCTTCACAAAAAAATGTGATTTGTAACTCGCTCTTGGCATGTTTTTATTTTATTTATGTTTCAATAACGCAGATTATTTCTATAATTTCATGATATTTTGAAAACCTTATTTTTCGTAGAACTATTTCAATATTTGTTTAAGATTCCAAGAAACAACACGTGTTAGCCATAAAACATCTAGTTTGTTTTATTATTTTGCATTTGTATATATAAGTTTCCATTGAAATTATGATGTTTTAAAACACTACGATTGAATGAAAGGGATGTCTTTGTAACATATATTTTTTCGGGATTTGGAAAGTGACTCCTTTGGGACGAATAACGCGCCAAATATTCGAATTTCACAAAACCCATAGTCTGAACCCGTCCCGTCCATGGCCCTTGCTTTGAAAACGATCAACACCCTTCAATGCCCAGAACTTTTTTGAATTGTTCGAAAACGAAACATCCGTTTCTAACAGACACTTCCGTTTAATTTACTGTGCCGAACAATTCAACGAAAGTAAACTTATTGTTTGGTTTTTGAATCAGGCGGCATAAAAGGAACCAAAAATATGTTAGTCCTGGGCAAATATAAATTTTACAAAAAAACGAACCTAACCTAACTTATTAAGAATTATTTAATTAAATAAACATTTGATAAAATCACTTTAATTTAAAAACAGTAAAACCATAACTATAACTATGACCTTTATTTTCTAGTTAAACTGAATTAATTTTAAAACTAATATTCATCAGAGATCCTGTAAACTTAGCAGTGTTTGTTTTTTTTTAAAGATCTATGTCATTGTGGAAGACTGTAAATCATTACATGGACAGGTATTATTATTCCAAATAAAATGGCTTACACATTCATGGGATCTCATGAATGTGTAAGCCATTTTATTTGGAATTAAATGAACTATTTGTCACAAGTCAAAGTCAAAAAGTCAAAGTCAAAGTCAAATTTATTTATTACTGTAGATAGTAACATATTGCATTACATTAGCAAACGTCACTTTTTGCCTCTTCTCTACATTGGACCACTGTGAGATCAGGAGGGCGTTGAAACTCCCACAGATTGATTTTTAGATTTAGTTGCAAGTTGGTAGCCGACCAAAGTTGCAGACGACATGTTGCCGATGCGAGTGAGCGATACAGCGGTAGGTACCTACTACGCTCGCTATCTCGCTCACTGGCGTCGGCTCATGTCGTCTGCTGTTGTTGCCTCAGATTAACGAAACTCTGTGGTTGTGTTTCAAAATTCGGTGTCGCTGTGATGATTGATGATGATTATCTTTACTCCATAGAACCCATTCCTGCATTTCCATCAACCCCATATTGGGAATACATCAAGTTTAGAATAGGAAATAATAAACCCATTATCAAATATAATAAATCTTGCCTCAAATTTAATTATTCAGTGGCAAAATGAAAATTGAAGATTTCCCGCTGTTTTTTATTAAATTTGCCGCTGAGGTGTTAATTGGTTAGGTTAGACTTTTTTGATATTTGATTTAAATAATTATTCGATATACGAGGCTTTACTGACATAAAAGTCTTCTCAAACCACAATTTGGTCTATACCATGATTAGTTCGCCACAGGATTGGATGGCATTTGGGAAGACGTGATAAATTATGATTTGAGTAAGTTCTGTCTTCCCTTTCGTTGTCAAAGATCACGGTGGGATGTATTAGAGGGTTAACACGTACAAAATATACACGATAAAGTATAGTTTAAACACAACTTAAATAGAATACAGCTGTGTTACTTGGGTACCTGGACGACAGGCCTTGCCCTGTGATGTGTATGGGAGTATTTTAAATTTTATTTGTTGTTTAAAACAGAATATACAACGATTATTATGGCTACAGAACAAGACCTATTTGTTTTCAAGTGATTAATTTATTTCGTTTAGTTTTACATGAGATGCCTTGAGCGGCAGGATTATTGGCACAGCTGACGAGGCAGCTGTGGAGGCTTTTACCTATGCACGAGTATACATGGTGTTTGGAGAATGAAACGACAACATTTTTTTGGGAGCAGGAGGGGTTGTAGTGAACGAAGTGTATTTGTGCTTGAAATTCGGGTCTCAGTTGCACCGTGGTCGAGATATGATGTTTTAAAGGTTTTGGAGAAAAATACTCAATGTTGAAACAATATTTTTTCTATGTCCTAAGATAAAATAAGCCTTCCAAAATAAATCGTAAGTTCCAACAATTAGAAAACAAAAAAAAAGTTATGCATTTCAAAAGTTTATAAATTCTTAATCTTCAGGGTAAAAAAATAACTCTACATTCCACTGAATAAAAACTAAGAGCTAGTAAAAAATAATTCACTCTAAAACTTCTTCAGTTCTTGCTCTGACGAAACAGATCCAAAGTGAGGTAGGACATTTGAACAAAATAAGATTTGTAATTTCTTAAGTAAAAAAGTAAACCTCAGCTAAGATTTTTTACCCTTGAAAAAAACGACATTTGCGACTTGGCGGGGGCGGGCTGGTGCTCGGTCTGGTGGTGGGCGGGCGGCACGTGGTATGGCGGCAGCCAATTGCAGTACGTCTCGTGCTTAGCTATACTCTGTTTCTAGGGCAAGCGAAAAAACGGACAATGACATAAAGTATTATGTTAGCGTCGAAAGAAAACGATACGTATCGCCCTCCATGCATTTCTGTATCGTTTCCCCGTAGTACTGCGTTTCGTGGTACGGGGTAGGGTGACCGACGCTACCAGTCAGAGATAACAAACCTTTTTCGACGTGTTTAGAATGACGACGCCTGGTGTGAGGAGAACACTTGATAAACAGACGGAGCTTCGGCGTCAGGCATTCCGCCCGCTTGCGTGTGTTTTGATATTGTCGGTTATTTGTTAATTTTTTAGTTTAACTAGTATCAGTTTTCCGCTGTTAAGTTTTCTGTTAAAGTTTCCTTGTGTTATTGGACTTGTTTTTAACGTTATTCAAGAGATATGGAAACCGGTCCATCCACATCAAAACCATTTAAAGACTGTACGTCACCACGAAAAATAAATTAGCTGAAATTTTAGGCATTGGTATGACTACTGTTTACCGTGTGCTAAAAGAATACACAGAAAATGTTACGGTGAGGTCACCATCTACGCTAAAGAAGTATCCTAATTTGGTTGAGATTGTTGATGACTTTGATAAGTCGTGCATTAGGATAAAAGAGCATAAATTTTATTTAAAGCCTATACTTCCAACATTGAATAAAATATTACAGGCTGTCAATTCAGACGACTTGTTACCCAATTTCAGCCGTACATCGCTTTGGCGCCTGATGGCGCTTGGTTCTAGTTTTCGAGTGCGAGCTTTTAGTTGCTCACGTCCAAAACCGTATATACTTGTGTTATTAAACATCTTTTAGATATCAGCAAACAATTTTATTATTAATTATAACAATTTTATTATAACAGTTTTTAAAAAAAAACCGCATCAAAGCTTAACGAGAAATGGGGAAAAGCGTATTCTCAAATAGTGTACTGGCTGAAAGTAAAAATACAAATCTCAGTTATAAGAGCAGTTTCCATGAGAGTAACAGGCACGAGAAAACATGTCAGGGCTTTTCAATGCGAAGATGGAGCAGGAATACTTTGGTGACAGCTCTCCTAAAACAGAAATACCTACATAGGTTTTATTAATTTTACTTATGTGTACTTTACAAATTATAGGTGTGTTATATTTTAATGTACTTGTATATAGGTATACCATTATTGTTAATAAAGAGCAACATCTGTGTTTTGTCTGATGTTCCTATTTTATTATAAATAACGTACGTACATATAATAAATAAAAAAAATAATTATAATTTTATTTATGCCCATTATTGTATGAATGTATCATACGACTGATGATTTTTGAACCTCACCAAAAAAGGTTGGTATTCACTGTGGTAGGCACAAAAGTCAAAGTCCGATTTTTGGCCTGCCCTAGAAACAGAGTATATCTATCTGCGTTTCGTACCACTAACCTGCTCAGTATTATCTAGGGCGGTCGGATGCTCAGCTCGGCCTGGTGGTAGGTTATGGGATCCAAGGAGTCGAAAGCAAATATTTTGTTCGAGACTTAGGACTCGATAAGTCAAGCTTGCCGACTCATCTTGATTTTTCCACTAAACAGTGAAGTATTGCCTGATGTGTGGTATACCGTATTATAGGGAATGAAATAAAGAAGTTTTTAAAGTGAAATTAAGTTCACATTAGCCCCTTGTTTTCATTTAGCTGAATTCACAAACACATTTTTAAAACATTGCACTTATAAACTCCATAACTTTCTTTATCTACACACGTATCATAAACTTCCTTTACTGCATACAAAAACCGCACGTTACGATCAGCATAATGTTAAACTACTGGGTAAAAACTCATTTCTTATCTGAAAAATTACACATTATGACCATAATGTGTAATTTTTCTGCATATTATAACATTCAAATTTCGAACACCGACGCCCGCCTGTGTGCCGGCCCTTGTTTGTCTGTGAAGTTGGTACTGACATTCAAATTTCGGACGCCGACGCCCGCCTGCGGCACGTTGGTTCTACAGAAAAAGCTAAACAACTGCAGAGCCACAATGCCGGTCAAACATGCGGTTCCTGAACACATCAAAGAGAGCTTATGATATTTGTTTTGATAAACTAGTGTATGTAACTGTACATAATTAGGCATTAAAACTCTCGAGTGATATTATTATGAAACTTGCCTTCGGCTCGTTTCATAAACCCACTCTCATAAAGCAGTCACATAAACCACTATTATCTACACAATTGTCATAAACTCTCTATACTACATCCAAAAACCGCACGTTACGCCCAGCATAATGTTATACTACTTGGTAAAAACTTATTTCTTATCTGAATATTGATACATTAAGACCATAATGTATTAATTTTCGACTAATTATGACATTCAAATTTCTAATACCGACGCCCGCCTGCGTGCCGACCCTAGTTTGTCTCTGAAGTTGGTACGACTGAACAAGCTAAACAAGTGCAGGGCAATTATCATTGCCACAATGCCGCTCGAACATGCGGTTCCTGAACACATCAAAGAGAGCTTATGATATGTGTGTAAACTAGTCACTCGCCTTCGGCTCGTTTCATAAACAAGCCGAAAATTTCATCTCGAATTTTAATGCCCTCCTTTATATATCAGTCACATAAACTACTATTATAACATTGCAGATTTACGATGTATAACTTTATTTTTTGTACACTAAATATTGTTGTAACTAGTGGTTTATTTAGGAAGGCAAATTATGGATTTATCCTGTGTTAAGATATTATTATTAGGTAACTATAATAGAATAAGAAAATCATCTATTATAGGTATTCTATTATTCGCCTTCATACCGGCCGCATCAGACATTCACCCATTTTAGTGGCCTCGATACGCGGATTGTGTTGTCATTATTCAGGAAGTGACGGAGCTGACACCCCTTGGCAATTGTTGTCGGGTCGAAGCGAAAAGCGGTAGAGTGTTCCACTTAGTCTTTCTATATTTACCGTATAACAATACATAAAAACCTCAATAGCTGCCACGGAAACTCGTCCAATGCACAAATTATCTAGGCGTGAAAACGAACTAACGAAATAAATTGGCTTCTTGAAATCGGGAAATTCCTCTTCGGTATCTATGTTTCCGGCAATCCATATAATACCTGGGCAATATATATAATACCTGGGGCGTTCAGGCAATGTATGAAATATTATTAACATTAATGCCCATTACTATATAGGTAATATATACAATGCCCAGGGATTATATAAAATACTTACCTGGCAATCGGCAATGTGTAAAATAAATAGATTTTGGTTGAATATCAGGGCAAAATACTGCGGTAGCTTAGGTGAGGGTAAAGGGGGTGAGCGAAGCGAACTACCGCAGTGTTTTTCGCTTTTACATACATTACCGGCTGCGTATTGGCTAGGTATAAAATAAATAATATTTCATATATTACCTGCACGTTTTAGGCATTATATATATTGGCTAGGGATTATTTATAATACCGGATATAGATAAAGATTGCCGGTTATTATTCTATTTTAACAGTGTCACACCTTTTCCATATCATGCAGTAGAGCCATACTTGGGCGCACCATTTCTAAACTGGATATATTCTAAAATCCCTAATTGAGAACACAACGAATTAATAATAATATATATAATAAATAATAAAACATTTATTTTCAGAAAACACGGTTCCATAGTATAAGAAATAGTGCGCCCAACTATAGCTGTAGCTAGAGGTGCAGGAATACAGCCTTAAGACGATACTAAAAAAATGGGGGTTTTCGGATTTTATTTTTAGGGTAAACAGAATAAAATAAATATTTAAGGGGGCTCCCATACATCAAACTATTTTTTTCTCGTATTTGCTCGATATTGCTCGACGGCAACAAGTAGACACTTGAAATATTCACAGGAAATTTAGTTATATATTTAATTAAATAATAAAGAAATAAATCAATATAAAACGAACATTTAAGGGGGGCTCCCATACAACAAACGTGTTTTTTTTTGCCGTTGTTATAGTTAAAGGTACGGAACCCCGCGAGTCCGACTTGCACTTGGCCGGTTTTTTGAGTAAATTTCCTACAGTGAACACTGTAGGAAAACGCGATTTGATGAAATTTTCTCGATAGAAGTTTATTACGAAAACATCCTCTTAATCGTTTAATTTTTTCCTGTAATTCTGAAATCCTAACTAATTTGATTTCGGAATTTCATGCAAATGTTATGCATTCGTAAACTCTACTTGAAAATATTTTTGACAAAGTTAGCGTAGTTTATTTTGAAAATATTTTTATGTGGTTTTGTGGGCCGCATTGTTTGCGCTCTCTTTTTCTATCTAGAAGTAATTAACGCTGTCACTTTCGTTTAGATTCGTATTTCCGCTTTTACCTTAATGATCTCATTACCAGAGCCACTCAGAATTTTGAGCAAGATAATAATTTCTCCTTCCTCTGTTCCAGATACTAAAAGCTGGAAATACCAACCTTATCGAGGTATGTCACTGATATAAACCTTATTTACTAGAGTTCCTTAAATGGACATATTTGCATGTAAAACGCCAGAGGAGTGTCGGACTCAATGGTTGGATGTCACGAAATACACACCCTGCTATACACATAACACTCGGATTTCTCACGATATTAGGATATATGAAGCCTTTCTTACAGAAAAGCCATCAAAAACCACAATTCTTATAGGATGCTTCCTAATACAGTAGGTACAGACCTACTTTTGTAGGAAGATTATAGGAATAAGCTCAAGAACTCTATGGCCTAGTGGTTTTATGTTCGCATCTCACGCAGGTTCCAATCCGGTGCTGAGTCAAAAGTCAAAGTCAAAGTTCTTTATTACGGTAGATATTTACATATACTTAGCAAACGTAATTTTTTGCCACTTCTCTACATTGGACCACTGTGAGAGCAGAAGGGCGTAGAAACTCCCACAGATTTGATTTTTAGATCTCTTTTAAAAATTGTTTGGGCTTAACTAATACAAATATAAAAAATATATAATTAATAAGCAATAATAAATTATTACCAAATTATTAACAACAAGGTCTGTGTTAACCATGTACCAATGAGATAAGTAATTTATCTTAAGTACAATATAATGACGTTCCAACGTTGATGGAAAACTCGTGAGAAATCCATCTCGATAGGCGAGATGATGGGCTTGCCCCCTTTCACGAATAATGGGGTATGGTATGAATGTTATGTGTTCGATTTATGATGGTTTACTCACAGGAAAGCCATAAAAAGATACAACAAATTATCCTATACCTGCTGTAGTAGGAGAATGATACCACTCGTTCAATCCAAGAAAGGGACTGGTTATGGCGGCGCGGCTATTTGCATCTCACTCAGATTGCATACCGTCTCTTAAATGTATACCAAGCGCCGCCATTGCAAGACACCTTCTTCAATTAATCGAGAATATTCCGATAACAATTATTTTACCTCTGGCATGTAAAAAAAACACAGGAAATAAGGGACGGATCTGTGCGTCAGGCTTCCTTTCCTTTTATTCGCGGAAGAAGTAGAATGTTGACGCACCGATCTGTCCCTTACTTCTTGGGTTTGGATGACACATCTAAAATAATTCTGAACCTTAGATGAAGGAAATTCGTTGCTTACTTACTCTTTGCTACGAACGGTCTGTAGAACTTATGAGAATGGGAGTAGGCGTGATGCCACATGTATGTATAAGGTATTTTGAAGACGACCCAAATGGCTGAGTCGGCAGTGACCCTGCCTACGAAGCCAAGGGTCCCGGGTTCGAGTCCCGGTGGGGGCAAATATTTGTTAGATGAGAACGGATATTTGTACCCTAGTCTTGGTTGTTTATCTATCTAAGTATAATATCTATCTATATAAGTATGTGTATCGTTGTCTAGTACCCAAGATACAGGGAATCCTAGTTTGGGGCTAGATCAATTGTAACGGCATTAAAGGCTAAGGTCGAGCCACCGCTATCAGTAGCTATGATCGTCTATTCTACCTACCCCAAAAAGAGATTGTCCCGATTCAGCTGTAAAATTTGTAAGTTAAGAATGATAAGTTTGAATTTCTTGTTCGTTGAGAAGTTCGTTAGGCGTACAATAGTCGAACGGAAGATTGGTTCAGTAAGTTAGAGTTTCAAATTAGACAGAGAAAGCATATATGCCCGCAAGCCGGTATTTCGCATCAGTTAGCGGTGTATTGCGCCAGATCGATCATTGTTGTATTTTGTGTGATGGTACCATTTATTTTTTGTATATATGGGCGCTTGGAACTTCTTTTAGTGGTCGACCACAATTTATAATATTTGTTTGGGATATCGTATAGATATCCGTCGTAGTTTTACGACGTGAGTACTCAATGATATTTCATGTGCTCGCTAGTAGCGGGTTGTGGTGGTTCCAATTATATAATTAGTTCACGACAATAACGATCCGAATAGACCGGTTTACACAATTGCGATTTGATTTTCCGAAATGGGTTTGAACTAGCGGTTACCTCAAAAGGTCCGTAACGTTTTGAAACCTTCAACTCTGCGCAATTTGAGCTGGATGTTATCGAAACGTTGTCATTAGCACTTTTGGAGATCTAACCCACACCACAGCGAAGTGGATACTTCGGTAAATACCGATCTATGAATCTCGCTGACCGCAGCACTTCCTCGACCAAGCCCAATCATGAATATTCGACTCAGCCTACACATTAGACCTCCAGCGAAATTTAAATTTAATTTAAAGATGCAACTTGAATCCAAACCGATCCAAGGCAAAGCAAAACAATCTACCCGGTCCTAAACAATGAACTTTAGACTGTAATTTGATCTCTTCGCGCGTCCCCGACAACACTCAAATGTCAAAATATCAACAGGATAGGTTATCTGTGTTGACACCGGTTTAACTTTGTTCTGAATTTGTTATTTCCATCCGCGGAACCTCATCGATCAAACAGTCTCCCTATGCCCTGACAACCTAGGTTTAGCCGCAACTAAACTCCTGTCTAGCCTAGTCTAAAATCCTAGTGTTATACCACGTCCATTATCGACACCACTCGAAAATGGTTGAGTTTGATTTGAATGTGTTTGTATGCTTAATTACTGTGTGTGTGGGAATTTCAAAACCCGCTACTCGAAAGGAATGAGGAGAGGATTAGCCCGCGAATATACTTAGAGCCAATCTAGGAACCCTATGGTGAAGGAAAAAGGAATTTAGGGTCGCTCCAAGCCCAGACTCAGACTCAGATCAATTACCTACAAGTTCTTATCTAACGACACAAGGATAGTTTTGGAATTTGGGGTAGGTTGATTTAAAGGATAGGAACCGAGGTATATATCGGCGCTTTAGACACTCATGAAAATCCACTGTAACACGCAATCACAATCCGTCCAGTTCAGACGCGTAAAACGGCAGACCGAAACTGTTTGGAATTCCTGTAAGACCAGTGTCACAGCAGCTTGACGCAGAGACTGAATACCTCCCCTTCCCACGCGCTCGTATTTATAGACCCCACATGTCTGAAAAAAAATGGCGTCCTTTGCGAAACACGCGCTGCCCAAGCGAAAGCTTCTTATCTCTAACTACACAGGGTCTAATTTCAACCAAACATGCCATGCAGATCCGCCGTTCTACAAACTTTGTGTACGCATATTCACTATGATCAACCGTAGGTTATCACTCAAGTCATTTGGTATTGCCGATACACAAAATCTGTTGATCGCTGACCATAAAAGCTTGTTGCGATTAATTAAGCCTTCCCGACCGCTAGCGTCTTAGACAAAGATCACTAGAATGATATTCAAACCCGTGATGTCAAACTCGCCACGTCGTACCAAACAAACGCAATTGTATATTTGCAGTCAACATAATAGCTTTCTCCGTATCGTTCCATAATAACCTTCCATTATTTAGTTATTCATAATTTATTCAGCGCGCAGCCAAATCGGCTCTGATCCCTACACATTTCGCAGGAATGCGCCAAAAAAACCTGACCTGAACTCTTCCTCGAACCAACCCCCGCGCTCGGCTCATTATTTTTGCCACCTTACCCTGAGCTACTCAAAAACCCAAACGTTATATGAACGGACTCTTGTATTCAATGTGTGTAACTATACAGCGCGGCGATGGGCTAGCCCTCTGTCACGCAAAATGAAGTATCAAACGTACTGACTCTCGTGTACCATTACACAATGTGTGTTAATAGTGTCCAAGGTATTATTATTATTATTTTATTATAATGTAGGGACATCTGCGGTAAAAAGATACCTCCGCGAGAATATAAAAAGTTGATGCTAACATGCTATGCTATAATGAGGTTTCACTATGGGAACAGAGCAGCTTCAAAGTTAAAGGGTATCCTCCTATTTAATCTGTGTTTTCGTCTCAGATTTTATCAGTTTCGTAACGGCTCATGCCGTAGCAGGCTCGTAACACCGTGTCGTAGCAGTTCCGTAGCACAATTACGTAGCATGTGTAGCACAAAAAAGTTGATACATATTGTGTTTGATTTGTATTACTTTCATCCTACTGGTTTCGTAGTGATTAGTTACGTCAATTCACTTACTTTGATGTAGCTAAATTTAAATACTAATAGGATTCTAATATTGTGCGCTACTACGACTGTTTTGTTATTATTTTAGAGATGATCCAACCATTTATAAACAAACCTAATATGGAATAATACTAATCATAATAAAACCAGGTTCGAGACGGACTCGGGCACCGAGATATTTGCATCAAGCTGTTTTTTTTTTATTAAACTGCTTAGGCAACGTTGGAATAATTTGTTTAAAATCGACACATTTTTGGAACGAAGTGTCAGCTGTATACTGTTGAATAACATATTGATTTAAACATGCTTTTGAACAGAGCAAATTAAGTGAAAATTTAAGTTGTAAATAAATAAGAAAGGTGACAAAATAACTTTACGACAAAAAATCTAGCGCCATTTTGTGGTTTCTTGCTTAATTTTAGGATTAAAAAGGAAAACGGAACCATTATAGGATCACTCGTGTGTCTGTCATAGTTGTGTAACAGCACATAATACTTAATGTAACCGTAATATATAACGATCTAATTCTGAACCCCTTTAAGTTGAAATTTGGTACACTTATGTATTTAAGTGACCCATTTGTCATTTGAATTTGAGACGCAATTTCGAGGGCAAATAATAAATAAAATAAAAACAGTCTTATGTCAAATTATTGCGCTTATTGCGAGTATTTCAAATTTATTTTTTTATAGCTTGAAAATACTTAGTAAAAAATATTTAAGAAAAATACAAAACTAGACCATTTCCCCCAATACCGATTTCCGGACCGAATTTCCGAAACTGATTATGTAACATTTTCAAAAAAATAGGTTATTAAAATTAGTAAATATTATAATTATGTTAATAATAATACTACTTAAATAATATATTTTCAAAACCGAATTGAGTGACATATCAAAATTCAAAATTCAAAATTCAAAAAGAGTTTATTTCCATATGAAACACATAGGTAACATTTGGAGAATGTCAAATCTTAATCTAACACATGTATAAGGTACAGGGAAATATAGAACTCAATTTGAATTCCGTCACCTCAATGTTTTAGATGCTGGAGGCAAAGAGGCGACTAGAAACCTCCAGCTTTATACGTTATTTTTTACAGAATTGGAGCAAACACCTTCCCAAGCTTTCTTGTCTTCTACATAATCTGATATTTTGTAGTAACCTTTTTTACATAAGTGATTTTTAACATCATTTTTAAATTTATTTACAGACAATTCTTGTAACTCAGTCGGTATTTTGTTGTAAAAGCGAATACATTGCCCTTTAAAAGATACATTAACCTTATGGAGCCTAGTAGTAGGTATAGCTAGTTTATTCCTATTTCTAGTGTTGACATTGTGCCTGTCGCTATTCTTAGGAAATTTGTCAATATTTTTGTGGACGTACATTAGGTTTTCATAAATATACTGACACGGCACTGTCATAATGTTAATTTCCTTAAATTTACAACGCAGTTACTCTCTGGGACCCACATTGTAGATTGCACGAACAGCCCTCTTTTGCAGCACAAATATTATGTTAATGTCTGCAGCGTTCCCCCACAGCAGTATGCCGTAAGACATAATGCTATGGAAGTAGCTGAAGTAAACTAGTCTAGCTGTTTCCACGTCCGTAAAAAGACGGATTTTTTTAACTGCATAAACTGCGGAACTGAGTTTTTTGATAGCTTATCTATGTGTGGGCCCCACTGAAGCTTATTATCTAAGGTGATTCCTAGGAATACCGTGCTATCTACAATTTCTAAATTTTCACCTTTAACATTAACATTAGCCGAGACTTGTTTAACATTGGGGAGTATAAACCGAATACATTTAGTTTTGTTATTGTTCAGTAAAAGATTATTAGCACTAAACCAATTGACTACCTTTGAGATTGCATTATTCACATCGTCAAAGTTCAAACTGCGTCGTTTCATTTTATCTAATGAAAGGTATTTAAAAAAATAATAATTCATAAACCTTGCTCAGGTAAAAAATATTTAAGAAAACAGGCAAAAAATACCATCCCTCCCCCTTATCTCCGAAACTACTGATCTAAAATAACTAAAATAAAATAAAAGATGGTATATAGGTCTATACTTAAATATTACAGTAAAACTAATCAGAATTGTATGGTTTCAGTAATCAGGGGCTCAATTAGGTGACAATCAGATTTTTTAATGTTTTTAAATGATATGAAAATGAGAATTGTATGGTTTAAAATTTTAAATAGGCGGGGTAGGGAGGGAGCTTCAAATAAGTAGGCACACTTAAAGGGCCAATCGAAATTTTAAAAAAGTTTTCTAAACCGTATCTTTTGACATGTCTAACCTATCCAATTACTACGATTTAGTTAAAAAAATATTTAAGAATGTGGGCAAAAATTACCACCTTATTTCCAAAACTACTACATCCTGAAATTTTGGAAAAAAAAACGTAATATAGGTATTTACATTAAAGGAATAATAAAGAGAAATATTTGATTTAAATAATGGGGGTAAAATTCTTTCTATACCACATACAAACTCACAGATGCACTTGGTTACAGACATCGAGTATGAATGTAGCTGCACAAATAACTTTGTAACTGACATTTTGCTATGGCAACAAATATTAATCACCAAAATATTTTTTTCCTACCCAAAATGGATAAATGAACACCAAAAGTTGCAAAAAATATCAGGGCAAAATACTGCGGTAGCTTGTGAAGGGTAAAGGGGGTGAGCGAAACGAAGCCTAAAAAAAGCGAAGGATAAAAATCCTTCGTGTTAGGTTGAATATGTAAGAACAACAAAAAATACTTAAAACACAAACTTAAGTACACAAAACATAAAAATAAGTTCGGTGATCATTTAGCCAAACACAATTTGGTGGACATTTATCCATTTTGGCAGTCATTTCGAATTTATTGGTAGTAAAAGAGGTGCGTTTTTGGTAATCGTTTAAACACAAGCCTTTTGCTATCTTACACCCGGAAAAATAAAAGATACCTAATCTCCAAGCAAGAAACTTGAATAAAATTGTGCGGTGTTACGGAACGCTTTGTGCGCGGCCACGACTTGGACCGTTTATTTTCGTCAATCTGAACAGGAGCAAAATCCTTCCGACCATTCAGCGAAATCATGTCTTTTTTTTTTGAGCTTGATTTTATTCCTGCCGGCGGCTGATCGAAAACTTTGGCACATCATAATCATGGTCAACTTTCGACGATCTGCCAGCCTATAACCACAGAATACTTAATAGAAACTACGTACAGAAAGATCACTCCTCGAAGACACTTAAATAAATAGCTACTCTCGCTGCGCGGCAATAAAGCGCGATGTAGCTCGCACCTGCGCTTCGTTCAATAATCGCTAAACACCAACAGAATCGGTTACCCCGCCATGCAGGCTAGATTGCGTCGCATCACTTCGCCTGAGAGCTTATTTTACTCTGACATCTCGAGATGCGAATGCGAGCCAAGCGAGCGGAAACTTAGTAAAATCCCGAACTCCGGGTCGGCCAGCCAAATGTACCTAAACGTCAGAGTGAGGCCCCCCTGCTATAACTCGGCATATCTAAAAGTAGGGTGACAATAGATTTGACTCAATAGGTTGGGTTAGGTTGGAACATGTATGTGCAGCCAGCGGAGCGAGCTTGCGACTGAAAGTAATGAAAAGCCAAACTTGGCTAGAGTAAGTTATTGTTTTATTTATTGTAAATTTCAACTGTGTTATGATTAGGTTAGGTTGGTACTTAGAAGAACCAAAACCGGAATGTAGCGAAGCGGCGCGGCGCGAACCGAAGTGTTTGCAAATAAAAGCAACCTCTATTAAGGATAATAAACGTTTTTAAAATATCGTACTCGGATACCCAATAGTAGTCCACCGACTCCCGTTTGATAATCATCCTACTTTTCTTGGTTTGGTTTATAACTTAAAAATTATATTTAAAAGTAAACAGAAATAGTCAACTAGCATACGTGTAACAACAAAAAAATCACTGCAAAAATGAAATATATTTGTTTATTCGTAAACTTTGAACTATTTTACGATGTGACGTTTTATCTTTTGATGTGGCGAAGCGTTTACTGGAAATATCGACGAACGTTTGGTTCTCGTCGATCTGCCCGATTTCGGTTTGTGCATATCATAATGTGTATTTTAAGAAACGCTAAACGAAACGCGAAAAAAAAAAATCTTAATATTGCGCGGCACATCATGATGTGCCCAATTCTGCAATCGGCCGCCGACATTACGAAAACGTATACGGTGCTGCATGTTTTTTTTTACTTATGCTATCAGTCCTTGCTTCTTACCAAATTTCATTATTCTAGTTCAAGGGAAAATACCCTATATTATATAAACGGTTTTGATTTCCTTGCGAGTATCAAGCAAATTCAGCAAAAACGTTTTTAATGCGTTGATTGTTATTTTCACAGTTCCACAGGGACCACATACCTGAGTTATTGATATTGAATTTGAACTTGATACGTGTTCCTGAGAAAGAGGGTCTTGGGAGACAGACGAACGGATAGACAGACGGATAGACGGACAACAAAGTGATACTGTAATGGTTCCTTTTGTTCCTTTTAAGGTACGGAACATAAAACATTACTTGTATTTCCAATCCTATGTTGGATATGCGATATTTTCGTTATTACAGTCCTTAATAGCCTAGCAGTGTATACAAATACACTAGATAATACACGGTAATAAAATCCTCCAGGTTAGGTAGGAGATTATATAATATCTAGTCTAATACTGTGTGTACCAAATGTGTTATAAGCTCTCGTGTCTTGTCAAAAGTGCACGGTTTATTGGCAATCTTTGTAATCAAATAAGATTTTATTACATTACATCATTTATTATATTATATTATCACATCTTAGCAGATAAATAAATGAAAATTTAAATAATATGATGAATGAAAGAGATGGAATGCTGATAATAAAATTCGAAACTTGCATCCTACTATTTCCATTGGGCTTGGATATACAAACAGAGATTTTATATGACAGCGGCAACACACAAAAAACGTTATTTAGTGCGGCTGTTATTATGCAAAATGGCTGGAAGTCATCCTTAATAGACATGATTATTTTGATGCATACCAGGTGACATACAAAGATTGTTAACTTGATGAAGATGAGTAGTGTTGTACAGTTCAATATATTAGATGATAAATTAATATATTTGTATTACTTAGTATGACCTACTTACTAAGGCCGGATGCAGAACCGACAGCTCAAATTTTGACGGATACTCATGTGTCACTGTCCTAATTATTGACATTGGTCTTAATGACCATAGTCGTTAAGTCAGCTAAAGTTGTAGGTGAACAGGGAATAGGTGAGCTGGAAGTGACGTCGAGCGTGAATTTTAGAAATATCATCGCTCATTCTCTTCACTTAACTTTAATGAAGGAGATGTTCCCGATTCGTAATTAAAGTCGGAATGACCATACAGATCCAGATTATTAACTCTGTTTCGGTATGGAGTCACACATACAACTGCGACGGCGACAAATTTCCCACGCTGTGACAGACAACGTTTATGTTTCTAAATCATGAAATCTGTCAAAATCCGCCTGTCAAAATAGTGGCATCTGTCAAATCGATACAGTTAATATGTTATATGAAGCTGTCACCCCATCTGAGAAAATAAAAAAGATCTCTTTTTTTATTTCCTCAACTGGGATGTTGATTTCACTACTAGTGCACCGCCAAGAATCTTCTCTCAGACATCTTCTTGTGTAGGTGGTGTCGTTTGGGACCCATAGGCATTTGTGCTCCCCATAAAGGGATATTAGTTAGCTAAGCGTTAGTTAGTTAAACGATTAAATAGTATTGTTTTCATAACAAGTAATAACTCGCGTACAGTCCGATATACACGACTATGGCACTTGTGAGCCTTCACGACAAACCGTCTACTGGTGGATCGCTGAATGCCAGCGGCGCGCGATCCAACGATGCCGCTTGGATCGAGCGCCGCATCCTCACCAACCGCTCCGGGGGAGCTGATCGCGTTGATCTTTTGATGTAGACCCAGCTATAGGACCCAGGTCCTGTAACACTTGCCGAGTCGGAACCTATTCGCTGCCACGATACACTGCATGACGTCATTGTGGTCATAAAATGTCATTGTGCTTCTCTTGCTGGTTCTCACTTGTTTTTCCTTTTTGTGTTATGTACAATCGAACCAACTGAATCATGACCCACTTGCCTGATAATTCGTTTGAAACTTTCAAACTTGTAAGATCTATTAAAATGTCAGTGTCTAATCAAATGATAACAAGTTCGTTACCAAGGAAATAAACCTTCAAGCGAATTTCGACCTACTTGCATTTAAGGGTTTTAGCAAAATAAGCTTATGGTGAGTCATGATTCAGATGGTTCGATAGTACGTCAATCTTTTTGTTGTTGTGTTTTTAATGTTACTATTAATTATATGTTTCACTTATTTTTTCTCATTTACTTATTTCGTTTTATGTTATGTTATGTGTATTTTTGAAGACTGAATAAATTTATTTCTGCTCTATTCTGTTGGCATCAGTTATGTTATTACGTACCTATTCTGTATATATAAAATTAATCCCAATAGTTTTAAATTATTCGAGCTGTTCTTTAATAAGATTATATTTTGTATTAGAAAGCCATTGGACTATTTTAAAAGACACATAATCGAGCTACCGCATAATATGTAATAAACGGTGTAAAAAACTCTTGCAACCCTTATTTATACAAATGAATAGTTTATTAGCGTCATTTCCAGCCGTTTCGTAACCGAAACAAAAAACGGAGTATTACATAAAACGGATTCATTAACCATAGCATTACATAAATAAGGGTCTTTATCGTATACTACGTAACAAGGAAAACGGCTCGCCGTAGGTAGATAAATCACCGCTAATATATCACAGGATTTTTTCTAATAGAGTTGCGCGTAATAACTTACATGGACGTATCTCGATTCCTTCAGTGCCGAAATGTTCTTTGATTTATAGCGTTTTCGAGACCGGATTTTCGTTTCTGTTTTGGAGCGGTACCAAAAAATGTTTTAAGAAAAACTACAAGAGATGTGCTACCGGAAATGGGATGAATTTATTATGAAACCGAAAGATGTGCGAGTAACGCTTTTTGTGTATGTAATAAATTGACTGTGTTTCTTATAAATCGCAAGTAACAAGTACTTTTTTCTTTTCTTATAAGTATGGCTAAGCCGTAGATTGAGAAATACCGTCTAATTCAGGTTGTAAACTTATAAAAAAATCATTCTACAAACTTTTTATTTAATACGTGTCGAGACAAAATTAACTTCCAGCCAAATCAGGCCCCAAGATGTAGGATAAACCTAACCTAGACACACGATTTAAATTTGGAATTTACTCTTGAAGTCTACAAGTTATAGTAATAAAACACACAATTTTATAAAGCGTTAGAACCTTTGCCGTGCGGGTTCGCCGAGGCCCAATTGCAAATTCTTCTGTACATAGAAAAAAAACTTACGCCCGCCGACAAATCTTGCAAAACAAATTTTGTTACACTAGTCACACCACGTCTGGTTCAGATTCTTCCTCATTACTTCAAGTTTGTTTCTTTTTATTAGGGTTCCTTACCTTAAAAGGAAAAAAGTAACCCTTATCCTCAGGCCCTTTTTCTCAGGAACGCGTAAAGGCATCAAATCTGCGATCCCTCGAAGTTGAGAAAAAAAAACTTATAAGTGAAAATCAAAAGATACCGTGTTTATGTCACAATTGTTCTGAATCTGTTTGATACTCACAAGAGAACCTTTAACGTTCTTCCCGTTGAGCTTGAAACATGAAGTTTGGCGTGAAAAAAGGTCTTATGAGCACAAGCAACGGATAAAATCCAGAAACCCTAAATTTGTGATTTCATCACCATAAAAAGCATTTGTGCGGAACCCTTCGTGCGTAAGTCCGACTTTCACTGAGCCTTTTTTTTACTTTTTATAGCTTTCCTTGACGTCAAATGTATGAAACACGCGTGCAATATAAAGAGGCCAATAACATGCCAGTTGATGCGTGACGGTCAGAGAAATTGAATCTGGAAGCGCCATTCGAATGAAACCTACACAATAAGTCATATCTGTCCATCATTGCGTGGGACGACATAACGTACCTAAGAAAAAATAGACATGCAGCACCGTACGGTACAAGAGATAGAAGGAAAACTTATTTTAAATATAGCATCTAAATTCTAAATTCTTAAGTATTTTGGAAATTACGTCATAGTTACCTTCCTTAAAATTTTACTTTTCATCCAGTTTCCGGTTTTTGAATTACCGCCAGAGAAGTTTTGCCTATACTGCAATCTGCACTTGTTTACAGATAGAGGGGGGAAAGTTGTATTCATTCTATATTGACATGTAGTGCCTTCGCACTAAAAATGGTATTATAGAATAATGATGCAATGATTATTGCTAAAAAATAAAAATAAATTAAAAAAGAAGAATAAAGGTAAGGTACAAAATTTGGGCCAGATAATAATAATAATAATAATACCTCGGACACAATTTACACACATTGATCTAGCCCAAAACTAGGATTCCCTGTATCTTGGCAAATAGACAACGATACAAATAAGTATAAAGATAAATATTATACTTAGATAGATAAACAACCATGACTAGGGTACAAACATTCGTTCTCATCAATCAAATATTTGCCCCCACCGGGACTCGAACCCGGGACCCTTGGATTCGTAGGCAGCGTCACTGCCGACTCGGCCATTCGGGTCGTCATAGCTCGCTAGCTCGATAGCTCGCGTCGCCGAGCAAGGTGCGCAGACAGGACCGCTGGCGGCGGCGGCGTTGCCTCGCCGTGTGGCAAGGCTCAGCCGTTGCCCAAGCTAGGCTCCCAGCTCTCTGGTCATTAGAGGCGTCGACCAGGCGCAAGGAAAGTGCTTCGAACTGCGCTCGCGGCTCTGAGCCCCATGGACCGAGAGTTTTTAAATTGAAACTAAATATCTATACGATACAGAATGGGCAACCCAATGATACAATTTAACTACACCCGAGAAATAATTAATGCAAAAAATCTTGTAATTCGGCAGTAAGTAAGCTATTTGTTAAGGTTTGTGCAAGGAGTGCTCCTTAGTTACATAGCGTCACGCCTTTTTCCATACGGGGTGGCAGAGGCACACTTGTGCCCACGCTGATTAAATAAATATGGGGTGCTGTTTTCATGTGTTTTTCGGGAAATACTGGGCAAATCGTAATTAATTTCTGGTATATGTAATTTGACTATATAATCTAGAGATTCTTAATTGGAAAACATGTTTGTATAAAATTTTCTCGATAGAAAATAAATACAAAGTCAACCCTTTTTTTATGGTTTTATCCTATTACACCGCAGTAGTAAGTGAATATGACTGTGTGATAATTGCAATGTATGAACAATTGTTATTTCTAACGATTTTCAATTTGAAAGTTAATTCCCTGAAATAGTTTATTTTTTATTATTTTTTTTTACGTTTTGGCGCTTACGTTGTTTCAGATTAGTCGCGAGTGCATTATTGGCATCCCGCTTTTTCTCATTCGCGAGTAATGTAAGTGAGATGCAATACATCTCACTTCCAGTCGACAGCGCATTTTTATTCCATCATCGCCTCAATACTCCATTCTGCGTGACAGGCATCCATTCATTACTCCATCGCGGCAGCTAAGGAGTAATGAAAATTTCCTCACGATGTTTTCCATCACCGTTAGAATGTCCGTATAATGTACTTAAGAGAAATTCATTATCTATGGGTACATGCTCAGGAATCGAACCTGCATCTCCTGTGACCACGGAGCTCTTCTGTTTTTGTTATTGTAGTCATTTTATAAACATAATTAAGGAAACTGTAAGTCTTCAATTATAAATGAATCAGCATGTCTACAGTCGTGTATTTTGAATGTGAATGTTTTTTTCTTACTTTAATAAAAATAAAAATAAGAAAGCACAAAGACGCGTCTCCATTTTAAAACCTCCTTGGGCGAGATAGTATGCCTTTTTATTTTTGTTTCATTTTGGTCCTAACGGCATATTGATGCATATTTCACGGAGGGCATTACGCGGCAAAAGATTATTAAACCTGTTGCATGGTTTAATGATTTTATTAAACCTACCATACATACCAAAAGGTACCAACCTTGTGGGTGTTTTTTACAGTCATTTTAAATATCGATCACTTTAGGATTTGGTACTTTAATACGCTTACTTATTCCATTTGTATAAATGATTGATGATGACAGCAGGAGTTGTTCAAATTAGAAGAAAATAAATAATAATACCTTGGACACTATTTACACACATTGATCTAGCCCCAAACTAGGATTCCCTGTATCTTACGTTGTCTAGGTACTAGACAACGATACACATACTTATATAGATAAATATTATACATAGATAGATAAACAACCATGACTAGGGTACAAACATCCGTTGTCATCAAACAAATATTTGCCCCCACCGGGACTCGAACCCGAGACCATTGGCTTTGCAGGTAGGGTCACTGCCGACTCGGCTATTCAGCTCATCATAATGTCATGTTGTTCCCGAAAGGGGCTGCAGCAGCATAGTTAAAAAAAAACTATCATAATCATCGCTATTATCATCAGATTGTTAGGGATAGGCCTCCTCATGTACACGCCATTAAACTTGGTCTTGTGCAAGCCGCCTCCATATAAAATTGGTCAAGTGCGAGTCGGTCTCACACACGAAGGGTTCCGACGAACCGTACAAGAAAGCACGCAAATGATACAAGCCTTTTATATGGCAAACCCCATAACGGAAACAAAAATACACATTATGTGATTAACTCTCTACCTATTACGGTTCAAGATAAAGCCCACTAATGGACAGACAGACAGACAATCAATCAATCATTTAAATCTCTTTATTACTGTAGATATTTACATATATCGTAATTTTTTGCCACTTCTCTCATTGGGCCACGTGGGAGAAGTAGGGCGAAGAAACTCCCACAGATTAGTTTTTAGATCTCTTTTAAAATTTTATTTTGTTAATTAATACAAATATAACAATATGAATTATTATAATTAATAAGCAGCAATAAATAATGGCAACACTATTAACAGCAAGGTCTGCGTTGAGCCAGATTAACCCCATACAGTCCCGTCATTTAAGTAATCTTGAACATTGTGATATCCCTTTTTTGAAAAAGTCGCTTTAACATGGTTTTAAAATTGCTCAAAAGGCAATTTCAAGATCTCCAGAGGTATCTTGTTGTAGTAGAGAATCCACTGACCCTTGAAAGAATTGCTAACCTTCGCGAGTCTAAACCGGGGCGCAAGTAGCCTGTGATTATTTCTCATTTGAAATTGCCATTTGACCAATTTAAAAAGCATGTTAAAGCGACGTTGTCGAAAAAGGGATATTACAATGTTCAAGATTCCTTAAATGACAGGATTGTATGGGGTTAATCTGGCTCAACACAGACCTTGCTGTTAATAATTTTGTAATTATTTATTCCTACTTATTAATCATAATAATAAAATTCTTTATATTTGGAATAGTTTAGCACAACCAATTTTTAAAAGAGATCTAAAAATCAATCTGTAGGAGTTTCTACGCCCTTCTTCTCCCACAGTGGTCCAATGTAGAGAAGAGGCAAAAAATGACGTTTGCTAAGTATATGTAAATATCTACAGTAATAAAGTACTTTGACTTTGACTTCTCAGGTTAACATTACAGCTATCGCTAAGTTTGGAAAATGTTGTTAAGTTTTTGCGTACATAGACAGACACCGGATACTTGAAATGAAAATGAAATGTTTATTTGCTTGATATGTGGTACAATAAGTGGTGGTAAAAATAATAAAGTGCTCTACACATTTGTAAGTTGTACTTAAATCTATAAATCTTAAATGTGTCGTTTATCAAGATTATTTAAGTAATTTTACATTATTGTTGCCGCCTTATTATAGTGTCATTCCTTATAAAAACATTATTTTAGTAGCCACCTTAGTAGTGTGGGCTTAAATTGTGTCAGTGGCAAAATCTTAATTGCCTGCGGGACCTTACTATATATTTTTATTAACATTCTGTAGCAACTCCTCTTACAGAATTCGGTCCTGCCTGATGAGTATTAGGGACCCGTTTGTGGGTCAGCCGCCGAACCCTTGATATCAGACTAGACCTTTCTGTTCCATCCTGCATGAAGACATTACGGCTGATCCCTGCTCCATTTATCTGGAACGATGTGTGATGTCGTCGCGTGCAGCTTCATATTACGTAGAAAGTAAAGATACGCCTGTGAGTTTGTTTGCGTCGCAGAGAACGCAGAGCTAATGAGATTAGTCGAGAATTGCCTGTAACGCGAGAGACACGGTTTCGAAACCCGGTGCTGCATGTCCTTAAGATAATGATAAAGCGTTATGTATTCAAAAACATAGGTAATAAACAGGTCTTAATCGGTCATGTTGATAGGTGGGAGGGCATAAGAATATTAACATTATTAATAATGGGAAATATTAAACTGCTCATCAAAAATACTGATTTGCGCAGCAAATATCATGGCAAAATGCTGCGATAGCCTGGGTGAAGGGTAAAGGGGGTGAGCGAAGCGAAGCCCCATTTATCCTTCGTGTTAGGTTGAACATGCAAGAACAACAAAAAATACTTAAAACATAAAATCGAGTACATATAAAATATGTAAAACATATAAAGTGATTTTACTGATCCTTTTTTGCTGTGCAAATCAGTATTTTTGATGTGCGATTAAACACTAGCCATAAATAATTGGCATTACAAAACTTTAGAAATAAACATAGAATTCAGATTTAGTCATAATTGTCATCAAATTTCATTAAATACCAAGGAGGTAATATAAGTACTTTATCTATAAATCAGCGTTTATTTTTTAAATTCCTTTGTCTTTCTTAAATCTTCATTTGTGTTTTTGTAATAAATATGAAGTATATAATTAAAAGCAATAAGTTTATCTTAAGTATATACATTGTACGGGTACTTTAACAGTGTTGGAAAAAATAGTGAGGAAACCTACATATCTACATATTTGCGGCGACGGACTAGCCTCCTATCACGCAAACTAGCTAAAGCACTTCTCTGATTCCGCCACTGCCATCCTGAATTGACCGAAAAATACTTACGCTATGTTAGTTTCATTATTTAATATATGTAAGTATATTTCATAGATGTGCAAAGCCGCGGTGTTCACTAGTATGCCCATCTAAAGTGAAATATCGGATGCGAGTTCAGACGATATTGCTTATTTTATCAGGACTTACGGTTTGATTTCTCATCATTGCTTAGGGTCTGAAAGGAGCAATCTTGAATGATGGCAGTAATATAAGACGATCATTTAACGAGAGCTTCTATGCAGGGTAACTTTTAAATAGCTGATAAAATTTTGGGTACTGATAGAACTAAGTATTATAAAAAAAAAACAAAAGAACATATGGCCGTTAAAAAAAAAAACACAGTACATTGACCCGTTCAGTTGATTACTAATAACTATGGGAGAGCCAAATATTTTTTTCTTTGCGATTATAAGTTTCTTGGGAAAAGTCTCAAAATATGGGGTCGTATCATTCCCAAACCTTTGGTCAGCTAATGAAATGTGACACGCATAAGTGCGGCGATGGGCTTCCCCCCAGGTACGCAAAATATAATAATATATAAGTGGGTAGTCGTTGGCGCAGCTATGTCCTCTGCCACCCCAGTAAGGTAATAGAATACACTACTGCAAATAACAAATCTAAAGCCCGGTAAAATTGCGAATTCGACAGTGATCCCGTCTTCTAATGAGCATTCCTCCATATGTTTTTATGCCCTCATTATTCGTGTTTGTTGAGTACATTCTACGCGCGAAAACAACTCATGCAGAATGTTAGACTTTCCCTAGTCTCATTCCCAATTCAACTCATATCCCAACCAATAGGTACTTATACAACAACGACATAGGCCTATATACCCCTGCTCAGCAATCAACCTTTCCCATCTTAAAATTGGTTTGCTGGAAGAGATCTCTTATTAGAGATACGCTCGGATTTCTACTTTATTTTCATGTATCTCTTGTTTGTGTGTTCAATAAAAAAAATATGAATTTTGACTAACGTCAAGCCGTGTTTAAGAGTAGGCAGAGGCTTCAGACCTCCACTTGCCTGGCATACATCAATACTCCTTTCTGTGTGATGGTAGCCCCCTATTAACGAGTGGTTGTAGTATCCTGTGACATATTTAAATGCAGCAAGTCAAATAATATTCGAATGTATAAGTGATTTTAGTCAAGACCTTTAACATTTTTCAAAATTAGTGATAGCTGCTTATGTTTAACATCTAAGAAATAATCACAGACTAGTTTTAAGGGTCGATGCATTTTCTAATACAAAAGGATACCTCTGGAGATTTTAAAATTGCCATTGGAGTAATTTAAAAATCATGTAAAAACTTTCTGTTAGATATTACAATATTCAAGATTATACGTATATGCCAAGAGTGCATCAACACAGATCTCGCTTAGTAATTGTGTTATTATTTATTCCTGCACATTATTTATGAATAATAATATTTGTACCATTTAGAAACAATCTATTTTAAAAGAGATCTAAAAACCTCAGATAAACTAAACACATTTTGAGTACTTATATAAACTGAGTACATTTTGACACGTATACAGACTTTTTTTTATGAAGTGTACGGCTTTGTATTCTCTTCCTTCAGCCGACATCCACGAAAAAGAATGAAGAAACTTACAATAGTGTTTTAGTTAAAACTCACTCGATATACTTTTATAAATCACAAAAATATAAAATGCTCATTAAGGTTTTATAAGGATTTTGCTTAGACAGGTCTGCAAACATACATTAGTTATTTTTTATGGGTAAGACTGTTAAACATTAGCCGTCAATTAGTGACGTAACATTGCTGTTTCTGGTTCCCACAACACGCTATCCTTGTGTAGTTCTAGAAGATTTTGGTCAGCTGATTAAAACTCACCTTGTAGATGGAGTGAGTTGAGAAAAACCCCCTACAAACCTGGGTTTTATTTTAGAATTCATTCGTTCCAAACCTTGCTTGCAAACAAACGAATGCAAAGAAACAGTGTGGAGTGGTTTTATGATATTCACATTTAGGTCAGTGAATGTGGAACTAGCAGAAGGATTTCAATATCACTGGAAAATATGCTTATTGCAAGGCAATGCAAGCTTTAATTATTATTTGTTGATGGCATGGAGTGGTTCGGTAAACAGCGGTAATACATGCATTGATTACGTCAATTACATTCGGTTTCGATAAATAATGGCTAAATGAATCCATTCCTTCTCTTATGTTGAAAATGAGAGAGAATCGTGGATTAAGGTCACGGAGGTATTATTTATTAAGCGGTCTAAAAAGCTGTACACACGCGCGCTCATGCCAAATCGCTGCTATTTCATCGTGGTAACTGTACCTACAGCAGCCATTTTGAGAACCCAAAGTTAGGCAGCACGCTTTTAGCGGTAGAAGGACCTCCACAGAAAATACCTTCGTATTTAAAACTGATACTGAATATGCAAGTCAGGTGCGGAGTGATGAAGTGTCCCAGAAAGACCCTTCGACACGTAACTGTGACACTCTGTAGGTTTATTGGCTTCCATCATGTTCTGTCGTTCGACGACGTAAAGCTCAAGGCACACCGACAGAGTGACGGGAGTCTCTGTGTGACAAGCTTTGGAGGAAATTGGATAAAATCTATTTATATATGTCCCCGGAAGATAGTCAAAACCGTTAGTTGATAAACTAACGCGGTAGTTTAGAATTTACGTTTCTTTTGTTCTTACATGTCAACCTAACGCTGCGCACTCCCCCGCTAGTCTTCACCTAAGCTACCGCAGTGATTGCCCTGGTAATTCGTTTGCAATTCAAGTTTGAACCAGTTTACTATTTAACAGGTTAAACCGTAAGTTGATCAACTAACGCGTCATATGGTAAGCAGTACGCTTCAGTTTACTATCTGTCGATAGTCGACCAACCTACGAGAAGAAAAACGTTAGTTTATCAACTAACGATTTAGACTGTCTTACGGTGACATATAAATTTAAATTCCTGACTTATTGTCTGATATATCAACGCACAGCCTCGCTGGTCCTAGAGACACGAAACTTTTGTAGAGGGGTTTCTTATATGGCGTAGGGTAGCATTAAGGGATTTTGAGAAATTCGTTCCCTAAGGGGGGAAATGGGGGCCTGAAGTTAGTATGAAAACCAAAAATTACTTGGTTTATGAAGCTAAAATTTTGCAGGTAGGTAGTTTATACGAATGAGACGTCGAGAATCAAGCAAGTGATTTTTTAAAGTTAGCCCCACTATGGGAGGGATTGGGGGATGAACTTTGTACGGAATTAAAAAGCTACCTGACCTGTGAAGCTGTTTTAACTTAGCAGATACGTAGTTTATAGACGGAGACGTCAGTTCATTAAACTTTTTATCGTAATTCTCCTCCATAAGGCAAAAAAGGGGGAGTTAGAGTTCGTTTGAAAATCTGAAACTACTTGGCCTATAAATCGATTAATTTGGCTGATAGGAAGTTTTACAATGCAGGCGATCAGATCAGCTCAGTCAGTTCGTAGTTTATAGATGTGAGACGTCAGTTCATTAAACTTTGTATCGTAATTCTCCTCCATAAGGGAAAAAGGGGGGAGTTAGAGTTCGTATGAAAATCAGAAACTACTTGGCCTATGAATCTATTAATTTGGCTGATAGGAAGTTTTACAATGCAGTCGATCAGATCAGCTTAGTCAGATACGTAGTTTATAGATGTGAGACGTCAGTTCATTAAACTTTTTATCGTAATTCTCCTCCATAAGGGAAAAAGGGGGGGATTTAGAGTTGGTATGAAAATCAGAAACTACTTGGCCTATTAATATATTAATTTGGCTGATAGGAAGTTTTACAATGCAGTCGATCAGATCAGCTCAGTCAGATACGTAGTTTATAGATGTGAGACGTCAGTTAATTAAACTTTTTATCGTAATTCTCCTCCATAAGGGAAAAAGGGGGGGGAGTTAGAGTTCGTATGAAAATCAGAAACTACTTGACCTATGAATCTATTAATTTGGCTGATAGGAAGTTTTACAATGCAGTCGATCAGATCAGCTCAGTCAGATACGTAGTTTATAGATGTGAGACGTCAGTTCATTAAACTTTTTATCGTAATTCTCCTCCATAAGGGAAAAAGGGAGGGAGTTAGAGTTCGTATGAAAATCAGAAACTACTTGGCCTATGAATCTGTTAATTTGGCTGATAGGAAGTTTTACAGGCGATCAGATCAGCTCAGTGAGAGATTTTCAAAATTCTGACCTTCCCCAAGTTCGAAAAGGCTGAGGCTGTTATAGTTGTATGAAACTCAAAAACTGTGTAGTAGCATTTCAGGTGGGTATAGAGCTGTCTAAATGCTTAATGAGGGCTTTGGCGATAGGGCATTACTAAGCGGGGGGAGGATGTGGGAAAGAGGGGAAGGGAGGAGGGGGGAGGATGAGTGGAGGAGGATGAGGGGAGGAGGATGAGGGGAGGAAGAGGGAGGGGAAGGGGGGAAGAGGGTGGATGAGGGGGGTCAATGTTTGTTTGGACTGGCCATTTTGACATGAGTTTCGCGAGCGAAGCACATACTGCTTGTAATCACTAGTCAAATATATCACATCATTATATTTATTATATAATTGTAATACAAAATGTAACAGAAATGTGGTATTCGTATCTTTAGGAATTATAGGGACTATAGGGATATCATATATATATATTTCTTACGGTTATGCAATCCTTTTAAACTATAACACTAACTATAATAATAACATAATAAATCGTACGGTGGCACAAGCAACTTATTAAATATTATAAGTTTGTATTGTGTGTATGAGGTGTATAATAGTAGTTTATGTGACTGCTACAAAATGGAGGGCATTAATACTTGAGAGTGGGTTTATGAAACGAGCCAAAGGCGAGTTTCATAATAATATCACTCGAGAGTTTTAATGCCTAATTATGTACAGTTACATACACTAGTTTATCTACACACATATCATAGGGTTTCTTTGATGTGTTCAGGAACCGCAGGTTCGACCGGTATTGTGACATTGATAATTGCTTTGCAGTTGTTGAGCTTATCCTGTAGTACCAACTTCACAAACAAATTAGGGGCGGCACGCAGGCGGGCGTCAGCGTTCGAAATTTTAATGTCATAATTTGACAAATTTTGGTGCATTATGGTCATAATGATCAATATTCAGATAATAAATTAGTTTTTACCATGAAGTTTATCGTTATGCTGGTTGTAACGTGTGGTTTTTGGACGCAGTAAAGAGGGTTTATGATACGTGTGTAGATAAATCAAAATATTTGTTTAAATCAATACCTAATTTTTAATTGACTTCAAAAAAGGAGAAGTTCTTAATTCAATTCGTATGTATGTAATATTTTCTAATTATGAAAGACATGACGGACAAAGAATAGCTGGAAAACTTGACACATTGGTGGTGTTTAATGCTTTCGGAAGTTATGATTTTAATAGGAGTACAACAAAGGTGGGATTAGGGGTATCCCGCAGTAGTTAATTAAAAGGGTGACAGGAGTTCCGTTTAAGATTTATCATTGTAAGTATTTCTATAAAACTAAACAATACGAAATAATGAGTAATTTAAAAAAGTCAACTTCAAATCACGTCAAAATTAAGAAATAATATTTTAAAACATACACGAAATTAACCACCCAAATCTATTCAACGTAATTACAAAACAAATTAGGGATCGATCTAATTTTGTAATTTAAAGTAGTTTTTTTTTTCATTCTTCCTTTTATGAATAAACGATAAGTAAAAGAAAAACTGATTGTGGTAGAATAAAAGCTATTTTTATTTTTATTTTATTTAATTCATTTTTTTAAATAAGAAAAATGTAACTTTTCATTTAGTTCTCGTACAAATTCAAGAATTGGACGTAAAAACAAAACATTCTCAGCCACCGTCCTTGCGCAAACATTTGCTGAACTTTGTCATGACTCGAAAAACTCGCAATAAAAAGTAATTGAATGTGAATAAACAAAAGGGCTCTTGATGAGCTCACTGGAACAAAATCCAATTCCAAGAGGTGGTTGTAAAGCCCTACCTATTGACGTCACATAACTCGCTTTTGTAATAATTAAGAAGTAATTTAATACATAAACACAAACAAATAAACACGTATATTCGTATTGCACATACTCGTGAAACAAACGCACGAAAATAAGGAATAAGAATTTTTATTTGCGAATCATGTTTACGTTTGGTCTTAAATGTTCAACCTATAACCCTTATAACCTAATAATACAACCGTAATAATTATGCTAAGGTATAATTTACATAGGTTTCTTCGCAGTTTTAAATAATGATTAAGGTCCGATTTGCTAAAGAAATGCTAATTGTGACTGTTCACTACTAGGCTCTACTTGTTATACATTATGACTGTGTCGTGGGAACCTGAAACGGCGACGTCACACACATATAATGGAAGACCCGAATGGTCGAGTCGGCAGTGACCGTGCCTCCGAAGCCAAGGGTCCCGGGTTCGAGTCCCGGTGGGGGCAAGTATTTGATTGATGAGAATGGATGTTTATCTACCTAAGTATAATATTTATCTATACAAGTATGTGTATCGTTGTCCAGTACCCAAGATACAGGAAATCCTAGTTTGGGGTTAGATCAGTGGGTGTGAATAGTTTCCAAGGTATTATTATTATTATTATAAACATTCAATATCTGGGGCTTTTTTTATTCCTCCCCAGCCGAGATTCGAATCCGCGACCTCTTGCTTGAGAAGGACATCTTCGATCGCCACACCACAGAGGTCGTTAACATGAACAGGTCTTATGTACTATGGCTATTTTCTTTTTTATAAAACCTTGAATAGAAAGCTATAGTTTGATAATACTGTGCCAAGACTAACTCAGTTTTTTATTCAATCCCCCGGCGCATTCACCTCGGCGAAGTAGTAAGACAATGCTCTTTAAGAGCTTCTCGGTTCAAAAATAATATAAGAACTTTCCTCCTTTCATTGTTTCAGAATTCCAATGTGGGACGTCGTGAAAGGGACCTCATGGGAATGTTGTGGGACGAGGAAATGACCAACGCTGCCGAGGCAAAATGGCTAATAAATATCGGAAGAAATGGTTGAGATTCGCACTGCTGCCCGTAATCCTACTCTCCACTACTTACGCAGACTTCACGACGGAATGCCAACGACCCTGCGACTGCAGATGGCAATCAGGGAACAAGGCCGCCATTTGCTCCAACTCCAGTCTCAGAACGGTCCCCGCCAACCTAAGCAATGACATTCAGATTCTAGACTTATCCAACAACAATCTACAACAATTGCGCCAAGAAGCATTCAAGAAAGTAGGGCTAAGCAATCTGAAGAAACTTTTCATAAAGGACTGCTCTATAGAGACCATTCACCGGTCCGCGTTCATAACACTCGCGATCATGATTGAACTAGATTTATCAAAGAACAAAATACAAAGCCTTCACCCCGACACGTTCAAAAGCACAGAGAAACTCAGATTGATAAACTTAAATAACAACTTTATCGATAAGTTGGAGGACGGCCTATTCCGAAACTTGAAGTATCTACAAAAAGTCGAGATGAGCAATAACAGGATAGTGCGGATCGGCACGAAGGCGTTCGCAAACTTACCCCAGCTAAAGATACTACGTTTTGACGGCAACAAACTGAGCCACATGAAGCCGGAAACTTTGATGGCTCTGAGCAATTTATCCGGTCTCGATTTGCACAACAACCCGTGGAGGTGTGACTGCAACTTGCAGACGTTTAGGAACTGGGTGATGGGGCACAACCTCTACACTGCCCCCACGTCGTGCGCCGAGCCCGCTTCGCTGAGAGGCAAACTTTGGAGCGAATTAGATTCATCGAACTTCGCCTGCCGCCCGACGATCCTCGAACCCCACCCAGACGCAACAGTCAAAAGTTACGACGAAAACGTGACTCTGACTTGCAAAGTCGTCGGCAACCCGACACCTGAGGTGGCGTGGCGATTTAATTCGAGGACGATCGAAATCAGATCGTTCGGCGAAATTCGATATGTCATCTCCGAAAGCACCGTCGAGTTAATCCGATATGTGAATCTCACTATTCTGCATGCGAGGTATAGTGATAGAGGGAACTATACATGTATTGCCGAGAACCCCGGCGGTCGGGATGAGAAGACGCTGCTTCTATTTCTATCCAAATACAGTTCTGGCACAATAGCTGGGATGCACACGGATGCCTTTGCAATATTAGTGGGTTGTTTGACAGCTATCATAATAATCTTCGGCAGCATAGCCACAGTGTGTTACTGTACCTCGCATAGGAGTCATCCTAAGAAGTTGATAAAGAGTGACGCGCGGAACCCTAATGGAGAGGCTTTAATAGAGGGATCAGTATGTTCTGAGATTGAGAAAGGGTTTGGTACTGAAGTGAACCCTTTGACGAAGCCTCCGAGAAAACATGATCCTGAACCATCTGTCACTAGCGCCGCCACTGAGATGTCGGAGTTAAATAGAACCTTGCTTGACAACGAATCCGCTTTAGGTAAGCCTTACCCTCATCATTCCATAATTAGGAAAATTATAATATTAGCAATCTTATTATTCTTATTCTTAATACTAATCGGACCACTGAAATACTTACTGAGTCGCTCAAGTTCGATTTACATTTCAATAAGTACATTAGCGAGTCATGTAAACGCTCAGATAAGTCATAAGCATAAGTTGTCTGCGGCCGCTGCTGTGTGGAAACTTAGGTACTCTACAAAACTTGCCCGTCTACACGCCGGCCAGCTAACTTGGCGGGGTATGCGAGTCACGAGAGGGGGGCTTACTTCGAACTGTACTGGCTGGAAAAAATATAATCGCGATCTATTTAACTCAACTTAATCAACAACTTAGCATTTAACTCGCTTTTGCCGTTAAAACGACAATATACTTAGCAGTCGTCATTTTTTGCCTCTTCTCTACATTGGACCACTATGGAAGAAGAAGGGCGTAGAAACGCCAACAGATTGATTTTTAGATCTCTTTTAAAAATTGGTTTTAGCTTAACTAATACAAATATTATAATACAAATTATTATAATTAATGAGCAGGAATTCATAATTACAAAATTATTACCAGCAAGGTCTGTTTTGAGTTAGATCCCTATACAGTCCCGTCATTTAGGTAATCTTGAACATTGTAATATCCCTTGTAATATCGCTTTAACATGGTTTTCAAATTGATGAAATGGCAATTTCAAAATCTCCTTCTCCATCTTCACCGATAATGCAAGTTAACTCGCCACTGTTCTTATTGAAATGTAAATCGGGCTTCAAAAGCCTGTGGAGCTAAGTTAAAAACATTCGCTTGGTTAAAGGGATACCTCGTCTGTGCAAAGGTTCCCTTTACTCCAGGCGGAAAGACACGCTGTGTGAGAGGAACGGAATCGGAGGAAAATTACATAACGTAGCGCTAAACTATATAAAAATTGTTTAAAAATAAACTACGCTATTTTGTCAAAAAGAATATCAAGGAGAGATTACTAATACATTATATCCACATTTTGAATGCAATTCCGCAATGAAATAAGTTAGGATTTCAGAATCACAGGAAAAAATATAAAAAAATAAAAGATCTTTTCGCAATTAAATTCTATCGAGAAAATTTCACCCAATCGCGTTTTCCTTCTGTCAGAATCTTAATCAAATAATCAATAAACTTAATCTAAGCTAATCTGTAGATGACATTATAGTGGAGTAAATAGATTAAAAAAACCCATTCATTTTCATATCACCTTTAGTATTTTGGTCAGACTTATGTTGATGTTCTATTTACTACTAGTATTATAGTTGGTGGTTATGGGGCCCGAATATTTCTGTTAGAACATTAAGCAAGCATCTGTCTAGTGTTAATATCCCTTTAGTTAGACTATTACGCCTTTCATAGCATGCAAGTAATGCACCTTTAGTGAGGGCTACTTTTTGCTTGAAAAGCAATCAGAAGGTCTAGTCTAACAATAAAAATAATATGTAACAATTTCACTTCGAAAAAATATAATGTGCCGGTGGTTATTGTTAGACTTCACTTTTTGATGGTTTTTTTTTCATAAAATAGTTGGGTGCACGCCACTGCTGGCGAGTAAGGCCCTGAAGAATGAAGTAGATGTCAAAATTTATCCGAATTTCAAAATTTAACCTAGGTTGTCAGTTCGTTTTGTGTCGCGTGACCTAAAGCTACACCAGTGCCCCTAGCGGCGAATTAATACACGTTAGCCCTCATTGGATCGATTTTTATGCGTGCTATAAGTTCAGTGACAGTTTAATTTGGGTACTCAGTATTAATTTATTACAAGCTGCTTTACAAGGGTCAGGCGTTTTGAATTTTAAAGGCAAAAACAAAATTCTAATTTCGAATTGTATGCGCGATCCCCCGAAGTCCGCCGCCGCCGCCATCTTGAATTCTCACAGAAAATCCCTGTTCTAAATTATTTATTTATGTTCAGTGTTCTGGCTTTTACTTTGCATTTTTCGAAATGTTCTCCCCTTATGAACCTTCTCAAGACTTCAACGAATGGTTTGAAAAAAGGTGATCCAAATAGGACCAGATTTGGATCACCTTTTTTCAAACCATTTGCGCTTACCAACACTTTTTGGGTTGAATTTTTATTTATGTTGATTTAAGCTTATGGAATATTCAAAATGCATTCGTTTCGTAAGAATAAAATACAAGCATTTCTACAACACGATCAGAACACACAATTCAAGCGGGATCAATGAACTCTGTGCTAACGGTTCATATGTCTGACAAAGTTTCATTACATTTCCACTCTGACCAGTGTATTGTGGTCTACTAAAATAGACACATTCTATTACGGAATTGCATTATATAGTATTCCCAAGTGATGTCAGATGACACCTTTAGTACAGTTATACGAAACTACTAACGAATTGAATTTTTAAAGTAAATGAAAACTTGTTTTAGTGAAAAACTCACTCATGATATTATAATATGACTTTAACTGACCCATTTCAGAAACGTTTGAATAACTTAGATCTTTGTTATATTTTATAATTTGTCATTTTCTTATTGTTTGACCTAGAAAGTAAATAAAAAATAACCATCGACATGCTTATGATTTTCCAGAAATCAACTTCTTTTAAAACCAGCTAGCAACTACCTAATCATAATCTTTCACTAACCGACGTCAAGGTGGTTGCTTATCGAAAGGGTTTCCTTCTTGTAATTCATTTACCATAAATTAAAACAGGCAAACTATTTTCACTATAGTTCGCGTGCACCGGTCGACGAACCGTAAAATTTAATGAGGTCTACATCCTTTGTGCCAACGCTGGAGTCGAGTTGTTATAGAGCTGAGTTGGTGCCAAATTTTTATACGGATGTCTAGCCAGGCTTTATGAATTTTGTTGTAAAGAACCCTTTCAATGCACTCTTGCCTAAGCTCTTGCTTATACATAATTTTGGTCTTGCGTTTTGAAATCATTCGTGTGAAATGCTATGCAGCTTGAATAATATATTGTATTATTTGTATTTAATTTACGTGTTTCGTGTTGTAACGAGGTTACAGCTACCTACAAAGCTACTTTCTTATTTTCTGAAAGCGGGGAAGTATGTTCTGAGTCTTGCAGCCGGGTATTGCTTTTTCTCATACAACAGAGGTAAACAATGCGTTTGATTGTTACACAAACTCACAGAACCTCACAGAACAAGGAAAGAGTTCGCTGAATGTTCGCCTTATTATGCCTGTGTATAAAAATATTTTCAGCCTACACCTTTTCATTGATAAAGGCGTATTATTTATTTATGTATTATATGTGCCTATATGTAGTTTTATAAACAATGCTGCAGATTAAGGTCCCAAATATTAAGATATTTAATTGAAAAAATGTGCTAATGACCTAGTTGCCATTAAAAATGATAACTCTCGTTGCTGATCAGTTCTTACATCTTCAGTACAGTGAAACATCTTTTGACTATGATAAAAAAAACAAAGCCACTGTTAACTCTTACAATACTAAATGAATAAAGGTCACTAAACTCTATCATTTTTCTTTCACAGCCTCCAACGTAGACAATAGTCGACATCAAGCCGCCGACACTCTACAGAAAATATCCCGAGAAAATCTACTCATCGATCGACTGACCCACGAGCAGCAGACATACCCACCAGATCTCTTATCTTTTCCTCTTAGAGGTAGCGCCCAGCTATCACCAGCCAGTCTAGTATCACAAGACAGACTGAAGTCCTCACAAAATGATAGCCCAGTAAAGTCACCAGGCTTCGGAGTACAAGCCCTCAACCCAAATATCTTCAACAGATTCCAAGCACCATGCACCTCACAAGGGTCAATACCCCACCTTAATTCCAAAGGAGGTTACGTCACACTCCCAAGAAAACCTCGCATGCCCAACTGGCTCCCAGAAGGCAATCAACCCCAAGTCTATTCCACTCTTAACGGAGTCATCCCCTACTACGACAACTTCGGCATGAAGATCTTCGGTCACGGCGGCAACTATTACAGTCTCAACAAAAGTGAATTAGATATAGGTGCGAGCAAACTTGCGTATAATTACCAGATGCCACAAGTCGAAGATGAGGTGGAGCCAGCACCCTCGCCGGCCCCGGGTACTCCTCATGCGACAATACCTAGAAGTAGTCTCAGCTCTCCGAATATACACAACCAGTTGTTAGCCTTGCAGGCTATGTCGATAAATCATGGGCGCGTTAAAGCGCCGATGTCCGCAGAGCCGAGGCCGTTAAAAGTCATACTTACCCCTCCGGAGAACGAGAGCCTCCTGAAAAATTCAAGCCGTGAGTTATTGCGGATGGTCAACATTAATGGCACGATAGGAAGGAATAGAACGGTCCCGAAACCCCCGCCTAAACCGAGAAAAAGAACTAGTGAGCTGAAGGAGCCGTTTCTTAGTTCTGGTGAAACTGCTACGCAAGTTTGAATGGTATCGGACTTGTAAAGGAGGACATAAATTTTAGTTGGTTTTGCATCAAAATCCCTTGTTCATCAGGTAACTCAAATCTATCAAAAAATTCAGAATTGACAGAAAATACGTAGGTTTTGCTGTAGTTTTGAGTTAGCGATTAAAAGCGCTGAAGAAATGTTAAAGGATTGTTGTATTGGTACAGAAGGCGATGCATTTTTTGTTACATGCTTAAAGGTGAAAACACTATTAATGAAAAAGAAACCAAATATAAGTCTCTCCATGGAGGAAAAAGTGGTAGACTTTACTACTGTGAGTAAGGATTACATTAGCATAAATTAACTTAACTCCGCTCCGCATTTTGAGGGTGGTTACTTTGAGCACGTTCTTAAATGCAGTGTAGATAGATATTAAACGTGATCTTTCAAATGTCCAGACATCCACATTACCAGTGTCGAAATAGGTGCAACTAAACTTATTTTTTTTACCATCTGTCAAAATTTCCATCACTCAGTGATTTCCCAAAATAGTACCGTAGAAAATGTGATAATTAATTTGGACTCTATCCTTTAAGTTTAGTTATACGAGTATTAATTAGCTTTGAATATTCTGGTCACATCACATTACGAGCTCAAACTGTATGTATGAACGTTGTTCGAGTAAAAGTAACCCTAAAGGTGATTCTTTAAATAAATGACATTTAAAATATTGGTGCTTATGAGAATTAAATAATAAATCGCGTTCCAAAGGTAGGCTTGATTTTAAATCCATAGTTGTTCGTATTACAAACTGTAAATATAGAGTATTATTAAAATTTCCATTTTTCTTAGTCGAAACGAAACATATAGCAAAATAGATGAAATATATACAGTCTTTAACAATTAAAAGTGTATATTGCGTTGACTGTGACGTTATGTTAAAACTATTAGCCCAAGAGTAAACGTACGTTAGCAAATTGTAAAAATGTAAATATCTCCTGCATATTAATTGAAATTATATAATTATAAACGAGAAAGATTAATAATAATATCCTTAGACGATTAATAATAAAGTTGATTGTTACACTATGTTAAGTTGAGAGAGATTGATGGACCAACGCCGTGGTGAATGAATGAAAGGTGATAATAATAAAAGAATACATTTTAAATTGACCATCTGTTTTTCATTTTACCCAATAAATCTACGTCGTAAGCATTGCTAACTTTGCGTTTAAGTCAAGTTATGCAAATGTCTTGGCCAGGTCGCACAATTGATAATTTCTTGATGTGGTCAATGGCTCAATGAAGAAATTTCAACTTCAAACTTCAACTTCAAAAACTTTAGTGCTACTAAGAGCAAAAAAAGGTGGTGTGATCTTAAAATAGAACAGGAACTAAGTTACCCTTTTCGGGTATTGCAATATACTTAGATAAAATTATAAACTAAGTACCTATTCAGTTAACATTTAGTATTCATTATAGACTAGGTACACAACACATATATAGAGGGGTTTACAACATTTACACAATGAAAATAAACTATATCATATTAAATAATGGCTAGTATTTAATCGCTCATCAAAAATAATGATTTGCACAGCAAAAAAGGATCAGCTAAAACACTTTTCATGTTTTAAATATTTTATGTGTACGCAAGTTTATGTTTTAAGTATTTTTTGTTGTTCTTGCATGTTTACCCTTCATTTAAGATACCGCAGCATTTTGACCTGATATTTGCTGTGAAAATCACTATTTTGTGCAGTTTAATATTTCCTTTAAATAACCAGGTATTTCGGCAATATATTTTTAGCAAGGTATCTGATAGAAATTCATACGATTTAAGTCGCTAAGAAAATAGAGATTCATTGAACTAAGATATCATTGAAGGCAAAACACTGAGGGAGCTCCGATGAAGTCAAAATGAGTCGACATGTGAACCACGAAAAACATCTAGAAGTGCTGAATAAAAATGCTTTGGAAAGGACATGGTTTCATGAAATTCAACCCTTCCTAAGCTTTCATGAAAAGGTCGGCTGGCCAAATCATGAAATGGTCGGTCACATCTCTGGCAACATATATATTGTATATGTACTGATATGAGTTTGGACTCCCAAATATGTAAAATGTTCACCCAAATGTAGTATACTCCTCATGTAGTGAAAATAATAATAATACCTTGTACACTATTTACACATATTGATCTAACCCCAAACTAGGATTCCCTGTACCTTGGGTACTAGACAACGATACACATACTTATATAGATAAATATTATACTTAGATAGATAAACAACCATGACTAGGGTACAAACATCCGTTCTTATCACACAAATATTTGCCCCCACCGGGACTCGAACCCGGGACCCTTGGCTTCGTAGGCAGTATCACTGCCGACTCGGCCGTCCGGGTCGTCGTAGTAGCACCATATTGAGGTCACTGTCTGTCCGAATACCAAAGTAAGGTTTGTCAGTTCAATAGCAATATAACCTGGAGCGGAAGCAAAGCGGAGCGGAGCGAGTCGACCCCTGTAGTTTAGTATGAAATAGGGTGTATCATAGTTAATTTGGGATGTAAATTGAAATATTTGGATGTAGCTTTTTACTCAATTTGGTAAACAGTAAATGTTATGATTTGGACAAGAGAACTGCATGATGTTGTTACGATATTAACCACGAATGGCATGAATATGAAAATATGTAACTTTAGATGAGCAGTTTAAGTACATGCGAAGCATAATTGGGTATTGATAAACTGCCTAAACATGGCAGATCTTTGCCTCTGCCATTTAGTACGAGAATTTATATATGTTTTTATTGTAACTTCTGGAGAGTAGTAGCAAGACCAACAACAAACGAACGAGTTTCGAGAATTTCAACAAACGAATTTTAAGTTTAAGCAGAAAGCGGCAGTGCGGAGGCGTGCGACAAAAATAAAACTGCACAAAAAATGTTTTGTTTTAAATTTTGGAGTTATGCGAAACATTTCTTCGTTCAAGAACTATATTGCTCGGTCCGTATCGTTCCAGTATTTACTGTTGTTGTTATAAAACATGGCTATCACGAAGGAAAACGCGTTATGTAAGTACAAACATGTAAATACAAAGCGTCGTCGTTCTTTTTGCCATACGGGTGACCAAAGATCCAGAAACGCCCACATTCAAGCATTTTGCGCGACAAAAGGTAAGCCCATCGCAGCAGCTCTGTAGGTATAGAGCGATTCTCATGATGTTTTCTATCACCGTTAGAAAATCCATCTAAGTAAGATACTATTTTTATTTAAGGGAATAAAGATATATGTATGAATATGTCACCGTAAGATTGTGAACACAAATACGTAACGTACACGAACGTAAACACAAATTGTGTTAGACAAATTGTAAACCAGACCGACAGGGTTTAGAATTTACGTTTCTTTTGTTCTTATATTTCATATGTAATTGAAGTTTAAACCAGTTCACAATTTCACGGTTTTATTATAAAAATGTACGCGACATGTCGTTGCAGTACGGTATTTTAAAATTTTATAGTTCTAAACTAACTAGAAAAAACCGGCCAAGTGCGTGTCGGACTTCGCGTATTTGGGGTACCGTAATAAATTCAGAATAAAAGCAAAAAAAAATAATTAGGAAGGTACTCACTTCACATACACCTAATACACCTAGCCAAAATATCACTATCATTCTTCACCAGCAAATAATTACTTTGTTTTTCTTAGTGTTTGTATGAATGACAAAGTTATATTGGCTGTTTTTAATAAATGTTTTATGTCTTAAAAAGTGCTTGTTTAATTTTGTTCCAACCAATTTTCCTTGAAAGTGTTTATTGAGATACACGACATATATATTTTTGTTTAAACTTATTTTATTAATTAATTCTACAAAGTTGCGAGTAGCATATATATTTTTAGATTTTTCATTCTCTTACTTTAAAAGTTACAGGGGGGGGGGGGGAGGACATATTTTTCCACTTTGGACGGGCCTGTCTCTTTAACAATTTACTTTGAAGATAAATAGTTCCAGGAACCTCAACGTCATTTTTAAGAGACCTATCTATAAACAATCCACACATATGAGTTTGATGAAAAAAAAAACAGTTCTATATATTTTCAGCCCCCCTTAATTTTTTTTTTTTTTTATAAAAATTGTAAAGTGGTTCACATAATATAACTACACACCAAGTTTTAACTGTGTAGTCCTCATAGTTTCGGAATAAACTTTAAGGGTTCCTTGTTTCTCTATGGAAAAGAAAAAGAGTTCCGTGGTCTAGTAGTTGCACGCTCGCTTCTTTAACAGGACATCCAAACTCAAACTCAAGCTCAAATATTTTATTGTAACTAGGAAAAAATTATGCACTTTACAATTCAGATACCTATAGATGGAGATTAAAAAATTAAATATTATCAGATACAGTCTTCACAAAATAAAAGGCCCAGTGGCCCAAATTAAATTTAACCTTATTACATCAGTACGGGACGCTGTCATCTGGCCTTTTATTAAACTGTAAACTAATGAGGAACTGATTATGGTTTGACTTTAAAAATTAAATTTCCTTTTCAAGTGGTGATTCATTGCTGAATCTCGCACAGGAAAAGGAAACTCCGTTAACTCCACCAGTGCTTCGGAAATACGCCCGTCAGAGAAGATTCTACGGGGATGTGATTTTTCAATTTTCGTATTATTATTTTTTATGCCCTAATAAATAATAAATGTAGCCCATCAAGGTCTCCACCGTGAGGCACAGGCCTCTACCCGGATACGAGTAAGATTAAGCCATACTCCAACCCGCTGGCTCAGTGCGGGTTGATGGAGGGGTTTTACGATCACTTAGCGATAGTAGCCGGGACATACTGTTTAACGTGTCATCTGAAACATTGAACGTCCGTTATTGGACTTAAGATAAATTAATTATCTAATTGGTACACCGTCAGGATTAAACCTGCATCTCCAGTGTGAGATTAGCACTACCATTATTTAGACTAAGTAAAGTAGGCACATCATTCATGGGGCACTGTATTCGCTTCTACAATAAAATACCACAGGAATCATTGATCCTTCCTGAAAAGAGGTTCAAAAACTATGTTAAAAATGAGCTGATAAAAAAGTCCTATTATAGTATTAAGGAATACTTAGATGACAAAACTGCATGGTCCATACCATCTCAGAGCACAAAAATTCGACGAGTGGCGATGGATCAAGTCTATCACTCGCCGGCGAATTTTCTTAGACCGAAACCAGTACCTGTTGTAAAGTCACTTTTAAAAAAAAAAGTTATGGGGGAGTTTCTTGCCGTTTCCTCTTAACCCCGAGGCCCACCTTCCGAAACGGTGTAGTCTTTAAAAAAAAATTGACTAGTAGTTATAAGTAAGTATAATTTAGACGTTGAATAAGATAATTAATTTATTTATATTCAATAAAAAAAAATGATTGACTCTGAGTCTGAGAAGCAAGCGTGAAACCCATAAGACCACGGAGCAAATTTTATGCCATAATGTACGATATAAAAACAATCCAGTCCCCCCAAGCAGCACCGGTTCACGAGGATGCCGGATGGCATGTGCCCCAGCCATCTCCACCCTCGTCATATTTGAGGGAGAGCTACACAGAGCCGCTGCATTTGGGCTCGAATCCAGTTCAGACCATGTACCAATGAGATGAGTACTTTATTCTACAGATCATTACAAGGACGTTGTAACGGTGATGAAAAACATCATGATGAAACCTTCAATCTGCATTGCTGCGATGGGCTAGCCTCCTGCCACGCAATATGGAGTATCCTATAACTGGCTAAGCCCACGTTTTTCAAGTATTCGATACTCTAAGTAGCATACAATACGGTATTAGAGTGCTAGTCAAAATATATACTTTTTAGGAACTGTCAAAACGGTAATTTTGTTCACGAGTTCTATGAAATACTAGCATGTGACTGAAACTTGAGTTTTATAAACAATTGTAATATTGTCAAACGTTTCGAGATTTATTGGAATACCTTGTCAAATACCGTATTGTGCCTCTGCCGCCTCGTATGGGAAAAGTCGTGGTGCTCTATGTAACAAAAGGACCCAGACAGCTGAAACATGACTTCCCATATCGCCGCGTTAATTTTTTGATCCCCACATCGCATTAGCGCGATCATTCATCATCGGAAGGTGTATAAATCTTTTTTCCCAACACTCATCCTAATTAAATTCTAACACAATGTGGGGAAGCATTATAAAGCGTGACTTTGAGAACCGCTTATCTAACAGAGGTTTTAAAGTTAAATTAATGGGAGTCAAGGAAGTTATAAATCACGTGATATATAAAAATGCTGAGAATTATCTTAATGAGAAGGGACGGTTTTTCGGTATGGAAATGCGGAAGATAGCCGGTGCATTATGGGAGAAGAAAAAACTAACGTAAATCTAGTATGATAGCACACACAATAGACATTTATTGCATCTAGCCCAACACTAGGATTGTGTTATGAGAATCAGAGACAATTATTACATAATTATTAGAATAATTATAAAATTATTAGCTTATGAGGCATTGCGCTTTTAAACCTCACGCCATGGTAAAAGAGTGTGCTTTAGACCACACAACTGAAGTAAAACTTCTTTAGCTCTTATGCTTCAAAAATACATCTCCTGCACTGTGTCTGGCTATGAGAGGAAGAGAGAAAGAAAATGTGCGCGAACACCTCTCGTTCGCCTCGCCCGATCACACTTTTCGTAACGCTCTCGTCACGCATTCGCCAGCTTACTCCCCAAGTCAAGCATGCGTATAGAAGACAACATTTTTACTGATGTTATTCCAATCAGTAAAAGTGTTATCAGTGAATTGGATTCAGATCATTTAGGTCAATTATTTCAATTTGATTCTATTAGAGAACCTGTCATTAAAAAGAAAATTTCGTTTGTGCCAATAACTGCTGACCGGTTAGAAAGAATGAGATACTCTTTAGCCCAGGAACTACCGTTTTTGGCTGCTGAACAGTCTCCTAATATAATGTATAACTTATTCTTTGAAACCTTTATGAAACAGTACAGCGCGATATTCACTTCAAAATCGGTTGTGGTTAGTGGTTCAAACGACTTTAGTACGTGGGCTACTGCAGAGTTGCATAAACGCAGGCAAGCATTGTATGCATTGTATGAGGAACGACGGTTCAACATGAGTGACGAATTTAAAGAACAAGTCAAAAAGTTCTCCAAACAATTTAAATTAGACTGTCATACAGCTAAACGTAATTTTCTGAGTAGTAAAATTAAGAATAGTTCCGATGTTATAAAAACGACTTGGAATGGAATGAGGAGGCCGGTCGTAGTAAAAAAGCGAGTCACGATTACGAACTAAAAATCAATGGACAGCTTACGAGTTCTAGCTTAGAAGTTGCAACTGAATTTGAATCGTTTTTTACTAATGCACCGGCTTCCACGACTAAGTATTTAAATTCGTCACCTTTGTCTGCTGTTGCAATATTAAAAGATAATGTCTCAGAGTGTGCTTCATACTTGAATTTTAAGCACGTCACAAGTTCAGATGTCGTAAAGGCATTTAAATTGATAAATGTTAAGAAAACGAATGATCTTTGGGGACTCTCTGTTCACGTCGTTAAATCCCTGATCGAATTAATTGCACCTGACCTAGCGGTCATTTTCAACAATTGTATAGACTGCGGTGAATTTCCTGATTTAATGAAACAAAGTAAGATAATTCCCCTCTTCAAAGCAGGTAGTACTCAAGACCCCACCAATTTCAGACCTATATCAATACTACCAACTTTTAGTAAAATTTTTGAGAAATTAATCTTATCACAGCTATTACATCATTTTGAATCAAATAAGCTAATGCATAACAAACAGTTTGGATTCACTCGCGGTCGTTCAACAACAGATGCCGGAATTCAGTTCATTGAAAGTATTTTTGATGCCTGGGAAGAGTCACAAGATGCCCTAGGCATTTTTTGTGACTTATCTAAGGCTTTTGATTGCGTTTGTCATGAAACATTGATCAGGAAATTACATCATTATGGAGTTAGAGACACGTCATTGAATTTGTTAAAATCTTATCTGAACGGAAGAATACAAAGGGTAGACGTAAACGGAGAACGATCACCAGGATCATTGGTTTCTTTGGGCGTGCCACAGGGCTCAATATTGGGACCCTTCCTATTCCTCATCTATATAAACGACTTACCCTATCTAGGAAGGGACTGTCATGATATGGTACTGTTTGCTGATGACACCTCACTTATTTTTAAAACAAAGCGAAACCAACACGCTACTGATGATCACGTGAACAATACCATATCAAGAGTGGTAAATTGGTTTAATGTTAATAATCTGCTATTAAATGAGAAAAAGACTAAATGTGTTAAGTTTCTTACTACTAACGTTAAAAATAATCAGACATGTATAACAATTAAAAATGAGGAATTGGAATTGGTAACCAGCACAGTGTTTCTAGGTATAACGTTGGATTCCAAACTACAATGGGGTCCACATATTGATAAGCTATCGAACAGACTGAGCTCTGCAGCTTTTGCATGCAGGAAAATCCGTCACTTGACAGATTTAAAAACAGCCAGATTAGTTTATTTTAGTTATTTTCATAGTATTATGTCCTACGGTATTCTGCTCTGGGGCAGTGCTGCTGACATAAATACTATTTTTGTGCTGCAAAAGCGGGCTGTTCGTGCGATTTATAAAATGAATAATAGAGATTCTCTTAGAAATAAGTTTAAAGAAGTAAATATATTGACAGTCCATAGTCAATATATTTACGAGAATATTATGTATGTCCATAAGAACATTGTTAACTTTCGAAGAAACTGTGATATACATAACTTTAATACTAGAAACAAGGACAAACTTGCAGTGCCCACTACTCGGCTCCATAAAATAAAAAACTCGTTCAAGGGTAATTGTGTAAGATTTTACAATAAACTCCCAAGCACTTTGACAGATCTATCAATTAATAAGTTCAAGAAATACATCAAGCAAAGGCTTATTTCTAAAGCTTACTACAGTATTAAAGAGTACATAGACGATAAAAATGCTTGGGACTGAATTGTTCTAATTAATTGTGAGCATCCTCACTGCCAGAGTTTCTTTTACTGGACACTTGGAGGCCTTTTACACCTCCAAAGATTAATTTAATTATACAACTCTTGACTGTGGGGACCATTTACATCTCCTATTATCATTGTATTATTGACTAAAGAGACTATACATCTCTGTTATTTATATTTTAATTATTTTATTATGACATTTGAGACTCTTTACATCTCTCAGAAACAATAATTAAGTACTTTTTTTTTTCTGATAATATGATAATAATACCAAATGTTCTGTAAAAAATGAAATGAAATGACATGTGAAAGTGCCCTTGTGGCCTATTTACAGAATAAACGTTTTGAGTTTTGAGTTTTGAGTTTTGAAGTTTTATTTCAGTTGTACCCTAGTCATGGTTGTTTATCTATCTAAGTACAGTATTTATCTATATAAGTATGTGTATCGTTGTCTAGTACCCAAGATAGGGAATCCTAGTTTGGGGCTAGATCAATGTGTGCAAATAGTGTCCAAAGTATTATTATTATTATTATTATTTCAATAAACATCACGTGTTTTTTTTTTAATGTGCCCCCGGCTGGGATAGGACCCGCTTGTCGGGCAAAGCTACGCTACGAGAGAGGTCTCCGAAACCGTCAATGTCACAACTCGCATGCATACGTAATGTATCTAATGTTAGGTCTATTCTAGTCTATCCATGTATATCTAATCAATCAAACACAAGGCCCACGCGCCCAAATAAGTAATTCTATGCCTACGCGCGCTCTTCGTTTCCAAGAATATATAATTTTATAAAAGCTACACAGAATTTGCTTATAAATAAAGTTCTCTTTCACTCCCTCTCATTACGAAAGTTTTTACACCCGTAAACGTTTCGTGTTTTTGTCTCCCCTCCCTGGTGTCTTACCTTTGTCACGGATTTAAACAAATGGACGGTAAAGCTACGCCTCCGAAATTTCAAGTTTAAAAATTCTTATATCGTTTGGTTGGTACTTACATATACATTGACGCCTTTTTCCCGGAAGAGTTCAAGAAAGTATAGGTATATCAACCTATAGCTGGGTACATTGCTCTTCCCTATATCGATAATCATAAATAAAACAAAACATATTGTTAACAAAATATGAACCTCACAAAGTCCACTGAAATATTGAGGCATCGCGATTTTGAACCTCATGACATGGTGATAAAATTCAAAACCTTTAACGGGAAAATGGCATCTTAAGATCCCTTGAGTCATTGAGAAGTTAAGCAAACCTTCTGTCGTGTTGCAGGGTCACGAGAACGCTCGGTAGCAGTGAAAAAAAGTAACATAAAGTTTGTTGCATGGATCTGGTTACGGTACACAAACTAGCCTGTCTACATTTTGTTCGGATCAGTGTAATTCATTATTACGGTCAGCGTCGGTTGAATAACAGATTTGAATTAAGGCTTTGACAACCGTCAATAATGCATCTTTAGCTTATATTCTAGGCCAAACTATTTGGCTAAATGTATGTTAAAGTTTTGCGCGTAAAATATATGATTACCTGTTATATTTATAATATACGACGACCTCTTTGGTATTGCGATCAAGGCTGTGCTTCCCAAGCGAGAGTCCTCGGGTTCGAATCCCGGCTGAGAAGGAAGAAACAAAAATCCCCCCTTGGATGTTTACATGTTTGTGACGTCGCTGTTTCTAGTTCCCACGACACAGGGTATCCTATCGTGGGGTCAAAATCAATGAATGTAAATAATATGTTATATAAAATATTTTTTTCGAAAAATTTAAATTCGCTGAAGTCGAAATCAATTTTATATATTAAAGGTGTGCGTTTTTTAACTTTTAAAGTCAATATTAATCGAGATAAGTAAAATTTTATATAATTTGTGAAATTGCGGATCCACCGGCCTCAGTCAGTCTGTCAGTCAGTCTGTTTCGACGCATTGCGACGGATATTGGTCTTCTTTGTCTAGTGCTCAAAGCCATAGGCGCATATTCAGCCCTTAACTCATGACAATGTATTAGCTACGCGCAAGGTATGTATGTACACATTGGTTCGGATACGGGATCACTTTGCCAGACCGTTTCTTACGCGAACAATACCAACTTACCAAACTAACAAAGAGATCCTAGAAGGTAAGTCATAGTTATCCAAGTTAGTTTTTCGCTTCGTAGTCAATATCAAACTTCGCAGCTAAGATTAAGTTAAGACAAAAGTTCGGACCCACGCTCACTTTACAGTCCATTTCTTTGCTATTGTCTGTTAGATATCCGACATTTTTTTTACTGCCACTTCAAGATACAGCTACCTGAATTTAATTAAATAGCGACACTCCATTGTTTTGTTTGAATTCTTCGGAAAGTAGGTTATAGGGGTGAATATATTTGTAATTTCTTATTTCTTTATTGTTCTACACCTCACATAGAATTAATAATAGATTAATAATGGCCTTTGCCCAGAAATGGGACACTATGCAGGCCGCATTTTAAAATGTACAAAGGCGAGCTTATCTCTAACAAGATATTTCTTCCTACAAACTCTTTTTTGGATAGTTTTTAAAGAATTAGAATGTTGATCAATAATAATATCTTGAAGTTTTGAAGAAGATATTAACTTGCGTTGCGTCACAAATCATACGTCCTTAGTTATTGCAGCCATGTAGCTTTAATATAAGGACCAGGCCACACAGGTGGAAATTGTGTGGGCGTACACCCCCTCTCCGCTACCCCAGTCCCACCCTGTCCCGCATTCTTTCGTGCGGTGTGCGGCGCCTGCGTGCGGTGCGTGATTTAACCTGCTCGCACGCGTTAGCCCTAAACAGTGCGAAATATAGTACCAAGCCTAACCAAGTTCCAGAAATGTAAACCTTGGAACAGGTCAACATTTCTGAGTTCAAGCATTAATCTACCATTGTCTTAAATCGGATCTTGGTTAATCCAGCATGCGCAAATGCCGCCATTCAACGAGATACTTTCTCATCTAGAAAATCCAATAGGTGGCGTTGAAAACACCCCTACCTTTTTTTCTTTGGCGCATGATACGTGTGGTATGTATGGGAAGACACTCAATCAACCAAAAAAATATTGGTAAACTTAGGGTACCTACCATAAAACTAATATTTTTTATTTGTTCAGGTGCCATTTACCCCATTTACCACATTTATCATACGCATACGCATATGCAAAAATAAAAAAGGTGTCTTCAACGCCATCTATCTATTGGATTTGGAAAAAAATAACTGCTCTGAACGGATCCTATTGACGTTTTCCTGGGATTGTACCATACTGGAGTTAAGAAAACCTTAGAAAGCATGTATATATGCATATGTCGCAGTTAGTTGGTTCAATCAGACACATAACTAACTCCATAGTTAACTAACTAACCATAAATTAAGTACCTACGTTTAACCAAGTCACTTAAATTCCGTCAGACAAGTGAGTGAACGAAACGATTAACGAGTTGTCTAAACGTACCTGGGCAACAAGACATATACAATATAAATATTTTTTATGTGTACTTGAGTTTATGTTTCAAATATTTTTTGTTGTTCTTACATGTTCAACCTAATACGAAGGATGAAGGGGACTTCGCTTCGCTCACCCACTTTACGCTTCACCTAAGCTACCGCAATGTTTTTTACTGATATAAGCTGTGCAAATCGTGCGTGTTTTCCAACACGACGGCTTTCGGTAAGATAGATTGTTGAACGTTTTCGACGATGCTTTATTTAAATCAAAAGCGCTATATAGTGACTTGGTTAAACGTCGGTATTTAATAAACGGTCTAGAGAGTTAGTTAAGTGTCTGATTTAACCAACCAACTGCGACAGATATATGGGAATCAAGCGAGCATCATAACAATTCTTATAAATTAGATTTTGGTTTGATTGCTATAGAAATAATTTAGTGAGCCAGCGCTCTAAGCAAAGCTAGACGCAATACAAACATGAAAATACCAAGTCATTTGCATTTCACTATCGCCGTTCCTCCAGTCTGTTGTTTTCTAATCAACATTTGTTCCGACTCAGCAGTAAACCTAAAACAATGTTATGCCTGCCTAACAACAGTCATTGTACGAATTATTAAATGCCGGATATAAAACGAGTCGTACTTCACGCTAATAACTTTCTGAATTACCCAATTAAGCATAAAACAGCGAAACGTGTCTGTCGAATGTCATTAATTATGAGTATCGTTCGTGTTTTGGTGCGACATTTGAAAATACGTCCACAAAAAAATAACGCCTAGCCTCGATTTTTGCCCTATCTATGGCTTTGATTGATTGATCGATGTTGTAAAGCGTGCTAATGTTTTTTCTATTCTATTCTTTCTATAAAGAACAGCGATAATTATGAAGCCCGTACTTTACAACAAACTTTTGATCTGTCATCATCATCAAACAATCTATGATTTCTGCTTGTATAGTCAACGGACCAGTCCATGCAGTCCCGACGAAGATAGCGAGCAATGTACGACCGGTGACGGTAGTGATAACAATGCAAAATTAAAGAAGTTATTAGTGTGTATTGTACGAACAGTATTGCAGACTCTTTTATTTTGCAAAGTTATCGGACGTACCGTACAGCGCTCGCTATCTTTGACGAGATTGCAGGGCCAGTAAAGTTGAAGCAGATTGCTCCATTCTTCCCTTGAGAGACTTTGCGGACGCCTATATCAATTTCCTTTGACCAACGTGCAAAGAAAATTGTACCAAAGCCACACAACAGTGAGTTCCGTATGGAAACAAATATATTGTTTACCAAGGCTTGATTCCCAAATATGTTAAATGTTCACCAAATGAAGTGCCCCCACGTACTTTCGCAGAACTGTACTGGCTGCTATAGGCCACTATCTGTCCGAATACTAAAGTGAGGTTTGTTAACTCACAGCATTATAATACAACCTGTAGCCGAGCGAAGCGGAGAGGAGCGAGGCAACCCCATGTAGTATAGTACATAGGTTGTGAAATTTTGGTGAACATTTAGATAATTTGGGAAGAAAATGTGTTTTTTTTTGGAGGTAACTGTTTACTTAAATCAGTAAATATTTAAATATAAACCGTTCCGTATTAGGTTCTGGATGATGATGATGACTTCACATTTCCTGAATAATTTATCATCCTGAGTGTTTTCAAGAATACATCTAGATCCTAGGTTCTGTTTTTGTAAAGTTTATCGTTATAACCAAATCAGAGATTTGCTTTTCTATGAATACCTCAGATATTATTTCATGTATTCTGTCCATATTAGGTTTGCTGGAAGAAATCTCTTTTTAGAGATAAGCTCGCCTTTGTACACCTAGTTTCCATTTTGATGTATCTGTATCTTCTGTTTTTGTGCAATAAAGTATAAAGTATAAAGTATATTAGTTTGAGTGAAAGAAAGTAATATACCACATAATGTAAACCATGCTATACAATTAACAGGCAACATTAAGAGAAATCATATGTACAAAGTCGAGCTTATCTCTAAAAAGAGATTTCTTCCAGCAAACCAAGGCATGAAAGGGAAATGTATCATGAAAGGGTAGGCAGTGCACAATATCTAATATTTATACTAAACTACATATATAATATAAAATACAGAAAATAAAATAATTATATACCAGACTACTAAATACAATACATACATATACCTGCAAATATGGTTTATATATTATAATGATATACATACTATAACTCTCACGAAAGAGAGAGGAAGTGCTCTTTTACCCGGTTTTTGAAAGAGACAATAGTGGGACTGTCTCTTATAGTGCAAGGTAGTGCGTTCCACAGTCGAACCGCCTGCAGCCTGAATGAGTGCTCATATGCCGAGGTGCTATGCCTTGGAGTGGCTAAGAGTGAGACCGTGTGAGATCTCCGGTGCCGATCTCCTGAAAAGAGATACTCAAAGCGGTCCCGAAGGTAGCTGCGGTGGCGCGGATTTTTCAATATATTGAAAAGATAAGAGAGAATATGAGTGGCTCGGCGACGACGAATCGGAAGCCACCCCAACTCTTTGCTATATTGAGAAACATGGTCGAATTTGCGCAGCCCGAAGATAAACCGAATTCCAAGATTGTGATGTCATTCGAGTTTGTTCAGCAGATCGTTGGCGCTCGCCCAACAGACATCGGCGTAGTCGATTAGCGGCAGGAGAAGGGACTGAGCAAGGGTGATTTTGTTCTGCCGTGGCAAGAAGTACTGCAGACGCCTGAGGGAGTGAAAAGATGCAAAGACCCGTCTGCTGACCTCGCTGACATGTGGAGACCAAGACAGCAGGTTGCCGAAAATAACCCCAAGATTTTTTTCGCCTTCCTGCGTACTCTATTGTGATGCCATTATATGAGACAGGAACAATGAGTTTTTGTTTCAAGGAAAGCGTGTGCCGGCTTCCGCATTAAAGTGACAGCGATAACATAAAGTTCAAGAAAAATAAATGTATGTATATAGTCAGAACTTCTATACTACATCGTTTCGGGGGCTGATTTTATAAAAAACATAATGGTTTGACTATAGTGAACCTATTTTTATACATTCCGTTGCTGGCGATTCTGTTTTTTTTTTCTATGACCTTTTGTCCAAGGTAGCCGTAAGATTTCATTGATGTGTCGGGGATGTTTTAATGTTTTCTTTCTCTTATTTAAAATGCATCTATGAACACCACCTATATAAAAAAACTAAATACAATTTTTCATACTAGTAAAAAAGACGTTACAGGTCAGAAAAAAATTTTGTATAAATACGGTACCTATTTGACAAGGTAGTCCCATAAATCTAGAAACGTGTTTCAAGTTGACCATATTTCAACAAAAAAGCTTTTGGCAATATCAGAATTGTATATTTCCAGCAGTTGTATTTTATAAACTCAATTTTGTAATATAAATACAGCATTGGCTACGACGTCACACGCTAGTATTTCATAGAACTCGTGAAAAAAAATATCGATTAGACAGTTCCTTTAAAGTATTTTGACTAGCAGTCAAATACCGTATTTTAAATTAAATTACTTTTTCCAATATTTTCCTGTTCTTATTTGAATTATGAAATAAGTATACAAGTTTAAAGAAACAGTACAGTCAAATCCACACTTATTCGTTACCCAGTCGTTGATAGTCGCATCTATACATATATACCTAATACATGCATATATATACTCATGCTACATTTAGGCAGATAATTAATTGCACGCAATAATTATAAGTAAGTTTAGTTAGGTAGTTAATTTTAGTTCTTCTTAATAAAGGCTCTTTTGCATCTTCTTTGCACAGAATCATTTCCGCTAATTCCCCCGGCCATCTTCAACTAATAGTAGACTAAGTGCCACTAGCTAGAAAGCGGAATAAGACTTTACTCGAGTTAACTTTGACAACTCCATATAAATTTGTATGGAGTTGTTAAAGTTGCCTCGAGTTAAGTCTTATTCTTCCTTCTAGCTAGTCGCCCTAATCCGATAAACAAGCGCCAACTCGTCAGGTATCACAGATATCTCAACATAGGAGATAGGGCATTCAGCCTTTTTTGTATGCAAACCGACTGTCGCAAGCTGAATTCACGCACACAACGTTTCATTAAATAAACACAACGAACACGCATACATAATAACCACTTACACATTTATCCCTTCTCTCTTATTGGTAAACACATGCAAAGCAGTAACGTGGCTGTATACATGCGCATGAGGCGCACTTTGTGTCATAAAGCACGCACACAGCAGCAATTGGATGAATATGTGGTGACAGGATGATGTCGATAAAAGGTTATCGATAGTTTTGTCTTTCGCGAATTATGTTCTAGAACATTAAAATTTCACCTGGGAGGCAATTTAGATCGGGTTATTCATTGGTATTCTATATTGTGTTATAAACTATTTAGCCTGTGTACATGAAAAGACAAGTGAAATAAATTTCTTTCTTATTTAACGGTCAAGAAAACTATTTATTATTTATTATCGTAATATACTGTCGCATAGCAGTCAGAAACTACATGGTAGTTGTAGACAATACATATATTTATCACTCAAAATAAATACGTTGTACAAAATAATTATATTTTAAGATGCTCATTGATATACAATATTTTCTTTAAAATGAGCAGAACATATTGTGCTCCTCATCACTGGCCACTAAATAGGTCCTCTAGCTGTTGCTGTCATCCATTTTTCTTTTATTTCCGGATCGCATGGGAACGAAGTAGACGATTCGAAGTACCCGTAACCGGCGGACTTGCATGAAGAGACTTATGAAAGGTGAGGAAGCGAGAGATATGCCAGGATCGTAGCAGGTGGGGTCTTTGGTCTCTGCCTACCCCTATTCCGGGAATTAGGCGTGATGTATGTATGTATGTTGCATGGGAACCTAAAACCAAAAAATGCATTGAAAAAATGAAAATAGTCTTTTGCACTTAAAGTGCTCTCTGAAGCACGGGGATGCCCAGAAAATGTTCACCCATTCTAAGCAGCAGTTGCTTAACCAGAGTGATAGTGTGTACTCTCAATTACCAGCTGAGCCACGGGGCATTTTAAAATACAGTAAAGGTTTAATTCTGTAACTCGAACGTTCATATAGGCGTATATACCATTACAGCACTCTACACAGAGTTATGCAAGTTGGTCAGGCGCTATCCTAAAAAGTATCCCCAGAGGCCGCCTGATGTAAGTGAAAGGCTGAATAATAAACACAAACTGAATTTAGAAATTCCGTTGAGCAGAACAGTGTCGCACACACGTAGCACAAAGGTGACCGCAATAAAAATTTACAATAAGCTGCCTGAAGATATCAAAGCTTTATCTGGAATCTCCTTTTTTAATAAACTTAATAAATATCTATTAAAAATTGTCGTGTGAAGATACGACCCTAACCAGAACCTAACAGCAAACAACCAAGATAAAATTTAGTAGTATCAGTTTATTAGAAGTATAGTATTTACAGTGAAGTCTATAAAAAAAGATGATGCGAAGATGAGGATGGATGAGATGTGAAACAGGTTTTATAAAATACAGATGTCTGGATAGAAAGAAGGAAGCGGAGACCTGGGTGCAGGTGTATTTGTTGTTGTAGATGTTGTTGAAATCGTCGTTGTAGGAACAGTAGCGGGCGTACTTGTAGTTACGCCTCGCAGGATCCCGTTGTAGAAATCGTCGTTGTAGGAACAGTAGCGGCGTTGGCACGGCTCGCAGAATCCCGTTGTAGAAATCTTCGTTGTAGGAATGGTAGCGGCGTAGACGCGGCTCGCAGAATCCCGTTGTTTGAAGATTGATTTGAAGGTTTTGAGGGAGTTTGAAGGCTCGCAGGATCCCGTTGTAGATGGAGAATTTGGAGATTTGAAGGAGTTTGAAGGCTTCGCAGGATCCCGTTGTAGATGGAGAGCTTGGAGATTTGAAGGAGTTTGAAGGCTTCGCAGGATCCCGGGGTTGAGCGACCCCGGGATAAGGCCTTTACTGGTACTTCCAGTTCAGAAACTGACGTGAGACTCTGCCGAATTGAAGAAATGTTCCGCTTTTATACCCTTTTTGGAGAGTTCTCAAAATTATTTAAATTAAACGTAATTTTTGAGAGTGGCCAAGAGAGAAAGAGTATTTTTGTAAAAGTATTAAAGTAAACATATCAGACCGCTAACGAGTTTGAATGGACATTGCCATGACAACCAGATAAACAATCAACAAATCAAATGTCAATTGTTGGTTTCAGGCTCGTAATATAAAATTTAAACAGTTCACATAGCCAAAATTCAAAACAACGAAAGAAAAAATAATAGCGCACCAGCGCGCACGAAGCCCGAGATTGTAGAGTTTCGGAGAAAGCCAAAAACAAGGTCACCAAAGGTAAGCCCCTTCACTATCGATTTAGAAGTGCTGATAACATGAAAATGCAGAGCGAACATGATTTATTAATGTATTCTTATGGTTTAAAACATTACAGGTTCCTATGGAAATAAAAGTGATGACCAATAATAAGCAGCACAGCTCACCAAGTATCCAGCGTAATAGAGCAAGCACCCTGAAGGACAAACAAAAAGGACTGATGGTGGAGCTGGAGCTAAGGGTTAGGAAGCAAGAATAGCATGTGAGTAACATAACACTACAAAATGTGTCCATATGACTTATATGAATATTATAATTATAATTAATTAATAATAAGATAACGAAATAGAATTCCACAAAATGACATTATTTAAGATATTAAAATTCAAATAATCGTGTGTAGTTTTTATTCTTTAATGACTTTGTGACTGAGTAAATTATATTATAATTGCCTTGTTAGTATTTAAATCCTTGTATAGTAAGTTGCTACACTCTTATGAGTAAAATTACACTGACTCATTATTGTTTTTATCATAAGTTCTTTATAAACGTGTAATTTATGGCAATAAAGAACTGAACTGAACTATATTTTTCGATATAGGCTATTTCGATAAAGCGTACATCACTAATATACCACAGCGTGGCACCCATGTGGCACCGCTCGCGTCATGGACATTACATTTATTTCCTGTCTCTCTCTCGCTAGTAGGCAACGCTTATGAGTATGAGAAAGACAGAATGTGGATGCGACTAACATTACTTCCTCGGAATATTTCGTTAATCGTGTTGTTTAATTGAAGAAATATTGTATTTTCAGTACTTTCCTGTGAAATGTTATAACCCTTGTTATGGAAATTTGTCGAAACACTGCGATTTTCACATAGGACAACTGCACAGGCCGGCATTATAGAAAATAAAGCTAAGTGTTGTCAGTTTTCTAAGGCGATCGGCGCGAGCACTCGGGAATTCTCGCTGAGAGCAAATGAATGCACTGTATGCACACTGAGCATACAACGGTCTGCAGGCGGCTTGTCTGCTCTCTTATATTCAATGCTCTGAGTCAGGTATGCACTCTATCACAAAATCCAATAAACAAGCCGGGTCATATGAAGAAGTTATCAATTACACTAACACAAGATAAGTGGTACGAGGCACAAACTAAACGAACAAACTAAAAACAATTCGCACTGTGAGTTCACTTCACGGTCTTCATCGTGGCTCTACCAATCAGATGCCAGTGCATTTTTTTCCCAATAAATTGATTCGGCAAATAGAATAGTAGTGTAGATTGAACTAAACAGCGCGGCTATACGCAAGCTTTACCAGGGGCCCAATTCCGGCACACAAGACAGCTCAATGACAATTACATGACGATTACGGTCAACTTTAGATATCCAATATCTGACGATTTTGTAGTCCCATTCCCTTTGTTGATTAACTTAATGATTGTGCTTACCGATTAACTTAATTCTTACCTTAATTTCCTGAAAAAATATTCTCCGAACGCCAAATTTTGGATATCTAAAGTTGACCGTAATCGTCACGTAATTGTCATGGAGCTGTTATTGTGTACCGGAATTGGGCCCCTGTGTGCTTGTATCATGTTTTTAATTATACAAGCATGATTTTTTCTTTTGGTATTGTGTCACAGACACTACAGATATAAGAAATAAAAAAAGTATTTGGTCACACGCTTTGCCGTCGGGTACGTCGTAGTATGAATGCCTCAATCAACAATTATTCTTACAGGATTGACCTCATAAATAAATAAATGTAGCCCATTTATAACCCCACCGAGGGGCACGGGCCTTAACCCGGATGCGAGTAAGATTGAGCCATACTCCGCTAGATGACCCAGCGGATTAATGGATGGGTGTCGCGCTGGTGGCCAACCCGTCTGTCAAAAGTCATCAAGCTGCCCTATTAGGGCCTCTGACACAGCTTTACGAATACTACCACCGAGTAGCGGTAGTAGCCGGGACCTACAGCTTAGCGTGATATCCGAAACACGGAAGCGTCCGAAACAAATGCCACATAGAACGGACACCCATCCAGTGCCCGTCTCGGCGAGATGTTGCTACCCGCACCATCGTTTCCGATGTGCGAACACCGCTAGGCCATGGACGCTTTATGGTTGACCATATGATCAAAAAATCTATTCGAATAGGATGATTCTCATATGTAGACGTAACAAATGCGTTTCAGATAAGGCATGTGTGGGCAATTGCCGGTCTTCTTTATTGTTTCTTATTGTTTTGTTATTTAGTCCTTAAGTTTCCTCGTGCGATGGTACGGAAGCGCGCAACAGATTTTGATACTTTGTTTGGTAGGGGCTCATTTAGGGGTTGGCTTTACGACTTGGTGTAAACAAAAAACACATAAACACACCCCTAAAGCCACGTGCCAAAGTATAGTCATCAACACATCGTGGTAACAAACGTATTTCGATTCTCAGCCTTATATCCTTACGGCCTTACTAATAAAAGAAGTTATTCACGGTTTAACTTATACAGTGTTTTGTCTTGCTTTGACATTTGACATTTACTCGGCGTATGAAAAGGACAAAACACTGAATAAGTTAAACCGTGAGTTACTGTTTATATTAGTAAGGCCGTTAGAGGTTAGATCGGAAACTTAAAGACAAGTCATAGTAATCTGTTACTAATCAGTACAAGGCGGACCCGAAATTACTCATATGTAGTTCCATCTTTGATTTGGTTCAATTTGCATGTAACAAATTGGTTTGAACCGAAATGGGGAAGAATTATACTTTTTACACACACAAAATATCACAAATTTATGATGAGAATGAGACTTTCGTTCAATCAGTCAGCCGCCTCCTTACTTTCGTTATATGTCGAAGATCTAGAATATAGGGTAAGGCCAGCGTAGCAGTTGTGGTTATGCCTACCAAGCGAGGGTTCGATCCCCGGCTGGGGTTAAAGTAAAAAAAAACCCCAGTTCTTGGATGTTTATATGTGTGTGACGTCGCTGTTTCTGGTTCCCACGACACAAGGCACCCTAGTGTGGGGCCAGAAGCAATGTATGTGTCTGTATATAAATGTTTATGTTTATGTTTTTAATACTAAACGATCTTTTTCAATAACAATAAATCTACATAGCGAGAAGGCATATCCAAAACCATAAAGTAATCTCCTTTACTAGAAGTGTACAGTACAGGTACAGCAAGCCATTTAAAAACAATATCAAGCTCCGACTGATCGAACCACCTAAATGTAGGTCATCTAGTCATATGTTCATAAAGATGATGATGTTCAATGATATAACCAAAAAGTTACAAAGTCAAAATTAGGAAATTTTTCCTAAACGTAATTTCCTTCAAAATTTACGACTAAACTCCGTGAAAACAATACATGTTCAAAAAGCAATCTCGGCAACGATTTAAAGTGCCCAATATCATACTTGAAAGGAGTTGTCGAGACGTTCCGAATAGCGCATATAGTCAATATTATTGCGGGTACGCGGGCGCTTACATGGCATCTTCATACGAATATTGGAATAACAATTGCGTTTTGAACTAGCGAAGTGGTTGTGAATACTATCAATTGCTTAGGTTTATCCGTTTCACAGGATTCAAATGATAACTATTCGGCATACGCGAAATAGGTTTCCATTGTGGTAACTACTTCCATCATTACATTTTTTTCCCCACATAGAGGCAGCGCAAAATCGGTCAAGTGCGTGTCGGACTCGAACACGAAGAGTTCCGTATCGAACAAGAAAATTTAAGCACTAAAATAATAAAACAAAAACAAAAAGAAAATTATATTAATTGCATACCTGAATTCGAACCCAGAACATAAAGATTGCGTAACCAATATCAAACCAATTGCGACACCACAACAATGTTATAAGCCGCGAAATCTACGATCATATAGATATATATATACATATTCAATACATATACACATATACACAGGAATATATGTACATAAAGGAACCCCTTTCTCGGGTATTTCATTGTTTATTGCTGTAGCGGCAACAGAAATACATATTCTGTAAACAAAACTCTGCCTATTACGGTTCTCGAGATACAGCCCACTGACGGACGGACGGACAGGCTTACAGACAGCGAAGGCGTAATGGGGCCCTGTTTGCACCTTTCAGTGTTTAAAAAAATTTTCGGTTTTGTACATTTTTAGTATTGACATAAGGAAAATCTCTGGTGAGTGCACATGGTCCGTAAGATTGTCAAAACCGCTAGTTGATAATGATAAATTACGTTTTTTTCTCGTCAGTTGGTCAACTATCGACAGATAGTCAACTGTAGCGTACTGCTTACAATATTACACTTTAGTTGATAAACTAACGGTTAAAACCGTTAAATAGTAAACTGGTTTAAGGGCTGAAAAAGGGCCAATGGCATTGAGAATTAGACAAAGAAAATAAATACCCGTCGCATCGCGTCGAAGCAGACTGACGCATGCTCCCGCGCAGAGCCCCGCGGGGCAGCCCGAGCTCCGAGACCAAGAAAATTATAGAAAATATTACTAAACTCCTGTAATAATAACGTTAAAAAAAAAATGAAACAACAAAAAAAAAACCCTTTTTTTTACCTATTTTTGCGTGTAAGTTTCATATATGAAACTGATTTCGTCTCCGATCGCTTGTTCATTTATTTGAATAATAATGCATTGTGAAAAATATTTTTTAGATTGAAATATAGCAGATATACGGTAATTTTAAAACTCCATTCTTATCTCTAATCTTTTATAATATATATATATCCTACATTTTTATGTTGTCTAGTTAGGCTAGAATTGAAGCTAAATATGCATTTGTTTGTTCGCGCCCCCTGGCGCTGGCCATATTTAATCCCTTAAACTTGAATTGCAAAAGAAATACCAGGGCAAACACTGCGGTAGCTTAGGTGAAGGCGAGAGCAGCGAAGCCCCCGAATAGTCTTCGTGTTAGGTTGACATGTAAGAACAAAAGAAACGTAAATTCTAAACCCTGTCTATCTGGTTTACTATCTGTCGATAGTTGATCAACTAACGCGTTAGTTTATCAACTAACGGTGTTGACTATCTTACGGTGACACATATAAACCTCCCAAATTTAAGTCAGCCAGGAATTGGGCATTTTTCGGAGCCACTTGCATTTTTGCTTGTGCATAATTTAATCACGAAAACTTCTGGTTGGTGTATTAAAACCACCCGGTTATAAATAACCCAGCAATTGCGCATTTGATGAACACAACAGCAAAGAAACCCTAAAAGTAGTAAAATTAAGTTACATTTTGATAAAATTAATTATAACTACGACCGGCTAACTCTTCGGTCTTCGGAACAAATTTAAACAATTATACCTAAAGTAAAAAGGGGCGTGAAAGTGACAGTTTTTTCACGGATTTCAAGTAATTCATCCCTTGGTGGTAAACAGGAAGCCTAACATTAAACCCACAAATAAATTATCATAATACCGAAGACGAAAATCACCTACTCAAAGAAAAGATCACCCTCATTCACTCGTTTAATAAGGGGACCATCCAAATGGGTTGATTATTATCACAAAGGATTTCCGGAGCCAGAGAACCCTTTGAGGCATTATTTGTCGCTCCCTAAAACCCTTTTTATCCATTTTTATAGCGCAACTCCTTATACATGTATATTACTAAACAAAGAAGAATATGCCTTGCTCTTCAAAAATCGTAAAATGTACCAATAGGAACAGGTATGCAAGAGATAGTTCGGGCAGGCTGCAGACCTTATTAAGTACCTATGTCGATAAATTGATTGATCGATTGTGTGAATGAATTAATAATAATAATAATCATAATCGTTTATTTTCAGGCAACATGACCCATAGTTCTAACATAGTCTCAAATTGTAGTTAAAAAATAGTCACAAAGGTAACAATAATTTAGGCTAAAATAAAATAAAATAAAAAAAAAATTACCTTACTTTTGGTTTCCCCTGTGATGCGTAGATAACCAATATGCGAAAAATTCCTTTCGGCCGCTACCGCAACTGAGTTTCGTAACCAGGTGCGAAAGAAGAATGAAAACTCCTTGTTCGCAACCAGTTGCGAAAGAATACCTTTTATTCTTCTTTCGCAACTTGGTTTCGAAAAAGGACTTTGCAAATATGTGGTTGAGAAAAAAGAAAAGCGTAGTCCTAATTCGCAACCAATATCAGTAATATTACATATTAAATGGCTCTACTTATTAGTTACAAGTGGATTTACTAAGATTTTTTTAAGTTTAAGTGTGGAACACCAATACTACGAGGAGCTTAGCACAATCAAGAAAAACAATCAAATAGTAATGAGACTTTATTTTTATATTATCAATCTTAGACGCAGGCCGGCAGGCCTTAGTGGATTAATAATAAGCGTCGGTCATGGTATCGAACTACCATATTACATATGGGCAAATTATTTCGATACAATGACCGACACTTATTATTCCGCTCTTCAACTCTTCTATTGCCGAGGTTATTTCTTTATCAATTTCCTCGTACTCTTTGTTTTTCTTCTTGCTAACTTTTCTGAGGTCAAAGGACGTAGACTCAGTCTCCAAAACGTGAAGCAAATGAGCCAGAGTGGGATTTTTGCGGCCAACGTATTTATTAATTTTTGCATGCCAACCTTCTATATTATTATTAGTTCTAATAGCTTCATCATGACAGCAACATTCTTTCTCTATTTTATCTTTTGAAACCCATTGCTTCTTAAAGTAGGCATTAAATTTATTTATTTCTATACATACTGGACTCCTTGCCATAACATATCGATATCCTGTATTTATGAAATTTTGCGGTAAGCGAGCTAGTCCTATACATCTAGCGACGTGCCTCTTCTTAGGTCTTGTATTGATATTGAGAGCCTTAGCCTTCCTCCAGAGGCATCGGTTAAAATGATAGTAACATCCACGAAAAACAATTGTTGGGAATACTCTTCTGATGGCATGAATAGCAGCAAGTTCAAAATCCATCGTAATTTTTTTCGGTACCCATGTGGATAATGTGGTCTTTATCAAGTTGAACAGTATTTCGTAACTTTTCATTTTCTTATCGCACATCAGACAAAATAATAGTGGCGTTACACACTTGTTTTGTTCATTATACCCATGTATAGTATATAATTGTTTAAATCCTTTTGGACAACTTTTAAACGTGCCGTCGGCAAAAAAATGATGATACTTTCTAATTTGCTCTCTATTTTCTTTGCTACAAAACACAATTATTCTTTGGGAATCATCGTCATAATCCGCCAATAAAAACTCAGTATACTTTGCAGGTACAACAACGTCGCTTGGGTTTACAAACCGTACTTTAGGAGCACCTAATATTTTGTTACGTTCGTTATAGAGTCCAGTTTTCACACTACTGTATTTTGGTACTTCTTCTAGAAGTTGGATACCGCTATCGTTTATTTGCTTGACCACTTCGTCGTATTGCTGTTGTATTGATTGAAAATTACAGCTGCTTATCTGTTTCAGTTGATCGAATTCTTTTAGTACTATGTTTTTGGCATGGCTGGCCGTACAGTTTGCATCATGTTCATTAATTTTTTTAATCTCATTGCGCTGATTCAATGTTAAGTTCCCTTTGCAAATCGTTTCATTACAACACTTCCAAAATGAGTCCCCGTTTACATAAATTTTCTTACGGTGGAACCGGTGCCCGTCGTATAGCAGTTTTGTTCCTCCTCGTTTAGTTGATATAAAATCTAATTTGCTTGAGGTCGGAAAAATATTAGATGAAGACATTATTACATTTAAATGATGCACAGCACAACAGTGATGCACAACATAAATTATAAGTCATTATGGCAGAATTGTCAAGATTAGATAACAACCATTCATTTCAACTAGTACTAAGTACCTACGCACTCGAAAAAGTATGAGGTTGCGAATAAAGAACAGAAAATCCTTCACCGCTACTGGTTGCGAAAAACAAATGCATTATGCCTATAGTTGCGAACAAAGAATAAAAGGTATTCTTTCCTTAGCCTTCCTCCAGAGGCATCGGTTAAAATGATAGTAACATCCACGAAAAACAATTGTTGGGAATACTCTTCTGATGGCATGAATAGCAGCAAGTTCAAAATCCATCGTAATTTTTTTCGGTACCCATGTGGATAATGTGGTCTTTATCAAGTTGAACAGTATTTCGTAACTTTTCATTTTCTTATCGCACATCAGACAAAATAATAGTGGCGTTACACACTTGTTTTGTTCATTATACCCATGTATAGTATATAATTGTTTAAATCCTTTTGGACAACTTTTAAACGTGCCGTCGGCAAAAAAATGATGATACTTTCTAATTTGCTCTCTATTTTCTTTGCTACAAAACACAATTATTCTTTGGGAATCATCGTCATAATCCGCCAATAAAAACTCAGTATACTTTGCAGGTACAACAACGTCGCTTGGGTTTACAAACCGTACTTTAGGAGCACCTAATATTTTGTTACGTTCGTTATAGAGTCCAGTTTTCACACTACTGTATTTTGGTACTTCTTCTAGAAGTTGGATACCGCTATCGTTTATTTGCTTGACCACTTCGTCGTATTGCTGTTGTATTGATTGAAAATTACAGCTGCTTATCTGTTTCAGTTGATCGAATTCTTTTAGTACTATGTTTTTGGCATGGCTGGCCGTACAGTTTGCATCATGTTCATTAATTTTTTTAATCTCATTGCGCTGATTCAATGTTAAGTTCCCTTTGCAAATCGTTTCATTACAACACTTCCAAAATGAGTCCCCGTTTACATAAATTTTCTTACGGTGGAACCGGTGCCCGTCGTATAGCAGTTTTGTTCCTCCTCGTTTAGTTGATATAAAATCTAATTTGCTTGAGGTCGGAAAAATATTAGATGAAGACATTATTACATTTAAATGATGCACAGCACAACAGTGATGCACAACATAAATTATAAGCCATTATGGCAGAATTGTCAAGATTAGATAACAACCATTCATTTCAACTAGTACTAAGTACCTACGCACTCGAAAAAGTATGAGGTTGCGAATAAAGAACAGAAAATCCTTCACCGCTACTGGTTGCGAAAAACAAATGCATTATGCCTATAGTTGCGAACAAAGAATAAAAGGTATTCTTTCGCAACTGGTTGCGAACAAGGAGTTTTCATTCTTCTTTCGCACCTGGTTACGAAACTCAGTTGCGGTAGCGGCCGAAAGGGAAAAATTTACTTTTCGGGCAACTAGCAATATGCGTCAAAATTCCATTTTTACATTCCCGTAATCGAGTGCAAAAGGAGGCGATACGAGATCTGAGGATCGCGAAGAAGGACCGCGGAGGTTGGACACCCTGGCTTCCGCGGACATGGTCGATGCGCTACAAAAATGAGGTTTTCTAAGCAATATGCGGAACGCGTCAGTATATTGTTTTGAATAGCTTGTCCAAAGATGGCAGGTGTATTAATTTTGACAATAGGCAAAACTCAAACTCAAACTCAAAAGGTTTATTCTGTAAATAGGCCACAAGGGCACTTTCACATGTCATTTCATTTCATTTTTTACAGAACATTTGGTATTATTATCATATTATCAGAAAAAAAAAGTACTTAATTATTGTTTCTGAGAGATGTAAAGAGTCTCAAATGTCATAATAAAATAATTAAAATATAAATAACAGAGATGTATAGTCTCTTTAGTCAATAATACAATGATAATAGGAGATGTAAATGGTCCCCACAGTCAAGAGTTGTATAATTAAATTAATCTTTGGAGGTGTAAAAGGCCTCCAAGTGTCCAGTAAAAGAAACTCTGGCAGTGAGGATGCTCACAATTAATTAGAACAATTCAGTCCCAAGCATTTTTATCGTCTATGTACTCTTTAATACTGTAGTAAGCTTTAGAAATAAGCCTTTGCTTGATGTATTTCTTGAACTTATTAATTGATAGATCTGTCAAAGTGCTTGGGAGTTTATTGTAAAATCTTACACAATTACCCTTGAACGAGTTTTTTATTTTATGGAGCCGAGTAGTGGGCACTGCAAGTTTGTCCTTGTTTCTAGTATTAAAGTTATGAATATCACAGTTTCTTCGAAAGTTAACAATGTTCTTATGGACGTACATAATATTCTCGTAAATATATTGACTATGGACTGTCAATATATTTACTTCTTTAAACTTATTTCTAAGAGAATCTCTATTATTCATTTTATAAATCGCACGAACAGCCCGCTTCTGCAGCACAAAAATAGTATTTATGTCAGCAGCACTGCCCCAGAGCAGAATACCGTAGGACATAATACTATGAAAATAACTAAAATAAACTAATCTGGCTGTTTTTAAATCTGTCAAGTGACGGATTTTCCTGCATGCAAAAGCTGCAGAGCTCAGTCTGTTCGATAGCTTATCAATATGTGGACCCCATTGGAGTTTGGAATCCAACGTTATACCTAGAAACACTGTGCTGGTTACCAATTCCAATTCCTCATTTTTAATTGTTATACATGTCTGATTATTTTTAACGTTAGTAGTAAGAAACATAACACATTTAGTCTTTTTCTCATTTAATAGCAAATTATTAACATTAAACCAATTTACCACTCTTGATATGGTATTGTTCACGTGATCATCAGTAGCGTGTTGGTTTCGCTTTGTTTTAAAAATAAGTGAGGTGTCATCAGCAAACAGTACCATATCATGACAGTCCCTTCCTAGATAGGGTAAGTCGTTTATATAGATGAGGAATAGGAAGGGTCCCAATATTGAGCCCTGTGGCACGCCCAAAGAAACCAATGATCCTGGTGATCGTTCTCCGTTTACGTCTACCCTTTGTATTCTTCCGTTCAGATAAGATTTTAACAAATTCAATGACGTGTCTCTAACTCCATAATGATGTAATTTCCTGATCAATGTTTCATGACAAACGCAATCAAAAGCCTTAGATAAGTCACAAAAAATGCCTAGGGCATCTTGTGACTCTTCCCAGGCATCAAAAATACTTTCAATGAACTGAATTCCGGCATCTGTTGTTGAACGACCGCGAGTGAATCCAAACTGTTTGTTATGCATTAGCTTATTTGATTCAAAATGATGTAATAGCTGTGATAAGATTAATTTCTCAAAAATTTTACTAAAAGTTGGTAGTATTGATATAGGTCTGAAATTGGTGGGGTCTTGAGTACTACCTGCTTTGAAGAGGGGAATTATCTTACTTTGTTTCATTAAATCAGGAAATTCACCGCAGTCTATACAATTGTTGAAAATGACCGCTAGGTCAGGTGCAATTAATTCGATCAGGGATTTAACGACGTGAACAGAGAGTCCCCAAAGATCATTCGTTTTCTTAACATTTATCAATTTAAATGCCTTTACGACATCTGAACTTGTGACGTGATTAAAATTCAAGTATGAAGCACACTCTGAGACATTATCTTTTAATATTGCAACAGCAGACAAAGGTGACGAATTTAAATACTTAGTCGTGGAAGCCGGTGCATTAGTAAAAAACGATTCAAATTCAGTTGCAACTTCTAAGCTAGAACTCGTAAGCTGTCCATTGATTTTTAGTTAGTAATCGTGACTCGCTTTTTTACTACGACCGGCCTCCTCATTAATTATTTTCCAAGTCGTTTTTATTACATCGGAACTATTCTTAATTTTACTACTCAGAAAATTACGTTTAGCTGTATCACAGTCTAATTTAAATTGTTTGGAGAACTGTTTGACTTGTTCTTTAAATTCGTCACTCATGTTGAACCGTCGTTCCTCATACAATGCATACAATGCTTGCCTGCGTTTATGCAACTCTGCAGTAGCCCACGTACTAAAGTCGTTTGAACCACTAACCACAACCGATTTTGAAGTGAATATCGCGCTGTACTGTTTCATAAAGGTTTCAAAGAATAAGTTATACATTATATTAGGAGACTGTTCAGCAGCCAAAAAAGGTAGTTCCTGGGCTAAAGAGTATCTCATTCTTTCTAACCGGTCAGCAGTTATTGGCACAAACAAAATTTTCTTTTTAATGACAGGTTCTCTAATAGAATCAAATTGAAATAATTGACCTAAATGATCTGAATCCAATTCACTGATAACACTTTTACTGATTGGAATAACATCAGTAAAAATGTTGTCAATGCATGTAGCACTAGTAGCAGTCACTCTTGTTGGCTCCATAAATAAATGGCTAAGCCTAAATGATGAGAAAAGATTTATTAATCTAACGCTGAGAGTAGTTCTTTCTAACAGATTAACATTAAAGTCACCACATATAATTAATCGTTTCGTACTGTGTGATGAAATAGTTAGGACGGATTCCATTATTTTCTCGAATATTTCAAAGTCGCTCAAGGGTGGCCTATAGACACATATAACGATGAACTGTTCTAATTCCACAGCTGCAAGTTCTATAGTTCGTTCAACAGATAAGGAAACAATGTCCTTACGTTCCTTGAATTTCATATGATTGTTTAGTATGATTAATGCCCCACCATGTATTGAATTAAGTCTGGTGAACGAACTACCAACCTGGTGATCTTTAAAGCTAAACATAATTTCATTAATAGTTAACCAGTGCTCTGTTATGCACAAAATGTCAATTTTATTACAATTTAAAAATAACTCTATTTGTAGATCTTTGCCTCTAATACATTGAATATTCTGATGAACCAGGCTTATATACTTAGCATGTGAGCTTCCCTTATTCTTAGGGTTTTCTAATATACTAGAACATATGTTGCCAGAGCCTGGGTCCTCTGTTGTCCTATGAACTAATTTAAATGCATCCTGTTATTCTGGTCTGATACCAGATTCATATTAGGCTGCTCAGTAAAAGCAGAGTTAGAAGCCAAATTTTTGGCTGTAATGTCATATAAATATAATAGTGACATAGCTATTTGTCGTTTACAATAATTTGAAAGGTAAAATGTACCTTTAGTCATAGTAAAATAATTACTAACATAATTGTTAGTGTCAATAATATCAAACTTATTATTATATGTACATAAATTGTACATAGTTATATTCATATTATGTCTATATACATTTTCATTTTGTGTCAATTGGTTGCAGTAGGGAAATGTGAACAATATAATTTTTTTCACACTAAGACCATTCAATGTTTCATAAAATTTTATTAAATTATTTTTGTTCACATCTCCCCTATTGCCCATGAAAATTATCAGTGTGGCACTGGCTGTGATAGTGCTGTCATTCAAAATTTGATTTATAATATTATCTACAGTGCTAAAAGGTGAGCAATTACTAATAACACTATGTCCCTTAGAGTATGAGTGGAGTGCTGAGCCCATGCCACTTCCAATCTCATCACAGTACATTATAATATCAGGTGTTGTGGTCATATCAGACTTGGCAGAACTATTATCAGTAACACCTTGTGTTGGTAAACTGTCACACAAGCCCGGAGAGTTGCCCGCTGTCAAACAACCACCTTTCTGCTCACAGCGACAAGTATGGTTGTTGGTCAGCGACTCAAACCGCTCACAATTATGGTTCATTTCTTGAATTAAATCATCCATAGCCAATGAGTATTCATTTATAACTTTCTCAGAGTTCAAATATGCACTGTTTAGTGATCTCAATAAATCCTCCAAGCTTTGGATTTTCAAATGTAAAATGGCCTTAAATAACTTTATCTACACCCACACGTATCATAAACCCTCTTTACTGCGTACAAAAACCGCACGTTACGATCAGCACAATTTTAACAACTTGGTAAAAACTCATTTCTTATCTGAAAAATAAATAAAACATTATGACCATAATGTGTAATTTTTCTACATATTATGACATTCAAATTTCGAACGCCGACGCCCGCCTGCATGCCACCCCTAGTTTATCTGTGAAGTTGGTACTGACATTCAAATTTCGAACGCCGACGCCCGTCTGCGTGAAGATGGTACTACAGAACAAGCTAAACAACTGCAGAGCCACAATGCCGGTCAAACATGCGGTTCCTGAACACATTAAAGAGAGCTTATGATATGTGTGTAGATAAACTAGTGTATATAACTGTACATAATTAGGTATTAAAACTCTCGAGTGATATTATTATGAAACTCGCCTTCGGCTCGTTTTATAAGCCCACTCTCGAGTATTAATGCCCTCCATTATGTAACAGTCACATAAACTACTATTATTTTCACTTCATTCAGAAACCTGCGCGCGAGCATGTTGCACCGTACGGCGAATAAATTAATGATTGTGTTCTAAAGTCTTCCTTCTGTGTGTTATAACAGGGTGTCAGGTAGATCAATGCAAAGACATAAACCGAAGTTAGTACAGACCATTTAGAACCACTTGAGCCACACATACACAGTCAGGTCATAAGTTCTGTCACACAATAAAAACTTTTGAATTTAGAACGCTGGCCACAAAAAAGTTTATTGAATTCGAATTTCGAATTTTTCAAGAAAATAAAAATGTGTACTTTTTAGAATTTCCCTCATTTTTAAATATGGAGTGGACACTTAAAGAAGACCGTGTCACAGTTATTGCGTTGCATCGTTGCGGTTACACGCAAATTCAGATTTTCGACTTACTGAAAAATTTGAATATGACCAAAAGATTCGTTAATCGTACCATAAAACGATACAATGAAGACTCTAGTGTAGATGACAGGTCAAGAAGTGGTCGCCCTCGCTCTGTTAGGACTTCAGCAGTGATAAAAGCTGTGAAGGCGCGAATTCAAATAAATCCCATACGTAAGCAGAAACTGTTGGCCCTTCAGATGGGGTTAAGCAGGACCACGGTGAAAAGGGTGTTAAATGAAGACTTAGGGCTTAGGGCATATCAAAGAAAAACAGGACATCGTTTGGACGCTCGTTTAATGCACCTGAGACTGAAGAGATGCCGCGCTTTGTTGAAGCGGTACGCGGGAAAAAAACATCGGGAAATTCTTTTTTCGGATGAAAAAATTTTCACCGTGGAAGAGAGCTACAATAAACAAAATGATAAGGTGTACGCACACAGCAGTGAAAAAGCGAGAAACCGTATTCCGCGTGTCCAACGAGGTCATTTTCCAACCTCGCTCATGATTTGGTTGGGAGTCTCTTATTGAGGCTTAACTGAGGTACATTTTTGTGAGAAAGGCGTAAAAACGAATGCAGTTGTGTATCAAAATACAGTCCTCAAGAACCTTGTGGAACCTGATTCTCATACCATGTTTAATAACAGGCACTGGGTATTCCAACAAGATTCTGCGCCAGCTCATAGAGCGAAAAGCACACAAGACTGGCTGGCGGCGCGTGAAATCGACTTCATCCGGCACGAAGACTGGCCCTCCTCCAGTCCAGATTTGAGTCCGTTAGATTACAAGATATGGCAACACTTGGAGGAAAAGGCCTGCTCAAAGCCTCATCCTGATTTGGAGTCACTCAAGGCATCCTTGATTAAGATTGTCCTTGTCAATATCCATCCGCCGATATTGACATGGACCTCGTTCGTGCTGCGATAGACGACTGGCCGCGCAAAATAAAGGCCTGTATTCAAAATCGCGGGGGTCATTTTGAATAAACTTTATTACCATAAGAATCTATGTTTTAATAAGTTCATTTTGCTATATAAATGTTTACATAAATAATAAACATGTCTAAATTATTTCATATTGCACATGTGACAGAACTTATTATTTCCGGAAAGTCAACACAAATAAAATAGACGAAACAAAAACAACACCCAAAACCACACGTATTCAAAACTGTTCACAAAAGGGTACCATACCGTATTACTTTCGAACAGTAGCCAAAAAACAAACAAGCACAACCAATGAGTCAAACAAAAGCATCAGAGTGACCCATACTTCACCATGTAACCAGCTTTTTCGAGACCAATAATAGCTCAAAACTGATAATCCTGCACCAAAATATTCAAAGTGTACTCCCAAAAAGGGAATTAATCGATATGACTATGGCGGAATTGACAGAATCGGGTAATGAACCAGACGTAATCTGTCTAACGGAGACATTTGTAAAATCAGGTGATGAAATAAATATAAGATTAGCAGGTTATGACCTAGCTACCAACTTTTCTCGAAATAAGAAAAGAGGCGGGTCTTGCATTTTAGTGAAAAACAGTACTGAATATAAACGTTTAAAAATGGTTGACGAACTGGCTGTGTCTAGTGTATTTGAATGCTGTGGTATTGAGCTAACAGATCATAACATTATATTAGTATGCATATATAGGATTACGGACGTAAAAAAATTTCTAGATCGCTTGGAATTATTACTCTTTTCCATAAAAAGGAAAATGAAAACAAAACAAATTGTTATAGCTGGTGACATAAACATTAATACATTAAAACCTGACATCAATACCAGACATTTAACAGATATTATTAATAATTATAAATTGACATTTCATATTGACGAGCCCACCAGACAGACAAGCATCTTGCATTGACCACTTAATCAGTAGTATCAGTCATGCTGTAGGATCAGTGATCCCGTTGGGATTATCTGACCATGAAACAGCACAATTGCTCTTGATCCCCGTAAAAAATAAAAAAGCTATGCCTAAGGCTACATACATTCATAAAAGAGACTATGGTGGTGATAACATTAGGAAGTTTCGTGAATGTCTCCAATGCTTATCGTTCGCAGAAGTTTACGAAGAATCTGACCTCAATAAGGCATTTGAAAAATTTCATGAATTATTCTGTTTGTTTTATAATCTTTGTTTCCCAACAATTATCGTAAAAAGGAACATGGAGGTCAAACCAAAATGGATTTCTAAAGGACTAAGAATCAGCTGTAAAACAAAAAGATCTCTAAGATATAATTTTTACAAACAAAGAACACAATATAACAAAAACAGATATAAAAAATTCTCAAAAATATTAAAAAAATGTATCGTACAATCACAGACACAAGCAAATAATAAATATGTACAAACTAGTAAAAATAAATGTAAGGCATCGTGGAATGTAGTAAAAAATGAATCAGGAAATCAACAAGCATCACATTTCATACATCAAATTAGTCATGAGGATACTATAGTTCAGGAAGCAACTGGAATAGCTCAAACATTCAATGAATACTTTATAAAAATCTCTAATAAGGTTAACCATGACTTGGCTCTCACCGGCGGAAGTCATCGGATAAGTGAGAGTATTTTTCTTAAGCCTTATGATAGTAACGTTGTGTCAAAACTAATAATGTCGTTAAATAACACCAATGCAGAAGGTTTTGATGGTATATCTACCAAAATAATTAAGGCATGTTGCTTGGAGATATCGCCTGTATTAAACTATTTGATAAACCTGTCTCTAGAAACAGGAAATTTTCCTAACAAACTGAAAATATCTGTCGTAAAGCCGTTGTACAAAAAGGGTGAGAGATCAGAAATAGGAAATTATCGTCCAATCACACTCACGCCTGTGTTGTCAAAGGTTTTTGAAAAAGCGATGCATGTAAGATTAAATGATTTTTTCACAAAATATAATGTATTAAAATCAGAGCAGCATGGCTTTCAGAAAAATAAATCGACCACCTTGGCAACTTTCAAACTAGTAGACCAAATTTTTCACAATATAGATGTCAAAAACTATAGTACAGTGCTATTTTTTGATATGTCCAAAGCATTCGATTTTGTTGCACATGAGTTATTGCTATCGAAACTCGAGGCTAATGGTATAAGAGGCTTAGCACGAAACTGGCTACAGACTTACTTGGACGATAGGGTGCAGAGTGTAGAAATAAGTCGTCTTAATGATAGCCATGTCGTTAAATGCTATAAATCCGAGCTAGAATGTAATAAATTTGGCGTTCCTCAGGGCAGTGTACTCGGGCCTCTTCTTTTCTTAATTTATATAAATGACCTGCCGGAAGTCACTAATCAAAGCTGCATTTTATTCGCTGATGATATATCAATAAATGTAACTCGCGTGATTACTGATGACATTTCACTTCATGAATTTGACATTAATACAACTATTACCTCTATAATTAATTGGTTAAATAATAATAATCTGCAAGTAAATTTAAATAAAACAATGTATATAAATTTTAATAACTTTGACAAATATAACAGGAACATGACATTAAATATAAATTATAACGGACAAATTCTAGAGGAGGCTAATAGTGTGACATTTTTAGGTATAGTAATTGATCGACATTTGAATTGGAAAGATCAAATTAATAAAATATGTAATAAGATAAACAGATTTATTTTTGTGCTAAGACGTTTGCACAAAACAGCCGAGAAAAAAACCGCACTGCTTGCCTATCATGGGTATGTAGAATCCGTCATAAGATATGGTCTGATAATTTGGGGTAACGGAACTGAAATTAACAGAGTATTTATTGCCCAAAAAAAATGTTTGCGTGCTATTTGTGGTATGGCACCATATGAGTCCTGCAAACAAACATTTAAAAAATTAAACATCTTACCGGTACCCTGTCTTTATATACTTGAAATCGGTAAATTCGTTAAGTCAAATCCTGAACTTTTCGTAAAAGCTCATGATTATTTCTCGAGGAACTCTAGAAACCCGAACAGGCTTGTATTTAATCACACACCAAGAACAACACTGTATTTAAAAAATTGCTCAGCAATGTGTGTGATTGTGTATAACAAAATACCAGATGACATAAAAACGTTGCCACTCAACACTTTTAAACGCAGATTATTCTATTGGCTTCTGCAAAACTGTTTTTACTCTGTGGACGAATTTCTGAACTTCAAACGTAGGTGAAACTGGTCTTGGCTTTTGTTGTTTTGTTTGTGTTTTTAATTTATACAATTTATGTGATTTAATGAGAATAGACTAAAACTAGATCTCAAACATTTGCATGCTACAATTTAATAGCTGATTAAGGCGTTCAACTTTCATGTTATTTAAGAGCTCTTTTACCCTTATCTTTGCAAATAAATTTCTTATTTCTTATTTCTTATTATGACCTGACTATGTATATATGGCGAAGTCTTACCGTTAAATTTGTATTGATGATTTAGTGTTTTTGAAGAAAATTTCCAGATTTTCATAGTTAAGTGTAAGTGTAATTTCAAGAATGTGTGAGGTATCTACGTCAATAATACCTTTAATGAAAGATTATTAACTAAGAATGTTTTGATAAATATTTTCACATAAAAAGCTTTCACTTGTTTTTGTTAAATTAGGTCTGAAAAACTTACTTTATTGATGATTGAAATTTTCCATGCTCTTCAACGGTCTGTAAAAACCAAGTCTGACGTAGCAGATGCACAAATCAAGATTTATTAGAATGCTTATAAAGTGATTTATGAGAATCAATTGTAAAATAACTCAATTATTGTTTAGTTTTGCAATGATTATCACTTAACTGTGAAAATCTGGAAATTTTCTTCAAATCCACTAAATCATCAATAAAAATTTGAGCCATATGTTTGTTTTGCTCAAATGGTTCTAAATGGTCTGTACTAACTTCGGTTTAAGTCTTTGCATCGATCTTCCGGTCTCCCTGTATATATATTCAGAATTTTTATTGAAATTTCTCTAATTGTAATGTTTTTGTGTGTGTGTGTGTGTCTGCCTTTGTAATAAATGTTTCTTCTTTCTTTTTTCCTTTCTTTTAAAGCAAGTCATTATAGCCCTAAGTTTTAGCCGGGTCGTAAATTTGTACTGAATTTCATTATAACTCACTGGTTCGAAATTCGTTTTCAATACTCATAGTTCTTATCCTTATGCCCATAAGGACTTATTTCGTGAAATAGAACAACTATACTCGTAGAGTCTGCACGGCAAACAGCCCACCCCTCCAGGGGAAGGGGTCGACGCCACGCCGAACTTATTTGAAAATCGCACTTATTCGAAAATCGAGCTAGCCAATGTAAGCTATTATATAAGGTATAAGAATAGATTTTAAATGATACCAAAAACTCGAGTGTTGTATGATGATGCTGCAACATAACAGCTTTGCTTTTTATTGTCTCGCAAAAGTGGGAAAAGTAGAGAATACGGCTCGGGGATAAAGCTGTTTTTATCTTGGGCGCGCTTGAAACTCTAATTGCACTCAGGACTCAGTCTCGCGAAAGTTAAATCTGGAGTCCTTCGTTACGTTCAGGATTCAAAATCACGCCCTTGACATAAAACATTTATGATGTATAATCGTCCATTGTCTATGGTTCGATGAATGAGTGATCAATTTTAATATCTGGAAAAGCATATGTACATCCTTGGCCAAAAGTATCAACCACAGAGATATTTTTAGATTTACTGTGGAACTGGCAGAAAATATCCCTTCTTTTGTTTTTATTGGTTTGAAAGTACTGTCTAAAAGAGATCAAATAATTGAATCAGATTCAAGTAGGAATTTACGCACATGGCCCCCTCAGGCACGAAATACAAGATTGTAATACAAACCACGGATCAGCTATCACTGCTTGTATTCCAAATACCAATATTATTTTTGTGCCTGGAGTTTTTGTTTCGTATTAATAACTGTTTTTTCTGTGAGAAATACCCAACAAACCCAAAAATGTGTTGAAACCGGTCTTTCACTCCAGTAGCGCAAAATTACAACAGAAATTGCCCAAAAAATGAAGTGTTCGCGCTGTGCTGTCCGACTGCCATAAAACGTTATGTTCAAACTAGTAGTCAAAGCAGCAGACCTAGGTAAGTTAAAAAACGGGTCACGACAGAGCGAGAAGGCCGAAAATCAGAGAGTCCTTGAATATAGAAAAAATCCTGTTCTAAGCTCGCTACTACCTAGTCGGAGGATTTTGGGACAATTGTACGTGCTCGAAAAGCAAGAAGGAAACTTGGAAAAGCCTGCTTTAAAAGTTGTAAAGCGCGAAAGAAGCCATGGTTACCTGAAAAAAATTATAAAAAAACGTCTTAAATGGGCTATTAGACACCACCATCTTACCGTAGAGGATTGGTCTAATGTGGTCTGGTCTGTTAAATCAAATTTTAAAGTACGTACTTATTGGTTCTCTAATATGCATAAATAATCATAATATAGTAAAAATTGGCGCAGTATACCTGTGTCCCCTCTTAAATTCTAATACTTTTTTTATCTCATAATTCATAATTTCTTTATTGCACACAAATGATATAAAAAAAGATTTACATAAAAATAGTGTACAGAGACGAGCTTATCTCTAATAAATGAAATGTTCTAGGAAATGTTGATTGCTGAGCAGGGGTAGACCTATGTGTACAACAATATGACGAAATAAACGAGTAGTTACATAAATATTAATAAATAAAATAAAATATATATTTCATCTCAGACTTTTGAGACCGAAAGGGGGAAGAATTTGTGATGGCTGATTATGGAACTATTTTACACGAGAGTGGCTAAAAGTTTTGGCCAAGGATTGATACTGCCTGAGTCTTTATAAAGTGCTCATATAGAACAGGGTTGAAGAGGTTTCAAAATGACGATTTAAAAATGACTTTAAAAATATTCAGGGGGGAGGGCTGTATTTTTTTAAAGTTTTTTTTTTCGTGCGCTATGTTCCAACTGCAAACAAAATATAATCTCGGAATGGGAGGGTTTGTTGTAATCAAATTTACTGGACCATGTAGGACAGGCGGTACTGCCAGTAACAAAAAGTCACTGGAAAAGAGATAACTGTAAACTTAAATTAAACCTTGTTTTTTTTTGGTATGATATTAATTTTTTGGTGTACTTTTCTTTGTTATTGTGGTAAATAACTTATTATTCACATCATTGGCTTTCCAAAGACATCAAAGCTGTATTTTTAACTAATACACAAGTACGTGATACCCCTTTTTCATTTTCCGGATTTAAGATTAATGATGTTAGTGACATCATTTTTTCACTTTTCCATACAGTTTGGGCCGGGCGATCAGCTGTCTTGTATGGAGGAGTGAAAAATAAAGTTACTCTGATCATATCGGTTGTTCAGAATGATGCCCATAACAACCCCCCATAATTCCTTTCTGTTACAACCTTCATACGTTATGATGCGCGGCCATGAAAAAGCATTTCCGGGGCTTCAAACATGAGTAAGCCAACAATATCAGTTTCACAATATCGGAAGTCTCGTCTCGGTATTGGCTGTTAATCATATTATCGACAATTTGAACGATACCGATTCCCGATTCCCGATTCGTAAGCAAAAGCGGAATCCGATTAGTTACGAATCGGGCCGGTTTTATTTCCGATGAAACATACAAACTTTTGTAATTTAAGTCATATTTTTATTCGTGCGAAATATGAAATTCTTTTAACAGTCTTATTTGCGGTGAAACAAAAAATACATCCACTACCTTCTCTAGTGTCTTATACCCCTCAAGTAATATGTAGGTATATTTTATTGTTTTTTATGGTATAAAGTTTGTAACAGAAAGGTGTATTCATATTATGGGGGGTTTTTATGGGCATCATTCTGAACAACTTTTACTAAGAAACCGATTTGATCAGAGTAACTTTATTTTTCACTCCTCCATACAAGACAGCTGACCGCCCGGCCCAAACTGTATTGAAAAGTGAAACATTATGTCACTAACATCATTAATCTTAAATCCGAAATATGAAAAAGGGGTATCACGTACATGTATATTAGTTAGAAACATAGAAATGTTTTTTAGTTAGAAATATAGCTTTGATGTCTTTGGAAAGCCAATGAGATGAAAAATAATATTCTTTACCACAAAAAAATAGTTCTTTACCACAATAACAAATAAAAGTACTCCAAAAAATTACTATCATACCAAAAAAGGAAAAAAAAAAACAACAGGACCAGGGTTTTTTTTTTCATCCTCCCCAGCTGGTATTCGAATCCTACATGACGTCCAATACTCGTATAATAGTGGTGGAAAAACACAATTATGTTGTAAATATAAGTAGGCCTAACATTTGTGTAGATCTGACAATCTACTGCTTGTTCTTCTTCTTTTAATTTGGGTGCTAACCTCTTTTGAGGTTAATTTTGCCAGTGTCAAGCTTATTGAAAGATCTATTTGGTCAGGTTCTGTATAAAGAATCTGGAAATTAACGTCTTGATATGACGTGTTGCTAACACAAATGATTAGGCCTACTTATATGTATTTACAACATAATTGTACTTTTCCTCCACTATTATACGAGTATTGGACTTCATGTCGGATTCGAATACCAGGTGGGGAGGATGAAAAAAAAACCTGGTCCTGATGTTTCCATGTTTGTGACTTCGGTATGTCTGGTCATTACGACACAAGGTAAGGTGGGGCCAGAAGCAATGTACGTGCATATATATAAAGGTAAATATTAAATGTTAAATGAGTTCATAAATTATAAAATTTATAATATAACCTCATAGCAGTGTTTGAAAATAAAGCCGTTTTGCCATTTTAAAATAGATAATTAGATAATACATAAAAGCTTAACTTGCTTTGCAAATAAAATAGCGAATAATACTAGTTATGTTACAATGTCTGAAAGCCTTTATCACATATCTATAGGTAAGTAGGGATGAGAAAGTAGACACGCATCTTTAAGTTACATTCAATCCAATTGTCAAATTAAAATCAGTTACGACTGTTCCGGAAATTCTAGGCAGCTCAAATATTCGTACGAATTACCAAGTTCCCTCATGGGAAATAATTTATCCAGTACATTACCATTCATCAAAAGTCGAACAAAAGGCATTTACATTTAGAAAGCATAAGTTCCCATTATTATGTGAGTCGGCTACAGAATATCATTATTCTATGATGATCGAGGAGTAAAGGCACAGTGCAATTTTGTTATTCAAAGTAATTCAAACTGAAAGTGGACTTGTTTTGTTAATGGGTTCTTACTCATGCATAATAGCCATTGCAGTTACAGAATATATGATGTAACGGAGTGTTGTAGTAACTCTCAAAGGGTACAATAATATTCACTGCAGTCTAAGTGGGCCTACCACAGATATCTCAACATAGGAGATGGGGCATTCAGCCTATTTTGTATGCAAACCGATTGTCGCAAGCTGAATTCACGCACACAACGTATCATTAAATAAACACAACGAACACGCACACATAATCACCACTGCCAGATTTATCCCTATTCTCGTATTGGTAAACACAGGCAAAACAGTTACGTGGCTGTATACGTGCACATGAGGCGCACATTGTTTCATAAAGCACGCACACAGCAGCAATTGCATGAATATGTGGGGACAGGGTGATATCGATAAAAGGTTATTGATAGTTTTGTCTTTCGCGAATTATCTTCTAGAACAGTACAATTTGGACTGGGATACAATTTAGATCCGGTTATTCATTAGTGTTCTTTATTGTGTTATAAACTATTTAGACTGTGTACGTGAAAAGACAAGTAAAATAAAACTCTTTCTTATTTAACAGTCAAGAAAAGTATTTATTATTGTAACATATTGTCGCATAGCAGTCAGAAACTACATGGGTGTTGACGACAATACATAAATTTTATTACTCAAAATTTTAAGATACTCAGTGATACACAATATTTTCTTTAAATTAAGCAGAGCATATTGTACTCCTCTTCACTGGCCACCAAATAGGTCCTATAGCTGTTGCTGTAATCCATTTTTCTTTTATTTCCGAATTGCATGGGACCTAAAATCAAAAAATTGCATTGAAAAAATGAAAATAGTCTTGTGCACTTAATGTGCTCTCTGAGGCACGGGGATGACCAGAAAATGGTCACCCATTGTAAGCTGCAGTTGCTTAACCAGAGGGATTATGTGTACTCTCATTTACCAGCTGAGCCACGTTGCATTTTAAAATATATACTGTACAGGAAAGGTTTAATTCTGTAACTCGAACTTCATAAAGGCATAATTTTTTTCGATACAGGCTAAGTCGATAAAGCGTACATCACTAATCTACCACAGCGTGGCACTGCTCGCGTCATCGACATTAAATTTATTTCCTGTCTCTTTCGCTGGTAGATAACGCTAATGAGTATGGGAGAGACGGAATCTGGATGCGACTCAATAGCATTACTTCCTCGAAATATTTCGTTAATCGTGTTGTTTTATTGAAGAAATATTGTATTTTCAGTATTTACCTGTGAAATGTTTATACACTTGTTATGGAAATTTGTCGAATCACTGCGATTTTTACATAGGACAATTACACAGGCCGGCATTATAGAAAATAAGCTAAGTGTTGTCAGTTTTTTAGGGCGATCGGCGCGTGCACTCGGGAATTCTCGCTGAGAGTAGCTGAATGCACTGTATGCACACTGGGCATACAACGGCCAGTCGCTACGCGGCGGCTCTCCCTCTCTCTAATATTCAATGCTCTGTGGGGCCTACGCACTAAGCGGTTGCCGTTTCGGCTAGCAGCCGTCAGTGTTCCCAGCGACCGCCGCGGTTCGGCGTCACAGCGCGAAAGAGATATATATATCATAATAAAAATAATAAATAAAGCCCATTAATGTCCCTTCCGAGGGGCACAGACCTTTACCCGGATACGAGCAAGATTAAGCCATACCACGCTGGTTCAGTGCGGGTTGATGAAGATGTTTTAGGATCACTAGCACGTAGCGATAGTACCCGGGACCTACAGCTTAACGTGTCATCCGAAACACTGAACGTCCGATACTGTACCTCAGATAAATTAAATATCTCATTGGTAGATAGTCAGGAATCGAACCTGCATCTCCTGTATGAGAAGCAAGCTTGAAACCCATTGAACCACGGAGCTCTTGTAATATATATTTGTCATGCATATTACCAGGCGCGGTCAGCCGCACGGGGGTTATCCGCAACCGCAACCGCAACTGCTTAGGGCGTGGGCGCACATAGCCCCTTATTATGAATCGCTCTCATCTCTGAGAGCTATCTCAAGCAGTGGAAATGTCAGATTTGATATGGCAAAATCGTCATTGTGACATAGCTGAGAAAAGCCGCGAGCGGTTTATTAATACGCGCCTTAGACAATATGCATTTATATCGATGGCTGCTGGAGCAATAAAGGATAACCAGACACAGATAACCGTTAACTCTGTAGGAACTCCTATGGAACCAATAGACATTTTTTTTCAATCCCTAATTTTTCACGGAAGCCTCCATATTAGAGAGACAAATATTTACGTCCGCACACCATTTTCTTCAATTCAATTTCTTAATTAATGGCGGCCCAACAACCGGGTCAGTTTCGCCAATTACTTATTTTTATAGATTTTACTGTATTTGAGCAAGTTCTCTTTCCAGAACCTGGAAACTTTAGTGGTTATTTTTTGCTCATTAGCACTACCCGGCAGGACGTGAAGGGCTGTAGGTTCCAAGTATCTCCTTCGACCGTGAGCAACTGCCTCCCCACTATTTTTTTTACTTTTTCAGTTCCAAATTGACATAACAAAACAACAGCTTTATTCCTTCTTTATAAACCATATATAAAAAAGTAAAGGCAGCCACAGAGTGGCGGCAGCGAACGGAACAGAGAACAGCGGCCAGATCACCGGCCCGATGGTCAGATGACATTGCTAAGGTGACTGGAAAGCAGTGGACGACACTGGTGGGTGACTGTAGCGTATTGCGTGCATTGGGAGAGGCCTATGCCCAGCAGTGGGATGACAAGGGCTGATGATGATGATGATAATGGATAGCGTAGTAATAACCTCATCAAAGGTAATATAATATAACATAACATGATTGTGTGCGATTTTATTTTTTGTTGGACTTTGTGAATGTAGGTATCTTAATTCGTATGAGCTTTTATCGCATTGTATTTTCTACCAAGTAAGTCACTTTACAATGTTCATATCTTGTATCTTGGACGTTGTAATTTAAATAGCTGCCAAGTGGTTAAAATGACGCTGATACTCTACCCTTATTCTAAGACCTATTAAAGGTGTAATTTTATGGTTATAAATATAATATCAATAAATCCATTCTTGATCAATGTTACAATAAGTACATCACATCTATGCAAGAAAATATAAAGTCCTATCCTTAACAACTCTGGTCCTATGTCAGAGCACGCCGTGATTGTTCAGCCTACCCGAAGAAATTTGAATACAAGGATAGCAGTTATGAAAAGGGTCAAGATATCACTGCTGGGTTTAACCAATTTTTCGCATCTGTTTTTATCGAACCCGCACCCAGATACGATCACTCAGAGTTGAATCCTCCTTACTGTGACGATGGTAGTGTTGTCAGTACATTAGAACTCTCAGCAGATTATGTAGGAAAATACCTGGCATCCTTGGATCCTAATGATGGAGCTGGAAGTGACGGTATTCCCCCATATTTTTTTTAGATGCGCCAAGAGTCTTTCCATACTACTTAACATTTTATTTAACATGTCTCTTACTAACGGTATATTCCCGACAAAATGGAAAGAAGCTCTTGTAGTAACCATACATAAAAAGGGTTCTAAATTACTAATTCCGAACTATCACCCCATCTCAATTTTGTACATATTCGAAAAGAATCTCGAGAAAATTATTTATGATAACATATACGATACATTTACTAGGGGAATACCTCCGTAACAACATGGCTTCCTGAAGGGCCGCTCCACCGTGTCCAATCTTGCAGAGTTTGTCAATCACGTCCTCCGCTCAATGGACGGAGGGGAGCAGGTTGACGTGGTATACACGGATTTTGAAAAGGCGTTCGATCATGTGGACCATGTCATACTACTTCGTAAGCTCTATAGATTGGGTCTGCGTGGAGACCTATATAACCAACAGATGCCAAGCGGTAGTACTGGGAGGCTTCAGATCTGACTATGTCAACGTCCCCTCTGGGGTATCCCAGGGATCACATTCGGGTCCTCTATTCTACAACGCATACCTATATGACATATACACAGCATTCCATAATTGTCAATTCATAATGCACGCGGACGATAAAAATATCTTTTCAGGAATACGTAATGGGAATGATTGTATTAGAATGCAGGAAGATTTGAACCGGCTTTCCGACTACTATGTAAACAATCGAATTAAAGTAAATAATTCCAAGTGCCTTCAGATCTCCTTTACTCGTAGTCCGAAACGAATTGTACATGCGTATACTTTTAAGGATCAGGCTATCGCATGCGTGAATACTGTTCGTGACTTGGGCGTCACTCCTGACGCAAAATTAACATTTGACCAACACATAGACGATATCTCTAATCGCGCTTTCAGAAACTTGGGATTTATCTATCGAACATGTGCTGTGTTTAGTGATATTACTTGTTTTAAGGTACTTTACTTCGCCTACGTGCGCAGTATCTTAGATTACGCCAGCGTTTTTTGGTGGTATATTACGCATAAGGAACGTCTTTTGTAAGATTTTTAGATTATCGTGTCAAACGCCGAGGACAAGACTACTATTCTTTGTGCATTCATCACCATATAATGAATCTTGAGGATCGTCGAATGGCTCTTGATATGTCTGTCCTGCATGATATTCTGAGCGGCCGTATCGATAGTCCTAATCTTGTTGAGCTAGTAGTTATCCGCATTATGAATTTATAATTAATCAGTATAGTTGTGTTGACCATTTTGACTGCACTAGAAATACATTCAAAAGTCGCATAATGAAGGTACTTAATAATTAAGCATATAATTTACTTTACTACTGCTCCCCACCTTAATTTGCCTTTTAAGCACAAACACACCTTCACACATACATACACACCCTCACATACACCCACAAACGCGCTCACCCTCGAACATATACACACGTCCTCCTTACCTCACACTCATGCACACACACAAACTTACAGAATAATAACACGCAATTTGTTTAACTACTTAATAACTAATTTTAAGCATCGTCAGCTCCTATTTACTATTTATCTTTACTGTACTTCTGTAATCTGTAATTGGCCTGATTTACTGTATTTTGTTTTTTGTATGAGTTTATGTGTATTGTGCTGTTGATGTCCCAAATAAAGAAAGAAAGAAAAAAGAAAAAAATTGGCATCTAAATGCGGGCACATATATTGCCCCTTGCCCCACACTAGATTACCCTGTATCATGTGAACCAGAAACAGCGAGGTCTCAAACATGTAAACATCCAAGACCTGGAGATTTTTTCTTCCTCCCCAGCCGGAATTCGAGCAGTGACCTCTCGCTTGGACAGCGCAGCCTCGGCCGCAACACCACAGAGAGACTAATCTGATATATCTTTGTATTTCAGCTAAGTACAGAAGGATTATATTATACTTTTCATACTTTTTTACTCACCATTTTTTGTATTCTATCTGGCCAGCTGCAAATGTTTAAAGAACAACAATTTATGTATAGCAAAGCCCAAAGCAACAGAGTAACTAATAGTACCCCAACGACAAAGTCATAATTTCTACTTTGAGTTTGTTTCCTATTATTATTTTCTTTCTACGTAACACAAAGAAAATACAGCGCCTAGTTGGGGATCTTATAGCAGAGCATTTTTCATAGTTACTGCATCCTTAGTGGTTTTACACAGGATGTGTAAAAGAAAATACAAACTAGGCTAGACCTGATTGCTTTTTTCCAACTACCTACAGGTATATGCGAAGATGAAACCATATCAGTGTAGGTAAAATAGTCCTTAGTTTGTTAGACTTTGAAAACAATATAGAACATTATGTGAAAATTATTGGATATTCAAAACAATATTCTGAAGACGATTTTTTTATTTACTTCAATGGCTTACAAAACTTCGTTTGGCCGATCTGTACTTCTCTGGTATATTATTGTATCATTTACAAAGAAATTAATGAAAATGAATAGTTACCAGATAATTACACTCACTAAAAGAATATTTAAAGATGCATTTACAGACGGACGGATAGCGGAGCCTTAATAATAGGGTCTCTAAAATTTTACTTTGATCTAATAGATTTTTCCTTCATTATATATGGGGTTCCGCACCTCAAACAGTCAAAAAGGAACCGTTATAGGATCACCCGCGTGTCCCTTCGTCTGCCTTTCACAGGCACTTTTATCAGGAACTATAAGAGAGTCTTGAAATATTCTGCAAAATGAGTCTAATAAGAAAAAAAAATTGCCTACAAAAAAGTGTAGGGGGTAAAATGACAAAACGAATACAACAAGTCATGGAGGATATCGTTGAAAAGGTATCTTATAAGCTTTTAATTTTAATTTTAGTTATTTATTTTTATTTCAGAAGTTATGATAAAAAAAGTGTAAAAAAATTACTATTCTCCCTCCCTTATCTCCGAAACTACAGTCTAAAATTATTTAAAAACATACAGAATATAGAAATTAAGCTAAAGATTACAGATAAAAAACCTATTTTTTTATTTATCTGTTAACCAGATACAACCTTAAAAATGCACCTGTTTACATACATGGAGTATGAAAAAACCGCACAAGTAACTTTGTAAACAACATTTCACTATGTAAAATCCAAACTACACACCATCCCTTCTATTGTAATGTGGTACGGAACCCTTCATGTGCAGTCCCACTCGCACTTTTTTATTTTTTTGTTATCTTTCGTACCTACGAGTAGCGTAACATGATCTATCAATAAAATTAATAACCGACTTAAGTTTAATTTCCCCGGGGTTCTTCCAACGTCGTTAGCCTCGAATAGGTCTCGACCTCATTTGAACTTGGAAAGTTTTATTTTCACTGTAACCGTTACAATTAAATCGACTCCTACTGACAGGCTTTTAGAGACCGTTGTTGGTTGTACTTCTACAGATTTGTTTTTATAAAAACGTGTTTTTTCCTGTTACTCAACTTCAATTAAACAGGCGTACTTAGATTACCTACTATTATATATTGATGTATATATAGGCGATCAATCCAAATGGGTGGGTATGGAGAAGTCAGAAACTATAAGAGATAGCGAAATCTGTTCTTGGGAACCATGGTGTCAATTTTATATTTAATAATAATGACATTCAAACTGTTTTAAACTCTCATACATAACCGGGAATCGAACCTCGTCAATATTATTTGTATAATCGCGTGTAGTATTTGTCTGTAAAATTGATCCTGAAAGTATAAGGACCAACTTTTGCTATGAAATCTTATGTAAACATTAGACTGAAATGCCCACAATGTAAATAATTTGCAAGATGTCGTCATTAATATGAATCGGTCATCATTATGTATCACATCAATCAATCACATTTACTGAAATAAAATAATTATGTTATTGTTGGGTTTTTCTTTTAATTACTTAAACACTAATAAATGTGGTTCTCGTGACTTATGCAGAATTTATACCTAACATTGTTTAATAGACTTCGACCAGGTTCGATTCCGGGTTATCAAACACAATCTCAACAACAATCAACAAACTCGAACTTCGCACGTTGCCATAACGTTGCCGGAAAGAATAAATTAAATCAAACAGATTTTTTCAATTGTTTCTTGCTGGCAATGTGAAAGAACGAGTCACAAAGGGACCCAGAAGAGGCTGTCGCTCGGCTCGTTTTTAATCCGTGTTTTTGGACTTTTAAAAATAAACCTTAAAAAGATGGGATGAGGTTGTTTTTTTAAACTTCCATTTTGAGAAGATTACAGTCCTATAATTAGAGTACGTCTATGGTTACACCATGTATAGGTAGTAGGTAAAGTACCTAATTAAGTATGATGGTGATGAAAACCATCTTGATTATTTTGTATCCTCTTCAAAAATTCGCTGCAAAGATTGATCAATCCTCCATTTAGTTTGAAAGCCCCCTATCAAACTAAATGGAGGATTGAATAACGTGGGCGCAGCTGTGCCTCTACCAACTCGTATGGGAAAAGGTGTGACACGATGTAATAATGTATAATAATCAAAGGTACGCTCCACCATAGCTACTGCCAGATAAACGTGCAATAAAGTACATTGAACTCGCTAAGAAAACGTTTGGGATTTAACGTTTGCCGCGCGATGCCAAACGTCAAATTTCATACACTTTCATAGCAGGTCAATGTACTTTATTCCACATATATCTGGCAGCAGCACTTGTGTGGCGGACCACAGCGCTTTTCAGAAGGCATAACAGTAGAGACCGTCAGTCTATCGAAGCGCAAGTGCATGAAACTGCCTCCACAATGAGGTTAGTTTCTCGGTCGATATAGGACGTACACTGCACGTACAACTGATGATAATAATGTGGTCCGATCGATTTTCGTGTATGTAAGCAAAAACTATACGTTTTTTGAGCTCCGAAGTTTTTAATGGTAGATAAAGAATTAGCATAAATATATAAATTATGGAAGAGCAATAAAAAGTTAAAAAGTTCGGATCTAAAAAACACTTTGTTTTCCCGAATTTGCCTCCGTCATCTCTTAAGGGAATTAAGTTAACTTAAGTTTTTATTGTAATTGTTGAAAATACAAGAAAATAGGAACCGCGTCCATTTACGTACTACAGTTATTTCCTTGCATTGTAGCCGTGAAACACAATCTGTTACATTTTCGCAAACTACACTTTACTGACTGCAATTATGTAAGGAGCAGACTGTTTCTAGTTATTCTCAAAGTTTCCTTTTGTCACCTGATGCCCTTCATGAAATATCAAAATTAATGCCAAAATTCCTAATGTGCTGCAAATATATATAGAGTCCCAGGGTATCTTTGAAACTTTGAATATAACATGTTTGCATGATACAGATACAAGATAAAATAATGAAAAAATCCTATTTGTGAAAAACTGGTTTTCCTCGACATACTAAATAAAGGACCTCTGTTTTATAGTACAAAAATTATATTCAGATGTTGTTCTTCATTAAACATGTCCGTTCTATATGTCCAAATTAATATAATTTATTTGTAATCACATTTTCAATTAAAATTAACACTTTTCACTTTTAATTGTTCCGTAAATTACAATAAATAAACAAAAAAATAACAAAACATGACTTTAACTATCAGTCTTTTGGTACAAAAACTAAAGAAGAAACTTACAAAATGCAACAAAAATCTCGAAAACTTTTCTTAGTCAAACTCTAGTCTTACTTGATAGAAATCAGTCTCGTAGTAATTAAAACAAAGATCAAATAATTAAACATGTGTTTTTTTGCGTTTATCCCATCGCTTACTTACACACATTAAACTATTCGTTAGCTTGACATGTTGATATGAGTAAAAAAAAAATTGTTGTCTTACTTCGTTATTAAAATTTTACAGTCTTGGGAAGCTAGAACCTTAGTAGTTCCACGGTTCTGTTTCTGTTCATAATAGTTCCACATCAATTCTTTCATTAACTTTACGGTGAAAAAGTAACGTTCCAAGAATAGAATGTGCCCATGAACTAACAATATGGTCAAATGCAAAACAGGGGACTCTTCTAATTTGAAACCATCATCCTGTGAAAAAATTGTGGTTCCTTTGTATACTTTCTTGTCATGAATACGTTTATTTGGATTGGCCAAAACGAATGCTTTGAGTCCAAGGGGATCGGGTTAGTTTGGGCAGTATTGTTTGATACCACATTGACCTGAAAATGGTATCATCATTTCATCATCACGTTCTGATTCACGTTAAGCATGAGATCCTGGTCAAACACAATTAAACAAAGGTCTTATGTTCCATATTTTGTTTGTTGCACGTTGAATCTGTGAGATACCAGATTTTCAGCCGTGTTCTCGGCGAAAAATATCTTTCACGAGTCATGTTACTATCGGAAGTCGCCAAGCTTTTTCCCAGAAAATTTTGGTTTTCTGGTTACCAATACTGGTTATGACCAGATTAATGCTAATAAATTTCTTCAACTCCATAATTATTTATTTATTTTATTTATTTATTTATTTCTTAACTTAAATATTTACATTTCAGTTCCAATGTGCTCTTAAACCACAGAGGTTTTACTGGACACAAGATATTCGTGGTTGTTTTAATGTACAAAGTAGGTATTAGGTAAGTACACATTGGTCAGGCTTATTCTCTAAGCACGGCTCAGAACAAATTTCTCCCAACCGTTTGGGTGCACACCGTAACTAACCCACCTAATTATTTTATGTCCTGTGCATTACATTGATCTAATCATATGAACTATATGATGATCATCTAAGTGTTGAGTAGGTGTAGTTATGATGGGATAGGATTAAGATACTTATTGCAGTTATGGACCTCCACTGTGTAAAGGCAGTAAGTACGATGTATAGGTGTTTTGATCTAGGTAACAGGCGGTGGGTCGTGAAGCCAGTGCGCGTTTGTCTCGCTCTCACGCCTGTTTGGTTGGGTCGGTATTAGCACTGCTGACTGACAGGTTGTGGCTTTGATCAAGAAATGGGCACTTCCTATGTGATACTTGTGTTATGGTTACATATTAGCTATTATCTTGTTATTGTAGTAATTTTCTAAATATTATGTATCATATTATGCATTTAATTTAGTAGGTAGTAATTTTTTATTTTGTGTTTTATGCTAGTGATTGTTATTGTTTCTTTTAGGCTGAGAGGTAGTTCATTTATTAGCCGTGGTATTATGTATTTATCCGTTCTTCGACCATAAGTGTTATTGAATCCGGTTGTTGTCATTTCTTTGTTTGTGACTTTTCTTGTGCCTATTTTGTGTTCCACAGGTCGAAGGATGTCACTCCTATTGTATTGTTCTACGAGTAATAATAATAATTGAAAGCCCAAGATTCTAATAACTCTTCATCATTTCTGTCTCAATTGTTGCTGCTACATTTTTTTCAATATGCTGTCATCTACGTAGTCCTCGAAATACTCAAACATTTCGAGACTACCAGGATATCTTTGGAGGTAATTGGGTGAGTGCAAGTTACGTATATATGGACAAAATGTCCCCGTCTAAGTGATGCATGCAGAAGGTATTTAATTGCCTGATGCAGTGTAAGGGCCCCCAAGCTAAAGTCTGAGCCGCCGCTAACAGTAGCTATGATCGTCTATTCTATCTATCCCAAAAAGAGAGGACCCGATTCAGCTGTAAGATTTGTAAGTAAGAATGATAAGTCTGAGTTTCTCGTTCGTCGAGAAGTCCGTTAGGCGTACAATAGTCGAACGAAGCTTGGTTCGGGAAGTTGCAGTTTCAAGTTAGACAGAGAAAGCATATATGTCCGCGAGCCGGTAATTCGCATCAGTCAGCGGTGTATTGCGCTAAAACGATCGTTGTTATATTTTATGTGATGGCACCATCTGGTTTTTGTATATATGAGCGCTTTGGAACATCTTTTGTTTTAGTTTAGTTTTAGTTTTAGTGATCGATCACAGTTTTAGTATAGATATCCGTCGTAGTTTTACGACGTGAGTACTCAATGATATTTCATGTGCTCGCTAGTAGCGGCTTGTGGTGGTTCCAATTATATATTCGGTTCACGGCAATAACGATCCGAAAAGACCGGTTTACACAATTGCGATTTGAGTTCCGAAATGGGTTCTGAACTAGCGGTTACCTCAAAAGGTCCGTAACGTTTTGAAACCTTCAACTCTGCGCAATTTGAGCTGGATGTTATCGAAACGCAAGCATTATTGTTTTAGGATATCTAACCCACACCATAGCGAAGTGCATAATTCGATAAATACCGAACTATGAATTCCACTAGCCGCAGCACGTCCTGGGCTGAGCCAAATCATATATACCGACTCAACTTACACATTAGATATCCATCGAAATTTACATTTAATTTAAAAATGCAACTTGAATCCAATCTGACCCAAGGCAATGCAAAACACCTACCCGGACCTAAACAATGAACTTTAGACTGTAAATTGATCTCTTCGCGCGTCCCCGACAACACTCAAATGTCAAAATATCAACAGTATATGTTAACTGTGTTGACACCGGTTTAACTTTGTTCTGAATTTGTTATTTCCATCCGCGGAACCTCATCGATCAAACAGTCTCCCTATGCCCTGACAACCTAGGTTTAGCCGCAACTAAACTCCTGTCTAGCCTAGTCTAAAAACCTAGTGTTATACCACGTCCATTATCGACACCACTCGAAAATGGTTGAGTTTGATTTGAATGTGCTTGAATGTTTAACGACTGTGTGTGTGGGAATTTCAAAGCTCGCTATTCGAAAGGAAATGAGGAGAGGATTAGCCCGCGAATATCCTAAGAGCCAATCCAGGAACCCTATGGTGAAGGAAAAAGGAATTTAGGGTCGCTCCAAGCCCAGACTCAGACTCAGATACATTGACTTAAAAGTTCTTTCCTAACGACCCAAGGATAGTTTTGGAATTAGGGGTAGGTTGATATAAAGGTAGGAACCGAGGTATATCTCGGCGCTTCAGACACTCACGAAAACCCACTGAAACTTCGCAATCACCAATTCGTATAGTTCTGACGCGTAACACGGCAGACAAAACTTTTTAGAACTCGTGAGGCGACTGCCACAGTAGCTAGACGCTGAGACTGAATGCTCTCCCTTCCCCCACAATGGTATTTATACGCCCCACATGCGTCCTTTGCGAATACGCTCTGCCCAAGCGAAGCTTCTTATCACTAACTACACAGGGTCTAATTTCAACCATGCCATGCAGATCCGCCGTTCTACAAATTGTGTGTACGCATATTCACTGTGATCAACCGTAGGTGATCACTCAAATCATTTGGTACTGCCGATACACAGAATCTGTTGATCGCTGACCAATAAAAGCTTGTTGCGATTAATTAAGCATTACCCGACCACTAGGTGCGCGTAGCAAAAGACCTACCAGAATGATATTCAATCCAGAGGTGTCAAACCCTCCATCTCATACCTCAATCGCAATTGTATATTTGCAATCTACATAATAGCTTTCTCCGTTCCGTAATAACCTTTCATTATTTAGTTATTCATAATTTTATTCAACGCGCAGCCAAATCGGCTCTCATCTCTACACATCTCGCAGGAATGCGACAAAAAAACTTGGCCTGAAAACTTCCACGAATCAACCCACGCATCGGCTCTGTTTTTTTTTGCTAACTTTGCCAGTAAGCTATGCAAAACCCTCAAACGTTATCTGAACCGATTCTCGTATTCAAAACAGCGCGGCGTTGGGCTAGCCCTCTATCACGCAGAATGAAGTATCTAATGTACCGACTCTCGTGTACCATTACAGCCCCCTCCCAGACCTTGAGACACTGTTTATCTCAGTTAACATGGCGCAAGGATCTCATTACCACTATGCTACCCATACTTTGTACATATCTACTCTATATGTTCGGACATCTCAAATCATGTACACCGACCGATGAATCTGTCAATTATGTATATAATATTTACACAACTCGATTGAGTTCTCCCTGTCTTTTCTTATTTATCTATCTTACTATACAACCTCGCTTACCCGCAATTTATCCTAATTCGTATTACTATATATATATACAAATTGTTTTTTTTTTTCCTTTTTTTTTTGTTTTTGTTTCCAAACCATGCAAGATCCTTAAATCTACAAAGTAGTTACTCAAATTTACAGCTTACAGCTTAATTATATAACCTTTATACACTATCTTATTTATCTACGCCCTTATTCGTCCTCACATAATACCTGGCTATATTTATAGTATTGAAGTTACCCAATATCTCATTTGAACCCGGATCTACTAACGTATAACAGTTAGGATACACCACTGCCGAAATAACATAAGGCCCTTTATACAACAACGAAAATTTCCGCATGATTTTATGTTCTTTATTTGAACGCACAAAAGTTTTAAGTTTCACATAATCACCTATACGATAGACCTCTAACTTACGCCGTTTGTCCGCCTGTCGCTTACGTCGTTCACTAGAACTTTTAGAGTTTTCTATCGCTACATTTCGCACCTGTTCCGTATTCCGCACACTATGGCCTAATAACCATTCATCGCCTAATTCCTTGTCAATAGTTAACGGTTCCCGCCTACCAAACGCTAACTCATTAGGCGCAAAGCCTGTGCTTGTGTGTTCGATATTATTATAGCAATTTTGAATGTCCGGTAACACGTCTACCCAACTACGATTACTTCCGCCGCAATAAGTCCTAATCAGCCGACCTAGCTCGCGATTCACTCTTTCTACGCTATTAGAATTTGGACAATACACCGACGTATGAGTGACTCGAATCCCTAGCTGTTTGAGTCCAAATTCCCAAACTTTCGATATGAACTGTGGTCCTGAGTCCGTAATTATAGTTTCGATAGGTACTTCCCTATGAAATCTCTTTGTACAAGCGAGCACGCTCCTACCTGTCGCTTTTCGCATTGGATATAATTTTATTACTTTACTGTACACGTCTTGAATCACATATATATATTGATATCCGAATTTACCTACGGGCAATGGCCCATAAAGGTCCGAGAAAACTTTCTCACCCAACCTTTCCGCCAACACCGGTGTACAAGGACCAACGGTATTGTTAGTACTTGGTTTGACCTTTTGACATATGTCACAACTTCTTATCACCGCGCTAATCACCCTACTCATATGAAGAAAATAATATCTGTCCTTCATCAGTGCTAATATTTTATATCTGCCGTAGTGACCTATTTCTTCATGTATGTGTAAAATTAGTTCCTCCTGTAGTGATTTCGGAATTACTAGCAACTGTACGTTCCGCTTCGGCACGTGAAAATATAACGTATCACCTACTAGCTTATAATTTTCAAAACCTCTTGTCCCCGTATCTACTACATTACGTCTGATACAACCGCTAATTCGATTTAACCGCTCATCTTCGCTTTGTAATCTCGCAATGTCCCGTAAACTCGAAATAACACTTGCGGTATTCGATGCCTGAAACCAGAATATTCCCGGCTGAACATTTATACTGTCATTCATACCTCCAGGTCCCGCCATTTGCCTGCTTAGCGTGTCGGCAATTTGATTATCAGTCCCTCGCACAAATTCTATGTCGTAATCGAATTGCTCTAAAAACATAATCCACCTCGTTACGCGTGCACCCAATAAAGTCCACGACTTAATGAACGTCAAACTTTTATGATCAGTTCTAATAATAACCTTTTCTCCCCGCAAGTATATCTCAAATCGCTTTAAAGTGTATATAACTGCATACATTTCCTGTTCACTGACCGACCATCTAGTCTGGGCACCCTTGAATGCCTGCGAACAGAACCCTATAATTAGTTCCTGGCCCGATTCATCTAACTGATAAACATAGCCCCCAATTCCTATAGCGCTGGCGTCACATTGAACATAATATGTTTTTCCCGCCAATGGCTGACTCAAAATTATACTTTCTGAGAATTGATTTTTTATCTCGTCAAAAGCACTTTGCATCTGCGCACTCCAGACGAACTTGACTCCAGACCGCAATAAATTGTACAAGGGCCGTGTCAACGTTCCAAAATTTTTTATAAACCTCCGAAAGTAATTTATGAACCCCAAAAACGCCCTCAATTGCCTGACAGTTCTGGGTGACGGATATAATTTAAGTGTTTCAATTTTGTCCGGGTCCATCTGCAAACCTTGTGTAGACAAAATGTGCCCCAATAACTTGACCTTTTTTTGTGCGAATTCGCATTTTTTTAGTTTGCACGTGAAGCCCGCGTCTTTCAATTTACTCAGAACCGTGTCCACTTGAGACAAATGCTGTTCGAAGTCACCCTCAGTTAAAATTGCCAAATCGTCAACAAAATTTAAACAATATGACCTAACCTCTGGCCCTAGAATTAAGTCCATCGCCCTCGAAAATGAACCCACACTGGTTTTCAACCCCTGAGGCAAAACGTTGTAAACATAACTTCTGCCTTGATATACAAAACCCGTGTATCGTTTAGATTCGTCTGATAATGGTATAGAAAAATACGCATCTTTGATATCAATAACTCCTATGTAATTTATCCGGCGCCCGGATTGCAATATCTCACTCATTAAAGGTGTGGTTTCAACCTCCCCGACCATTCCTGTGTTTAATTGTCGTGCATCTAGCAAAATACGGACCTCTCCCGTTTTCTTTAATGTACAAGTCAATGGACTGCTGAAATCCGTAGATTGCCTGCTAATAATACCTATAAATTCCATTTCTTCCAAACGTTTTGTTACTTTATCGCGATATGCGAACGGTATGGGATAGCTTCGTTTTACGAAAGGCGTTTCATCTCTCATTTTTATCTCATGTATATATTTATTTGTCCGACCTATCCTATCGCTAAACAACTCTGCATGTTTATTTAACACCGGCAATAACTTTGTTTTGTGTTCTACAGGTATTGATGAATTATTCACATATTCCTCTATCATATTTCTACTGGTATCTTGGTTCTGTACTTCCATTGTACAACAGCAAAAATCCTGATTAGGGCCAGTACCTAATGGTATTTCACACATCCGCCCGGCGCTTCGTATAATTAGCCTCTTATTACCCTCACACATTAAACTGGCTCGCGTCTGTTGTATAAAATCAAACCCCAAAATTAAATCTTTAGGCACCCTTGTTAATACTAGCATTGGAGTATCGATAACGCATTCACCTATTGTTAATGGTAACGTTACCAATTTATCAACCTTTTCCTTACTGACTCCAAACGCACCTGTGATTCTCAAACTTGGAATCGGTACTTCCGTCGGTTTTCCCAATTGTCTGCACACCTCTTCATACACTCTCCGACTCATTACACTGATTTCGCTCCCCGAATCAATCAAACTCCTTACAACAATATTCCCAATACGCACATCTATCTCAGGTAATGTCAAAGTACTACATAACTCGCGCCCACACTCAGTCGAATCGTCGTCTCTGAATATCGTATGTAAACGTCTGTCATTTCGATCTCTACAATTCGATCTAGATTTTTCCTCTAAACACACGGCATATCCGTGCGCTTTATGCGCTAATAATTGAATAAATTCATTCACACCCACGTCCGAATCCAAATTACACAAATCATACAGTCTATGCTTTTTTCCAATTCGATCGGCTGTCCACCCGAACCGTAATAAATATCTGAGCGCGAACGACCCGCGCGAGTCCACTAGTTTTTTGAATTCTGACTTATCGCATTATTCCTGTCACTTGAACTTTGCCCTGCCTCTGTATCTCCTGAACTATCATTGCCCCTCTGAAACTTTATTGCCTTGAAGCTAGGCTGAGGCTGTCTGCCTCTACCGCGAAAATAACCGCGACCACGCGTCCCAAATTCGTTTCGCCCCTTCGTTACCGCGTTATAATTATTACTACGACTTATCGCGTTATAACGTAACGTATTTACCCGCATAGCTCGATATCGCCCACGCATGTAGCTATCCCGCCTCACGTTATTCGTATTCATAGGTTCCGAATCATGTATCGCACTTAATCCCCCACCGACATTCCGTTCTAAATGCCGAAGGAATTCGACCGCATCACGTATAGACATAGTCTCCTTTCTAGCAAAAAACGCTACCTGAATATCACGCGGCAACTGTCTGAAAATCGTGTTGATTTTCTCCGTATCAGTAAACGGTATCGTAAGCTCATATATGCTATTCAATTGAGAGGCAAAGAACTCTTCCATACTTTGTCCTTTCTTAGAATCAAACTTCGCAGTTAGGAATCTCTGCTTAATTAATTCCTGTTCATTATCACCCCAGAATACCTCTCTGAAATCTTTTTCAAAATCCGAATAGGTTCGCCATGAGTCTCTGTATATGCTCATTCGAACTTTTGCAATTCCTACCAAACTATCCGTTGCCCATATCAAAGCCCTAGAACCATCTCCCGAGACTTTAATATATGCCTTTAAATCTCTTAAGAAAATCATCGGATTTTCCGAACTTCGCCCATCGAATGTCGGCAACTTCTGTGTCATTTTTACAATGCATGATTGACGTTTTTCTACCGATTGTTCAAACGTCTCTAGTTCCTGTCTGTCAGTCTGTCTGTCCGAAGTCCTACTAGCATTGCTCGTGCTGGAACCCCGTTCCAAACTGTCTAATCTATTCACTATTTCAGATAACAATTGCGTCACCTGCCCTGACGCCATTTCACTTGTGTGTGAAAGTGAATTATGTGCTACCCGACTATCGTTTTTCCTACGCCGGCCGGCCATTATTCCTATTAAACCGCCGTAGCTCGTACAAAGAATTGTGAAAACAATGCCCCTTTTTGCTTATTTCTTATTTACAAACTGAACTGTTTAAAATCGTTTCTACGTTGTGTTATTTTTAAAAGTAACGCGTTAGACCTTGATTCTTTTAGAATATCTAGGTATATCTAGGTATCAGACTATCTAGGATATCCTGGTCACGGCACCAAAAATCTGTAAGGGCCCCCAAGCTAAAGTCTGAGCCGCCGCTAACAGTAGCTATGATCGTCTATTCTATCTATCCCAAAAAGAGAGGACCCGATTCAGCTGTAAGATTTGTAAGTAAGAATGATAAGTCTGAGTTTCTCGTTCGTCGAGAAGTCCGTTAGGCGTACAATAGTCGAACGAAGCTTGGTTCGGGAAGTTGCAGTTTCAAGTTAGACAGAGAAAGCATATATGTCCGCGAGCCGGTAATTCGCATCAGTCAGCGGTGTATTGCGCTAAAACGATCGTTGTTATATTTTATGTGATGGCACCATCTGGTTTTTGTATATATGAGCGCTTTGGAACATCTTTTGTTTTAGTTTAGTTTTAGTTTTAGTGATCGATCACAGTTTTAGTATAGATATCCGTCGTAGTTTTACGACGTGAGTACTCAATGATATTTCATGTGCTCGCTAGTAGCGGCTTGTGGTGGTTCCAATTATATATTCGGTTCACGGCAATAACGATCCGAAAAGACCGGTTTACACAATTGCGATTTGAGTTCCGAAATGGGTTCTGAACTAGCGGTTACCTCAAAAGGTCCGTAACGTTTTGAAACCTTCAACTCTGCGCAATTTGAGCTGGATGTTATCGAAACGCAAGCATTATTGTTTTAGGATATCTAACCCACACCATAGCGAAGTGCATAATTCGATAAATACCGAACTATGAATTCCACTAGCCGCAGCACGTCCTGGGCTGAGCCAAATCATATATACCGACTCAACTTACACATTAGATATCCATCGAAATTTACATTTAATTTAAAAATGCAACTTGAATCCAATCTGACCCAAGGCAATGCAAAACACCTACCCGGACCTAAACAATGAACTTTAGACTGTAAATTGATCTCTTCGCGCGTCCCCGACAACACTCAAATGTCAAAATATCAACAGTATATGTTAACTGTGTTGACACCGGTTTAACTTTGTTCTGAATTTGTTATTTCCATCCGCGGAACCTCATCGATCAAACAGTCTCCCTATGCCCTGACAACCTAGGTTTAGCCGCAACTAAACTCCTGTCTAGCCTAGTCTAAAAACCTAGTGTTATACCACGTCCATTATCGACACCACTCGAAAATGGTTGAGTTTGATTTGAATGTGCTTGAATGTTTAACGACTGTGTGTGTGGGAATTTCAAAGCTCGCTATTCGAAAGGAAATGAGGAGAGGATTAGCCCGCGAATATCCTAAGAGCCAATCCAGGAACCCTATGGTGAAGGAAAAAGGAATTTAGGGTCGCTCCAAGCCCAGACTCAGACTCAGATACATTGACTTAAAAGTTCTTTCCTAACGACCCAAGGATAGTTTTGGAATTAGGGGTAGGTTGATATAAAGGTAGGAACCGAGGTATATCTCGGCGCTTCAGACACTCACGAAAACCCACTGAAACTTCGCAATCACCAATTCGTATAGTTCTGACGCGTAACACGGCAGACAAAACTTTTTAGAACTCGTGAGGCGACTGCCACAGTAGCTAGACGCTGAGACTGAATGCTCTCCCTTCCCCCACAATGGTATTTATACGCCCCACATGCGTCCTTTGCGAATACGCTCTGCCCAAGCGAAGCTTCTTATCACTAACTACACAGGGTCTAATTTCAACCATGCCATGCAGATCCGCCGTTCTACAAATTGTGTGTACGCATATTCACTGTGATCAACCGTAGGTGATCACTCAAATCATTTGGTACTGCCGATACACAGAATCTGTTGATCGCTGACCAATAAAAGCTTGTTGCGATTAATTAAGCATTACCCGACCACTAGGTGCGCGTAGCAAAAGACCTACCAGAATGATATTCAATCCAGAGGTGTCAAACCCTCCATCTCATACCTCAATCGCAATTGTATATTTGCAATCTACATAATAGCTTTCTCCGTTCCGTAATAACCTTTCATTATTTAGTTATTCATAATTTTATTCAACGCGCAGCCAAATCGGCTCTCATCTCTACACATCTCGCAGGAATGCGACAAAAAAACTTGGCCTGAAAACTTCCACGAATCAACCCACGCATCGGCTCTGTTTTTTTTTGCTAACTTTGCCAGTAAGCTATGCAAAACCCTCAAACGTTATCTGAACCGATTCTCGTATTCAAAACAGCGCGGCGTTGGGCTAGCCCTCTATCACGCAGAATGAAGTATCTAATGTACCGACTCTCGTGTACCATTACAGCAGCACCTCATCCGCGTTCTCGTACTGAGTGTCCGCTACTCTTTCTGGCGGTATCATACGGTAGTCCACGTATTCTGGCTCATCCCTGAATCAATGAAGATGAAGGTAACATTGCTGGTGATGATGACAGTGCCGGTGTTGATGGTGGTTGGTCGTAGGTTGCATTACATTCAAAGACTGATTCTTCTGAATCGGAGCTATGACGCTGATCAGCGCGTTTTTGGGGTGGCTCATATAATTCATCATCATTGGAAGCACTTTAATCATTCTCGCTATTATTAAAGTCCTCAAGAATCGCATCTTCATGTTAAACTTAAACTAGAAAAGGCGCCATATTTAAGATCGAAAGTCCTAAAATAAGAACACCAAAAAATCTCCCTTCGGGGGCAACTCGGCCCTCACACCGCTCAGCCCGCGGGCTCAGTTGACCAATACTGTTTATATTGGGGGCGACTCGGGCGACTGGGTCAACTCAGCCCGCCGCGGGCTCAATTAACCACTGTCTATCGTTAAAGGGAACTCAGCCCGCGGGCTCAATCGATCAAAGTCTATCGCCATAGGATCGACTCGGCCCATTTTGTTTTAAGCTAAAGGTTTTATCTCAGAAGAGGTTTTATTTATTTTTCTCATCTGATTAATATTAACGTCGATTAATGACAGAATTAATGAAATAGTAATGGATCCAGAAAACAATAAAAAAAGTTTATGTATCGAACATTTAAGATTCTAGATTCATATGTAACGTGTTGTTCGTTGACTAATACAGGAACTCACGAAGAAGGAGTTATTATTTTATTTGAATTAAGATGAATTATTATTGTTAAGTTTGTCAGATTTATTAACTAATACATATCCATTACCATAGTTTTCGTGTAATGAAGTAGAATATTCCAAGCCCCTTCTCACTGCCTTCCTGTACTTTCCTGAACATATTTCGCCTTAATGGTACATAAGTCGGCCAAATCCAATCGGGCTGAGTAGACCATACAGCGGTAAACTGTTGTCGACTGAGCCCGCGGGCTGAGAAGACCCCTTGGAAAATTAATGAGCCGAGTCACCACCGAAAAAATAAAAGTGGTCATCTGAGCCCGCGGGCTGAGCGGCGTGTGGGCCGAGTTGCCGCCGAAGGGAAAAATCTGATCTTACCATGTAGGGACCTGATGTCATAAATTCAGGACATTGATGAAATTTGGACACTAAAGTTAGGTTAAGGGAGTAAAGCAATGAAATAATTACTGTACCGTTGTCTGTAATTCTATTACAAACATACAAAATTTGATAGTTCTAAAAAAATCAATGATTATAATGAATTAACTTGCCTCACCGAGTCGCTCCACGTTGTTGCGACGCCATTTTTAGTTTGACATAAGTGACAGGGACTAGCAGAGTACAGAATTATTTTTTATACTCATTTACCTTGAGAACGTTTCGTATCAAGCGATAATGTTTAGTCATAGGCCATGTACGACTTATAGTAGTTGATGCCGTCGTGTGATGGAGACCCCACCAGTACATTTATATGTGTAGTAAGCATTGCGGCGTGAATAAGAAAACATGGGAAAATAATTCAATATTTACGATGCAGGCTGTCATGGTTATGTTAATTTGATTTTATGAATATAAGTTGTTAGCACAACAAACTATGTTAAGAGCATCGAAGATTACAGCGTGAATGAAACTTGGAAGAAATGCAAAGTGCAAACCAGACTTTTTGTTGAAATGATTTATAAAAAACGGCCAAGTGCGATTCGGTCTCGCGCACCGTGGGTTCTGAACAATTGGCAAAATTTTTGATTGACTACAAATTTACGACTTCCGGATGTTTTCTTTACTTGTGGTAAACTTTCTTCTTGCCAAATTTCATGATTACCGGGAATTACCCTGTAGGTTATAAATCCGCAAAATCAGTAAAAGTTTGACGTAAATGGCGGGGCGGTATCTATTATTTTGATTTATTCATATCTTCAAAATACCACAGACCTGAGTAATGATGAGAAGTACCTTAGTTTTTGATTCCAGTGCAAGTATCAAGCAAACACAACATATTTGCGGCACAAACGGCCGTATCTTTTTTTTGTTTTGACCTTGTTTTTTTTTAAAAGGGGCCTTACGCCTGCGTAATTTATATTAATTTCAACTTCGTCCACGTGTTCCTGAAAAAAGGAAATCAATGGATAAACAGACGGTCGGACACGACGGAGGGACGGAAAACAAAGTGCTAGACAACAATCCTATAAACCCTTATATCCTCATATTTTAAATCAATGGATAGACAGACGGTCGGACACGACGGAGAGACGGAAAACAAAGTGCTAGACAACAATCCTATAAACCCTTATATCCTCATATTTTATATTTAACCGAACCCTAAAACCGATGCGATGCGCTGCAAAACGTCTCTTTATTTAGTAATTCAAGAGAAGAAGCTTAAGTAATTCAATTAACTTGTATTAAAATTTGCACAAATTAAAGTAAATGCTGACATTTAAACACGCAAGGTTAGCAGTATCATAAGTAGGTCTCGCGTTTAAATCCCTGTAGGTCTTATTAGACTGAAATTCATATTTCAGTTGAAACGATAAATGTACAGGAGTTGAAATGTGAAATTATGTGACGGGCAGAGCTGCAGAGAAATAGTTAAATATGTTTTAATAAGCTGTTCTTGCATGGGTTTAATAGAGTTGTATAAAGTACATCTCATTATAGATCTAATTCACGGCTTTCGTTGATAGTGAAGGGTGCAACAAAATGCAAAAGGAAATGTAATTGAAATGAAACAAAAATAAGAACGTGCCGCGTTTATTTATGTTAGGCAATGAAAATTTTATGAAAACTTTCGCCTTATTTCAGGCTTTAAGCCCATGTTATATCACGCCATAAACTGTTTGAATTTTTGATATCCGTACGTTTGCCTGTGTGCAATTAGAATTATGAAGGTTTCACGATGTTTTTCATTATCATTTGAATATCCATATAATCTTCATACATCGCCTCCGAACGGGTAAAATCCACACTACCCATAATGTTTACATTAAACACAATGATAAATACGCAAAATATGCTTAGTGTCTACAGGGCACAAAGTAAACCTTGTCTTCTACGTCCGACTTTTATCTCTATTAGGAGATCTAGCAGTATTAGCCGTCAATCAGAGACGGAAACAAGCGCCCCAGTATGGTGTCCGTGTATGTAGCTAGATTTACGGTGCAGATAATCCCTAGCGACTTGGCCCACAGATTATGGTATCATCAACGTTTTTGGCTACTTCCCCACTTATCCAACTACTGCTTGACCGCCGAAAACTCGACCCTCGCGATGGTCCGCAGGAGCCTTGTGTCCGCTACACATAAGATAATTTTCGCGTAACGGCGGTTGAGAATACGGCGGTCAAGCTAAAGACACCAGTCAGGTATTTTCCGTCTCATGCCACAATACTGAATCAAAACCTGCTTCAAGGCATTTTTGACATGAGACGGAAGATACTTGACAGGCGTCTGGTTGGCTACTTTATTTTTACTATATGTATGTATTAATATACTATGCGATTGTGTCAGATTGAGCGGAGCTAGAGCAAAATTGGAACAAATGGAAATCTTTAATGAGAGTCCTATACCCCTGCTGATGGATAACAGGGTAAAAATACCCTCATTACAATGGAGTTTTCATAGGTTTTGCTGGCTATTATTACGGCAAAAGGTTAAAATTCGCGATACCTTCTTAAAAGTGTAAACTATATTGAGAATACTCAGCCACTCACGGGAAAAGGCTAATCGCAATTTCTGTTCAAGTTTGTGGCTACTAGTAAATAATGAAATGAATGATTGATCGCAGAATGCAAAAAATACAGTATCATCCAGATTATCATCTCGTCCTGGTACACATCAGAAGGGACTCCCAGTACAGATTCATATTGATTTCGATCTTGAACCATTTGCTCTAGCTCCACCCAATCCGCGCTCACAATGGCATATAGTATGATTGTATGTCTCAATTCTTCAATAACAATGATAAATACATACAAATTTATGTGCACTCTGTATCGTTTCACTTTTCCCATTCAGGGTGGCAGAGGCACAGAAGTATCCATGTTTTGCCAGTTATTCAATCCATTTTGCGTAACAGCTGGCTTATCGCCGCAGCTATTACGGCCTGAACTACTACTGCCATCTTAAATCTTATATCTATCTATATCCTTCTATCTATCTATATGTGTAAAAATTATTACCTAAATGCGTCGTTAAGCGCGAAACTCGCAAGCGGCCTGACTAATTTGGATGAAGTGTTTTGAAAACTGTACTATATATGAAGTTTTGAGAAGGTTCTACGGAGAAATTAAAATGAAATCGCTAAGGGAATAGGCGAAAAATCAAAGTATGTTTTACTTACTGTAGAAAGACAAGTAGAGGTATCTGGTTATGAATTGGATAGCCATATTATTGTTTGTGTGACCTCCGAGAGATGAAAAAGGCCATGTAAATTTTGAAATATTTGAGAAAATTATGGAGGAAGTCCTCATCAAACAGAAAAAAGTTAAATATGTGGCGATCTTAATGTAGATTTGCTTTTAGATACAACAATGAAACAACGAATTATAACTTTGTTAAAATCATTTCATTAATGTTATGTATTTCTAGAGCCGACTAGAATAACACTTACCAGCCAAAGTTGCTTCGATAACGTTTTTTGTGACTGTAAAAATGAAATTAACTGCTTACCCTCCGATCACAGCGGTCAAACAGTTTCACTCCCAATTGCTAGTAAAGATAAGACTGATATATTATTTTATAGGCCTGACTAGAGAAGTATATGAAAAACTTAGATATAAATTTGCTAGTGCCGGATTTTGATGAACAGAACCCGAACAAAATCTATTCTGACTTTTTCAACATTATTCAAAAAGAATGCGATAAAGTTTTTAAATTAAAGAAAGTCAGTGCCAACAATGGTTAATCTAAATTTAATGGCTGGGTAGCATTTGGAATCCGTAAAAAAAGAGATCTTGTATGACCTTTATGAACAAAAAACCTATAACTTTGATAGAAAATTTCATGACTATGTTAAAACATATACCAAAACTTTCAAGTACTGTTTGTAGAATTGCAAAAACTTTACACATTAATAGAAACATACAAAATTCAAATAATAGTGAAACTGGCAAAGTAATACCAAGGTACAATGATTTCTGCTTAAAGATAGATGATGATGTTGTTAAATCCAACGCTTTGGTAGCTCGAGCTTTTGAAACATTCTTCACCAATGTATCCTTACTCACAACAGAGTGTCTAAATTTATCTCCATATGCGGCAGAGACTTTGTTAAAAAACAGCACTATCATGTATATCCCCAGGATATTGTCAAAACATATAGATTACTTAATTAAAAAAAATCTGAAGACCTGTGAGTATATCAGTCATTGGTTCTATAATACTTATTATAGCTCCACAGTTACCTTATATATTTAATAAATCTGTTGACGATGGAGCTTTCCCAGACCTCATGAAACACAGTAAACTGATACCTCTGTTCAACTCGGGAGACAAGGGTGATTATTTAAATTTCAGACCAATATCTGTTCTTCCAGCACTAAGTAAAATTTTTGAAAAGATTATTCTTAATCAAATGCTCTCACACTTCAACCGTACAAAACAACTCCACGCCAGACAATACGGTTTCACTAGGGGTAAATCGACTACGGATGCAGGTATTGCCCTTATATCTCATATTTATTCTGCATGGGAGGCCGCTGCTTTCGGTGTTTTTCGCGATCTGTCGAAGGCTTTGATTGTATTGATCATAACACGCTACTAATGAAATTAAATTATTACGGAGTTAGAAATAAAGTGTTACAACTACTAAGATCATACCTAAGCAATATAATTCAACAGGCAGAAGTCAACGATGTTAAATCTGATGGATTGGGAGTAAATATTGGCGATCCCCAAGGTTCCATATAAGGCCCTTTTTATTCCTGGTGTATATTAACGATCTGCCTTTTATGGTGGAGAAATTGACTGGCATAGTGTTGTTTGCTGATGATACTTCACTGGTCTTCAAGATTGAAAGATATAAAAAAGATTTTGATTATGTGAATGAAGTTTTGTCTTTAACCCTGAATTGGTTCGCAGTTAAGAATGTATTGTTAAATGCTGGTAAACCCAAATGTATCAAATTCTTACTTCCATATATCAGGCAAGTTGAGACCAGTTTAGTGTTAGACAGCAGCATGTTAGATTAGTAAATGACATGAAAATTCTTGGAATAACCATTGATAGCAAATTGCAGTGGGGACCCCACATAGATAAATTAGCTGTTAAATTAAGTTTTGCGGCTCACGCTGTTGGGAACATCAGACAAAACACAGGTATGGCTACAGCTAGGCTAGTATATTTTAGTTACTTTCATAGTGTCATGTCCTTTGGTATCTTATTGTGGGGGAAAGAAGCGGATATTCAAACTATTTTTATTTTACAGAAAAGAGCTATTTGAGCAATTTATAATTTAAAACGCACAGACTCCTTAAGAGAGCTTTTTAAAGAAATTGACATACTAACTGTAGGTAGTCAATTTATTTTAGAAAATATAATGTATTTACGCAAGAAATTTACAACATTTTCCAAACTTAGCGATAGCTGTAATGTTAACATTATCTTAGGTTACTTGATGATTTATATCTTAGGTTACTTGCACAGACTACTTGCACCCCAGTTTAGACTCGCGAAGGTTAGCAATTCTTTCAAGGGTCAGTGCATTCTCTACTACAACAAGATAACTCTGGAGATCTTGAAAATGCCATTTGAGCAATTTAAAAACCATGTTAAAGCGACATTGTCGAAAAAGGGATATCACAATGTTCAAGATTATGTAAACGATGGGACTGTATGGGGTTAATCTGGCTTAACACATACCTTGCTGTTAATTATTTTGTAATTATTTATTCCTGCTTATTAATTATGATAATTCATATTATAATATTTGTATTAGTTAAGCACAAGCAATTTTTAAAAAAGATCTAAAAATCAATCTGTGGTAGTTTCTACGGCCTTGTTCTCCCACAGTATCCAATGTAGAGAAGTGGCAAAAAATGACGATTGCTAAGTATATGTAAATATCTACAGTAATAAAGACATTTGGAATTTTTGTTCATTTCATCCTTCTTTCAACATATAGCGTAGAGGGCGGACTGCCGCAATCCAATAGCTTATGACAAAACGGACTTTGGCTAAAAAATCAAAAAATTAGAGGCCGCGAGCCATGTCATGCATCACTAACATTTCCCAGTACCAACCAATGCGAAAACGAGTCTTGCGCACGCGTAATACAACGTCACCTCAGCTCTGAGAAAAGCAAGATTGATTTAAAATCCAGTTTGTATCTGTTATTGTACTATTATTTTCCTCAATCGTGGGGCATAACCGATGTCACGAGCCACTCGATCGGGTATAAATTTGCCTTCGGTGTGACTGGCGCTGCCGATGCTCCACTGGGATATGGTCCTTTGCCTTGGTCCCTTTGGTCCCTTTATATTTTGACCGCCTATAAATATGTGAGGATAAATGGGTTAAATGATCACAAAATCAATCAAATAAATCTATAATTAAAGATTCTATTCTAATTGGATTCTGACTCTCATTAAATTGCAAATAATCTAGCATTTAGCAAGCATCGGAAAAAAATCGCAACCTGCCATGACCTAGAAAATAGCCGTTACCACTAGCGGAAGGGTTATGCGTATAAAAAAAATGATTTCTCCATTATTTATAAAGAGTGTATCGGTAAAACCCCACAGCCAAAATCATCCAACAATACTCAACACACTCTATTCACTCTAGCAGCAAACGAAGTTTAATTCGGTACTCAGGTTTCGTTATCGAGAATCGCGTAAAACATTTTTAAACACAAACATTTATACATAGGCATATTGCTTCTGGCCCTAGCAGTGAGGGGTGGTTGGTATAGACGGATAGTGATACGAATCCGAAAAGCCCTTTTCACGGTAAGAGGCATGTATAGTGCTTTTATAAAACATATGCAATGAAATAAAAAAATACACCACTCAAAAAACAAATTCATGTTTAAACTTGAGTATATTTAAATATACTACTAAACTCTGGCCGCTAAGACAATGCGATCCTGACATCAGAGATGTCTAGATATGGGAGATTATTAACGTTATCGCTTAACGTTGCTAACTTTACTGACGTAACTTTTTACTTTTTATTGCACAAAATAATAAAAAATAAACCTTATTAAACGAACTCAACTAAAATCTATTAATTACATGTTTTCATTCCATTCAGGGGGGGACCTTCCCTTTAGTCTCAATTGTCGGAAACCAGGGGTTTTTTGTTATGAATTTTCAACAATCGCATTTTGAGGTTATTTTTACTATATGATTTTTACAAAAAGTCATTGTTTGTTGTATTGATGTTTGAAATCGCCTTAGCTCCGGCTACTACAGGGCTACGGCCATGCCCCCACACTACAGCACACCCACGCTCACCTCCGCAGCCTCGGAAGGCTAGTCTGCCCCCTACGCCTCGCTCGGTGCGCGGCAGTGCGCGGTCGCCTTCGCCCCTCCGTGCCTCCGGCTCATTAAAACCACTCTTGCGAGTAGCCACAAGACTGCCCAGGAAGGACTGCCCTAACCTAATAGTAGCCACAAGACTGCCTAGTAAAAGGTCAAGAGTATAGGGAGGAAAGCAAGTTCAAAAACACACCCAAAACATCGTCGTAAAGAAATTAAAAACAGGAAAGGGCACATTCACGTAAACGCTCGGGAAACGGAATGAATGACATTTGCAAATTGGCAGTAACTCGCATCACTTTACGTTCCATTTCACCCAACTTTACAATACGTTTTTGACATCTATCATGAAATGCGTATGGAACGAGTAAAAATTGCGTTCTATTTCAGGCAAACAAAATAATATGTTTTTTTAGGTATTATAAATCAAAAACAAGTTTACGTCAATTAGACTAGGATAAAAGGATCAAAAATATAGTTAACTATCCTCCTCAATCTAGTAATTAAAATCAGGTGTCCTTTTTCAAAACCCAACCCGGCTGCTCACACCAAGCGCCTGAGAGTCGCGCTCTTGTACTTGTTCGAGAGGCAATAAGGGTCCGCCATTTTGCTTTTCTCGCTCAAAGTAATGTTGCATCTTGATGATTAGCTCACGGATTTCACTTTTAGTTGTTTTTCCACGTTTCGGCATTGCTGTGCACCAAAAGCCCAAAACAAATCGAAGTCTAATTTGGAGCCAATGCCATAGTGATATCGAGTAGCAGGAACAGTCAGTTCAACGAAACCCAGGTCAACAACACGAAACAAAATCGTAATCCAATTTAGCGCCGATGTCAATATAAGTAGCAGGAACAGTTAATTAAACGAAAGCCGGGTCACAAAAAAAAGCAAATCGAGAAGCACTGAAGAACGTAGACTATGCGCACGAGACGAAAAATTTGTCTATCGTCTACATGATAGTTTTTTTTTAGAATAACAGCAACAACAACATCCGGTCCTTCGGTCTCGGCTTTTATTCCAGCTTGTCCATCAAAGGCTGCAATGCTGATCGCGCTGTGTAGGCCTTGAGCTGCGCTGTACTGTGCTGCGCTTTCGGGCACCAACAGTGCGACCAGCAACGCAGTCATTACAGACCGCGACAGTAATATATGTACTATTACTTTACTTTGTAACAGCGCGTAGTATGTATTTGAAATATAAATATTAAACATTGCAATAAACATCGGTTTCTTCATTGTTTAACATTGAAATCATTATCAAAAATAACATTTAATATATAATTGCCCACTTTTAGTCAGTTATTCTACACTAACCCCCGTGACCGGGGGCTAGCCTATCGTCGAAGCCATGGAGATTGAAGGTTTCCTCAGAATGCCTTTAAATAATTGAGTATCTCTGTGGCGAGCGAGAGGTCCCGGCTTCGAATCCCAGCTGGGAAGGAAGAAAGAAAAATAAAAACCTCAGGTCGTGGATGTTTATATGTGTGATGTCGCTGTTTCTGGTTCCCACTACACAGGGCATCTATCCAAGTGTGGGGCCAGAAGCAGCGTACGTGCCTTTCTGTATAATACTGTATGAATATATATGTTTATGTTAATCAGCTCTCAAAAAAAAAAACTTCGCGTGAAACAGTTTTCCCCCCACATTGACCAAGTGACCAACTTTCTTCGCCGGCCGCTAGTTACAAAAACAGCCAGTCACTGCGTATAATGACCGGGGCAGTAAATATTAACTGACCGTCAAAAGGCATGAATCCCCTGGAATGACTGATGACGTCGACAATCCATCATGGGATTCCGGACGTTTATGTAATGACCATTATGAGTTGATATATGGTATCATCATCATATAACTATTAATTATCTTAAAGCCGTACTTACCTATACATTCGCAGTAGTCAAATCAAGTTATTGACCTATGATGGAACACACACGTATTTTCATATACTGGTTTATTGAATACTGCATTTTCTGTGGCAGGGAGTTCGCCCATCGCCAAAGCTATGGATTAATGAAGGTTTCCTGGTAATGTTTTCTGTCAACTTTAGAACGTCGAACAACAATATCAATGATAAAATAGACGTTGATAGGTTGGAACGTTCTCTGAACACATGCGGGTGATCGGTTCGGTATTCTATTGTGATTGTGACTATTTCACCCGATTTCCAGAACAATGATAATATAATAATAATAATTCAATAATATTAACACAAAAGCACAAATAAAGATCACATCAAGTCGCTATTCAAATGAAAGTCATACGCGCTCAAAACTGCCACAAAACCCAACTACGTGTGACTTCCCGAACACTTTTAAACTGAATATCATTTCGCAAACTCAATTCTTCTTCGCTTCTGAACCCTCTTCGTATGCAGATAAGGTTTATTTTACCACGTCAAGGTGTCTGAATAAGTGTGCAGAGATTCCTGCGACCGGCATACTAACGAAGTCTGAACTGATTTCAATATCGAGCGCTATTATTCGATTGTAAATCGATATCATAGAGTTTTGCGGGTGATAGTTGTTCACGTATATATGAAATACTTGTACATCACCGCTTTATACCTTCATCCACTATAGTTATAGGCATCTTCTTTACTACGCCATGTGCTGAGCCTCCCGTGTCCTGACTGCAAGAAGAAGAAAAAACTCCGCATTGAGATGTTGACGTGTTTGTGACGCCGCTGTTTCAGTTGCCCATAACACAGGGTACCCTAGTGTGGGGCCAGAGGCAATGTATGTGCCTGTGTGTACATCTTGTGTTCTGTTATGTCCATCAGGCTGGTGCAGTGGTGTTCTCCCAAACTCGCGATTTATTCCGGTTCCCCTCCTGCCTTTCTGGGGATTGTGGCGTTTTACACCTTTAGAGCGTATGCAAATCAACATAACGAGGTATACTGTAAATATTTTTAACTGTGTTTTTGATCTGACAAAGGCTTCTCTAGGCACAGTCTGCAATATCGTGCGCATCGCTCTCCGATTCATGAATTCTGAATCGAATAAAATGCGACCGCGGATGGGATGCATTAAAATATCGCACCTATTCCACTTCTGAAACTTACGAGAAATGCAGACACAGTTTTGAGTTCCGTGTGTGGTAATGTATTGTCAGAAGAATCTACTAAGTTATGCTTATGTTATGCCTTATGGCCTGTTTCACAAGTTATGGATAAATCCTACGTGGCGGCTAAATATTTAATTTTTCGTGAAATCACGATTTATTTATTTAACCTAGTCATGGTTGTTTATCTATCTAAGTATTAATATTTATCTACATAGTCAGGTCATAAGTTCTGTCACATGTGCAATATGAAATAATTTAGACATGTTTATTATTTATGTAAACATTTATATAGCAAAATGAACTTAATAAAACATAGATTCTTATGGTTATAAAGTTTATTCAAAATGACCCCCGCGATTTTGAATACCGGCCTTTATTCTGCGCGGCCAGTCGTCTATCGCATCACGAACGAGGTCCATGTCAATATCGGCGGCTGCCTTAATCAAGGATGCCTTGAGTGACTCCAAATCAGGATGAGGCTTTGAGCAGGCCTTTTCCTCCAAGTGTTGCCATATCTTGTAATCTAACGGACTCAAATCTGGACTGGAGGAGGGCCAGTCTTCGTGCCGGATGAAGTGGATTTCACGCGCCGCCAGCCAGTCTTGTGTGCTTTTCGCTCTATAAGCTGGCGCAGAATCTTGTTGGAATACCCAGTGCCTGTTATTAAACATGGTATGAGAAACAGGTTCCACAAGGTTCTTGAGGACTGAAGTTTGATACACAACTGCATTCGTTTTTACGCCTTTCTCACAAAAATGTATCTCAGTTAAGCCCCAATAAGAGACTCCCAACCAAACCATGATGGAAAATGACCTCGTTGGACACGCGGAATACGGTTGCTCGCTTCTTCACTGCTGTGTGCGTACACCTTATCATTTTGTTTGTTGTAGCTCTCTTCCACGGTGAAAATTTTTTCATCCGAAAAAATAATTTTCCGATGCTTTTTTCCCTCGTACCGCTTCAACAAAGCGCGGCATCTCTTCAGTCTCAGGTCCATTAAACGAGCGTCCAAACGATGTCCTGTTTTTCTTTGATATGCCCTAAGCCCTAAGTCTTCATTTAACACCCTTTTCACCGTGGTCCTGCTTAACCCCATCTGAAGGGCCAACAGTTTCTGCTTACGTATGGGATTTCTTTGAATTCGCGCCTTCACAGCTTTTATTACTGCTGGAGTCCTAACAGAGCGAGGGCGACCACTTCTTGACCTATCATCTACACTAGAGTCTTCATTGTATCGTTTTATGGTACGATAAACGAATCTTTTGGTTATATTAAAAATTTTCAGTAAGTCGAAAATCTGAATCGGCGCGTAACCGCAACGATGCATCGCAATAACTGCGACACGGTCTTCTTTAAGTGTCCACCCCATATTTAAAAATGAGGAAAATTCTAAAAAGTACACATTTTTATTTTCATGAAAAATTCGAAATTCGAATTCAATAAACTTTTTTGTGGCCAGCGTTCTAAATTCAAAAGTTTTTATTGTGTGACAGAACTTATGACCTGACTGTGTATATAAGTAAGTGTATCGTTGTCTAGTACCCAAGATACAGGGAATCCTAGTTTGGGGCTAGATCAATGAGTGTAAATAGTGTCCAAGGTATTATTATTTTTATTATTATTATTATTATTTGACGGATAGGGTTTAACCATAACTTATGACACATGTCCGTAGTCAATGTCAATAAATATGGGTACGCAGTATGTTCCGTGTGGTTCCGTGTTTGGAGGGAAGACAAGATAAAAAACAATGGCTGTATGCACAACGGACAAGACCACTCAAAGTTTTATTGACGCTCAATTTCATGGCACAGCCACACTAGTAGTTTTCGTAGTACCCATAGCATGAAGCTTTCGCCTGTCGTATGTGAGACTGTGTCTGTTTCCGCCATTTTTGTAAAAATATGTTGCTTTCATATTATAAAAACCGATAAACCAATTTCGCTTAAACGATGGATCGCCAAGCCCACATCGGACTTGCTTGTTGGATCAAATACCTACGTTGCAATATGTACTGTTGGTTACAATAAGTTTCGTATGAGAGAAAAGGTAAAACATACATTATTATAAGCCTCACAAATTATTAATAACTATATGATGCCCGCAACTTCGCCTGCGTGGACTATAGGAATAAAAATGGGGGTAGGAAGAGCCGCGCCCAGGTAATAGACGAGATACGCAGAACAAATAGATAAGATTGGTTCTGGCTTTCTACACTTAGCTTAGCAACAAAATTATTATGGCTGAATCTCAAGGATTAATTATGGTAGGGAACGACTACTCAGCATAAATATTGAAATGTACTATTCTCTGAACCAGTATACATCTTTCCTGGAATACACGTAACTTTGAATCAAAATTTTAATAATAATAATAATATATATTTTTAAACATTTTACATCGACTGTACAGTGGCATCGTTCGGGTTGTGAGCAGTTATTAACCAAATTAACTCTTGCATATTCATACACCCCATTTCAGTTTTACAAAAATGGATCAAACAATAATAATCCCTACGGACATCGCTATTTACATGACTGACAGAAAACGCACAAACCGGTGGATCTAGAGGGATGAAACTTACAGGGGTTCCCCATATATACACACACTGACGGCGGCGCGGCGTAAGGATAGAGTATGCTTGAAGACAATACTTTTCCATTCTTTCCTCGCTCAAAAAATCTTCTATTTCCTTGGCCCTTTTATCTATAATAGAATAAATGAATCTGCTGATATGTATTCCCTCACCACTCATGACATAAAACACATTTTTTTAGGTTTAAATAAATGTAGCACATTAATGTCCCCACCGAGGGGCACAGGCCTTTACCTGGATGCGAGTAAGATTAAGCCATACTCTATCACGCTGGCTCTGTGCCGGTTGATAGAGGGATCCTACTACCACTGCCACGTAGCGATAGTAGAGGGGACCAACAGTTTTACGTGTCATCCTAAATACTGAACGTACCTTACTTAAGATAAATTAATTATCTCATTGTTACTTGGTCAGGATTCGAATTCGAACTCGAGCCTGCATCTCCTGTGTGAGAAGCAAGCGTGAAAGGCGTGAAAGCGTTGTCTTTAAACTTTACAAATATAGAATTATGATAAGAACCTACAAAAGATCTAACAAATGATCTATTCTTACTAGGAAAATTACCTTAAATTACTTTTAACGCATTTATTTGTTTATTCTACTTACATGACATAGTATCGTTTTTAGTATTATCTCACTCAACCTCTCACACAAACTCACTTCATAAAATTCTCCTTTTAATTAAGTCTTGTTTTTGTAGATTAATCTGATTTTCTTCACTTCCTACTAAGGGCCTGTGTAATTTTATTAGCATTTAATAATTTCTAAGCGAAGAGCACTGAAGCCTGAAATACAACCTAGCTTAGACTCAGATGTTCCAATTATTTATAGGCCACATCTTATCTAAGCACCTAAAATCGTGGTAACTTTTTCTGATTTTATTTCCTAAATAAACGATTATATTAGAATCAAAATAGTGTAGAGTAGCACTAAGAGAGAGGCGAAATTTATCACTTAACGCAGGAAATGGGAGGTTGCAAATTCAAAAACTATTTGCCTTGTGAAGCTGAAATTTTGTAGGTAGTTTATAGGTGTGAAACGTCTTACCCAATATTTCAGCCTACATTAATTTCTTAAAAAGATAATTTTTTTGGGTTCGCTTGGTGGCGTGGGTATGCCAAAAATAAGTTTGCGATCAAAAAACGCTAGGACAACTTTTGGTGGCCAAAACCCTCGAAACAAAAGCCTTATTTACAAAGAAGGATTATTTCTGAAACACTTCCTAAATCTTTAATGATCTATTGCCTCAACCAGATCCATCGATCTGAAACATGATTTCCTTGAAGAATAGCCTTACTGGACCTGGATATAGGCAGTAGCATTACAATTACTAAGTACAAATTCAACTCAACTAATTTGGTTTCCAAAGCCTTAAACGGGTATCGCCCAAAATCTTTTGGACCTGAACGGAGATCTGGAACTTGCAGTGGAAACTACTCTACCAGATGACACAGTGGAGGACACTTTGCCGGACATGGATATAGCTAGCATTCATAGTTCTGCACGGAGCAGAGGTGGGTCAATTACAACAAAATATTTACATACATATTTACAAGCAGGTTGCAGATGATATGTCTCTGGCAAATCTGTCTGTCTGGCAGGTCTGTCGGTAGGTCTCGAGGGTAGAAAATATTGTGATGATTCTCTAGGTAAGCCCAAGAATTTCCTTCACGCGGTTAGTGCTTGTTATTGGTCTGTATTAATCGGGTATAACTTCTAGAAGTTAAGTTATATCCTCCTTTTATCCATTCTACCCTGTGGTGGCTTCTGGTGAGAACGCTTGAGGTCTGTCTTATTCAATAAATCCTTTGAGGTGGCAAGAAGGGTGTTTCAACCTCGACGAAAACGAACTGGATGATGCTGTCACACACGCACACACACGTTTTTATTCTTGCTTTTATCCCTTCCTTACTTATACCGTGGAGTATATGCAGGGAAAATTGTGTTTTTCCACTTTGCCGGGGCTACGGTTGGGGCTTAGGCCCCACAGCGCAAGGTGCCAGCAGTGGGGGAATGTGGGAGAAGGACTGATGTTCGGCGGTTACATGCCTCAGTGGAAGAGTCGCCCGCCGGCTGTGAGCCCATCTACCGTAATCTCTGCCTCGACTAAACCTGGGCGTACCTGGAGTGGTGACCCCTAACGTCCACCTAAATCTAGCAAGGATATGGTATGAGCACTGCCGGACTCCAACTGAGTGTTTCTTCCCCTTTTTAAATTTCTCATTTAGTCACCCAAGTCTGTTTCTGTGACTTGTACTTATGTGGATCACAGAAGGAGGCTGCCCGAAGAGAGGTGGAAGAGAAGGCTCGGAGTGAGAAGGGGTCGGGTGGAGTCAGGGTGATGTCAATGGGCACTCAAACTGGCTTCGACCTTTGCATGGAGCGAGAACCTTCTAATCCAAACCAGAATCATACACAGAACACTACACACTAATACTTACTTGTAAAATCAAAGACACATATTACTCACACACACATCACAAACACACACAAATTAGAACCTGCCATTTGAACCTGAGAATCTGTCTTAGAACTTAGCAAAACTATAGTGGTCGACAAGATAGCCATAAGGACGGGTCGACGACAAAACAAGTCACTGGGCTGGGTAGCCTAGATGACGAACTTTATTATGACCATTCAGATTAGGTAGCTGACCGAACATATGAGATGAAGAAGGTATTGTAGAGCACTACAGAGGTAAAATCGTTCCAATCTTGTTGTGTTGTGATGCTAACGCCCATAATGAGGTATGACAAGAAAGGAGAGGAGTTATTATAAAGTATCACAAGAAACATCTTAATATAATGAATAATTAATCAAATTGAACCAACTTTTGTAACAAGAACTCATGGAGAGGAGCTCGACAAAACACTAACATCGGGTGAAATTGGTAGAAAAGTAAAAAATGAGGGTAGCTAAAGAACACAATGTCTAATCCTAGGCGCATTGACGTCCAACAAGACAATAATAAAATGAAAAATATAAGAAGACCTATTGGAGTAATTTTCACTACATTATAGGCGAATGGACTCCTGTCCAGCTTAGATTCAGATTAAGAGAGGAACTACAAGAGGAGACAAATTCATTGAAAACAACTCTAACAAATGCACACCAGAAGAATCCAAATGTTAGAAGAATCCAGGACGGAAAAGGTCAAATTTGGTGTAACAAAGACCTTAAGGAGCATAGGAAAAGAACCTCGAGAGCTATGAGGCAGGCCCTTCTAAAAGATGACGCAGGTAGCTAGGATGAGTATAGAAGAGTTAGGGTATGTAAAGCAAAACAAGACATTTAAAAGTAGGAAAATCTGGCGCCTGTACTGCAAGGAGATGAACATAGACTTAGATGCAGCTCGGCTGGTGAAACTACTAGCAAGCAATAAAATTCGATGCTTCTTTTCTTTCATCAACAGTGATATATATCGGTAACTCTTTATCTTTTTTCTGTAATCTTATCCATCTTTGACATCTGGCTACGACACGGAGTAATTAATTTAATGATGAAAATTTCTGTACTAAGGTAAGTACATCATCATGGTCCATTTCATCTCGCATAGTGATTGTAGCGCATTTCATAATCGTGTGTCTTTCTAACTGGATGGTAAAACTAAATCTCTTTCTTATAGGAATTTAGGACCTTCTCTCCAAATGATGCATTCTTTTAATTTTTCAGGTGTGATTCCTCTGGATGCAGTATCAGCGGATCTAGGTAGTTTAAAAATAGACGGAGAACTTGAATCTGAACCCCAAATGGTGTTAAAAGCTATACTAGAGACATTCTTCTCGGGTCGGGTACACAAAAATGATGACTCATGGGAGGATCCACTTGATATAAAAAATATGAAAATGTAGAATTGGCAATAATTCATATGCGGGGTCCTTATGGCATTTTGTCAGGCTTACAGATTTATCAGACTATCTTGTAGAATTATAGAGAAGCAGCATTTTTCTCCGACTTGTAGGAAGGTAAAAGCAGCCTACAGACCAAACCAGGAAAGAAGACTTATCAGTAAGCAATATTGTTCCGGTGCAGAGGTATTTCCTCCTTTATACCAAAATCATAATAGAAAGAATTAGATAGACATTTAAGGATACCTCTTAATAAAGTGCTTCCCCACTGTATTGCGATCAGCATGCTTGCATGGGAGGTAAATCAAAAGAAATAGATCTGCAGTCTGCACAATTTAACGTTGAAGGTGGAAAGAGCAATTATTAGAAAGCGAATAATCTGCCCTTGGATGCTTCTTTGCTGTGGAAAGAGCATTTGACAGAGCAAATTTCCAAGTAATAGAAGAGTCCTTCAATCGGGGTGGTACACATAACTTGATAGCAAAGAGGTGGTAACCATGCTCAAAAAAGAGTGATATCGGCCAATTAGGCCGGCACCAGTTACACTATCGGAAAAAATATAGGTATCCCACAGGTTGGATGTTTATCACCACTTATGTGTTATCTACTTATAGACTAGCTAATAATCCGCTTAAACAACCGCAATATATATATATATATATATGTCACCGTAAGATTGTCAAAACCGTTAGTTGATAAACTAACGCGTCAGTTTATCAACTTACGATCTTGACTTACGGTGACATATATATTTATATCTACAGGTGTATTCAGATGGCCGTATTATTATCATTATTATAATTAGGAAATAATTACTTACGATATGATGTTGTGGGCCCCTTCGACAACCCACACTTATTGCTGAGGCAGCTGGCTTGTTAGATAGAAGAAAACAGCGCAGTTTTGTGGTTGAACAGGGTCGCAGCTTCCTTGGCAGGGCGGTAGGAGAGAGCTTCTCGCTTGCTGGTTCCTGCTTGCTGCTTCCTCGGCGACTTGTAGTGGACTGTGTCTGCTCCCAATCAATAAATTAAGTTTTTGTCTCACGCACCCATTCTGGGGCGTGGGGAATCAGGGTCAGATCATCGGATCTCTTCCTGAAGAAGCACCTCTGTCCACTCCTATGGACAGGTCATCGGGGGGCCCTCGCGGGCGGTGGAGTTCTTCTCAAGTGTGGTTCTCCTTTGGGTAATCGCCGGCTAGGCAACCAGGTCGCGTGGCAGACGGCGGCGGTCGGGCGGGCGCGCATGGTACGGCGCTAGTTCGCGGATGTGCGGGTGGTGAGACGCATCCGCAAGCGTGAACATGCCCTTCGCCAGCCTCTGGACAAACTGATCCACGGATTCCCATCTGAGGTCCCTCTGGATCGTCGCGTTCCTCACGTAGCGGGGGGCGCCGACGATGGTACGCAGAGAGAGGTTCTCTTAGGCTCAAAGTCTCCGTTTGTTCGTCTCCGAGCATAGGGCGTACCATGCCGGGGCCGCGTAGGTGAGGCGGGATCTTACGTAGATCTTGTAGATCCCGAGCTTCGCCCTCACAGGGAGGCTGGAGTCAAGAAGTGGACGCAGCTTGGAGCGTGCCACCTTGACCTGGTTGACGACGTTGACGACATGTTGCTTCATGGTGAGCCGGCGATCGATGGTCACTCCCAGGTACTTCATCTGCGGAGACCACACGATGTCCTGTCCTTGGAGCTGGAGCGATGGTGGAAGGGGGGACTGGCTTTTGACGTTGACGGACAACCGCCACTTCGCGAGCCAGTTGGGCAAGATGTCCAGGGTGCGCTGGACGCAACGTCAAAATGCGCTGCAGTTTGACGGCAGCGTGCCGAGCCTGGATCGACGACGCGTAGTAGGCAGCGTCGTCGGCGAAGAGTGCCAGCTGGGCACCTGGCCCGACGGGGATGTCGTCCGTGTATTGGGAGTAGCAGGCTGGAGACAGGCAGAACCCCTGAAGGACTCCAGCTGCATCGGGGTGTTCCTCTGAGACGGTGTCTTCCACCATCACTCGGAAGCGGCGATTCTTCAGGAAGGAGGCTATGATCTGGACCAGTCTTCTTGGGGCTGGAGACGTCGACAATTTGTACAGCAACCCCTCGTGCTATACTCTGTCAAACGCCTTCTCCATGTCCAGGAGTACTGTGACAGTGTATTCCTTCTTGTTTAAACAAACCGTCATGTCATTCAGTACTCTGGTGAGCTGAAGCGTCGTAGAATGCTCAGGCCTGAAGCCGAACTGTTCCGGACGCGGCTGGATGTGGGGCAGTGGCTTCGCCAGCAGGAGTTACTCAAACACCATTGAGATGGTACTCAGTAGAGTTATCGGCCGATAGCTTTCAGGCAGTTTGGAGTCCTTGCCTGGCTTGGGCAACATGATGACCAAGCCCTCCTTCCATTGGGTTGGGAAGTGGCCCGTGCGCAAGATACCATTAAACAGGCGCGTAATGGCCGCCACAGTACGTGGCGGCAAATGTAGCAGCGCCATGTTAAGTATGCGGTCTGCGCCCGGGGCTTTCCTGGGCTTGGTACGTCTGAATGCACGCATGATCTGGCCCGGCGTGACGACGGTGGGGTCCTCTTCGGGAGCTATCGGCGAGGCGAAGTACTCTCGCAGGTGTCTCTCGACTGCTGCGACGTGCTCCTCATCATCCGTAGGGTTTGGCTTGAACTGCTTCTCGAGGCATTCGGCAAAGATCTCCGCACGGTCTTGGGCTCGAAATGTTGGTAAGCCGTCGCTACCGAGGATTGGTCGGACGGGAGTTGGAGTAGTCGACAAATCCCGGCATAGTCGATGCACGGAGAAGACGTGGTCGCCCATGGCCTCGACGTGACGTTCCCAAGATTCTTCGGCTTGGAGATCAAGTTGGCGCTTCAGCTCTGCCGTCATGGCGTTGAGCCTGGTCTTCATTGTCGGGCAGCGGGTTTGCTGCCACTGCTTCCGGAGAGCACGCTTCTCGCGGATGAGTGCGTGTAGCTCAGCAGGGAGCGGAGCGGGCTCCCCCCGCAAGCTACGGTGTGCGATGACAGGTCGAGCGCGTTTCGGATTTGGCTGGTAGCAGCGATGCCAGGCGGTCAACGTCTTCCGGCTGGTTGACCGGACATTGTGGTCGAATACTGGCCGAGGGCGGCCACTGGTAGCGTCGGCGTGATGCTGGAGGAAAGACCCGGATGGGCAGGTCCACCAGGACGAGAAGTACCGGCCTGTGGTCCGATGGCAGGTCAGGGAGTACCTTCTGGCTCGGCGGAGTCTGGAGACCTCTGACGACTACGACGTCGATAGTGTCCCATCCAGCCCACGAATCGAAGTGGGTGGGCTCATCGGGACCGATGACATCGTAGTTGTGGCTCACGGAGTCGGCAATGATGGCGCGTCCAGCTGGGCATACCCTGGTGGAGTTCCAGACAGTGTGCTTGGCGTTGAGGTTGCCAACGACGAGTGTCGGATGCGGCGACTGTCGCAACCCCCGTAGCTCGGAGGTGCGGATTGGGGTACTGGGGGGCTTGTACACGGCGTACAGTCGCAGCACCTGGCCGGCGACCTGGAGGTCGATGCCCGAAGCATACAGGGATGTATACTCCTGGGCACTCCCCCTGCTTCGTCTTCTACCTAGGGACTCCGTCATTCGCCTGCGTCATAAGCGAGGTGGGCGCCGTTTCTTCCTGCAGATCGGGACGGGGCGGAGGGGGAGGCTGCGCCTTCTTGGGCCCGGGCGCGTTGGTGAGCGCCACTGTGCCGGCCTTCTTGTTCCGCGCCTCCTGGCGGAACACGGGGCACGTCGCATTGTTGGCCCTGTGCTTGCCACCGCAGTTGGCGCACGTCGGCGGCTGGTCTTTTGGGCGGCGGTCCCCACTTCCACGCTGAGTGGGGACCGCCGCAACTCACGCACGCCAAGGGGCGGTGGCACATATGCGACGAGTGCCGGAACTGCTGACACCTGTGGCACTGGGCCGGGCCCTGTTTGGAGCGCCAGGACTCGATCTTCACTCCCGGCATGTACATGAGCTCCGAGATCTCATATACTGCACCGGGGGTACGGTCGGGATTCTTCCGCAGAGACGCGTAGAAGATGCAGCCAGGGCGTCCCTTGCGCGCCCGTATCTGCTTGTAGTACTCGGCCTCCACACCGAGTAAACCGAGTACACTGTACAGGAGTCGGCACCTTCATCACTCATGGCGGAGGCCAACCCGGCCACTGCGCCAGGCTCGCCCCTGCCTAAGCGCAAACGAAAGCGGGGGGAGAAAGAAAAACGAAGTGCCGAGAGCGGCCGAGGAGAAAGGAGCCGCACCACCACCACCTCCACCGGAGAACAAACCGCCGAGGGATCTTGTCGCAGCACTTATCAAAGCGCTCCAAGATCCCGCCGTCCTAAGGAGTATCGCCGAACATCTGCCCTGATGGCTAACTCCTTAAGGGTTGTGCACTGGAACGCCCAGTCCCTCAAAGGAAAGAAGCAGCTGCTGAAAACCTTCCTGCAAGAGTACCGAGTCGACGTCATGCTGGTTAACGAAACCCACCTTACCGATAGGATGAAGCTCACCCTCCCCGTCTACATCACCTGCCGCAAGAACGAGCGATCCCCGCAGGGGATTGCCTGCAGAGGTCTGGCAATCCTGGTTAAGAGGAGTGTCGTCCACCAAGCCATTGACTTCGAGGAGCACAACACCATCTACGTCCATGGCGTCGAAATCCAGGTTGCCGGCAAAGTTGTGCGACTCTATGCCGCCTATCACCCCCCCGGTGAGAGACTCAATCCCAAGGAGCTCCAGGGACTGCTGGAGTCACCGCAACCGACTCTCATCGCCGGAGACCTCAACGCCAAGCACCCACTCTGGAACTCCGCGAAAGTGTGCGCCGCCGGACGCGCGCTCCTCGCCAACTCCGTGAGCCACGACTACGATGTCATCAGACCCTATGAGACGACTAACTACAACCCGGACGGCTCTGGGGACATCATCGACATCGTAGTCTACAAAGGAATCCAGACCCAGCCAAGCCAGGAAGTCCTGCCAGACCTCCCCTCGGACCACAGACCCTTTCTCCTCGTCCTTGCGGATCTGCCAACAAGAGTCTCGCCACCAGCGCCACGTCGACGATGCAACTGGGCTTCCTTCTCGGCTGTACTCGCCGAGAACTCCACCACCCGGACAGCCACACAGCCAGACGACGTCGAAGAACTGACTTCAGAGTTGACCAGCAGGATCCAGGACGCGCTCGACTCATCCTCGCACACTGTCTCAAGCCGGAGGAAACCCCAACCCCTCCCGGCGAAGATTCAGGCACTCATCGGCGAACAGCGCCGTCACCGGAAGCTACGGCAACAAACCAGGTGCCCAACTCTGAAGTCCCGCCTCAACGCCATGACGGCCACCACCAAAAGATGTCTTGCCGACCACGCCGACGAGTCTTGGGAACGCCACATCGAGTCCGTAGGCGATCCCGTCCCCTCCGAGCCGGCAGCTGCGGCCACCCCGGCTCCTGCCCCTGATCCCGTCGCTGCCCAGCAGCGGTCGACGCTGCTGGGCAGCGACGGCTTCCCGAGATTCAGAGCAAAAGACCGAGCTGAAATTTTCGCCGAATGCCTGGAGAGGCAGTTCAAGCCGTACCCCACCGACGACGCCGAGCACGTAGCAGCAGTGGAGGAACACCTGCGGCACTACTTCGCGACACCGCTAGCTCTTGAAGAGGACCCCATCTTCTTCTCGCCCGGCCAAGTCCTGCGAACGATCAGGCGCACCAAGCCCAGGAAAGCCCCGGGCGCAGACCGCATCACCAATATGGCGCTGCGCAACTTGCCGACTGTGGCGGCCGTGACGCGCCTGCTTAACGGCATCATGCGCACGGGGCACTTCCCTCCTACACGGATTCCTTCCATGTAGTAGGGAAGTGCCTGTGGCCTGGTCATAATGCTCCCCAAGCCGGGCAAGAACATCAAGAAGCCCGAGTGCTATCGGCCCATCACCCTCCTGAGCACCATGTCAAAGGTTTTCGAGAAGCTGCTGCTAGGAACACTGCTGCCGCACACCAAACTCGCCCGGAACAGTTCGGCTTCAGGCCAGAGCATTCGTCGACGCTCCAGCTCACCAGTGTACTGAACGACATGACGGTCTGTCGGAATAAGAAAGGATACACCGTCGCAGTACTCCTGGACATGGGCAAGGCGTTCGACAGAGTATGGCACGAGGGGTTTCTATACACGCTGTCGACGTCCCCAGCTCCACGGCGAATCACCTGCGTCGTGGCCTCGTTTCTACAGACTACAGAGTGGTGGTGGAAGACGCCGTGTCAGAAGCCCGCCCCATCGAAGCCGGCGTCCCACAAGGATCCTGTTTTTCACCCGCCTGCTACTCCCGATACAAGGATGACATCCCAGTTGGCCCTGGTGTCCAGCTGGCCCTCTTCGCTGACGACGCAGCATACTATGCGTCGTCCTACAAAGCACCCCACGCCGCCGTCAAAATGCAAGGCACACTGGACACCCTGCCCGAATGGCTGGTCAAATGGAAGCTTTCCGTCAACGTCGGGAAGACGCAGGCGATGATCACCGGCCAGAGCAACCTGCCACCACCACTTCAACTCCAAGGGAAGGACATTGGCTGCACCAAGTGAAATATCTGGGGGTCACCATAGACCGCCGGCTCACGATGAAGACCCACGTCGGCAACGTCGTAACCCAGGTCCGGGCTACACGGGCGAAACTTCTTTCACTCCTGGACTCCGGCCTCTCCATGCGGTCGAAGCTCGGGATCTATAAAACGTACATCAGGTCCCGCCGTCATGGTACGCCCTCTGCTCGGAGTCCAATAGAAATGACTCAAAGAACACATTTTTAATATTGTTAAGTAAGTGAAAGAAAAACCCAACAATAAGATAATTATTATATTTCAGTAAATGTGATTCATAATGATGACCGATTCAAATTAATGACGGCATTTTGCAATTTATTTAAATTGTGGGCATTTCAGACTAATATTTACACAAGGTTTCATAGCGAAATTAGGTTCTTATACTTTCAGGATCAACTATACAAAAAAAAACTACATGCGATTACAAAAGAATATTGACCAGGTTCGATTGCCGGTTATGTAAAGTTTAAAAAGTATGAATTTCGTTATTATTAAATCTAAAATCGACGCCATGGTTCGCCACAACGGTTGTTTAAAATGATGATATTTTTGGTTATAAACTTCCTATCTTAGGCAAAGTACCTGCCCGATGTTCCGACGATCGTAGTCATCATCAATTCGACGGGATTACACTCGATGCGTCTGGATCAGAAGAGCAGAAGAGCCTAACAACCAGCAGTGCATCGAAGTAGCGTGATGATGATGAAGGCCTGACATACATACAGTAATTTACCCACTTACCTCTCCAGGAAACGTATGTTGGTCGACCTGGTGCTCCGAACACCGGTTGTCTTCGAGTCCATAGTGGAAGTATAACTCTTCGAACTGGTACCGATAGGACAGTGGCCCCCCACTGATGTTCACTTGGTGTTTGGAGTACTTCTCAACTCGGAAGACTAGTGACTGTCCGTCCGGTGTTGTGGAGAACTCCGCTGACCTTTCAATAAAGGACAAGGCACAATGTAGAGGCAAATAACAACCACACAATTAAAATGTAAACAAGTATTTTTGAATTGGTACAAATTAAAATTTAAACACCTTAAAGGACTAAAATTTATCTTATTATCTCTCTCTGCCAAGGAATCACGATTAGAAAAACTTTTATTTACCTATATATTATTTACAGAGCCTTTAGGCTAATGCTTAATGCTAAAATTACTTAAATATAAAGGAAACTTAAATTATATCGCGAACAGATGTGTTATGAAGAATAGAATAGAATATAATAGAAATCGTTTATTTTGTCTAAAACAGTTGCATAAAATATACAGTTACATACATTAGTTCATTATATAGTAATAGGACAAAAAAGTGACGGTCTCAGCGTTTGCTGTGTGTAGCACAAACATGCTCTAGCTCACAGCGCTGGTTTTCAGACCGTACCTCGTAAAAAAATAACAGGAAAGACGAATAAAAGTATCAAAACAATTAAATTATTAAGAAGTATACATGACACAACAATAAATAAATAAGTTATGACTTAAATACAATGATTTGATAGAGAAGAGAGAAGAATCATTACAAACAAACAACAGAGGTAAAGTTGATTAACAAAAGTAGCTCGTAAATAAATTATAAGAGCAAACCAACCAATGGACCAAATAAGAAAGTAATTAAAGATAAATAAATAATTACAAGACACTGCAAACAAACAGACGTTTAGAAAATAAAAAAATGCAAAATAGTTAATGAGATCAGCGGACACTGGTAAATTCTTAATCTCCTTCATCTTAATCTTATCTATAATATTGTACTGCGTCGGTTTTTTGTTTTTTAAGAAGCAGCTTACGCAGCATACGCATTATGCTGCGTAAGCAGCATACGCATTACGCAGGTAGCATAGCAGGTAAGGGAAACATGTAAACGACTGTGAAGGTATTTAGCGACAGGGCCGTAACAACCCTTTGCGTTCGACTCGCACTTGGAAATTTTTACCGACTCCATGTGGGTGAAACCACGGGCACTGCCTGTAGTATAAGAACTTTATAATACTTTTATTACACTCTTAATTCTAGTCCGGAAATCTTAGTAGCTATACAAGGAATTCACATATGGGAATAAACTTTAATTTAAAGTTTAGGTCGTTAGTTAGTTTTGACGCCTTCGGAATTCTAATTTCTCAAACGTTTAGTGACAATTCGTCTGTAATATCTTGAATCTAACTAATTAATTTTGGAAACCATACAAATAATCCGCACATTTGTATCCAGACAAACGATCGCCTGACAATCGTTGACTGTCCTCGGACACATAAGTAATGGTTTTTGAACGAACCCCAAATTAGATTTACCTGCAATTTTCGCAAATCCCGCTTTACCCACTTCGTAATACGGGTCACAAGATGCGAACAAAGAATTTGCTGGGACGTGCTTACAGAAATGAGGACATTGAGTCTTGTTACACAGTAATAGAATTTTGTTTTACGTTTGCACTGAGAGGAGAGGTTCGTAACTCTACTTGATCAGAACAAATGATTTTGGCATTTCTTGTTGAAAAACGACAAAATAAAAAGCTTTCAATAGATTTTCTCCAAATGGATGTTATGATTATTATCAATTCTATTACTGTGCAACAAGGATCCTATTGGATCCTTTCTCGTGGGTGAAACTTTCAGAGGTTGAACCAATTTGAGATAAAGGGTATTCTGTGTAACGAGTCTTACAGGTCGTTGAGTATTAGCGGGGTTTGAATTTTATGGTCTGGATGATATAATTAAAATTTTACTGTATATTCGTTAAAAATATGTTAATTTATAGTCATTTATCGTTGTACATAGCTACCTACCCCCAAAATTGCGTAACCGGTTACGTGGTTGCAATTTAATCAATTAAATGTCTTTATTACTTTAGATATTTACATATACTTAGCAATCGTAATTTTTGCCTCTTCTCTACATTGGACCACTGTGGGACAAGAAGGGCGTAGAAACTCCCACAGATTGATTTTTACATCAATCAATCATAGATTAGAGATTATTATAATTAATAAGTAGGAATAAATAATGACAAAATTATTAACAGCAAGGTCTGTGTTGAGCCAGATTACCATACAGCTCCGTCATTTAAGTAATCTTGAACATCGTAATATCCCTTTTTTTGACAAAGTGGCTTTAACATGGTTTTTAAATTGATCAAAAGGCAATTTGAAGATCTTCAGAGGTATATTGTTGTAGTAGATAATGCACAGACCCTTGAAAGAATTGCTCACCTTCGCGAGTCAAAGCCGGGGCGCAACAAGTCTGTGATGTATATTATATGTATGTATAGGCTAAAGTATATCTTGATGTGCTTTGGCATTTTATTAAGTTATTACAATGTCATAAGTCTAAATAGATAATCTGCAGTTAAGATATATATCGATACGATGATAACACTCGATTACACGTTTTATTTTATGTAGTAATAGTTTTCAACTAGAATAACGAATTTAAGGTAACGTGAAACGGGACGTGTTTCAAAACACCATCAGCATCTATTAACGTCACACCAAGTCATGAGAATCTTATGACATTGTACATAAGAGTCACTGACAGTTCGATTCGCATAGTTTTCGATGCGTAATTATTCCTGCTTCCTACACAGTTCTCTCGAGTTGTGCAGAACGAAACGTGATACTTCCAAGCCTGTTATAACGCACATAATGCCGACATTTCATGGCATGTTTGAGAAAAGACAATTATTATATCATTAATTGCTCTGTGGTAAAAACGGGCCTCACAAGGTACGTCAGCGGATCTGTTGGTCCGTTTTCAAGCCAAACTGTCAACCCTCAATTTGAACCAGCGATTTTTGTCAATAAATTACAGGACATATCCCACCTCCACCCAACCTCATTCCGACTTCATGTCATAATGAGGCAAACGCGGGGGAGCAAGCCAACGAGTTAGATTTACATGGAGCTCTTGTAACCCGCAGCTATTTCTGTGCGTCCCCCACATGGCTGGACTGGCCTTCTGTGCCCTCCGCCTGTCCTCTTCCCGCCTCTCCCCATTCAGGGGCGTGGGGGAAAAGATAGCAGCGTCGCACCCTTCTGGTGATGTGACACACACAAACGGTGTGAGCTCGTTGCCGATTCCGCACGTCATTTAAAGTTTCATTCCGCACGTCATTTAAAGTTTAAAGTGTCAATAAATAACAGAGTTTTATTTTATTATTATGATCCTGGTCTATTTATCTTATTGCAGGTTCTCTATTGGCAATATTGGCAATCACCTCGGTAGTGGCCATGTACCAGTGAGATAAGTTATTGATCCTTATTACTAACTAGCTGATGCCCGCAACTTCATTATCATTTACCTGGATAATGTTACCTTCCTTCTGGTGCAGCTGGATTAAAAGTATCATATATGTTAATCTAGCTCATAAGCTATTACTGTGCAAAATTTCATTAAAATCTGTTCAGCCGTTTTAGCGTGATTGAGGCACAAACGCACAAACATCAAAAGATCCAAATATCCAAATATCTACACATCGCTATTTTTACATTTATAATATTAGTTAGATTAGATTCAATAAGTAATCACGGATGTTCTAACAGGGATAGAAAGCATCGTGACGCTACTTTCACACCTCATGGACCAGCCTGCTGTCACGTAAAATGTTGTATCGAAAATCAAATCAAATCAAATCATTTATTGCAAGTAGGCAAAAAAATGCACTTTTACAAGTCAAAAACTTTATTAAGTCTCATATACATGGAAAAAATAAAAAATAAATTGTATATCCGACTAAACGTGAGCATAACCGTGCCTGTGCCGTCACGTATGAGAAAAGGTTTGATGAGTTATGATTATTATAAACACTCCATATATTTTTACCAATGATACTGCATATAGTTAAAACGTGTAAAATTGTAATGGCAACCTGTTGTTTTGTGAAATAGGCCACCCTTCTGTAACAAAGTAGGTTAACAGGCCCTCTGTGGCAAGGGCCTCTAATCCCCTTACAATTACAGAAAGAGAATGCGTAGTATCGTCCGTTCTTGTTGTGATTACTGGTCTATAACTCATAGTGGTGCTATAGGGCTGAACATCTTATTATAAATAAAATAAAGAGCTATGTTTAGATTTCCGTACCATAAAAGGGGAAAAGGAATCCTTATAGAATCACTTCGTCTGCCCGTTCGTCCGTCTGTCAGGACTTTTTTTCGCAGGAACGCGTGGAGGTATCAAGCTGAAATAACTATTGGTTACTTAGGTCTGCGGTCTCTTGAAGTTGTGAATAACATCAAATATTTAGGTCAACGCTGTGCCGGTCGACTATGTTAATCATATTTCCACGTAATGTTAAGATAAGTTGACGACCGTCACAGATAAGGTATATTTATATTCATCACGTAGTTTTGTAGTAAGTTGTATATAAGCTTAGTATTAACTATAATAAATTAGTCTAGTATTTGCGCGCATCTCAAGCCTTTTACTTTACTCCCGAAGATGTCGCTCTCCTTATAATTGCCTCTGGCAAAGTGGTGACCCGACTTCTGAACATCAGCAACCTTCGGTAATTGCAGCATGGACCCAGCCGCGAAGAAAACTCCGTGTGCTGCCACGTTAGAAGTGCAAGCAAGAAGCACTTCGTCCAAGATCGCCGAGCCCCAACTTCGGCAACCAAGACGACATCAAGCAAGCCATGACTGGACCAGATTTGAAAACGGACCAGAAGCCAAAAGATAAATAATTTCAACTGAAGATTTCCCGCATCGAACTCAAAATACCGCAAGAACAATGAACCGATAGTCAGCCGACTGCTGATTTATCAAAATGGAGCTCGCACCAGCAGAAACGAACGCGTCGGCAAATTCATTCACAGCAAGCAGCTTTTCAAGTTCAAGGCATAGGAAGCCGTTCCAGCCCACAGAAGAGTATTGAAACATCATCGATATTCCTACCTAATACAACGAATATTGAAATCATCCAGGAAGAACATCGCATGAAGAATAATCAAATCACTGAAGAGAGATATATATATATATATATATATATATATATATATATATATATAAAGGATTGGTGTACAAGATGTGCCCTATGTTGCCAAATCCCAAGGTTTTTAGGCACGCAAATTTCATCAATCGACAACTTAATATTCACTTAAGAGTGAAGAGCACGCACGTACATATGACGTACGAGATCATTGACTGCATACAGCCAAGGTTACAGATTTAATGCTGACGCTGATTCAGCACAATCATCCTTGTGTAGGTACGGTCGCAATTATAAACAAACAGTGATTACAACTTCAACGACGTGCGATGTAAATTGACTCATCGATTCCTGAAAAACATGGGCGGCTGCAGCATCAGACGACTCTCCTGCGGATCTTTTCCAGTTATAGGTTAGGTTAGTTTACTAACCGCGAAGCCCCATTTTCCTAGTGTTTTTCTGTTTACCAGTTTTTAGTTTATTTTATGTAGTGTGCGGCCAGATACAAGACTTGCCTGTAGGTAAATATTAAGTAATTCTTTAAACTTATGTATACTACTCAAAAGAAAATAAGGGCCACTTACATATTTCTGTTTTTGAGTAAATTTTTAGATATAAACTAATTAATAAGTGACTAATTAATGATGTCCGGCCTCCTTCAGTATCCAACCTCTTTAATTCTGGTGTTTAAGTCTTACAGCTGGTCAGAAATTGAAGCAAATAAAAAAAAGGAGTTTCAGGTCAAATTCCTTTCAGATGGAATCACAATTTTAATCTGTTAAAAAACTATTTCTGTCCATCTTTTGCTTCTTTTAACATCTTTTGTTAATAATGCCACGTCAACGAAGGCATATGGATACCATTACTGCCACCAGAGCCGTTACATTGATTGCTGAAGGTCATTCACAGCGGTCTGTAGCTTTTTCGTTGGGTTTCTCTCGCCGAGCCATCCACAATGTGTGGGATCGGTTCCAAGAGACTGGCAGTGTTGCAAGAAGGCCTGGATCGGGAGGGTGCGAGCGACTACGGCACAAGAGGATCGCTACATCCGATTGAGTGCCCGTCGAGAGCGCTCCGTGACGGCACGTAAGTTACAAAATCGCCTACGGTTGACAACGGGGACTCGTGTTAGTGACCAAACGATACGTAATCGACTGCATGAAGACCAGCAAAGGTCCAGAAGCCGAGTAGTACGAATTCCTTTATCTAGGGTTCAACGTGGAAATCGTTTAAGTTTTTGCCGCGAACATTGAGATTGGAGCATGAATCAATGAGGTATGGTGCTCTTCAAAGATGAGTCTAAAGTGAAGCTTTGCAGTGATGATCGGCGGATTAGAGTATGGAGATGACAGGGTGAGAGATTTTCCGACGTCTGCATCAAGGAAATTGACCGCTTTGGAGGTCCTAGTGTGATGGTTTCCGCTGGGATTAGCTTACAAGGCAAAACTGAGCTGGTTTTCTTAAATCAAGGCACAGTAACTGCACAACGGTACATCGATGAAGTCATCAGGCCTCATGTGATTCCATTCTCACAGAGAGTGGGGCCAGGGTTCTGGTTAATGCATGACAATGCCCGCCCACACACAGCTCGGGCCACTCAGACTGTACTGGATGACTCCCATATTCGTGTCCTACCATGGCCAGCGTATAGTCCGGATTTAAATCCAATAGAGCATATGTGGGACCAATTAAAACGAAGGGTTAGGGAGCATGAGCAAGCGGTTCACAACCAGCAACAGCTTATGGATGCTCTGAAACGTGCGTGGGAAGAGATACCTGATGAAAACATCAGAAACTTAATCGAGAGTATGCATTCAAGGCTCCAGGAGTGTGAAAACAGGAGAGGAGGACACACCCGTTACTAAACCATTAAAAAAACAGCTTGTGTCAGTTTTTGTTTTGTTTTGCAAAGAGTTTCTGTTTAGTTTTTGCTGTTGACAATGGACTAATTTCATGTTAATTGAAATAAGTGAAACAATTGACTATACAATTAAATGGTTATTAGCATAAGTTAAAACAAAAGCCTTGTTACATGTTATTTTAATAAATATACATTACTGTTTACTATATTTTTCACGTAGCAATCAAAATACTTAGTGGCCCCTATTTTCTTTTGAGTAGTACAGAATTCACATAACCGTAGTTCCTTTATTTTTCTAATTCGTGTAAGATTTACCTTTAGATTAAGTTGAAGTATGCACAATTACCATCTAATTTATGTTTATTAAAAATCCTACTAGTTATTATTGCAGTTGATGTAAGTTTGTTATGGTATACACATTTCTAAAGTTAATTCGATTCATTTAAGGTTATTGTTTGATTCTAACTTAGATTTTTGTTCATTGTTATAAGTACATTCTTTTTTATTTCCCTAAAGGGGGGAGTATCTGTGCCGGTCCACTATGTTATTCATATTTCCACGTAATGTTGACGACCGTCACAGATAAGGTATATTTATATTCATCACGTAGTTTTGTAGTAAGTTGTATATAAGCTTAGTATTAACTATAATAAATTAGTCTAGTATTTGCGCGCATCTCAAGCCTTTTACTTTACTCCCGAAGATGTCGCTCTCCTTATAATTGCCTCTGGCAAAAACGCAATCAAAAGATACCGCTGTTTGTATCAGAATTTAGCAGTATTTGCTTGATACTCGCAAAGGAATCAAAACTTTCCGTTAGTTATGTATGTATATAATTTTATTATCTTCTAGGCATAGTAAATACAATCACAGCTGATATGTCGGTAGGTAATGTAATTTAGTTTAAAGCATATTTTTACTTAAAGTATTCAGAAAAACATTCATTGCCAATCTATTACATATTACATCTTGGAAGCACATGCAAGTTACTTCTGTCTCCATTACAGTTATTAGCTTTTTTAGCTTGGAACATTTTTTACAACAGTTCCTTTTCTTGTTTGTATTTTATGGCTGAAACAGTTCAGGCTTTTTACAATATTTATATTTTCTATTCTAACTGGGTCACATATTTTACCTTCTTATGGATAGGTAGTATTTTACATATAGTAAATAATTTATCGTATTCATGGTTACAACTTAACTTCGTTTTTTTTGTCAACCAAAAATTTCAAACAGATTATTTGCAATGATTTAATTTCATCTAGGTAAGTTTTAAAAGTATGCCATAACTACTCAGCTGCGAGTAGATTAATTGTAAGCATAATTACAATAATTTAATATCTTTTTCCTGTATATATTTTTTGTGATTTTTATTATTATTATTATTAGTTTTATTTCTATGTTTGGCTATACTACAGCCTTAATGTCATATCACTTGGTGGTTTTTTCCATTTTTTAAAAAGCAATTCTCTCATTTTTATCATTTTATTTAAATCTTTTGCAATTGATGGTTTCGTTGTTAAAATATTGTTTTGCCCTTTACGTGGCAGAGGAAATATATTTGCCTTAATATTTACAACCTTATGTCTTGGGAAATGAAAAATTCTTCATGTCTTTGCATGTGCTTCCAGCACATATGATTTTGATTCACCTTGGTTAGAAGACCAGTGCCCTTCCGGTAGAACGTTCAGTCCGTCCCTCAACCACATATGATCTATGTACGATAATACTATTTTGTTTTTAACTATTTCCTCACGCGTCACTTCACTGATTTTACATTGCAATCCAAGTTCACCCAATGCTTTCTTGTATTTGGTATTTGGTAGATATAGCACTGTTCACTCCTTCCAGTATGTTGATACTGGAATCTTCAATAAACTAGGTGCTTTTCCTGCTGCAGGCCGGGGAATAAGGTCCTTAGTCCTTTTGTGAATCGTAGTTTATTAGTTATAGGCGGCCTATAGACAGCTACAAGGTACGTCGCCCCCGTGTCTTGTCCTTGTACCGCGCCGTGCAGCACCTGACACGCTGTACCATTACTGATGTTACGTGTGAAGGATAGGTAACTTCTCAAGAAGATCGCTATGCTACCTCCTCTTCGATTGGTCCGCGTATTTGTAAACAACTTGTAGCCCTGCATGTTATATACTTCATGCTCCATCTTCTTTTATGTTTATTTCTGTAAAGGTTATTACACTAATATTTAGTTTGCATGCTCTATTAGAACCTTGATTTCTGTAAAGCTTTTTCGCATTGACCGTATGTTTAGATGAATGATGTTTACATTTCCAATCTGTTTTCTATTTTCAGGTTCTGTCCAGTTATCAAGATTAGTGTATCTTGTGTCGCTAATGCAATAAAGTATCTCCGGAATCGAATTTGAATGATATTTGTATCAACAACCGATTAGCACTCAGTATAGCATTTTTATCTCCGCCGCTTACCAATACACTAACAATTTTGTTTTCTTTTAGATTTAACTTATTTGTGATAGATATTTAATTTAGTGCATTATCGTTCAGTTTTTCGGATGACACGTTAAGCTGTAGGTCCCGGCTACTACCGCTAAGTGGTAGAAACCCCTCCACCATCTCACACGGAGCCAGCGTGGTGGAGTATGGCTTAATCTTATTCATATCCGGCCTGCACCCCTCAGTGGGGACATTAATGGGCTACATTTATTTTTATGTTTTAGCTTTTCTGCTGTTTTTTGTACCACTTTCGTGATATTTGTATCCACAACCGATTAGCACTCAGTATAGTATTTTTGTCTCCGCCGCCTGCTCTCCGCGCACTAACAATTTGGTTTTCTTTTAGATTTAGCTTTTCTGTAATTTTTCGAACCACTTTCATGATATTTTCACCTTCCGTCTTTTCAACCCCGACCAACTCAATATTCTTTTCCATTCCCTTCTGCTCCAATTTTTTATTGTATATAGGACATCAACAGCAATAATATAGATAAGTTACAATATTTATCAATATAAGAATAAAGCTAGTTACAGATATCCACAGAAGATACAGAAAAAAGTAGAAGAAAACCTTAGTAATAAGAATAAAGAAACTAACCCAAGAAAGAAAAGTGATCTACTTATAGAATTACAAGTCAGTAAAAAAAAGGAATATTAAGTACATTAATTAATGAAAGTATGTAATATGAATATAAACATGATAAAGTGCAATGTGAGGATTATAACTGTGTTGTGAAGGCGTGTATGCGAGTGTGTGTATGTGAGTGTGTGTGTGTGTGTGTGTGTGTGTGTGTGTGTGTGTGTGTGTGTGTGTGAGTGAGTGAGTGTGTGTGTGTATGTGTGCGTGCCATGACTACCGCTCCGGAGCGTTCCTGGTGCAAAGGGTCTCACTTGCTGTGCAGCGCGGCAACGCTGCCAGCGTAATGGGTACTTTTGGTCCGGGAGCGTTCTGGGGTGGTTTATTTGTGTAGTTTTACGTATTTTAGATTTATTTATTATTTAAGTAGGTTATTATTATTTGTGTGCGTGTGTGTGTGTGTGTGTGTGTGTGTGTGTGTTTGTGTGTGTGTGTGTGTGTGTTTGTGTGTGTGTGTGTGTGTGTGTGTAAGATCACTTGTTTCCCTCATCATCTATCAACACATTCATGACATCCTGACGGAACTTGGCTTTAGAGGTTGAAAACGGATCTAAAGCGTTATTTTTTTTTACTGAATTCAGAGGCAAAGCGAACCATGATAGAATTTTGGGCATAGTTAGTGTGAGCGAGAGGGATGGAGAATAGCCTATTACATGTATGGCAAGTACAGCAGATAGCAGCGTAGGAGAATCGAGATGACCAGATAGGATATCGTGGAGCACCATCATATCCAATTATACTCTGCGATCTTCAAGGTGATGATGCCGACAGGACTCCTCGTACGAGCGACCCTGGATATGGGATCTATACTTAAGGTGTTTCAAAAATTTGGATTGAATACGCTCAATACGTTGGATGTATGTAATATAGTTCGGGGACCAAATACATGATGCATATTCCAAGATACTCCTAACATACGCACAATAAACCTGCTTTATGCATCCGAGGTCGCTGAACGGTTTGCAGATGCGATTGACAAAACCGAGACCTCGAAACGCGCAGCCCACGAAGTTCTCAATGTGCTTTTGAAATGTCAGTTTGCTGTCGAGTATGACACGCAAATCACGGATCGAGTCGACGCGAGTGAGTGGTTGGTTATTAATATTGTAATTACATAGTCAGGTCATAAGTTCTGTCACTTGTGCAATATGAAATAATTTAGACATGTTTGTTATTTATGTAAACATTTATATGGCAAAATGAACTTAATAAAACTTAGATTCTTATGGTAATAAAGTTTATTCATAATGAGCCCCGCGATTTTGAATACAGGCCTTTATTCTGCGCGGCCAGTCGTCTATCGCAGCACGAACGAGGTCCATGTCAATATCGGCGGCTGCCTTAATCAAGGATGCCTTGAGTGACTCCAAATCAGGATGAGGCTTTGAGCAGGCCTTTTCCTCCAAGTGTTGCCATATCTTGTAATCTAACAGACTCAAATCTGGACTGGAGGAGGGCCAGTCTTCGTGCCGGATGAAGTCGATTTCACGCGCCGCCAGCCAGTCTTGTGTGCTTTTCGCTCTATGAGCTGGCGCAGAATCTTGTTGGAATATCCAGTGCCTGTTATTAAACATGGTATGAGAAACAGGTTCCACAAGGTTCTTGAGGACTGTATTTTGATACACAACTGCATTCGTTTTTACGCCTTTCTCACAAAAATGTACCTCAGTTAAGCCCCAATAAGAGACTCCCAACCAAACCATGAGCGAGGATGGAAAATGACCTCGTTGGACACGCGGAATACGGTTGCTCGCTTCTTCACTGCTGTGTGCGTACACCTTATCATTTTGTTTGTTGTAGCTCTCTTCCACGGTGAAATTTTTTTCATCCGAAAAAAGAATTTCCCGATGCTTTTTTCCCGCGTACCGCTTCAACAAAGCGCGGCATCTCTTCAGTCTCAGGTCCATTAAACGAGCGTCCAAACGATGTCCTGTTTTTCTTCGATATGCCCTAAGCCCTAAGTCTTCATTTAACAGCCTTTTCACCGTGATCCTGCTTAACCCCATCTGAAGGGCCAACAGTTTCTGCTTACGTATGGGATTTTATCACTGCTGGAGTCCTAACAGAGTGAGGGCGACCACTTCTTGACCTGTCATCTACACTAGAAGAGTCTTCATTGTATCGTTTTATGGTACGATAAACGAATCTTTTGGTTATATTAAAATTTTTCAGTAAGTCGAAAATAACGAACGCAATAACTGCGACACGGTCTTCTTTAAGTGTCCACTCCATATTTAAAAATGAGGGAAATTCTAAAAAATACACATTTTTATTTTCTTGAAAAATTCTAAATTCGAATTCAATAAACTTTTTTGTGGCCAGCGTTCTAAATTCAAAAGTTTTTATTGTGTGACAGAACTTATGACCTGACTGTGTATATACAAAAGGCTCTTTACGTCTGGTGAAGGATATTTGGATATATTTGCTAGAGTTTACAGAAATTCTGTTCTGTTTATAATCTTCACTAAGGCGGTCGAGGTTGGATTGCAGACTAGCACAATCAATATTACTGGTCACATCAAGTAAAATCTTTTTATCATCGGCATATAACAAAAACCTACACTCACGAAATATGGTGTAGATATATATAGAGATAGGCGTTATAGAAAAGAGGACCCAAATAAGAACCCTCTGGCACCCCAGATGGTATGTTTATGAAGTTTGAATTATGTCCCCAAAACAACTACAACCTGCTGTCTATTAGATATATACGCGGTGATCCACCTGAAGAGGTCACCGTGAATTCCCAAATGAAACAATTTGCGCAACAGGATGACGTGGTCCACGCGATGGAAAGCTTTCTCAAAATCTGTGTAGAACACGTCAACCTGTCTGCGTCTGTCCATCATGCTGAGTAAAAAATTAAAAAACCGGTCAAGTGCGAGTCTAAATCGCGCACGAAGGGTTCCGTACCACCGTTCAATGGAAGCGATGGTGTGGAGTGAATAGTTTGGATTTTACACAGCAAAATATTGTTTACAAAGTTATTGGTGCGGTTACTTTCACACTCCATGTACGTAACCAGGTGCATCCATAAGTTTGTATGTGGTATTGAAAGAATTGTTGTATGGGAGCCCCCTTAAATATTTCTTTTATCCTGTTTTTTAGTATTTGTTGTTATATTATATGTTATAGTAGCAATAAACTAAAAAAACTAAATGCTTAGAAATATTTCGGAATGTTTGCGACGGCACGGGAGGCTTGGCATCCCAATAGAAATTCATAATCTGTGAAAATTTCAACTCTCTAGCTAGCTAGGTTCTTGAGATACAGCCTGGTGACAGACGGACGGACAGCGAAGTCTTAGTAATAGGGTTCCGTTCTTACCCGTTGGGTACGGAACCCTAAAAAATAGTAAGTTTACTAATAGCAGATCGACCCTTAAGGAACCCGTGTTGTTGTAGTGGGAAACAATTGGGTAAATACAGTTATAGACGGCTTTCTCAAATATGTATTGAGGATGAATATTGGTCTATAATGTTCAATTCGGAAGGATATGCGCTTTCTTCCAAACAGTCGGATAAAAACATAATTGTTTCGCGCACCGAACTATGAAATATGTTGGGATCTTGTCACTGCCTGCACCACCATTGATATCGAGCGACTTAAGTAATTTAAGTATACAGTCAGGATTTCACTGAATGGTACTGATATTGTTGTTATCGTCACAAAATGGTAGAGCCAAAGGTAGATCGGGATAGGATGTTGCTGGTTGATTTAAAACTGAGCTGAAAAAATCGTTAACACCTTTACAAATGCTAGGGCCATCGGAATACTGGACACCATTGTAAACGAGTGATTGCGGGTAAGCCGAATTATGCGTACGTGCTTTTTGGGGTTGCTTAGGGTTAATTTTGATATTTGTATGCATTGTTTCAATGTAACGTTTTAAATGAAAATTTATCTTGAAGTACTTTCTGCCTTTTTCGCAGTAGTGAGAATTCCATGTAATCCAATGGATTATTGTACAGTTTCCAATTTTTGTGACATTTGGCTTTGACTCTGTTTATTTTAATAAGAGCCTAAACTATATAGGATACAGCGTATTTTTCTTTCTGGTGTCCATAGGTATATGTTCACTGATTGCTTTATTAATAATAACAAAAAATATCGATCGCATCATAAAGGGCACTCCCATTGAGGCATCTGGACCAGTCGGATTCACCGAGTATATTACAGATTGCATCATAGTTGCTCTTATGAAAGCGGTATCTAGGTCTGTTTGCTTCAGTAAGAGTATATGATAGATCGGAGGCCAGTATTTCTAGAGATGTGTGCGCTAAATCTTCCTTAATGAGCGGGACGGGGGTACGTGAAATTTCGAGTGCGACATTGCTAAAAACTAAGTCTAAGGTATGCCCGCTGTCATTGTTGAATTGATTAAGTTCAAGTACCTGAAATTCATTGACTAAATTGGTAGCTGCTTCTTAGACTGCTGTAAGTTCCCTACGCAAAAAAAAAATAAATCAAAAATCATTTATTTCAATAGGATGTTGTTACATCACTCAAATCCGTCATTACATTTTTTTGGGTGAGTTCACTAACACAATGGCGGAATCTGTGGAGAAGAGCTCACCGAAGAAACTCCACAGTCGTCGCATCTTTTGCGTTTCCTTTTTTAAATAAAATATTGTCAAATTACAAAATGAATGCTAATTATATATCGAAACAGCCTGTAACTCAAACAATCTATTCCCATGGACATCTGTCCTCTAAGTAATCAGATATCCTATAGTAACCTTTTTTATACAATTTTTGTTTTATTATTATTTTAAACTTGTCTAAAGGTAAGTTTTTAATATCAGTAGGGACCTTATTGTAATAGCGTATACAATTCCCTTTAAAAGAATTACTAATTTTATGTAGTCGGCTTACATAAGCAACCAACTTGTCTTTATTTCTAGTGTTAAAATTGTGTATATCACTGTACTTCTGAAAATTAGTTATATTTCTTTTTACATACACAAGATTGTCATAGATATATTGAGACACAAATGTCAGAATATTGATTTCTTTAAACTTTTCCCTCAGTGACACTCTAGGCCCTAATCTATAAATTGCACGAACAGCCCGTTTCTGCAGAATAAATATACTATTAGCATTCGCAGCGTGACCCCACAATAAAATACCATAGGTCATTAGACTATGAAAGTTACTAAAGAAGACTAGTCTAGCGGTGTCTACGTCGGTAAGAGCTCTAATTTTTTTAACTGCGAACGCTGCCGAACTCAGTCTGTTCGACAATTTATTTATATGAGGATCCCATTATAGTTTGGCGTCTAAAGTAATGCCCAAAAAGACAGTCGACTGCACAAGGTCCAATCTCTGTCCTTTTATAAATATGTCTGTAGTTACCGGGTTCACATTGGGTAACACGAATTTAATACATTTAGTTTTCTTTTCATTAAGTAATAGATTGTTAACATTAAACCAGTTCACTATACTAGAGATAGCATTGTTTACCTCGTCATAATTTGATTGCTGTCTTTTAACTTTAAATATCAAAGAAGTATCATCGGCAAACAATACTAACCCATGTTTTGCTTTAACAAGGTAAGGTAAATCATTAATATATACTAAAAACAAGAAAGGACCAAGAATTGAACCTTGCGGTACGCCCATACTTATTGAAGACCCAGGTGATCTTTTCCCATTAACATCGACCATCTGAACCCTATCTGTTAGATATGACTCCAGAAGGCCAAGTGCCTGATCTTTTACACCATAATGGCGTAACTTCCTGACAAGAGTGTCATGATGGACGCAATCAAAAGCCTTGGATAGATCGCAGAAGACACCTATTGCATCCATTACGTCTTCCCAGGTATCAAAAATATTTTCGATTAGTTCAACACCAGCATCGGCTGTTGAACGACCCTTTGTGAAACCAAACTGAGCAATATGAATTAAATTATTGAGATAAAAATGACTTTGCAATTGATTAAGTATGAGTTTTTCAAATATTTTGCTAAGCGTTGGTAGTATTGATATGGGTCTAAAATTGGTGGGGTCTGATGTACTACCAGCTTTGAATAAAGGTATAACTTTACTTAGTTTCATCAAGTCAGGAAACACACCACTATCTATACATTGATTAAATATACAACAAAGGTGAGGTGCAATACAATCTACAATGGAACTAATAATTTTTACTGATAGACCATGGGCGTCAGCTGTCTTTTTCATTTCCAGGGATTTAAACGCTTTTACAATGTCTTCATTATTTACGTGCCTAAATTTAAAATCTGTTTTACATTCCTCAAAGTTTTGTTTAAGTATAGATTCAGCAGCAGCGGGAGATGAATTTAAAGACTTGGTTGTTGAAACTGGAATGTCCGTAAAGAAATTTTCGAAAGCTTTTGCTACTTCTAGGTCTGTACTTAGCAATTGATTATCTATCTTAAGCTTGAAGTTATTATGTGTAGCTTTGGCCTTTCCTGTCTCTCTGTTTATAATTTGCCAAGTCGTTTTCATTACATTGCTACTAGATTCAATTTTGTTTTTAATGAAATTAGATTTAGCTACGGCACAAACGCGTTTAAACATTTTTGAATAACTACGAACATAATCTAAAAAGGCCGTATTTTTGTTATATGATTTCTCTTCATAGAGTTCATATAATCTTCGTCTGCTCCTATGAATTCCAACTGTCGCCCAATCACTAAACAAAGCTTTGTTATTAACTTTTATAGTTTTTGATTTAAATACCGTATCATATTCATTTTTGACAAGGTTAAATACTGAGTTGTACAACAAATTTGGATCGTCACTGTATGGTATTTCCCATAGTTTATCTAAAATATTATTCCTGTAGTGTTCAAGCCGAGTGTCACTAACGGGCACACATGTAATATCCTCTTTTTGGTCCTTTTTTATTTTAATATTGAATATACCTATCTGACCAGAGTGATCAGAGGTTAATTTATTGATGACCGATTTGAAAATGGGCGTAATGTTAGTAAATATATTGTCAATGCAGGTAGCAGATGTTGCAGTAATTCTAGTAGGCTCCAAAAACAGATAGTTCATGTTGTGACATAAAAATAAAGATTTTAATCTAGTACAAATATTATTATCCTCTAACAGATTAACATTAAAATCACCACAAATTATAAAAAATTTGTTTCACGCAAATATTCAACACCGGTGGGCGACCATCGCAAGCAACGCAAGTTTATATCATTATTTCATATTATTTTGAATTTTTTTCACCACATACTACCCTTAATCACAGTTTAAGTCAAATTTATTTATTTCTGTAGATATTAACATATACTTAACAAAGACAATTTTTGCCTCTTCTCTACATTGGCAGAAGAAGGGCGTAGAAATTCCCACAGATTGATTTTTAGATCTCTTTTATCAATTGCCTTTGCTTAACTAATACAAATTTATTATAATACAATATTAATTATTATAATTAATAATCAGGTATAATACAATTTCAAAATTATTAACAGCAAGGACCGTGTTGGGCTGGATTAACCCTATACAGTCCCATCATTTAAGTAGTCTTGAACATTTTAATGTCCCTTTTTCGGCAAAGTCTCTTTACCATGCTTTTTAAATTGCTCAAATGGCAATTTCAAAATCTTCAGAGGTATCTTATTGTAGGAGAAAATGCAGTGCATTCTCTCCCTTGAAAGAATTGCTAACCTTTGCGAGTTTAAACCGGGGCGCAACTATCTGTAATTATTTCTTAGGTAAATATCACAGCTATCGCAAAGTTTGGAAAATGTTGTTAGGTTCTTGCGTACATATATTATATTTTAGAAAATAAATTGACTAGCCACATTTAATATGTCAATTTCATAGGACATGACACTATGAAAGTAACTAAATTATACTGGCCTAGATGTAGCCACACCCGTGTCCTGTCGTGTTTTGTCTGGTGTTCCTAACCGTGTATGCCGCATAGTTTAATTTACCAGCTAATTTATCTATGTGGGGTCCCCACTGCAATTTTCTAATGTTTAATTTGCGTATTCAAAACATTTTTTTTGTAGGTTGTTCAGCGGTTACGGAAGTGCCTTTTTTTAGTGCGGCTGCGTTAAGAAAAAATAAAGCCAGAGCGCCATTTTCCATTGATATTTATTTTCATTTTTATTGTGTGGGTATTATCAATACAGGTATGTTTTCTTGCAAGTGCCTATGTCCTACCTACGTCGTTGGTATATCCGAAGGAGAAAAAAAAAATACGTGTCGACAAATTTTGAGCGTATCGAACTGTCAAAAAAAACTTACTTAAAATACCATAGACAGGCAAGGTATACAGGCGCAAATATTCATTTGGCCCCGTACTGGGTTACCCTGTGCTGTTGGAATCAGAAAAATCGACGAAGCCATAAATATATACACAGGTAGATAAATAAAACAACATTCTGGATACCTCATCATCTGTCATTTTCGTTGCACGAACCCTCATTACCCCCTTATGGCCGAATAAATAAATATAAAAATTTACAAATGGCAACCCTACAGGACACACGTTACAGCCTCTTTTATCACCTCAGCAACCATATGAGACTCGTCATCTGGAAATTTATTGCTACAGTACCACAAGGATCGGTTTGCATGGATCAGTTATACATTTTAGCGAAAGGAATAAATAATTAAAGAGTGTGAGCGCAAATAAATTAAGTTTATCTATATCACCATATGATTGTCAAAGCCGGAAGTTGATAAACTAACATTTTTTTTCTCGTTAGTTGGTCAATTATCGACAGACAGTAAACTGTAGCGTACTGCTTACTATATGACGCGTTAGTTGATAAACTAACGGTTAAAACATTCAAATAGTAAACTGGTTTAAATTTGAACAACAACCGAAATACTAAATAGTGAAGACTAGAGGGGGCGAGCGCAGCGAAGCCCCCGAATAGTCTTCATGTTAGGTTGTCATGTAAGAACATAAGAAACGTAAATTCTAAACCTTGTCGGTCTGGTTTACTATCTGTCGATAGTTGATCAACTAACGCGTTAGTTTATCAACTAATGGTTTTGACTATCTTTTGGTGACATCTACACACATATCATAAATTCTCTATAAGGCTTTCAAAAACCGTAAATTTATACTGCTCATAATAATAATAACAGCTTAAAGTTATACTGTTTTGTTAGACCACATTTCTTATCTGTAAAAAAGATATTGCATTATAATAACATCGAATTTTCATGTTCTTATTACATTCAAATTTGGAACAACTCTGAAAAACAAAGCAATTTAATTTGATGTCAATGCTTATATCAGTCGAGATGAGGTTCTATTTGAAATGAAATGTCATATCTTGTGATGTGTTCAGGAACGCAATGCGGTTCCTGAACACATCATATAGAGCCGTGTTTGGGTAATATGTGTGAAAATAAAGCAGTGTATGTAACTGGACTGTCGGCTCGTTTCGTAAACCCACACTCGTGTGTTATAATTATGTAACAGTCCTATAAACTACTATTAAACCACCTATCAACTATAGATATGAGCCACCTATACTATTAAACAAGGAATATTTGTAACATTAAAACTTTTCTCTACACACGTATCATAAACCCTCTTTACTGCGTACAAAAACCACACGTTATGATCAGCATAATGTTAAACTACTTGGTAAAACCTCATTTCTTATCCGAAAAATTACACATTATGACCATAATGTGTAATTTTTCTACATATTATGAAATTTAAATTTCGAATGCCGACGCCTGCCTGCATGCCGCCCCTACTTTGTTTGTGAAGTTGGTACTACTGAACAAGCTAAACAAGTGCAAAGGAATTATCAATGCCACCATGCCGGTCGAACATGCGGTTCCTGAACACATTAAAGAGAGCAATGATATGTGTGTAGATAAACTAGTGTATGCAACTGTACATAATTAGGCATCAAAATTCTCGAGTGATATTATCATGAAACTCGCCTTTGGCTCGTTTCATAAACCCACTCCCGAGTATTAATGCCCTCCATTATGTTGCAGTTACATAAACTACTATTGAGTTCTCGAGAACGGCGCTAAAATTTTCGATAATGTTTGCTGTATAGGGATTTTTGGGAGTGAAAATTCGATCTAACTGTCATTACTGGGAAAACGCATTTTTTCTGTTTTTATGATGCATTTATCGTTTTATTAAATATTATAAACTATAATAAACCCGAAGGATGAAGACTTGAAGAAATATTTTACATAAGAACAAACTAAAGTTAAGTGATGATAAAAACATGTTATGAAAATACTGTCATACATTATTTTATGATACATACAATCAACCAAAGAAAATTTGGGAGTTCTTATATATTAGCTCTAAACAAAATCAAAAATCAGCATTGCTCCCTCAAAGATAATATCTGGTTTGGTAACTGACGGTACTAAAATGTGTAACGTATTCAACTTATTCTTCTCATCCATTGGTGCAGAGCTAGCTAATAAAATACCTAAAAAACACACTGACAGTAGTCAAATTATTATGTATGTACACATGACAATGCACTGAACGAATTTAGACCTCTCTCTATAGACGAAGTTCATAATATTATAGATGACCTTCATATTAATCCAATTATGGGTTTAAATGGAATCTCAACTAAGGTAGTAAAATTTTAACAGAATGTAATTGTTGAAAAATTCGTTCAGCGCTTAAACAAATGATTGAGTTGAGTTCTACGTAAATAACATAAATACAATAGCACTAACTGGACAAGTCTAACGATGAAATAGTTCTTGATGCACAGAGAGACCTGGAAATACTCAATGAGTGGCTGAATAATTTACTTACAATTAATTCAGCCAAAATGTCATTTATGATCTCCGCTAAAAATTAAGGAATCCCAAAGTTTGAGCTAAGTACTTAAAATAAATGATGAATTTATTGAAAGGTCACACCAAGAAAAATACCTAGGAGTACTAATCAATGACAAACTGACGTAGAGAACGCACATTGAGTATGTCAAATCTAAATTAATATCCATGCTAGGTGCACCTTGAAGGGTAGCCATTGTATACTAGGTAAGTAAAGTTAGACCGCTTATTAACAATTATTTAGCCAAATCGCAGCTCGAATATTTTATCGAAATCTGGGTATCAGCGGCTCCATATAATCTTAACCCGTTACAGAGAACCCAAAACAAAATTATTCAAGTTTTAGTACATTATCCCTTTGACACGCCAACTAAACAACTGTAAATAAATATATATTTAATAAAAATAAATTTCCGTTTCCTTCTTATCGATTCCGTAAAATGGGATCTGTAATTTGACTTTAAGAAAAAGAAAATGAGGCAGAAATCCCAACGCCAAAAAATATATTCTCATTCAAAGTTGTCGCGAGACTGGTAATTTCACTGTATTTCGTGCAAAAATTCTAATGACAATCAAAAAATAACATCATCACTCCCGTGAGATTTCCTCCTACATGGCAGTATTCGGAGGGAAAAGCCCAACCAAAAAGTTTTGTTCAAATGAGGTCGATTTTTTTAATTTTTTTGTTGGAGGGGAAAAAAATGGAATTACCCATGCCCAGGAGTCAGACCTCCCTGCTATGTCCGGGTCCCCACATATTGAGCGGGCATCAGCTGGTGTGGTATACGAACTAAAAACAACCCCTTTGTGTTTACAGTTGTCTTACTAAGAATTAACTGTGAGCCATGGCCGACTGTGAGCCATGGCTAGATGAGGTCGAATCCAAACACATCAACCTTTATCCCATTTGCTGGAACAACCAAGCAAGCTTTTTTTTGTCACTTGGCATGGGATTTCTAACATTCAGCCTATATGGAGGAGGTATTGCCTATAGGTAGGTAGCCTTTAGGTTTGACTGTCTATGTTGAGTAATGTGCAGTCTATTGATTTATGATCGGTGCGGCCAACTGCACCAACTAACTATAGCTGGGTTCGGTCCCCAGATCTCTGGAATTTGTTTAATTGAAATGCTCAAACAATTGTCAAACGCAACGTCACATAAACATGAGTAGAATGACTAAAGTCTTAACTTCCTCAAAATAATTCAAAAGTCAATTTGTAATCCACCAAGCCAACTAGACGTCTATCAGGCAGGTATCTTCTATTGAATGACACATACACATCTGTGAAACGATAGGCGTCTAGTTGGCTCGGTGGATTAGCATCACATACATTGCTTGTATACGTTTGGTGCATGTGAACTTTTGTTTCTCGCTTATTGTCTGTAACTTTTTACTATCCGCCAGTGACTAGTGACCCATTGATAAAGGAACGGCGAACGCGCGCCGAGGGCTCCGGACAAATCACAATGTTTGTTGTAAAGTTTTCAGATTTTTTCCTTTATTTATATTATAAGACCTAGCTTCGTGCCAAGTTTCATGATTCTAAGTAAACGGAAAGTATCCTGTAGGTTTCGACGGACCATGTGCCGCATTGGTTGTGGCTCTGCCTACCATGGGAGAGGTCCCGGGTTCGATGCCTGGCTGGGGGTAAAGAAAAATAACCCAGGTCTTGGAAGTTTATATGTGTGTGACGTCGCTGTTTCTGGTTCTCACGACCCAGTGTATCCTAGTATGAAATGGGACCAGAAGTAATGTATGTGCCTGTATTGTATGTACTGTTTATGTTTATGGTTTTAATTCTCTTGAAAATTCAGCAAAATTGTGACATAAACAGTGGTGTCTTTTGATTGCGTTTACCAATAACTTCGATTTGATATTTTCACAACTTCAAGAGACCACATTCCTAAGTAATCGACAGACGTTAAATAAGGATTCGTTTTTTCCTTTTAGGTTGGGAATTCAAACATTAACCTAAAAAAGAAAAGAGTCGGCTAAGTGTACCAAATCTGTCCTTCTGCCAACCCAAAAAAATCGGTGAATAAAATTAAAGTTCAGCAAAATGCAAGTAAATAAAATATCAATCACATACTTAACCATGTTTGACTGTACAATCGCAATTCCTGGTACTCGTATCTACGCGGTAAATTTAAGGAAACTGCAATTCTAGTTATAGTGTTCACTAGATCGTTATTACTAGTATTTAAGCTTATTTATTGAATTAAATTTATTTACTTTTTATCCTATTCCTACTAATTGCAGCGTAAGATTTTTGTTTGCGTTTATAAATGGATTTAACAATGTTCACTTATTTAGTGTAATTAGGAGCACTACTAAAGTCACAAAGGTTTGAATGTGAGTATACAAAAGTAACTGAAAGTAGTCTCTTCTTCAAATCTGTTAAAATGATATGTAATGCTTTTCAAAAATATTCTGCATAATAATAAAACAAATGAAAGTCCATTAAAAAAATGTTTTAGCACAATACTATATTTTACAATTCAAAACAAAACATGATTTTAAAAAGAACTTAGACCAGTGCATAGCGTGGGCTAACATTAGCACTCATTCTTTGTAAACCAACTCGTATTTCACTCGTGTGGAAGTAATTTTTAGGTATGCTTGTTTATAAAAAGGCAACAAATATATTGTTTGCCAATATAAGTTTAAATATTAACAAAAGTTTAGTGCCCCCATGTAGTTTCACAGAACCATATTGGTTACTATAGGTCACTTTCTGTCCGAACACTAAATTATGGTTTGTTCAAAATTATGATAAAAAGAAAACATAATGAACCTATAACCGAAATAAAATAAAAAATCCGCAAAGTGCATCGTCAATTAAAATAACCTAAGTATTTGAGATTATCAAATAATTTCAAACTACAGACACACAAAAACTGAACACAATACCAAACATAAACCACCCCAGGACATGCCCGACCCAAAGGTACCCATCACACTGGCAGCATTACCGCGCTGCACGGAGGTTGTGACCTAACAAACCTTACTTCAGTATTCAGACAGACTTTATAAAATAACGCAGAGCCGATGCGATGCGGAGTATATAAATAAGTTGTAACATTTTGTAGATTTGGGATGAAACTGCTTCTTTATGTACTTTTTTACATTTCGTAATTAAATAAACATAAACCTTATAAAAAGCTAAAAGATGAGAAGGTTATCTTACAGCACTCTACTGTAACTTTTCCCGGAAGAGAGGCTACGCTTACATATTTTTTCACATCTCCATACTCATATAATCCCACAATTTGGGCCTAGCACCCTACCGATAGTGATAACATAAATAAATAAGCTCATATTGAATCGGTTATTTCAATCAATATTTGTTTGTGTTAGATATGTTTCAAAATTAGTCGAAATTGTACTAGATTGCATCCTCCATTGAGTGAGAAAACCTTATGAAATTTTGCCAAGACTTTGCGCGTACTTTCGCACTTTGCTCTAGCATTTCAAACCGGCATTTTAATTTTAAAATCATCAAATTTATTGCTTTGCTTCCCTTGCTTTACGTTTAGACGTGTTCGTGAGTTCGTGAGGATGGCTAGGTTTGCAATTTTAAATGCCCATGTACGCTTTCTTTTCAACTTTTAAGACGGGTATATACGGGAATAAGTCTGGGTTGCAGGACTTTGTAGTTTTTGTTTCTAACGTACTGGGCAAAGGCCTTTTGGGTTAACGCCCGTACATAATAATATGCATTTATCTACTTGCACATGCTTTTGGCCCCACTCTAGTGTACTCACCATAAGCGACGAAATTTATACATCCAGGACCTAAGGTTTTTCTTTCTTCCTCCCTAACCGGGTTTCGATCCCGGGACCTCTCGCTTGGTAAGCAAAGCCTCGAACCGCAATGCCACAGAGGTTCAATCATCTCATCTCTCTCAACAATCTTCACATCTCTATTGTATTGCTCATACAAACGCATTGACTTGCGTTCGATGTAGTGGGCTTAAGTGTCTTCTTCTTCCAGTTGTTGCATCTTGCGGCTCAATTTCGACGCTGCTTGTTCTAGGCCAGGTCTATTTAATTTCCTCCTGCGAAGGTCTTTGCCAGTTTACTTCCGGATATTCTCTTTTTTTCAGCTCCAGGAATCGGAATAGTATTTATTTAATTATTCTGGCTCGACAAAACCAACCTCTGTATGTCCTTCTCAAAGGTACTCCAAGTGCCAAAACTTTTCTGGTTGGAATTTGTCGGCGAGCTAAGTTTAAATGGATCGCTGTCCTGGGCATTACTTGTGAAACAAATGGACTAAAAACTCCTTTCGAACCTTTGAATTTTATTGTAGTTATTTTTCTTGATTGTCTTTTTCCTTTTTATGGAAAATTAGTTAAGATAAATTCATTGTTTTAAAAAAGAATAAAAAAAATACATAAACAATCAATATTATTATTGTTTATTCTTATATCTCAATCAGGACGGCGAAATAGACAGCTTGGTAAGGTGGTTACCCGGCTCTGATATCTCACAGATTGATATATCATATCTCATCATTCTCATTTCCCCTCAATCATATTTTTTGGTGTACGCTAAATCCATCTATCTCTACATCGGAAGTAATTATATCATGAGTCCTGGGTCACGAATGGATTCAATTAAATTAAAAAGCAGACGAGCTGGCATGCAGTGCAGATAAGCTATTTATTGGGTCAGCACCCAGACTGTCTATGTCAGCAACTGTCACCAAAAATATTAATAGCCGCGCGCAAAGCGAACTTAAAGTGGAACAACAACAAAGACTGTAGACAGTCGAAGATATTCATTTCAAGGAAGGATCCAAAGAAGGCTAAGTATTTATTTTAGTTTAGTAGAGATAACTTAGCAACTCTGGTAGGTGTGGCAACAGGTCACTGTAAACTAATTAGATACTTACCATTGTTAAAGCTTTCAACCAAGCCCTTCTGGCCTGAATGTGGCTTGGAGGAATCGAGTCAGCACTTTATGGGAGAATGTTTCATGTATTAAAACATAAGATAGGGAACACTATTCGACGACTACGACGATTCCTCGAAGAGTCACCCGCACTCCGGTCAACACCTAAGCAGCCGGATACTGCGGGGGTTACTTGCACCTGAGGAAAACCCAGAACCCCCAAACCCAACGCAGCAGGCCAACCCGATCGCCGACAAACCCGGAGAGGACGTTACTAGTTCTGATCTAGATTTGTCGGAGGACAGGGTGGAATGTGCGGAGGGAATGGACAACCTGGCGCTCGGAACGGATGAGGAGGTGCTGCTGGCCTAAGCTTCTGAAACTCAAGAGGCCACAGCTTCGCTTGGTAACTGGAGCGATAACTGGACACGCTTTGCTAAACAAACACTTACACACTCTAGGTGTTACGGATAGCCCCTTGTGCAGAGCCTGCAAGGAGGTGGAGGAGACAGCCATCCACGTCTTTTTGGAAGGTTCCGGCCATCTACCGGGCAACACACCTCGGGACGCCGAGGTCGCTCCAAGAAGTCGTCGGCAACATCAAGGGTTTGCTAGGCTTTCTACAGGACCTGGGTTGGCAGGAGTAGTGCCCTCAACCCACGCCACGCAAAATAGGCGCAAATTTAAGACGTCGAGTTGCGGAAAAGTGGCCCACGATAAACTATAACTACCTATAGTTATAGTTTATCGCGGGCATGTTGTTATCCATACTTAGTGTTCCCTAGAACACTAGGTATGGATAACAACATGCGCTTCAAAGTCAAAATCGTTCACAATGTAGAACATAACATAATACAACATTTACATACAGGCACATATATTGTTTCTGGCCCCTGTGTCGTGGCAACAGAAACAGTGTCATCAGAAACTTGTATAAAAATCGAAGACCTGGGATTACTTTTTTCTTTCGCGGGTATGGACCAGGAAACACGTCTTTCGAAAGTCGGCATTCGAACCCGCCCTCTCGCTTGAGAATCACTGCCTTGACCGCAATACCACTGTAGTAATTTATGAAAAAAAAACACCTTTTTGTGTAATAAATAATAACATGTCGGCAAAAATATATGACGCCGTTTTTGTATATTTTCATACAACAGTCCAACGACTCAAGGGTTTCGAAACTTCTCATAAAGTATTTATTTTGACTAATCGGTATTTAATTCATAAAGTAATTAATTTCATGGATATAATAATAAAGCCACCACATCCAATAATGTCAATGTGAGCAAATTGGTACTCAAATAACAGAAATCTGATTCTCAATTCCATCAGGATTTCCTGAACACTATTTAATTACCTATTTGCTTACATTGTATAATATATAGGTAGATAGGATAGGATAGGATTGGTGCTATATTAGTATAGGATCGGATATCATATTCTGAAAAGGGTTTCAGTGATAATCCGATGGGTACAAGACAAAATGGATTCCTATTATTGACTGTCAAACGCTCATTTTAATCATTTGTTAGTTTTCGGGTTTCAGTTCTAGTCTTCTCTAACCCCTCGAGCACACTTGGGTACTATAGTACCCAAAAACTCGTTATAGGTTTTAATTTTTATTACCATGACATAAGGTACAAAATCGCGACCCCTGAAAAAAATATCGAGGGGCTAACTTGAGAAAACCCCGGAAAGTTGCTTTCATTCTAGACTAGAAAGCCACAACCGAAACTCGAGAACTCTCGAGTTCCAACTTTTGACGTTTGGATTATTTTTACGTGTCAAACTTTACGTTTGGCCGTCACCAAAATGTGAAACCGATTCTCGGATGATTCAATTAACGCTAAGGTTTTCTGTCGTTGGTTGGTGGTACATTTTATTTAATTATGATACCAATATTTTCGAAAAATCTACAGAATGCATATTTCTGTTCCCGCTCCTGCAACAAAAAATGAACTACGCCAGATTTTATAAATTAAAGGGGATACAAGAGACGGGATTTGATATCCCTGCGAATTCATATCGTATCCCGGATCCGCAGGCGTAGGTGGCGCATTAGGTATAAGTCGGATTTGCAATGTTGTATCGAAACCAAGTTTGGACAAATACTTTTTTATTTTCTTTTAGTATTTTTTTGATCTTAAGTTTTCTTGTATGGAACGTAAAAATTCAACGCCGCTTACAAGTGTTTATAAAAAGACTCGAGACCCGAGAAGAATCGAGAACTTAGTCTCGAGAAATCTCAAAACACGAGAAGTTCAATAGGTCGAGAAGTCAGAAACTCTAGATTTATTGTGTGTAAATACTTGCTTTGTGACGTTCATATTCATATTCTTTATTGCACAGAAAATATAGATTTTAGACAGTTACAAGTTTTTTTTACCAAAGGCGAGCTTATCTCTAAAGAGAGTTTTCTTCCAGAAAACCTAGACAAGACAGGAGTGTTTATGAAACAGGACATCATAATTATTTGAAGTCAAATGGTGTTCTTTTTAATGATAAATCGATAAACGATCCTAATATTGCAAGTCTTTTTCGCTACAGTACACTTACTGGCACGTGATTTTAATTTATATTATTGTAATTAGTCAACGCGCCTTTTATTACCAATTCTGTACAGGCTGATTCTCGCAGTCATGGTTCGCCCTAAAATTTGCTAAACAGAAAATGGGTTCTTAAAGCCATGGTAGAATACAATTACTTTCAATGCTATAGTTGTTAAGTTAACAAGCTACGATGTTAAGTTGATATTCCTCTAAGACTTTCGTTTGCGAGTATGGAACAGGAAACACGTCTTTCGAATTTGGCAGCGAGGAGCTTTCTCGTTACAGAACAGGAGTTCCAAATAAATTGAATACCCCAGTGGTAGTACGATATTAGGTCAGCTACACATTTTACCCTGTACCAAGGCGCCGTCTGCGTTGTAGCTTGCAAGAAGTAAACTTTAATTTAATTTTGGAACATTGGCGAGATGCCGAAACATCTTTTCTGATCATATATTTTTTGATAATGCTTAGGTTAACTACTTATGCGTTAAAATGAAAAACAAACACGCCAAGCAACTCTTGATTTATTTAGATTTAATAACATTAAATATTAATATAAATAATTATATATGATTATATCAATACTAGCTGTTGCTCACGGCTAAGCACGCTTGCACAGCACACTTTGTTTTAAGGAAAATTAAAAAAAATTGCTTTTATTCCGGCCTGATCAAATTCTAGTATTGTAAGAAGTCTCAATCATAATACTCATATTCGTTATCTAAACCTTATTTTAGATTTGTAAGTAAAGTACTTTTCGAAACTCTCTTTTAATGATGAGTACATACATAAAGCTTTTATTTTTTAAACTCCAATCAGTTTGGATTTATTGGAGCACACTCATTCAGATTGGTTTTGATGTTGCAAGCGAATCCAAATAAATATTTTACTTAAATTGTAAAACTTTATACAGATATGGCTTTGATCAACTAGTGTGGAGTTTTTCACATATTTTATACCGACACCTCATTTTATTGATGGTTTTATTGTAAGTTTAAAAGTAAGCATGGCTGAACGGGTGCAAATCCGTGCATCTGCTACCCCACAAGAGAAATTAAAAGGTAAAAATGAAGATTACTAATAGATTTTCTTAAAAAAGGTGTTGAATAGAAAATAGGGTCTTCTTTTTATTACTTCCGCACTGACAACGCCATTTTACTCACATTCAATGAAAGTCCCACAAAATGCGTATGAAACGACGCAGAAATGGACGCAAAAACGCGTTTTTCCTGTAACCATTTGTCATCGCAACAACGCATTCTTACAGTGTTGAGAGCACCTCTAAATAAGGGTTTTCTATTTCATGATGGTCGATTCTCATATGGATCTTGAAAGCAACTTATTTTTGGAACTTTGTAGATTAACTACGATCTGTCAAGAGACAATAGCGACACATGGTGTTCGCGCTTTTGTCGACATGATGGTTACTTCGGTTACCTAGTTAAGCGCTACGGCTGATTACCTGACTTTGATCCTAGTGGAGTATGCTATATAGCTTATTCTCGGCTCTGAATCTTAGCCTTAAATAAACTGTGCCGGATTCCCACGTCCAGGGCACATTGTTAGCTACACAGGAAGTGTGAATTTATAATATCGCGTCCGACATTATTATCATGACCCAACTTAATAAATAAGCTAGGATTTTATTCCAAAAATTGTGCTGTGATAATCGTTTTATTACATCTCTCACAAGGGCAACTTACCATCGGCAAATAAGCAATAATATACTTACGCTGTGGTGATTGCCCTACAGAGGCAATGGTCAGTTTACACTGATCTCAAGCGTCGGTCAACTAAGTTTGCTCAATAGAAGTTAATCCCTGACATTCCACAAAGAAAAGAAAGAAGTTGCCCTCCACTAATCCGCTCACAAACTAAACTCACATGAAAGTGAACCTTATAGGTGAGATATAATGTTTATTATAGCAGTGTATGACCGGCTTTAAGCTACATTGGCTCTATTATGAGAAAGGCGGGAATCTTAACAAAAAGGCAAAGAGAAACCCGTCGACAGTTTGTTTGAAGTTGCGCTTAGACAGTTACATCTTTTCAACTTGAGTTTCTGTTCTTGTTCACTAGCTTTTGCCGGCAACTCCGCCCTTGAGTATTTTTTTCAGATTCGGAACTTTAACACTTTTTGAGTATTGAATAACGAGCCAAACGTGGGCACCATGGGCCTTCACTTAACTTAGAAAGAGACCATCGCCAAAAAAATAGTTTTGAGATATCGCCATTTTATTGTACGACGACCCGAATGGCCGAGTCGGCAATGACCCTGCCTATGAAGCCAAGGGTCCCGGGTTCGAGTCCCGGCGGGGGCAAATATTTGTTTGATGAGAACGGATGTTTGTACCCTAGTCATGGTTGTTTATCTAAGTATAATATTTATCTATATAAGTATGTGTATTGTCGTCACTAGACGACCCCCAAACCCTAGGATTCCCTGTATCTTGGGTACTAACCCAAGATACAGGGATTCCTAGGGTTTGGGGCTAGATCAATGTGTGTAAATCGTGTCCAAGGTATTATTATTGTATTTTCAATCGACTCCAAAAAGGAGGAGGTTCTGAATTCGTCTGTTTTTTGTGTTTTTGGCAGATTATTCCCTCGTTTTCATGTTTTAAGTTTTATATTGTATTGAGCAAAGTAAACAACACAGATGCAATTACAACAAGTATCCTAGCAGTTAATAGGTTTATTACTTTTACAATCCAGTTAAGTAAGTAGTTATTATAATAAATTATTGACACATCTTTTATAAGAGAAAACTGTAAACAATAGATAGGGTAAGTAACTCTCTGGTGCGATGATGGTCTGGTTGCAAGTAAGGAAAGTTGAGGAAGTAAAATTGACAAAGATAAGTAATGTACTTAGTTATTGTGAGTCAGGTGTCGATTATGGATATCTCAGAATCAACACAATAGCTTATATTTGGTTTATTATTACCGGAATACCAAAACACACTCGGCAGCAATAGCTGATCGAATAAACTTACCCTATGTATGTACTTAGGTATATAATTTTATTATCTTGTAGGCATAGTAAATACAATCACAGCTTATGACTCAATAGGTAATGTAATTTTAATTTAGTTTTAAGCATATTTTTACTTATATTATTCAGCAAAACATCCATTTGTAATCCATTACACAATCTTGGAAGCACATACGAGTTAATTCTTTCTTCATAACAGTTATTAGCCTTTTTAGTTTGGAATATTTTTCTAGTTACTCTTCTTGTTTTTATTTTATAGCTGACACAGTTAATTACGTTATTTATATTTTCTAATAGGGTCACATATTTAACCTTCTCATGGATAGGTAGTATTTTAATTGAAGTAAATAATTAATCGTATTAATGGTTACAGCTCAATTCCTTTTTTTATCAACCAAAAATTTCAATTTTATTTCATCGAGTAAGTTTTAAAAGTTAAATGTCCATAACTACTCAGTCCATAAGATATCACTGAATCAAATAATACATAAGATATAGTTAACAAGGTCGATCGATTAACAATTTTACTAAGGTAGTAAAACTTTCCCAATATACATCTTTACTTTTTACATAGTTCTTTTATATGCCTTTTCCAACTCATATTAGTAACTATTGTCAGACCTAAGTATTTACAGTGTTTTATAAACTCCAAAGCATCACATTTACAGTCTATCAATATATACCTTTTACTTCTAATATTTGAAGGATAATGATTATTAATGATATTTGCGAACGTAAAAAATAAACCATTTGAATGATACGTGATACTTTTCTTTGTCCATTATTTAATTCCTTGGTACCTGGAATCGTATAAGTACGATCAACTACTGGGTTTTGAATTTATTACCATGGCGTAAGGTTCGAAATCGCGATGCCTCATAACCAGTTCCAGGTGTTGACCGGTTAAGTACAGTAAGCACTCGTGGAAATTCGAGGGATTTAAATCCTCCATGGATTATAAAGGTTTCGTAGGAATTTGGTTAAACTCTTAATTTTTATAGTTAACTTTAGATTCTCTCGCGGTTAAGGTATTCAGGCTAAAAATGTGGTTGCCTTGTCGGCTTTTCCGGCAAAGTGAACCAACCGGAGTAGTTTGAGGCAAATAGTTTTAAGAAAAGGCAGCCTTTTCTTAAAACTGTTTGAAGAACGGCTCACAGCAATTGAATGCTTGAGCGGAGACCATTAAACCCTTCCACTCCCCTTCCACCCTTCGACTCGCGTATGAACACCCAGTAAATTACATTAAATTACTTAAATTAAATTACATTAAATTACTTACATTAAATTTTTATTTACCTCCCGTCCACTCGCGCATGAAAACCTAGAATGGACTTGGGATAATATTTATATTTTTTTAAATATAATAATTACTACTACACATTATTCTTTTTTATTACTGGCAATACTGGATAAACGTACCTTCTCTCTGGTATCTCACAATTGATTGGTCGACTGAGTAAATGATAAAATAAAATAATCGAAAATGTATTTTGGCTTTTAATAGGCATTTTTATGGCTATTGAGAGGGTTAAATTTGTAACGTACTACCTCTTTGACCATATTGGCTACTGGCGGATTAGCCAGATTAAAAGTACAACTATAGAAATTCGGAAATTCGGATCTGGAATCTCGTCTGGCAGCTGATTGTTTTTTTGAGGCAGACATTGTTTGAGCTCTGTAACGTGAGGTTGTATCTTCTGCATCAATAATTTTTAAGTCACGCCTTTAGTTGCGGCGATGGGCTAGTCCCTTTAGTACTGTAATGGAGCTGAATGTTTAGTTGCTGTAAAGTGCAGTAGTTGATGTGAAACTTCCCTACTATCCCCAATCCATGGGTAAGCATTGGTTCGTAGTTAGTCATTCTTATTTTCGTGTATTTTATACTCTCTATGTATTTCCCTTTTCTATACAGTGTCTATTGGACTGCGGCACTCTTAGATCCTAATTACCCTAGGGCCCTCGTCGGAAGTCTCCGTGTGGGGAGCCGTCGCCTGATAGCTGGGCGCTGTAGCGCTTTTGTATTCCTATCATTCACACTGGTCTCTTTCCAGGGTTCCACGCTGAGGAGTAATATCCTCCTGGCGCTAACGGAGCTCTGAATCGGTTCCACGCTGAGGAGTAATATCCTCCTGGCGCTAACGGAGCTCTGAATCGGTTCCACGCTGAGGAGTAATATCCTCCTGGCGCTAACGGAGCTCTGAATCGGTTCCACGCTGAGGAGTAATATCCTCCTGGCGCTAACGGAGCTCTGAATCGGTTCCACGCTGAGGAGTAATATCCTCCTGGCGCTAACGGAGCTCTGAATCGGTTCCACGCCGAGGAATAATATCCTCCTGGCGCTAACCGCATAATCACTTGTTGACGTCTGGAGAAGTGGACCAGTCGGATTGAGTCTACCAAGGAGCTGAAATCTACAAATTCCCGGCGAGTCCCTATCCAGCGTTTCAACTATATCACCAATATTCGACTCACGACCCTGTGATTAATAAACGTATCTTGAGCCTGCCAACAATCTCTTTTGGTCAGGTTAGAGTCTCACTGTTTCAAATTTAAAATGTGATGTAGTCCTTCTCAGTTGGACTGATGACTTGATAAAGCTGATCAGTGATGGGTTGGTGGATCGAAGATACAGGCGGAAGATCGCAAGAGGTGGCGCACAGCAGTGATCTGATAAAGGCTAAAATTAATTATGATGACCAGAGGTAGAGCTAGGGGGATTATACGGACCTACTAAACAATAGGAGCAATCTCAAATAATTTATTGCCTTATTGTGGTAATAGATATGTAACAATACAAAGGTGGATACCATGAGATGAAGACCAAGGCTCAAGACAAAGTAATATCAAGGAACGTCAACACCCCCTTAATAAATGAGGTTGACTCCAAATAAATTTAAAGGTTTCTTACGAAACCGTAAAAGAGCGCCTCATAAACAAAAGTCTTATAAATGAAGGGGACTTGCAATTATTTTCTGAAAGTGATAAGAATACCCCTATTGACAGGCCTCTATAAACGGGAATTACTTGTTGCCCTTAAAATCGTTGTCAATTTTAGCGTTGCAGAGTTTTCAGGACCGGTTTCCACAATTACATTCAATATTATTAGTTGACTCCCGTTAAAATTTTGAAAAGAGAAATCAAAGAAATCTTTGGGGTCTATATTACGTCTAAGAAGCGATGGTAGAAGTACCTCCGTCATTTAATGTTGGTTACCAATCTTCAATATTTTAAGTATTCTTAGCCTTGATTTTTAGAACAAAAAGCATTTTAATTATTTTTTATTCTTACCACTTGAAAACTTTGCTTTGCTTTGCCGCCTCTGTGCTACCGATTTTTGCTTCTTTATCTAGTGTAACTCTATCCTACGAATCTATCTATGATTTGAATTACAGAGTTACAATATTCGGATTACTAGCTAGTCTCCCAATCGCTTCATATCAAATACGACAGGTTACTCTAATTTGGAAGATAGGGAATCCTTATGTCGAGGACTTGTTTTTGTGAATAATTCATAATTCATAATTCTTTATTGCACACAAATATTTAAGAAGTTACATTAAAAGAAAATACATGTACAAAGGCAAGCTTATGTCTAAAAAGAGGTTTCTTCCAGCAAACTACGGCACTATAGGAAACAGTATCATAAAAGGGTAGGCAGTCCGCAATAAATGCTATAAATAAAATGCCTAGGAATAAATATCTATAAATACCTATAAAATACAGGTAGTAAATACAAAATAACTACCGATATATACTACTAATTTATGCAGCCCGGAGAGAAACCGAATTCCGAGATTCTGAAGTCGCTCGAGTTTATGTAGTTTCTCGCCCAGGCAAGATCGGCATAGTCGATTAGTGGCATGAGAAGGGAATGTACAAGGGTAATTTTGGTCCGCCCTGGCAAGAAGTTCTGCAGTCGCCTGAGAGAACGGAAAGACGCAAAGACCCATCTGCTGACCATGCAGATATATGGAGACCAACACAGCTGGTTATCAAAGATGACCCCATGGTTTTTCGCCTTAGCAGTGTACTCCATTGTAGTACCATTATAAGTTACAGGAATAATAGGTTTCTGTAATAAGGAAAGAGAGTGCGTGGTTCCAATAATGATTGCTTGCGATTTTATCGGGTAAACCAACAGCCTATGGGACGAGGCCCAGTCCGTCACATTCTCGAGGTCAGCATTCAACATCTCCACGGATGAAACTAAATCATAGGGGGAAAAGTGGCGATAAATTTGGAGATCATGAATGAATGAATGAATACTTTATTGCACAAAACAAACATACAGAGATATACAAAGAAAGATATATGTACAAGAGGTGCGCTTATCTCGATAAAAAGATTTTTACCAGCAAACCCAGATAGGAAAGGAATGTGGATTGTGAGAATAAAACCTATTTGCACAACAAAATAATTCATACACAATAATAATATGAGTAGGTACATATACCTGTTACTACTACTACACCTAATTTATATAATTTTATATACATACATACATATCATACACATACAAGTTATATACATAAATAACATACACATACAAATTATATATACATACTATGGAAGAGAGAGGTCATGGAAGAGGAAGAAGAGGAATGATCTTTCAAGCGAATCTTAAAAACGTTAAATGACGGACTGTCCCTGATGGCAATGGGGAGCTTGTTCCAGAGCCTGATAGCACTGATCCTGAATCCTTGCCCATATGCGACTGAGTTGTGTTGAGGAGTTGCAAGCAGCGACCGAGTGTTTGATCTCCGAGACCTATCCGAAGAAAGAAAATCAAACCGATCTCGCAGGAAGCTGGGGTAGCGAGGGTTGTGCAGAATATCAAAGAGTAGAAAGAGAATATGGGTATCCCGGCGAAGACGAATTGGAAGCCACTTCAGTTCCCTACAATACTGGGAAACATGGTCATACTTACGTAGCCCGAAGACAAACCGAATCCCGAGATTTTGAAGTCGCTCGAGTTTGTTCAGTTGCTCTTCGTTCGCGCTGATCCAGCTGACATCTGCGTAATCAATGAAAGGAAGGAGAAGAGACTGGGCAAGAGTAATTTTGGTATGACGAGGCAGGAAGTTTTGAAGGTGCCTGTGCGAGTGAAATGTGGCAAAGACTCGTCTACTAACTTCGCAGACGTGAGCAGACCATGAAAACTGATTGTCGAAAATAACTCCTAGATTTTTTGCCTTAGTACTGTACGGAATTGTGGTTCCATCATAAGTTACAGGAACAAGAGGCAGATGCTGTAACACACTATGGGAGTGTCTGGAGCCGACAATCATGGCTTGCGACTTACTGGGATTGACAAGTAGTCCATGAGACAGAGCCCAGCCCCTGATGTTTTTGAGATCGGCATTTAATGTACCCACAGAAGAAATCATATATCACTTGGAGAGAAATGGCGGTAGATTTGTAGATCATCGACATAAAGATGGTAAGAAGAAGAAATAGCATCCGAAATGGAATTGATGAAGACGGAGAAAAGAAGAGGGGAAAGAATACCACCCTGAGGAACTCTAGAAGAAAGGTCGCACCACTCCGTGGAAGTCTCCTCGGACCTAATACACTGCTGATGACCTTTCAGTTAGTAGCCGAACCAGCTGGAGACATTCAGGGACTTCAGTATCTCAACGAGGATGTCAAAATCAACACAGTTAAAGGCACTGCTAAAGTCTAGTAACGCTAACACCGTGATTTGCTTGATATCCATTGCCGATTGAATGTCATCGTTCACTTTAAGTAAGGCCGAGACGGTACTATGACCCGGCCTGAATCCGGACTCGAATTGATTCAACAGCCTGTTAGAGGAAAGATAGGAAGAGAGTTGATTGTGGACAATCGATTCAAGGACTTTGGAAAGGAAAGGCAGGATAGATATTGGACTAACGCCTTTTGCCACACATTAGGAAAAGAACACTGAGATAGAGAGAAGTTAAAAATGTGTGTAATGGCAGGTAGGAGGAAATCAAGGATGCTGTTTATCATTCTCGAGCAGATACTATCGTCACCCGCAGCTTTTGAGGAGATGGCAAGCACTACCTTCTTAACCGTGTCAATTTCGACAAGACTGAAGTCGAATGGAGTGGTGGTGGGAGATGGCTTGGAGCGCAGATAATGCAGGGTGGCATCTTTAACAGAGGGATTCATTACAACAGGAGGGTCGGGGAAGAAACTATTAAGACCGTTGAGATCGACATCACCAACCAATTGATTCTGGGACTTGCCAACACCAAGGGTTCTAAGGAACTTCCACACTTGAGCCGGGGTATAATTTTCGATGCACTCAGAGATATGGCGGCGCTTGGTTGCGCGACACATGTGGGTGCACCGATTGCGGAGACATTTGAAGGCAGCAAAGTTTTCATCAGTGGGGTCCTTTTTGTAGAGGCTTTTGGCTCTTTTCTTCTTTGCCATCAATCGTTTGATGGGATCAGAGAGCCAGGGCGCAGGGAGAAGTTTTACTCGAACCTTTTTTACTGGTGCGTGCTTGTCGTAGAGTCCCAAAAAAATTGTAATGAAGTGGTGAATCTTGTCGCCAACGGTCTCACTAGTGATGACAGGCGACCAATCAATCGAGGCGGCATCAGACTTTGGGACAGTAGGGTCGATACCCCTAAAACTACGAGCAAAAATGAATTTACCTCTGCTTTTAGGAGGCCTAACCTTGTACGATAGATACACTAGGTCATGGAAAGAGAAAGGAGAGTTAAATTGACCATGGAAAGCAACTTTGTCTACATTAACCTCTCGTCAGTGGAGCTGGCCTCTATGGGAAATGACAGTTCTTTCGCATCTGTGAGCCTGGTCGTTTTTTTTTTTTTTTTGTAGGTTCGTATTTAGCGAAACTGTAACAGTCTTCGTTAACAGATCTCTATGTTTCTTGAAACAAACCAATCAGGAAAGAGCACGCTAGCTAATGAATGAAATGAAATTTGAACTAGTTGATAATTAAAATCATACTTTTTGATAGTTTACAGGAGGGGCTATATTTGTACCATTCTAAAAACAGGTGGTGTATAAAACAAATGTATGAAGGTCATCTATGTTTGAGTTTATTACTATTTTGGACACACTAACGTGTAATTATAATAAATCAACGAATCCAAATAATGTTTGAATCTGAAATAATACATAAAAATATACTAAACTTTAGGGTACTACCTAGTCGGTCCATAAGTTCTGTCACAAATATTTTGCCGCATAGTAAATAATACCAAGTTTTATTTTATTTAATACTATATATGGTTTAATAGCTCATAAAATACTGATAAATTAGAATGATTATTGGATTTAAATGCTTAAAGCCATATTACACAAATGCTAGTTTCTTCAGAGATTTTGCACTTTTTTACCCAATCAAAAATACGGACGTGATTCACTTTATCTTTTTCCACGACTCTTAAAACCTTTCAAACTTACGTGAGATTTTAGTCAGAACCCTCCCTGAACCCGTTACCTTCATTTTGAAGCATAAGATAACTAAGTCTGGGTAAAACTAATTTTCATATTCACATTTTACGTAGTGTACTTGTTGCCCACAAGATCATTTTTATACGTTTTTCTGAAAACGTAAAAAGTACGTAAAGTTCTCTTTGGGAGCAGTTGGAACTGAAAGCTAACAGAAAATCAAATGCTAGTTGTTAAGCATGGTCTAAAATCTAGGTTTCAGAATAAATAAAAAAGCCTTGTTGGTTATCTGGAACACTGTTTTTTTATTAAATTTGTGGTATGTGGTATTTTTGTCAGTTGCGGCGTGTTTTGGGTTAGCGATTGTCTCAAGTTATAAGGTTTTTTGTCATATTGCGATAATCGTACAAAATGTATTGTATTGCAATTTGATTCGTATAAAATAAGCTTTTTAATCATGTATAATACGAACAAGAAAAAGTTTATTGCTGAGTTTTATCTATTAAAAACCTTGTGACAGAACTTAAGGACCGACTAGGTATATATTGAACATCACCATTTTGGTGCAATTCAATTGGAATAAAAGCGCAATTTGCAGAGAAAGGCAAAGGACTTAGTTAAGATCAAGTAAGAATGCATTTATTTCTATAATTCTTATTAGATCTAGAGAAATTCCAATTAAAATTATAAAAGGGGGGCCCAAGGTCTCCGCCTGTGAGCCTGGTCATTTTGGGTTTCACAGACGCCATCTTTCTTTCAAAATTCCCCCCACTGACGAAAGGTTAGAGGTTATCATGATATCGAGAAGAGATGCAATGGGGCTGAAAATGAGTAGCGTTGAGAGGAAGAAGATGGAAATTGAAAGAATTGATAATGGCCTGGAGTTGAGCAGAGCGAGAGTCATTCTTAATAAGACAAGTATTAAAATCGCCGAGGATGAGAGTGTTATCAAAAAGAGGAGTCAGCTCATTGAGCAGAGACTCGAATGTATCGAAGTAATCAATGTGAAGAGAGGGACTTTAGAGAACACCGAGCAGAACTTTATTATGGTGAAGACAGATTTCAAGGAAAAGATGTTCTGCCGACTCGGAGAACACATTCGTGGAAGCACTTACAACTCTATAAGGGATGTCGGAGCGGAGGTAAATGGCTATACCACCACCTGCCTTCCCAACTCTGTCGTTCCGATAGAGCCGGAAATCAGGCAGGTAGGGACGGTTTGAGAAACGATTCTGATATAAGAATTCCATCCACATGTTTGCCACTAAACGCCTCAAGTAGGTCCAGGTAACTGGAGTGGATGCTCTGGGCATTTATATGAACGAGGTTAAGATTGTTTTCCAGGCCACCAAATACAGTCGAGAGTTTGGCCGATAACGATTCCTCTGTAATGGAGGTGTCGTTCGCCATACTTGTGTAATCATCGCTTGATGAACATGATAAAATACAATTGTCAAAAATATTACGTATGCTATCCATATATAATAGTTTAAAATATAATATTAATACTTATAAATACAAATATATATGCTTGTTTTTACTTAATTATAAATATCATCATCTGCTTAGAGAAGAGAGGACGTCAGAAATGGCGTTGATAAAGACTGAAAACAGGAGAGGGAAAGAATACCACCTTGAGGCACTCCTGCGGTTGGATCATACCTATGAGTTTCAGTCTCCTCAGACTTAATGCGCTGCTGACGATCTCTCAGGTAAGAGTTGAACCAGTGAACCGCATGTGAGGACATATTTAAGGTACCCAGCATCGTAACAAGAATGTCAAAATCGACAAGGACAAGTAGGGCCCACTGACTAACTTCTTTTCCATGACCTGGATGTCATCGCTGACTTCTAAAAATGCTGTGGTAGTACTGCGCCCTGGTCTGCTGAACCTAGATTTTCACGTATTGAGTAAGTTGTTTGAAGAATTGTAGGAGGAGAGCTGAGAGTGAACTATGGATTCAAGGACTTCGGAGAGGATAGGTAAAATAGAGATGGGCCGATAGTCTCTCAAGGAGGAGAATTTGGAAATTTTGGGCAGTGGGATGACGAGCGCTTTCTTCCACATACCAGAAAAAGAGCTGACCGAGAATGGTTAATAATGTGGGTAAGAGCGGGAGCAACTCTTCAAGTACACTCTGGATTATTCGATTGCTGATGTTGTCGCCACCAGCAGCTTTGGAGGTTATAACTAACACTGCTTTTCTAACTGCGCCAAGTTCAAAGAGACTAAAGTTAAACAGTGAGGTACAAACTGCAGCCTTTAGCCATAGACGTCGAAGGTTTGCCTCCTTTGTGGCGGGGTTCATTGCAACAGGAGGTGAAGAAAACAACTGGTTGAGACCGTTGAGATCGACATTGCATGAAGCTGATTCCTGGGACTTGCCAACACCAAGGGTTTTGAGAAACTTCCAGACCTGGGCTGGGGTGTATATCTCTATGCACTCATAAATGTAGCGCCGCTTGGCATCGCGGCACTTACGGTTGCACAAGTTTTGAAGGCGTTTAAATGCGAAAAAATTCTCATTTGTTGGATCTCTCTTATAACGGCCTTTGGCACGGTTTTGTTTTACCATTAAAGCCTTGATTGCGTTAGTCAACCACGGGGCAGGAAGATGTTTGACCTAGACCTTTTTTATTGCTGCGTGCTTGTCAAACAGCCCCAAGATGATGGACTTGATCTTCAGGATTTTGTCATCACCGGTTTCACCAGTGACGACAGGGGTACAATCGACAGATGAGGCATCTGCTTTAAGCGAGTCGAAGTTCACACCCTCGTAGCTTCGAATATCAATAAATTTGGCTATACTCGTAGAGCGGCTAATTTTGTATGAAACATAAACCAGCCCATGATAGGAGAAAGGGGCATTAAGCTGGCCATGAGCAGCCACCTTTTCTGTGTTGGGGATGATCATGAGATCAAGAAGAGAGGGAGTACTTTGAGGTTGAAAGTGAGTGACTTCCAGGGGAAGAATATGTAAGTTAAATGAGCTTACGATAAGCTGAGATTCTAGTCAGGCAGAAGGGGCGTTATTTTTAGAGATAGGTGTTAAATTCATCGAGGATGAGAGTGTCACTGTAGAGAGGAGTTAAGTCACTGAGTAAAGTTTCTAAAGGTTCAAAGTAATCGATGTGCAGTGAGGGGCTATCATCCAGGGGAAGAATATGAAAGTTAAATGAGCTTACAATAAGCTGAGATTCTAGTTAGGCAGAAGGGGCGTTATTTTTAGAGACAGGTGTTAAAATCACCGAGGATGAGAGTGTCACTGTAGAGAGGAGTTAAGTCACCGAGTAAAGTTTCTAAAGGTTCAAACGAATCGATGCGAAGTGAGGGGCTATCATACACACCCAGAAGAATTTTGTTGTGGTGCAAGCTGATCTCAGGAAAGAGGTGTTCAGCCGAACCAGAGTACAGGCTTAGCAAGGAATGTCAGAACGTAAGCAAATAGCAATGCCGCCACCAGTTTTACCCGTCCTATCGTTACGATAATAGAGCCCGAACCCTGGCAGAGAATACATGGAGGAAGGAAGAGATGGTTTGATAAAGGATTCGGAGACAAGAACTCCATGTGTAGTATGGTCGCCGAAAGCTTCTAGAAGATCAGCGTAGCTAATAGGAATGCTTTGGGCATTAATATGCACGACATTGAAGTTTAACTACAACGGCGTGAATGCGCGTTTCAGGCTGCTAGACAAGGCCGCGTCCGCAAGGGAGTCAACACTTACCGCTCTGACAGAGGACGTTGTTCGAAGAGCATGAAAAATAACTATCCTTATAATTATTCAAGTTATCCATATGATATAAATATACAACAATAGCAATAAACTAAATAACATATTATATAAAACTAACTATATCCTAGCCTAACGAGGTATAAAGATTGAATGAATATAGTGAAAGCCTGAACCCAGCCACAATGGGCTTGCCGGAAAAGAAACACAATAAAATTAAAATAATACATAAAACGAACAAGACATTACGAAAAAGTACAGTCCGTAGATGAAAAAAAAAAATCTTGACTGATAAACAAGATGAATAAAGAAGAGGTTGGAAATGAAAACTTTTAATGCACTGGCCTGCAAAACTAAGTTCTACACTTATGAAATTTCAAATTATTCTAAGCTGTAGAAATAAGAGATTTAAAATGAATAACTTTCATAGCAAATTTAATCAACTAGCCTTGAAACGATAGTATAAAATTAAAGTACTTTATTTTGAAAGTATATCTTGTGTACTTAAAAAGTAATTGCAATTTGAATGGTGTGATACTTAGTTTTGCAGGCCAGTGTAGTTATTACATTACAACAGTAACTTATTAAATTGGAAACTACCTGCCTGCAAGAAAACAATAACACATGTATAAACCGCACAAATGGAGAGAACACTACACAGCAGAGTTTGTCGGAGACATGGTTGAGACCTACTTCTTTGCTCCCGGTGGTGGCGGTAATAAGAATAAATAAATGTATACTTTGTTTTACTTTTTACCTCCCGTGTTTGACTTCCCAGGGCTGGACTCAGACAAGGGGCCAATTAGCTAGAATGAAATAAGGTCGCCATCCTGACGGAAGTCAATCGACGGCGATACACCGCGCTGGAAACTGAACCTAAAACAATGACTTAAATATGACCTTGCTCTGATAGTACTCCACTGATACAGCAACACTCGAGTTGACCAGCTGCTCCTGGCGCGCGCCCAGATGTAGAACTCGACGAGGATGTTGTACACCTAACCAAAAAAAAATTTTTTTTTACTAAATACTAACAATTACGCAGACGTTCACCAGTAGAACACAATTCACAGGCAGATTATTCAAAAGACTCGTGATTTGAACCTGTCTAGCAGCGGCCAAACACACCGGTACGATGTTATACTAAATACTCGATATCATTCCAACAATATATTAAATATTCCAAAAAAAACACTAGCGGCTACGCGGGGTCACACCTTGACCTGCAATTCTCGCGGTTTGGTTTGAAAATCGCTACAATATTATGCGATTTCAATGCACCCAAAACAAACCGGCCATTTTCGAGGAAATTTTAAATGTAAATATTAAAAAGTTATGTCTGACATCCGGTCACAGACCAAAAAAGGTGCATTATACTGCCTACGGCAGATCGCCGGATCCATAACGTAGTCGCGCCTAAATGCGTTCCCAATCGAACATCCCGATATCCTTCATAATCTTGATATTTGCGGCGATGGCCTACCCAGTCACGCAACATGGACTATTGAATAACTGGCTTAACGTAGGCAACTGTGCCTACGTCACCCCGACTGGGTGATAGATGATTTGTTTTCATATAACAAGGGTGTTATGACATTAAAGCTACTTTCTGTGTGTGTGTCTGTCTGTCCGTGGCCCCCTAGCGCTCAAACGGGTGGACAGATTTTCATGCGTTTTAATTTTCAACCATGGCACCCTAGCGCTCAAACCGGTGGACGGATTTTGATGGGTTTTTTTAATTGGTGGACTTCAATGGGATGGTTGTTAGCTGAGTTCAAAACTTATGAAATTATGAAAAAAGGAAACAAGTGAACCAAATTGGAGACTTAACAGCTTGATCGAGGCATAAATGTATGGGATTCGACGTTTATATCGTTTCGGAGGGAAATCGATTTTCTGATTTAACTATATATTTATCACCGCCTGTTTAGTCTTATACTGTAGCCATTTTGTGGAGTCAGGCCGCGAGCTGCGACTGCTGAGGACATCGTAAATCCGTCAGTTGGGTTTAATTTATACGTCGCTGTGTCGCCTGCCCGACGCTTTCTAAGTGCTTGTTTAAATACTGACGTGTTTTGAAAAAAAAAAACTTTGTTGGGAGAACGTGGGATTCCGGAAGGGGTTGCTGCAAGATTAGCGAGATGGATGTGCAGAGACGATATATGAGAGATAACAGAGGCACAACCTCCGCTTGCTACGAATCTGGCATACAACTCTCGCTTCCTCAACAGCATTATAATGTGTGCTTTTCTAAAGGCATTAACACTTTCTAGTGAGCTAAACTCACAGCTTTAAACCCGACAGTTCTCTTTCATGTCCCAAAATGTAAAAATACTAATATGTTAATCATTAGATAAAAGAACTTGCTTCTTGCTTGCTTCTTCTTCTTATAACGTGACTATCAGTCTAGGTATCTGGGACTTTTCGAGTTATTCTGCCCGCTCTGAGTCATAAAAGAGTATTAGCATGGCACAAGCATAATTTGCCGCGAATTACGTAATAGCCCGTGTGAAACAGCTGGTACAAACGCAGATATATGGCCTCTACAGGGGAATTAAAAAGGGACGATTTTATGTACATTTTACATACGCTCGCCGCATTTGGTAGACTCGCAATTGCTATGTCTCGTTTGTCGGAAATAATGTGATAAGTGTTGTTATTTATTTGGCAACGGGCTAGCCTATAGGCTCTTAACACTCAAAATGGATGTTTGGATAAATGGCTAAACGACCGTGGTTGCAACCGTTCTAATGCCACCGAATATGGGAAACGTCGTGGCGCTATCTTGTTGCATTAAATATTCCAGTTTGCACGTCAAGGGGATAGCCCATCTCCGCAGCTAGGGATATAGTATAAAACTTACTTACATAAAGAAAAATTATGAATTGAATTCGAAGCATGGTTTGATAGAAAAAAATACACAAAAATCTGTAAAAAAATTACTCCTAATTATAAGTATTGTTCACGGTATACATGAAGTGTACAAAGCATATTTGTAAATGGCTACATTAATTAAGGACATTAACTTTGAAGTGTCATTTGGGATTTGTATTGTCGTAACCGGAGAGAGGAAAGGCAAGTCCTTGAAACAAAACTCGGAGGGCGAAATCAAAGGTTATATACAGCTATTTTAGCACTCGTTACCTCGAATCCGTCGCCTTTATTACACCTTGATTTTGTTGTAATATTGTAATCCTGTAGCTCGACTCTGAATGTTTTGATTGACACATCTTTAAATGGCAGCTCCTGAGAGATTAATTTATTATTTATTCTTATATTATATTATTATTATATATATTAGTATTATTGTAGGAGCTAAATTATTTATTTATTAACGATCTAAATTACTGCGCATCAGTGCGTCAAACATCAATTTGTAGGACAATACCCTCCGGTATACTACAAAAACATTTAGTTTATCCAAAACACAGGGCATTAAACATGTTTAGAGGTACAAAATGACTCATACATCTCATGAACCGTGATAGTAAGACAGTTGAAATTTTCATTTGACGACCCGAATGGCCGAGTCGGTAGTGACGCTGCCTACGAAACCAAGGGTCCCGGGTTCGAGTCCCGGTGGGGGCAAATGTTTGTTTGATGAGAACGAATGTTTGTACCCTAGTCATGGTTGTTTATCTATCTAAGTGTAATATTTCTCTATATAAGTATATATATCGTTGTCTAGTACTCAAGATACAGGGAATCCTAGTTTGGGGCTAGATCAATGTGTGTAAATAGTGTCCAAGGTATTATTATTATTATTATTATCATAGATGATGTAGTTCTGTTGCCGCTATAACAACAAATACTAAAAAACAGAATAAAAAAAAAATATTTATGGGGGTTCCCATACAACAATTCATTCAATACCACATACAAACGAATGATTAATAACCGCACCAATAACATTGTAAAAAACATTTTTCTATTTAAAATCCAAACTAATCACTCCACACCATCCCTACCATTGTACGGTGGTACGGAACCCTTGGTGCGCGAGTCCGACTTGCACTTGTTTTTTTCTAGTAGTTATACGCTCGCTTGTCATTCAGTCAGGAGATGCTGGTTCGAATTGTGGTGCATTCACCAGGTATATACCCATGAGGTGCGGCAATGGGCTAACCCCTGTCAAGAGTGGAAAAAGGAGTGTTTTAAAAAGATTTTTACTCCTGGCCACTGCAAGATAAAACAACAACAAAAAACTTTACAGGCGAAATACCAACAGCTTTCAGAAGGCACCGCCTGTAAGGTTTTGTGTTATAGGCCACTGCTTTCTTGCGAGTTGTGCGAGAAGATATTCATTTAAAATCCCGCACCAACATAACCTAAAATTTTAACGTGTTAAAAGTTATTAATCCTTGATCAAAATGGCTGCGCTCAAACCAAAAATATGAAGATTTGCAGCACGGCGTGGTAACCAAGATTTATTGCAAAGTAACCCTCAACCCAAAAATATGGTGATTCCTAATAGTTTAGATGTTATCCGTACTGATTCTATTTTATGTAAACCGCTGAAATTGCCTTCCTCTTTACGCGCTGCCTCTGACGCGTTGTGTTTTGTTTCTGATATGTTTCGTTTGTTATTCATTTGTTTTGGTGTGTTAGATAAATAAGTTTACTTTTTACGAATATTCAAGCCAAACCGACTATAACTGAATATAAGGGGAAGTATTTCTATTTCCCTCCCGAATTATCTATTTTTTATTAATTAAACTGTTAGGAATCAGGTGTTTCCTGACAGTCGATTAAATAAACGGTCAAGTGCGAGTTGCACTCGCGCACCAAAGTTCTGAACACACTTGTAGAGACCATGTATGTATGTCATGTATGGAAAAAGTTCGCCCATCACGAGCCAGTCTCGGAAATCAAATTGGTTTCATAGTGAAAGTTGTTGAGAATTATGTCCCTAAAAACCTTTCTGCTACAGCCAGTATACAGGCACATACCTTGCTTCTGGCCCCACACTAGGATAGCCTATGTCGATGTCGTGGGAAACAGAAACAGTGACGTCACACACACAAACATCCAAAACCGGAATTTTATTCTTCTTCCTCCCCAGCCAATTAATAATTAAACCATCATCGTGCACATTAATAATAGGCTGTATACTTACGTGTAGGCTGAGTGATTAAGTATCGCCTAAATATCGTGACGCCGTTGCCAGTGAGGGTTGGTCTAATCATAGATTTGTAACGATGACGTTCGGCTGGTCTCTATATTTTTTTCATTCCATCAGACTAAGGTATTTTGGGGTTTCGTACATCATAAGCAAAAATGGAACCCATAAAGGTTCACTTCGTTGTCCGTCCGTCGGTCTGTCCATCTGTCAAGACGTGGTCAAGACCATTTTTCTCAGGAACGCGTATTGGAACCAAGTTGAAATTAATATCAATTAGTCAGGTCTGTTGTGCCTAAGAGCTATGGAAAAACCAAACTTCTAGGTTCACGCAATTATAAGATAAGGCCGTTTATACCGCAAATTCGCTGATTTTCTTGAAAGGAATCAATACTGTGGTACCTAGGGTACTTCTCTTTAACTTAGAATCACAAAATTTGACAAAAAGCAAGATAATATAGCACAATTTACGAAAAAAAAACGAAAACAGTAAATGATCTAGGCGAAGTTTTATCTGATTTCCAAAGCATCATCTATCTATAGCAAAGAAAATTCGCTTCAATAGCCGATGTACTTTTTTGTAAGTTCATAAAAAAAATATGGAAACTTCGGTGCGCGAGTGCAACTTGCAATATTTAACTTACATTTTCCCAAGTAACCAATAAAATCCAAGTTCCTTCATCAAAATCTACGCTGAATTACCGGCACATTTTCTAAACTTACATGCTTATAGTTGAAAAGACGGGAAAATTAAATATTATCCTGCTAAAATGAGAGGCTCATGCAATTAGATCCAACTAACGGATCATGAAACTTTTCACTTTAGCCTTTGCACCAGTTCTATCATCATTTTGTTTAGAACTAATGCCGAACAATACAGCTAATGGTAGATACTACAAGACAACCATAATAAAGGACGAAATGCATATTAAAATGACAAGGAGAAAGGGATGATTTCCTATAATATAATAAGAGAACAATTTAAATGACCAATAAAATATTTTTTCCTACCCAAAATGGGTAAATGCGAAAGTAGCAGAAAATATCAGGGCAAAATACTGCGGTAGCTTTGGTGAAGGGTCTTTACCCTGTGGGGTGAGCGAAGCGAAGCCCCCTTTACCCTTCGTGTTAGGTTGAACATGTAAGAACAAAAAAAAACATCAACTTAAGTACACAAACATAAAAAGAAGTTTGGTGATCATTTATACAAACACAATTTGATGATCGTTTACAAATTCTGGTGGTCGTTTCGAATTTCTTGGTAGTAAAATAGGTGCGTTTTTGGTGATCGTTTAATAAACCCAACCAACTTTCTTCAATCATCATCATTTTGGTAGTAATCAATGTATATTTTTTATCTAAAATGCGAACTTGATTAAATCTTGTTTGATTTGATGACTAAACATATTGTTGCCATATAGGCAGTTAACGACCCTCTGCCACCCCGCGTGGGAAAATTTGTGACGATGTTTGTCATGTTGTATCATCACAATCATCATCATCAGGGAGCCTACTGTTGAGTACAGGCCTCCTCATTTTAACATGTAGATGCCATTCTACTAGGTCCTTTGACATACGAAAACGGTGAAAATGCGTTGGAACTCTAGGTATTTTAAATCTGCACAAGAATGAAGTCAAGGGTCCGGACGGCATGAAATGTTTACCGGTCGAGATTTAATTACTTCAGAGTAGGGAGTCAAGTTTTCGAGGTTCAAGGATATAATTCGTTGTTATCTTGCCCCGAGAATTCATGGCTTCGGAATGAGCATTAAGATTTTGCAGATTTGGTAGAGGAGGTAAATGAATAGAGTTCTGCTCAACCACTTTCAAGCATATTATATAAAATAAGTAAGTAAACAAGGCACCCGTTCCAATGAGGTAACAATTTTTCTTCTCTTGCTCTAACGGCTAGGGTTGTTGCTTAGCGCCGGGCCACTCCGAGCACTGTCCATTGAGACGCGGCGTTGCCGTTAAAATGTATCACACATATATACATATATTGTGCAGTGATCAAATCCTCACGGTTTATTAAAGTAACATACTTTTATCTATACTCGTATCATAAAAACTCTTGAATAATTGTTCGGATCTGCTTTTTAAAATTTATGCCCATATCGCAATTTACATACTAAGGTTGTGTTGTTTTTCGCCTAAATTCTTATACATCTTACGATGCAGTCCTATTTGGAAAATCCCTCATCTGACATCATCCATAGATACCGTATTAAAAGAGTCCGTAGAAAAAAAATAACATTTCGCTCAATTGTCAATTTTGGTCCCAAGTTACTCTTCCCATCAAATATGGCGGGCTGGGTTTTCGCTCCACTAGCGACCTGGCTCTCCCTGTTTTCCTCTCATCTGTCCACAGCACCATCGCCCTCATCGGTGGTATCCTTCACGTAACCAATCCCACTGATGTGGTTGTGACGGGCTTGGCAGATGCAGAGTCAACTTGGAGAGCCGGTTTCCCCAGTAAAGATCTATCCTCGGAAAAAACCAGCCAAGCCACCTGGGACCTGGTAAAAGTAAAAACAATGTACGATTCACTTTTAGCAAACTGAGCGTGCTCGCCTGCTGGCAATATCCGAGCCTGAGTCGGGGCTTTAGCTATACGCTTTGTGGTCGAGGAACATTGGATCCCATTTGGATCCGGCTTCCCTGCGTGTAGCGATATGCCTCAAACTTGGTCTCAAAGTTTGCGAACCACACCCATGCTACCGCTGCGGTAAACCAGTAGACAACCTTGGGCGCTACGGACTTTGCTGCCAGTCGAGTGCCGGCTGTTATTACAGGCACACGACACTAAACGACCTTTTTCGCAGAGCCCTTGGGACGGCAAACATACCATCTACCCTGGAGCCAGCTGGCTTGTCTGCGGCGGACGGGAAAAGACCTGATGGTTGCACGCTTGTGCCCTGGTTTTTGGGTCGACCTCTGGCGTGGGACATGACCTGCGTGTACATGTTGGCCCCGTCCCACGTCCAGCGTTCGGCCCGTAAGCCGGGGTCTGCCGCAGATGAAGTCCAATTGTAAAATTGTATTGTCCAAATAAGTTTCTTAGAATAGTTTTAATGTAACTGTTTGTTTGTAAACAATTCGAAATACGAATCACTAGATAAACTAGTTTATGTAACTGTACATAATTAGGCATTATGAATCAGTCATATAAACTACTATAAGAGTCTGAAAAAGTAAGACAAGTTTAGTGTATTTCATTATCAGTGGTCGTTATAAAAATATCGGAACTTTACTATAATATACATATTTTTTAATAACTGTTTAGAAAATCTTACTTATAAATGAAACATAGTTGTAGGTATTGTATTTTTATTGACTTTAGAAGTTATATAATATCAAAACAACAGAAAATATTGTGTAATTTTAAACATTATCGATTAATTTCGCATGTAATTTCATGGTAAATAATAATTAATTTTAAAATAAGTTGGCATAGTTCAGTTCACTGCGAAATGGCTTATATGTTTAAATTTAAATGAGGTAAGCATGGGAAATTTGGTTGATAAGGAAAGGTACGTGTTTTCTAAAGTTTAGTAAAGTATCTTTACATTGAAATAAGGAGAATAGGGAGCCCACGTTATTATTAAAAATTGCTCCAGCAGAAACGCATTCTTTATCTGAAGTCTCATCTTATATATTTTCTTTGGAGGTATTTAAATAAATGATGATTAGTTTTTCAATATTTTCCTCTTTAAATGTGTTTCACTTAACCTGTAAAATCCATTTTTAGCTCGACAATGAGCGGTCCACATAACTGGAGGTGAGTGAAGAAAATTTAAATCTCATCATCTCTGGATCATTTACTTCAATACCCCTATCTATTTTTATTAAGTTTTTGTTTGTGAAAATAGTACAGTTCCGATATTAAATTAAGTTCCGGAAATTGAGAACCGCGTAAAAGTCATGTCCATACTTCTCCTTCCGTTGCGCACCAAGGTATTCCGACCACTCTGTTCATTATTTTAAAAACTTATGAATACAACTAGTTACATACAGGAAGTATGAAATTTGCCACACCAATAACTTTGTAACTTTTGTGCCACCTGAAATAAAACCTCACTAAAATTATAAAGCGTTGCTTTCACGATCTCTACGAATCCATTGCCTTCCTTCTGGCGCAGCGGGGTAAAAACATTGTTACCTCATATTAAGAGAGATTAGTAAACCATGTTTGAAAAATATATACCTAATGTAACGTACCTATAGTCGCAGTACCTATGCCACTATGTTATAGTGGAATAATGTTTTTATTTATTTGGAGAAAAAAGAATGTCAGGTAACATGACATAAAATGCAGGCTTATAACAGGACATAATCTTAAACATTTCATACTAAGACACAAGATCAGTTTTGTATTATATATTCACTTAATCGTTCAAAGGTCGAATTAAGAAGAAGATGAAAATTTAGTAATGAAACAGAATACAAAAAAATACACAATGCACACACACTGAGATATAATCACATCCAAGAAAGAAACCACGTTTATTTCTAAGACAGATGTACAAATACTGTCATACCATCCATACCATATACAGCATAGTAACCCCTTACCGGCCATAGAAGTTTTACATGGTTTTGGACAATTCGGTGAAATTAGAGGTAAATATCTAACCAATAAAGGGCTATCTTAGCAAAACTACACGGTCAGACCAAAGATGAGAGAAAACTAAGCTTTTTGTAAACATACGCACATAATGATGCCACTCTAGGATAACCTGTGCCGTCCGAACCAGAAACCTCAATCCAAAATTCCACGCCCAAAGCACATCAGACCTCAGACCTCAATCCCGCTGTCTCTATGAACTCTGCAGAATTTAACCGAGTTGCACCTTATATGAACCTAAGCTGCAGTTAAATAAGTCAAGCCGTTCGACAGAGTATGCCACAAGGGGTTGTTGTCGATGTCTCTAGCCCCTAAGTACATCGACAGCGAAGTATGCAGCTGCCGATGGAAAACTTAACTCTGACCAAAAACTCCGAATACATAACCTGTGCCCTAATATAGGATATTGCACATCTTAAATAGTTGTTGAGTATCAAGCGCTCAAACAAAAAGCCCTTCAACCTCAGATCTCAATTCAGACCTTAAAAGAAAAATAGGACTTATCGATACAAATTAATGCAATTCATGAGGCCATCACAGAAACTAACAAAAATATGACCCTACATTCCACCTCTTTCGCGAAAATTGTTAAAAAGGTACGAACAACTTTGTGCGTCCCGACTACTTAAGCTCTGTAGCGATATACCCCAATGACCACAATAAGTTCAGTGACGACACTATACATGAAAAAAAAAACAACATTATTCGCCCTGAAGTCATGAAACTCCATGTCCGTGGACTTCGAAAGACAAAAAACGCGGGAGTCATTATTAGCACTGACCATAAAGAAGATATTGAAAAACTTACGCAGGCCTCTCAACTATCTACCTCAGGACTAATGGTGGATGAGCCCTCTAAACGGAAACCAAGACTTCCCTACCACTTCCCACTTCCCTAACAAAGATTTAAAATGTCTCTTCGAACAAAATCTTGGCAAAAAAATGAAGAATTTATCTCTAACATCAAGGGCTGGCATTCAATCAAATGGCTATAGGTCCGTCGGGCAAATATCTGTTGGAATCGTTTAACTAGTCGCCTTAAGGTGTCTAGACGAATGATTACCACAAGACGTGTTGACCGTAGGATTGCCTCCGCTTCACTTCGCTAGGCTCCAGTTGGTACATAACGTTATGACCTAACATAACCTAACTTTAGTATTCGGACCGAAAGTGACATTTAGCATGCAACCTATTCGTATTTCGTCCACGTTGACTCTGAAAGAAATCAGCTGTTGCGTTGGCGCCATCTTGCAAAATCGGGCAGGGTCTCCATTCCTCTAAATAAAAAGACTGACTTTCGGTAAGTGCTGTTGTTGATCGTTTCCGACGATGCTTTTTTAAATGTGATTCTAAATTAAACAGCTTCTCTAACCATTGCATTATAACTCTTTGGCGATCTCTGGTCCGCAACAATCTTGGCAGCTAAGCAACTTATTTAATTAGTGTCCTATAAATGAGGGCGAGAAAATTACTGTGACAAGTTTAATGCGACTTTGGGAATTGTTTAGCATGCAATAGACTAATTAGTTATATCCGTTATTTTTTTACTGAAGGCTGACGTAGATTTTTAAACCCTGGAAAACTAATGGGGAATATAAAGATTTGGTAGAGGGCACTAAATGTTTGTTACAAAGAGGTTAATTCGTGTGAGGTTTGTAACCTGGTCAACATTGTCAATAGCAAAAAAGAGTTTCATTTGCCTGAGGTGCGGTGGATATCTGGATATTGACAATTATTTTCTCGAATAACGAAACTCTTAGCATTTCATTTCTTTACATATCTAAACTCACAGAGTTTAGGTATATAACCTCAGGTGAAAGAAACTCTTTGCTTACTTTACGTGTTTATTATCTTATAAATTTTGCGCCACCTGCTTCTCCTTCTTCTTTTAATACGGCTAACCTCGTTTGAGATAAAATTTCTTAGTGTCAAGTTTATGTAAAAGATCATATATTGGTCAGGTTCTGTAATTAACGTCTTCAGAATAATTTGCTGCTCCTTAGCACTACCCGTAACCGTTATTTTAATACAGTTATATTCATAATCCCTAGTACCTATAAAGTCGTATCAACTTGGACTTTCACATAATGTAAATAGTAGAAAAACAAAACAAAAAAGTAGTGAATATTGACCAAATTCCTAAGGTGTCAACTAACCATAGTTAGATTCCTTTTAAAACTCACCTTTTTAAACCAACGACGTATTTTTACTGATGACTCTAATTTTACTGTATAGATTTTTACAACACTAAAGTATGCAACATTAAAATAATGAAAGGACTAATCCAACCGACATTTTGGTTCAACTAATTAGAAATCTCGGTAAAGTCGTTTTAGGTTTCGGCTGATAGTGTGCGGCCGACTGCTTCTTTTCTATTCGACGGGTGAAAGGCAAATTGATTTAAGCGACACTTTTTTTTTTATTGTGTTATATAAACTAATTGGACCTTACCACAAAAAATAAACTGCTGTTCAACACTTGTTGTAAAACAAAGGTGTATGGGATTTGTCGTTTGTTTTGAGGTTAAACGCTGTTTAATATTTTTTGTGGTAACACGAACTGTGTAACTTATGCATACATATTCGCATTCAGCGTTTGTTTCTGCGTCTTTCTATCTAGGACGGAAACAAATATTTCCTAAACCAATCTAGTTTTCCCTCGGAGCACCGGCGAATTTTTCTTTTATATTTCCAAAGCTTCTATGAAAACCACCTATATAAAAGGAAAGACAATACGATGTATTTTTTTCCTTCTCTATTCACTGTTACGTCCTTACTATTACGTCCTTATTAGAAAAGACTAAAAATACTGTTACTAAGAATCATTGACATTAACTATTAAAATCGCATTTAAAATCACGGAGCAAATTAAAGTGGCTTAACCTCTTAAAAGCCGAGGGTAGTTGGGACGGGTCGCAATTTTGAACCTTATGACATGGTAATAAAATTTAAAACCTGTAACGGAAAAGTGGCGTTATGTAACGCCGGTTGTATTCAAGAGGTTCAACGCCGCCATTTGTCGCGGCAGCGGCGGATGACGGAGAATGCCACCCGCATGCATTGACGACCCGAATGGCCGAGTCGGCAGAGACCCTGCCTGCGAAGCCAAGGGTAACGGGTTCGAGTCCCGGTGGGGGCAAATATTTGTTTGATGAGAACGGATGTTTGTACCCTAGTCATGGTTGCTTATCTATCTATATAAATACGTGTATGGTTGTCTAGTACCCAAGATCCTGGGAATCCTAGTTTGGGGCTAGATCAATATGTGTAAAGTGTCCAAGGTATCATATGTGTAGGTATCCTATATATATATATATGTGTATCTTATGCCACGCCACCCGCCACACTCCACGCCGATTAGTTATTATTATTTCTTTTCGCCAATGCGTCACTTCTTCCCCGTGTTCTTTTATTAGGTTATATTGAACATAATTTTCTGTATCCTCCTTGACTTTAAACAAATTGAATAATACTTATGTAATCACTACCATCGTTGATAGACCAGGTATAGGTACAGGTAAAAAGTCGCTTAAATCAATTTGCCTTTCACCCGTCGAATAGCGTCCGTGAAAGAAGTGACTTTTTAATTTTTATCTTGTACGCTGATACGGAACCCTTCGTGTGTGAGACAGACTCGAAACTCAAATAATTTATAGCAAGTAGGTAAAATAATGCACTTTTAAAAGTCAAACACTTCCATAAGTCTCATATACATGGAAAAAAATAAACAAATATGACCAACTTAACTATTGAGTATACAACTGATAATGGTTTGAGTTTGAAAAAGTAAATTTCCCCTTGTGGTAATTCATGGCTAAATCTCGCACAGGAAAAAGAAATTAGCTCTACCAGTGCTTCGGAAAAACGCCCGTCAGAGAAGATAGCACCAAGAAACTCTACGGGGATGTCATTTTTGAAATGTTCGTCATATTTTTTTATTACACAATGTAGGATATAAAATTTATCTAATCTAAAGTCAATATTATAACATCGTATCCATATGTGCCAATAAGATGTCTCAAAATGACAATCTAACAAAATAAATAAATAAGAACATAGCTGTAATGAACATAGCTCTTCTCTGAGCGAGCTCTTCCTGTGCGAGATTTAGCCATGAATTACTCATGGCTAAATCTCGCACAGGAAAAAGAAATTAGCTCTACCAGTGCTTCGGAAAAACGCCCGTCAGAGAAGATAGCACCAAGAAACTCTACGGGGATGTGATTTTTGAAATGTTCGTCATATTTTTTTAATACACAATGTAGGATATAAAAATTATCTAATCTAAAGTCAATATTATAACATCGTATCCATATGTGCCAATAAGATGTCTCAAAATGACAATCTAACAAAATAAATAAATAAGAACATAGCTGTAATGAACATAGCTCTTCTCTGAGCGGGCTCTTCCTGTGCGAGATTTAGCCATGAATCACTCATGGCTAAATCTCGCACAGGAAAAAGAAATTAGCTCTACCAGTGCTTCGGAAAAACGCCCGTCAGAGAAGATAGCACCAAGAAACTCTACGGGGATGTCATTTTTGAAATGTTCGTCATATTTTTTTATTACACAATGTAGGATATAAAAATTATCTAATCTAAAGTCAATATTATAACATCGTATCCATATGTGCCAATAAGATGTCTCAAAATGACAATCTAACAAAATAAATACTTAAATAAGAACATAGCTGTAATGAACATAGCTCTTCTCTGAGCGAGCTCTTCCTGTGCGAGATTTAGCCATGAATCACTCATGGCTAAATCTCGCACAGGAAAAAGAAATTAGCTCTACCAGTGCTTCGGAAAAACGCCCGTCAGAGAAGATAGCACCAAGAAATTCTACGGGGATGTCATTTTTGAAATGTTCGTCATATTTTTTTATTACACAATGTAGGATATAAAAATTATCTAATCTAAAGTCAATATTATAACATCGTATCCAAATGTGCCAATAAGATGTCTCAAAATGACAATCTAACAAAATAAATAAATAAGAACATAGCTGTAATGAACATAGCTTGTGAGAAACCAGACTGGACCAGTCCCCCCAAGCAGCACCCGTTCACGAGTATGACTTGTGCACCAGCCATCACCCCCCTCACCATATTTGAGGGAGGGGAGCAACCCGCTACACAAAACCGCCGCACTCTCACTTGAACGATTATTTTAATTAACTGTCAGAATTGTACTACCGCTACGTTTCGCCAGTTTCCAGTAGATTTGAGAGAGGGCACAACTGATGTTTAAATTCTATTTAAGTCTCGGATCCGACGAGAACAAAACTGCGATTGATTGATAAAATCAGGTCAACAGTTCAGCTATACGGCCGGCCATCTTCGTAGAGTCAGTGGGTGCAATTCACAAGGCGATTCTGTGAAACGATTATTTTTATGTAGCCAGCCATATATTATATTTTCAAATAGTTTCAATTTTTTTTTTTTTACAATCATATCTTTCTACCGGCGATGTGCTGTCTGTCACTGATAATGGAGTACCTAATATAGCCTCTATAGTGTGTACTGGTTAGCAATGTAATAGCGCTCATCGATCTGGCTGCTACTACGAACAGAATCATGCATGGTAACCATGGTAAAGGTCGATAACCATGGTAATGATCAGTGACCGCTACCACGATAAGCTACAAGACAGTAATTTCGAACGTTGCACGTAATAAGTAAGTATCGCTAACCCAATCACGAGCATTCAGTGCTAGATAAAGGTCAATACCCGCTATTGTCTTGCCAACTCAAAAATACTATACCACTTTCGTATGTGGTTAGCCGAAAAGCTAAATTTAGTTTTTCGCTCGAGAATCGCAGCCAGTGTACATATTTTGGTGCCCTCTCGGAGGCGCCTGCAAATATTGAGCATCCTCTAGACCCGGCTCATATCGAGAGCTGTGGAAGCGCGGGGTACGTCAACAATAGATATTGATACCGTGTACTTTGTTAATTAACAGCGTTTACAGTAAACGTAGGTATAGCCTGTTCGCCCACTTGCGATAAGGAGCTAATAGGTCAGACCGCGCCAAATTTCTTTGTCTTTGAACGGAAGATGCGAATGGTGCGAAAAGGTGCGACGTTAAGACGTGGTCGGCGGGGCGAGTGAGAGAGAGGTCACAGTTTAATCAGAGCCAAATATATTTGGCGTGATCTGTAGCCTAATAATGGAGTGAAGAGAGATCTAATAGCTACTTCTATAGGTTAACCACTATATTTCTCGGTGATTTTTATTTATTCGTGTTACTGTGCTTACATCGTAACTCTGCCACCATTTCAAGAAAAGGAGTTAGTTTAAGTTTCTTTGTTTATGTCGCCAGTCTAAGGCCTATCCCACAAAACTCTATATATTTATAATTGTGTACAATTCTAAAAATCTAATAAAAAAATAAAATATCAAGAAAATTTGTGTTTTACTACATTTATATTACATTTGTAGAATTTCTATAATAAAATTAAAGTACGCACCGAGGGGTTTAGGTCTTTACCAGGATACGAGTGAGATTGCGTAATACTACATCACGCTGGCTCAGTGCGGGTTGATGGAGGGGTTTTACGACTATTATTATACTACCAAGTAGCGATAGTGATAATAGTATCCGGGACCTACAGCTTAACGTATCATCCGAAACACAGCTGTCCGATAATGTACTCAAGATTATTATTATTAAGATAACCTGCATCTGCTGCGTGAAAAGCAAGCGTGATTCCCCCTAGACCAAGGAGATATAGAGATAATTTGGATATAATTAGAAATCTGTAGAGTTTTGGGGATAAACCACTGGTATTATAGAATCTCTATAGCTCTGACGAATGAAGCAAGAGGGGACCTTATTCGCGAAAATCTAACGAAAATTCTTGAAAAGTGACAGTCAATATTACTAATATTTTGATATTCCTATTTCCAATTTGTCGTTATATATTATGAGTTAGGTTTTTGGGTTATGCCTTCTATTTTGTGTGCCCATTTGTCATTATTTGAGATGAAAATTATTGACTTTGTCCTGCATTGACTTTGGAATGTCTCAAGCGGCTCTACGAAGCAGACCTTGACTGAGACCCTTAGCTTACCCATTAAAAACTTTATGTTCAATCTCAGACGAGTTATGCCGAAAGAATTAAAATTTTCAGAAGGCACGTCTCGTAACACCCAGACCTGAGATTAAGAATATTTCCATTAATTCGGGTTTTCGGGTCTCCTTCAGACATTAATTATAGCGCTTCAATCCGTTCGATCCGTGAACAAATTATTAGATATTTTGAATTAGTTTTAAATAATTGCAACTGCGCTCTGCCACCCCATATGAAAAAATGTCGCCATGTTTGTTTGTAGCTACTAATGGACCTATGCATGGTTCCACATTTGACTTTATTCTGGAGGGTGTGGAACAAAACCAGGAAATACAAGAGATAAAAAATGGCCAAGTGCGAGTCGGACTCATGCAACGAGGGTTCCGCACAAATAGCATTTTTTGTAGTTTTCCGATCTTTTTTTTTCAAATTGTGCTTTAATGCTTGCCGAACTCCATAATTCGAGGTCAACTGGAAGTAGGTTTTGATTGCCTAGCGAGTATCGAACAAATTTAACAAATTTGCGGCATAATCTATTGATTACGGTCATCTAGAAGTTAAATTTTTTCAACACGATTACAGACTTGAGTAGTTACTATTAAATTCAACTTCACGCGTTCCTGAGAAAAGGAGCATTAACAGACTGACCCACGGAGCACTATAAGTGATACTATAAGGGTTTCTTTATAGGGTTCCGTACCCGAAGGGTACCAAACGGGGCGCTATTACTAAGCCTCCGCTGTCCGTCCGTCCGTCTGTCATCAGGCTGTATCTCATGAACCGTGATAGTTAGACAGATAAATTTTCACAGATGATGTATTTCTGTTGCCGCTTTATAGCTAGATATTTTTTTTATTCTGCAAAAAATATTTAAGGGGGCAACCATACAACAATTCATTCAATACCACATACAAACGTATGAAAGCACCTGTTTACGTACATGGAGTGTAAAAGTAGCCGCACCAATAATTTTGTGAACAACATTTTGCTATGTAAAATCCAAACTATTCACTCCACACCATCCCTAGCATTGTACGGTGGTACGGAACCCTTCGTACGCGAGTTAGACTCGCACTTGACCTTCTTTTTATTTCCTTTTAAGGTACGGAAGCTGTTCATTGAATCGTAGGTTCCGGAAGCCTAAACGATGATGAAGGCGGGAGTTGGTAGACATCACCCGCGACACGCGAATGCCGATCTCCCAGCCGGGCGTTGCGCGCGGCTCTGTCTGCTCCAACTCCACATGACGGTAGCAGCTGATGAAGGGGCCCAGTGCCAGCCAGACCTGAGCTACCAGCTAGATCCCACCTGCACCTGGGCGTAAATAGGGCGGCCACGGCCCACGATTGCTTGGGAAATTGAGCTGCCACGCAGCTGCCATTTCAAAGGGCTTTGTTGATGGTTGATGCTGGAGTTTTATGGGGTGAAGATTGATGGAGTTAAACACTGACTTGGTTGACGGTTTATGGGGTGAAGATTGATGGAATTAAACACTGACTTGATTGACGGTTACAAGACTTTAATTAACTGATTACACTAGACAATTATGAAAATGAAAATTTCGCAATCCGCGCTTGGATTAACATTCCTCCGCTCCCAGCGGGAAAGGTGAGTCAAATACATGAAGACCCATTGATATCAACAGTGATAAGAATGAATACAATATAAAATACATAATGAAAGTAACACAAATAGAAAAATGACTTAAATTTAACATACACTATCATCTATAGGTTTTATACATAACTTGACAACTGGTCTGACCTCTGAGTCCTTAACTTAATAGATCCGACAACATTGTCTGAGCCTGGCTAAAGCTCTGCAATTTCACCGCGGCGCAAGTTAAGTGAATTGGAGTTACATTTTCGTCCATGACAAAGACCAAATCATTTAACTCTAAATTTGAAGTATACTGATACTGTTAAAGAACAAAGTAAGGTTTAGCGATGGGCAATTGCGGGCAAACAGATAGCGCAGTGATGGCAATCAATCAGCTGTAATTAGTATCGATCCGTTACAAATAAAATACCATTTTAATTTGGATTAACAAAAGCATAAAAACAAACAAACAGCGTCACGCCATTTCCGTTCAGGCACTTCTTCATAACTCCATTATGCGTGACAGGGGGCAAGCCCTTAGTTTACCTACTTGTATTACTCACAAACGCGGAATAATTCATATTCATATTCTTTACTAACATACATAGCATCACGTCTTTTCCCATACGTGGTGGCAGAGGGACAATTGTGCCCACTTTTTGCCAGTTATTCTATTCTCCATTTTGCGTGACAGGGGGCTAGCCCATCGCCGCAGCTATAGAGATCGAAGATTTCCTTACGATATTTTCCATCACCGTTAGAACCTCCGCATAATGATGACGACCCGAAAAGCCGAGTCGGCAGTGACCCTGCCTACGAAGCCAAGGGTCCCGGGTTCGAGTCCCGGTGGGGGCAAATATGTGTTTGATGAGAACGGATGTTTGTACCCTAGTCATGGCTGTTTATCTATCTAAGTATAATATTTATCTATATAAGTATGTGTATCGTTGTCTAGTACCCAAGATACAGGGAATCCTAGTTTGGGGCTAGATCAATAAGCGTAAATAGTGTCCAATGTATTATTATTATTATAATGTACTGAAATTATGATACTGTGGGTCGCTGAGAGGTTAAGATGAATAACTTATCTCATTGGTACATAGTCAGTACCGGGATGTGAAACTGCATCTCCTGTGTGAGAAGCAAGCGTGAATCCCACTGGACCACGGAGCTATTTTTATACTCTTTATTGCACAGAAATAATAATGGTGGGGTAACAAAATAATAAGGAAGCAGAGGCGAGCTTATCTCAAAAGAGAGATCTCTTCCAGCAAACCTAGGCAGGACAGGAAAGTATGTAAATAAGGAGAGGCCTAGTGCACAATAAAAAACTATATAACTCGAATTATGTACGAAACTATATATAATACTTAGATATGGTAACTATCACGGAAGAGAAAGGAAGCTCTTTCAATCTTTTCTATGAAGTGAAAATTGAGGTAAAATCTCTAATAGCGCAGATAAGTGCGTTCCACAGCCGAATTGCCATTAACTTAAACGAGTCTTCGTAAGTGCGACGGGGTAAATATGTTATGGCACATAATACATTATACATTGGCCTGCAAAACTTATACTTTTCAATATATATTTTTTCTAAACTATAGAAGTTAGAGATTTTAGATAAAAATAATTTTATAGCAAATTTTATAAATTTTTCTTGAAACGATAGTACAAAATTAAACTTTTTTGTGTCCTTTTTTTAAAGTATATCTTGTGTACTCAAAAAGTTATTGCAATTTTAAAAGTGTGATACTTAGTTTTGCAGACTAGTGTAGTAAAGTACGATGCTCGACACTTCTCGGCGTTTTTTTATTTTTAATCGTTAATCAATTGACTGATTTTAGATTTTTCCGTCAATTTGGCACAGAGGTGTATCATGAAGAGTATAATTGGGAGTTTTCTTTACTATTGAGACAAATTAGTATACGGAAAAGCCGAAAAAGCTTACTTAGCTGCAAAAGCCATCACTTACATCTGTTCTAATTCATTACCAATCTCTTCGTACCGATTTCCAAAATTATAATCAAAATCTTTTTTATTACTTTAGATTTTTACTTATATTTACGTATTATAATTATACGTAAATATCTATTAAATGTCATTTTTTGCCACTTCTCTACATGGGGCCACTGTGGGAGAATTAGGGCGGAGTAACTCCAACAAATAGATTTTTGGACCTCTTTAAAAATTGGTTGTTCTAACTAATACAAATAATACAATATAAAATGTAATAAGTAATTAATTCTGGGGGCACGGTAGTGCTTGTTTCGTTGCTTGCATTTTCCAATTTAAGCTCATGTGACGGTAGTGAAACGGCCAAACCACATATTTTGAGTAAGGTGATAGAGTTTATGAAGTTAGGGCTGTACAGTTAGGGCGTGTAGAGTTAGATACTTGACTCTACTTGAGATCTGATAACTTTTTGTTTCCCTCTTCTTGGCTACATTTTTTACATGAAAATGTTTTGGTGGGATTTCATTTCTTTTTTTAAGTTGCATAAGATCTAACTGAATTTTCAGTATTGCATAAGATCTAACAGAGAGGCAGTTGCTCGGTATATGGCCTCACATCCGGAGGTTCATAATGAGGCAGTTGCACGATACTCAGCTTCTCATCCAGAAGTTAATCGTAAATCAGCTAGTCGTAAAGTTAGTATTTATAATAAGCAGTGTAAAGTTAGTATTTATAATAAGCAGTGTAAAGTTAGTATTTATAATAAGCAGTCACTGTATAAATTTTCAGACCCTAGTGTCGAAATTTGCTGAAGTCTCATACTAACATTCATCCCCTAGTTTAGGGGGTTGAGGGGTGAAAATTCCAAGTTTTGAGATTTTGCGGTTGTTTGTGTGCTAATACTAGCCTACATACCAAATTTCAGCTTTCTATAATTTCAGGATAATTTCAGGAGGTGCCCTAAAAGTTTTGTTGATCAACAGTGAATGAGTAAGTCAGTGATGAAATCGGAATTTTTTAGATAGCAATAAAATCTAAAGTGTAAGAGCTATGCATCTGAAACTTTTTGGATTTAATGTGTCTACTGTTGACACCATATCCCAAGAATTTCGTCGATCTGGTATAATCCAAACCCAAGTTCTGAGAGTTCAAAGTAACGACGAAGTGTTACGAGAAAAGGTGGGTAGTGCCCCAGTGCTTCGCGCTCTTCTTGGCGGCGGCACTGCCGTGCCCCCAGAATTGCCGATTATTTTTTTGTTTTTTTATTATATTAAGTTGTAAACAGTAAACAGAAAAGAAAAAAATATCGATATTCTCTATTGTGCCCAAGTTTAATCAGTTATTCATGCTTCCATTCTGCGCTATTCATTCCGGATCAAAAGACGAGAATAAATAGAATAACAAAATACAGAAACCCGAGACCCTGAAGTCTTATAAAGGTTTGTGATAATTTATTATTTATCCCCTAAATGACAAACAGCTCGGGGCTCTTCATCAAATGAACGTTTTTCCATTTGACGGGTCGGTAACGGCACCGGTCCACTAACTGTGATGGTTTCGCGTAAAAACAAACATACTAAACAAACATAAAACAGTATGTATCCAAAAAGGGCGCACCGACGATACAGGCTTTGCCTTGTGAGTTGGGGCCACAAGAAAAAGTTGTTAATAGTTTCAACAACTATGGAATATATACTTTGTAATACTTTGAATAACTTTACTTTGAAATACATTGAAATGGTTTGAAATACTTTGAAACATTTTGAAATACTTTGAAACATTTTGAAATACTTTGAAATGCTTTGAAATAATTTGCGCATAAGTGTCAAAGTATTTTTACTTATTATTTACCATGCAATAAGGTATACTATAACTACTTTGAAATACTTTGAAACACTTTTTAATATTTTGAAATACTTAAGAATACTTTGAAACACGTCGAAATACTTAGTTTTTTTAATACTTAATAATACATATCGTCGCGCTCCCATTCTAAATGCGGTGGCTGAGACACTGTTGTGCCCACAAAAACAACCAGTTGGCCGCAGAATGACTAAGGCTATCTCCTCATTGTTCAGCCGGTAAGCGGCCGACTCGACTGTTTCGCCTATCGCATCGCTAGTTAGCGGCGTATCAAATTCATATTTCAACGGAACGGTGGTGGGCCGATCTTTGGCAGCCATAGTGAAGACAATGTCTCATATAATAATACGAACTCCGCTTTTACTAACCGGCAACGATTTAAATCTGTGTTTTAGTTGTTTTTTTTAGTTAAAGGTCGTAATACAGGCTATTACAAAAAAGTGCAGTCATTTTAAGAGGTTTTTCTCACAGAGATATCCAACAAATTTGACTATGAAGTCAAAGTAAAAAAATTATTTATTTTCTGTAAATATTATTACTATGTTTAGAAAACGTTATTCTTTGCTTTTTCTCTATATTAGAATCCTAGTAGGAGATGAAAGGCGATGAAACCTCCGCAGATTGATATGTAGATCTCTTTTAAAAATGGGTTGTGTTTAACCAATATTAATGGCAATTTCAAAATCTCCAGGTATCCTGTTGTTATAAAGGATGCATTGACTCTTGAAAGATTGCTAAGTTTTGCGAGTTAATATTGAACATTGCGGAACGCCAGTTTTTACACTTGCTCCATCAGATTTATATGTACAAATAATAATAAAAAGTAGGCAATAAAGTCCCCACCGAAGGGCACAGGTCTTTAACCAGATACGAGTAAGATAAGCGATACTCCACCACACTGGCTCAGTGCGAGGGGTGTTACGACCACTACCACGTAGCGATAAAAGCCGGGACCTATAGCTTAACGTGTCAGCCGAAACACTGGACGTCCGATAATGTACTTTAGATAAATGAATCATCTTATTGGTATGTACATGGTCAGGTTTCGAACCTGCATCTTCTGTGTGAGAAGCAAGCGTAAAACCCATTAGACCACGGAGCACCACATATAGATATTGCTTAAATAGTAGATCTAACGCTGTATTTCTAACTCTGTAATGATTTAAGGTCATTATGGTATAGGTAGCGTATGATCTACACAATCAAATGCTTTCGAAAGATCGCAAAAAATGCCGATAGCATCCTGTGCGGCCCCCCATGCAGAGAAAATATGAGATAAAAAGCCAATGCCTGCATCCGTAGTCGATTTACCCTTAGTGAAGCCGTAATGTATGGCGTGGAGTTTTTTGTGAGAGCACAATCTTTTCAAATATTATACTTAGGGTTGAAAGTACATATATTGGTTTGAAACTTAAAGTATCAACCTTGTCTCCCGACTTGAGCAGAGGTATCAGTTTACTATGTTTCATTAGATCTAAAAAACTCCATCGGCATCATATTTATTGAATATATAAGCTAAGTGTGGGTGTCATAACCCTATAATTACTGGACTTGATTGATATAATCCAACGGGTCTTCAGTATTTTTTAAGTAAAGTAATCTTAACTTTCTGACAATATTCTAGGGATTTAGGTGATGAAATATAAAATTTAGATCTCTGCTGTGTAAAGTGTTTTCAATACTACAAACCAACTTGAAAGTTTTGTTATAATTTTAACAGTCAGGATTTTTCTGACAAAGTTTTAAGGTTTTTCTTCCATAAAGGTGGTACAAGATAACTCATCTTTGATAAATTCTTACATTGAAACATTGAAACATTGAAACATATTTATTGGTAAGTGTTAATTACATGTCAGATTATAAATAAAAAATTGATTAAAATACATCTGTATAAAAAATGTCAGACACATAAAAATGCATTCCATAAATTAAGATACCATTATTTAAAATTAAAATTGCCATAAAGTAGTACATTAAATTTGGATTGTATTAAATTAAATTAGTTTTTCATTTAATTAAATTGGAATCACATTTTATATTGGTCGCTTCGAACTCAGCGAATGAGTAGTAGGTTTGCTCGACAAGCCAGTGTTTCAGTCGCTTTTTGAAGCATGCGGAATTAGGCGCAGATTTAATATGTTCTGGTATGCGGTTGTATACTGTCGGACCCATGACGTGAGTCAACTTCGATGACTTGGCCAGGGTGTGTGAAACCGTTCTGAGCCTGTGACCGTTGCCTTTTGTGTGTTTTATTTTTTATGGAATTCTGTTTGGATAATGTTGAAGAAGTCTGATAAAATTTTGTTCGGGTTCTGTTCACAAAAGTCCGGGACCTCCTTATTCATAAACTTATCAAACCTATGATAGCTAAAATGTGCTTTGTCCTTTTCTCACAAACACAAATTTAAAAGTGACAGACAAACACAAACTAATTGTAATAACATTATAGTTAAAATAGGTTTATCAGACGTTTATGAATAAGGCAGTAAGTTTTTCGTATACGCCAATAAAATGATGAATCTGATGTAGCTTTATGCAACTGGGAATGAAACTATTTGACCGCTGTGATTACATAGTAAGAAGCGTTAACTAAGCAAGTTTGTCTGGGAAGTGTAATTTGTTGTAGCCGGCTCAAAAATACATGATATAAATTAAATTATTTAAATAAATTTATTGATCGTTGTTGTAATATTGCATCCACAAGTAAATCTACATTAAAATCGCCACAAATAATTAACCTTTTTTCTTTAATTCAAAAGATTTATTCACAGTTACTGTGTCACTGACAAAAACGCGTGACCGTCACGAATAAACAAAATATAAGTACACATACAAAATAAAACAAAAGTACTTAGGACAAAATAAAACAAAAGAACACAATAAAACAAAACAAAAGTATACAGATAAACAGAGGAACAGAACTTTAATATATCATGTAATATAATTATTTAAAAGCATATACACAGTCTTAAAAAACATATATAGGGGCATATGAAAAACGTCCAACTCTGAGTGCTGGGCGACACAGGCATTGAGTAGGGTCAGTGCCTGAAAAGTGGGTGCGTGACGAGCATGCTCTGTACGGACAACACCCGCAGATGCCCGCAGCGAAGAGCGACCGTGACCGTAACATCGTGTTCCGATCCGGCGCCCTAAGGGCAACACTTTTCAGTGCGACCGGGTTATCTACCTTGTTATGGAGGAGCAGATAAAAGTGGACCAACAGGGATACCTTCCCCCTCACCTCTAGGGTGTCTACCCCCACCATCCCCGCCACAAATAGAGAAGGGAATAAGTAGGGATAATACCCAATTTCATTTTGTATAAAAGTCTAGCAAATTTACGTTAGGCTTTTTTCAGCATGAGTGTGGTAATTACATAGTTTAGTAAGGATTTCCCCCATGGAACGTATGATTTGGTCTGAACATCTTTATTTTTCACTGCTATGGAGAATTCGTATGGACTAATCTGAGTCAGAAGCTCAGCGCAAAAAGGTACCGTTGCCGTGCCGCCCAGTGGAAAATCGTCTAACCCTTTGTGTTTATGGAGATAATAATTCTGTGTCTGAGCGTAAACAAAAGAACGTCATGGAACTTGGTAAATTTTATCACTGTTTTAATGTCGATTTGCTATTGCGACGAGTACTTCTTACTCATTGACTCAAGCCACTAGACATAGAGATGCCTTCATTTACCATACAGTTTTATACCCGTTCTGCAATACGTGCCATGATGATTTTTGGGTCCCGTACCCGAAGGGTGCCAAACGGGACCCTATTACTAAGCCTCCGCTGTCCGTCCGTCCGTCCGCCCATCTGACCGTCTATTATAAAGCTGTATCTCATGAACCGCGACAGTTCGACAGATGACATTTTCACAGATGATGTATTTCTGTTATAAAATTAATATTTAAGGGGGCTCCCATAGAAAAATTCTTTCAATAACACTTACAAACTTATTAACGCACCTGGTTACGACATGGAGTGTGAAAGTAGCCGCACAAATAACTATGTAAATAACATTTTGCTATGTAAAATCCAAACTATTCACTCCACACCACCCCTGCCATTGTACGGTGGTACGGAACCCTTCGTGCGTGAGTTCGACTCGCACTTGACTGGTTTTTATAGTTGAAGATACTTACCTTGATCACACTGCATTGTACTTATTTTAAATTCATTTATTTAAATGAAATGGTACAGTTAGAAGATAATTTATGTACAATCGCGACTTAACTTTAAAGTTTTTTTTTTTAGAAAACCAAGGTAAAACTTAAAAGTAATAACTACACCTGATTAGGACTGTATGTTTGTACGAACAGGATAAAACAGAACGCACAAAAAGCATGTCACTTATGTATTTTTCATCTAGTCCAGCCCTCTCAATGTGACGCCAAATATTTTGTATAAGATGAAATATACAGCATTTATGCTTTGTATCGGGAAATACACGCTTACTAGCATTTATAGCTGCCTTTTTAAAATCAGCTATTACAACTTGTGATTTTAATTTTATGTCGAAATTAACGTTGTACAATTAAAAAAAATATATAGCAGTTTTCATTTTTTTTATTTGTAAATCCATATACAAGTGGAAGAATTGCATTTGTACTGCTCTTAGGCCCTACTACTATACATAGCATCGCTTGTTTAAATATATTTATGTGCAAGATGGTTTTAAATATTTACCCATTTGGCTGTGATACTTCAGACAATTTAGGGCTCTAATCTTAGTAAATCCGTACAAAAAAGAGGCTAATTTCAAGATGGTTGCCTGTCACAAACAAGAGAGGCTTTGATAAATACCTCTCGGCCAGCGATGCGATTCTCAATCTCATTTAAAAGTTTTTCGGTCCCTGAATGAATTTGAACCGAATTATTCACGTAGTTTTTTTAATTATATATTGAATAATATCTTCGAAAATAGCTTTAAAAAACCTGATTTAGTGTATATTGATTAGATACCTCCATTAAATGTTATAAATTCAGCTTTTAATGCTCCACATAAGACCGAATGACTCATCGCCAACATAAATTCAAAAAGATACTGGTCATCTCTTTGAATTTAGGTTGGCGATAAGTGATATCTTATTATTCTCTTATTATCTCACAAGTGAAGCGAAAGTGATATGAGTTCCAACTAAAATAACCCAGCTGGATAAGGTTACGCATTAATATTAATGTTCCCAATGCTAACGAAATTGTAAGCAAAATGTGACCTTAATTTGATGTCGGGCTAATGTAATAGCTTAAGGCTACGTTTCAAATCCTATCTATTTATTATTCCAATTACTGAACATTGACTTTTGAACAAGCAAGTCAAATTGGTCAGGTGATAAAAAAAATGACTATTGAAGTCGCAACTTTGCCTCTGCCACCTAGAATGGGAAAAGGCGTTGTCTCATTTTTTTAAATAAATGAATTCTCTCAGAGGCAAACGAATCCAAGCAGAGTGGTTTCAACGTATTCCTGCGAACGTGAGCAAATATCACCCAAAGCGTAAATGTTGAAAAAGTTAAAATGACACACAAATTCGAGCAATCGTTTGTTTTAGCGTCACAATCGAATTAGGTTGTGCAAAGAAACGGTTTGATAAAAGAATGTCGTCGTCTTTTAGAATTAGATTGTAGATCAGACGAATTCCCACTTTGGCACTCTGTCGGTAGGAATAATGAAAAGAATCCAAACCCAATGCACCGGAGGACATTTAAAAATGACAGTGCGAAAAAAAAGTTAAATTTATTACCCCTCGCGAAATTAAAATGTTCGCGGAAAATATCGGCTGAGTGACTTTACAAAGTTCCGATTTCTTTATTGACAAAGTTAAATGGTTTGGGTGTTGAGAGGAAATAAGGTAAACTGTTGAAATTAGCAGTGGAAACGGTTACCGTGTACGGTCGACCTATACCCTTATTCACATAACAACGAAGTAAAATGACAGCTCCAGTGTTACCGCTTTTTGGTAGAAAAATAATAGTGATGGGGTTAAGAATTATTTAGTTCATTCTATTGTCTCAATTATAACTAATATACATAATATGTTTATTATTATTAGGTTGTGTGTGTGGTAATCAGTTAAGTCACGTAAGGACACCGGCTGAGCAAACTAACAAAAGAGAACAATGAGACGGTTAACGAGATGGAGAATAGTATTAGTCAGTGCATAGGTTTTCTTACTCATTATTACTATTACTCACAAAATGTGGACACAATTTGCTTCTGTTACCTCGAATGGAAATAAAGTGTAATGCTATCTAATGTCACAGTAAATTGTGACAAACATTCATTACAAATTCTGATTTTAAAGAATCACTCTATTCTAAATATACAGTTTATCATTCTATTTAGAATGAATGAGAACATCATTACCAAACTGTACATGGCAACATTATTTCAAGAATTGACATTTGATGTTGTCAGTTTACTTCGTTTTTATGTGAATAAGGGTATAGGTTCATTCTGTCTAATTCAATAAAAAATCGATTTCAATTTTCTACTGAACTCTTTTCAGCCGCATATTTCGATTCGACCCTAGTACGAGTATTAGAACTACATTTTTTTGGCGGCCGCCATTACTGCCAGGCTATCACACCGGAACGTAAAGCTACGAAAAAATTGTATCTACTGAATGACTGGATATGTTATGAACAGTTTTATGAAGTTCGCACTAAAGCCAAGTTATAAGTCACACACAAGGCTTTGTTAACACTCACTGCACAGTATATATTGTGCTGTTATTAAAGGACATTGTCCACTTTGTATGGTCGTTTCGGCTAAACGTGAACAGACATTTGAATCGAAACTAACTATTAGGTTTTGTAGTACAGGTTGGTAAGAAACCAATAACAGTAATTATTTTGTGTCAATATGCCTGTGTCGTGAGTTTTTCCTGTATGTCTACTGAGAGGTTATGTTCAAATAAATTAACATTTCAATAACAATAACACATCAACAAACGCGGAATCGGGGTCCATTATAACAAGCCAAAGTAGAAAAAAAACATATTCACGAATTACCGAAACGGCAAACACAGAACGAAAGATTTTTATTGTGGCGTGAGTGACCTGACCGCCGGTGACAATTGTTTATTTTTATTTTTGTCTAGTATTGCCATGAATAAGTAGTTTACCCACAAATCGAGCTGTTTTTGTCAATTTGAACAACGATTAAGTGCGACGAATCGCGCATGTATTGTATTAATGCATTTGCATTGATGTACTTTATTTATGTGAAAGAAAAATGGGTACTAAAAGTGCTACTTTAGAGACAACAAAGTGATTTATGTGTAATTGATGATTTATCAAGTTTTTTACATGGCAATACCGAAATTAAAATGTCGTTCGATCGACCGATTAAAGACTGTGTTTCACATAAATTCCCTTTAAGTTTTAACTGTCGATTTACACAACTAGATAATCGAAAATATTTGTAATGGAATTATTTATAATCAGTGGTTATCTCGTATTACCTCGTACATTCTGTCCACGCTTAGCCGAAAATGGACAATGTCCTTTTAATAATAATAATAATGTACTCAGTAAATTATTATTTTTTTATTACCACCAGTCCCTACGCACTGATCTTAACAGCACATTGTATACTATGAAATTCACCAAATACATAAACATTTACATACAGGCACATACATTGCTTCTGGTCACACACTAGGATACCCTGTGTCGCGGGAGCCAGAAAACACGACATATATATAAACATCCAAGACCTACGCTTATTTTTTTTTCTTTATGTCCAGCCGAGGACCGAACCCGGGAACTGTGTCTAAAAACTACGGAGATAGTCAAATGTACGTATTACTTAAAAGCGCCACGTGGCGAGAAAAAAATATATAGTTCGACCAATTTATAGATAATGTAGATAAGAGTTTCTAAACCAAGGTGATTATTTATTTATGGCAAATTGTTGAAGGCAACATTTGGAACATTTAGTTGTGGTTGTGATATAAGGGTTTCAATCCAATGAGAACGAAAACTGACCAACCCAAATCGTAAAGAGTGTAAGTTTAAGGATTTTTTTTTACTAAAAGGGGCACTGGGCCTCTGCCACCCCGTATGAAAAAAGGGCGTGACTCTATTTTTGGATATTTTGTTAGTTTTAAGGTACCCATAGTCCACGTCAGGGCTGATGGCCATAGGGGAAAGAGGTAATAGCGGAGGGGATGACGTCCCGCACACCCGGAAAGTCCCTGTCATAATGCCGCGAAATCGCGCATCGACCCTGTTTATCGATTGTGACCTTGCTAACGTTGAAGCTTGTGTATTTAAAATGGCAACGGCTGCCTCTTCGTCTAAATCTAATAATCCATTCCATGTACGAGAACTAGCTAGAAAAGTAGTGGAAAATTGTGACATGGAACGGAAAAAATATTACGAAAACATTTTCAGAAACTAGAAAATTAATACCAAGTATCAAATAATATAGGAAAAGGAAACGAGATTGAATATTTTATCATAAAAGTCGGGGTAACCAGTGACGAACGAATATTCCATAAGTAATAGTACGAAGTAAAATTTAGTTTTTTTGCAAACAAATGTTGTAAAGGTGGATGGAATACGTGCTTATTATAATAAGTGTTTCTTTTGCTGATAGTACAGATATATTTTTTATATTGATGGTGACAAATAAAATATTAGTTTAAATAAAAAGGTGATAATATTCAACCTTCATTTTGTCCTCACAACAAAAAGGCCATCAATCTTGATTGAAATGGAATACAATAAGACTGGTATTTAATCGCACATCAAAAATACGTATTGCGCAGCAAAAAAGGATCAGCAAAACATTGTTTTAAATATTTAATGAGTACTTAAGTTTATATTTTAAGTATTTGTTGTAGTTGATGTTGAACCTTACATGTTGAACCTAACACGAAGGATAAAGGGGGCTTCGCTTCGCTCACCCCTTACCCTTGACCTAAGCTACTGCAGTAAACAAGGGATATTTGCTGTGCAAATCAGTATTTTTGATGTGCAGTTTAATTTTCCGATACAATAATACAAGAACAGTACATAGCTAATCGTACAAAATCCCGATGTCTTCTCCTTTCTCAACATGCTCAATGATGAGGCGGCTGTGCCATGTGTTACCCGACCAATTTGAAAGACGACGCCTCCGCATTTTGCTCAAGGTCGCGTAGGATTCAATTTATGTGACAGCGTTATTCCGCGTTGCCCACATTCGGTTTCCCTAACACGAACTGTCTTCAGAATGAGTCCTATTTAGGGCAATGTAGAATTGTGGCAGTCGCCTCCCATATTGCTCAATTTACGTAACGATTAAAGAACCGAGAACATGCTTTACCCAATAGTCCGCTATATCAAAAGTGAGAGAAGAATAGGTGATCATGTTTGCAAGAAATACTTAGATCGCTCCGCCCTGCACGTTTTTATAAGTGAGGTTATGTTGATACAAAAGGCAATAAATGTAAAATGAAAATGGTTTGTAGGTTTTTAGGAGGTCATGTAATCAGTATTATGTTCAGGTAGAAACCAAAAAATCATGTTACCTACGTTCACATGTGCGTAAACAAATTTCGCGCTATTATTTTCCGCCATAGTGATTCAAATTCCCCGAAATTTATGTATTTTAATGTTTTTGTGTGAACATTTTTGATTTCGAACGTTTTTGCAAGACACGATTGAAAAAAGTTTTTTTGGCATTTCGATGTTCCATTGAAAACTTCTGACAATGACATAAAATCGATAGTCGATTCAATTTTACGAAAGCACATTACTATCATCATCAGGGCTTGCCTCAAGCGATGTCATTACGCTATCGCTATGTAATTCAATCAATGCAAGCGAGAGTAACTTTTACTGGATAACGAATAAAAATCAATTTTCGGGTTCGGGAACCGCTAGCGTAACCTAACGTCGTTTAAAAAGCGAGAGAGATTTAAGCATTGGGACGATATCATTACTTCCATTATGTGATTTTATGTTCCAGTAGATTTAAACCACTTAAGTAGTATCTTTAAGAAAAAGTCAACTCATCTGTCTGTTGAAATACGGAAATCCATGTTCTAATCGGATGTATTAAAGAACGACAAAAAATATAAATAATGTAAAACTACATGGAATTAAATTGAAGATCCTAAAAATAAATTTATTGACTGCTGTTCCCATAAAACTACAAATACCTCATCTGTAGAGCCGTCGGGGACGTCCGGCAGACTCTTCTGGCGGATATAGCTGAGCTGGCGAGCCTCATATTGTCTGGGAAGGTACACGAGAGTATAACAAATATGCTCTACGGAGCAAATTTGTGTGACCTCAAGAACAAGGACGGGGTCATCAGACCTATCACTGTTGAAAACCCCATCCGCCCCATAGTGTCAAAGATCTGCTGCAAATTACATGTGGCAATGATAAAGTTAAAATTCAAAATTAATCGTTAGGTACCATTAATTACTTTCGGCGGTCAGGTGTCAACAGGGTGACCCACTCGGACAGGCAATTTTCAGCCTAAATTCTAAATTTAACATCTTGTATCTAGACGACGACGGCACTATAGTAGGCAAAGTGGATACCATGCTACGAGATCTGGAACAACCCACAACAGAATTAAAAAAAAAGTCCTTGAAAACTAAGCTGGATCCAAGCCGCCCTCCCCGTAGACACGTTGGTCTGGGGATCAGGAAAATCTCCGATGTAGCATTCCCAGCTTACTGGGGCTCGGCTCACAGCACACGTGACATCTAAAGTCAAACTATAAACCAATCACTTAGTAATGTAGAGGTAACGAGCGTGCCGAGGCGAGGAGTACCTCATCGCAAGCCTGTCCGAGGCAACATTTACTGTTAAACAGTAACTCCCAAAGACAGTAACTCCCAAAGGCGTTTTGATGCCGAGCGGCTCGTCCTGTGGGACGAGCCGCTCGGCATCAAAACGCGGGACAAACAGCAGCCTCGTGCTCGCCTCCTCTCAGCCAGGGAGAAATAATCAGGACACTGGCTGTACGCTTTCCCTTCGAGTCACATTATCACCTTACGCGATCGAGCGATGCTGACTCTCGCCATCTGCCTGTGACTCATCTTAAGAACCAATGAGCTGCCGCTGTCGTGCCACGGTGATCCAACTCGCAGCAACTCTCCTGTCAGCGCGACGCCGGCCCTTGGTACCGCCTTGGCAGCCTCTATGACGTCATCCGTCGGGCTTGCCACCTGTGGCGTGTCGGCCGTTCCCGAATCGAGCGGCCTGGAACGTAACAAGAGGAGGAGGCCAGATGGAATGCTCATTCCATGGCAGAACGGGAAGTCGCTGGTTTGGATCACGACCTGTGTTGATACGCTGGCCCCGTGTCACTTACTGGCGTCCCCTGCCACGGTTGGCGCTGCAGCGGCGATGAATTTTTTTTTATTCCGTTCGGCGTTTTAATTTGATGTCGGGCTAATGTAATAGCTTAAGGCTACGTTTCAAATCCTATCTATTTATTATTCCAATTACTGAACATTGACTTTTGAACAAGCAAGTCAAATTGGTCAGGTGATAAAAAAAATGACTATTGAAGTCGCAACTTTGCCTCTGCCACCTAGAATGGGAAAAGGCGTTGTCTCATTTTTTTAAATAAATGAATTCTCTCAGAGGCAAACGAATCCAAGCAGAGTGGTTTCAACGTATTCCTGCGAACGTGAGCAAATATCACCCAAAGCGTAAATGTTGAAAAAGTTAAAATGACACACAAATTCGAGCAATCGTTTGTTTTAGCGTCACAATCGAATTAGGTTGTGCAAAGAAACGGTTTGATAAAAGAATGTCGTCGTCTTTTAGAATTAGATTGTAGATCAGACGAATTCCCACTTTGGCACTCTGTCGGTAGGAATAATGAAAAGAATCCAAACCCAATGCACCGGAGGACATTTAAAAATGACAGTGCGAAAAAAAAGTTAAATTTATTACCCCTCGCGAAATTAAAATGTTCGCGGAAAATATCGGCTGAGTGACTTTACAAAGTTCCGATTTCTTTATTGACAAAGTTAAATGGTTTGGGTGTTGAGAGGAAATAAGGTAAACTGTTGAAATTAGCAGTGGAAACGGTTACCGTGTACGGTCGACCTATACCCTTATTCACATAACAACGAAGTAAAATGACAGCTCCAGTGTTACCGCTTTTTGGTAGAAAAATAATAGTGATGGGGTTAAGAATTATTTAGTTCATTCTATTGTCTCAATTATAACTAATATACATAATATGTTTATTATTATTAGGTTGTGTGTGTGGTAATCAGTTAAGTCACGTAAGGACACCGGCTGAGCAAACTAACAAAAGAGAACAATGAGACGGTTAACGAGATGGAGAATAGTATTAGTCAGTGCATAGGTTTTCTTACTCATTATTACTATTACTCACAAAATGTGGACACAATTTGCTTCTGTTACCTCGAATGGAAATAAAGTGTAATGCTATCTAATGTCACAGTAAATTGTGACAAACATTCATTACAAATTCTGATTTTAAAGAATCACTCTATTCTAAATATACAGTTTATCATTCTATTTAGAATGAATGAGAACATCATTACCAAACTGTACATGGCAACATTATTTCAAGAATTGACATTTGATGTTGTCAGTTTACTTCGTTTTTATGTGAATAAGGGTATAGGTTCATTCTGTCTAATTCAATAAAAAATCGATTTCAATTTTCTACTGAACTCTTTTCAGCCGCATATTTCGATTCGACCCTAGTACGAGTATTAGAACTACATTTTTTTGGCGGCCGCCATTACTGCCAGGCTATCACACCGGAACGTAAAGCTACGAAAAAATTGTATCTACTGAATGACTGGATATGTTATGAACAGTTTTATGAAGTTCGCACTAAAGCCAAGTTATAAGTCACACACAAGGCTTTGTTAACACTCACTGCACAGTATATATTGTGCTGTTATTAAAGGACATTGTCCACTTTGTATGGTCGTTTCGGCTAAACGTGAACAGACATTTGAATCGAAACTAACTATTAGGTTTTGTAGTACAGGTTGGTAAGAAACCAATAACAGTAATTATTTTGTGTCAATATGCCTGTGTCGTGAGTTTTTCCTGTATGTCTACTGAGAGGTTATGTTCAAATAAATTAACATTTCAATAACAATAACACATCAACAAACGCGGAATCGGGGTCCATTATAACAAGCCAAAGTAGAAAAAAAACATATTCACGAATTACCGAAACGGCAAACACAGAACGAAAGATTTTTATTGTGGCGTGAGTGACCTGACCGCCGGTGACAATTGTTTATTTTTATTTTTGTCTAGTATTGCCATGAATAAGTAGTTTACCCACAAATCGAGCTGTTTTTGTCAATTTGAACAACGATTAAATGCGACGAATCGCGCATGTATTGTATTAATGCATTTGCATTGATGTACTTTATTTATGTGAAAGAAAAATGGGTACTAAAAGTGCTACTTTAGAGACAACAAAGTGATTTATGTGTAATTGGTGATTTATCAAGTTTTTTACATGGCAATACCGAAATTAAAATGTCGTTCGATCGACCGATTAAAGACTGTGTTTCACATAAATTCCCTTTAAGTTTTAACTGTCGATTTACACAACTAGATAATCGAAAATATTTGTAATGGAATTATTTATAATCAGTGGTTATCTCGTATTACCTCGTACATTCTGTCCACGCTTAGCCGAAAATGGACAATGTCCTTTTAATAATAATAATAATGTACTCAGTAAATTATTATTTTTTTATTACCACCAGTCCCTACGCACTGATCTTAACAGCACATTGTATACTATGAAATTCACCAAATACATAAACATTTACATACAGGCACATACATTGCTTCTGGTCACACACTAGGATACCCTGTGTCGCGGGAGCCAGAAAACACGACATATATATAAACATCCAAGACCTACGCTTATTTTTTTTTCTTTATGTCCAGCCGAGGACCGAACCCGGGAACTGTGTCTAAAAACTACGGAGATAGTCAAATGTACGTATTACTTAAAAGCGCCACGTGGCGAGAAAAAAATATATAGTTCGACCAATTTATAGATAATGTAGATAAGAGTTTCTAAACCAAGGTGATTATTTATTTATGGCAAATTGTTGAAGGCAACATTTGGAACATTTAGTTGTGGTTGTGATATAAGGGTTTCAATCCAATGAGAACGAAAACTGACCAACCCAAATCGTAAAGAGTGTAAGTTTAAGGATTTTTTTTTACTAAAAGGGGCACTGGGCCTCTGCCACCCCGTATGAAAAAAGGGCGTGACTCTATTTTTGGATATTTTGTTAGTTTTAAGGTACCCATAGTCCACGTCAGGGCTGATGGCCATAGGGGAAAGAGGTAATAGCGGAGGGGATGACGTCCCGCACACCCGGAAAGTCCCTGTCATAATGCCGCGAAATCGCGCATCGACCCTGTTTATCGATTGTGACCTTGCTAACGTTGAAGCTTGTGTATTTAAAATGGCAACGGCTGCCTCTTCGTCTAAATCTAATAATCCATTCCATGTACGAGAACTAGCTAGAAAAGTAGTGGAAAATTGTGACATGGAACGGAAAAAATATTACGAAAACATTTTCAGAAACTAGAAAATTAATACCAAGTATCAAATAATATAGGAAAAGGAAACGAGATTGAATATTTTATCATAAAAGTCGGGGTAACCAGTGACGAACGAATATTCCATAAGTAATAGTACGAAGTAAAATTTAGTTTTTTTGCAAACAAATGTTGTAAAGGTGGATGGAATACGTGCTTATTATAATAAGTGTTTCTTTTGCTGATAGTACAGATATATTTTTTATATTGATGGTGACAAATAAAATATTAGTTTAAATAAAAAGGTGATAATATTCAACCTTCATTTTGTCCTCACAACAAAAAGGCCATCAATCTTGATTGAAATGGAATACAATAAGACTGGTATTTAATCGCACATCAAAAATACGTATTGCGCAGCAAAAAAGGATCAGCAAAACATTGTTTTAAATATTTAATGAGTACTTAAGTTTATATTTTAAGTATTTGTTGTAGTTGATGTTGAACCTTACATGTTGAACCTAACACGAAGGATAAAGGGGGCTTCGCTTCGCTCACCCCTTACCCTTGACCTAAGCTACTGCAGTAAACAAGGGATATTTGCTGTGCAAATCAGTATTTTTGATGTGCAGTTTAATTTTCCGATACAATAATACAAGAACAGTACATAGCTAATCGTACAAAATCCCGATGTCTTCTCCTTTCTCAACATGCTCAATGATGAGGCGGCTGTGCCATGTGTTACCCGACCAATTTGAAAGACGACGCCTCCGCATTTTGCTCAAGGTCGCGTAGGATTCAATTTATGTGACAGCGTTATTCCGCGTTGCCCACATTCGGTTTCCCTAACACGAACTGTCTTCAGAATGAGTCCTATTTAGGGCAATGTAGAATTGTGGCAGTCGCCTCCCATATTGCTCAATTTACGTAACGATTAAAGAACCGAGAACATGCTTTACCCAATAGTCCGCTATATCAAAAGTGAGAGAAGAATAGGTGATCATGTTTGCAAGAAATACTTAGATCGCTCCGCCCTGCACGTTTTTATAAGTGAGGTTATGTTGATACAAAAGGCAATAAATGTAAAATGAAAATGGTTTGTAGGTTTTTAGGAGGTCATGTAATCAGTATTATGTTCAGGTAGAAACCAAAAAATCATGTTACCTACGTTCACATGTGCGTAAACAAATTTCGCGCTATTATTTTCCGCCATAGTGATTCAAATTCCCCGAAATTTATGTATTTTAATGTTTTTGTGTGAACATTTTTGATTTCGAACGTTTTTGCAAGACACGATTGAAAAAAGTTTTTTTGGCATTTCGATGTTCCATTGAAAACTTCTGACAATGACATAAAATCGATAGTCGATTCAATTTTACGAAAGCACATTACTATCATCATCAGGGCTTGCCTCAAGCGATGTCATTACGCTATCGCTATGTAATTCAATCAATGCAAGCGAGAGTAACTTTTACTGGATAACGAATAAAAATCAATTTTCGGGTTCGGGAACCGCTAGCGTAACCTAACGTCGTTTAAAAAGCGAGAGAGATTTAAGCATTGGGACGATATCATTACTTCCATTATGTGATTTTATGTTCCAGTAGATTTAAACCACTTAAGTAGTATCTTTAAGAAAAAGTCAACTCATCTGTCTGTTGAAATACGGAAATCCATGTTCTAATCGGATGTATTAAAGAACGACAAAAAATATAAATAATGTAAAACTACATGGAATTAAATTGAAGATCCTAAAAATAAATTTATTGACTGCTGTTCCCATAAAACTACAAATACCTCATCTGTAGAGCCGTCGGGGACGTCCGGCAGACTCTTCTGGCGGATATAGCTGAGCTGGCGAGCCTCATATTGTCTGGGAAGGTACACGAGAGTATAACAAATATGCTCTACGGAGCAAATTTGTGTGACCTCAAGAACAAGGACGGGGTCATCAGACCTATCACTGTTGAAAACCCCATCCGCCCCATAGTGTCAAAGATCTGCTGCAAATTACATGTGGCAATGATAAAGTTAAAATTCAAAATTAATCGTTAGGTACCATTAATTACTTTCGGCGGTCAGGTGTCAACAGGGTGACCCACTCGGACAGGCAATTTTCAGCCTAAATTCTAAATTTAACATCTTGTATCTAGACGACGACGGCACTATAGTAGGCAAAGTGGATACCATGCTACGAGATCTGGAACAACCCACAACAGAATTAAAAAAAAAGTCCTTGAAAACTAAGCTGGATCCAAGCCGCCCTCCCCGTAGACACGTTGGTCTGGGGATCAGGAAAATCTCCGATGTAGCATTCCCAGCTTACTGGGGCTCGGCTCACAGCACACGTGACATCTAAAGTCAAACTATAAACCAATCACTTAGTAATGTAGAGGTAACGAGCGTGCCGAGGCGAGGAGTACCTCATCGCAAGCCTGTCCGAGGCAACATTTACTGTTAAACAGTAACTCCCAAAGACAGTAACTCCCAAAGGCGTTTTGATGCCGAGCGGCTCGTCCTGTGGGACGAGCCGCTCGGCATCAAAACGCGGGACAAACAGCAGCCTCGTGCTCGCCTCCTCTCAGCCAGGGAGAAATAATCAGGACACTGGCTGTACGCTTTCCCTTCGAGTCACATTATCACCTTACGCGATCGAGCGATGCTGACTCTCGCCATCTGCCTGTGACTCATCTTAAGAACCAATGAGCTGCCGCTGTCGTGCCACGGTGATCCAACTCGCAGCAACTCTCCTGTCAGCGCGACGCCGGCCCTTGGTACCGCCTTGGCAGCCTCTATGACGTCATCCGTCGGGCTTGCCACCTGTGGCGTGTCGGCCGTTCCCGAATCGAGCGGCCTGGAACGTAACAAGAGGAGGAGGCCAGATGGAATGCTCATTCCATGGCAGAACGGGAAGTCGCTGGTTTGGATCACGACCTGTGTTGATACGCTGGCCCCGTGTCACTTACTGGCGTCCCCTGCCACGGTTGGCGCTGCAGCGGCGATGAATTTTTTTTTATTCCGTTCGGCTTCGAGACCCTCAGGCCATGGTTCCCCCTGATGCTCGACGAGCCCTCAACGTAATTTCTAAGTGGCTCGTCGAATCGACAGGGGACCGGAAAGTTGACACCTACTTCGCTCAACGCGTCAGCATTTCGATACAGCGAGGGAATGGTGCTAGCGTTTTGGGCATCCTCCCGCAGTGATCTGGGCGAAACTTTTTACCTGTTTTAGTTGATATTCGCATATTATTATTGTAACTTATTAATTATCACACGATAGAAATAAAATTTAAAATACATAAAATTAAATCTAAACAAGAACTACACGCATGATATGCATAAACGGGTGATAAATGATATTTTGGGGATGATAGTACCCATCTTTATGAAAAACTTTCCCTAAGTTTTTGGGTCTCTCATAATAACCTGTAATCAGCTGATCGGGTCAATGTACTGAGTGTCAAAATTTTCTTTTCATTGGCGATGATATTTTTCTTGGGGAAAGTTGTTCACGATGATTGGTACTATCGTTCCCTATGGCCAGCTAATTTAACGTCACCCTGTATTTACTTCTTAGATTATCTCGAACCCTTAACCTCAGCTGTATGCCACTATATATCATGGAACTAACAAGCAAGGAATAGTCGTAAAAAAGAAACTATCCGCCCTTCATTCTATCCGAAAAATGATGAACTTTTTATGGCCTCGTAAAATGACCCTGGTATGTTTAGGTTTTTATACAAGTACGGTATTACTTTGGCTTCTTCGGTGGGGCGTATCACAATACTGGTTATTATTATTATAACTATGCTTCGATGTTGTGTTATGTATACGGTATAATTTAAATTTATACAGGCTTTACCGGAAATTTAGAAACATAATCGTGAATAACGCCTTTTTTGTCATAAGACGCGACAAACATTATTTTTACCTTTTGAAACTTTTATATGGGGGAAAATATTCAGTGAGATGTCCGTCGATAACTCTCAAAATATTACTTTTAATAGTACAATTAATAAAAAAATATAAATCGGCCAAGTGCGAGTGAACTACAAAAATATTTTCGGTTTTTTTTTTCATTACCTGTGACCTTGCTTCGTACCAAATTTCATGATTCTAAGTCAACCCTAAAGGTTCAGCAATTTGATGGCGAGTGAGAGAAGAGCTCCGCGCTTCAAGCCGCATTTTTTAGCTTTACCCCATTGCTGCGTTATGGGGAGTTTCCCGCCCCGTCCGCGTGGCGAAAACACAGCTTCATCTCGCCTGTGCGGAAGCTCGATCTCTGTGAATTACTGAAGTACAAAAGAGATAACTAGATATTTGTGATTTATGTCGAAATTATGATCAGGTGACATTTTAAAAAGGTAATGAATCTTAATGAATCTCGTTCCGACAAGAAGGTAAAAATACATTTAAGTGCCGTACGGGTCATCACCTATGTCGTGCCATCACATAGCACATTTAGTAACATTTCAAATAAAAAAGGATAAAAGATCAATTTCAGACATTTATAGGCTTTCACAGCATCATGGGTGTATGGGGCACATCTATCCTCGTAGCGCACAAAGGAAAAGTCGTTGACGAGGCGCAATATGCCCCGTAACGCATCAGAATGACGGACATAGTTTTAGGTTCCCGCAGTGTATTTGTTAAACCAAAAGCTTAGATCTATACAATAGCTTAGATCCTACAGCATGTTTTCATTTACTTGTGAACAAACATGCCTCCAAATTCGACCTCTAATTCTTGTCCAAGTCGGGCCGGCTGTACTATTTTTAACCTGCGACATAAATGAGACTTTTTCCAAAGTTTAAAGCGTCTGTCTGTGTCTGTGTGAGTTCCACAGTCTAGCGCTGGAACAGATTTTAATGCGTATTTTTTTATCGGTAGTACATTTAACTACGATGGTTCTTAGGTTCAATTATTAAGATTGGTTCAGTTGTTCAAAAGTTATCAGCCTAAATAGGAAACAAATAAACCCAATTTAATTTTTTTCATTTATATTTTTCAAAAGCTTTAATTTAGTTCAGCTGTCCCGGGCTCCGTCTATCTGTTATCAATTATTTCATTCCATATTGCCACTTATTTTTGCTGAATGACATACATACGATACCGATAACTTACTATAGTGTTATTGAAAACACGCTACAAAAATAGCAATGTCGTTACAGCCTGCATCAATGTCAATGGAGCCAGATGGATGGTTTCATTCGCTTGGGATCAGACGGGATGGGTGGAAGAATGCCAATATGAGAACATGGGGACCCCTAATGTTATATTCGGATACCGGCAAACTAAGATTGACTGAGACAATCTTAGGGATAGCGGTCATTGGAAGTTTTTGTCGCGTGTGGAATGTAAGCCAATCAGAATGTATTGCGCCCATCTTTGGCTCTGAATGAAATGTGACCTCATACTATATTTTTGCTATTTCACCTTCTTCAGAGATTAAAATATTTGCGCGGTCTGTAACTCATTTGGTCTGTGTTCTGGATACGAACCAGCGCTTGTCAGCGTTAGTCGGCGCTGGTACTGAAGATCTACACAAAGGAAGCGGGCTTAAGCAAGGGCTGGTTTTCGGAGTAGGACTCAAAAAATGTTGAGCGTAAAAAACGCCCATCGGACGAAGATTTGTTTTTGTTAGACAATTTGTATTTCAAAATGCGAAATAGTAGATTATTAACCGAGTTTGAAAGCGACCCATTTCAGTTGAGATATTTTGCCAATAGTTCGAGACTGAAATGGGTGGCTTCCACCCGAGTTAAACACTCTACTTTTCATTTCGAATAATAGGAAATTAAACAACAAACACCAAATACAACATCAACAAAATTTATTAAAAAAAACATTTATTACAAAAAAATTACCTAAAGTTTGTAATCGGACATGACAAGGAGCAGTTACAACCACTTGAGTTGAACCGGTTGAATTTAACCGGTTTAATTTCGTTTTTTTTTGTTTAACCGGTTAATTTTTGTTAGGGTTCCGTACCCGAGAGGTGCTAAACGGGACCCTATTACTGAGACTTCGCTGTCCGTCCGTCCATCTGTCTGTCTGTCTGTCTGTCTGTCTGTCACCTGGCTGTATCTCATGAGATACCTATACCTGTCTAGACAATTGAAATTTTCACAGATGATGTATTTCTGTTGCCGCTATAACAAAAAATACTAAAAAACAAAAGAAATTTCATATTAAGGGGAGCTCCCATACAACTAACGTGTTTTTTTGCAGCTTTTTATAGATAGGAAGGAACCCTTAGTGCACGAGTTCGACTCGCATTTGGCCGGTTATTTTTATTAGTTTTACATGTTCCTTATATTTGAAACCCCGAACTATAAACATTTTCATTCTGCTGATTCCCAAAAAAATCATAACTTTTTTTATTTTTAAATTTTTCGTAAAAAGAAAAAAAAACATACAATTTCTATAATCTATAAAATTTCAAATTATAGTGAATTTTGCGAATTCAAGCGAACTTAAGCGAATTTAAGTAAATACTTATCAGATTTTAATACATAATCGTAAATTATAGTTGTAAGTTTTAGCGCTACGGGAAAATTTAGGTTGTCAAAACACGCGTATTGACTTTTTGAAGGATATTTTGGAAAAAAAATAATTAAATGTTAAATATTTTTGGAGAAAATTGAAAAAAAACACGTATATTTAGTTTTTTTTTATATATATTTTTTGCTATTTTTATTTTATACATTATAGAAATTGTACGTATATATATTTTTTTCTTTTTACGAAAAATTGAAAAAAAAAAAGTTTTGATTTTTTCGGTGGCTGTTTAGGTTATTGCCATTGGTCATTGTTTTTTTAATACTTTTCAACCCTAGGGGCGACATGACTCACTTTCAACCCGCTATTCAGATAAACAATGACCTACTTTCAGAGTATGAGAGATGAAAACCAATATTATCCCCATTTTACTCCCTTAGGGTAGAAATATCCCAAAATCCCTTTCTTGGGCTCCTAAAAGCTATATAAGGGACCATACAGAGCTCCGTAATTCTAACTCCATCAATTTAGGCTGTTCGTTGTCTGTCTAAATATTGATAATTATTAAAAATATGGATGCTTTAGTGGATGTTTTTTATATAATATTTATTGACTATTACGTGTTTCAGCTTTTATTTAGTTTCACCTGTCCCCGACTCTATATGTCTGTAATCAAATCTTGCCTTTACTTAAATTTTGCATGTGTATGTAAATCGGATGACAAAGCAATATTTTTATGACATGGAGCTGATCTGGTGATGGGCTCTGAAGGTGTCAATGGGTCCTCTATAATAACACAATCTCATCGAGTTAAGGCTTGTTGGATTTTTCTTGACAAGTAACTTGGTCCTAGATTAGTTTCTTACTTTTTAGGGTTTCATTTTTATTGTTCCGACAAGTTTGTGATCCAAACATTTTCTAGACATTAAAGAATGACTTTAGTCTACAAACATTTTATTATATTATGGACAAAGAAAAAAAAAACATTATAATAAAATATAATAAATACCTTGGACACTATTTACACATATTGATCTAGCCCCAAACTAGGATTCCCTGAATCTTTTGTACTAGACAACGATACACATACTTATTTAGATAAATATTATACTTAGATAGATAAAATACCATGACTAGAGTACACACATCCGTTCTCACGAAACAAATATTTGCCCCCACCGGGACTCGAACCCGGGGCCCTGGCTTCGTAGGCAGGGTTACTGCCGACTCGGCTATTCGGGTCGTCGCGTCGTCGTTTGTTGAAAAACAATTGTAAATGGCATCAATAACCAATCCATTAACTGGTGACCTATACGAGTTGAAACTTCTCGTGCTTGTCGGCGCTTTTCTATATACGGCCTTACACAAGTTCCGACTGGCGCAAGTTGGCAATTCTTTCACTCAAAGAACATTTTTGGGCAATTACAATTTACAACGCAGTGAAAAATTAATGCAAAAAACACTACCTACGATATCCAACATTACATTAATTACAAAGGTCAAATATCCTCTTTTAAAACATTACATAAGGATATGAAATCCAGTGTACGCTTGCCTTTAAAATAATGCATTTCTTGAAGTTTGGCGTGGCGTACTCAATACTATCTATTGCTATTAAATTGTTTATTTTATACATGTTATATGTGTCTTGCTCACACACTCTCGCGACGCGTCATCAGCAGCAGCGGAATTATAGGTTTCATATACTTAAATCACTTTATTTTTGTATCCATCAAAACAACTTCAGTGCTGAATATTTTGTTTACCAATTAAGATTAAAAGGGTTGAGAAATATTTAAATTTTGAAGTCGCGTTCAAACGAGCTGCGAAACGCGACAACGCTATAAAGATAAGGCATTACAGCTTAGAGTCTCCTCAAATTTGAGTTAAGGTTCACTTTGGGGGTCCAAACTCAGGAGGGGGGATGTCCTCATTCCACAAAGTTTGTTCAGTAGAAACTTTTCCGGAATTTTAACTGCAAATTTGAATATTTTTCCTGTGATGTAGGTTTTGTGCGAGTTTTGACGATAACATGGTATAATGGGGGTTTGTGGTAGAGAGACACTGTGGTATTTTAAGGTGCGGTTAATGTACGGATATTGCCCAACATTCACACTCTTTTCTAGGTTCCGATCTTTACAATTAAGTATATAAAATAATTTAGTCTTACAGGGTTATTTCTGGGCCCCTAGTCAAAAGTAAATATGATTTATGGAAAGAAATAAAATTGAAAATTGGTAAAAAATATCATCTTTCCCTTTTTCAAATCTGTATTTTACGCCACTTTGTAAATCCTAAATTTCAGGCGCGTTTGGTCACCTGTGCGCTCAACGCGCAGCGAGCCGCGAGCGACCGAGAATAATAATAATTACGTGCGCGGGGTGAGCAAACTCTTATTTTATAATTTGATGTACCCCTTTAATACTATAACGTGAAACAAAATAGCTTAGGATCCAATGATAACCACTTGTAAAAAAAGCAAGAATAGCGAAAATATGGCATGAAGCGGAATAGCTATTTATGCTACTAGTGCGCAAATTAGGCGACATCCGTCATCGTCAGCGTCATTTTTGAGTTTTTTTTAAGTCTACACGACAGTCATATTACGCATATGTATCATATAATATTTTACTATGCATTGTGCGAATAAAAAACATATAAAAATAAACAGAAAACATATAAAAATAAAATGGTTAGTTATTTTAAATACAAGCGCGCTCAATATATCTGTAGTGCGCCACCACTCCTGTCCTGCGACGGAAACTGGAACTAAATACGTTAATCTCTCTGACAAATCGACACGGTGGCGCCGCCGATATTGGACTCGAGAGTATATTTTAAATTAATTTATTCACCAAAATCTAAATCGCGTTCAATGAAGTATTCGTTTTATTGTACCTTTAAAATGAATAATAATCTGTACTTGACTTACTCAAATAATAAAAACTCTTTGCGTCGGGCTGATGACGGAGTTAAATAAAAAAAGTGAATAGTAAAAAGCACTAGGGCGTAAAAGTGGCACTTCCACACAATTTGGCTGCTTTGAAAATGCACTTTGCGAGAATCGTAAAAAATATTACAGGTACAAAAATAAGAAACAAGTACATAAAATTAAAAATACAATATTGTATGTAACACTGCAAAGACTTTCATGAAAACCTAATAAATTCAGACTTAACCCGGAGCGGGAGTGTGGTGACAAAATGTTACAAAGAGTATGTGTCTGGTACGAGTACGTATACCCGTGCGTATCGTACGATTGCATAAACGTTAATATGTTTTATTATAATATTCATTCATTCATTCATTCATTCATTCATTAATTCATTCATTCATTCATTCATTCATTCATTCATTCATTTATTCATTTATTCATTCATTAATTCCTTCATTCATTCATTCATTCATTCATTCATTTATTCAATCATTCATTCATTAATTCCTTCATTCATTCATTTGTAGACAAGGTTTAGAGGAACAGGACAGGTTAATTTGTCAGATTAACCTGCCACTATCGGACCCTTAACATCGTAAAGGTTATATTAGCGCTGACATTTTCCGAGAGAAAGCTGCATAGCTTTGAGTGCAAGTCAAACATTGAATTGGCAGTTGTGCATTCATATCTTTATTACAGCCGATAATTAAGTTGTTATACTTAATGTTGAATAATGAACCTCTCAGAAGCTATTACCGCTTCCGTAGATGAAAAAATACATTTTATCTTATCGATTTAGTAGAATGAATAATTTCGCTTTAGCAAAGATTTCTCAATTTTCTTGCGTTATTTGAAAGTTACATAATCTAATTATACACATAATTGTTGTTAGTAAAGTACAATTAGATATCAATATTTAAATCTGAGACCTAATGGGGACAGCGGGATATTGAGATTGGACGTGCCGCTGTCCCTCTTAATCATATTTATTTTAAAGCCTATTTACTACCGAGTGCAAAAAGAGCTAATATAAAACAATTTATAGTTAAATTATAAAAGTTTTATATTTTTGGTTTTTATCAGAATCATTCGTGAGTGGCACCCTACTTCCGTATTTCGAATAACACCCAGTATTTGTAGAAAACCAAAACAGTTCCTTTTTATACCGCCATTGCAATCTTATTATTTGACAATACCTAATTGTTACAATTCCGCATCAGTACCAGCAGCGTTCGTCGTTTGTAAATAGTTATACAATAAATGCTATTATACAGTTAATCAGTACTTAAATGACAAATTTAAATAGACAATAAATACATTTCCAGGATAATTTTTCATAACCGATATTTACTTTCCACTGACTTCTAGTAAATATTATACTTAATTATAAATTAACAAACTTTGTTTCCCTCTCTTCTATAGCAATGCCTTTTTTAAAAGGTCCATAAATAAAACATGTATCCTTATAACATCCTATACAACATACATGTTATGGCATGCAATAAATACATTGAGCATTGAGTATAGTTCGCGTAACTCACCATTTTTTGTCAGCGTCACACGTGAGGCACTTCACTTTGCCAATTAGCTATAAATAGAAGGGTACAATTTAAATCCTTTCCAAAATAAACATACACTCATCAAAATAATTGAACATTTTGAATTGGATATTCGTTTTGCCTAACCAAACGGATGAAGTCTCATCAAATATTGTTTTACTGAAACAGTAATATTACTATCAAAAATTACAGTTCTATCTCTTAAATTATCCAACCTCAGTCCCTATTAGTATTTTACCACCGCCACCGGCACGGGACCTCATGTAGTATCACAGAACCGAATTGGTTATTATAGGTCAGTTTCTGTTTGAAAACTGAACATAGCTTTTTTAGGTCACAACCGGAAGCCAAAGCGAAGCTGAGCGGAGCGAGACGACCCTATATGTAATTTCACAGAGCAGAAATGGTTGGTATAGATCACTCTCTGTTTGAAAACTAAAGAGAGATTTGTTTTGTCTTATTGGTAACAACTATTTAGCAATAATATAAAATATTTGTTGTGAAGTTAACTTTAAAGACGTTTTAATTGTATGTATACAATATTAAGCAAAATAGCGTGATTTTATAGTACTTAATAATAATAAAATTAAATATAGCCCATTAATGTCTCCACCGAGGGGAACGGGCCTTTACCCGGATACGAGTAAGATTAAGCCTTACTCCACCACGCTGGCTCAGTGCAGATTGGTGGAGGGGTTTTACGACCACACGTAGCGATAGTAGCGGTGACCTACAGCTTAACGTGTCATCCGAAATACTGAACTTCCGATAATGTACTTAAGTTAAAATAATTATCTCATTGGTACATGGTCAGGTTTCGAACTTGCATCTCATGTGTGCGAAGCAAGCGTGAAACCCATTAGACCACGGAGTTATTAAGCACAGTACTTAATAGGTACCTAGTAGTAATAGTAGTAAATTTTCCCGGTAGGCGTTTAAACACGAGCCTAAGTAGAATAGAGCCTTTGTTTGGAATGATGCAAGAAGATAGCCCAACGCAGCGATAGTAAATAGTTACATAACATATTCCAAATTCCAAATGTCTATTTACTGTCCAAATGTCTTATTACTGTAGATATATACATATACTTAGCAATCGTCATTTTTTGCCACTTCTCTTCATTGGTGCACTGTGGGAGAAGCAAGGCGTAGAAACTCCCACAGATTGATTTTTTGCATAGCGACACGTTCATAACATAGCGTCACGCCTTTTCCCATACGGGGTGGCAGAGGCATAACTGTGCCCACCTCTAGCCAGATATTCAATACTACATTTTCGCGTGATAGGGGGCTAGTCCATCGCCGCTGCTATGGTTTTCCCACGATGTTTTCCATCGCCGTTAGAACGTACGTATAACCTACTAAAGATAAATTACTTATCTCATTGGTACACAGTCAGCACCGGGATTCGAACCTCCAACTCCTGCGGTAGAAGCAAGCGTGAAACCCTCTAACCACGGAGCTCCTTCACGGAAAACAAATAGTTACTACTATAGCATCTAATCTGTTTGATTTTGTGGCTTCCCAAGTCTCATCAAATGAGGGGTTTCTGGATGACTAAGTTGGCATACTTTCACAGATCAATTTTTACGAAATATTGCTTGCTGTGGTTTTTTATAATTAGTAAGCGAATAAGCCCTTAACAAGCTCAACTTTTAACAAACCTATCGTTTTTCCTTCTGAGTGGGCTAATATAATCTTGTATTGTATCAGTTTGCCCCTGACCCTGAGTTATGGTACTACGCAGAGAATGACGTCATATTACATGCTTAAAATTAGTCAGTGACGTATGGCATCTGTACCACTGCCTATAACCAATTAATAGATATCAATAAAGCTGAAATACAATCATGTGATCCTTACGTCAAAACCGATGGACAAATGCGTTACAGGGATGTAGCTAGGAGGGGGTTTCAAGGGGCTGAATCTAATAAGCATCATAGAAGGTCATTAGCAGTCCAAGTGTTATATCTGTTCAATAGTAGAAACTGTGTTGAGAATGTCAGAAATTTTCATTTTAAAGTGCAATAATGGCGCATATTTTTGTCAGATTTGTGGGTTGCTGCTCTTTGTAGACACTAAGTGCCACCAGTACGAAGGCGAGTAGACACTATTCTGTGAATAATTTTGACAACTCCATATAAATGTGTATTGAGTAGTCAAAGTCGCCTGAATATTGGATGCATTAAGGGACTAGCATTTGCTTAAAACTGGCCGCCCGTGGCCCGGCTTTGCAACGTGTTTTTTGGTATTCTCATAGATCCGGTCAAAAAACTGTTCGTCCATCATTTTGGAGGCCCCTATCCCTATCTAAAGATCATCATAGACATACTCAACCTCTTTTCATATCAACTGTATCGTGCAGCGGATAAACATAAATTCCGCTCCAACGCCATCTAGTGATAGAAGGCTGAACTCCCATTAATAAGATTTTAGATATTTCGACCACTTCTTTGAATAAGAATGATAAGAATAAATCCAAAAATGGATCGTAAAATCCGGTCGGGCCATGCTAGAGTTTTAGCGAGACAATTTTTATAAAATATAGATTAGGTGTTGCCCCTTGGAAATCATCATCCCAAGTCCAACCACCTTCCAGCCTAATTTAGCAGATGCAGCCTTGTGTGACAGATATGTGCATCGCTGCAGTGATGCACATTACGTCATACACAGCTGTTCTGAGCTTACACGGAAAACGATGATTAACGTTGCGTGGTAATTATGATATGACTCTGACGGGATTAATCAATGGCCTAGTTTATTTGCGATAGGGTTGTAATTGAGCTTAAATGGTTGGTAGAATGGGCTTATAACTCTGGAGATATCTTATGTATCTTTAATATATGCAAATAGTATGCAAAATTAATCCCACCAGTCATGCATACCGCCACGTCTTTTCCCATAGGCGATGACAGTTTTAGCCAGTAATTAAATACTCCATCATGCATAACAGAGGACTAGCCTCAACATAGATTTAGTATCACTCAAGAAACTCCTTTCCGTCACAGTGAAATGAAAAGAAAACATATACGGCCTTATTAATAAAAAAAGTTATTCTATGTTTAACTTATACAGTATTATGTCCGTCGAGTCATTATGTCAGTCAAATGTCAAAGCAAGACAAAACACTGTATAAGTTAAATTTACTGTAGGCACATACATTGCGTTTGGCCCCACACTAGGATACCCTGTGTCGTGGAAACCAGAAGCAGCGACGTCACACACATATAAACATCGAAGCGCCACAGAGGTCGTCAAATATAATATATTTATCTAAGAGGAACCCATTTGTATATTTAGTTGGTCTCTTAAGAGAGCTGAGACTAATCTCTAAATTAATTTGCATGAAAAGATAAGACACAGACCAGATATCGAGATAGACAGCGAAAGGTAGACTTTCGCTGTCTACTTCACGTGTTTTTAATAGGTGGACTCCACTCATCCCGGCTCAGTCGCTCTCTGGCTGTTCGAATGAAAGCTGTGTACTAATAAACATAAAAATGCCTTACTGTGCTGTTGTGAATTGCAAAAATTCAAGCTATGTTGTTTCCAAAGAACGGAATGTTGTTGTTTCGCTATGTTGTTGTTTCAAAAGACTCTGACGGGATTAATCAATGGCCTAGTTTATTTGCGATAGGGTTGTAATTGAGCTTAAATGGTTGGTAGAATGGGCTTATAACTCTGGAGATATCTTATGTATCTTTAATATATGCAAATAGTATGCAAAATTAATCCCACCAGTCATGCATACCGCCACGTCTTTTCCCATAGGCGATGACAGTTTTAGCCAGTAATTAAATACTCCGTCATGCATAACAGAGGACTAGCCTCAACATAGATTTAGCATCACTCAAGAAACTCCTTTCCGTCACAGTGAAATGAAAAGAAAACATATACGGCCTTATTAATAAAAAAAGTTATTCTATGTTTAACTTATACAGTATTATGTCCGTCGAGTCATTATGTCAGTCAAATGTCAAAGCAAGACAAAACACTGTATAAGTTAAATTTACTGTAGGCACATACATTGCGTTTGGCCCCACACTAGGATACCCTGTGTCGTGGAAACCAGAAGCAGCGACGTCACACACATATAAACATCGAAGCGCCACAGAGGTCGTCAAATATAATATATTTATCTAAGAGGAACCCATTTGTATATTTAGTTGGTCTCTTAAGAGAGCTGAGACTAATCTCTAAATTAATTTGCATGAAAAGATAAGACACAGACCAGATATCGAGATAGACAGCGAAAGGTAGACTTTCGCTGTCTACTTCACGTGTTTTTAATAGGTGGACTCCACTCATCCCGGCTCAGTCGCTCTCTGGCTGTTCGAATGAAAGCTGTGTACTAATAAACATAAAAATGCCTTACTGTGCCGTTGTGAATTGCAAAAATTCAAGCTATGTTGTTTCCAAAGAAAACGACAGCGTTACCTTTCATATGTAAGTAATTTTATTGTTGAAATTCGCCTAATTTATTTAATAATCAATTATTTTTAATTTCTAGTAGCGTCTCCCGTTTTTACTGAGATAGGTTGAACCATAGCGTATATTTCCCATGGACTTCATCCACTGCTGTTCCACTTTACACAATTCATGGTATCTCTTTCGTAGCCCTCAATGAACAGTGAAGCAAACTATACTTTCGTTAACCTTACAGTTGCATGGTACAGTCAATTTGCTCATTTTTCTGTCGATTTCAGATAGTGTAGTACAATGCGACGATTCTTACAATATCGCTGAACGATTCGATTTTGTTGACGGAAGAATGATAATTCTGAAATGCATTTTCATTGCAATCTATATTTTAGTAGTAGAATAACGTAATAAATTAGTTTAATCATCACTTAAAATTTAAGCTTTTTTCGTGTAACTCAGCATTACATAGAAAATCGATTAGTAATTCATTCCTTTGTCGATACAACATCGATTCACTTCGAGAGAGGAATGAGTAGAAGACAGAGGAATGATTTAAAAAAAGAGTAGGTAGGTAGAATAAGACTGAACAAGTAAGTAGGTAATACTGTAGTAAAACGGGGTGTGTTTTGATACCCAGGGGAGAATAGAGATAGCTCCCAATCTCTCTTCTCTAATACTTTACGAAGTAGTGGGCCTAAGAGTTATTTCTATTTACCCTTGGTTATCAATACACCCCGTTTTACGTTACCTACATTATTCTAGTCAGCCCCCTTAATTAGTAACTTTAATCCAGGTCAAATGCAACGTAGTGTCAATTGATTGTACATAACTATGGGAAATCTGACACTATTCCACAGTGGAAGATCGATTCGAGTTACTGAATAAGGGGGCTAGACGGATTTACACATGAATAATAAAAGGTAAATAGGTACTCCAGACAAATACATACTTTAACACTCTATGATGTGATATCCGGGTGCGAAATCCGGCTACGATACGATCTCCCGCTCGAAACACTGCCGGCTTACTGACAAAAAGGCAACGTGGTAGGTACGTGGTCGTGGTAGGTAGGGGATTCCCACAGCAGCGCTCATTTTGAATCGATTTGGCGGTGAGCCTTTGACTCTGTTTCACGATTACAATGTCAACCCATCACTAAAAGGCGCTCGTGACGTCACAGTAGGAAGTGAAAAAGTTACACGGTTGGTTCTCATACATTCTACCGTGTTTGCTGCGTCTATCTCGATATCTGGTCTGTGGATTTAGATAAATCTCTGGGAGGCGAAATGACTTACAATTTTGGCCCAAGCTTTTATGACAGAAATCCTTAGTTTGGGTTGAGACTCTATTTTCCTTCAAGTGTAACTTACAAAAAAGTAAAATATAATCAAAGAGCATTCTCATAATGTTAGACTCACATATCTATGGTTACATTCTTATTATACTTAATGTATAAGAAAAGCATGCGGATATTATGTTAATTATGTTGACTTTAAAATTACTCAATTGTTCTCGAAATAAACCACCAAAACTAATTCAAACGTAAAGGTCAACAAATTAGGGGTATTATTTTTGGACGTCGTTTTTCCTAAACTCATACGACATCTCGGAACTAAGAAGATTAAGTGAATGCGATCTAAAACAAATCCCTATCGTTTGACAATTGGAAGCCAATTAAATAGTTCTTATCTGTTCCCAAGTATCAATACAGGTCGATTTTCCCCAACGCAGTACGATCATAGGCACTATGAAGTACGGAATAGGCGTGGTGAGAAATGGCTAGATGAGGTCCAACTATACCAACTTTGGTATCGGACTATTGGTGCCAGATGAGTTATGATCATTTCGGGCTGATTCAAATCAAAGTTTGCTATAAGTAAGGGATGCTGGGAAGTTTAGATAAGTAATACTCTAGTTGATATTATATTGCGGTGATTTTACGATCTACTGGTTCGCTCGTAATATGTAGTTTGAAGAACATTGGTTTTTATGGGTTTCGGGTGTGTTGACGTTGCTACTTTGCTTGTTAGCGCAGATGTTTATTTTAAGACGTAAGTGTCAATTATTCATATTGTAAAAATAAAATATATATAAATAAAGAGTTTTACGATTTACACAACCCAACCAGATAAGAGCTGTGGGATTTTAATGACTTAAAATCCCACAGCTCTTATCTGGTTTATTATAGTTTGATGCCGCAATACGGTAATTTATCAAATCTTTTTACTTACTGACAGATTATTTATCAATGCATAAGCAAGACCCACTGATACTTAATTTACTTCTTTAAATTTTGTCTACAGGGAAAAGGATTCTAATTTTTTATGAACATATATACTTATGTGAATGATGTATATAAATTTTGTACCTATTCCATACCTACTAATAGCTAAATTATCTTGAAAATTGAATGTTCTAAGGAATTTCCACACTTGAGCAGGTGTGTATTCTTCGATAAACTCAAATATATGACGGCGCTTGGCATCATGACACATGCGATTACAACGGTTTCGAAGGCATTTGAAAGTGGCAAGTTCTCGGCTGTGGGCTCCTTTTTGTACTGCCGTTTGGCTCTGTTCCTTTGATTCATCAAACGCTTGATAATGTTGGTAAGCCAGGGTGCCGGAAGGTTTTTCACCATAATCTTCTTGATCGGTGCATGCTTGTCAAACAGTCCCAGAATGATTGCGTTAAAGTGGTGGATCTTGTCATCAACGGTCTCACTAGAGATAATAGGTGACCAGTCAATCGACGCGGAATCAGATTTAAGGGACGCAGAATCAATACAATCAGAATATGTATAAATTTTGCTCTGCTCTTGGGAGGCTTAATCTTTTATGAGAGATAAATCAGGTCATAGGAGAAAGGATAGTTATGTTGTCCATGAGAGAGAGAGACTTTGTCCAACTAAGAAACTATGATGAGATCAAGAAGAGAGGGAATACTATGTGGTTGGGAATGAGTAGCGTTGAGAGGAAGAATAATTCTCTGTAAAATTATTTATGCCACGCAACCCTCATCCACTGGCAGGAGTCCGAAATTGGCTGGCCCGAACCTGTTAAACTCGAAGTAAGTCAGTTCTGACAGTCGAACTAGGTCATTTCCTAGCACGTTTGCAAAATGTGCAGTAATCGCGTCCGGGTCGTCAAAGTGTTCAGGAAGATCTACAGGACCCTTAAAACTAGGCAAGACCGTCCCATTTAAATGTTTCCACAACTGTTTAAGTTTCTTAATATTGTTATTAATGTTTTGTTTAAAATACGCTTTTTTTCAGCCATCTGGGCTACAATTAACGAGGCATTTTAAGGATTTATATCTCTCACGATGCTACTTGAGTTAGTTTGTATTTAACGTGAGCCTTATCCCTAAGTTGCATCATAAAGAGTACGTTACTGGTAAGCTAGGAGATGTTATAAGTCCTTAATATTAATTTTGATATTATGTACCTACCTATACAAAGTTGAAGGTTGATGAACGTAAATAACCGATTTTGCAAGATATCGTTATTCTCTATATTATATTTTGAACCTCCAAGCTTGTCTGAGTCTGACTGACGTTATGGTGTCTTAAACGTTCTATAAGACACCATAAAGCAAATTATTTAATTATTTCATAAAGGTTCTACAAAAAGAGATGCAGTAATTTATGAATTGATATTTAAATGCTATTGGCTACTGAGAAGTCTTTGTACATTGCTGAGGCACTCATTTAGCAACCTCTTTTATATGGACCTGTCAAAGCTATTGTGAAAATACGACTACTGTTAACTTCGAAGTAACTGCTTCTGTCATCTATATCATGTGGACGTAATTGTGACGCGGGCGATAAATTGTCACCATTTGCAATGAGAGTAGAACACTTTCAGTGGTATCTTTTCAGTGTCGCGACGAGATTTTACGCGCAGTTAAATCTGAAAAGGATGAACGTGTGTGTGGGATTAGCGGGTCGGTAGCGTCAGCATGAAAGGGGACTATAAATACATAAAATTGTTTATTTTTTAAGTTTTATAAATCTTTCCATGATCGTGACCATATTGAATATTGCACTGACTCTTTTTTGAAGTGTGAAGTGTTACTTATACTTTGAAGGCAGATATGAGGTTCACCGGTTTGAAAGTGACGTAACTTTTGTAAAGATATTTTTATCGGTTTATTGATTCGAGCTATTAGTAGTTTATGTGACTGCTGCATAATGGAGGGCATTAAAACTCGAGAGTGGGCATAATAATATCACTCGAGAGTTTTAATGCCTAATTATTTACAGTTACATACACTAGTTTATCTACACACATATCATAAGCTCTCTTTGATGTGTTCAGGAACCGCATGTTTGACCGGCATTGTGGTTCTGCAATTGTTTAGCTTGTTCTTTAGTACCAACTTCACGCAGACGGGCGTCGGCGTTCGAAATTTGAATGTCAGTACCAACTTCACAGACAAACTAGGGACGGCACGCGGGTGGGCGTCGGCGTTCGAAATTTGAATGTCATTATATGTAGAAAAACTACACATAATGACCATAATGTGTAGTTTTCCAGATACGAAACGAGTTTTTACCAATTAGTTTAAAATAATGCTGCTCGTAACGTGCGGTTTTTGAACGCAGTAAAGAGGGTTTATGATACGTTTGTAGATAAATACATTTAAGAAACTCAGCGTCGTAAATCAATTCTGACTCCGTCAATTCTCCGTTACTCATGTAAGATCTTAATATGAATGAATGATTCCCTCGTATATTTGATCAAATCACAGATATTGGAACTTCCGAAATGTCATAAGTTGACGCCATCCCCTAACTTCCGTCGTTGCTGACGTTATGGAGTTATGTAATGAAAATTAATTGTAGGGACAGTGATATAACACTATGGCACTAACACGGACAGTTTATTGTAAAGCACTTTATGCACGTGGCGACACTTTTGTGAAGAATACAGTAGCAAATATTCTCTTCTTTATCTTTCTGTTTCAAAGGAAAATGCCTGTGCTTGACGTTCCTAAAATTGCCTATTTTTGAAAAACAATTGTACTGTTTAACCAAGAAGTGGATTAACTTCGCGACTTTAAAAAAATCTGTTTATGAGTGCAAACTTAACGTAAACGTTGAACGGTAACACTGATTGTCTGACTGACAAACAACGCACACACGACCTAAACCAGTGGAGCTAGCACCATGAAACTTTGTACAGAAAGGGATTTTGCGAAGTTTGTATGAAAATCAAATATCACTTCATCTATGAATCTGACATTTCGCATGTAGGTAGTTGCTAGGGTTGAGAAGTCGAAAAGACAGTGTTATTTTTTTCAAATTCCCTCCTTGTTTTAGGGGATGAACTCTATATGGACATAAAAAAACTAATTGACCAATTTGTCAAGTAGCATCAACACGTGAGAAGTCAGTTCAGTAAAGATTTTTTCACAATTCGGCCCCCACCAGGGGGAAGAGGGGGAGGAGAGGGGTGTTAAAGTTTGTATAGACTAGAACGGCAAATTACTGAAGAAAGGCCGAAAGATAGAGAAGTCAAACCTCTCGAGCAAAGGTTGTCAATTGAAAATATCAGTGGATTGTCTTCTTCTTCTTCTTTTAATTCAGCGTGCTGACCTATTTTGAGTTTAATTTTGCCAGTGTCAAGTGTGTTTGAAAGATCACATTTTGGTCAGGTTCTCTATCGCATACCTGGAAACTAACGTCTTGAGGATGATTTGTTGCTCCTTGCACTATCCGGGAGGATGCAAAGTGCTGTAGACTGCTGTAGACCCCATAGACTAGACTAATACGAAAAAATTTAATTTAAATTTGCCAGTACCGGATTTTAATGAACAGAAGCCGAAATAAATATTTTCAGACTTCTTCTACTTTATTCAAACAGAATTCAACAAAGTTTTTAAATTAAAGAATGACAGTGACAACAACGGCCAATCTTAATTTAATGACTGAGCAACTTTTGGAATTCATGAAAGTAGAGTTTTCTTGTATGATATTTATGGACAAAAAACCTATAACTTTGATAGAAATTTTCATAACTATGTTAAAAAATATTCCGAAACTATCAAGTTAGTTTGTAGAACTGCAAAAACTTAACACATTTAAATAAAAATACAAAATTTAAATAATAAAATACAAACAGTTTGACAAACAATAATCCGTGAAACAAGCAAGGTTATACCCAGAGACAATTATTTCTGCTGAAAGATAGGTGATGGTGTTGTTAAATCCAATGCTGAGGTAGTTCGAGCTTTCGAAACATTCTTCACCAATGTAATCGTTCTCCCAACAGTGCGTCTGAATTCATCTCTATTACATAGAGAGATACAGAGACTTTGTTAAAAAACAGCACGAGAGTCAGTAGTGAAGATTTTAAATAGTATAATGTGTTGCCCCAGGACATTGTCAAAACATTTAGATTTTAGATTACTTAATTTAAAAATACTGAAGACATGTGGGTTATATCAGTCAAAGTCATTGGTTCAGTGATTCAAGTTATAGCCCCATTCTTAGCTTATATATTCAATATATGTGTTGACGATGGAGCTACCTCAGACCTCATGAAACACAGTAAACTGATACCTCATTTCGAGTCGAGAGACAAGGGTGATCCTTAAAAATTCAGACCAATATCTGTTCTTTCGGCACTAAGTAATTTTTTTAAAAGATTCTAATGCTCTCACACTTTAACAAGTACAAAACAATTCTACGCCAAACAATATGATGTCAATAAGGGTAAATTGAACTTCAGATATAGGTAATACCCTTATATCTCATATTTATTCTGCATGGGATGGCACCTCAGGATGCTATCGAGGTTTTTGCAATCTGTCAAAGGCATTTGATTGTGTTAATCATGATATGAAATGTAATAATTAATGAGTTAGAAATTAAACATTGGATCCACTAAGATATAAGCATAAGCACTAATATTAAGCAAAATAATGTAAAAGACAGAAGTCAACGGTTATAAATCTGGTAGATTGGGTGTAAAAATTGGCGTTCCACAAGTTTCCATATTATGCTTTTCTTATTCTGCTATTTATGGTGGAGAAACTGACTGACATAGTATTTTTTGCTGAAAATACTTCACTGGTCTTCAAAATTTCAGCACAAAAAGAAGATTTTGATGATGTTACCCTTTCACTGCTCTGCTAGCCGGAAAAGAAAAAATAATGACATAACAATTAAGGCAAATCTTATGTTGTTGCCCCACAAATACCCATAATAGAATCTTCAGTATTCTAGATGACGTCTGTCAAAAAAAAAACTTTTTGGGTTCTCTGCGTCTCAGCCTCAGCAGGTTACTAGGTGTAAAGTCATTAACCTTGAATGATTTCACATTTAATAATTTATTGTTATTCGCTGGTAAAACCAGGTGTAACAAATTCTCACTTCGAAATGTCAGGCAAATTGAGACCATTTTAGTGTAAGACAGCAAAACTTGAGAATTAATAAATGAAACGAAGTTTCTTGTAATAACCATTGATAGAATATTGCAGTAGGGACCTCACATAAACAAATCAGCTGGTAGATTAAGTTCTGTGGCTTAAGCTGTTAGGAACATCAGACAAAATACAGATATGGTTTCATCTAGACTAGTCTATTTTCGTTACATTCATAGTTTTAAGTCCTATGGTATCTTGTTGGGTGGGAAAGCAGTGGATGTTTAAACTATTTTTATTTATCACAAAACCTTTATTCGATTTATATTCGATAATAACAGTATGTACGCAACAACCTTACAATATTTTCCAAATTAAGCAATAGCTGTAATGTTAACCTACGATATAATCACAGACTAGTTTCGTCCCGGTGAAAACTTGCGAAAGTTAGCAATTATTTTATAGGGTCAGTGCATTCTCTACTACAACAAGATACCATAGCCATTTGAGCAATTTAAAAACCATGTAAAAGTGACTTCGTCAAAAAAGGGATATTACAAGATTCATGATTACTTAAATGTCGGGATTGTTTGGGGTTAATCTAACTCATCACAGAACTTGCTGTTAATAATTTAGTACTCATTTATGTATTCCTGTTTATTATTTATAATAATTAATATTTTAAGAACTGTATTAGTTAAACACAACCAATTTTTAAAAAGGATCTAAAAATTAATGTGTGGGAGTTTAGTAGAGAAGAGGCAAAAAATTATATTTGCTAAGTGTTTATAAATATCTACAGTAATTAAGATATGTTAATTTGAAAAAAAAAATGGAAACCAGTGTCGCGATGGTTCAGTGAACGCCGAGCCTTATCCAGCCTCATGATTAGTATTAATTCCCTTTATGGCACGCAACGCCACTCGGAAAAGCAAATTGGATTAGGAGGGAATTCGCGAAAAAATAACGGTACCAACTCATTTGTTATGGTATGCGAAAATGTAGAGGCGTTACCTAATTCATATGCAACGTTAGTTGGGGGCATTCGGGGAAGGAAACACCATATCCATATACTGCTATACTGAAAGTAAGTCTCTTCTGTGCACAGTAAAGCAGCATTATAGTATTGTGTTGTGTTTTATAATGAATTTGCGGTCGTGTGAACACCAATCAACTAATTGTTTGCAGCTCGTCGCTCGGACGCTGTGTTCTTTTTTATATAAACGTTTAACGTTAAGTTAGATAAGTGTTCTAAATTATTATTACAACATATTTTTATGCTCGCAAACTTTCTTTTTTGAAAGAGCTTTGTGGCTTGAATTATGGTCACCTCCATTTAGGCTGGCCTCACACCACTGGAATGCCCTTCTGAATTCAGTAATGGCAATTCCAGACTCACACTTGTCTTACGAAATCAGATAAAACATAAACATTTACATACAGGCAGATATATTGCTGCGACGTCACATACATATGAACATGCAAGACCTTGGTTTTTTTTTTCATTATCCGCAGCCGGGGATCATACACGGGACCTCTCGGATGGTCGGCAGAGCCACAACCACAGCGCCACAGAGGTCATCCAGAGAATGTGTATGGAGAATAGCTTAATTGTATGCACTACCGTGCGATCTGAATTCCGATTAGATTCAGATTAGGTTCAGAATTCAGAAAGACATTCCGGCCGTGTGAGGCCAGCCTGAAGACGAGATGTCATGAATTCTGTAGGAAAATATTAATGTTTAGTTTTTTCTGCTGCGTTTGAAAGGATAACCTGAGCTTATGTTATGTTATCTTCATCAAAATATTTACACATAAGCGGAAGCAGTTATAAAAGTATATAAAAGGTTTTAAAAGGATTGTTGAACACACTTGCTCGTAAAGCGATGCTTTATGGCTACGCATTTAGGTTCATAATAAAACTTCTTACGCAAAAATGTTTTTTTTAATTAATTTACCGCACAACTTACTTACTTACTTTTTTTTTTCAATCTCCGCTAAGAGTTTTTATATCATAAATAATAAATATTTCTGTGAATAAATAAACTATTTTACGTTACGTACGCATCTTATCATTATTTCATCAGTAATGTTTTTTCACGACTTAATTCGTGAATTCAAGACATTACTTTTATAGGCTTTAGCGGTTTGACCAGTGCCTTTATTAACACCTGAGCGCGCTACATGTGAATAAATATTCGTTGACGTTTTCGTCGTTCCTTACAAGTGCGTTGAAAAACATCGTATGAAACACGTGTGCATTGGTCACTAGACATTCGGCTAACATTTCACGCCATTTCGCCATCCGCGTGTGTAATGAATGACCAACTTTTCACAATTGTATCATAATGCACTATTAACTACACAAGTATCATAAACCCTCTTAACTGCGTCCAAAATCCGCACGGTGCGACCAGCATAATTATATACTTCTTAGTAAAAACTAATTTCTCATCTGAATATTAATATGAATGAATGCCTAAATATGTACAGTTACATACACTAGTTTATCTACATACATATCATAAGCTCTCTTTGATGTGTTCAGGAACCGCATGTACGAACGGCATTGTGGCATTGATCATTGCTCTGCACTTGTTTAGGTTGTTCAGTAGTACCAACTTCACAGACAAACTAGGGGCGTCACGGAGGCGGGCGTCGGTGTTCGAAATTTGAATATCATAATATGTCGAAGTTTTTACCAAGTAGTATATCATTATGCTGGTCGTAACTTGCGGTTTTTGGACGCAGTAAAGTGGGTTTATAATACGTGTAAAGAATATTGTTAAGTATGTATTTAAATTACACCTCATTCTAATTGTGTTAAAAAATTACAGATAATAGGATAGTACCATATTATTAGCATTGTCCGTCACCTACTAGTATACACCAAACGTGTGACAAATGCAGGGGGGGTTCGGGGGAACAGAGCCCCACCATTAAAAGGAGCAGCTGCACAAGTAGATGTATTGGCGCTGCTAATTATTGCTTGCGATGTCATTATTTGACTGCAAGCCTTATAGCAATCCTAAACGTGCAATTCCGTACCGAGCATTAGCGAGACAGTGAGCGTAGTAGTTACCTACCGCTGTCACGCTCACTCGCCTGGAAACTACGCTCGCTGTGTCGCACCCACGCTCACGCCACACGACGTCTGCAGTTGCGGTTTGCTACGGAATTGCATCTTCAAACAAGGGCAAAAATATAGTGCAATTTAGTATTTTTCTGTTGGTTTTCTTGTTTCAGCTATTGTATCTTGACAAGACGTGGGTGAAGCTGCGGGCAAAAGCTAGTTAATGAATAAGGTAACTTAATGTTTTGCAACTTTCCCGTCCACTCTGCCCGGATTTGTTTAGATGTCTACAAAGATAAAAGACCTTTAAACGGTAATTCACAACTTTACTTAGAGATTTATGTATATATTTTTAATAAATTATTTACCGACTGAAGTTCCTATTCGCGGCAACAACGCTGTGGCACTGGCAGTATTTCTGGCTTAATCGCCCACGAGACTTCGGAGTGGGAGCACGTTGGTTTGCGCTAGCCCAAATACATCGTGAATATTTCATACAGAAACAAAGCAATGCCGCACAGTATTTCACCTACAAACTAAATGGACATAGGTAGGTTCCAATTATGTACATGATTTCTAGGGTAGTCATAGTTTTTTTATAGAGCCAATTTATTTGTTTACTTATTGGTATTTAATTTAACTTAGGGGTGTGATTTTTAAGGTTCTTGTAATTAATTATAAGTTAATTTTAAGCTTTTATTTAGTTTTACCTGACCCGGGCTTTGCCTGTCCGTATGTCTGTCATAAAATCTAGCAACTTAAATTTGACCCACATCACTTTGTCATTAATGTTATCATCTAACCTATAATATAACGCTTATACATTTATTATTTATTTAACAATGCCTTTCAATTTCTTCTGTGACAAATTTAATATCTTTTCCGGTTTTTTGTTATTGTATTGTATACCAAAATGAAGTTCTAACTTTAGCTAGTCTCTAGTAATCTTGGTCAATTTTATTTCCGCTTCTTATATTATTTCGTGAAGCTATTTATGTTCTTCCTAACGTATATAATATTTTTATACATTTATTGACACGGTACAGTCATTATGCTAATTTATTTGAACAGTTCCCGGTTGGAGTGTAGATAAGGGGGCGCCAAGGAAAAAAGGGCTTCCGCCCCCTTATCGACACTCTGACCGTCTCTCAGCATATGCAGCTGAACTTAGTCTTCCCGATGAAGATGTAATATGAGGGCTCCATTGTGTACTCTTACTTATCATTATTTAATATAACATCATATTTTTAGGAATTAACATTAGGCAAAGGGAATTTTAAACATTTAGTTTTTTTTGCATTAAGCTCTAGATTGTTTACAGTAAACCAATTATGAAGTTGTCCAAGAGCGTTAGTTACTTCGTCATAGTTCTGTTCATGTCGATCTTCTTTAAATTTAAGAGATGTATCGTCAGCTATTTGCTTTGACACAATCTTTGACAAAGTCTGAACCATGCAGGGCATATCATTAATATAGACCAAAAATAAGAAAGGACCTAATATGAAACCTGGAGGCACGCCAATTTTCACGCGAGATTCTAATGATTTGGTTCGGTTAATCTGAACCTTCTGAATTCTATTATCCAAATAAGAACTCAAAAGTTCAAGAGCTTTATTTTTAAATGGTAGTGTTCCAGTTTTAACAGTAAAGTTTCATGATATATGCAATCAAATTTGGAAAGATCATTGAAGACACCAATTGCATCTTTTGATTCTTCACTAAAATATGTTTGAATAGTTCAACACCAGCATCTGTGGTACAACGTCTTTTTGGAAAGCCAATTTGCTGGTTAATAAATATATTATTGTGATTAAGATGGGAAAGCATTTGTTTGCAATATTTTCAAACACTTAACTAAATACCGGTAAAACTGATGCACGCCTATAATTACTGGGTTTTTTTTTGTCACCAGCTTTACATAGAGGAACTACTTTGCAATTTTTCGTGAAACCAGGATAGGTACTGTGAACAACACAATTATTAAATATGTAAGCTAAATATGGTGCTAATATATCTACAAATGAGCTTTATACACACTCTAACTGACATCCCCCTTAAGTATTCAGTGCTCTTAACTTTAATGTCTTTAAAAGTCTTAAAAATGTACTGGGGACTGACATGACTAAATTTAAAATCAGTTCCGCAGGCGTCCACGTTTTCCTTAAGCAATATAGCTAAAAGGGATGGTGAAGATTTTAGTGGTTCAGTAGTTTTCAAGGGTATTTTAGTAAAAAAGGTCTCGCATTGCTGAGCTACTTCTGAATTTGCACTAATAATACCGCGATTTATCTTAAGTCAAAAGTTATAATAGCGTGGCTTTGTACTACCTGTTTCGCTATTTATAATTTTCCATACTGTTTTTATTTAACCGTCGGCAGTTTTCATTTTACTACTTATGAAATTTGCTTTGGTTTTAAGAAATACTATCTTGAAAGTTTTGGAGTTAATTTTTGATATTTTCTTTAAACCTGTCACTATTTGTCATGTTTCTTTGTTCATAAAGTTCAAAGTCTCTGCTAATCTGCAAACCTGTGGTCGCCCAATCACCAAACCTTTATCTACTATTAATTTTTTTCGTATCAATTTTGAATATAAAGTTAACTTCTTCGCGTAAGCGAACTTGATATAATCGGGTCATTAAAATTATAATTAAGATCAGGCAATTTATCAAGTAGAAAATTTTGGTACTTTTCCAACCGACTAGTAGTGTTGGGTCTAGTGTCCATTTTAATTTTCTGAATATGATTAATAAAAGAAAATTTAACACTTTGCCCTCTATGATCTGATTGAAGCGAGTTTATAATGCTTTTTTCTATAGCGTCACAATCACGCAGAAGACATCATCAAGACAGGTAGCAGTAGTTGACGCAACTCCTGTTGGTTCGAAAAATACATTATTTAGATTAAATTATTTAAAAGGCCCTAATATCTCATTGCTTAATTAATCATCTTCGAGAAAGTATACATAAAAGTCTCCAACGACTATATTTTTTTGTTTGTTTGAGCAACTAATTTTAGAACATCTTCCAACACTAATTCAAAAGTAGAATAGTTTTGAGAATTAGGTGGCCTATATACACATACTATAACATGTCTGCCAGATCAACACAAGATAACTCAATACATCTTTCATTGTCAGTCCAACAATGTCTTTTCGTTCTTTGAATTTAATATTATTAATTATAAATATTAGAGAACCTCCGCGAATAGCGAACTGTCGGTTGAAAGAACTGGCTATAAAATAATTTACATAATTTAATAACATTTACATCTACTTATTAAATTTTCTTTTAATTTTCAGTTTGATAACTAAAATGTTATCTTCAAAATCAGTGCCTACTAAATGTCATCAATTTTCAGCTGACACTTTTCAAAAATTATATAAAATTTTCTGTTAGCTAAATGTTGTCTCATTCATACGCACAAAGTTAATAAAATTAGGATCTGTCATTCCTAAAAAAAATACAAAAATGTTTGTACTGAAAATTGAGTTTACTTCAATTTCTCCATACAAAACGCCAATTTCATATGTAAGGACCTAATATTATACGCTAACAATATAGCTACTCGCTTTTTTGTTTTATTAGACAGGTACATAGTATCCTGAGTCAAAATAAAGTTATGAATAAAATTATTCATGTCGAAATATAATACAGTATCACTGTTTAATATTTGTGCTTCGGAACGCACCTCCTCTTGTTGCGCGACTCGGAACGGAAACAGAACCGCAGCTGTCACTCGTATCGGAAACGAGATGTAAAATTGGAGGTTAATCTTTCGCTTGGTCTTGTCTCATCGGGAGAATAACATGGCGGCTCGGGCCCCGTGAAATTGATGGTATTTCGGTGTACCAATTATCATACAGGCATCGGGCCTGGTCAGAGTGTAAATCTACCTCATAGCGTCGGGCTATTGATTGTAATTAGATTCGCGTCAGCGGTCAAGTGATTCATGGTGGAGGTTGAAGTTGTACGGTCTCCAACTCGTCGTATCGGTAGCGGCGACTCCACGTGTCGGCAGCAGCACGCCGGCGAACAGCGTCGGGCAGCAACGATAGTGATTCGACTCCTATCCTATCCCAAACTGTGCCCCTTTCCCGAATTCCCGTCTCGAAACGAGCTTTCGATTTCCTATCTACGGAGACAAAGGTCAGTAACAATTTCATCAATTCTTTTCTCTTACGTGGCAAAGGCACATCCCCCTCATGATCCCACGCCGTTCGGTAGGCGTGGGAAATTAAACATTTTGGTAGCAGAAGCGCGGTTTCCTAGTGGGAAATCATCGATTCACGGTAGGGTTGCCTTTGTCACATTGTAGTTGGGAGAAAAGAATATCCCAGATTGGCTCAAGTCGGCAATGAGTCTGTGGTCGGTATACCACGATTAAAGTTCATTTTCGGTAAGTGAAAGTATAAGTGCCAATTTAGTTAACAGTTGTTATAAAATTGTAGTCGGAACTACTTTGTTGAGCATAAAAGATTGAACAGTCATTCTGCGAAGTAACTAGATTGTATTACTTGCGATAGAACGTCGGGTTCTATAGTCCTACAGTGTTATTTCGGTTTGCACAGCAGGGTCGGGCTACTAAAGGGGTATTAAACTGATTTTGCTGACCTCAAAGGAAGTGTGGTTCCTATCGGAGGGGCCACTACTAGAAAAATAGTTTTTTTTATAATAACCTTTTGTGTGTTATTTGGATTGTACCACATGGTGGCATTCTTTAATTGATTTAGAGTGTATATTATAAGGTGTATGTCCACAGGGCGACCATATTAAATATTGTTTATGATTTAATTGTTTAGTGGTTGCCTTGGGTTTTACAACTTAGTTTTAATTTCTGTGCCCAGCGCTGATGGGAAAGTGCTGGTATCTGGCTGTGCTTAGTTCGGCAGTGAAGCATAGGACCAGGAACAATTAAATCGGTAACCATGGCACCTTCGCCCTTGACGGTACTGCGGTATGGTGTCCGTGAGGAGATGAGATGGCTCGCCCATACTCACAAGTATGTGGAGCGACCCGACATGGACGATGTCCTGCTCAAGCGTGTGGAGGACGCAATGACACGCGTCGGGAAGGTGTGTCGGCTGGCTGCCGAGGCTGAAGCCCTCGGGCTTACGGATGAGGCCTCGGTGGCTGCAGTGAGGCAGCTCTGCGCAGATGCTGACCAAGCGATGGAGTGCTTGGGCGACATCGAGCGTCGCGCCGAAAAAATTAAGCGGTCGCGTCGGGATGACCGCGGGGAGGGTAGCGGAGACCCCCCCCCTAAGGGTGTGGTTGGACGGCTTCCACACCTGGAGATTCCGGCCTTCGGTGGGGCAATTGATGAGTGGCCGGCATTCATCAATTTGTTCGATAGCCTGGTCCACGGTCGGGACGACCTGGACAGCGCCTACAAGTTGGCCCAGCTATTGATGGCACTGCGGGGTGAACCGAAGGAGTTGGTCGGTCACCTAACGGTTACGGCGGGCAATTATGAGATTGCCCGGGTCATATTGTTTGACCGCTACCAACACAAAAGGCGGTTGGTTGATGCGCAGCTGGGGAAGCTGTTCAGCATGTTGTCCAGCATACCCGGGATGTTGACATCCGGGTACAGGTGCTCAACCCTGTGCCGGTGGCCACTAAGGCCCTTCAGAACCTTGGTCTGCCGGCAGACCAATGGTCATATATTGTGTTATATATGGTTTTGTCACGGTTGCTTGCAGCTGTTCAAAGTCGGTTTGAACAGCTGCATGGGGGCAGTAGCTCGGAACTGCCCACGCTCGTCCAATTAACGGAGTTTTTGGAGGGTGAATGCAGGCGATGCGACACCATGGATTCGGAGGCCAGTGTGCAGCGCCAACCCGCGGGGATGCGGGAGGGGCCGCGCCCCCCACCCCCACGGGGGGGTGGTCGGTCAAAACAATTTGGCGTTTTGAGTGCCGCGCCGTCGGGTGACGGCTGTGTGCACTGCGACAGTGCCGGTCATGAGGTGACCAGTTGCGCCAACTTTAAGGCGCTCGGTGTAGCCACACCGATGTAAAATTGGAGGTTAATCTTTCGCTTGGTCTTGTCTCATCGGGAGAATAACATGGCGGCTCGGGCCCCGTGAAATTGATGGTATTTCGGTGTACCAATTATCATACAGGCATCGGGCCTGGTAAGAGTGTAAATCTACCTCATAGCGTCGGGCTATTGATTGTAATTAGATTCGCGTCAGCGGTCAAGTGATTCGTGGTGAAGGTTGAAGTTGTACGGTCTCCAACTCGTCCTATCGGTAGCGGCGACTCCACGTGTCGGCAGCAGCACGCCGGCGAACAGCGTCGGGCAGCAACGATAGTGATTCGACTCCTATCCTATCCCAAACTGTGCCCCTTTCCCGAATTCCCGTCTCGAATCGAGCTTTCGATTTCCTGTCTACGGAGACAAAGGTCAGTAACAATTTCATCAATTCTTTTCTCTCACGTGGCAAAGGCACATCCCCCTCATGATCCCACGCCGTTCGGTAGGCGTGGGAAATTAAACAATCACTATGATGACACATTATATTGTATAGGTCATGCACCTATTCATTCTATGCACGAATTTATTTTGTCGCACAGATATATTAGAACAACAGAAAAAATTTAAAATAATAAACTTGCACTTTGTCTTATTGTATAAATTGAGCAGCACTTCTAAGCCAGTGTTCAGTGTCAGTGTCTTGACCAGTGTCTTGACATACGTATTTGTACGTGTTAGGGATCATAGTCTTTTCTAAACACTTAAAGAAACCCGAGGTCTCTTTTTCTTCGTTGATAAAAACTCCCTCGAAGTACTTGGTAAAGGGTCCATAAGGTAAAGGTGTCAGGCTCACTCGCGTCGTAACTATTTGTATTAGAATTTGTACCTGGCCGCCGATAAAACCTTAGGCTTAGTTGGGGATATCGTAATTTTACTAATGTGAAAAAAAACGCACAAATCAGTAATTAATTTGTTAAATATTTTATCAAATGCGTATTGTAAAGATATACTCTAATATATTAACCAGTTTTTCATTCTATTAAGAATGAATGAGAATATCACTATCAAAATGTAGATGGCAAGATTATTTCGAGAAGTGACGTTTGAAGCTTGTTGACGTCAGTTTTTTCCCTTTGTTAATCAATTAGGGTATAGAATTGACCCAGGGCCGGCGGGGTGATGAGTTGCCTTAACTTGAGTCATCTTATTTAACTATTCACGATATCATAAACTAAAAAAAGAGAGCTATTCATGGAATGGCTGGCAGTAACAGGGTGAAATATGGGAAAATTCAATAAAACCGTGAAACCGACTATATCTCGAATTACATGCAACTTTCACTGAGGTCATGTTAGGCTTATTCGATGCATCTAATTCAGGTCTAGCTTTGGTGTCGTGTCAATGTAGTACATCCCTTTGGGACATGACTTAAGGGACACTGTATATGTGTATGGTCTGTAACATCCTCACGATATTTTTCCTTAGGGCTTAAGGGACCCAAAAGATCCACACATTTATTCTTCTAGATTTAAAAAGGGTAGATATTCGTAATTATTAAGGGTGATATTATAATATGACAGAAAGTAACACTTTACTCTGTTATTTTAGGGTTTCTTATGCGGAGCCGTCTCAATGTTCTGAGTTTTTTTTGGTAGGATTTTTGAGAACGATGAAAAAATGTAAGGAAAACAATTGCAAACAGTAGCAGTTTGGAAGAAATGACGCAGATTATAGCAGATACTGATAAAAAAGATAAACAAACACTTAAAGATATCAGTATTTAGAATTAGCAGGAAAAGAAACGAAAAATGTAGCTATCTAATCTTATAACTGGAAGTAGTGATAATACCAGAATTTTCACAACTATAGGACAATAGGTCATCAGTTGCCAGGGGAGGCAGTTGCTCACGTCCAAGGAAATATTTGGAGCCTACAGCCCTTCAAGCCCTTCCTGGGCAGCGCTTACGAGCAACAAATCATTACTCATTATTATTATTTATTCCACTGTTTATTGTAGTAGTTTCAAAGTAAAACATACGAGCAAAAGTTTTGTTAAAAAAAGAGTGGTCACAAAAACCTATCGGTAACAAAAGAAACCTCGTACTTACGTCTAATTACCAATCTTAATTTCAAAGGGAAGAGGGATCGCCTCTATAAAACCGAATCTACGAGTAAATCTGGAATTATATCCCTTAAAGACACTCGTGGATCTTCCAAATAGCAACTTACTGATTTACTATTTTACAAGTGTTCCTAGTTCACTGTTATAAATTAATTCAAATAGCCCGAAAATTGTGTAAAAGTGATTAGTTTTCCTGTACATTTAAAGTCAAGACTTTGGGCTGAAACGTCAATAATGCATCTTTAGCCATTCTAGGCCAAACTATTGGTAGTTGGCAGAAAAATGTGGGATAAATATATGTTACATAAAGCGTATTGGAGAACTTGCGCGGTAAAAATAAAGACTACTTGTGTTATATTTATAATATAAAAACCATTCTTCCTGATGCATTATTTTCAACCAAATTGAAATTCACCCATAGATGAAATCAGTTTTCTACATGAAAAAAAAAAGCATCAAAAAAAAATTTTACATAAAGGAAATGTTTGCGCTTAAATTTATTCTTAAAGGTATTATCAAACAAGTTAATGATTATTTTATATAATTTTTCAACTCGCGAAGCCGCAGGGCTCTGCTGGGCGGTGCGGTCAGTCTTCTTCGACGCGATGCGATGGGTATTTGTTCTCCCTCTAGGTCATTAGCGCTTGTTCAGTCCTTAAAGATTTGTGACCGAAAGATAGAAAGCGTGACAATAATAATCTCGAGTTGACATTGACATTTTATAGACATAGAGTTTAAGTGATACTAGTATGAAGCAACTAGCAACACTCATCGCTCTAGTACTGGTGGTGGCTAAGACGTGATCGATGACCTGAAAATCTGCTTGACTAGCCTTTTATTATTTCATATTTTGGTCATTTACACTGCCTTTTTACCAATAAAGTAATTTATGTGACTGCTACATAATGGAGGGCATTAATACTCGAGAGTGGGTTTATGAAACGAGCCGAAGGCGAGTTTCATAATAATATCTCTCGAGAGTTTTAATGCCTAATTATGTACAGTTACATACACTAGATTATCTACACACATATCATAAGCTCTTTTTTATGTTTTCAGGAACCGCATGTTTGACCGGCATTGTGGCTCTGCAGTTGTTTAGCTTGTTCTGTAGTACCAACTTCACAGACAAACTAGAAGCGGCACGCAGGCGGGCGTCGGCGTTCGAAATTTGAATGTCATATCATAATAAGTAGAAAAATTACACATTATGGTCATAATGTGTAATTTTTCACATAGGCAATGAGTTTTTACCAAGTAGTTTAACATTATGCTGATCAGTTTGCCGTGCAGTAAAGAGTGTTTATGATACGTGTGTAGATAAAATACTTTAGACTAGTGAAATTCTAACTTGTAACTTTATGAAACAAGGTCCCTCAGACATTCTCTGTTAATGTCTGATCGTTTTTGTGATCGCTCTTCATTTCCTGCCCCCGATGAGCTCGTTTTGGCTCATTTTCTGCCCTTTTTAAGAACATGGCGGAACGTGCGATATTTTAGAAAGGCAGGTTCCGCCAATTCTGTTATTCAAACATTAATAATTATTAATCTATGTGCTTTAATCCTCTGTTACAAATGAATATGACACTGTTGACTGAGTAAATATTCTAAATGCAAATTAATGTGGCTTTAGAGATCGACTACTTCAAATTCAAACCGATATATTTTAATAGGTTATAAAAAAATACATTAGTACTTTATTCTGAGGAAACCAAAGATGTAGATGGGTAGCTCAGATCGTAGCAAGTAGTCCATAGTCCCTTTCAGTGAAAAGGCCTAAGCATATTCTGTATTCTACTAAAATGAAACATACCAAGAAAATAAACTACGGGACCCTAAAAATTACAATCTAAACTTCGTTCGATATCGATTACGGCCACTCTTTGTGCTGAAATAATTGAAGTTATGGCCTCTCCCGCTTATTTCTAATGGTTTTTTCTGGGTATTCATAAAATCATTGTTATAATATGGCCTTTGGTCAACGTACCTATCTGTTTTGAGATTTCCTGCCTATGGCATGGATGCTCTACTGACATACTGTCTGATGGTTACTTAAAGTCATGCTGTCACTTTCATTCGCTTAATGACAACTTCAGTACTACTCCCCCAAGCCAACTTTACTAAAGCCTAGGTAACAAGTCCTATTTGACTTGACAGGAACCTTGTAACGGAGTGCAAAAGCTTTTTTTTAAAGTTGCACAATGGGATTCAAAATCCAACAGACGGCGCTGTAGACGCCCTGATTTTGTGTAGCATTGGTCCGTACTAAAACAAGGTTTGGTATTGAAGGTTGTGTTCTGGCTGACCGTATCTGTGACTGAAAACTTTCAAGCTGTCAGCTTTATTCGACAGATTACCATCTGATAACGTTGTTTGCTGCAATACGTGCGATACAAAGTGTTTTACGACTAACCTCAATGCGGGCGGCGGGGCGCGTAGTAGGAACCGCCCGCGCTCTTCCTCCCCGCCCCCGCATCTTTCGTCGCCGTCGCCCGCAGACCGTGGGAGTGCTATGTACGAATTTGACAAGCTATAATCATAATACGAGCCGGCAAGCAAAGTCGCCATAAAAGACAGCTCGTGTGAAATAATCCAATTGTGTGAATTTTACAGGCTCTGGATTCTTGGACAGAGCTGAGCCAAAATAAAACTGATGACCAACAAATTTTATTTTCCACCAAAGTATGTATTGTGCTTCGAGGAAGTTTCAAGGTCTTCGAAGATATTTAAATTTATTTAGCAGCTTTTATTTATTTAGAAGAGGTCAACAGACGGCTTTCAATCACAGATTACGTACAACCTGCATTACAGAAACCATCTTTCAGTATTAGCTTTTGAAGAAAAATTGTCCCTGAAAGAATCACATTGCTTATTTTTTTTCAGTAAACAACACATATTTATTGTAATAATGACAATTTAAGGCAATTTTATAATGTTCTTTGGCTTATGACAAATTAAGGCATTTTTTTAATTTTCTTTGACTAATAAACCATTCAAAACGTGATACACATTTTTTGTTCTAAAAAACTGAACACCGTTATAAGGTGACGTCGTTGAACCTTTTTCTTTTCTTAACATGTTTTTTCTAATCGATCTATCAATTAAAATAATTTAAAGATGACTGTATTAAATTCACAGATGTTGAAGTCCGTAGCGATTCATTCATCATCAATTTAATCGATGTTTTTAAGTTATTTACCTTACTATGAAGCTACGACTTGCATTCGTCAAATAGGACTTGTTACAATGGTCCTGCGATAGGTACCTTTCAGGCAACTTCCGTGTCATGTCACACACTTGTGAAACAAAACCAGTGGAGATGTAAAACCACCGTTGAAAACCAAATGAGCATATTTTAAACTGGTTTAATACGTTAGCGGACGGTGACTTAATTATTTTTATAAGAAACTATAATTTATTTCGCTATTTTTAAGTAAAGCACTAAAGCATTTTTCTCGAATCCCCCTTGTTAGGATTCTGTACCCAAGGGGTAAAACGGGACCTTATTACTAAGACTCCGCTGTCCGTCCGTCCGTCCATCTGTCACTAGGCTATATCTCATGAATCGAGACAGTTGAAATTTTCACAGATGTAGTATTTCTTTTGCCGCTATATGAACAAATACTAAAAACAGAATAAAATTATTTATTTATCTGCCGCATTTTATGTTTGCTTAGTTGACCTGTCATACATATAAACGGATTAAGCACACAGACTCGTTTAAAGAAGGTAGAAGCTGTGACGCATTGATACGTATAATCGCGTCTTGCTCTAGGTAATGGAGGAGACATTGTAACTCCTCTCTCCTTAAGTTCGAAAGCATCTGATGATTATTGAGGCTGATTTTGACCTTTAAAATATTTTTTATAATTAAATTTAAATTTAAAAGAACCAAAATGGTGGTTATAACAATGCATAAAATAATTATTCCTACACTTTCAGAATTGATAACACTTTCACTATTTCAGTGTTTTTCAAAGCATAGGATACCATTTTTAGATCATTCAGGTCAACTCTACTTTATATTTTCAGGTATTCGGGCAGTTTTATCAAGGAGAACTTTGGGAATCCAAAATGACTACCTTTCAATAGGTGATTTCGCAGATAACGATTTTCAATTCGGAATCTGCATTCGTCATTGATGGTAAATAGGTATGTTCCAAAATGGGCGGATTCATTGCGGCACGACTGTGAAAGATCTGATGTACACGATTAATCTATTAGTTTAGAGATGAAGATGGTACATTCTGGTATTTTCTAGATTTAGATGTCATCAAATCGAGAATGCAGAGATCTTCGAAAGGTGCTATTGTTTAAATTTCATGGCACGGGAATGCACGGGCACATCGAAGTTCTTTTATCGCTAATGAGTTTGCTTTCAACCTTTTCACTAGGAGGTAATGATGTAAAAGGATGTTTATAAACAGAAAATAGATAGACAGTGATAGAAAAAACTTATAGGAAACCAGAAAATATAGTAAGCATTGTGGCATGTCATTATGGTTTTTGTATTCAAACGAGTAGGTGAGAACCTACTACTAGAGTTCTATCTTCAAGGTATGTGTATCTTTATAAAGTGCGACCCCGAAAGGAGGTGAAAGAAGACCAAAAATTATCAGGTTTTTTTTTTTTTTTAATGTGGTTTTTTGATGTTTTAAATTTTGAACTGACATTTTCGACTCTAGTTACAAAAAAGACAATAACTCGAAAACTACTTTGTCTATTTGGACAAAATAAAAATGGGACTACTCTTTATAAGTGGCTGGTGACGATGTGTAAAAAAATCCTCCTAAAACAATCACCTTCATAACCTAAACACGGCTATTAAAAAAAAATAAAAAAAAATATATATTTTTTCCTGATAATTTTTGGTCTTCTTTCACCTCCTTTCGGGGTCGCACTTTATAAAGTTACACACTGTATACACGAATTTAAACTAATTAATTTAGCTAAAATACAGCACAGCAGTTTTTTGACGTATTGCCGCGAGTGCAGTCCGAATCGATCTCTGAGTCTGGGAAAATATTTGTTATACGGAAAGCCTTGACCGATTATAAAACAACAGAAAGCTATATTTATTTTACCATTGAAATATTAAACCTTTTTAATTTACATAGAAATAGACGTACATATCATCAAGACAATTAATTTAAGAAACGGCTGCAACTGTTGTATTTTATTTATAACAATAAAATGTTGAGATTAATCAGATCTCCATTATATGTTTGGTGAGAAACCCCTACACTCTAGGCCCATTTTGACCATTTCTCTTTTTTTTTATTTAAATTTTCGGCTAATTGTTAAAACGTACACGAATCACTGCACTGGGATCAATGGGAAACCACACATGAAACTACCTACTAAATCCTCAGAAAATTTAAATTAATTACTAAAAGAACAATGCTCAGTTCAATGGTCTAAGTATGACTGTCTTTATTCATTAAAATCTCTAAGAGTTAAATGTACTATCTAAACAACTGACTAAGCACAAAGTTTCTTAGAAGTCAGAGACCACGACGCATTGTTACATAAAATCCCGTCTGGCTCTAGGTGTCGAGACATTGCAAAATTTCAGGTTCATCGTTCTTCGTCGTACTTTTTGGTTTCATACAAACTTTAAGCTCCCATTTCCACCCCCTTAGATGACGAATTTTGCTAAAACCCTCCTATTCTTAATGCTACCATAAGCTATAAAGAGACCCCTGTGAAAAGATTCATGTCTCTTGAACTAGCGATTGTAGCGGTTGTAAGTTGATGTATCAGTAAGTGTGTCAGTGATCCAGGACTTAGAATTTTGTATAGGTATGTTTATATCTAAATATATTTAGGTAAGTTTATATGTAAGTACATATATTTTTTGAGTGTGAATGTTAGATTTGATTAATGGAGTTAATTTTAAACCATGCACAATAAAATAAAATATGCCGATAAACACACAATATCACAAAATAATAAATATTACAAATTTTACAAACTTAATCACACAAAAAATCCTCCCCAAGAATCTCCTGGCCCAAAGAAAGCCCCATGTCACGTAAAGTATTATTGAAATAGTGTGACGCAATGTAGGAAAAGATTGGCACTATATTGTAGAAAAAATAATATGGCGAAATTTGCGGACTACTGCGTGTTTTCTTAAATAAAGTTTTGGTTTATCTAATATAGCACGCAGTAGTCTGCTATACTACCAATTAAATCGCCAACGTACATATATAATTTGTCCCCCACCGCTTTCCCTTAGGGCTCGAACCACAGGGCAAGGTCTGAAGGGTTGTAGGGACGTAAAAGGTCCAGATTCCACACATTTATTCTTCTAGCGTTAAAAGGGGTAATGATAATGGATGACATTAAAATATGACAGAAAGTAACTCTGTTATTTTAGGTCTTTTTATGCGAGGATGTTGAATGTGAAGATAATCTTCTGAGTTTATTAATTTGCAGGTTTTTAGGGTTCCGTACCCAAAGGGTAAAAACGGGACCCTATTACTAAGACTCCGCTGTCTGTCTGTCTGTCCGTCTGTCACCAGGTTGTATCTCATGAACCATGATAGTTAGAGAGGTTAAATTTTCACAGATGATGTTTCTGTTGCTGCTTTAACAACAAATACAAAAAGAAGAATAAAATAAATATTTAAAGGGCTCCCACACAACCTTTATTTCAATAACATATCCAAACTTAAGAATGCACCTGGATACGTACATGGAGTGTGAAAATAGCCGCACCAATTACTTTGTAAACAAAATTTTGTAAAATCCAAAGTATTTTCACTCCACACCATCCCTACCATAGCACAGAACCCTTCATACGCGAGTCCGACTCGCACTTAGCCGTTTTTTTTGTTCATCATCATCATGTTAAAATGTAAGGAAAACAACTTATGTCACGGTTTCTAAGAAATGACGCTGATTATTTATAGCCGAAAATGATAAAATATTATAAACAAACACTTACAGATATCAAGTATTTACAAATAGCGGAAAAAGAATCAAAATATTTATATTTCTTTCTTTATAATAGGAATTAGCGGTAGGTAATGCCACAATATATTTTATTCAAACATTATGCATTGCATGTTTTTCCAAGGGTCTAGGTCATGTTTACTTTCCAATTAACGAAATTTACTTGTACTCCTGCAAGTTACAAGTTACAAATGAGTAAGTTCAAACAATAATAAATAACATCACTTTTGTTATCTTTGGTTAATTTATTCGACTGTTTGTTATCGAAGTTTCAGAACAAAACAAACGAGCAATGGTTTTGTTCAGAATTTTTACAGCTTCTGATAACTCCCGTATGGTCTAGTGGCTAGGATACCTGGCTTTCACCCAGGAGGCTCGGGTTCGATTCCCGGTACGGGAAAAGTATTTTTGTTTGATAGCACGGGGATAGTCATACGATGCTGTTAAAACTGCCCTTGGAACGCGAATCAACAGTATTACCTGAATGTCTCTCGTTTTAAGAAGTGGGACTAAGATAAGGTGCCATTTTTTAAATTTGACGTTTAATAGCTCTTCCTTTAAATTGACAGTTGTGCATTCGAGCAAAATTATCCTTGTGACTAATAGGAACTCCTTAAACCTCGAGTGGCCACAAAACCAATCGGCAACAAAAGAAACCGCGTACTTACGTTTAATTACCAATCTTCATTTCAAAGGGAAGAGGCATCGCCTCTACAAAACCGAATCTACGAGTAAATCTGGAATTATATCCCTTAAAGACACTCGTGGATCATTTCATATAGCTCATAAGTAGTTCCTTATGGTACCATTTTACAAGATGAAGTTTTGTTTTTTCGAAGATACCAATATTCATTATATATATAGTAGTTATAGGTATGTAGATGAATTGACAAAATGTTGATATAAAATTGTACCCGTCTATTAACCTTATCATAAATTCTTACATCTAGTAGTTTTAATCTCTTTTGAAAAGTGGTGATGGAACACATCGTGAGGAAACCTTAATTACTCCATAGCTGCGGCGTTGGGCTAGCCCTCTGTCCCGCAAAATGGAGTATTGAATAGGTGGCTCAAAGTGCGCACAGTAGTGCCTCTGCCACCTCGTATAGGGAAAGACTTGACGCTATGTTATGTTATGCTATGTTGAAAACCGGACCAATCAGAACTACGCATAAACAAGCAAAGTCACGATAAAAGACAGTTCATGTGAAATAGTCGTGTGTGTGGTTGGTAAATGTTTCAAAAGAAATTAAAATTTCTAGATTTGACAATAACATGAAAAGACTACAGGTTCACTGTTATCTATCAACTCAAATCACCCAAATTGTGGAAGTGACATAACCATAAGCATTTTTATACAGGCACATACATTGCTTCTGGCCCCACACTAGGCTACCCTGTGTCGTGGGAAACCAGAAACAGAAACATCCAAGACCTGTTTTTTTTTTTCTTTATCCCCAGCCGGGGTTCGAAATTGGGACCTCTCGCGTGGTAGGCATAGCCACAACCTCAGCGCCAGAGGTATTGTGTTCATATATATTTAAGGTCATTTTGACATATAGGTACAGTGCAAGGACCTTTTGGCGCGCGCCTGCAGTTGTGCCATTATTTATAATAACCATGAGTGTGTCATCAAAATGCCAAAAGATCGTTGTAGTACTCTAGACTACCTTTGACTTACGAATAAGGGCCGAAAGATAAAAACAATATCGAGTCATCATTCACAACATGTGTATAAGTGCTTCCAGTACGAAGGCGAGTCAACACCAGCCTCTCCTATCTAGGTGGTAATAAGAGGTGATCAATGACCCAAAATTCTACTTGACTAGCCTTTCATCTTTCGGGCCTTTGAGGGCTGCCTTAATACCAATTTTGTCACTTTTGACTTTAAAAATTCAACTTGAAACGTTATGAAACGAGGTGCCGCAGACATTCTTTGGTAATGCCCGATCGTTTTTGTGATCGCTCTTAATTTCCTGCCCCCGATGAGCTCGTTTTAACCCCGTCGGCCGTGTACATAACTGGAGGTTAGAAACCAGTTGCGAAAGTAGAAAAAAAGATACTAGTTTCCAAATATATATTTTTTCCTTACAAGATTCTGTGTTTCGGTGTAGGAAAATCACGATGAGAAGGTACGTTGTATTTTTCCCACGTAATTAAGTTTTTGATTTGAAGCCTCTTTAAAAATTTATATCACGTTGATTTCACGGTACCACTTAACTTTTTAGATAATTGACGATTACATATTATAAACTATATTAGGTAGTGTAAGGTAAGCCAAAGATTTCAAATGCTCTTTATTCATTCCTGTTTCTCACAGGAATGGGTAGAGGAAAGACTCCTTTAGTCCTATCCATACCATGCAATGGTAGATACCATAGAAAAAAATTATACACTCTTTGATTCTACTTTTTGGCTGTGCTTCAATAACCATATGTGTGTACGGGTAGTGATACTCTTACTATCCGAAATTAGGTGGTGAAAACAAAGATTCATAGCGATCAAGCATGGAAACATTTTGGAACGAAGTTCATTCCAGTTTCTCGCAGGGTGGATGTAGGACTGACTCCAAAACTTGACCTACCCATTCCATGGTTTCCAAGTCAAATAAGACTATATGCTACTTTACCAAAATTAGTAATCATAATGAATTATAAATATTAATATCAAGAAGGTGTGAGGAAAATAACCGAATTTTTCTCAGGGGAACTGGTATCGTATACAAATGATTTTTTCTTCTACCGTAACTGGTTACGAATTATAAAGTTACGAATTACGAATTAAAAGGAAACTAGTATCAGAAACAGATCTTTTCTTCTTCTTTCGCAACTGGCTACGAACCTCCGGTTTTGTTTACGGCCGAAGGGGTTTTTAAAAGATCTTTGATTCACACTTTAATAATAAGTAATTATATATCCTAAATTGGTCATCATCTTATTGGTCATCTTAAATCAATAACAAACATGGCGTACCAATAAAATGCTGAGATCTAGTAGAAATGATTGTTGAATGAATGAAATTAAATCATGATGACAGATTTTAAGGTAAGGACCTGTTTCAAAATCTCAGGAAACTAATATTACGATAAATCGTAAAGGATGATGAGAAAAAATGTAAGAAATTTGCTAACCCCTCCAATAAAAATTAACTAAATTAAGTAACTGATTTTGTTTGAAGGACTACTTCATGGGAGAAGTAGTCCTTCAAACAAAATCAGCACTGCCTATCAGCCACGCATGTGAATTACTTCCCCGATCATTGGAACAATTGGTGAGAGATGTTTACAATTATTTTTCACAAAGTAGCAAAAGGCAAAGAGAGTTTGCTTTGTTTCAGGATTTCCCAGAAACAGAACATCAAAGGATATTAAGGCATTATGACATCCGTTGGCTCTCTCTATCTGCTTGCGTGAATTGAATATTGGAGCAGTGGAATCCCATTAAATTATATTTCCAGGGTCAGTTCTTGGAAGACATGAGGCATAACATTTCATCAGAATTTTTGTACAATTGCTTCAACGATGAATACCTCAAGCTATATTTTTATTTTCTTGATTATATTCTGCCACTTGCAAACAAGTTTAATACTATATTTCAAGGCGACTACCCAGTTGTACACAGGCTGTATAATGATATAAAAAGTATGTTTTTAGCGTTACTAAGCTGTTATATGAAATGTGTTTATGTACGAGGGACGGACATCCAACATATTGGCCCAAATGCTATCATGCATTTTTTACCCATAAACGATTTATACTTAGGAGTAAATGTTGGAAAACACTTACAGTCTCATAAAGACAAAATGACACAACAACAAATTCATGACTTTTTCACTAGTTGTCAAACTTTCTTAATAGATCTGTGCTCCCAATTGAAGGCAAGGTTACCGACTGATAGAATTTTTGAGGATTTAACATTTTTAAATCCATAAACAGCTGTTTATGCAGAATTTAAGAGTCTTGCCGGAATTGTGTCAAGATTCCCTAACTTAGTGCCAGAAAACTTAATTCAATCTATAGATAACGAATTCAGAGAAATGAAATTTGATGACCAGTAGTGCATCTGCTCCTGCAATAAATATTGAACAGTTCTGGGAGGAAATTAGTAATTTGTTAAAGTACAAAAATATATCAAAATTCGCCAAAGACATGCTCGTTCTACCAGTTTCGAACGTTAAATGCGAGAGATTTTTTCAGAAATAAATAGGATAAAAACCAAAGATAGAAATAGGTTTGTAAATAAAAATGTAGCTGCGATTCTGCATGCCAGACAAGGCGTCACACCATGCACAGATTTCATACCTGATACAAAAATGTTAAAATGCATGGTAGACAAAATTTTGTTCAAAGATGTTAAATATAATAAAGATTCAGAGGAAAAATAATGCCATTTAGTTTTATTTCATCTCTATTTTATTAACCTATCATGTAAGGATAAGAAGGTATATTTGTGACAGATTTTGACCAAGGCCGTGGTAGATTTTGGTAGTTTTCGAAAGCCGCAAAAGTAGATTGACCAATTTAAATGTGGTCACGCTGGACAGTTATTGCTATGATTTAGATTCAAATGTTAAAATGTTGACCAGAGTGAGTTCCTGTTGAAATGTTAAAATCCTACTTACGAAATCTGTACACACAAATCGTAATTTCTTTCTAATCGATGACATTATGGTCCCAGTAATTTCGACATTAATACAAAACTACTGGATCATTTCAATTTTATAAAGCTAACTGATAATGTAAAATGGTCATAAAATAATTAAAAACATCATCGTCATTTTATCAACATAATATTTGCTATGTGATGTGTGGGCTCGAAATGGGGAGGCCTTTGCCCAGCAGTGGGACACAATATAGGCTATGTAAAAAAAAAAAAAAAACATTTGCTATGTTTGTGATAGTATAGCTTGAAATCGAGAACTACTTCTAATATGTCGTCATAAAAAAAAACTATTTTACGAGACCTTTACTTATTGTTATTGGAAATAGGTACCAAAACGCACCTCCTCCTTTTCTCTATTCATTGTTTTTTTCATAACCTATGGATATCTATGCTTTGAAAATAACAATATGACAGCTTTATACTAGAAGTAAACATAGCCTATACCAACTATATAACATCCGTAGAAAAATCAGAATGCTTACAATTTCACGGTAAAAACTTACTAAGTAAAGTTCTCATCGGTACCGATGTGTAAAAAATAAAATATCTTTATTCAAAGATATTTTATTTTTATATATATTGGAGATGGTTTTTAATTATTTTATGACCATTTTACATTATCAGTTAGCTTTATTAAATTGAAATGATCCAGTAGTTTTGTATTGATGTCGAAATTACTGGGACCATAATGTCAATGTTCTGTTCTGTTGGATGCTTCTTATGTAAAATAATGGTATATATTCATATACCATTATCTTACATAAGAAGCATCCAGAAATGTGATGTTCAGTTTCCAAGCAAATTCTAATGTGATGGCTAATCTATAAAACCCCAATTTTTATTATATATTGCAGTCCATGTCACAAATTAGCGGTTTAGTACGTGTTATATTTAAATTTGTTGAAAAATTATGACAAAAGATAGTTGGCTATGTATGACATACGAACGCCATGAGGACTTTTTCGGCAGTATTGCCGCTATAAAAATCACTAGGTTCAGCATTCGCTAGCCAAACTCTTAAAACAAATAGCCCGACTGCATATTCATTCAATACCACATACAAACTTATGAATGCATATGGTGACGTAAATGGATTATGAAAGAAGCCGCTACGAATAACTTTATAAACTACATTTTAAGATCTAAAATCAAATCAATTGACTTTTCACTAAAATAATATAGCCTATCTTGTCACTTTTACGGTCTTCACAAATTCAACGACACCTCATGTGTTAAAATAAACCAAGCCGTTTGAGCTGTAGCGGTTTTAAAAAAAATCCAAAAACTGAATCGACAAAAAAAACTATATAATTATCGAACCTGCTCACAAAATTTCACGAGAATCGGTTGAGAAATACGGACTGAAACGGTCACGCTTCGTTCGCTTCCTCAATTATCACATGCGACAATCATGGCAGAACAATGACTATAAGAACGTTTTATTTACAGACCTTATTCACTTATTACGACACACCCTGACCTCTGGAAGTATATGTTGGATGAAATAGTGGAATTAGTATAAAAACATCAAACCTTTTTAACTTACATAGAAATAAATGGACATATCATCAAACAGACAGACAGACGGACAACGGAGGCTTGGTAATAGGGTCCGGTTTGGCACCCTTCGGGTACGGAACCCTAATAACACCTATTAAATCGCCAACCTGCATATATTATTTTTCCCCACCGTTTTCCCTTAAGGCTCAAACCACAGGGCGCAGTCTGAAGGGTTCTAAGGACACAAAAGATCCACATTCCACACACTTATTCTTCAAGCGTTAAAAAGGGATATAATGATAATGGATGATATTAAAATATGACAGAAAGTAACTCTGTTATTTTAGGTGTTCTTATGGGAGGAGGTTGAAAGTGAAGATAATGTTCTGAGTTTATTTTTAGTAGGTTTTTAGGATTCCGTACCCAAAAGGTAAAAACGGGACCCTATTTGTGTGTGTGAGTGTGAAAGTAGCCGCACCAATAACTTTGTAAACAACATTTTGCTATGTAAAATCCAAACTATTCAGTCCACACAATCCCCACCATTGTACGGTGGTACGTTACCTTTCGTGCGCGAGTCCGACTCGCACTTGGCCGTTTTTTTTTGTTCATGATAAATTAAATGTAAAGAAATCAACTTGTGTCGCGGTTTGGAAGGAATTACGCAGATTATTTATAGCCGAAACTGATAAAATATTATGCACATACACTTACAGATATAAAGTATTTACGAATAGCGGAAAACGAATCGAAATATGAATGTTTCTTACGTTATAACTGGAAGTAGTGGTAGGATTACCTACCACTACTGTGGTAGGTAATCCTACCACAGTAATCAATATATTGTGGCATTAGCCACAATATATTTAATTCAAACATTAAGCATTGCATGTTTTTCCAAGGGTCTAGAGTAGGTCATTTTTAGTTTCCAATTAACGAAATGTACTTGTACTCCTGCAAGTTACAAGTTACAAGGGAGTAAGTTCAAGCAATAATAAATAACATCACTTTTTGTTTGATTGTTATCTTTGGTCAATTTATTCGACTCTTTATTATCGAAGATTCAAAAGAAAGCAAACGAGCGAAGGTTTTGTTCAGAATTTTTACAGCTTCTGATAACTCCCGTATGGTCTAGTGGCTAGGATACCTGGCTTTCACCCAGGAGGCTCGGGTTCGATTCCCGGTACGGGAAAAGTATTTTTGTTTGATAGCACGGGGATAGTCATACGATGCTGTAAAACTGCCCTTGGAACGCGAATCAACATTATTATCTGAATGTCTCTCGTTTTAAGAAGCGGGACCGCGAATCAACATTATTATCTGAATGTCTCTCGTTTTAAGAAGTGGGACTAAGATAAGCCACCATTTTTAAAACTTGACGTTTAATAGCTCTTCCTATATATTCTCCTCACCCTTCAAATTGACAGTTGTGCATTCGAGCAAAATCATCCTTGTGACTAATAGGCACTCCTTAAACCTCGACTGGCCACAAAACCAATCGGCAACAAAAGAAACCGCGTAATTACGTCTTATTACCTATCTTCATTTCAAAGGGAAGAGGCATCGCCTCCACAAAACCGAATCTACGAGTAAATAAGGAATAATACCCTTAAAGACATTCGTAGATCTTGTACCATTTTACAAGTGTTCCTAGTTCACTGTTATACATTAATTCAAATAACCCGAAAATTGTGCAAAAGTGATTAGTTTTCCTGTATATTTAAAGTCAGTTTGACTTAAGGCTGGATCAAGCGTCAAAAATGCAACTTTAGCCATTCTAGGCCAAACTATAGGTAGCTGTCAGAAAATCGTGAAAATCTGGAATTAAATCCCAGACACTCGTGGATCATTTCATATAGCAACTACTTATATGACTTAACTTCATCTTCTGAAATGGTACCCCATTTCACAAAATGAAGTTATGCTTTTTCGAAGATACCAATACCAATATTCAATATATACATGATAGTTATAGGTATGTAGATGAACTGACAAACTGTATCAATATTCTAACTTCAAGTAGTTTTAATCTCTCTTGAAAAATTGTGATGGAAAACATCGAGGGAACCTTCACAACTCCATAGCTGCGGCGAAAGGCTTGCCCCTTGGCACGAAAAATGGAGTATTGAATAAATGGCGCAAAGTGGGCACAGTGGTGCCTCTGTCACCCCGTATGGGAAAAGGTGTGATGCTATGTTATGTTATGTTGAAAAATGGAACAATCAGAACAACTCATAGACATGCAAAGTCACGATAAAAGACAGCTCGTGTGAAATAGTCATGTTGTGGTGGGTAAATGTTTCAAAAGAAATTAAAATTTATATATTTCACTATAACATGACAAGACTACAGGTTCACTATTATCCATTTACTTCAATCACCCAAATTGTGGATGAGTGATAAACATAACCATAAGCATTTTTATACAGGCACAGACATTGCTTCTGCAATTTGAAACATCCAAGACCTGTTTTTTTTCCTTCTTTCCAGCCGGGGATTGAATTGGGGATCTCTCGCTTGGTAGGCATAGCCCCAACCGCAGCGCCACAAAGGTATAGTTTTCATATATATTTATATTTAACGTCACTTTGACATATGTCAATATAGGTACCGTGCAAGGATCTTTTGGCACGCGCCTGCGGTAGAAAATGAACCTTGTGCCATTATTCGTAAAAACCATGGGTGAGTACGTCATCGAAGTGCCAAAAGATCGTTGTAGTACTCTGAACTGCCTTTGAGTTACGAATAAGGGCCGAAATATAGATATAATATCGAGTCAACTTTGAAATTTTATAAACATGTATAAGTGCTACAAGTACGAAGGCGAGTCGTAATAAGATGTGATCGATGTCCCAAAATTCTGCTTGACTAGCCTTTCATCTTTCGGGCCTTTAAGGGCCGCCATTATACCAATGTTGTCACTTTTGACTTGTAAAATTCAACTTGCAACGTTATGAAACGAGTTGCCGCAGACATTTTCTGGTAATGCTCGATCATTTTTATGATTGCTCTTAATTTACGTAGCCGGAGTTTCGTAACTAGTTGTGAAAAAAACTTTATACGAAACTAGTTTCCAAATAATTGTTTTTTTTTTCCTTACAAGATTCAGAGTCTCGGTGTAGGAAAATTGTGATGAATTACGATAAGGTATGACAAAAAATATACTCTTATGATTCTACCTTATGTTTGGACTTCAATAACCGTACGGGTTCACAACAACTGTACGGGTAGTGATACTCTCAATATCCGAAATTAAGTGGTGAAAACAAAGATTCATGGCGATCAAGTCTGAAGACATTTTGGAACAAAGTTCATTCCAGTTTCTCGCAGGGTGGATGTAGGACTGACTCCAAAACTTGACCTTTCCATCCCATGGATTCCAAGTCAAATAAGACTCTATGATCCTTTACCGAAATTAGTAATCATAATTAATTATCAATATTAATATCAAGAAGGTGTGAGGAAAATAACCGACTATTTTTCATGGGAACTGGTATCGAATACAGATGATTTTTTCTTCTACCGTAACTGGTTATGAATTATAAAGTTGGTATCGTGTAAGGAAAAAGACCTATTATTTGGAAACAAGTATCGTATAAAGATCTTTTTTCGCAACTGGTTACGTGCACGGCCGAAGGGGTTTTTGCTCATGTTCCGCCCCTTTTAGGAAGATAGTGTAACGTGCGTTACTTTAGAATGGCGAGTTTCTCCGGTTAACATTATTTCAGTAATTAACACTTCAATCATTAGTAATTATATACCTTTAATTGGTCACTATCAATAATAAACATTGCGTACCAATAAAATGTGAAATTTCATTTGATATGATATTATCAATGAGTGGTGGGAATTACTGAATATAATGCCGAGATCTGGTAGAAATTATTGTTGAATGAGTGAAATTAACTCAGTATATATCGTTATCAATAATTTCTAGATAAAGACCTGTTTCAAAATCTCCGGAGAAACACTATCTGAAAAAAAACGTAATGGATGACGGAAGGATACAATTTGGTACGCCCTCCAATAAAAATGACACTGATTTGTTTGAAGGACTACTTCATGGGCGACAGTTATTGCTATGATATAGATTAAAATGTTAAAATGTTGACATGTTAAAATCTTACTTACGGAATCTGTCTACTAAAAATCAATGCCACTCATAATACACATAATTATTCAATGACCACAAACAAGCCTGAAAAGTCACAGGAAAATAATATGTAATTTCTTTGAAATAGATGATTTGAATAGACATTATGGTCCTAGTAATTTCGACAACAATACAAAACTACTGGATCATTTCAATTTAATAAAGATAACTGATAATCTAAAATGGGCAGCTACTAACAACATCATCGTCATTTTATCCACATAACATTTGCTATGGTTGTGGTAGTATATCCTTAAAATTGAGAACTATTTCTAAAATGTCGTTATAGAAAAAAAAATACTATTTTACGAGAACTTCACTTATTGTTATTGGAAATGGGTACCAGAACGAACATCCTCCTTTTCTCCATATATATTTATTTCTCGATAAGTATAGCTTTTTTTCACGTATCAAATGTTTTTAGTCTAGTTAATACATATATATCCTATGGATCGGTAAATGAAAGCTGGCAGGCTGGCAAAGCTGGCTGGAAACACATTTACACGTTGCGCTTGTGTAGTGTCTGCGAATATGCGCGCGGCGTAACGTTGCACTACATGGGCATCAATAATACTATGTCTCTCTCCCGCTCGGTCAAACTTATGAGTATGAAGGAGACAGTTATTGTTTTGCTTTTGCTACTTCTTGTTTAAATAAAGTGATATTTTGCATTCGTTTCACGTTTCAATCGAAGCGCGTTATTCTAACCTCAAAATAGCTAAACAATAAAAAATAAGTTTACCTATTTCGAAGTTAGAATAAAATCATTCATTTTTAAACATACTGTATAGTGAAATTGCATTAGTGTAAGTACTGTGAACATGCCAGCTTTAGTTAACTGATCTGTCCAAAAAAAGAATCATTATCTGTAAAGTCGGTTTACAGACGATAAATTTACGGGATAACGTCATAAGAAACGCTTAGGCCGATCGTGCCTCTCTATCGCTTAATCTGCGCTCTTGCTTGCACCCTCAGCTCCGAAGCAACATGACAATGAGTCATGCTTTTTCGTGCGTGCAGCCGATCAACGATTTATAAGACGTTATCACGTCAAAAAATAGATCGATTTTCCGACCTGCATTTTTTTTCAATCACAGATTACGTTCAGCTTTCAATCACAGATTACATTTAGACAGATCGCAACCTTCATTACCGAACCTTATTTCAGTACGTACTTAAACTAGAAAAAATAAGGCAATCTACAGCGCAGCGCAGGATTTTGAAGAAATTCATCTCTGAAAGAATCTAATTCCTTAACTTTTTTCAGTAAACAATACATATTTATATCATAATGACAAAATAAAACAATTTTATGATTTACTTTGGCTAATAAACCATTCGCAACATAATGTACCATTTTTGTTCTTAAAATCTGCATACAGTGACAAGGCGACGTCGGTTAACTCTTTTTCTTTCTTTAAACATGAGATGTTACCCAAAAAATTTATCGATCGATCGATCAAAAATAATTGAATGCAATGATGACTGAATTCAATTCAAAGATGTTTGAGCCCGTAGTGATTCATTCATTCATCAATTCAACAATGTTTGTAAGCTAGACACCTTTCTTTAAAGCCAAGACTGACAATCGTCAAAACAAAATACACCTTTCAAGCATATACCCGCCCATGTCACACACACTTGTGAAACAAAATATACTCCGGTGGAAATGTAAAACCACCGTTTAAATCCAAATAAGCATGTTTCGAACGGGGTTTATCACTTTAGCAGGCGGTTACTTTGGTGTTTTTGGTTCTTTTCAAGTAAAACTTATGCTTTAATTAGCATAAATATGAGAAATGGGCCTATAAGAAATAAAGATGGAGATATGAGCCGTATGATTAAGCCGTAGTCAGTACATTCGGTATACTGTCTCCTTCTGTAGCACGTACGAAAAACATCAAAATTCTCCACCGACGCGTCAAAAATCTATTTACTTCTAAACACCATTCTTGTAATCAGCACAAATGTGCTTACCGCTCACCCCTCGAGTAGCAAATCAATCGTTTACCCTTAACCTAAATCTCCACTCTACACAGTCTCGTTTAAGGTTGATTCTCAAGTGGGAAAGTTTTCTTTAAAAATATTCCTTGGCTCCGAGAAAATTGTATAGATAAGCGGTATCGGGACGACATTTGCCGTATAGCTACTAATTTCCGGTGTGCGAAGGCTCGATAGCTCGAAGTTCGCGTGAAATGTGCGCCGAGACTAAGGACGACTTGTACCATAGTTTGAAAGCCGCCAAATACATTTTCAATACTACTTGTGGCTCTGTGAGCTCTAGAAGCTATAGTTTTCCATTATTTTCCAACCACTCAACCCCTTGAAGTTTATCGGATGAATAAGTAAAATTATTAAAAAATAGGGTATGGCTAATGAAATCTAAACCTGACAAAGCGCGGCAAATTAAAATTATCTGCTCGTAATACAGGCATTTTAGTATTGTATTTTAAATTTTTTGGACTTGGATTCGGGAAATAAAACAATCTGAATCTTTCGTTACTGTGTATTTAAATTATACGTATCTAAAGAGTATAATAAGTTTAATCCACATTCAAGTATATTGTAGTGAATATGTGGCAAATCGTGGCCAAGAAAAAATAATAGGGCGCCACTATCTTTCACATGGCATTTTTACTGTCGCTTTTTCGTTTCATAACAATCCAGATCACAACGATGCTAAAGAAGTTTTCACTTCAAAAAGTAACAAAAGAATGCGTCACTTCCTCTATGGAATAACTTTTTTTGCTTTTATTACATTTACTAGGATTCCGTACCCGAAGGGTGCCAAACCTAGGGTCCCTATTACGGAGGCTCCGCTTTCCGTCCGTCCGTCCTTCCGTCTATCTGTTTGTCTGTCTGTCAGTGGGCATTATCTAATGAACCGTGATAGGTAGGGAGATGAAGTTTTGACAGAATGAGTACATAATTCTGTTGCCGCTACGGCCACAAATAATGAACTAGATGCAAATAAATAAAATACAGCCTGGTGACAGACGGACGGACAGCGAAGTCTTAGTAATAGGGTTCCGTTCTTACCCGTTGGGTACGGAACCCTAAAAAAGGGCGTCTCCATATTTTTTGCGTTTTTTCTTGAAAGATGTTACGGAATCCTTCGTGTCCGAATCGCACTTAGCCTGTTTTTTTCAATTCCAATTTACACTCCCAGCTGCATTCCTAATTAAGGGTAGCCGGAAATGCAGGAACATATGGAAATAAACGCACAAGTGCGAGCTGGACTCGCAAACCAAGGGTTCCATTCACACTTGTAGATATGTGGAAAAATTGGTTTGTCCATCACGGGAATCCAGTCTTGAATATTAAATCCGCTTTTTATCTGACTTCGGAAATAAATGGGTTTCTCAATTCGGTTTATTGTTTATTACTATTTTATTTCTTCTGTTTATTTACCTCAAAACTGTTGTTATTTATGGACCGAACCTATTCGAAAAATCCTTTTTTATTTAAAGGAGGAGAATTTGGTCCCCATTCTTGAAAATTTTAAGTCGATCGAGAAGTCTTTCAAATCCACACCAAGCTGTAACGTAGTTTGTGATTAAATACGTCACAATTCGATGCGTATCTAGGAATGGAAACGCCCTCTTCTAGAACTCTTCCTATATCATCAGGAAACTTGGTATTTACTTGGTAGGTTAGATGACAATACATTAATATGCACCGTCGAGTCAGTCTGATGTCGAAGCTGGAACGTGGAAGAGGGAATCCTGGGATTCTTCCTATTAATACCATCGAGTTTGGACCCGTTATATTGACCGTGACAAAATCTGATCATTTCACCTGACGATGTGCTCATCATCATCTGTAGATGGAGCTGAAAAGTGGTAGACATGGAGATACGGGGAATAATAAATTGGGTTTTATTTTTATAGTAAATCATGCATTTGCTGGAGCATTATTTAGTAAAGTGAAACTCATGACGAAGATAACAGGTAAGCACCAGAACAGTTATTTCATGGGTTGCGATACGATATATTGACCACAGCTTTGGACTTATAGTAACTTTATTTTTGTTTGAGCGGCACTTGTAGATTTAGGCCAACTTGAATGTTGGTCTTTCCCCTAGAAATTATATTAGTGACCATACTGAGTGTATAAAGGTGTAGTCATAATTTAGGAGGGGCATCTTTTTAATCAACTTTCACTATGAAACCCATTGATAAGAGCAACTGATTTTTTTTTCACTTCTCCAGTTGTACGCCCGGAAACAATATTTCTCGGCATCACTATTGATGCCAAACTACCTTAGGGTCCCCATATTGTAAAATTATTACATAGAATTAGCTCCGCAGCATATGCAGTTAAAAGAATCAGGGAAGTAAGTGACGTTGCAACTGCTAGGCTTGTATATTTTAGTTATTTCCATAGCATTATGTCCTTAGGCATACTACTTTGGGGACGGGCTGCTGCCATTGAGACGATCTTCAATTTGCAGAAGAGAGCGATCCGATTTATTTATAAGCAGGTAATAGAGAGTCTCTGAGAGATTTCTTTTAAACCAACATCCTAACAGTAGCAGCAAAAATATCAGTAGCTTTAAAACCATTGTTAGCCGCAAAAATGTGCAATCTAGTAATAAACATAAGCTTTCTTTACCTATGTTCAGACTCACAAAAGTTAGTAGTTCTTTTATGGGACACTGTATACGCTTCTACGATAAAATTCCGCAATAAATACAAAACTTAACTGAAGCTCGATTTAAAAAATGTATAAGGTACACTTTGTGCACAAAGGCCTACTACAAAATTAATGACTTTTTACAAGACACCGACATCTGGAATTAAACAAGTTCATTGCACCCTATATATATTATGTTCTAATAATTAGGCACCTACTTCGTGTTTTATTATGCCTGCTTGATTATGTTATGACGTTCATTAAGTCTCAATTTTTGTGCTACTATGAATAAACTTTAACTTGAACTTGAGTATATGGAGATGTAAAAAGTAAAGTTGCTCTGATCAAATCGGTTTCATAGCGAAAGTTGTTCAAAATTATGTCCCTCTTAGGAGGGACCACAACTTTCTGTTACATCCTGTATTAGTGAAAGTGTGGTAAGCAGCAGTTTATACCAAAATAGGATAACAAAGTCATTTTTTTAATTTTGACCACAATTGTAAGTTAAACGGTATCTGGGATAGGAATGAATAATACGCATTGTATATCGAAGTTGGAAAAAACTTTGTCTGTAATTGTAGTGTTATTATTGGTAACATGCCAATGGGGGAGAAATAACCAGACATTAAATATTTCGAAACGATACACGGCCGTTTGCATTGCCCGGATTATTTATGAAATAATATGATCTACTGTCACATCATTTTTAGGATTGAGTGGAACAATCGTCATCAACAATCCTTAAATAGCTTATGGCATAAAGAAGGTAATAATAATTATTATCGGAAAATGTATATTAAAAATAGTTAACAAAAATATTGCATCAGGTTATTTCTCATTACAAAAAATTGTTCACAATTACACATTTCGTTTACTTTGTAAGGTTGATATATTGTTCGATTCCAAATCGATATTCGATCGATGGTTTCTGAACGGTCATTTTAATTTGACGTTAGTTGTCAATCTGGCAGTTTTGAGAACTGACAGACGAAAGCCCTCGCAATGTAAACGCGTTTTGATCAGGGGTTGAAATTAAATCGCAGGGCATCTGGAATGTATTCGGGATTCCCTCAGGATTGTTAATATAGCTGAGTGTGCCGTTGTCTCTCGAACCAGATAAAGTTCGGATTTTCGTGCCCCATTTGTATTTACCACTAGAAACATAACCTGTGCTGGACACTGTGCTCATTGAAGCTAGCCCGCCAGTCATACCTGGTTGGCTGAAGAACCTGTCTACCAAGAAGAGCCTAGGGTGCACCCGGGCCTTGCAGAGAGACAGGAGGTTGACGGGACCGAAGCACATACCAGGTTAGATCTACCCCACATAACTTCAGCTCGGTGAATCGCCGACGTTCATCACTTCTTGGCACCTGATCGTCACGCTACCTCGTAGCTCATGGGCCCCTACGAGGTCATTAGGTGCTGAGAAGCCTGAACATTTTGGTAGCTAGAGCGTGGCTTCCTGAGATTTGCAGCCGTCAAGGGCTCCAGGAAGGCACGATTTGGGACTATCAATCTGTAGGTATAGGCGGTTAAGTAACTTGGTTGTTCCTATATCCACATAGATTGGTAGTATTGTAAGCTATAAGTCTATTGCTGGTAGTAGACAGACAGATATTGAATTGAAATTTGCATTGAATTACCAGTTAGTCAATCTATTAGTGGTCTAGTAATGCTATTGAATGAATGTTTTGGTTAACATAGGTAGATACATCTATTGATAGCAGGCTATTACATTGTTTTCAGTTTATAGCTATTTATAACTTGAACTAATATTGACTATCTGTGTGTGTTATAATGATAAAGGGAAACTAAATTGGTATTTACAGAATTTATATAGATATAAAACTCGGTTCCTATTGTTTAAGGAAAACAACATTGTTTAAGTTATAGTTTAGGGTTCCCTCGTTTGGGTTATAAACTGGAGGGTCCAATAAAATTGAGTTACTGCAAATTGTGAGTAAGTATCGTTCCGATCATGTCGTTATCTGAAATCCAGAAGGGTGTTTCTAAGGAACTCAGATGGTTTTCCTCCGCACACGGTCTGATAGACCGTTTAGATAGGGATGATGTGGTATTGGAGCGGTCTATGGACGTTAAGGAACGTTACAATAGGGTGCTCGAATTGTCCGCGCAGGCGGAATCAGTTGATGGTTGTGCACCTGACAGACTGTCACGGTTGATAGGGGATGTCGACCAATGTATGGAGATGGCAGCTGCTATCACGCAGAAGGCTGCGGACATACGTAGACAGCGCGAGTCCAGCCATGATGGTGACATTGAAGCACCTCTGCCGCATCAGTGATCGGGGTCCAGGTTACCTGCCATAACTATGCCTACTTTTGACGGCGTGTCCGGTGAATGGATGAGCTTCATCAATCTGTTCGACAGTTTGGTGCACATGCGATCGGACATTACTAACCTTTGGACCGTCGAATGCCCGCAGCGGTATGTCAAGATGGCTCAGCTGGTGGCAGCATTGAGGGGTGAGCCTAGGGAGCTGGTCGCTCATTTGACAGTTACGGAGGGCAACTATGAGACGGCCAGGCAATTGTTGGTCGGACGTTACCACAACAAACGGAGGTTGGCCGATGCCCAACTGAACCGTTTGTTTTGCATCCCGGTTGTGAACAAGGTCGGGGCCATACAGACGGAGGTTTTGAACCCATTGTTGTCCGTCACCAAGGCTCTAGAGAATCTTGGACTTCCGGTTGGTGAATGGTCGTACCTACTGTTGTACATTGTACTTTCCCGCCTACCCGCTGACGTGCAGACTCGTTTCGAACAGTCTCACGGGAGGTCGGCCAAGCACCTGCCCGCCTTCTCCGACTTGATCGGTAACAGGCAGAGTGGGGCCCCGGGGGCCCTCGCTAGGAATTTGCGGCCCAACAATTTGTTGCCCCCAACCGGAGACGGTGGTGATAGCGATCGCCTCTGTGTTTATTTGGGATTTGGCGGGCAACCCAACATACGTTCGCGCCCTATTAGATTCTGGAGCTCAGGGCTGCATTGTATCGAGTGATTTAGCAAAATGGTTGGGCCTCAAGGTAAATAGGTATTATAAATCAATACGGGGCGTGGGGAATGTTAAGGTTACGAATGTAGTTGGTCAATCGGTGATCACGTTCTCTCCACGTTATGACATTTTGACAAAAACATCCGTGCAAGCTTTAGTAATGACGCATGTCATGGGCAGACACCCCTTGGTGAAGTTGAATCCGGCCGTTCGATTCCTGACATCAGGACTCAAGTTGGCGGATCCCGATTTTGACACTCCAGCCCCGGTCGACCTGCTACTGGGAGCAGACGTTCTGGGTAGGTTTCTGTTGTCGGATCGGCGAGTTCTTCAGCCGGACGGGTTGATTGCTGTGGATACTAAGTTTGGTCACGTGATCATGGGTCCGGCATTGCCAATGGTTAGGCCTGCCGAGTCAGATGGCATACTTATTGGCTCAGCGTTGTCAGACGCTATCCAACGTTTCTGGGAGATAGAGGAACCTCCCACCGTTCGTCGAGTCGACGCAGACGAAGAAGAGTGCGAGTTGTTTTACCAGAATAGTACTGGTCGCCTTCGTTCTGGTCGTTTTGTAACTCGACTGCCTTTCAGGGCCGATCGACCGTCACTAGGAGAATCTAGGAAGATGGCTGAGACGAGATTGATGTCGATGGAGCGTAGGATGTCAAGGGACGCCGTATTTAAACAAAAATACGTCGATTTCATGAGGGAGTATGAGTCGTTAGGACACATGTCGGTATCGTGTGTGGACTGGAGATCTGAGGATCATTGTTTCCTTCCACACCATGCCGTCCTGCGAACCCCTACCGGCAAGATTCGAGTTGTTTTTGATGGGTCAGCACCTACCTCGAACGGGATGTCCCTGAATCAGTGTCTACATTCGGGATCCAAGTTGAGTCGTGATATTTCGGATATTCTCACGAGCTTTCGGAGACCCCAGATTGTATTTGTCGCAGACATTCGGATGATGTTTAGGCAAACGGTAATTCATCCGGCTGACAGAAGGTATCAGTTGATACTTTGGCGTGAGTCCACGGCCGAGCCAGTGAAGGTCTATGAGTTAAACACTAACACGTATGGGTTACGGTCTAGCCCGTATTTGGCGATGCGTACCCTGCGGGAGTTGGCGTCGCGTGACCGTGTGAGCTATCCTAGAGCCGCCGCTATCCTGGAGCAAGATTTGTACGTCGATGACGTCTGCACAGGGGCAGCCAGTGTAGAGGAAGCTCTGGACCGACGTGACGAGCTTATTCAATTGCTGGAACGAGGCGGCTATGAACTACGCAAGTGGATGTCCAACTCCCCTGAGTTGATGGCTGGTCTCCCAGATGAGTTTCAACAAGACCCGCACGTTTTTGAGAATCCTGACAACCCTAACATGTTGTCAGTGCTTGGAATTCAGTACCGGCCCGTCCATGATGAGTTTACCTATCGGGTGGTTTTAGAAACACCGAAGGCCTGGACGAAGCGGTCAGTACTGTCAACGATTGCGAGAACGTTCGACCCGAATGGATGGATTTCTCCAGTCACCTTTGCTCTCAAATGTTTTATGCAAAGGCTATGGGCGGTTCAGTTGACCTGGGACACCCACCTCTCAGGTGATTTGTTGACTGATTGGACGCGAATGTTCACCTCGCTATCGGACATAAATAATGTATCGCTACCGAGGAAATTGGTCCCTGCTGGGGAATACAGGGCAACCCTTCACGGGTTTTGTGATGCCTCTGAACGAGGGTTTGCGGCAGCGGTTTATTTGCGAACCGTCACCTCCACCGGGTAGGTCGACGCGCGTTTGGTTTTGGCATAAAGCAAGGTAGCGCCTATTCGGACAAGGATGACGATTCCAAAACTGGAACTGTCCGGGGCTGCTCTTTTGACCAAACTTTTGAATCACACTCTAACAGTGTTGCGTGGGTCAGTGGTTTTGGAGGATACGGTGTACGCTTGGACGGACAGCCAGATTGTTTTGTGCTGGCTGAAGGCTTCGGTCCATAACTTAGAGGTTTTTGTTGCGAACCGTGTCTCCCAGATTGTGTCGTCTGAGGTCCCACTGACCTGGAGACATGTACCAGGAGAATTGAACCCGTCTGATTGTGCATCCAGGGGATGTCAGGCTCCTGAACTCGTTAGACACCATTTGTGGTGGGGACCACCCTGGCTTGCCAAGAGAGAATCGGACTGGCCCCACAGCCATGTAGTAGTATCTTCGGATCATGGCCCCAGAGCGGCCGTGCATGTTACCCAGAAGGCTGAGGACCCTGACGCCGGGTTTCTGCTGGACCGGTATAGCTCACTTGACAAGTTGATAAATGTGTCCACTTGGATTAGGAGATTCGCTCGAAATTGTCATACCCCTCGCGATCAGCGAACGTTGAACCCTATTCTGACTCCGGCAGAGCGAAACGAGTCGCTGTAGAATTTGGTCCGGTTGGTACAGTCCTCGAAGTTTGGGGCAGAATTGGAGATTATACGAAGTGGACGTGCGAAATTGAAGGGAGCCGTCGCGCGTCTCAACCCCTTTGTTGATTTGACCGGGTTACTTCGGGTAGGAGGAAGATTGCGCAATGCGAATCTGTCGTATTCGGCTCGTCACCCACTTCCGCTCCCCAAGGGGGGACAGTTAGTTGAATTGCTGATGACTGATCGTCATATTAAAAACGCGCATGCCGGCTGTAACGCGTTGTTGGCCACGCTCCAGCGGGAGTTTTGGATCTTATCTGCCCGCCGTGCCATACGGAATATCGTGTTTCGGTGCATGCCTTGTTATCGACTTAAGGCTGCCACGATGCAACAAGTGTCATGATCTCCACCACGTAGCATTGCAACACATAAAATCACTTGAACAACAGCTTGCAGAGGCATACCACGAGCTTCAAGTTTTCAGCGAGCGGGAGGAACAGCGAGACAGTGCTACAACAAGGGCCTTATATAATGAGGTCATGAGCCAAACTGGCATACCAACTATTGACCTAACAGCTTGTGATCTCACGTGTGATAGTCCTAATAGATCGCAATCAGTAACCACTATGAGCTGTAGTAAAAATAAATTAAAGAAATATGTTAAATTGAATAATTATATAAAAAAACACAAAAACTAGCTAATAGAAATAAAATATTTTGTAAAAATGTAAATTGTAGCAAGGAACGTGTCGAATTAATTAAGGAAATCGATGATTGTAGATTATGTTTGGAAAAAACTACAGAAAAGTACGAATGTGACACACGGCGACTCCAGTCAGATATGCATATTTTAAACTCATCATTACAAAGTATAACACGTAAATATGAGTCACCACAATACGAAATTAAGGAACATGTGTCGGCTATGAATAGTTTGTTGGAGACGTGTAAGTATAATTATGACACTTTCATATCTTTGACCGACAATCACATCTGTGATTGTAAACAAGCTCCAGCGGACTGTTCCGTGCCGACCGTGTGTCCCGCCGAGCAGCCGGCCGAACAGCTGATACTGACCCAGGCGCCGCCGTCAGTCGACTTGAGTACTAATAGTGTTATCAATAACGCCTCCTTCTCTCGGACAAAGGATAGGTATATAATGTACAGCGATGAACTTGGAAAAAATATGGGTTTACAACTTAGTCAGCGCGTGGGCCAGGCAATATTAAATAACTGTATGCCTGGCGCCACATATTCACAAATATTAAACAAAGTGTTGTCATCGCAGTTTTTAGAACCAACCACCCTAATTATTTTAATTGGTAGAAGGGAAAATGTATCTAAAAAACTAATTACTAAATACTTTTCCAAATTAAATTCTTTACAAAATGTAGATAGAATAATCTTGTTTGCGTTTCCCTTCAGCCAATCTTTGTCACAACATGAAAATCATATAAGACATGATTATAATACATTTATACACACATTGACATGTCGTCATACTGAAAAATTTCATTTCATAGACACCAATATTTGTATTGGAAAATATTTTTATTTGACTAAGGATAGGTATTACCTGTCTAGGTTTTATACAAAACAGATAGCACAGTCACTATCTTATTTTATTTTGAACTCAGTCAAGTTTTTGACTAATGAAACGCCTGCTTCTATTGAGCAGTGTAATAATAATGACATGTACTCCATGGAATCTGTTCCAAACTCTTTAAATTACCCCTAGGACAGCAGAGAGTAACTCTGGCAGTAATATTAATATTTGTATAAATATACCTTCATCTTGCCCATTAAATCAAGTTACTAGTAATGAAAAATGTAAAAGTAAGAATATTTTAAACGTGGTTCATCAAAATATACAGGGCATGTTAAGTAAAGAACTGGAAATTGAGTTATTCATGAACTGTAATAATATTGATATTTTATGTATAACAGAGCACTTTTTAAAGAGTTATCAGTTCATGTTCAACTTTAATAACCACCACGTTGCTAGTTCGTTCAACAGAAAAACAGCTGATCGCGGTGGCTCCTTAATACTTGTAAATAATAGTTTTAAATATAAGGAACGAGTTGACATAGTGAGCCTGTCTGTTGAGCGTACCATGGAAATAGCCTGTATTGAACTTGAACAACTTATTGTAATGAGCGTATACAGACCACCAGATTCATCCTTTAATTTATTCGAAAAGAAAATGGATGAAGTGTTGATTAAAATCAGCGATAAAAACATTTTTTTTATAATTTGTGGTGATTTTAATGTTAATCTGTTAGAGGATAATAATATTTGTACTAGATTAAAATCTTTATTTTTATGTCACAACATGAACTATCTGTTTTTGGAGCCTACTAGAATTACTGCAACATCTGCTACCTGCATTGACAATATATTTACTAACATTACGCCCATTTTCAAATCGGTCATCAATAAATTAACCTCTGATCACTCTGGTCAGATAGGTATATTCAATATTAAAATAAAAAAGGACCAAAAAGAGGATATTACATGTGTGCCCGTTAGTGACACTCGGCTTGAACACTACAGGAATAATATTTTAGATAAACTATGGGAAATACCATACAGTGACGATCCAAATTTGTTGTACAACTCAGTATTTAACCTTGTCAAAAATGAATATGATACGGTATTTAAATCAAAAACTATAAAAGTTAATAACAAAGCTTTGTTTAGTGATTGGGCGACAGTTGAAATTCATAGGAGCAGACAAAGATTATATGAACTCTATGAAGAGAAATCATATAACAAAAATACGGCCTTTCTAGATTATGTTCGTAGTTATTCAAAAATGTTTAAACGCGTTTGTGCCGTAGCTAAATCTAATTTCATTAAAAACAAAATTGAATCTAGTAGCAATGTAATGAAAACGACTTGGCAAATTATAAAGCTACACATAATAACTTCAAGCTTAAGATAGATAATCAATTGCTAAGTACAGACCTAGAAGTAGCAAAAGCTTTCGAAAATTTCTTTATGGACATTCCAGTTTCAACAACCAAGTCTTTAAATTCATCTCCCGCTGCTGCTGAATCTATACTCAAACAAAACTTTGAGGATTGTAAAACAGATTTTAAATTTAGGCACGTAAATAATGAAGACATTATAAAAGCGTTTAAATCCCTGGAAATGAAAATGACAGCTGACGCCCATGGTCTATCAGTAAAAATTATTAGTTCCATTGTAGATTGTATTGCACCTCACCTTTGTTGTATATTTAATCAATGTATAGATAATGGTGTGTTTCCTGACTTGATGAAACTAAGTAAAGTTATACCTTTATTCAAAGCTGGTAGTACATCAGACCCCACCAATTTTAGACCCATATCGATACTACCAACGCTTAGCAAAATATTTGAAAAACTCATACTTAATCAATTGCAAAGTCATTTTTATCTCAATAATTTAATTCATATTGCTCAGTTTGGTTTCACAAAGGGTCGTTCAACAGCTGATGGTTGTTCAGATGCTGGTGTTGAACTAATCGACAATATTTTTGATGCCTGGGAAGACGCAATGGATGCAATAGGTGTCTTCTGCGATCTATCCAAGGCTTTTGATTGCGTCCATCATGACACTCTTGTCAGGAAGTTACGCCATTATGGTGTAAAAGATCAGGCACTTGGCCTTCTGGAGTCATATCTAACAGATAGGGTTCAGATGGTCGATGTTAATGGGAAAAGATCACCTGGGTCTTCAATAAGTATGGGCGTACCGCAAGGTTCAATTCTTGGTGCTTTCTTGTTTTTAGTATATATTAATGATTTACCTTACCTTGTTAAAGCAAAACATGGGTTAGTATTGTTTGCCGATGATACTTCTTTGATATTTAAAGTTAAAAGACAGCAATCCAATTATGACGAGGTAAACAATGCTATCTCTAGTATAGTGAACTGGTTTACTGTTAACAATTTATTACTTAATGAAAAGAAAACTAAATGTATTAAATTCGTGTTACCCAATGTGAACCCGGTAACTACAGACATATTTATAAAAGGACAGAGATTGGACCTTGTGCAGTTGACTGTCTTTTTGGGCATTACTTTAGACGCCAAACTACAATGGGATCCTCATATAAATAAATTGTCGAACAGACTGAGTTCGGCAGCGTTCGCAGTTAAAAAAATTAGAGCTCTTACCGACGTAGACACCGCTAGAATAGTCTACTTTAGTTACTTTCATAGTCTAATGACCTATGGTATTTTATTATGGGGTCACGCTGCGAATGCTAATAGTATATTTATTCTGCAGAAACGGGCTGTTCGTGCAATTTATAGATTAGGGCCTAGAGTGTCACTGAGGGAAAAGTTTAAAAAAATCAATATTCTGACATTTGTGTCTCAATATATCTATGACAATCTTGTGTATGTAAAAAGAAATATAACTAATTTTCAGAAGTACAGTGATATACACAATTTTAATACTAGAAATAAAGACAAGTTGGTTGCTTATGTAAGCCGACTACATAAAATTAGTAATTCTTTTAAAGGCAATTGTATACGCTATTACAATAAGGTCCCTACTGATATTAAAAACTTACCTTTAGACAAGTTTAAAATAATAATAAAACAGAAATTGTATAAAAAAGGTTACTATAGGATATCTGATTACTTAGAGGACAGATGTCCATGGGAATAGATTGTTTGAGTAACTGGCTGTTTCGATATATAATTAGCATTCATTTTGTAATTTGACAATATTTTATTTAAAAAAGGAAACGCAAAAGATGCGACGACTGTGGAGTTTCTTCGGTGAGCTCTTCTCCACAGATTCTGCCATTGTGTTAGTGAACTCACCCAAAAAAATGTAATGACGGATCTAAGTGATGTAACAACATCCTATGGAAATAAATGATTTTTGATTTGATTTGATTTGATTCTCATGGGGGACTTGCCCCCTGATCGTGTGAATGAGGTCAGACCGTTTTCAGGTGTTGGTACGGATTTTGCAGGACCGTTTATGGTGAAGAGTTCACGATTGCGTACCGCTAAGCAATACAAGGCGTACCTATGTGTGTTTGTTTGTTTATCCACCAAGGCGGTACATCTCGAGCTCGTTGCTGATCTCTCGACAGAGGCTTTCATTGCTTGTTTGGATAGGTTTGTTTCTCGAAGGGGACTTCCAACTTTGATCCGCTCTGATAACGGCACTAACTACATAGGTGCGGAACGATACTTACGAGAGATAGTCAACTTTTTGAATGTAAATAAAGTGGATATTGGAACGGCCCTCTCCCGTCGGGGTATACAGTGGACCTTCAGCCCACCGATTTGCCCCCACTGGGGTGGGATTTTTGAGGCCGTAGTTAAGTCAGCTAAGACGCACTTAGGGCGTATAGTAGGTCAGACTGCGCTGACTTTTGAGAAGCTCGCGACATTGTTTTGTAAGATCGAGGCCGTTCTCAATTCGCGACCGTCGTGTCCGCACAGCTCGGATTCAAATGACCTGGAGGCTCTGACCCCAGGCCATTTCTTGATAGGACAGCCACTTAACGCGTTGCCCGAGCACCCCTTCGAGGGAGTGAAATTGTATCGGTTGTCAAGGTATCAGATGTTGCAGCAGTTTACTCAGAATTTCTGGAAGCGTTGGTCGCTCGAGTATCTGCATATCTTACAACAGCGCCTTAAGTGGACTGACAAAACTAGCCCCCCTAGTTTTGGTGACCTCGTTCTGGTTAAGGATGCTAACCTACCGCCACTACGTTGGCACAGGGGGCGCATTGTTAACTTGTTCCCTGGTAAGGACGGGACCCCCCGGTCTGCAGAGGTTCTAGTAGGAGGCTCGGTTCTAAAACGAGCGGTAGCAACGTTGTCTCGGCTGCCCGTAGATTAGGGGACAGGTGGGTGCCTGTCCGGGCGGGTGATTGTTCGATTCCAAATCGATATTCGATCGATGGTTTCTGAACGGTCATTTTAATTTGACGTTAGCTGTCAATCTGGCAGTTTTGAGAACTGACAGACGAAAGCCCTCGCAATGTAAACGCGTTTTGATCAGGGGTTGAAATTAAATTGCAGGGCATCTGGAATTTATTCGGGATTCCCTCAGGATTGTTAATATAGCTGAGTGTGCCGTTGTCTCTCGAACCAGATAAAGTTCGGATTTTCGTGCCCGATTTGTATTTACCAGTAGAAACATAACCTGTGCTGGACACTGTGCTCATTGAAGCTGGCCCGCCAGTCATACCTGGTTGGCTGAAGAACCTGTCTACCAAGAAGAGCCTAGGGTGCACCCGGGCCTTGCAGAGAGACAGGAGGTTGACGGGACCGAAGCACAGACCAGGTTAGATCTACCCCACATAACTTCAGCTCGGTGAATCGACGACGTTCATCACTTCTTGGCACCTGATCGTCACGCTACCTCGTAGCTCATGGGCCCCTACGACGTCATTAGGTGCTGAGAAGCCTGAACATATAGCTTAAGTATTATATCGTATTCGTGACGAAAATAAAAATGAAGCTGGCCAACCGGAAATAAACTACTTTGCCACTTTATCGCCGCCATTGATTTTTGGGGTTGGTAGCATTGAAATAAGTGCTTTTTCCCATACAGGGTGAAAAATACTTGTAAGTAAAAATAGTTTTAGTTTTTACTATAGGGAAGGTTATATTAAATACTAAAAGTTCTAAATAACCGCAAGTAAGCACCGCCGCATTGAACCGACCGACTATATTGAAACAGATCTCACAAAAATTTCCTAAGATTGAAATCCATTAAATCCTGTGAATTTGCTGGTCATTGAATCACAGTTATGTTGATGTTTTGGTTAAACCACGCAAGCCCTACTTGAGATCGATGCACAGGACAGTTATCATGCACAAATGATAATCGTGGCATAATAGCAGCCGGATAGGCACATTGCACAATTGGTAGCATACTATACTGTAAAACTTCCACATGATGAGCAGCTGTAGCGCTCCGGGTCTGGCAGCATTCATTGATTCACACATTTATTCATTTACCCGACCAAAGTAACAGAACCATTGGAGCTGGTGTGTGATATTCACAATCTGCCAGGGTAATCGGTTGTTGGCCTATTGAGTGAGTGAGATCTGGACCTTTTTCAATGGTAGGTAGCCAGTAACATTTTAAAGTTTGAGCTGTCGCCGTGATTGTGAAGGCCGACGTGCCTGAGTGTGCTGATCGCCAACTCATGTTATTTTTAGTTTTGAAGTTTTTTGTGGTAGAATCTAACAAATCCCTTGCTGAATGAACTGTGCTTGTACGTCTGATAGTTTAAGAGAGAGCGTAGGTAATAAAATACTTGTCTTGTCGATGTGTGGTTCTTGTTGTGCAGGGTGCGAGAATGCCTGTGCAGAGTGTGGGGATGAGGAAAACGTCCTCAGTAAGTTGAAAAACACGTTTCATGCAATGATACGTCTGGCTTATCGTATGAATCACTTATTGCGTTTTATGATTTGCCTAGATAAACACTTTTATCTCAGTAAATGGGGCATTGCTATGAGATAAAATTACAGTATCCATACAATAACACTTATGTTGGATGTATGCACAAACTGCTACCACAGATAGCTATAATAATCATAAATAAATATCCTGAATGAAGTCGATTTTCCAGGTTTTACGAATTAATCTGACCAAATTGTGATCTTTCAAATGCACTTGACACAGGCAAAATTTAACTCAAAAGAGGTTGTTACGCCGTTTAGAAAAGAATAAGTTGAGTTGTTGAGAAGTTGAGTTAGCAGTTGTGCATCTGGGCATACACGACAAAGTAAACTTGGCTCCTCAATCTAATGACGTCATAGCGTCTGATACTGTCCTACTGACTCGTTGAGGGCGGGAGCGAGCCAGAGATAGAGGGGAAACGCATTCCTCGCGGGTGCCAAGCGAACATTGTGGCGTAGTACATACTAGCGTCACAACTTTTCCCATACTGGGTGGCAGAAGCACCGTTTCATACTGAATAATTTTCATATATTTTAAAACATACTCTCGCTTCAGAATTTTGGACAATGTTTTTCTGAGTTTTTGTGACGCTTGATGTTCATAAATTACCGCCCACTTTTTTTGATCATGTAGCTGTTACGAGGCTATTAAGAGATCTAGTAGCTGTGCATAAGGAGTTGAGTCAGATCCAGGACAAATATGCACCAGAAGTTCAATATGCCACTTTTAAATGTTAAATGGTAACACACTCTAAAGAGTAACTCGTTTTAAATACTTAGTCATATAGTGACAGAGGAACAGAAGGATGACTTAAACAATGATCGGGAGCGCAGGGCCTTGGCAGGTTGGTTGGCTCATAGGTTGGCACGCTGTTCAAAACCAGTCACACTTTTCAAGGCGTATTGTCAATCCTTCTACACGTGCAGCCTATGGGTCAACTATACCCAAAATACTCGCAATGCCCTGCACGTCCAGTACATCAATGATTTTAGGATGTTGCTGGGGGCCGCGCTTCTGTAGTATATCGGCCATGTTTTTCGAGACTCGTACTGATGGATTCCATACCATCATACGTAAGACTCGCGAAGGTTAGCAATTCTTTCAAGGGTCAGTGCATTCTCTACTACAATAAGATACCTCTGGACATTTTGAAATTGCCTTTTGAGAAATTAAAAAGCATGTTAAAGTTATTTTGTCGAAAAAACGATATTACAATGTTGAAGACTACTTAAATGATGGAACTTTATGGGGTTAATCAAGCTCAACACAGTCCTTTGGGTTAATAATTTTGTAATTATGTATTCCTGCTTATTGATTATAGTAATTTATATTGTAATATTTGTATTACTTAAGCACAAGCAATTTTTTAAAGAGATCCAAAAATCAATCTGTGGGAGTTTCTACGCCCTTCTCTCTCAGAGTGGTCCAATGTAGATAAGTGGCAAAAAATTACGTAATAAAGACATTTGATTTGATTTGATTTAATGACAGATTGGCCTCCTTACTTGACAGAACGCGCAACAGAGCGCCAACATAACCCAAGAGTTCATCGTGGGTCGGTTCGACGGGTCTATACTCAAACACTGGGTGAGTGTAGTGATTAGTGATTAGGGACACTTACAGTGTTTGGATTGGAACCGTCCCCCACAAACAGAACACAGTGGGAGTTTCTACGCCCTTCTTCTCCTACAGTGGTCCAATGTAGAGAAGTGGCAAAAATTGACGATTGCTAAGTATATGTAAATATGGGATGCGATGACGACCCGAATGGCCGAGTCGGCAGTGACCCTGCCTACGAAGCCAAGGGTCCCGGGTTCGAGTCCCGGTGGGGGCAAATATTCGTTTGATGAGAACGGATGTTTGTCTCCTAGTCATGGTTGTTTATCTATCTAAGTAAAATATTTATCTATATAATATATAGATAAGTTTGTGTATCGTTGTCTAGTACCCAAGATACAGGGAATCCTAGTTTGGGGCTAGATCAATGTGTGTGAATAGTGTCCAAGGTATTATTATTATTATTATTATTATTATTATATCTACAGTAATAAAGAGATTTTATTGATTGATTGATTGTTTGAGACATGCATATTTCTATGAATTATAATTTAATTAAGTGTAATATTAAGAAACTAAAAGATTAAGTAATTTATTTGTTACTAACAAGATATGGATATGTTCTCCGAAATAAAAATATTATTATTATTTGTGCTGGTAACTTTTGCCACCCGTTATCGGAAATATAAGTGTGAATGTATACCTCGCACCACGAATTAAGAGCGCTGGGCGACGTTGGCGGGAATTACTGCGCATATGTACAAGTATTGAAAAGTGACTACTGCGCATTCAAGTCCACCGTTCATAATGTGTGGCGCGACGTATATGTTATGTGCATTAGTTTTGCTATACATATAAGCTTGTCCGTACAAGGATAAGAACTACATTTGCGTGAGGGTCTACGCGCATTGGATAAATGGATTTATTTGTGTGAATACGGAACAGAATTAGCTGGCCTAGAATGCATAATTCAGTATGTGTGCCGGCTCAGTTCATTCTGTTTATTTGTGTACATTGTGTAAGTTAGTGAGAATATTTATGTTATTCCCGGAGACTAATATCTTGTTAATTATATAAGAATTATGTACTACTTGTAATTAATAATGGTGCAAGAACGATGTAATAAGGGCCTGTATTATGAAATATTGCATAATGCCGTGAAATACTGCCGAAGGAGCAATTATTTCATAATTACTATGGAAAATTACACCATAATTTCAAATGTTGCGACATTCTGTATTGCACAATGATGTGAAATTGCCACTAAAGTAGTAGTAAAATGCAGTATTGTTTTAGAAATATTCAGATTCATATTCTTTATTGCACATTAATATAAATGATGAGGTTACAAAAAAAAATTGAGAATCCTTCCACTAAACTTAGGTAGGACAGGAAAGTGCGCAACAGGAGAGTCCTAGTGCACAATAAAAACTATATGCATCACTTATAATGCACGAAATATTTATATTACAAAACATTAAAACATATATATATATAATAAACCCTTGCTATATAATAAACCCTGTGTCATGAGAACCAAATATAGCGACGTCACAAGCATCTAACTAATATTATAAATGTGATAGTTGCGATGTTAGGATGTTTGGATGTTTAGATGTTTGTGTGTTTGTGCCTCAATCTCGCTAAAACGGCTGAACGGATTTAAATTAAATTTAGCACAGAGGTAGTTTATGAGCTAGATTAACATAAAGGATACTTTTTATCCGACTGCACCAGAAGCAGGGTAACATTATCGCGGTTAATGATAATTCCTATGAACACGCAGATGAATCCGCGGGGATCAGCTAGTACCTCATATAATTCACCAAGTTAAAAGAATCAAATAACCAACTTCAACTTCAAGTCCTATTTCTTCTTCCCGGTCGAGTAGCGAATGAAGTTTATGTACTTACATGAAAAGTCCTCAGCAAAACGTTTGCTGCACGGAACCGCAAACCAAAACATCATTTGTATTTGTTGATTATTTCAAAAAGCGCTAAAGTAATTTTGATAAAATTTATGTAAAGTAAAGTACCTCTAAAGTATATCATAAAAATCGGGTCATAATCGAGTAATCGCGTAACAAACTTAAGTAGGTTGTAAATACGACTGAATTGAGATGAGACTCAAGTTTTTACTATCTTCTAGTTTGTAAGGCTCTGTCACACTTATAGTTAATTTTGTTTATTCTAGACAATATATAAGCCTCAAAGCTAATAAGACACCCCCAACTTATACATATTTGTACTTACATACATATCCTTAACGTCGGTAAATTTTAAAACTAGAATTTTAATTCAGAATTGAACCGATGGCTTCAAGCCTCAAAGCTAATAAGACACCCCCAACTTATACATATTTGTACTTACATACATATCCTTAACGTCGGTAAATTTTAAAACTAGAATTTTAATTCAGAATTGAAGCCATCGGTACCGAGTTTGAAGCCACAATTATAATCATGGCATATCTAATTCGGCGGAGGTAGAGCTAATAAGCAATATATATAATAGCATATCATCAAAACCTAGACAAACCTAGATATGAGTAGGTATGTTAGGAGTCTACGAGGTAACTATAAATGAATGATTTTTTTTTTTTCTTTGATATTAAGTTGCGTATTATGTCAACAAATCTCATCAAGTAAAGGCACAAAAAATCTACGTCTCCGTTCATTGAACTTTTTAAGATCGTTCAGCAAAAGATTGTTGATCTAATTGTTGTTCTAATCTGAGATTTGTCTCAAATATTAATCACTAGAAGTACTTTTTCTGCTAAAAAAATATCTGCGAAGTCTCTATTATTACTCCATAAAATCGCCTAAAATTACTACGTATAACAATCACACTACAGTATTTTTCTATTGTGTGTGACTGGATATCAAACAATGTGATCCACCAAAAAAAGTTCGAAGAACCGAACAACACAAAACAAACACAAACAGATAATATAGTTTAACAACGCGAGTCTTCACGCGGGTGATCCCATAAATCGGCACGATGAGTCATAGCGTTATTGCGCAACGTTGTGCAATAACAGCTGTATATAAAACTGTTTCCTGGCCACCACTACATAACTCATTGAGCCTTCGCCTAGTACAAACGTGCATTCGAATACTCTCTCGACCATGAAAATGAGGGGTTGCGGATTTGGAGACATGGACATCGGCTTCGGGCGACATGGCCATCACGGCTACGGCAAACATCACGGACATGGCCTTGGCCACCATGGGCATGGTTTTGGCAAGCATCATGGGCATGGACATCATGGCCACGGTCATGGGCCTTTCGGACATGGACACGGACCTTTTGGCGGCCACCACGCCCACCACGGGCACGTCGGACACCACGGCCACTTCAGCCACCACGGACCCCAAGGATTTAAGGGCCACTTTAACGAAGCCAAGGGCTGTGGACCTATGAGGCAGAAGCATCACGGTCATAGACTTGGTGGACCAGGTGGTCCCGGCTTCTGCGGCGGCAAACCTTCATGCGGGCCCTGGAACAGAGAAATGAGACATCCTTGCCACGACAGTAGAGCGGACTGTGAAAGTGACCAGAGGACTTCTGATGAAGAAGGACCAAGGGGTGGACGTGGGCATAAGGGACACAAAGGACACCGAGGACCAAAAACCTGTGGACCACAGTGCTGTCAAAGAAAATGCGGCAAAGGACAGTACAATGAACCTCAAGAGGACACTATTCTTGTGCAAAGGATTTCCGTGGAAAATGCGCCCCGATGCTCTTCAATTTGAGATGATCATCGTTATTGCAGTGGCGGAAAAAATACCAAAAAAAAACTGTGCATTTATCAACATGTAAGGAGGTGAATGTTTGGTTTTGATGTCGCCTAAAGGCGGTCTTTACCAACTAACAGTGGCTGCAAGTGACTTCAACAATTATGCAATAAAGTGGAACAGTTTTCAAGCATATTCAAAGAATATGATCTGAAAAAACTGAATCGTGTGACAAATTCGGAGACCATCAGGAAAAAATAGCAACAGAGATAATTCACTTGTGAATAAAATATGAAGACCAAATTCTATGAAACTAACAATACAACTTGTCTTGTCTTACACGTAATATTTCCTTATCTTACAAACTCTCTATTTGTTAAAAGCCGCATCTAAAATATCTTGATGTGATCAGGAGAATACTTGAAAACAATAATATACGTATTATACTTACCTGAATAAATATACTTCGAATAAACAACAAAAATACAAAAAAAAAGTTCCTAGCGTTATTTTTATTTGAGTTTAAGTTTATCAATAAATATATTTACCTACCTTAAATGTATGTCTTTGATTTACTTTACTACAGTATTAAAATATAAGCATACAGAAAACGTAATCTGAGGATTAAACAATCGACCGTAGTACATACATTTTATATTTTGAAATGGTTAGAAAGTAGAGTTATTTTTATTGTGGACCATTTTCATAAAAAAAACAGTTTTATTATGAAGAACATAATTATTCTTATATCTCAAAATCGGTGAGGTGCATGAGGAAAATGTATATGACCAAAAAGGATGACGAGTCGAAATTTTTCTAAGTCTTTTTTCACAAAAAATAATAATTTTTTTTTGGGCCCGCCCCCTTTTCTGCACCCTAACGCTAACGTATGGCGGCCTCAAAAAGTGATAATTTTACAAGTGGGGGCTTCCGCCCCCTTATCGACACTCTGACCTTAAAGGCCGTAAAACTTGTTAAAATAAGTCAGAACGATGTCTCTAATGAAGTGTGTTTTCTGTTTTTTTACTTTATTTCAAAGTTTCAAAATCTATGGAATATTAAAACTACCTCTAGGGCTCATATAGTTTTTAAAACAATACGGTATTTGGCAAGTTAGTCCAATAAATCTAGAAACGTGTCTCAAGCTGAACCTATTTCAACAAAAACGACAGTATCAGAATTGTACATTTCCCGCGGTTTCATTTCATAAACTCAATTTTGGGTTAAAAAGAAACCATTTGACTATGCTAGTATTTCATAGAACTCGTGAAAAACATTACTGTTTTGACAGTTCCTAAGAGTATTTTGACTAGCAGTCAAATACCGTATTAAGGCTTTGCCTTTATCATAGCCGATATTCAGTTGAGGAGTTCTATGAAGTCACCGAAGGGAATGCTCTTCTTAAAGAACGGCTTCAACTTTTCTATATAGTTCTGAAGAGATTCCCAGTGCGGTGTTCCACGGTCGAGTAACACGTTCAGCATGAACTATTCTTACATTGTTCATTGTACATCCCGCTTGGCGTACACCATATTCGCCTCCTTGCTGGGGTGCTCTTCGCCGCAGGGAGCCGTCGGCCACCTTTGAGATGAGCGACGTAACTGTCGAGGTAGGTAGTTAAATTAGAACATTCCAAAACCTCTTAAGTAAACGACATCTAAGTACGAGTGTAACAATAGCTATCATATACAACATCAAGTATCTGCACAAGTATCATTTACTTGAGCACATATTTACTCTGCAATAGCAAATGTTGGTAACATCGGCACGACCGCGGTGTTTTAGTTGCGTGGATCCTACTATTATCTATGTTGTAGATCAATACACAGCTAGTTTAGTGATGTCGTAAAACTTGATATAATTACTGGTAGCAATTACCCCGAGAGATATAGTCTCGATATACCGACTGAGACATTTTGTACTCTCGTAGTGCAGTGTTGACTTCAGCAACTTATCGGGATAGAGAAATTTGATCAAAATAATATGCCCGATATACCCCAATAACCTTTTTTAATTGGTATTATAACGGCAGTCGACAAATAAACATAAAATATATCAAAAGTAAGAAGACTGACGGCAAAAATGTGCTTTAAGGTCACAATAATTGATAATTTGTGAGCAATTGAATGAATAAACACCGTTTTGTGTAAATAACACCGACATTCGACCTGAAAAAAAAATATGACGTCAGTTTTGTATCGAACAAAACAAGCGTGTTGACTCTTCTTAAAATGTATCTGTGTTGACTAATCATTTATCATCCGTATTTCTACATACATGTTTCTATTAAACACTGGATTCAAAACAGTGTAAAGAAAACGCCCTGCCCCAGGCGGTGGTGTCTGCCTTTTTAGAGCTCCGTACCTCAAAAGGTAAAACAGGAACCCTTACAGTCCGTCCGTCCGTCCGTCTGTCACAGGCACTTTTCTCAGGAATTATAAGAGACAGAGTCTTGAAATTTTCTGTAAAAATACTTATCCTGATAACCGCAGCATAATTCAAGTGTAATAGTAAAATATATTGCCTACAAAAAAGTGGAGGGGTTAAAATGACAAAACTAAAAATAAAAAAATACCTTGATAAGTCATGTAGGGTATCGTTGAAAAGGGCTCTTTATAAACTTTTAAAATTATATTTTCTTTATTATAGTTTTAAAACTAATGATCATAAAAATGCAATATATGACCATTCCGGAGATAAGGGTGTTATCTCCGAAACTACAGAGTTTTAAATTAGGAAAAAAATACATAAGACAAAGATTACAGGAAAACCTACCCGGAATTGCCAAGGTTTTGATTTATCTGTAAACCACATAAAGACCTATAAATACACCTGGTTACGTACATGAAGTATGAAAGTAGCCGCACCAATAACTTTGTAAATAACATTTTGCTATGTAAAATATAAACTATTCACTCCACACCATCCCTACCATTGTGCGGCAGTGCAGAACCCTTCATGCGCGAGTCCGTCTCGCAATTAACCGGTATTTCATATGTATTACATGACTAGCGAGACAACCTCTGTATAATACCATTACGGACGAGGCTGCGCTTCCCAAGCAGAGGTCCACAGTTCGAGTCTCGGCTGGGGACGAAAAAAAACATCCCCAGCTCTTGGGTGCTTACATGTATGTGCGTCGCTGTTTTCCGTTCCCACGACACGACACCGGGTATCCTAGGGTGGGGCTACAAGAAATTCATGTGCCTGTACGTAAATGTTACAAAAATGTTTTATTGAATTTAGGACCAAAATCCCCTGTCCCTAAACGGCTCTATTAGCAGCCAAAACCGCCCGATCAAATCGGTACTTCACTATAGAAGTTCATTAGCAAAGTACCTGAGCGCAGGTGGGAAGCGAAGGCCGCCGCGAATCAGGCTGCTCCCATTACACTGGCCAGTGATTTAGCAAAACCGCGATGTAAGGGCTTGTTACAGTGTGACATGAATTATAGCATTGTTCAGAACTTTACTACCACCTACTATAGGGACAGAAAGGATGGCACTCCAATCGACCAGCCAGCAGAAGCATTATCTACCGCCAGAATACCAGCAGGATCTCCCATAGGTCTTGTAGCACAAGCTGAGTCGGTACCTATGCTGCCGCGATAAACACTACATGACGTTACGGTGTCCACAAAATTTAATTGTGCTAATAAGAAATGAGAAATTTAGGTAAAAAGATTCTTATATCATTATAGAAATAGAACAACTTAGTCAGCCATCAAAGTGTATCATGCAAATTTTTGAGGTCTGTTTAGCCTATTATGGTATTTATCTACACACGTATTATATACCCTCTTGACTGCGTCCATATGACCAGCATCTCTTATCTGAATATTGATACATTATTCAGATAAGAATATTAATACATTGTATATTGCCTTGTTAGACTACTACGCTTGCAAAAAACGTCCTTGGTCTAGTGGTTACCCGCCTGCCTGGCATGCAAGAGATGCGTTTCTGTTTCTGAATTCTGGTGCTTTTTATGAATGAGCTATTGTTTATCTTGCGTACCTTATACGAACGTTCTATCGGCTATGGATAACATCGACCTTCATACTTCATCGCTGCGGCGATGAGCTATCCCCTGTCTTACGAATTGTGAATTGGCAAATGTGCGTCTGATGTTAGGCCGCATTTTCATGTTGTATAGGTATGTGATGGGTATACTAGCAAGCGTCATATCGTTTGTTTGACGACCGGTTTAGCCTAGCGGGTAGTGACCCTGCCTCAAAGCTGGTTCGAATCCCGGTAAAGGCAAATATTTATGTGATGAGCATGAATATTTGTTTCTTAGTCATTTGTTTCTTAGTCTTGGATATTTTCTATGTCTGTAAGCGTTTATCTCTATTGAATATATCGTCGTCTAGTACCATCATGCCACAAGCCTTGTTAAGCTTACTATGGGCCTAGTTCGATTTATGTAAGATTGTCCTCTAATATTTATTATTATTATTATAACGTCACGTATCTTCCTGTACGAGCTGGCAGAGGCTCCTTCGGTCCCTTGTTAAGATATTTTTTCAATGGAAGTAGAGTTCCTGTTTTAAACGCAGCCTTTCATCCCGCATCCTGTGTTAGACGATGTTTATCGATGAGACTATTCCAAATGAGCTGGGGCCCGAGTCTCTTATAAAAAACTATAAGCGATAGTGTACCTGCTGCGGTCAAGATCATGATTCGGTTATTATGTATACTAACCGGGTTTTATTGATACATACCAATATCGATGGTCAAAGTAATTAGCTTAGGTGAAGGGTAAATAGGGTGAGAGAAGCCAAGCTCTCTTTATCCTTCTTGTTAGGTTGAACATGTACGAACAACAAAAATACTTAAAACATAAACTTGAGTACACATAATTGTAGTTTATGTGACTGTTACATAATGGAGGGCATTTCGGCTCGTTTCATAATAATATCACTCGAGAGTTTTAATGCCTAATTATGTACAGTTACATACACTAGTTTATCTACACACATATCATAAGCTCTCATTGATGTTTTCAGGAACCGCATGTTTGATCGGCATTGTGGCTCTGCAGTTGTTTAGCTTGTTCTGTAGTACCAACTTCACGCAGCAGAAATTTGAATGTCAGTACCACCTTCACAGACAACGCAGGCGGGCGTCGGCGTTCGAAATTTGAATGTCATAATATGTAGAAAAAAGAATGTGTAATTTTTCAGATAAGAAATGAGTTTTTACCAAGTAGTTTAACATTATGCTGATCGTAAAGTGCGGTTTTTGTACGCAGTAAAGAGGGTTTATGCTACGTGTGTAGATAAAATATTTAACGATTATCTAATAAACATCCTGTGCAATACTGTGCATCAAAGACAGACAATGACTATTTGTTTTTAATTTTATCTTTAGTAAAACATATTTGATTAAGAAAATAAGGGTGTCTTATTACTTTCACAAAACCCTCTTGGTGACTATTAATAATAATCGGTTAAAGTAGTTAATTGGACTGATTTAAGCTAAACTCAAACTCAAACTTAAAAGCTTTATTGCAAATAGGCAAAATTAATGCTCTTTTACAAGGCTTACTTAAGGCTCATATAAGAGGTTGGTATCATACCAGTGTAAGTAACAATTAGAACAAAACTTATTTATTTATCAATATAGTCTCCTTTTGACGCAATACTGTTTTCCCAGCGATGTTACCCTGTTTAGAGTGGTCTGTGTCAAGCTCCTCAAAATTGCCATCAACAGCAGACTCAACCTTTTCATTATTGGCAAATCTATTCCCGCCTAGACACTTAACGACCTGAATGGCCCAGTCGGCATTGGCCCTGCCTGCGAAGCCAAGGGTCCCGGGTTCGAGTCCCGGTGGGGGCAAACATTTGTTTGACGAGAACAGATGTTAACCTTAGTCATGGTTGTTTATCTATCTAAGTATAATATTTATCTGTATAAGTATGTGTATCGTTGTCTGTAAGTAAATTTAAAAATGTTGTTAAAAATCACTTATGTAAAAAAGGTTACTACAAAATATCAGATTATGTAGAAGACAAGAAAGCTTGGGAAGGTGTTTGCTCCAATTCTGTAAAAAATAACGTATAAAGCTGGAGGTTTCTAGTCGCCTCTTTGCCTCCAGCATCTAAAACATTGAGGTGACGGAATTCAAATTGAGTTCTATATTTCCCTGTACCTTAAACATGTGTTAGTTTAAGATTTGACATTCTCCAAATGTTACCTATGTGTTTCTTATGGAAATAAACTCTTTTTGATTTGATTTTTTGATTTTGTCTAGTACCCAAGATACAGGAAATCCTAGTTTGGGGCTAGATCAATGTGTGTAAATAGTGTCCAAGGTATGATTATTATTACTTTTTCAAGTTTGGGAACAGAAAATAATCCGAGGGAGCTAGATCTGGTGAATAAGGTACATGGGAAGCCATCCCAACTTCAACTCATTAAATTTTGCCATAGCAATAGTGGACTTGTGAAACTGTGCAATGACCGGATGAAACAACACTTTCTTTTTCGCTAAATGCGGCCGTTTTTGAACTGGGTCGTATTGGGTATCAAGTTAAAGGTCTTAACTAATTAAGAACTTTAACTTTTAACTTTACGTTAGATAAGTGCTAACTAGAGCTCTTGCTTGCTGCTTTGCTTGCATTAATTCGAATCGTTAGTATTGACCGCCCGGTGGGTATAGGTTTCATACTAAACAAAAACATTAACAACATAAACATTTACATACAGGCACACACATTGCTTCTGGCCCCACACTGGGATATCCTGTGTCGTGAGGACCAGAAACAGCGACGTCACACATATATAGCCGCAGAGATACCGATGGTAAATCTGCGGCTTTACCCCACAACAGATTGCCATATGACATAATGATGTAAAAGTAACTGAAATATACTAATCTTGAAGTGGCTTCATCAGTAAACTGTCTAATTTTTCGTACAGCAGAAGTTGCAGAGCTCAAACTTGCAGCTATAGACAATATGTGAGGACCCTACTGCAATTGTGAGTCTAGATTAATACCCAAGAATTCAGGTCTTAAGGCTCGTTATAAATTAAAATACAAAGTACCCTCTGAGATTGGGTACCGAGAATTTTACATATTAAGAACTAGCGTGATTGCTTTGTTAATATCGTCAAAATTGTTCTGGGTTCTGTCATTCTTAAAAATTTATTCATTAGCACACAAAATAATATCACATAAATATTTTTTTTTATAAAAAAGGCAAGATCGTTAATATATACCAAAACCAAAAAAGGGCTCAATATAGAACCTTGAGGGAGACCCATTGAGATGAGAGATCCAGATGACCGCTCTCCATTCACATCAACTTTCTGGATTATATTACTAAGATAAGAGAAGAGAAGTTCGAGAGCTTTCCCCTGAACTCCGTAATGCTGTAATTTACAAATTAATGTTTCGTGACTAACAATCAAATGCTTTGGAAAGGTCACAAAAGACACTAACTGCATTTTTTGACATCTTCCAAGCATCAAAGATATGCTTTAATAACGCGTCAGACGCACAATGACCTATTTTACGAACGCATATTGTCCTAATCGCAAAATGCCCCTATCGCAAAATGCCCCAAACGCAAAATGCCCCAAACGAAAAATGTCCCAATCGCGGAACGCCATAAACGCAATATGCCCCAATCGCGAAACGCCCTAAATGCAAAATGTCCTAAAACCCCCCTACCATTACCTCATCAACGACCCAACTTCACTTTGAGTCTAGAGGTTAACAGACAGGCACACCGTCGCATGAATCTTAAAGGTTGGTAAAGCACGCACTCGTAATTAAATCTGCTGGTATTACTAGTTATTATGACTGTAATGGGCGGCGGTAATTACTTATTAAAATAAAGGGCTATTGCTATTGCGGGAATAACAATTCCAATTTTGCAGTCATGCAGAAATGTATTCAATCCTAACATTGAAATGTGGTACCTGCGATATTTTATCATTATCAACCTCTTTCGATTTGAATAATTGGTATTGTTCGCGTATTTAGACTTAATCATGGCCACTTCAGATATACGAGTATTATTTTTCTTTCAATAAACCTTTTAAATGATATATGTTTTGTCCTTTTCTAACGTAAACAAATGTTAGTGTCAAATGTTTAACTATTGGCGTATAAGTTATTTATACCATTTCCACTTTAACATGATTTAATACGGCTCATGTAGGCGATAGCATGGCATGGTGTTTGGAGGAGCTAGTCCGATTTTTAGCGGGCCGATGTTTTGGAAAGGACATTATGGGATCAGGGCATTATGCGTTCAGGACATTTAGGACCACTTGCGTTTATCATTTTGCGTTTGACTCATTATGCGTTTAAGGTATTAAAAATTTGTGGCATTTTGCGTTTGGGGTATTTTGCGTTTAGGACATTTTAAGACTTTAGGACAATATACGTCTGACCCACCTTATCCATGCATCTGTAGTGGAACGCCCTTTAGTGAAGCCATGTTGCTCACTATTGAACAGTCTGTTTATATTTTATTAAAATGGGTCAATAACTTAAAAAAAAACTTAAGAAAAAAATAACTTGTTAGTTTTATTTATTTTCTGCTATATTATTACATTCACCAACATCAGTGGTTACTATGAATACTTACCGGTACCTAATAATGTATACTAACCGGATTTATTGAGTTAACCGTAACATATAGTATGCTTCCAAAGGCGCGAAATGCAGAAATAAATAAGACGCCGCCAATAAGCCAAATACTGATGCGCCCTTGGGAGCAATCGATAGATTATTGCTATTCATGTTTCGAGACTTGAGCCCTGGATGTTTCTTTTCTCCTGGAGGGAATAGGATAGGGGTATAGGATAGGGAGCTAGACTATTACTCTTTTAAACGCAGCCTTACATCCGGTATCCTGTACAGTAATCCGGCCGAGCGCAGTGTGGGAGCAGCTTAATGGACGATGTTTATCGATGAGCTAGATGCTATTTGCATATACTCACGGGTGTATCACTAACAATAAGGAGCAGGCAGGGCTGTAGAATCACATAATTTACACATTTCACAAAAAACACCCGGTGTTAGAGCAACATAACCTAATATTTTTATAAATATTAAATAAACGGCAACGTACATTAATTCAAATCCGGAGCAAAAAAAAATAAAAAACATTGATGGATAGATAAAATCTCCCGAAGAGACTTATTTTTTTTTCAAATTCAGACTTTATTTGTGATTTCTGCTTAGAGCAATAATAATCAAATTTTATACCTACACGTATTGCTGCTGAGACTCATGATGAACAAGCTATTATAATGAAACACTGCTTTAATACTCCTATTTTGCGTAACTTGAGATTAACAAAAGGCTATTTAGGTGGGTAGGTTAAAAGCGATGAAAATCGTCGTATGGTAAGCTTCACATCTGAGAGCTGCGGCAATGGGCTAGCCCCCTGTCACGCAAAATTGAGTATAAGAATAAGCACTAAACCGTACCTCTGCCACCCCGAATGGGATATGGCATGGCGTCATGTTTCTATGTTTTTTAATAAATACGTATGCACAGTCAAGAAACACAGTACTCGATATCTACCTATACATCAAAATATCAAACAAAATAACTACACAGTCTTGATATATTCTCATACAGACCTATATCTATCTCTAGAACTCTAGTCTAGAGGTAGATAATGTGTATGGGGATATAAGTGACATGTTCCACTGATCATGGAACTTAGTAATTAAAGAGGGACCGCGGTATTTTGGTACTTGATAATGTTTACAATGTATTTATGTGTATACTGTCTCACAGACTTCTAAAAGGCGATATGGATGATGCTTGTTTAGGTTCTCATTTTTGTGGCTATAAATCAATTTATTTCTGGATTTTGGCAATATGTTTACATACGGCGACGATGATATTACAGAATTTTAAAGCTCATTTCATTTCATTTCCGACACGTGTCATCGGTTTAATTTAATTATACATTGCTTCATGTAATCATAATCACGACCCGAATGGCCTAGTCGGCAGTGACGCTGCCTACGAAGCTGCCTACGAAGCCAAGGGTCCCGGGTTCGAGTCCCGGTGGGGGCAAATATTTGTTTGATGAGAACGGATGTTTGTACCCTAGGCATTGTTGTTTATCTATCTAAGTATAATATTTATGTATCTAAGTATGTGTATCGTTGTCTAGTACCCAAGATACAGGGACTCCTAGTTTGGGGCTAGATCAATGTGTGTAAATGGTGTCCAAGATATTATTATTATTAATATTATAATAATAACAGTTAAACAGCGTCAAGCCTATTCCCATAGGGGGAGGCATCATTGTGCCCACGTTAAGCCAGTTATTCAATATTCCATTTTGCTTGACAAGGAGCTAGCCCGTTGCCGTAGCTAATGGAGCTTCCACCAGGTTTCCTCACAATATTTTCCATCACCGTTACAACGTCCGTATAATGTTCTTAACCCTCTACTACTCAAAACTTAAATTACTTGATTTCATTGATTCGAATAGTGCGTATACAATACATATTTTTTTTAACAAAGTATAATATTTAAAATAAGGAGTGGCTGCCAGGGTTTTTACGCACTACCAAGCACGGAAAATTTAAAATAATGCACTTTACTAAATAAACCTCGTTTTTTAAATTAAATTAGCGACATTTTTTTTGGCTTGCTTGTATGTGCTTCATTGAGAAAATAGAGTGTAGCCTAGAATGCTTGAAAATGCAAATTATAGTAAGTTAGAGATGTATGACATGTATTATATGTTACAGAGGGTAAACATAAATAACTCATCTCATTGACTTATATGGTCAGCGCCGAATGCGAACCCGCATCTGCTGCGTGAAAAGCGCGTTTGAAACCACTAGACCTGAGCTTTGCTTCAAGTTCTTTTACAAACCTTCAATAGCATTTGCGATAATCCTCCAACATCGCACTTATTGGCGGTCGATCGGAAATGCTATATATCCTACAGTGGACAAACAAATCTGGAGAAAAAAGAGAATTATGTGCATCCCAGATTTGCTGAAAAAAACATGATAAATCACAAAGGCGAGCTTTGTACAATCGAACCATCTGAATCATGACCCACCTTAAGCTTATTTTGCTAAACCCCTTAAATGCAACTTGTTATCATTTGATTAGACACTGACATTTACATAGATCTTACAAGTTTGAAAGTTTCAAACGAATTATCAGGCAAATGGGTAATGATTCAGTTGGTTCGATTGTACATGTGTATTCCATTTTTATTTGTCTGTCAACCGTTATTTTGTACAAGAAAGTTAAAGAGAATTCCCGAAAGTATCAAGACGTGGTGGTCCCGCTGCAACAATAACATCTGACGCCGCATGCCACTGCGTCAGGAGGCAGTGTGCACCGGACACACCCGTCCCGACAATGAGAGGTTAATTTATTACCGTCGCACAAGCAATGGCTTAATATTTAATTAGTACATGGCTCAACTCGCTGACGGCGAAAGCAGAAGGAAAATGTGTAAAAAGTTTATTAATTTTCGCTTTCAGAAAATGCTAGTTACAGGAAAAGCGCGCAGCTGGGAAGGTTCATGCGGTGGTGCAGCGATGAGGGAGGGGTGTGTTTTCGAGACGAGACTTCAGGGAGGAATCGGGTATGTAATAGCATGTATTGTCACTCAAATTTGATTATATTTTATAGTGATATCATAGTTTATAGTGATATCACTGACATTGTTGAAATTCATTAACTTTGTCTTAGTCACATTAATTTTTAGATTATTATTATTTAACCAATCGTCTACTAACCCTATTATTTATGTATGTCATTTCTGTGTTTATCAATTAATTTATTATCCTTATTACCATTATTATAATTTGATTTGTTAAATATAATGTCATTATTATTATTGCTTACTATAATCGAAATGTCGTCCGCGAATAAGATGGATTGGTGTAATGTCACTTTTGGTATGTCATTTATATATATTAAGAACATAAGTGGGCCTAAAACACTTCCTTGAGGTACACCAAAATTATTATATTTATATTCAGACTCATATTTAATTTCTTTGTTATTGCTATTTAATCTATTTATGTGCACACTTTGTTTCCTATCACGAATATAGGTCTGTATCCATTGTGGGGGTGGTCCCCTTACGCCATATTGTTCTAGTTTATCTAACAAAATATCATGCGAGACAAAATCAAAAGCTTTCGTCATGTCGAAAAATAAAACAGATGTATTGTATTTAAGATCGAAGCCCTTCGCCACACTAGATACTAGATTGAATGCTGCTAGAATTGTAGATTTATCCTTTTGGAAACCGTATTGTTCCTTTGTAATTATTTTATGCTTCTCAAAGTAGTCATTAAGCCTAAATTGCATAGCTTTTTCAAATATTTTCGAGAATATTGGTATCAGTGTAACTGGTCGATAGTTGCTGGCTTCTTCTGCATTCACTTTCTTATACAGCGGTTTCACAATCGAAAGTTTTAGTTTTTCAGGAAATCGTCCTTCCTCAAACGAGATATTTATTAAATGGCATAAAATTGCACATAGTGAATTGCTACATGTCTTGATAACATCTGTTTTTATGTCATCGTACCCTGTTGCTTCAGTATTTTTTAGACCCATTATAATTTTCTTTATGTCTTGTTCCCTTACGGGAGTGATGAATGACAATACATGATGAGTGATTGTAATTATTATGGAAGACATGCTCTTAATTACCTAGTGCCTAAGCTACATTATGAATTATCGAACATAATTGCAACAATGTCAAAAGGTGAACACAAGAATAGACTAAAGATAAGATCATTTTTTTGACCTATGTCCGTGAAACCAAACATAAATATAATATTTAGATATTTATGAACATATACAAAACGTAAGCTAACTTGTCTGTCTCTCTTACGTCATGCGAATTTGTTTTGTAATTGATAGTTCCTATAGAGATGCATGATTTAGCGCCGCGACGCATTGTGTAATACGGATAGGTATTTACCTATAATCTGCTTTATTATCTATTCTTTATGAAACTTTGTGACCTGCCAACAAACTGCTACGCAGTTTAGCGGAAATAGAATTTAAGAAGCCTCTGTAATATTAACTTTGACGACCCGAATGGCCGAGTCGGCAGTGACCCTGCCTACGAAGCCAAGGGTCCCGAGTTCGAGTCCCGGTGGGACAAATATTTGTTTGATGAGAACGGAGTTTGTACCCTAGTCATGGTTGTTTATCTATCTAAGTATAATATTTATCTATATAAGTATGTGTATCGTTGTCTAGTACCCAAGATACAGGGAATCCTAGTTTGGGGCTAGATCAATGTGTGTAAATAGTGTCGAAGGTATTATTATTATTATTAACTAAAATAAACATGTTTAAAAAAAATGCGATATCACTAAAGAAACTCCTTTGTGCGCTCCACTACCGCAGGAGCCTATATCTAGTCAGTTATTCGCAATGCCTGCAGTAACTGATTGAATTAGGCTTTGTGGTTTTACTGTGTTCTGTGGACGACTTGCCGCTTGACGTCCTTGGAAGAGGTTGACAGAATAAACTGAACTGAAATCAGGCTTTTTCCGAATTTCGGTAGCGGCAATGGGTTGGCCTCTTATCACGCAGAAGGTTTGTTTCACTGACTAAACCAAATATTTATTTTTGATGATCCCAAAATGATCATTATAACGTGAAATAAGCCACATCATTATCATTTCAGGCAGTTTTGCCAGCAAGCTCAGCATTAGCATACTAATAAACGGTTTAGGGTTCAAGCATTACTATGCAAAGAGCTAGCTACTGGACCCTCTTGCGCCCATCAAATATTAAATACGCATAATCTTTTAAAAATACAACACTTTACTTTGACGCTTTGTCGGGTAAAAAGCTGTTATATCATTGGCCTGTTTAAGAACGTTGCTCTCTTAACTTTACTAAGATTAAGCCAGGGAGACCGAAGACGACTAAGGTCAACGAACTCGACGGCGAGTCAGGCATACACTCTTTTATTATTTCTTTATTAATGGCGGTCAAAACTCTACGTTAATTTCTCCAATGTTACGTGTTTTTCTAGATTTGACTGTATTTGGACAGTTTCTCTGCCAAGAACGTGTTTTTTTTTAAACGCACTAACATTGCTTCTGGCCCCACACTAGGGCAGCTTGTATCGTGGGAACCAAAAACAGCGAAGTCGCACAAATATAAACATTCAAGACCTGGGTTTTTTTTTTTACCCCAAGCAAATCAAATCAAAATCAAATCAAATCAAAAATCATTTATTTCCATAGGATGTTGTTACATCACTTAGATCCGTCATTACATTTTTTTGGGTGAGTTCACTAACACAATGGCGGAATCTGTGGAGAAGAGCTCACCGAAGAAACTCCACAGTCGTCGCATCTTTTGCTTTCCTTTTTTAAATAAAATATTGTCAAATTACAAAATGAATGCTAATTATATATAGCCTGTTACTCAAACAATCTATTCCCATGGACATCTGTCCTCTAAGTAATCAGATATCCTATAGTAACCTTTTTTATACAATTTCTGTTTTATTATTATTTTAAACTTGTCTAAAGGTAAGTTTTTAATATCAGTAGGGACCTTATTGTAATAGCGTATACAATTGCCTTTAAAAGAATTACTAATTTTATGTAGTCGGCTTACATAAGCAACCAACTTGTCTTTATTTCTAGTATTAAAATTGTGTATATCACTGTACTTCTGAAAATTAGTTATATTTCCTTTTACATACACAAGATTGTCATAGATATATTGAGACACAAATGTCTGAATATTGATTTCTTTAAACTTTTCCCTCAGTGACACTCTAGGCCCTAATCTATAAATTGCACGAACAGCCCGTTTCTGCAGAATAAATATACTATTAGCATTCGCAGCGTGACCCCACAATAAAATACCATAGGTCATTAGACTATGAAAGTAACTAAAGTAGACTAGTCTAGCGGCGTCTACGTCGGTAAGTGCTCTATTTTTTTTAACTGGTAACGCTGCTGAACTCAGTCTGTTCGACAATTTATTTATATGAGTATCCCATTGTAGTTTGGCGTCTAAAGTAATGCCCAAAAAGACAGTCGACTGCACAAGGTCCAATCTCTGTCCTTTTATAAATATGTCTGTAGTTACCGGGTTCACATTGGGTAACACGAATTTAATACATTTAGTTTTCTTTTCATTAAGTAATAAATTGTTAACAGTAAACCAGTTCACTATACTAGAGATAGCATTGTTTACCTCGTCATAATTTGATTGCTGTCTTTTAACTTTAAATATCAAAGAAGTATCATCGGCAAACAATACTAACCCATGTTTTGCTTTAACAAGGTAAGGTAAATCATTAATATATACTAAAAACAAGAAAGGACCAAGAATTGAACCTTGCGGTACGCCCTTATTATTATTACTTATTGAAGACCCAGGTGATCTTTTCCCATTAACATCGACCATCTGAACCCTATCTGTTAGATATGACTCCAGAAGGCCAAGGGCCTGATCTTTTACACCATAATGGCGTAACTTCCTGACAAGAGTGTCATGATGGACGCAATCAAAAGCCTTGGATAGATCGCAGAAGACACCTTTTGCATCCATTGCATCTTCCCAGGCATCAAAAATATTGTCGATTAGTTCAACACCAGCATCGGCTGTTGAACGACCCTTTGTGAAACCAAACTGAGCAATATGAATTAAATTATTGAGATAAAAATGACTTTGCAATTGATTAAGTATGAGTTTTTCAAATATTTTGCTAAGCGTTGGTAGTATCGATATGGGTCTAAAATTGGTGGGGTCTGATGTACTACCAGCTTTGAATAAAGGTATAACTTTACTTAGTTTCATCAAGTCAGGAAACACACCATTATCTATACATTGATTAAATATACAACAAAGGTGAGGTGCAATACAATCTACAATGGAACTAATAATTTTTACTGATAGACCATGGGCGTCAGCTGTCTTTTTCATTTCCAGGGATTTAAACGCTTTTACAATGTCTTCATTATTTACGTGCCTAAATTTAAAATCTGTTTTACATTCCTCAAAGTTTTGTTTAAGTATAGATTCAGCAGCAGCGGGAGATGAATTTAAAGACTTGGTTGTTGAAACTGGAATGTCCGTAAATAAATTTTCGAAAGCTTTTGCTACTTCTAGGTCTGTACTTAGCAATTGATTATCTATCTTAAGCTTGAAGTTATTATGTGTACCTTTGGCCTTTCCAGTCTCTCTGTTTATAATTTGCCAAGTCGTTTTCATTACATTGCTACTAGATTCAATTTTGTTTTTAATGAAATTAGATTTAGCTACGGCACAAACGCGTTTAAACATTTTTGAATAACTATGAACATAATCTAGAAAGGCCGTATTTTTGTTATATGATTTCTCTTCATAGAGTTCATATAATCTTCGTCTGCTCCTATGAATTTCAACTGTCGCCCAATCACTAAACAAAGCTTTGTTATTAACTTTTATAGTTTTTGATTTAAATACCGTATCATATTCATTTTTGACAAGGTTAAATACTGAGTTGTACAACAAATTTGGATCGTCACTGTATGGTATTTCCCATAGTTTATCTAAAATATTATTCCTGTAGTGTTCAAGCCGAGTGTCACTAACGGGCACACATGTAATATCCTCTTTTTGGTCCTTTTTTATTTTAATATTGAATATACCTATCTGACCAGAGTGATCAGAGGTTAATTTATTGATGACCGATTTGAAAATGGGCGTAATGTTAGTAAATATATTGTCAATGCAGGTAGCAGATGTTGCACTAATTCTAGTAGGCTCCAAAAACAGATAGTTCATGTTGTGACATAAAAATAAAGATTTTAATCTAGTACAAATATTATTATCCTCTAACAGATTAACATTAAAATCACCACAAATTATAAAAAAATTGTTTTTATCGCTGATTTTAATCAACACTTCATCCATTTTCTTTTCGAATAAATCAAAGGATGAATCTGGTGGTCTGTATACGCTCATTACAATAAGTTGTTCAAGTTCAATACAGGCTATTTCCATGGTACGCTCAACAGACAGGCTCACTATGTCAACTCGTTCCTTATATTTAAAACTATTATTTACAAGTATTAAGGAGCCACCGCGATCAGCTGTTTTTCTGTTGAACGAACTAGCAACGTGGTGGTTATTAAAGTTGAACATGAACTGATAACTCTTTAAAAAGTGCTCTGTTACACATAAAATATCAATATTATTACAGTTAATGAATAACTCAATTTCCAGTTCTTTACTTAACATGCCCTGTATATTTTGATGAACCACGTTTAAAATATTCTTACTTTTACATTTTTCATTACTAGTAACTTGATTTAATGGGCAAGATGAAGGTATATTTATACAAATATTAATATTACTTCCAGAGTTACTCTCTGTTGTCCTATGGGTTAATTTAAAGAGCTTGGAACAGATTCCAAGGAGTACATGTCATTATTATTACACTGCTCAATAGAAGCAGGCGTTTCATTAGTCAAAAACTTGACTGAGTTCAAAATAAAATAAGATAGTGACTGTGCTATCTGTTTTGTATAAAACCTAGATAGGTAATACCTATCCTTAGTCAAATAAAAATATTTTCCAATACAAATATGGTGTCTATGAAATGAAATTTTTCAGTATGACGACATGTCAATGTGTGTATAAATGTATTATAATCATGTCTTATATGATTTTCATGTTGTGACAAAGATTGGCTGAAGAGAAACGCAAACAAGATTATTCTATCTACATTTTGTAAAGAATTTAATTTGGAAAAGTATTTAGTAATTAGTTTTTTAGATACATTTTCCCTTCTACCAATTAAAATAATTAGGGTGGTTGGTTCTAAAAACTGCGATGACAACACTTTGTTTAATATTTGTGAATATGTGGCGCCAGGCATACAGTTATTTAATATTGCCTGGCCCACGCGCTGACTAAGTTGTAAACCCATATTTTTTCCAAGTTCATCGCTGTACATTATATACCTATCCTTTGTCAGAGAGAAGGAGGCGTTATTGATAACACAAGCCGGGGATCGAACCCGGGACCTCCCGTATGGCAGGCATAGCCACAACCGCTGCGCCACAGAGGTGGTCAAATGTTAGTGTTTATTTGTTTCTCCCTAGCACTACCCAGGAGGACGTGAAGAGCTGTCATCATCATCATCATCATTTCAGCCTGTTAACGTCCACTGCTGAACATAGGCCTCTCCAATCGCACTCCAGCGTGACCGGTCCGTAGCCACCTGCATCCAACGAGATCCAGCGATCCTCACCAGGTCCAGAAGAGCTGTAGGTTCCAAGTATTTCCTTCGGACGTGAGCAACTGCCTTCCGCATAAACTCTGACATAGCTTTGACAGTTCCATATAATGTTGTATGTCGTCGTCACAATTTACTCAAGTTTAGTTTTAACTCGCATATAAAATACTGAGGCCCGACAAATGAAATGCGAGTTAACTCTTAACTCGCGTCAACATTGAGGGTTCATACATATTTTCCATGGAATGTCAAAGCTATCACGAGAGTTAGCGCTACCAGCGCGTTTCATCTTTCGGCTCTAGGTGAACTCAATAGGTCTCGATCACTTCGATACGATTCTAACTTAGCAAGCGCAATAAACCCTTTTATATAAACAACTATAGACCAACAGATTGACAACCGGTTTAGCCTAGCGGGTAGTGACCCTGCCTAAAGCTGACGGTCATGGTTCGAATCTCGGTAAGAGCAAATATTTGTGGGATGAGCATGAAAATTTTTTCTTAGTCTTGGAAGTTTTCTATGTAAATACATAAGTATTTATTTTATAAAGTACATAGTCTGGTCATAAGTTCTATCACATGTGCAATATGAAATAATTTAGAAATGTTTATTATTTATGTAAACATTTATATAGCAAAATGAACTTAATAAAACATAGATTCTTATGGTAATAAAGTTTATTCAAAATGACCCCCGCGATTTTGAATACAGGCCTTTATCTGCGCGGCCAGTCGTCTATCGCAGCACGAACGAGGTCCATGTCAATATCGGCGGCTGCCTTAATCAAGGATGCCTTGAGTGACTCCAAATCAGGATGAGGCTTTGAGCAGGCCTTTTCCTCCAAGTGTTGCCATATCTTGTAATCTAACGGACTCAAATCTGGACTGGAGGAGGGCCAGTCTTCGTGCCGGATGAAGTCGATTTCACGCGCCGCCAGCCAGTCTTGTGTGCTTTTCGCTCTATGAGCTGGCGCAGAATCTTATTGGAATACCCAGTGCCTGTTATTAAACATGGTATTAGAATCAGGTTACACAAGGTTCTTGAGGACTGAATTTTGATACACAACTGTATTCGTTTTTTCGCCTTTCTCACAAAAATGTACCTCAGTTAAGCCCCAATAAGAGACTCCCAACCAAATCATGAGCGAGGATGGAAAATGACCTCGTAGGACACGCGGAATGCGGTTGCTCGCTTCTTCACTGCTGTGTGCGTACAGCTTATCATTTTGTTTGTTGTAGCTCTCTTCCACGATGAAATTTTTTTCATCCGAAAAAAGAATTTCCCGATGCTTTTTTCCCTCTTCAGTCTCAGGTCCATTAAACGAGCGTCCAAACGATATCCTGTTTTTCTTCGATATGCCCTAAGCCCTAAGTCTTCAATTAGCACCCTTTTCACCGTGGTCCTGCTTAAGCCCATCTGAAGGGCCAACAGTTTCTCCTTACGTATGGGATTTCTTTGGGCTTTTATCACTGCTGGAGTCCTAACAGAGCGAGGGCGACCACTTCTTGACCTGTCATCTACACTAGAGTCTTCATTGTATCGTTTTATTGTACGATAAACGAATCTTTCGGTTATATTCAAATTTTTTAGTAAGTCGAAAATCGTAATTGGCGCGAAACCGCAACGATGCAACGCAATAACTGCGACACGGTCTTCTTTAAGTGTCCACTCCATATTTAAAAATGAGGAAAATTCAAAAAAGTACACATTTTTATTTTCATGAAAAATTCGAAATTCGAATTCAATAAACTTTTTTGTGGCCAGCGTTCTAAATTCAAAAGTTTTTATTGTGTGACAGAACTTATGACCTGACTGTGTATATCGTCGTCTTGTACCCATAACACAAGGCTTGTTGAGTTTACTATGGACCTAGTTCGATTTATTTAAGATTGTCCTCTAATATTTATTTTATGACAGTTGGTTGGTTGCCGATTTATCGTACAAAAAGTAGTATTGTAGTCACAGTTGGCCAATTCATTCGTTACGATTATTCGAATAATACCCCCAGAAGTCCCCACCGAAGGGCACAGGCCGGATGAGAGTAACATTAAGCCATTTTCCGCCATGCGTGCTCGGCGCGGGTTGGCGGAGGGCTAGTCGGGCTAGAAAAACGTATATTTTATACGTGTAATAAACATAATCATTCAATGCAGGCACATACATTGCTTCTGGCCCCACACTAGGATACCGTGTGTCGTAGGATCCAGAAGCAGTGACGTCACAGATACGAGTACACAAGCATTCAAGGCCTGGGGAATTTGTAACTTCCGCTCCAGCAGGTCACAAATGTTTGTGCATTGTGTGTGCATGAACGAGAACCGACAGACGCGTTCTTTCAAAAGCAATTGTGCTACCAATGCTATCTATGGACAGAAGCATGAACTGAATCAAATATATTGAAATTTTTCAGCTTTTTCTTTTCAGTTTTCTTTTCTCTCCGAAAGACTCTTTCTGAGGCTTGAGTTAAAAAAAAAACACAAATTGGTTCTGCCGTTTGCGAATTTTACACTGACCAAAACATAGCAATTCATTTTTAAATACCTGGATAGATTTCAGATTCAGATTAATTTTTTTTATTGTTATTCAACGTCAAAATTATACTTATAACTATAAGTATTTTTTTCTTAGTAAAAAGGGCAACACTGTTTCGGAAGGTGGGCCTTGGGGTTAAGAAGAAACGTCAAGAAACTCCCCCAAACCTTCTTCTTAAACAAGTGACTTCACAACAGGTACTGGTTGCGGTCTAATGAAAATGCCCCTCGTCGAATTTCTGTGCGCTGAGATGGTGTGGACCATGGAGTTTTATCATCTAAGTATTCCTTAATATCATAATAGGACTTCTTATCAGATAATTTTTAACATAGTTTTTGAACCTCTTTTCAGGGATACAAATACTTGGCGAGAATTGAATAGTGCAACCTCTCTAGATTATCAAAATTAAGACTCACTCTTTCCTCCCTCTCAACTCTATCTTAACTTTAGTTTTATTATCTCTTCGGCATCGCCATTGTATTCATCGAAATACTCGCCCTCATACCAGAGGACCCCTAAAACTTATGTTCTCAATAAAAACAATATTTCTGCTTCGATGTTTCGAGCTATGCCATAAATACTTTTATTTTGCAACGCCTGGGATTTATTGTATTGGCGACATAAAGAAATGCAGTTTCCATTTTCATTTGTCTTCATCTTCAGTCGTCTACAGAAATTTCAGAAAGAGCTCCATGACCCAGTATTTACACGCTCGTATCGGTGTTCCGGTGCTGACGATGTCCAATGAGGGCATTTATGTTCCGGTGCTGACGATGACCAATGAGATGACCATTTATCTTACATTCGAACGGCCTGTGGGGCGCAGCAGTTGTAGCTCTGCCTACCATGCGAGAGGTCCCGGGTTCGATCCCCGGAAGGTACGTGTGTGACGTCGCTGTTTCTGGTTCCCACGACTCAGGGTATCCTAATGTGGGGCCAGAAGCTATGTATGCGCCTGTATGTAAATGTTTATGTTTATTATAGACTCAAACTCAAAATCTCTTTACTAGTGAAGATATTTACATGTACTTAGTAAACGTCATTTTTTTTGCTCTTCTCTACATTCGACCACTGTGGGAGAAGTAGGGCAAAGAAACTCCTAAAGATTTATTTTTAGATCTCTTTTAAAAATTGGTTTTACTAATAAAAATAGAAAATATATATTATAATTATTATAAATAATAAGAAGGAATAAAAAAACCGGTCAAGTGCGAGTCTAAATCGCGCACGAAGGGTTCCGTACCACCGTTCAATGGAAGAGATGGTGTGGAGTGAATAGTTTGGATTTTACACAGCAAAATATTGTTTACAAAGTTATTGGTGCCGTCACTTTCACACTCCATGTACGTAACCAGGTGCATTCATAAGTTTGTATGTGGTATTGAAAGAATTGTTGTATGTGAGCCCTCTTAAATATTTCTTTTATCCTGTTTTTTAGTATTTGTTGTTATAGCGGCAACATAAATACATCATCTGTGAAAATTTCAACTGTCTAACTATCACGTTTCGTGAGATACAGCCTGGTGACAGACGGACGGACGGACAGCGGAGTCTTAGTAATAGGGTCCCGTTTGGAACCCTTCGGGTACGGAACCCTAAAAAGTAAAAAACTATTAATAGCGAGTTCTGTGTTGTATTAACCCCATACAGTGTCGTCATTTAAATAATCTTGAACATTGTAATATCCCTTTTTAGTCAAAGTCGTTTTTACATGGTTTTTAAATTGCCCAAATATACAGATTTAAAGGCGGAAGCTTAAATGTATATGCACATATGTAGGTATTGCGGACGTTCTGACGTTGATGTAAAACATAGTGAGGAAACCTCTAATCTCCATAGCTGCGGCGATGGGCTAGCCCCCTGTCACGCAAAATAGAGTATTGAATAACTGGCTAAACGTGGCACAACTGTGCATCTGCCAACACGCATGGGAAAAGGCTTGAAGCTAAGTGTCTGTGTGTCTTCGTTATTTGTGGTCTCTTTCTTTTCTGAGATTATTAAGTCGCGTTATGTTGTGTTTCTGCAATTATTCGGTGTAATGTGTATTATTTATTTTGTTTCGACGAAGAGTTCTGCAGATTTTCTCATTTGTATTTTAACTAGCTTGATAACTTCTGACAGTCGGGTTGGCCACAAGCCCGACACGCCTCCATCAACCCGCACTGAGCCAGCGTGGTGGAGTATGGCTCAATCTTACTTGTATCAGGGAAAAGTCCCGTACCCCTTGGAGCGGACATTAATGGCCTAATTATATAGTTTACTATGTTTAAAATTATTGAATTGATGAAAAAGATAATTTTGTGTATTTTTGTACAGGTTGAGTGCTATTTCTTGTCTTTGCTTCTCTTTCACCGCTGCCATCCTATCAGAGAGTCACTTTTATTTATCGATATTTCCTCCAGTAAGGACAAAGAAAAAGCCTCCTCGCACATAATCATCAACATCATCATCGTATTCTATACTCCATTTTGCGTGTTACAGCCATCCCCGCAGCTATGAAGTAATGAAGGTTTCCTCACGATGTTTTCCATCACCGTCAGAACTTCACAGAAAGTTAAACCCATAAAAGGCGCTGAATGATATATGCATGCAAGAATATATTTATCAATGTTAATAGTGACACACATTCAGAATAATTACATACCAACAGAAAAATCAGAAATCACATAATGGAACACATACAATTAGTAGATATAACATATGTAGGAGTTCAAACTGCATCACTAGTCTATACCACTTTTATGTTGTGGTGAATGGATTGTTAAACAATCTGAAATGTCATTTGAATCAGCATATACACAACCACCCACAGTTCATAGCAGGACCTTAAATGAACCAACACTGTAATTTGCTTCCGAAAAACAGTTTTAATTTCCCGATTGCGGCCGCTCGTGGCACATTTATGCCGCCACACGAGATTAATCGTCCGTCTGTCTGCCTGTTTGTCATTCATTAATAACGAAACTTTGCGATGTGACCTGAAATACAATTTCCCGTAAATTATACACCCTGTGAAGTATAAACGAGATGGTATACACTGGCTGGATAACTCAAGTAAAATGTCAGCGGATTTTTACTCACACTACATTATTTATTCTCAAGATATTTTCAAACACTCTAACTGCGTACATAAAACTATTACGACAAATATTTTGAGGGCACAGTACTATTGTATTGTACCTACAAACACCTGACATGGGGTGTATGTACAAAACAGTAGTTTTGTGCGCGCTTAAAAGTACCGATTGATTGATTAAAAGTACCGATGAGATTGCCGACTCAGATCAATAGGAAAACCTACGCAATTTACATAAGTTAACATAATATTTTCACACAGATACAAACATTGGCGAACAAACGAGAGGCGCCATCTAGCCAGTGTAAACATTGAGCTCCGAATAAATTATTCATTTTAATAACTAAATCTTCATAAAATTGTTAGAAATCAGTATTTTTCGGTAAACTATAAACCGATTAAGACGTGGAAGTGTTATCCAGTGCTAAAAATAAGTAGAAACAATAATATAACAAGTGCCAATAAATGAATGTACAAAGTGACAATAAAAGCAAAAAACCCTCTATGTTAAACTAGAATAACATAGCAGATTCTCCGCATAACATAAAAGTGACAAAAGTGACCAGTGTCATTTATAAGTACAGGATAAATTAACAATTCATCACAATTACATATCATCAAGATAACGGGATCTTAACGGCCAAACATCTCAAGTGACATCTATCCACAAAAGAAGTAAACTCTGACTAAAGTAATTTACAACAAGTCCCGCAAATTATATCATCACTAAACTACAGACTACGTGGTACTACCAAATTCCAACAGATGGCGCCAGTGCAGCGAAAGGATACATACCCAACTTTCGCAGCATTTTATATGGCTTCGATGGCGTAAGGTGAAACACCCGTGCTTGAGACCAAAACGACTCGGGTTCGATTCCTGTCTCCGTGAATCGTAAATACCACTTTTTGTTTCGAATTGTATGACTTATAACGCAGTTGAACATGGATAATGTAACGATCAGAAAATTTAACAGACGCAAAGGAACAAGTTGCGAGGATTTAAATTCTTCTACTATGCTCGACGAAACAGTATGGAATTCAACTATGCTTGACTCAACAACCCAAAGTCTTCCACCAACTATACTGGACACTTCTCAAGTAAGTGAATTACAGGAACAAATTCAAATACTTAAAATAAACCTAGATAGTGCAAATACTGAAATTGATAAGTTAATAACAGAAAACTACAACCTTAAATCTAAATTGGAAGAAAGGAGTAAGGAAATAGAATTAATGAGGAAAATTTATTTTACATCCCCGGGCACACCTACTCCAAATAAACACACTCCGATAAAGAAAACTCGGAAAACTGGACCACAAAAAGCTATCTTGGAGCAACGCCATCTAGGTAACGACACGTCTGAATCGAGGCAAAACTTAGTTGTTGAAAAACCAAAGCACTGCTCCCCTGTTATGAGTAACATGCCTACGCAGTCCTCTATACCCATACTAGAGGGCACTACAGGTACAAATAGATCAGTATTAGAAAACCTACAGCTGGCACCGCCACTGGCTTTACCGGCCCCTCCAGTCTCAAAACCAGCGAAAATATCTAGGGCAGTAAAATGTACCTACCTACCTACTAAAAGTATAAAGGATAAAAAACCCAATATATTTATAAATGGAGATGAAAATGTACGAGGATTAGCAAGCACAATGCTCCACTGCCGAAAAAACACCTGGAATGATATATACACTGTATCATCTACTACCAAGCCGCACGCAAACAGTTTTCAAATTTTAAACCCCGTATATAATAGTTTGGCAAGTATAACTGATGATGACATTTTTGTATTTTCTGTAGGCAATCATGACAGCTGTAATGAAATGTTGTCAAGTGAACTGGGTAAAACACTTAAAAGTCTCAAAAATAATTATGTATTCATATTAAGTATAACCGATGGTCAGAATAAGTTTGCACTTAATGAAATACTGAACAATTTAGAACAGCAATATCCAAAATGTAAAATAATTAACACAAAATCTATTAGAATGAGACAGGAAAACCCATTGTTTGTAGACCAAATTAGCTTTAAACTGAATGTAGAAATAGATTACATACGATACAGGAAGGATTACATTGTAAATTGGCCAAAATGTGTAAAGAATTTAAATAAAAATGATAAAAAGCTTGTGAAGGGCACAATACCTTACTATTTTAATAAACAAATTATGAATATAGTAAAAAAACAGATTTGTAATAAAAAAGGTACAATTCCATATTACTTTCAGAAGTTGAAAACCAAAAATATGCAAACGAAACAAAAGCAAACTGTAGAGGCAAGGGACAATGTAGAGTCAGGGGTTAATGTAGAGTCAGGGGTTATTGTAGAGTCAGGGGTTGATGTAGAGTCAGGGGTTAATGTAGAGTCAGGGGTTAATGTAGAGTCAGGGGTTAATGTAGAGTCAGGGGCTAATGTAGAGTCAGGGGTTAATGTAGAGGTAGGGGTTAATGTAGAGTCAGAAATTAATGTAGAGTCAGGGGTTAATGTAGAGTCAAAGGTTAATAAAACAGAGTTTTTTCGTTCATCTTAATATACTTCACCAAAATATCAATGGTTTAATAAACAAATCTGACATTTTAACATTGCATGTGAATGAATTAATTAATGACAAAATGGACCTCGATGTAATATGTATAACTGAGCATAACATGGTGGAAACCGATATACCTGTTTTACATGTACAAAATTACAAATTGGCCACTTATTCAGCTAGAAACAATAGGCATGGAGGGACATGCATTCTTGTAAACAGTAGGCACAGATACAAGGAAATTAATCTAAATAGTTTTAACACTCCCGTTATCTTTGAATGCTGCGGAATACAATTAATAGAGCAAAACATAAATATTATCTGTATTTATAGGTCACCTAAGACAGCAACTTGGGCATTTAACGCATTTTTAGAAAAATTGGATAGTTTATTAGAAAAAATCTGTGATAAAAATAAAAAAACTATACTATGTGGCGATTTTAATATTGATCGACTGACTCGAAACGCTAGGTCTAATGAGTTTGAGACTTTATTACTGACATACAATCTGAAACTAATTATTAATGAACCAACAAGATTAAGTAGCGGAACCTGCCTAGACAATTTTTGTCACAACATACGTGGATGCAAGGGTAAGGTAATAGAATTGGCCTTATCCGACCATACAGCACAAATTTTAAAATGTCCGGTCAAAGAATACTGCAGTTTTAGCCATTGGTTTATTGAGCGTAGAGACATTAATGAGGATAATTTAAAAAAATTTGCAGAACATATTTCTCAACTAAGTTTTAACGAAGTATATTTAAGCCAAGATGCAAATGAAGCATTTGATAATTTTCACAATTTATTTAAGTTATTTTACGATCTTTGCTTCCCAATCATCAAAGTTAAAGTAACAGCGTCAAAGAAGCCTAAATGGATTTCGAATGGAATTAAATGTTGCTCTAAGCGGAAAAGAGAATTACTGTGGAAGTATAGGTTATCCCCCAGCCAAGAAAACAAGAACATCTTTCAGAACTATTCCAAACGCTTCAGGAAAATAGTCAAACTGACCCAAAGATCCCAAAATGACTATTATATAAAAAATTCTAATAACAAATGTAAAGCGACCTGGAACATTATCAATAAAAACAAGTATAAACAATCTATTGAGGACATAAAACAAATCAAATTTGACAATAAGATTATTGATGATCCTCAAGAAATTGCAAAGGCTTTCAATGATTTTTACATTGAACAAATTAAGCCAATTACTGAGCCTAACAATCCGGCTACATTAAAAACTTGCTCCAGTGTTCACTCAATTTTTATGAGCCCTACTACGACTTATGACATAAATAAAATCATAAAAAATCTTAAAAACAAAAGTAGTACCGGTTTTGATGACATTTGCACTAAAGTTATTCAGTATGTTTCTGAAATTATATCACCTGTTTTGAGCTACATCATGAACTTATGTATAGAGCAAGGCACCTTCCCAAAAAAATTAAAAACATCTATTATCAAACCAATGTATAAAAGTACAGATAAAGAGAACATGGCCTACTACAGACCAATTGCTCTTATTCCTATATTTGCTAAGATCCTTGAAAAAGTTATTTATAATTGTCTATACTATTATTTCGAGAAAAACAATATCTTTGCGTCGGAACAAAAGGGATTTAGGAAAAACAAAAACATAAATTTAGCTCTATATGATTTTTTATCGGACGTAGTCACATCTTTGGATAAAAGAATATTAACAGTAGCTTTATATATGGACATGACAAAGGCTTTCGATTATGTGAACCATTCGATTTTATTAGGGAAGTTACAAGCTTATGGAGTTAGAGGTAACGTGATGAACCTCATTAAATCATATTTGAGTGACAGGAAGCAGAGGACCGTAGTAACAAGGCTAAGCCAAGATAATAGGACTCTCCAAAATTACGTTTCTGATGATAGATTTATCAAATATGGTGTACCCCAAGGTAGTGTTCTTGGGCCTTTGCTATTTTTAGTCTACATAAATGACCTGCCTAGAGAAACTAAGAATACAATGGTATTATTTGCTGACGACAGCACAGTTCTATTTAAAAATAATAATGTAATTGCTTTGGAATCTGACATTACAAGTACACTATCACATGTGATTGAGTGGCTGACATCTAATAATCTTTTAATTAATATTGACAAATCGAACATAATGACATTTAAAAATAATTACAACCATAATCCAGAATTAGATAATCTTGAAATTAAATACAATAATAAGAATATTAATAAAGTTGATTCCACAAAATTTTTAGGTTTGTATATAGATTCTCATTTGACATGGAAAAACCACATAGAAAAGGTTTGTTCTAAATTGAAGTCATTTTCTTATGCCTTACACATGCTTTCCAAAGTTGTCAGTCAAAAAGCCGTCTTAACTGCATTTCATGCATATGTTGTCTCTGCTCTGAGGTATGGTCTCATCTTCTGGGGTAACTCCACGGACAAAACTGATGCCTTCAAGGCTCAGAAAAGATGCATCAGGTCAATTTGTAAACTGAAATCTACAGATACCTGCAAACCCCATTTTATAAAACTAAAATTATTCACATTGCCGTCATTATATATTTTAGAGATAGTACTATTTGTAAAAACTAATTATGATTTATTTGGCAAATTTAACAGTGCAAGATATAAAAATAAGATCAGTGCTGCGAGTCACTCAACAGCTTTATTTAATAAAAGTATATTTGGAATGGCGCCCATAATATATAACCATCTGCCTAATAGTATTAGAGAAATTCAAGTTGTCCATTTATTTAAAAAAAGGCTATCACAACTTCTTCTTGAAAAAGCCTATTATAGCCTTGGTGAATTTCTCCAAGACAAATTTTAGTTTCCTTCCTTGTGACTGTGCCTAGGGTTCCTAATAAATTAATGTTAAATATGTACCCAGTGTGTAATGTATGATAGTGTTGACATTTTATATTTAAGCCTAATTTAATCTTGAATACTGTCTTGACATTTTTTATGCTTTAATTAATTAAATTATATTGTTAACACTCAAAATTTTGCAAACCCTTTCGGGTAGAGTATAGCTAAGCGACCGTTATTATAATTTTATCACCTATGTAACCTATATTCAGCAAATAAATGCCTTTGACTTTGACTTTGACCGGTTTAGCCTAGCGGGTAGTGACGATCCTGGGTTCGAATCCCGGTATGGGCAAATATTTGTGTGATGAGCTTGAATATTTGTTTCTTAATCTTGGATATTTACAATGTATTTACATTAGTGTATATCTCTATTAAATATATCGTCCTCTAGTATAACACAAGCCTTGTTGAACTTGACGACCCGAATAGCCGAGTCGGCAGTTACCCTGCCTACGAAGCCAAGGGTCCCGGGTTCGAGTCCCGGTGGGGGCAAATATTTGTTTGATGAGAACGGATGTTTGTACCCTAGTCATGGTTGTTTATCTATCTAAGTATAATATTTATCTATATAAGTATGTGTATCGTTGTCTAGTACCCAAGATACAGGGAATCCTAGTTTGGGGCTAGATCAATGTGTGTAAATAGTGTCCAAGGTATTATTATTATTATTATTATTACTTAGTGTGGGTCTAGTTCGATTTGTGTAAGATTGTCCTCTAATATTGGAAAGAAAAATTGGTAGTTGCTACCTACTCCAATGCCGAAACCTGAAAAGCTCCAAACGCGCAAAAAAAGAACTGTCATTTTCTATGCAATAGCTTACAATATAATTTCTGTATTTAAAGGTAATTGCTTCTATACCTTTTCATTCGTTTAATCACTCGCTAATAACTCAATCAAATATTAAAATCTAAATTTATTTTTACTGCAGATATTTACATATAATTAGCAAACGTCATTTTTAGAATGTGATTAAAATATGATTATTTTAGACAAAGTTACTTTTTCATGGTTTTACAATTGCTCAAATGGCAATTTCGTAATCTCCAGAGCTTTGTCTAACTGTACCCGATAGGAAACCATAGCGCATTTTGACAGCATTTATTATGAACAGTCAGGCTACATAAACTAAGATTTAAATTCAGATTGGACGTTAATGTTTCAGAGGATGATACCGATTTATGTCTGCGCAGGATTGCTGTTTTAATTGTCCAATTGGATTCTGATTCATGTGTCGGATTAAAATAAATGTTGATCCTCTTAATACTTGAAATTCAATTAAGAATATTGTAAAGTATTTTTTTTTTCAATTCACGGATGAGTTTTTAATTGAGCAGCTTATTAGACTCTACCTATATTGATGAATCTTCACGACAGCAATTCACTTTTCTTAAGCTATTATAATCTAAAAGTCATGGTGCTTTTTATTCAAAACTCGTAACATTATAATGTTTTCCCGCTACTGGCTAGCCAATTTTGGGAATACAGTCATAGTAAACGAGAATGTTGTTACAAGGCATCTTAGAGTGTGTTTTGATACTGAAAATTGTACAATCACATCCCAAATGAATGGATTGCAAAGAGGGCCGGCCAGTGCGATCGGTCTTCCTTTTATCAAGGGAATTTAACTTTACGTTCTGCACCCCGATGTACGAAAGCACATTTGCAATGAGCAACAGAGATATTTTCTACATGCTAAGTTCGAAGTTTCACCAATATTGTGCCTGGGTGGAAAAGAAGGGTGTAAACAAGTTATAGGTATGGTATGATATAATAACCTGATAAGAGTTGTAATATATTATTATTTATTTATTACGAACCTACAATGTCCCATTTCTGGGAAAAGGCATATCTCTCCCTCTTAAACTCTATGCAAAGCGGTCTCTCTAGACTTAATCACTTCCTGGTCGCACGCGTTATCCTTCCATTTTCTGGAAGCCAATGACGTATATCAGATGAAAAGTGGCCAAGTGCGAGTCGGACTCGCCCAAGTAGGGTTCCGTTGTAGCAAGTAATTATGTGACTGGATGTTTGTGTTGTAACTTTTTTTTATATAGTGTTTGTACCAATGACAAATTTGTCTTTGCGGTTTTAATAAATGTTTTATATCTTAAAAACTGCTTATTTTTATTTTGTTCAAATTAATTTTTGTTGAAATTTTGTATTGAGATACGCAGCATATATTTTTTGTAGGTTTCTTACTTTAAAAGTTAGAGGGGGGGACACACACATCTTCCACTTTTGAAGGGTCTGTCTCTTTATCCATTCACTTTGAGGAAAAATGGTTTCAGAAACCTCAATGTCATTTTTAAATACCTATCTACAGACTCCCCACACATATAGGTGTGATGAAAAAAATATTTTTGGGTTTCAGTTCCGGCCCCCAGGAGCCCCCTTAATAATTAAAATTTTTTAATTTTTGTACAAAAATCGTAAAGCGGTTTACAGAATACTTGGTATGTAGAACATACCAAGTTTCAACTGTGTAGTCCTAATAGTTTCTGCATAAAGTTGCTGTGCCATACGGACGGACGGACAGACAGACAGACTTGACGGAACTATAAGGATTCCTTGTTTCTCTACGGAACCCCAAAAAGCCTCTTTGATAGCATCTCGCTATTTACCAGAAGGGATAGCACAGGCACAGCTGAGCCCAGATTTTGCCAATAATTCAACAAGCCATTTTGCGTGAGAGACTAGCCGATCGCCGCATCTGTGGACAGACAAATAACAGAAAACATAACTCTTGAAGTTCCAGCTCACTATCACCCTGCGATATGCAAGAAACCTAGTAGCAGACAATTTAAATTAGATTACCAAGTCTCCATAGCGTCGCCTGCATTCCTCGAGAAACAGTTTCAAATAGTTAGGAAATCGGAATTGCTGAATTCCTGACCGGAAGTGCGCCATCTTGACTTTCTGGATCCGGCGACAACTTCCGGAAATAACGAGCTTCGTACGTGACAAGGTGCTGTTGACTATCTTGTGCTGCTACGGCTTGACGTACGATTTTAGGTCTCATGATGATAATAATAAGGTGTAGGTTGTGTCTAGAGATAGTTGTCAGCAGTTAGTTGAGTGCAGTGGAACAGAAAAGTGGGGAATTTTCAGCAGTTTGAAGATGTTGTGTGCGACTATTACTTATTCAGAAACAGATTCTTGTAACATCAAGGCGTTTTCTTGTTAGAGCTGGCAGAAGTTTGTGAAGATGCTTAATTTTTTCTTATTCAAGGTGTCTATTTTATGCGTATTTTGACCATAGCATTACACATGAAACTTCTTCGATGGTTTTGACAAACGGCTAATGGTAGACTGCGAGTTTCGTTCATGTGACTGTAGACTGCTTGGCGGTTGTGAAGAAAACATTATTGAGGCTCATTAAAAAAAAAGTGGCAAAGTGCGAGTCGGCCTCGCCCATGATGTTTGTGTTGTAACTTTGTTTCTCATAGTGTTTGTATGAATGACAAAGTTAACTTTGCGTTTTTTTATAAATGTGTTATATCTTAAAAACTGCTTGTTTTATTTAGTTTGAACCAATTTTTGTTGAAAGTGTGTATTGAGATACACAGGACGAAACTATAAGGGTTCCTTGTTTCTCTACCGAACCCTAAAAACTATACCTCTTGGTAGAGTCGTTTGAGGGGACAGAGGCACAACCTACCCGCTGACAGGAGGCTATTCCATCGGCACAGGCCACGAACGAAGTGTTTGGTCTAAGGGTTGTTTTCTAGACTTTCTTGAGTCTTGATATTTGTAGCTTTCTTCTCCTCGACGTTGAACTCTGTACTGCTGCGGATCGAGGCTCAGCCTCCCAAGAAGAGGTCACGGGTACGAATTCCGGCTGGGGAGAAATAAATAAAACCGGTCAAGTGCGAGTAGGACATCGGAGCCGCACATGAAGGGTTCCATACCATTGTACACGGAAAAACGTAAAACGACAGTCTTTTATAGGAGTACATATACCTATTTATTTTTTAATAATAACATTAAATACTAGGTACTAGCACTACATTCAAGGCCGTACATCCAAACATTGAAAAATTGTTTTGTGTATGTAGTATGTAAGTATTAAACTATCTACTCAGGTTAACGAAACTCTTTGCTCATGGAATCCGGAAGTGGTTAGAAATTGAGTAACTAATTTACAGAAATAAACTCAAATATGATAAAAACTTAATACTATTTATGATAATTCGAATGGACAATTATTAATGACAAATAACTAAGCACAAAACTCAATACCTGCAATTAAAAAACTTTTCCGATAAGATCGGGAGAGTCAATTTTTCACCGATAAACAAATAAAACAAAATGGCCATACCAATAACTTCTTCTATGGGTACTTCTTTTAATTCTTGAAAATCGCTATCTTTCATTATTTATTGCTGTTGCGGCAACAGAAATGCACATTCTGTGAAAATTTCAGCTCTCTACCTATTTCGATTGATCCGATAGAGCCCGGTGTCGGACGGACGGACAGACGGGCAGCGGAGGCTTAGTAAAAGCCTCCCGTTTGGCACCCTCTGGGTACAGAGCCCTAAGAAACCATCAGGTCTTGGATGTCGTCGCTGTTTCTGGTCAGCACGATACAATTAATCCAGTTTGGGGCTAGAAGCAATGCATGTACCTATATATAACAGTTTGTTTGTTGTTGGTTTTTTTATTTGTCTTACCTTCAACCAGTCTTTCAATATAGCTAATACGTTTTATGTCTAGTAGACTGAATACAATACCATCACAATCTCGGTGACAACAACCACTTCACCTCTTCCGAATCAAGTTTATACCAAATCAGTGTAAGCGGCGTGAATACGAGATTAACCCTGCGACCAAATTAGGTGCGATTGTAAAGCATAGCAATAAGGTTTTGTGTACAATAATATTTTGTATTTGACTGTACAAAATCTCACCCGTGACTCTTATAGCAATCCTACCATGTCATGGGTCACCACCTATGATGAACCAGTCCCCAGCGGTGGACCTAATCTAACGTAACTTGATATATGCTGATCAACCATAACATGGATCATCTTTGGAAGGACTGAACGTGTAAATCGTCTAACGCATTGCGGAGCAAGTACGCGTGTTGAGCAATAAGACCCTTAGTATGAAATAGATTTATCAACGTCCTATAGTCGGATATAGGCTATAGACTTTTTAATGTACTAACGACAGGAAGTGACGCATAGTGTCTGCTGCTTCAGAATTGACTGTATAGTGTGAGCGTATGAGGCAAACGTGGGGAACTGGCGTATGGGTGAGGTCTGTGCATCGAGCTCTTGTTACCCGCTGAGGCTGTTTGATGACGCACCTGTCTTCATTGGACGAGCTGTAAGACCAACAGTAATGCGCCATGCGGTCCGCATCTCACTTGAGGATTCGAGCAGCAGCCAGCCGCGCGGTAAAACAGGGGTTCAATTCCAATAGCAGAATGCCGGTGGCGACGGCAAACGTTAGGTTGCGCGCCCACCTGAGTAACGGGACACATGATCTGTAAACTAATCTATGGGTGTGCCGTGGCATGGTACGATATGACGTGCCACTTCTAGAGGCACCATGTTTCTGTCACGTCACTTAGATAGGCGCCTGGCCTTAGAGCCTTTGCACAGGGCGTATAAAAATCGTGCTGTTGCTTTTCTATGTATTGACATAAGTATTTATCTCTATTAAATATATCTTCGTCTAGTACCCATAACACAAGCCTTCTTGAGCTCAGCAGGGGCCTCGTTCGATTTGTGTATGATTGTCCTCTACTATGTCCTCTACATAATTATCTTCTCCTTGGTTAGAAGGGAGGACGGAAGGTGGACCAAGGCAGCCACAGAGCGGCGGCCGCGAGCAGGTCAGAGAACAGCGGGCAGACCACCGGCCCGATGGTCAGATGACATTTCTAAGGTGGCTGGAAAGCAGCGGACGAGACTGGCGGTCGAGCGTAGCGACTGGCGTGCTGTGGGAGAGGCCTATGCCCAGCAGTGGGATGACAAGGGCTGATTATGATGATGATGATGTCCTCTACACATGTCTACCTCTTGTCCACATATTTTTAGGCAAATAACTGCAGATGTTTAGTTTATTTCTAATTAATAATTCTAATCATTTTAATTGTTTACTCAAAGGGAAAGGGATCACGGAAACATCAGATAAATAATGCCTACCGCCGACCGTCATTGTCACCACGATCTCACTAAGTAGCCATTTTGTTATCGAAATCCAGGTCCAGGTTTAGTTCAAAGCTCAAAACCTTCACAGAGATTTGCTCTCAGACTGCGCAGTTCGTGATAACAAAGCTGTTTGTGAAATTGCAGTAATGCGAGTAAGTCTGACACCTTATCTATCTATCCAAACTTCAACACTCGCTGCTGAGTTAAGGGACGGGAAGGTTCGTCAGAACGCGAATTTGTGGGGTATTGCGTTATACTCGCTTAAACTTCTTGTCGAATATTTGAAAAGTGATTTTTCTCTTTTTAGGGTTCCGTACCCAAAGGGTAAAACGGGAATCTATTACTAAGACTCCGTTGTCCGCCCGTCCGTCTATCAGTCTGTCTGTCACCAGGCTGTATCTCATGAACCGTGATAGTTAGGCAATTGAAATTTTCACAGATGATGTATTTCTGTTGCCGTTGTAACAAGAAGTACCAAAAATCAGAAGAAAATAACTAATTTATCTGTAAACCACATACAAACTTATGAATGCACCTAGTTACGTACATCGAGTGTCAAAGTAGCCGCACCAATAACTTTGTAAACAACATTTTGCTAGGTAAAATCCAAACTATTCACTCCACATCATCCCAACCATTGTACGGTGGTACGGAACCCTTCGTGCACGCGTTATACTCGCACTTGACCGCTTTTTCAAGATTTTGCGTCATAATTGAGTATGTCAACTCAATTATGACGCAAAAGCGCGATTAAGTGGTTAACATCACTTGATTAGCTACATTATGTTTGTTTAAACATTTTTGTGTATCTAGAAGGCAAAATAAAAAAGATTACTTCCATTTTCTGGAAGCCAATGACGTATATCAGATGAAAAGTGGCCAAGTGCGAGTCGGACTCGCCCATGTAGGGTTCCGTTGTAGCAAGTAATTATGTGACTGGATGTTTGTGTTGTAATTTTTTTTTTTATAGTGTTTGTACCAATGACAAATTTGTCTTTGCGGTTTTAATAAATGTTTTATCTTATTTATCTTAAAAACTGCTTATTTTTATTTTGTTCAAATTAATTTTTGTAGAAATTTTGTATTGAGATACGCAGCATATATTTTTTGTAGGTTTCTTACTTTAAAAGTTAGAGGGGGGGACACACACATTCTTCCACTTTTGAAGGGTCTGTCTCTTTATCCATTCACTTTGAGGAAAAATGGTTTCAGAAACCTCAATGTCATTTTTAAATACCTATCTACAGACTCCCCACACATATAGGTGTGATGAAAAAAATATTTTTGGGTTTCAGTTCCGGCCCCCAGGAGCCCCCTTAATTATTTTAATTTTTTAATTTTGGTACAAAAATCGTAAAGCGGTTTACAGAATACTTGGTATGTAGAACATACCAAGTTTCAACTGTGTAGTCCTAATAATTTCTGCATAAAGTTGCTGTGCCATACGGACGGACGGACAGACAGACAGACTTGACGGAACTATAAGGATTCCTTGTTTCTCTACGGAACCCCAAAAAGCCTCTTTGATAGCATCTCGCTATTTCCCAGAAGGGATAGCACAGGCACAGCTGAGCCCAGATTTTGCCAATAATTCAACAAGCCATTTTGCGTGAGAGACTAGCCGATCGCCGCATCTGTGGACAGACAAATAACGGAAAACAGAGAGTAATAACTCTTGAAGTTCCAGCTCACTATCACCCTGCGATATGCAAGAAACCTAGTAGCAGACAATTTAAATTAGATTACCAAGTCTCCATAGCGTCGCCTGCATTCCTCGAGAAACAGTTTCAAATAGTTAGGAAATCGGAATTGCTGAATTCCTGACCGGTAGTGCGCCATCTTGACTTTCTGGATCTGGCGACAACTTCCGGAAATAACGAGCTTCGTACGTGACAAGGTGCTGTTGACTATCTTGTGCTGCTACGGCTTGACGTACGATTTTAGGTCTCATGATGATAATAATAAGGTATAGGTTGTGTCTAGAGATAGTTGTCAGCAGTTAGTTGAGTGCAGTGGAACAGAAAAGTGGGGAATTTTCAGCAGTTTGAAGATGTTGTGTGCGACTATTACTTATTCAGAAACAGATTCTTGTAACATCAAGACGTTTTCTTGTTAGAGCTGGCAGAAGTTTGTGAAGATGCTTAATTTTTTCTTATTCAAGGTGTCTATTTTATGCGTATTTTGACCATAGCATTACACATGAAACTTCTTCAATGATTTTGACAAACGGCTAATGGACAGTCGGACTCGCCCATGATGTTTGTGTTGTAACTTTGTTTCTCATAGTGTTTGTATGAATGACAAAATTAACTTTGCGGTTTTTTATAAATGTGTTATATCTTAAAAACTGCTTATTTTATTTAGTTTAAAGCAATTTTTGTTCAAGGTGTGTATTGAGATACATAGGACGAAACTATAAGGGTTCCTTGTTTCTCTACGGAACCCTAAAAACTATACCTCTTGGTAGAGTCGTTTGAGGCTGACAGGAGGCTATTCCATCGGCACAGGCCACGAACGAGGTGTTTGGTCTAAGGGTTGTTATCTAGACTTTCTTGAGTCTTGATATTTGTAGCTTTCTTCTCCTCGACGTTGAACTCTGTACTGCTGCGGATCGAGGCTCAGCCTCCCAAGAAGAGGTCACGGGTACGAATTCCGGCTGGGGAGAAATAAATAAAACCGGTCAAGTGCGAGTAGGACATCGGAGCCGCACATGAAGGGTTCCATACCATTGTACACGGAAAAACGTAAAACGACAGTCTTTTATAGGAGTACATATACCTATTTATTTTTTAATAATAACATTAAATACTAGGTAGGACTACATTCAAGGCCTTACATCCAAACATTGAAAAATAGTTTTGAAATGCACATTCTGTGAAAATTTCAGCTCTCTACCTATTTCGGTTGATCCGATAGAGCCCGGTGTCGGTCGGACGGACAGACGGGCAGCGGAGGCTTAGTAAAAGCCTCCCGTTTGGCACCCTCTGGGTACGGAGCCCTAAGAAACCATCAGGTCTTGGATGTCGTCGCTGTTTCTGGTCAGCACGATTCAAGTAATCCAGTTTGGGGCCAGAAGCAATGCATGCACCTGTATTTATCTGTTGGTTTGTTGTTGGTTTTTTTATTTGTCTTACCTTCAACCAGTCTTTCAATATAGCTAATACGTTTTATGTCTAGTAGACTGAATACAATACCATCACAATCTCGGTGACAACAACCACTTCACCTCTTCCGAATCAAGTTTATACCAAATCAGTGTAAGCGGCGTGAATACAAGATTAACCCTGCGACCAAATTAGGTGCGATTGTAAAGCATAGCAATAAGGTTTTGTGTACAATAATATTTTGTATTTGACTGTACAAAATCTCACACGTGACTCTTATAGCAATCCTACCATGTCATGGGTCACCACCTATGATGAACCAGTCCCCAGCGGTGGACCTAATCTAACGTAACTTGATATATGCTGATCAACCATAACATGGATCATCTTTGGAAGGACTGAACGTGTAAATCGTCTAACGCATTGCGGAGCAAGTACGCGTGTTGAGCAATAAGACCCTTAGTATGAAATAGATTTATCAACGTCCTATAGTCGGATATAGGCTATAGACTTTTTAATGTACTAACGACAGGAAGTGACGCATAGTGTCTGCTGCTTCAGAATTGACTGTATAGTGTGAGCGTATGAGGCAAACGCGGGGAACTGGCGTATGGGTGAGGTCTGTGCATCGAGCTCTTGTTACCCGCTGAGGCTGTTTGATGACGCACCTGTCTTCATTGTACGAGCTGTAAGACCAACAGTAATGCGCCATGCGGTCCGCATCTCACTTGAGGATTCGAGCAGCAGCCAGCCGCGCGGTAAAACAGGGGTTCAATTCCAATAGCAGAATGCCGGCGGCGACGGCAAACGTTAGGTTGCGCGCCCACCTGAGTAACGGGACACATGATCTGTAAACTAATCTATGGGTGTGCCGTGGCATGATACGATATGACGTGCCACTTCTAGAGGCACCATGTTTCTATCACGTCACTTAGATAGGCGTATAAAAATCGTGCTGTTGCTTTTCTATGTTTTGACATAAGTATTTATCTCTATTAAATATATCTTCGTCTAGTACCCATAACACAAGCCTTCTTGAGCTCAGCAGGGGCCTCGTTCGATTTGTGTATGATTGTCCTCTACTATGTCCTCTACATAATTATCTTCTCCTTGGTCAGAAGGGAGGACGGAAAGTGGACCAAGGCAGCCACAGAGCGGCGGCCGCGAACAGGTCAGAGAACAGCGGGCAGACCACCGGCCCGATGGTCAGATGACATTTCTAAGGTGGCTGGAAAGCAGCGGACGAGACTGGCGGTCGAGCGTAGCGACTGGCGTGCTGTGGGAGAGGCCTATGCCCAGCAGTGGGATGACAAGGGCTGATTATGATGATGATGATGTCCTCTACACATGTCTACCTCTTGTCCACATATTTTTAGGCAAATAACTGCAGATGTTTAGTTTATTTCTAATTAATAATTCTAATCATTTCAATTGTTTACTCAAAGGGAAAGGGATCACGGAAACATCAGATAAATAATGCCTACCGCCGACCGTCATTGTCACCACGATCTCACTAAGTAGCCATTTTGTTATCGAAATCCAGGTCCAGGTTTAGTTCAAAGCTCAAAACCTTCACAGAGATTTGCTCTCAGACTGCGCAGTTCGTGATAACAAAGCTGTTTGTGAAATTGCAGTAATGCGAGTAAGTCTGACACCTTATCTATCTATCCAAACTTCAACACTCGCTGCTGAGTTAAGGGACGGGAAGGTTCGTCAGAACGCGAATTTGTGGGGTATTGCGTTATACTCGCTTAAACTTCTTGTCGAATATTTAAAAAGTGATTTTTCTCTTTTTAGGGTTCCGTACCCAAAGGGTAAAACGGGAATCTATTACTAAGACTCCGTTGTCCGCCCGTCCGTCCATCAGTCCGTCTGTCACCAGGCTGTATCTCATGAACCGTGATAGTTAGGCAATTGAAATTTTCACAGATGATGTATTTCTGTTGCCGTTGTAACAAAAAGTACCAAAAATCAGAAGAAAATAACTAACTTATCTGTAAACCACATACAAACTTATGAATGCACCTAGTTACGTACATCGAGTGTCAAAGTAGCCGCACCAATAACTTTGTAAACAACATTTTGCTAGGTAAAATCCAAACTATTCACTCCACATCATCCCAACCATTGTACGGTGGTACGAAACCCTTCGTGCGCGCGTTATACTCGCACTTGACCGCTTTTTCAAGATTTTGCGTCATAATTGAGTATGTCAACTCAATTATGACGCAAAAGCGCGATTAAGTGGTTAACATCACTTGATTAGCTACATTATGTTTGTTTAAACATTTTTGTGTATCTAGAAGGCAAAATAAAAAAGATTAGTTAGAGATATTTTACATTGTTAGAGGTATGTAAGTACTTTTAGGTACTTTCTTGTTAAAAGCCAACAAAGAAATAGAGAAAGTATTCAATATGGAGAATAATAAGAGCGGCATTTTGAATATGATAATGAATTTATTTATACACCTAACGCAATATTAGTTCAAGAGTCACTCCTTCGCAGCATCACAGTCAATCGTACCAAGTAAATCCAATAATTTAATTCAATTTTCGCATCCGTATGGTTCATTTCCAACGGATTTTCACAGATCTGTTCGAAAATGATTCCCGGGGAATAGAAAATTCCCAATCTAAATCAAAATCTTTAATAAGACGAGCGCCTCGGAAGTTTCCTTTTTATGGCGATTTTGATTGAAATTTTCTTATTGCTATTGATTCCTTTGCGTTTACGATCGTCTTTAAATTTACTTGAGTTCGACACAGTAGGTAATCCCTTTGTGTATTAGTGGAGTGATTTTTCTTTGTCTAGTTAAAGGTAGAATGTATGTGCAAAATATGTATTTCAACGATTTAACAATTAACATTTGCATACAGGTACATACATTGCTTCTGGCCCCACACTAGGATATCCTGTGTCGTGGGAACCAGAAGCAGCGACGTCACATACATATAAACATCCAAGACCTGAGGTTTTTTTTTTCTTTATCCCTAGTCGGGGATCGAACCCGGGACCACTCGCATGGTCGACAATTCTGCTGTATCTCGGAAATACCACATGCAGTTAAGAATCAAGCCCAAAAATCTCAATGAGCATTAATACCTTCACAGGTCGGAACTACTAGGTATTATATATAATACCCAATGTGCAGCTAGTAATGTATGTAAAGGCGTAAAACACTGCGGTAGCTTAGGTAAAGGGCGAAGGGGGTGAGCGAAGCGAAGGCCCCCTTTATCCTTCGTGTTAGGTTGAAACTAAGTACTTTTTGTTGTTCTTACATATTCATCCTAACACAAAAAAAACTTAAAACTAAGTATTTTTTATTGTTCTTACATGTTAAACCTAACACGAAAGATAAAGGGGGCTTCGTTTCGCTCACCCCCTTTACCCTTCAGCTAAGCTACCGCAGTGTGTTGCCCTGATATTCTACCAAAATCTATTTATTTTACACATTACCGGTGGGCAAGTAGGTATTCTATATAATCCCTGGGCATTGTATATATTACCTAGTTAGAGAATGTAATGGACATTAATATTAATAATATTTCATACATGGCCAGAACGCCCCAGGTATTATATATATTGCCTAGGTATTATTTAGAATACCTGCATTATACAGATGGCCGGCAACATTTATGTACATTAATTAATAATAACGTACAAAAACAATTTTACTAGGAAGCTATAGATAATAATCGGGTCTGTTTATTTTCGCCATTATAGATTAATAGAATTTCTCTTTTATGAGAAAGGTTTAATGTTAAAAGTTGATCAAAATTATGGGTATTCTATCACCCGTTAATGGCTAAATCGTGACTTAAATTATCTTAATGTACGGTATCCTAAATTTTAAGATTCCCTTTTTATTTTTAATCGTCTACATACTAAATCGCCGCAAGTCGTCGTTGTCCTGGTCAATCCATTGAGTCCCAATTAAAATTAGGAGAAGACTTCTCTGAAATTAAATTGGACACTATTTACACACATTGATCTAGCCCGAAACTAGGATAAATATTATACTTAGATAGATAAACAACCATGACTAGGGCACAAATATCCGTCCTCATCAAACAAATATTTGTCCCCACCGGGACTCGAAGCCGGGAGCCTTGGCTTCGTAGGCGGGGTCACTGCCGACTCGGCCATTCGGGTCGTCACTATCGTCGTGACTATTTCACCCAATTCCCAGTACTGATTGTTCCAGTCACAGTGTTCTGATTACTGGTGGCTCAGCCGATTTCCCTCCCCAAATCTCCTTTTTCTTTAAGTGAATTTTAGTATATCGCTGAATCTTGGGTAGTTAGTGTGTGCTATACTAAAGGCATAAACCATAACTAACAGACAAAAAAGTGTCAAATTTCACTCCACCAGCTTTTATCCGCTTGGCTATATTTAGTTTTTTTTTATTAGTTCAGTAAGTTCAGTTGCGTCACCGCTGGAATTGGCTAGAATACAATAAAAAACAAATGACGCAATACTTAATACAAAAGACCTGACGACGAAAAAGTATCAGACACATAATACAAAGGAACTGAGGACGAATGGACTTTTAATAGGAACCATATCGACCCCGAAACTCCCAAGACGGAGATTTCCAGAAAAAAAACCTAATAAATTCACTCTGTGCACACGGGGCGGGCTCGTAGATAAATATAGGCAGCGAATGCTTCGCTACGTGGGTCGAATACGGCGGTCGGGAAATCTAAAGATGTTCGAAAGCCGATGTTTTCATTATCTATTGGGGACTAAACAAGACTGTCTTCAGCGATGGAAAACTGCTCGTTTTTTTTTTTTTCCGAATTTCAATGGCAGTGGTTATGTTATGTACCTAGTGCGCTGAGTCAGCAACTTTTCATGTGTAATAATACAATACGTACTGTTTTTTTCGTATGTTTGTACCTATATAGACCCATGTGTTCCGAAATAAATGTTTTAGAATTGAATTTATTTGAATAAATGTGTAAACTTATCACATAAAAAGTTGTGAATTAAGTAACTTTTCTTTGTGTTTTACGTGAATATTGGAGAAATACGCTGGGATTATTTAAGGTACATAGATAGGTGGCCGGTTGGGATAGTTGTTTAGATGTAAGAAACACAACACATTGAACATTTTAAGGCTCTTATGATCACGTATCAACACCGAACCTCTATCATATGTCGTTCTGGGATTATGCCTGTCCGTCAAACAATAGATTGCGAAGATCCACTGAATTGACAAGGGGTATTCCGTGACGATCTGCTCGGTTGGACGAGCTCAATTACTTTCTAGTTGTGTCGCCACCATACATTCGCGCGAGCCGAACAGAGGATAGTGTGTTTTGTGTTTTAAAGACTACCAACTATAATATACATTTGTCATATGGCATGGCTAAGGCCCAATTGTGTCCATATAACATAAGCGTAGTGGAGTATGGCTTAATCTTTCTCGTATCCGGGTAAAGGCCTGTGCACCTCGGTGGGGACATTAATGGCTTGCAATCATAATAACAAAAGCGTATTTCAGGGAGTCCTGCCTTAGGCCATGGACATGCACTCAGTGAAAGTTGGATGTAATGCGAGATATGGTCGGTTTAAAAGATTTTTTTAAGGCCTTTTTATTACTAATTTAATCGCATGTCAAAAATACTGATTTGCACAGCAAAAAAGGATCAAGCCCTGATATTTGCTGTGCAAATCAGTATTTCTGATGTGCAGTTTAATATTTCCCTTTTTTTAATTCCCCATTTTATACATTCTTAGGGCCAGTCATTTCATATATAGCATTCTTTTGTAGATTTTTTTGAAATTTCTGGGCACTTACAACAATGCTTCTAGCCCTACTATATCACATGCACTCTATTATGTATGGCGGGAACCAAAAACAGCGATGCACAAGCATACAATTATACAAGACCTTGGGATTTATTTTTTCCTTACCAGTCGGGATTGGAAACCGGGATCACTTGCATCTGAGGGAGAATCTCGATCACTATTCTACAAAGGTATGGCTTTGAGTACCAACATCAGTGAGCGAAATTGAACATAGGTAATACAAAAAGTAGACTTGCGAGAGTTAGGATAGAAGGAGTCATCGCTGGTTCGATAGCATGATTTTATATCGCTGACAGGTATTGCGTCTCAGAATTTGATTGCAATTTTTAATAAAACAATTTCGTATAATTAGCGATTTAGTTGATTCAAATCCATGAAAAAACTAGAATCAAATTATTAAATTTGTTTTTTTTATTAAATTTAATTTAAATGCAAGCGGAACCCGGAATTAGATTTTATTGGTTCCGTCTGCATTTTAATTTAATTTAATTTAACACTTTACTGTGCATTATGTTAAAATAAACACACAACCCGCCATTTTATTTTTTAAGAATTTTGCGTCAGGTTCGCGCCAGCGGCAGCGACTCTAATGTTGTATCATTTATCCAAATTGGTTGCGCCGTGGAGTAGTTATGAGGACAAACATACGGGTTTAACATATAACCGTCCTTTTGGGCTTCGGTACAGACGGGTGAAATCAGTCGCAATCCCAACCAAAATGTGCTCTGAAGGCGTCTATCGCGTCTGCCATCTTTCAACATGTCAATTTGATTGCGATCAGGATTGATTGCAGAGAGAGAATCAAGCTAATAGCCCATTATTTAGTAGCTACAATCCACAGAAAAATCGACGCAGTTTATATTAAATGAATGTTTAATGTATAGCAAATCTGTCACTTTTACACCAAAGTTCGATGGATTTTAGTTACTGAATAAGTTGGCCTTAGTAAATACTTTAATGGAAATGTATCACACGATAATGAGGTACTTTCCTAGACGGTTTTCTTCAAAATCCAACAGATGACTCTCAAGACGGCCTGTTTTTTGGTCATAGTTTCCATGATCTCAGATAGTATAGGTCAATGAGAAAGAAGTATAGGTACGTAACCTACTGAAAAAAGGTTCGGTAAAAAAGGTTGTGTACTGGCTGAACGTAACCGTTGAAACGTACAAACTTACTGAAAGAAGGTTTGGGATGAAGGTTATGTACCTACTGTCTGAAAGTAGTCTATGATTGAAAGTTGTCATCTGTTGTTTGCTAAAAAAAAACGTAGACACAGACTATATAGTACCTTATTATATGTCTGTGCTATACAGGGATACTACGTTAGGAGTCAACCTACCGAACGAAGCTGAACAAACTGAACTTGACAGATTTCAATAACAGATTACGTTCAGCCAGTACACAACCATCTGAGATCATGGAATTTCTTTGCATAACATATAATTTACTCTTTGACCAAAAAACAAGCCGTCTACAGCACCATAAGTTGAATTTTGGAAAAACCCTGATCTGAAGGAAATCATTGGAATTGGCTCCATTCTGTTCCTTTATTTCCTTTATTTTCTTATTTCCTAATTTAACTAAAATTAAGTGTCTCAAACATCGAATATTAGAATCTAAATATCGCCACTTGGTTCGCGTTGGTAGAAACGTTATCTAAGCAGGTTTGGCTGGTAAGTGGTATTCTAGTCGGCTCCGAAAAAACAAAACATGACTTAGATTATACGATTTAAATATAGTTGTATCCACAAACAAGTAAGTCTACATTAAAACCGCCACAAATAATTAACCTTTTCTGCTATTATATTATTTAGTGAGACCTTCCATGGTCCTTGCCATGGTTTTTTTCATCCCTGGAAGTTCTTTATGACAACAATTATATGACTACCTAACTCAACACAGGATAGCTCTATTTGTTTTTCTACAGTAAGGGCAAAAATATCGTTCCGTTGTTTTACTTTAATAGTTTTTATGTATAGTCCTTGACACTGTACGATGGTAGGTGTATGGTGTCTTCACGTATGTTGATGTGAACGAGCACGAAAACCAAACCTAGATGACAGCGGAATTTAAAATTCCATGTTCTATTTTGTAGCGACCGCAAACTCGAGAGAAAACTGCATTAAGTAATAGAATAAAAATAAACATCGGCGTCGACTAACTTTCTGAAGTGAATTACTTTCTTTAGCCGTTATCCGAAAATCGAAAAGTGTAAAGTACCGACATATAAGATATAATCGATAACAATAATATTATCGTTTAAATCTGCATCGCATTAAAATAATCAGTTTATCATGATTTTTTAATTCATTGACTTTTTTGTATATGGATTTTAAAATCTGAAACGCGGTCGGCCATGATTGAGCATAGTGCGACGTCACATTACTAGCAATAAATAAAATTACATGTGCTCGTATAAGTAAAGGGTCATCCATCTGATGTCACATCAACGAAGACCCGAATGGCCGAGTCGGCAGTGACCCTGCCTACGAAGCCAAGGGTCCCGGGTTCGAGTCCCGGTGGGGGAAAATATTTGTTTGACAAGAACGGATGTTTGTACCCTAATCATGGTTGTTTATCTATTTAAGTTTGATATTTATCTATATAAGTATGTGTATCGTAGTCTAGTACCCAAGATACAGGGAATTCTAGTTTGGGGCTCGATCAATGTGTGTAAATAGTGTAGTAACTCATAATCATCATCATGGTCGTAGATCGATTCATTTAAGTAGGATTACGTAGGTAGAGTAAATAGGATTTGTGTAGTGTGACGTCTCAGCCACATAACATGGACAGACTAGATAAAGTCAGTTTTAGATGATCCCCAGTACGAAATCACCACCAACCCTCCAACCAGATCCAGTCGCTGTGGCCGAAGCCAGTCAGGACCATCATCATCATTATCAACACATGATCAATATGAAAGCACGTCAAGTAAGCTCTCAATAGCCCAAAATAGTCGGTGTGGCATCATAATCATCAGGTGCCACGACCTGTACATAATAAAGTACTTAGAGCATATTATTTTTCTTATTTAATAGGCTGTTTTTTTTTTGTATTGGATGATGACTTACTGTAAAGCTATAACATTGGTTTCATGCGTAAGTATTTTTATTATAAACTTTTTTATTCATTCATTCGTTCATCAATCACCTTTTTTGCAATTGCACATTGTGCGAAACCATTTACATCAACATAGAATATTACACCTATATGTAACCCTTCGCGTGCGAGCAATTTTTTAATCTGTGATTCTGGGTTATTTTTTTTATACAGGCACATACCTGTAATTTATTTCTGAGATGTGATTCTGATAGTCTGATAAGAGTCTAGATTAATTTGAAGTTTCAGTTGTGAGTTGTGGGTTGCAGAGTTCATCAGTCGCCATGACCCGTCCAGGATAAAAGATCATTGTAACATTTCAAAAACTGCAGGTAAGCAGCAAGTCAAGCTTTACAACTGACTTTAACGTTGTAATACGAAATGCGCAAGATTCTTCTTTATAATTCAAAGTTGTATCAACAGTTTAACACCTACATATATGCAACTACAATTCGTACTTGGCTAGTGTTATTACAAGCGCATATTTTTTTATTTAATTCTGCCAATATTGTTAGTTTATTTTCCTGAAACTCGTACAGCATTTGAGAGAAGTTGAAATACCCTTTCTGGTCCGACGACGGTGGATTAAAAAATATAAAACTCCAATTCTTAATGTAAATAAGACATCCGGTTATTGAGCAATCGAAATATAAGGAGCTGATATTTCGATTGCAAAATAAGGTTTTATAATGTTTAATAAAATAAATGTAAAATAAGGAAAATAATGGTAATAAGAATTTTTATTTATACAAGTTCACAATTATGAACATAAATAACACATTTATAATGCTTCAAATATAACATGCTTAAATATAAAACTCCAAACTATAAAACTGCATGAGTGATCGACGGCAATGTGTTAGGATTGACGAGGCAACGAATTGTGTAGAAAATTTATCATCTGGTGTATCCCAAGGATCAGTCCTTGGACCGACTTTGATTCTCGTCTATAGATCGACTTTGTACCTGTGCTTGCAAAAACTTGCAAAATGTAAAATTTTAACCTGAGCTTATATTACTGTATTGCTCTTTAGTGGGAAAACATGGAAAGATGTAAAAAAGTAACTGAAGCGTGTTTCAAATCTGTAATTGAGTGGTTGAATGTAATATTTTAACGCTGAATATATCTAAAACCAAATACGTTATGTTCAGCATAAGGAATAATGGTGAACCTGACTCGGGCTTTGAATTGAAGTCCCATACGTGTCAGTACCCTCGTGTTCATGCCCGTTCCTTACGTCCACCTAAATAATTAAATATCTGGGAGTTATTACTGACTAAAATTTCAGCTGGAAGAGACAGTTTCAGGTCTTAGCCGGCAAAGTGAGAAAGCTAATTTGTATTTTAAAAAACTTTGATATAATTTGATAATGACGCACTTCTGATAAAATCAATATAAGACTGTCTTTGCCAGTCAATAATTTCTTACGCAATTAGGACCTGGGGTGGGACTGACAAAGCCAATATAATAAAATTGGAGAGAGCTCAAAGAGTTGTTATTAAAGTCATAAACTTTTAAGATTGCTCTTTCCTTACCGTCCTATACGCCAGCATTCCCTACCTGGTCAAAACACCACTGAGAAAAGTAGGAAAGATCTTATATATGAGATACGCTGTTGATGCACTATGTTTGCTCATTCCTTTGGCTTCTTCTGTAGACGTTATTTTGTTATAAAGTTAACTTTATAACAAAATAAGCAATATTCTGACAACAATCTACGAGGCAAATACTTGCTCCTGCTCAAAAATCCTGGAGTAGCATCTTCTAACATTAGACTACGATCTCAAGGAGAAGCTTTTGGTAATGAAATAATTATATCTTATATATATATTTTTCATGTAATATCTCGTCTATGTAAATAACATGCCCATTATACTGTTATAATATGTATTACACATACTACCTTACTACCTTTATAAAATACATATTGTTTAAATATTATTATTTCATGTTCTTATATTTTATACTGTTATATCATAAACTAAGTAAATTCTTCCATATATGTTTCATTAAAGTTCTTATCCCATTCGGTGGTATCACATTTGCGTCAATTACCTAGTGCAGCGTGAACTTGAAGACGTCGTTTTAAGACTCCTTTGTAATGCTTATTTTTATTTCAATTTCATTGGGACACAGGCTGGTTGATATTTTATAAGTTTATGCGAAATTGAAAATTCGAATTATTCTAGATTCTTATTGGTAGTTGTCAGTTTTGGCAAGACTGAAAAATTCATTTTAGATTGAGCTGTTCGAGTCAAAGGCATTCTGAAACACATTTTTTTCATTTAGCCAGTTTTATTCACGTTAAGAGTTATCGTGTGATCTCTGTGTAAAGGGCAGTTTTTTTGGAATTTTGGGCCACAGGAATAATGGTCTGTCCTTGTCGTCAAGAATTGACGCCGGCCTAAAAGATTGCTGGCGTTTTCTTATTCCGATATTTCATCCGAAGTCAAAGGCCAGCCGTTGGAAGCGATCTGGCTTTTGGTGGACAGCTGCAGTGTTCTTTTGCAACGTAGACAAGTTAAGTTTGTTATTTTTTTCTGGTTTAATTTTCGGTCCTGGACACCTTGTCCGATAAACGGTAATCATTTAATATTTTGTTATAAACTTTTGATATTATTATTAAAATAAATTATACGTGTTTTGCCAAGTGATTTTTTTTACTTATTTATCACTACAAATTTGGCGCTCGAAACAGTATGGTAAGTACCCTGGTTTTTTTTCCTTGTTGTTTAATGTGTGAAGTTATGAAATTTACTACTTAAAACCTTTTTTTTTAATTTTTTTGTTCGTGTGGGAATGGTGACCTATCGGTCGCTTTATTGTTTACATTTCCTTGGGTTTCAGCTTTTTGATGAGTCTGATGGTCTGTTGCTCGCATGCTGTCTACGCCGCAGTTCGACATTTACCCTTGCATCTACCGCGAGTGGTGAAATGTGACAACTCTATGTGATTTATATTATTTAATGTACCTAAGTCAAAAGTGCTGCGTTTCAATTCATCACTCAACATATCCCGAGTTTTTATTATTGTAGACCCTATTTACCCGTTGTTAGAACCCGTAGTATTAGGGAACGGTAAGGTAAGTCAATTGTAGTTTAATATGTACCCTATCTTGTAATTTCGGTTTATTTGTCTACCCTGGTTCAATTCCGAGTTATCTTGACTTCATTGCGTTTTTTTTCCTCCCTTAGTCGCTATATCGCGTATTGAATATTAGTCATTATTTCATTTCATTTCGTCCTGTGCGGAAATTTTTATTCGACAGCTGATGGGTTATATTGTTTACATTGCATTTTTTTCAGTTGACATTGGCTCGATTGTTTGATCGATATTATTTGGTTGTGGTTGCTAAGCAACGGATTGACAGTATATAATTGGTTTCTGTATTTCGCCATCATAGCGTTGCGGTTTAGTGGTCCGGACTTTCGTGTTCGAACTCGATGGTTCGAATCCCCGCGCGAAAATTTTTGTTTATTCTTTTTCAGCGTTTATTTCTAAGATGAGCTTAGTGGAACATTATTTGAGTGAAATAAATGTTTTTTTTCAGAATATTCTGGAAATAAATAATTTATTTTGGAAATTTGCTTCGATTGAAATTTCCTAACATACGCGTAATAGTTTTGATAGCGTAGATCGGTTGCCGATAGACGAAATCTAGACTTTATTTTATCCAAACATTTACTGAACCGATTCCGATGAAATAATTCGCTCGGTTGATTTTTTTTCTCGTGACGGTTGACGTTGATTATTAACCATTGTCTTACGTTGTTGAACGTGGTTGACTTCGTCATTCTTGGCTGTTTTCGTTAATTCTTTCGATCATTGTTGATCTTTTTTCATTCTCACCCACTTTTAATTTTTAGTGGGTTATTTGCTTGTACCTTCGCTTTGTTCTGGTATACTTTTATGTATCTTCGCTATCTTTCTGCTGTTTGTGTTGTCGTTTGGAGATTTTGCCGACATGTCGGAACCCATAGACGAAGATTCCATCCACGTTACGCCGCGCGTACCTGGGCCGAGTATACGTCAGCGCGGTGAGGGGCAGATCGTGGACCAGAAAGTGGACCTCGGTCGGTCTGAGCGTGCTGCAAATTTGCTTACCCTGCGTGAAGTGATAAAGTGGCGGACGCTATGGTCTTGGCTTTCATCGCAACGCGAGGAAGTTTAATTCAAATCGTAAGTCGGTAAGACTTGCGGTAGGACAGATTGTATGGTGTAGAAATTTTCAGCGAGGCACTACGGACAGGGCAAGAGGAGGAAAGTTCGCTCCTCGTTTCATTCAGTGTCAAGTATCGAGAAGGGTTTCTCCGCAAGTTATGTATTGGAGGACTCTGATACGCAAGTACTCGGCACGTATCATATTAAAGACATCCTCAAGTAGAAAGTTTTGTCGCCTTAGGTTTTTTTAATTTGATTCTATGCATGATCTTCTAAATTCAGAAAGACAAGCTGCACGTCATATTTTTTTTTTCGCTTCTCTGTTTAGGCCTTAATTTCCTCCCATCTTTCCGCTTTTAATCGTTGCTTCGGTATGCCTGTCAGCATATTATAGGTGTCCGTTTACTCTATTTTGGATCTAGGTTAAACCTTCTGTTCTTCATTATAGGCCTATGAGTCAGGGCGTCGATTGAGAAAGTCATCGACGGTCGGATTTTGCTTGTAATGTCGTAACTTGGTGTTACTGGCGATTCATTATAGGTGTCCGTTGGCTCTATTTTGGGTCCAGAATAAACCTTCTGTTCTTCATTATAGGCCTATGAGTCAGGGCGTCGATCGAGAAAGGTCATCGACGGTCGGATTCTGCTTGTAATATCGTAACCGGGTGTTGATGACGATTCTTTCGTTATTGTTGGTGTCTTACGACTAACCAATAGTTCAAATCAAAGGTTTCTGTTCTTCATTATAGGCTTATGAGTCAAGACTTCGATCGAGAAAGGTCATCGACGGGCGGGTTCTGCTTGTAATGTCGTAACCTGGTGTTGCTGGCATTTCTTTTTGTTATTGTTAGTGTCTTACGACCAGCCAACTGTTCAAAACAAAGGTATTAGGTTAGTGTGGTAATCATATCCGGCAAAGGATACAATTTGTAATTTTAAAGTAGATTAATGTGTTTACGTTAGGACTTATGTATAATATATTTACCGGACGTGACTTTGTTTCAGCTTTAAGCTGAATTGGGATCTTTTGTAACTGCGTTCTGCAATATAGTTCGAGATCATTCATTCACTTATGCACTCGACAGTTGAAATACTGTATCACCCCGTCGGGTAAAGGATACTTATGCGTTCTTTGCGTTCCGCATAAGCCTACGGGCTATGGTCTACGACTTTTTCTCGGATTGGACTCATGGTTGTAAACTTCGGTTCTCAATCATGGCTGTAAATGTTTTTTTTTCCTCTTAGTCTAGGTTGAGGTGTTTGTTTGGTCTTTTTGGTGTGGTGTCTTTGTTGGTCTCTATGGTCAAGAGAGTATCAGGTTTCGAGAAGTTACTGTTTGGTTTATGGAACTCTTATCGGGATGGCCAGTTTTGCGTTAGAGGTTTGACAGTTGTTTTTTTTTTCTTTGGTTTATTTGGGGAATATCTGCAGCGTGAACTTGCAGACGTCGTTTTAAGACTCCTTTGTAATGCTAATTCTTATTTCAATTTTATGCCTGTATCATAGCCTGTATCATAGGCTGGTTGATATTTTATAAATTTATGCGAAATTAAAAATTCGAATTATTCTAGATTCTTATTGGTAGTTGTCAGTTTTGGCAAGACTGAAAAATTCATTTTAGATTGAGCTGTTCGAGTCAAAGGCATTCTGAAGCACATTTTTTTCATTTAGCCAATTTTGTTCACGTTAAGAGTTATCGTGTGATCTCTGTGTAAAGGGCAGTTTTTTTGGAATTTTGGGCCACAGGAATAATTGTCTGTCCTGGTCGTCAAGTAAAAGATTGCTGGCGTTTTCTAATTCCGATATTTCATCTGAAGTCAAAGGCCAGACGTTGGAAGCGATCTGGCTTTTGGTGGAGAGCTGCAGTGTTCTTTTGCGACGTAGACAAGTTCAGTTTGTTATTTTTTTCTGGTTGAATTTTCGGTCCTGGACACCTTGTCCGATAAACGGTAATCGTTTAATATTTTGTTATAAACTTTTGATATTATTATTAAAATAAATTATATGTGTTTTGCCAAGTGAATTTTTTTACTTATTTATCACTACACTAGCTAGAGTATTTACTATAGCTAGGTAATTGGCCCAGACCTAAATGTTTAATTTCATTTTTTTACTTCTCATTCCTTCTTTTAGGTAGGTGTCATCTCGTGGCACCGACTGCTGAAACCCAACTGGATGATACGCGCCGCTCCATCCGTCTCAACGCCCCCCGTGAGAACTGCAGCAGGGATATCCCGTGCCACCGGGCGGCACAGGACACAACGGTCCATCACCCACGTGTCGACGTGGGAAACAGATGGGAAACAGCGGCCGCACATCGCGGCCGCCCCTTTCTAAGGGGGTTGCTTATAGTTTGATGTAGGGGATGACGATTGGGTTGGAGATTATTGAAATTAAACGCTTACTTGATTTACTTGACTACGTTTTAATTTACTGGATATATACATTTATGACAACTGAAACTTACGCACTATGCGTTGAGTTTTTACTTTAAATTATGAGAAAGATACCGCGACGATTATAAGCAAGAGAAACTGATGATTACACTTGAAATACATTGGTTGATCTGACCGACCGACCGTGTCGATTTTTCATTGGTTACATTGTGGATTTTGATATACGACCGCCCATGACGGTGTCCTGCGAAAGACACTTGATATACGACCGCCCATGACGGTGTCCTGCGAAAGACACTTGATATACGACCGCCCATGACGGTGTCCTGCGAAAGACACTTGATATACGACCGCCCATGACGGTGTCCTGCGAAAGACACTTGATTCAATGTAGGATTGAGTAAGACTTTTATACATGAAGCAACGTTTTCAGGGACAGTTAGCATAAGTATGACAATTGATCAGTCGTTGCATAGTTTCGACCCTCATAAAAGAAACATCATGTTGATTTGGATCAACAAAGTACAAATTTTGTTTTTGTAAGTAAAACGACATGTTTTTATGAGTTTTTGTATGAAAATAAAATATTTCTATTTCTATGCTCATGGAAGACAGCAAGATAGTTTTTAAAGATCTGAGCCTCTTAGACTTTTCTATCCATATCCTATGATAAGAGGACAATATAATGTAATATATGATGTGATTGTAATAAATATATATATACTTAAAACATTCTACAAACACACACACACACACTCGGTAGGATAATACAGTTGTTTTTTTTTCAAAATCTGCAATGATTGATTCCCGGCTAAAAATTGTTTTAATTAAATCGATTAATTCAGATTTATATTTCATGAAAATTGGTGTTCCTTGGTTCCTTTTCAACAAAAATTTCAATCTCTTATAGTTTCTGATAATGCCATACTGACCCTCGAAATAGCCCATCCTGTATATGTATATGTTGCAATATTCTTGTTTAATTTTGTCGTTTTATGCCTTTCGGTTTGTATTCAACTACATATACCTACATAAATTATATTTATTTTCCCACCCGCAAATATCTCGAGCTTGACAGATGCTGACTGATGTGTGGCACACCACATTGCATCACACACAGCCATCTTGTGAAAAACAAATGGTTGTGCTGTGTGCCTGAATAAGTCCAGAGAAATCCGAGTGATGTGTAGCCCTAATAACAAGTGATCAACTGTAAGAAAAACCTTCTTCGACCATCGACCTACAGACAATTGATAAATTAATCCCCCACAACAAAACTGATATAAATACCTCGAATTGGAGTTGGACCAACCAGAGCGCGATTATGACAGGAGGTGTCATTCAAAGCGACTGTATTTTAATTTGAAAGGGCTCGGATATGTCTAAATATACAGTGTCACCAACCAGAGCGTGATGGTACAGTTTCATTGACAAATTCAAGAATGTTTTGTAAAACTTGAATTAACAGCTCTAGAGCGATCTACAATAAACTCTTTCAAAAGGTCCACCGAAGATTTCATCTTCGTTTGTTGTTTAGTTTTCTTTTACTTAGACTCGTGCTCGGAACTTTTTCGATTGGGTTTATTATGAAAGTTAATATCGGTTCTTTTTGTATCGGGAAATTGGATTTGGGCGCTCTAAAAAGTGTACAAGAATATCAGCAAGATGCTGTTATCGATAGTTTCCCTGCGTAGGCTTATGCTGCTTACGTTATTAGTGTAGTTCTATCAACACAAAAGAGACTAGCGTCACATACGCGCATCATCTACGATTTTTAATATGTAGTAAGTACCCCTGAGATAAATCTGTATCCAAGTTTGCAACCTGACAAAATGAGACTTTGCAAAGAATTAATTGATAAAATTGTTTTATTTCGTGGAATAGTAGGTAGGGCAAGTCTTCCGATCATGACCAAAAATTAAATATCTCTAAAAAAATTAAACCAAAACACATGTAAATCACGAAATACAACGTATGCCTAACATTAATATTTACCCGCAATAGGCTCTCAAACGAAGGCGGATAGTAATAAATCCAGGAATCCAAAACTCGACAGAAATAGGCGATACGTATTCAACCGCCAAATTGTAGTAGGCCGCAACTGCATTAGAAAATATCACCATACTCGATATTTATGCAACGTTGCGCGACGTCGGGCTGTGTTGGATTGGTTGCGGCGGGAATTCCGGGCTTTCAAGTGGGAACGTGAGTGCTGTGGTCCAAGCTTTAAAGTCTGAGATATACCGCCCCGGCGCGGACGGACGGGACGTTTTTGCTGCGGGCCCACGTGCTACTATGGCGGCCATTCTGACATGTCACACCGCCTAGTAGTAATATGTCATTCTAACATCAATCACAACACCAGCCAAATTGAAAAGTAGACCAATCAGAACACGATTATTTTACAAAAGGTCTATTTTCTTGTGTTGTAACTGCTCGATTTCAAATTTGAATGGCATTGCGACTGATATCAGATATTCATAATAAGGCCATATTATAAATAAGAAATAGTAAGGTTACACCCAAGCAGCAACGCAGCATATAGAAGCTTTATATTAGATCATTTTTATACTAAAAGCTGTGTTGGAGCTTTCATTTAGGCTGTATAAAGGGAATGCTCTTATACAGCTCTAATACAGCCCTTATAACAGCAAAAAGGCCCCAAATCAAACCAACACTCAACTTTTAAAACGAGGCTGCTTTTATTTATTGTAAGAATAAATAAGAAACTTGATGTATAAAGTGTTTGCGAGTATTTGTTGTTCTAGTAACAAGTAAAATATTATATTGTGAAATGAATGTGTGAACCAATAAACATCATCCTGCGTTAACATTTTCGTGTAGATTGATATTTATCACTTAACAACATCATTTTTTGTCTCTACCACTGTGGTAGAAGAAGGGCGTAGAAACTCCCACAGTTTGTTTTTTAGATCTCTTTTAATAATTGGTTGTGCTTAACTAATAGAAATATATAAAAAATAATTATTATGATTAATAAGCAATAATAAATAATTACATAATTATTCACAACAAGGTCTGTGTTGAGCTAGATTAACCTCATACAGTCCCGTCATTCAAGTAATCTTGAACGTTGTAATATCCCTTTTTCATCAAAGTCGCTTTAACGTGCTTTTTAAATTGCTCAAATGGCAAGTTCAAATTCTCCAGGTGTATCTCATAGTAGTAGAGAATGCACTGACCCTTAAAAGAATTGCTAACCTTCGCGAGTCTAAACAGGGGTGCAACTAATCTGTGATTATTTCTTAGGTAAACATAACAGCTATTGCTAAGTTTGGAAAATGTTGTAAGGTTCTTCCGAACATACATTATATTTTCGAAAATAACTAAAATATACTAGTCTAGATATTGCCACATCCGTGTTTTGTCTGATATTCCTAACAACGTAAGCTGCAGAACTTAATTGACTAGCTAATTTATCTATGTGTGGTCCCCACTGCAATTCGCTATCAATAGTTATTCCAAGAAAGTTTTTATCATTTACTAATACAAACGTATTGCTGTCTAACACTAAAATGGTCTCAACTTGCCTGACATTTGAAAGTGATAATTTGATACACTTGGTTTTACCAGCGTTAAATAAAAAAATATTAACTATGAACCAATTCAAGGTTAAAGACAACTCTACTTACATCATCAAAATCTTCTTTTTGGCTTTCAATCTTGAAGACCAGTGATATCATTAGCAAACAACACTATGTCAGTCCATTTCCCCACCATGAAAGGCAGATCGTTAATATATTCCAGGAATTAGAAAGGGCCTAATATGGAACCTTGTAAAATGCTGATTTTTACACCCGATTCATCAGATTTGACACTGTTGACTTCTACCTTTTGAATCATATTGCTTAAATATGATCTTACTAGATCCAATGCTGTCTTTATGATTAAATTTTATCAATAGCGTATTATGATCAACACAATCAAATGCTTTCGACAGATCGCAAAAAACTCCGATAGCATCCTGTGCGGCCTCTCATGCGGAATAAATATGAGATTTAATACCTGCAGCCGTAGTCGATCCCCCCCTTAGTGAAACCATATTGTTTGGCGTGGAGTGGTTTTGTAAGGTTTGATTGGAGAACATTTGATTATATAATCTTTTCAAATATTTTACTTAGTGCTGGAAAAACAGATATTGGTCTGAAATTTAAAGGAACACCATTGTCCCCCGACTTGAACAGAAGTATCAGTTTACTGTGTTTCATGAGGTCTGGGAAAACTCAATCGTCAACACATTTATTGAATATATAAGCTAAGTATGGGCTATAACTAGAATTACCGAACCAATAACTTTGATTGATATACTCATACATTGGTCTTCAGAATTTTTTAAATTAAGAATCTAAACGTTTGACAATGTCCTGGGGATATACATGATGAAATTTTAAATATTAATTACTGACGCTAGTGTTGGTTTTCAATAAAGTCTCTGCTTCATATGGAGATAAATTCAGACGCTCTGTTGTCAGTAAGAGTACATTGGTGAAGAATGTTTCGAAAGCTCGAGCAACTTCAGCGTTGAATTTAACAACATCATCATCTATCTTTAGGCAGAATAATTGTCCCTGGGTATAAATTTGCCAGTTTCACGGTTTATTATTTTCCAAATTGTTTTCATTCTATTATTTGGTTTTTTGGATTTTTATATTAATGTGTAAAGTGTTTGCAGTTCAACAAGCTAACTTGAAAGTGGAGTATATTTTATATAGTCATGAAATTTTCTATCAAAGTTATAGGTTTTTTGTTCATAAAGGTCATACAAGATAACTCTACTTTTACGAATTCCAAACGTAGTCGAGTCATTAAATTTAGATTTACCGTTGTAGTCACTGACTTTCTTTATTGTAAAGACTTTATTTAATTCTGTTTGAATAATGTTGAAGAAGTCTTAGTAGATTTTGTTTCGGTTCTGTTCATTAACAACCGGTATTAGCAAATGTATATCTTTGTTTTTCGTATACGTCTCTAGTCTATGGGATGTAATAGGCCTAGAAAATGATGGATCAGTCTTTATCATATACATTTATGATATTTTCGTCATCATTTTCACGCGCTAGCACAATAAACAAGAAAAAATAAATCTAAATATCAAATTTGTTTGTTTTTGAGGTTAGAATAATACAATATATTTTAAATAATGGCTTTGAGGGTTAAATCATTATTATTTAAGTTGGTTGTTATGATACGACTTTAGTTATTACCCAATAGAAGATGTCTCATGTTTTCTGACGACTTAAAATTGTTCACATCTAGTAGAGTTACTGCCGATGGTTAAAAAATGCAGAATGTTATGAACGCTGAGCTCAGTGGAGCAAATGAAATAAACTTGATTTGAATATTGAAGTATAAAGTCATTACGTTTTCTAGGGTACTTGCACCTGCAATAATACACGCTAGACGGACAAGTCGTGGAAAGCGTTGGACCAAAAATTAACTTTAAGGGACCATATTGAACCACTTGCAAAAATGCCAGCAAAACTTAAGTGTTCATCATGTGGACTGCTTCTCATTTTAGCGACCCATGAATTGCAATTATGCTCTCCAACGCATTTGTTAATAGTAGGCTGGAGTTTGGCGCTATAGTTTGGGATCCTTGCAGGGATAAATACACTATTATGATAGAGCGAATACAAAGGAAGTTTGCTAGATACCTCTATAAGCGAATGTATGATTATTATCCTTTCCTTTTCGCCTCCCTATTTGTGGTGGGTATGGTTGGCCTATATACTCTAGAGCTTAGAAGAAAACTGGCCCTATTTGTCCACTATATCAGTACATTGCGAAACACAGTAAATAATCCAAGCGTTTTGAACAGCGTCTCTTTAATAGTACCCAAATTGCGATTTGGCATGCTTCGGCGCTGGCCACCACTGTTGGCTACGTCCCACGTTTTCCACACTCTGCGCGGTGATAACGCGCCTACTCCAAGAGCTCTCATAAATGAACTAGTCAGGGTATGTCAACTAGCTGACATATTCTTTGATACAATCCCAAAGTTAGAAAACGATCTGACTCTACTATTTTGTTTCTACAGATAGATGATAAGTGTTGCTTTTTGTTACTAATTATCTAGTCTTCTTATAATTATCAATTTGGTAAATAATTACTCTAACCTTTATTGTAAACTATTGAATAAATCAATAAATAAGGTCAAGTATCTTTTCAAAAATGTTTTCATTCATTTGAAAATGGCGACAATTTGTTAAACAGCCTTAACAATATTTGGAGACCATTATAGTCTTAGTAGGTACTGCTGTACTACGTAGAGTCTATTATGCAGATTTTGGCTTTTAACCAGCTTTTTAAGAGTGTAAAATAACGCCATAAGAATAGTTTTAGAACAGAGTATGTATAAGCCATCGTACAGCAACAGGTATCCAGTGATACTATTACAACACTTAAATCTGTAATAAGTAAGTGACTGTATGCAAAATATAGCTCATATACAGCTTTAAGGATAAAAGTAGGCTTAAGGTGTCACACAACACTTAAATAAATATTCTGTTATAGCACCTTAAGCCTACGCGGATGCCATTATAATGTCTTTATACAGCTTGAGCTGTATACTAACTGATAAAATTCTTTATACGGCTAAAAGCTTTTTCTGTCACTCATGTATGTCTCATTAGAAGTCTAAGTTCTGAATAGGCTTGTTAAAGGGTATTGACGAAACTTCCATGCTGCTTGGGCAATTCCTTACTCGAATGATAACTACCAACTCTTGCTTGTTGTCGCTAGAGTCGCCATTCCATTGTGCCGCGGGCAAGTCACAAGCAAGTTAGAACATGCATCCCGCGGCCGCCCGCCCGGGCGAATAATGCATCATAGCCCTGAGGCCCTGCCTTTGGCCGAAACCTCTGAAACTCGGCAATGTATGCGTGTGCTTATGCGCAAGTGTGTGTGTGGATCTGCGCTCGCTGTTTTGTTTGAAGTGAACCTGGCGTGATTAGTCCACAGAAACGGTTTTCTGTCAACATGACATACCGCGCCGCTACCGACCCGCCGCCGTCGTCGCCGGTGTGATATTGTTTTGTAAGTGACAGAGCGTTTATGATCGAGAGAAAAGTCGTATGAAATTATTACAAACTTAAATCTGGGACTGTCCTGTTGCACAAACTCTCCTGTCTTGCCTTTGCTGGAATAAATCTCTCTTTAGAGATATATAAGATTATATATAATATAACATTTCCTATAACTGTCTGTACCTATGTAAGTAAGGACATATTCTTTATATATATATACAGTGGTGGTCATATAATTAAGAACGACTATTTGAAAACAAGCTTTTTTCAAACTTACGAGATTAACACTTATTGCATATCGTTTTGTATCTCTCTCGGTATCGTAAAACTGTTTTACACAATCGTAGCATACAGTTATAATATGATAAATTCAACAATATTATTATATAAGTAAACTTTTTGTATATAATATATCTTAACATGTTATTGCAAACTTACTGGCTGGCCACATAATTAAGAACGCTGGATAGTTTATTTTTTTATTCAAATTTAAATAGAGAACACTCTATAACTAGGCCACTATTCGAGTAATTTTGGCGCCATTTAGTTCTGTAAAAGTCAAAAAGTTGATCGTTTCATAATAAAAAAATGGGAAAAAATAAAAGTTGTGATGCATCTACAAGGGAAGTAATAATAAAACTTCGCGATATGAATTGGTCATACAAAAAGATTGCCAATCATTTGCAGTGGTCAAAAACGATGATATTCCACGCTGTGAAGCATTTTAACACACATCAAACAACTTTAAATATTCCTCGTGTACCTAAACAGAGAAAGTCATCTCAACGAGACGATCGAAATATCGTGCGTTTGGCAAAACAATACCCTTTTAAGGGGTCTAATGAGTCAAAAAAAGAATACTTTGGTGAAAATAACCCTTCAGCGATCTCAGCGCGCACTATCCGAAGGCGATTGGTAGAAGCGAAGTTGAACGGAAGGATAGCAAGAAAGGTGCCCATGTTGAAACAATGTCATAGGCAAGCCCGGCTTGCATTTGCTAGGAGGTATGAAAGCTGGACAGCAAGACAGTGGAAAAATGTTCTTTTATCTGACGAAACAAAAATTAACAGAGTATGTTCTGATGGGAAACGATATGTTCGACGCTCTCCGAATACAGCATTCGACCCCAAGTACACAAAAATGACATTAAAGCATGGTGGTGGAAATGTGAAAATTTGGGGATGCTTCTCTGGTCATGGTGTTGGACCTGTTAGACTGATAGAAGGAAACATGGATCAATTCCAGTACAAAAATATACTCGAAGAAACTATGTTACCATATGCTGAAGACGTACTTCCGATTATTTGGACATTCCAACACGACAACGATCCGAAGCACACTGCACGCACCGTTAAAGAATTCCTCACATCTCAATCAGTTTCTGTCTTAGAATGGCCACCGAACAGCCCAGATTTAAATCCCATAGAGCATCTTTGGTGCGAAGTCAAGAAAAAGGTTTCAAATCGACGATGTGGTAACCTAACTGAGTTATATAACGTTTTTTTAGAAGAATGGCGCTCTATTTCTCTTGAAAAATGTCAAAAATTGATAGAATCAATGCCTCGTCGGTGTAAGGCAGTTATTAAAAGCCATGGTCACGCTACAAACTATTAACTTAGAATAAAATGTATTAAATTATAATTTTTAACATTGTCACTGTCTTATTTAATGTGATTTGTAAAATCTAAGTATCTACGGAAACAACTCTCGAGCAGCTTAAGAATCGTTCTTAATTATTTGTCCAGCATTTTTACTACTTGAATTTGTAATTATCGATAATCAATTAAATTTGTAAAAAAAATAGTAAATGTTTTAAATATTTCTCCTAATCCCGTTTACTTTATCGATGTAGCTATTTCATAACACAACTAATTACTTTTAAGAAGGAACTTAAAAGTACACATAGCATAGTTTGGAAAAAAAATATCTGGTACTACAAATCGTTCTTAATTATATGACCACCACTGTATATATATAAAGAATATGAATAAATGTATTACTTGGTATTTATTTAATTGCATCGTTAGTCTTACTACACTGACTTTTATACTGAGCTTTGAATTCTCCTCTAAAAGTACGCAAAAGGTGAAATTCTGAATTCCACTGAGAGGTGCCCCCTCTTAACCCAATAAGAGTATTGATTACTCCTAACTGCTGCACGATGTAAAGGCATTTTACACTGAACCAAATAGTGTTCTCTTTGCACTAGTTTCAGTTAGAATGTTATGTGGCTGAACTAAATCCATGAAACGTTTTAACCTTACAGAGAGTCTAATTTACCAAATGGAGAGCTTCTTTGAACGGCTCTGCAAATTCCACTTGGAATATTAGTAAGAAATTAGTAATGTGTTCTTAAAAGTAGGAAGGAGTTCTTAAAAGAAACCTTCAATCTAGCTAGCCTCTTGTCACGCAAAATGGAGTATTGAATAACTGGCTAAAAGTGAGCGCGATAGTGCCTCTGCCACCCCGTATGGGAAAAGGCGTGACGCTTTAACACACCTGTCATTCTAAACATGATACCTACAAGCAGCTTGGATATGTCACCGTAAGATAGTCAAAACCGTTAGTTGATAAATTAACGCGTTAGTTGATCAACTATCGACAGATAGTAAACCAGACCGACAGGGTTTAGAGTTTACGTTTCTTTGTGGAGTGTTTGCCCTGGTATTTCGTTTGCAATCAAGTTTAAACCAGTTTACTATTTAACGGTTTTAACCGTTAGTTTATCAAACAACGCGTCATATAGTAAGCAGTACGCTACAGTTTACTATCTGTCGATAGTGAGAAATGAGAAAAAAAACAACCTAAGTTTATCAACTAACGGTTTTGACAATCTTACGGTAACAGATATAACGGTCAAGTCCAGCCTGTCAAATCCACACTACTAGTTACCAATTACAACGATTGACTGGATGCATTTAACTGGACTGAACCTTTCTGTATACTTGAATCATCATTCAAGTAGTAGAAAGTAATGGATAAAATATTTAATTTCCAGTTTATACAATATATTTTATCTGGCCTTTAGTAATTTCCTTAATACCATGAAAAATTGTATTTGTGAAATAACTTTGATATTTCAATGAAAAATACTAAATTCAAATAATAGAATGAAAACGATTTGGCAAATAATAAACCATGAAACGAGGAAGGTTATATATAACTAAAGCCGGTGATTTCTGCATAATGAAAGGTAATGATGGTACTTTGGATGATATTGAAGCTTTCAAAACATTCTTCACCAATGAACCCTTACTCACAACAGAGCATCTAAATTCGTCTCCATATCACTACAAGTTTCTGATTCATACTTTGTTAGTAAACAGCACTAGCGTCGGTAACGTAGATTTAAAATTTAATCACATATAATCCCAGGACATTGTCAAAACGTTTAGATTACTTCACTTAAAAATACTGAAGACCTCTGTGGTATGTAGTCAAGGGCATTATGGCTCAGTATTTCTGGTTAAAGCCCACACTAAGCTTAGATATTCAATAAATCTGTTGACGATGGAGGTTTTACAAACCTTATGAAACACAGTAAACTGATTCCTTCAAATTTCGGACCAATATCTGTTTTTCCATCACTAAGTGAAATTATTATACCTATGCACAATCAAATGCTCTCACACTTCAACCGTACAAAACACGTCAAGCAATACGGTTTCATTAGGGGTGAAACGACTACAGATATAGGCATTGCCCTTATATCTCATATTTTCTCTGCATGGGAGGCCGCACAGGATGCTATCGGCGTTTTTTGAGGTTTGTCGAAGACATTGATTATGTTGATCATGATACGCTACTAATTAAATTAAATCATTACGGAGTTAAATAAAGCGTTAGATCTACTAAGATCATACTTAAGCAATATAATTCAAAAAGCAGAAGTCTAGCGCTGTTAGGAACATCACACCAAACACGGATTTCGGCTAGTCTATTTTAGTTACTTTCATAATGTCAAGTTCTATGGCATCTTGTCGTGGGGGAAAGCAGCGGATAATCATACTAATTCTAATTCTATTTTCTATTGATTTATTCTATTTTCGAAAATAAATTGACTGTACAATTTATTTTCTAATTTACGCAAGGACCTTAGGTAAAATCTAGAAAATAGTTGATTACCGTTAATTAATGTTATAATCATAATCATAGACTAGTTGCGCCCCGGTTTAGATTCGTGAATGTTAGCAATTATTTCAAGGGTCCGTGCATTCTCTTCTGCAACTCTGGAGATTGTGAAATTGGTAATAAAAGCCGTATAAAATGACTTTGTCTAAAAAGGGATATTACAATGTTCAAGATTACTTAAATTACACGACTGTTTGGGGTTAATCTATCTCAACAAAGAACTCGCTTTTAATAATTTTCTTCATCCCGCTTCTCCCACAGTGGTGCAATGTTACGTTATGTTTACGTTTACTAAGTATATGTAAATATCTAAAGGATTAAAAAAATGATATGATTTCATTATAGGTGTGTTTGTAGACGCTTTGGATAAATGAGATAAAAATCTCCGGAGTTCTTTGATCGATAGCAGAAATATATACGTAACTGTTCGAGTACTACTCATATACAGATGGCCCAACTTAATTGTCTGGACTGAATTATTATAAGTAAAAATAATAATTGAAGCACCGAAATGGGGCCACCATGTATATTGCTGTTATCTGAAAGAAAATCATCCAAATGGCTATTTGGATTGACTGTACAATGAGTATGGTAGGTATACTTGTTTTATTTTCTATTAAATACGAATACAAGAATACAAGAACGTTTATTTGTTGAATGTGGGTATACAGGGTTGTTAATCATAAATTTGTAGTTCACCACACTCTACCCTAAGGGCGTACAAATATTAAATTAAATTAGAATACATATGAAATGTTACAATATAAATATACAAAAATGTTACACAGTTTATATTAATAGCTTACTTTTTACTGCCCGTTTAGGAATTCCTGTACGCTATAATAGGCTTTCTTTAGCAAATGTTCTTTCAAACTTGATTTAAATAAATTGAAGTTTTCAGTGTCTCTTATGTAAATTGGCAGATAATTATAATTTTTTGGTGTCATACCAAACACACTTTTTTGAAATAGAGCGGTTGAGTGCCGCGGGATGCTTAATTTAATGTTCCTTTTAGACTTTATTTTGATAAAATAATCCCAGTTTTTCTAACATAAACAGCCATTTCGTAAATATAAAACGATGGTAGAGTCATCATTTTTAATTTTATGAAATGTGGCTGACATGTATCTGTTTGTTATAGATGACATATTGCCCTAAGACATCTCTTTTGTGCTTTGAAAGCCCTGTCCTTATCCGTTGAGTTACCCCAGAATATAACACCATATTTGAGAGTCGAAGCCACGTAAGCGTGATATGTCGATAGCAACGCAGTGATACCAGCCACCTTAGCGAGCATAAATAGTGCATATGAAAATTGGCTCAACTTTGTGCAGACATTATCAATAAGTGTTTTCCAAATCAAGTGGGAGTCAATTGTTAATTCTAAAAATGTAGTGTCATTAATTTCGTCAATTTTTTCGTACCATAGTGAATGTGAAGTTCATTTTTTATTGTATTGTTATTGTTATTAAATGTCACGATATTAGTCTTATTTGAATTAATTACAAGATTATTTTGTCCGAGCCATTCAATAATACTATTAAAGGAATTATTTATGTCAGATTCATATAATTAATATTTCGGCCCTCAGCAATCATTGTGCTATCATCCGCAAACATGACATTAGGGAAAGTAACCGCGTCAGGTAAATCGTTTATATAAATTATAAACAGCAGTGGTCCCAAAACGCTACCTTGTGGTACGCCATATTGTACTGTCCTTAAAACTGAATAGTAATGATTTTCTGTCTTTGTTGTTTCGCATATTTTCGACATTTGAGTTAGTTGTTGTAGGTTGCGCAGATAGCATTTAATAAGATCAAGCACATTACCTTGGATGCCATACATCTAGAGTTTATTTATCAGAATGTCATGATCTACCAAATCAAACGCTTTTATCATGTCCATGTACAATGCTGATATAGGAGTTTTATTATCTCAATTGGTAACTACACGGAAGAGGAAATCATACATAGCTTGATCTATTGTTTTATTTTTTCGAAACCCTTTCTGTTCTTTTCTAAATATTTTTTTGCTTTTGAAATAGAAGTTTAAGACAATATAAATAACTCTTCCGCGCACTTTGGAGAATATTGGAATAAGTGCGACAGGTCTATAGCAGGACATATTTTCTCTATCATCTTTTTTGAACAATGGCTTAATCATTGTGGTCAAGACCACAATGATTAAGCCATTGCTTTATGACGTGACTTAACTGGTGATATGATTGACGCTACATGTTTTATCACTTTTGTACATATATTTTCATATCCCGTACTGTTAGAATCCTTGAGATTTTTTATTATTTGATATACTTCAGAAGTTGAAGTGGGTTTAAAAAATAAAGAATTAGTGATGGAGGTTACTTTTGTTCTGCTATTAGTAGCCTCACCCGTTTGTTACGGCTCTACTTGATCTATGTAAAAATTATTGAAAGCTTGAGCTATCTCCTTAGGATCGGTCACAATATGATTATTGGATTTTATTTGTTTAATGCTTTCTTTTGGGGCATTTCTTCCATTATGGAAATTATTATTGATTATTTTCCAGGTAGCTTTACATGTATTATTTGAGGTTTGTATATTATTATTATTATTATGTCCATGATAGCTCCCTTTTTCTTCTTGAGATAGTCGAATAACCTTAGAGACCCACCAAGTTCGCATGTTACTAGAGTATTTTATTTTTATAGTCGGAAAGCACAGGTCATACATTAACATAAACATTTCGTGGAACTTATTATATGCAACATTGACATCAGAGCTGGTGAATGATTCATAAAAGCTAAGATTTGACAGACACTCTTTAAATTTGTTTAGGTTTTCTATATGGTAATCTCGTTTTATCACAAACCAGTGTTCAAGCCTACAGTATTTTCTTACAGGGCATTTCAATAGCTGTCCGGTGTGATCCGAGTTCTACGTTTAGTTAGTTAGTTCTACTATTTGCCCTTTGCATTGTCTAATATTTTGAATGAAATTGTCAAGACAGGTCCCACTACTCCGGAGTGTGGGTTCATTGAATGTCAGTCTCAAGTTGTAATTCATGAGTTATTGTTGCATAGTTATCTGTCCTGTTGAAGACGATCTGTGTTGAAATCTCCACATATTATAGTTTTTCGTCTTCCATGGCAGTGTCTTAACAAAAGCTTATCTAGGTTTTCGAAAAACGTATCGAAAGTTGCTACGTCATATTTACATTTCCTATAAATACATATTACATTTAGGTTATGGTCTGGAAGTATTATACCACAACACTCTATTACATTTGGAATATTGTAATAATACCTTGGACACTATTTACACACATTGATCTAGCCCCAAACTAGGATTCCCTGTATCTTGGGTACTAGACAACGATACACATTCTTATATAGATAAATAGTATACTTAGATAAACAACCATGACTAGGGTACAAATATCCGTTCTCATCTAACAAATATTTGCCCCCACCGGGACTCGAACCCGGGACTATTGGCTTCGCAGGCAGGGTCACTGCCGACTCGGCCATCCGGGTCGGATATTAAAATCGGTTAAGTCAAGAATCTCAAATTTAAGTCCATTTTTACAATTAATGCTGTTCCACCACTCATATTACTTCAGGCCGAATATGTAGCCAGTGCATAGTTTACAATACCCAGTGCTCTAATATATTTTTTTATCATATTATGCTCTGTAATGCCTATTACATCCACTGAAGTTCCGCTAATTCTGAGTTCATCTAGGTAAATGGATAAAATGTCTGATTTATTTATAAGTCCATCAATATTTTGGTGGAACAAATGTATGACGTTATTCACGAAAAATGTCAGTATTGTTACGCACTTCTATTAAATTTTTATTACACCTGTTCTATTCTGTTCAGTGTCAGTATCACTGTTTGGTTGAGGAATTATCGTATAATAGCATTTTTTTTGTTTATCACATGTGAAGTCCGTTTGAGAACACTTATCTTCGCTTTTTCTTATGATATGGTATTGCTCAGCTGCTTTATTATGTGCATCGAGCTTTGCTTTTAATCCACGCGCAGAATTTCCTGAGAAGTGATTGACACATGAACACCGATTTCTGTACCTGTATGTTGTTCCTGAGTGGTAGATCGACAAATATACAGTTTTTAAATGTACTCACAATGAATCTTATTTCATAATTCAGCTTCTTTTCTTTAAGGTAATGACTGTGGGTTACTTTTGGGATTATTATATCTTTGTTCTGTACTTTTTGTACCCAGGCACTAAGTTCGAATTGGAACACAGTAGGGTTACAATCATTTGTCCCAAAGTCAAAGTCAAAGTACTTTATTACTGTAGATATTTACATATACTTAACAAACTTCATTTTTTGCCTCTTCTCTAAATTGGACCACTGTGGGAGAAGAAGGGCGTAGAAACTCTCACAGATTGATTTTTAGATCTCTTTTAAAAATAGGTTGTGCTTAACTAATACAAATATGAAAATTTTAATTTAATAACAGGCAATAATAAATAATTACAAAATTATTAACAGCGAGGTCTGTGTTGAGCTAGATTAACCCCATACAGTCCTGTAATTTAAGTAATCTCGAACATTGTAATATCCCTTTTTCGACAAAGTCGCTTTAACATGCTTTTTAAATTGCTCAAATGGCAATTTCAAAATCTCAAGAGGTATCTTATTATAGTAGAGAATGCACTGACCCTTGAAAGAATTGCTAATCTTCGCGAGTCTAAATCGGGGCGCAAGTAGTCTGTGATTATTTCTTAGGTTAACATGACAGCTATCGCTAAGTTTGGGAAATTTTGTAAGGTTCTTGCGTACATACATTATATTTTCGAAAAATGACTAGCTACAGGTAGTATGTCAATTTCTTTAAAAAGCTCTCTTAAGGAGCTAATTCGTTTTAAATTATAAAATGCTCGAATAGCTCTTTTCTGTAAAATAAAAATAGTTTGAATATCCGCTGCTTTCCCCCATAACAAGATACCATAGGAAATGACCCTATGAAAGTAACTAAAATATACTAGCCTAGATGTAGCCACATCCGTGTTTTGTCTAATGTTCCTAACAGCGTAAGCCGCAGAACTTAATTTACCAGCTAATTTATCTATGTGGGGTCCCCACTGCAATTTGCTATCAATGGTTATTCCAAGAAACTTCGTATCATTTACTAATTCTTACGTGCTGTTGTGTTACACTAAACTGATCTCAACTTGCCTGACATTTGGAAGTGAGAATTTGATACACTTCGTTTTACCAGCGTACACCATTAACATCATCAAAATCTCCTTTTTGTCTTTCAATTTTGAAGACCATTGAAGTATCATCAGCAAACAGCACTATGTCAGTTAATTTCTACACCATGAAAGGCAGATTGTTAATATATACCAGGAATAAGAATACGGCCTAATATAGAACCTTGGAATGCCAATTTTTACACCCGATCCATCAGATTTAACGCCGTTAACTTCTGCCTTTTGAATTCTATTGCTTAGGTATGATCTTAGTAGATCCAACGCTTTATTTCTAACTCCGTAATGATTTAATTTAATTATAAGCGTATTATGATCAACACAATCAAACGCCTTCGACAGGTCGCAAAAAACTCTGATAGCATCCTGTGCGGCCTCCCATGCAGAATAAATATGAGATATAAGTACAACCGTAGTCGATTTACCCCTAGTGAAACCGTATTGTTTGGCGTGGTGTTGTTTTGTACGGTTGAAGTGTGAGAGCATTTGATTGAGTATAATCTTTTCAAATATTTTACTTAGTGTTGGAAGAATACATATTGGTCTGAAATTTGAAGGATCAGCGACTTGAACAGAGGTATCAGTTTACTGTGTTTCATGAGGTCTAGGAAAACCCAATCGTCAACACTTTTATTGAATATATAGATCCTCGGATAGATCCCGGATAGCAACACGGCATAATCATCCATCGTTAATATCGATATTTCTTGTTTTTCTGCCTTAACGATATTTGTAAGCTTAGCTTGCGGCTTAATAAAACAGGTAACAAGGAATTCTTTTCCATGTAGCTTCTGTAAACTTCTTTTGGAGATATCTTCCTTGTTGATCAGCTAGGATAATCACCTTATGCCGTGACATATTTTTAGTTTCCTCAGTCAACTAATATCATCATCATCATTTCAGCCTGTTAACGTCCACTGCTGAACATAGGCCTCTCCAATCGCACTCCAGCCTGACCGGTCCGTAGCCACCTGCATCCAACGAGATCCAGCGATCCTCACCAGGTCGTCGGTCCATCTCGTAGGTGGCTGACCCACACTGCGCTTGCCAGTACGTGGTCTCCATTCAAGGACCTTTTTGCCCCATCGGCCATCCGATCTTCGCGCTATGTGGCCTGCCCATTGCCACTTCATCTTGCTTATCCTACGGGCTATGTCAGCAACTTTGGTTCTTCTACGGATCTCCTCATTTCTGACTCGATCTCGTAGAAATAAAGTCAACTAATATGGTGGCTGTGTTTGCTGCAAATTTTTATTGATTGTCTCTACCATTACGTTTAGGAGATGTGGCTCTACGTCTGATGGTGTTATATGCTATCTCTATGTAATTTGGCTGTACATCGGCTTTTAGAATATGTCGTCTACGTTTGATTGTTTGCCATTCTCGATATCGGTCTCTATGTTATTAGGCTCTACATCGGTCTCTACCCTATCCTCAGTGTTTATCTCTACATGTGGCTCTACATGTCAAACCATATTATTCTCTACAATGTCTTCCATATAAGACTCTACATTTGTCTTTACACTGAGCTCTACATGTTTTACCTCGCCTTGCTGTACACTGGTTCCATTGCATTGATCGTTGGTATCATATTTAATTATATTCTGTTTTTTCTGTTGAGAGCTTACACAATTAGTTATTGTTTTTTTTTTCTTCGTGTTTATATAGGAGTCATCGCAGTATCTGAGAAATAAACAGATTGAGAAATTATGATTGAAAAGGTTTCCTTTTATAGCTGAAACGAGAAACTATTTAACCAGTTCTCAAAAACATATTTCTGTTACTACTAGACCATATAAAGAATAATAATAATAATACTTGGACACCATTTACACACATTGATCTAGCCCCAAACTAGGATTCCCTGTAAATAAACCAATAACCAGGGAATATTGCTTGTATTACTTACTAGCCAAATGGCACATATTTTTTTGTGTGATAATGATATTAAAACTTAGTTAGGCGTGCATGTTTTACTTTTACGTGTGGGATTTTTTTCGGGAAAATCAAGACATCTCAGGTGAAATTATTTTCTTTAAAATTTCCACATTTATGGGTAAAGAATGTACATGAACGGCTTCTGTTACGCCTTTTATCAAATATGTTTAGAGAGTATATCAATGAACAACTTTTACGAGTGTGTGGGATAATCTTGTAAACTAGGGGTTAGACCATACATTTAATGGTCCTTTGAGCCGAATATCTAGGATCCAAAAACCAGTTCACGCAAATGTGGCTTTTTGTTCCGCATCGATAGCGGATCGATTATTTTCGGCCTTCAGTAGCGGAATCACCAAATTGGATTGAGATGTCACACATGTCAGTGTTAGGCATTGATTTCACACTAGTGAACTATCGTTAAACCCAGCGACATCTACAACTACAAACTCCTTCCAATGGAAACTCGGCGATTCAACGGATCTCCAGTTGGCCTGAGATCCGTTGAATCGCGGGGTTGCCTTGAAAGCAGTTAGCAATTTTGGATTTCGCTGCGTCCTGTCGACATTAACTTAACAAAAACTGGACAGTAGTAGAACTAGCATTCAAGTTCAAGTATATGAAAACATCAAATCATTATACAGCAACTATCACAAGCACTTCATACCACGAAAAACTCAAGAATATCTAAACTACTTCTATCCCTGGAAAACCAGCAGCAAGACTTCGAAATCCACAACCAACTGCTAATTCAACATGAAGATAAAACACACCTTACTTTATGGATAAATCCACTAGAAAACAAAGGAGATGTAAGCAAGAACGGAGATAGATATCATTAAACTCACATGAAAAACAACATCAAAAATTAAAATTGCTGAATTTTCAGGTCATTACAATTAATGGACCTTATTTAGAGATGTATTCATGAAAATTATTCAATAAAACCCGGTAATACCAAATTGCCAAAAATTGCAACATCTGAAGAGCAAGCTTAGAGGAGAAGTGGAAAAAATCTTCCAACATCTCAGAGTCAGCGCTGACAAATACGATTCCTGTTAGAAAATCCTGAACTATCGCTACAACAAGCGGCTACTCTGAATGGAAGTTTGGTAGATCTAGTGTTCCGTATTCGAACCTTTTTCGTGCATTGACTGGCTGAAAGCCGTATTGATTTATATTTCGTTTCGATTTTGAATTTCTTCTTATCAAACTAGACTTCAATATGAATGATCTGTAATAAAAGCTCGTAAAAAATACAGACCATTCATATTGAAATTTTTATTTATAATATCACAAAAATTGAGACTTAACGAACGTCATGACATAATCAAGCAAGCATAATAAAACATTAAGTAGATGCCTAATCATTAATACATAATATATAGGGTGCAATAAATTAGTTTATTGCCAGATGTCGGTGTCTTGTAAAAAGTCATTAATTTTGTAGTAGGCCTTGGTGCACAAAGTGTGCTTTACACATTTTTGAATCGAGCTTCAGTTAAGTTTTGTATTTCTTGCGGAATTTTATTGTAGAAGCGTATACAGTGTTCCATAAAATAACTACTAACTTTTGTGAGTCTGAACATTGGAAAATAAAGTTTAGGTTTATTTCTAGTTTGCACATTGTGGGGGCTATCAATGGTTTTAAAGCTATTGATATTTTTTCTCACATACATTATGGTTTCATAGATATATAGACTTGTAACTGTTAGGAAATTGGTTTCTTTGAAAAATTATCTCAAAGCCTCTCTATTACCTAGCTTATAATAAAAACGGATATCTCTCTTCTGCAAAATGAAGATGGTCTTAATGTCAGCAGCCCGTCCCCATAGTAGTATGCCGTAGGACATAATGCTAAGGAAATAACTAAAATATACAAGCCTAGCAGTTGCAACTTCAGTCAATCTTACATTAGGTAAAGTGAATTTTATGCACTTTGTCTTTTTTAATTCAGAAGCAAGTTATTGGCAGTAAACCAGTCTAGTACTCGCAAGAGAGCATTATTTGTTAAATGTAAGTAATTTTCCTGTCTCCTAATTTTAAAAATTAATGACGTGTCATCTGCAAATAATACTATCTCTGACATGTTTTGTACCATGAATGGCAAATCATTAACATACACTAGGAAAAGGAACGGACCCAGTATAGATCCCTGTGAGACTCTCATCTTCACCTGAGAACGAGTTTTGTATCAGCTAAGTACAATCTCATATGCTTAGAGTTATTGCCTTTTATGCCGTAGTGTTTTAGCTTAAAGAGCAATTTTTCGTCGTCTACACAGTCAAATGCCTTGGACAGGTCACAAAAACACCTATAGCATCCCTACGATCTTCCCACGCATTATAAATATGTTTAACTAACATGACTCCAGCATCTGTTGTCGACCGCCCTTTTGTAAAACTGCTGGCTGTGGAGAATTTGAAAGTGCGCCAGCAACTGACAGAATATAATCTTCTCAAATATTTTACTTAAAACGGCTAGAACCGAGACTGGTCTGGTGTGTTTAGAGATTAGGGAAAGTACTCTCATCTACACATTTATTGAAGATTTTAACTAAATCAGGGGCAAGTTCGTCTATCACCGAGCTAATAATTTTTACTGACATGCCCCAATGATCCTCGGATTTTTTTCAAATTTAACAACTTAAATGCTTTATTTATGCCATAGGGCTCAATATATGCGAATGAGAAATCTTGATTGCACTTTTGAACATTGCCGTTTAAAAATGATGCAGCAAGATCCGGAGATGAGTCTAAAGAAGCCGTAGTAACTATTGCAGCATTTGTAAAGAACTGTTCAAATACGGCCACGATGTCATCTTTAGAAGTTATTAGTTTATTTTAAATCTTAATTAAAAAGCTACGGTCTCCTGATTTGTTTTACCTACTTCTCTATTTATGATATTCCAAATTGCTTAAGTTTTATTCGACAATTTAAGAATCTTTGTTTTTATGTATTCGCATTTAGCTTTATGGCAGACGGCCCTAAATATGTTGAATAAAAATTGGGTCATGTGTAGATGTTTTTTTGCCATAAAGTCCCTACTTTTACGAATTCCTTTTGTTGCCCATTCACTAAACCCTACTTTATATCGCTATTTGTAAGTTTATGTAAATTTAAATTATAAACAAAAGTATCTGAAAGTTTGTTCAATAAGTCCGTATAGTGATCATTCGCTTTTTGAGTAGGTATGCTACTTTGTAAATCTTGTTGATCATGACATCATAAAATGATTCAATTATTTTTGTTGTGATTGGCCTTCACAAGACTACTTTCTGTGTTTTTGAATCTACTTCTAAGTTGACAATATGCCCACTGTGATCAGAAACTAGTAAACAGAAAAGAGTAAACTTCTTCGAAATTACGCAACCGCAGAAGACGTTATCAAGGCAGGTTGCAGCAGTTTCAGTTATTCTTGAGGGCTCCGTGAATTGTTATTTATTCTTGAGGGCTAAGCACCTACAGAATCATAGGTAGGGGGTCAAAATTCAAAAGGTCTGTATACGCCTACTACAATTTGTCTACCAAGTTCAACCCTCGATAGTTCTATTACTTTCTCAACAAAAAGTCTGCAAATATCCTTGCGCTCTTTAAATTTTAGGCCATTTTTAGGGTTCCGTACTCGAAGGGTTCCAAACGGGACCCTATTACTAAGACTCCGCTGTCCGTCCGTCCGTCTGTCACCAGGCTGTATCTCACGAACCGTGACAGTTAGACAGTTGAAATTTTCACAGATGATATATTTATGTTGCCGCTATAACAACAAATACTAAAAAACAGGATAAAAGAAATATTTAAGAGGGCTCCCATACAACAATTCTTTCAATACCACATACAAACTTATGGATGCACCTGGTTACGTACATGGAGTGTGAAAGTAACCGCACCAATAACTTTGTAAACAATATTTTGCTGTGTAAAATCCAAACTATTCACTCCACACCATCGCTTCCATTGAACGGTGGTACGGAACCCTTCGTGCGCGATTTAGACTCGCACTTGACCGGTTTTTTAACCAGTACTAAGGATCCTCCGTGTATTGCAGACTTTCTATTGAAGCAGCTGGCTACTTGATAGTTATATACAGATAAATTCATTTGAGACTCAAGTAGCCAGTTTTCTACTAGGCATAGTATGTCTACTCTGTATTGCTCCAAGAATAGTTCTAGCTCTAGTAATTTGCTAGAAAAATCACCTTGTAAGTTCTACTAAAACCAATTGCTTTATAGGGGACTTTTCTGTTGTCTGTCCTGACAGTTTAAATGAGTGATCAAAGTTTATTTACTTACATTGGCTATTTTTAAAACCTCAGCGTACAAAATCATTTGGAGCGAATGTATATTTCAGAGCTACATACCCTAACAGAGCATCCATGTGCAGACTTGTCATGGCGAAAACCAGAGTATCACCAATAAAAACTCAATCTCTGCCACGACTGGAACTCTCTGGATGTCTGTTATTAGCACAGCTGGTTGACAAAGTGAAGAAAGCTTTCAAAGATAAATTCCAGATACATGACATTGTATTGTTCACAGATTCACAGATTGTGTTACACTGGATAAAGTCACCATATAAGAAACTTCACACATTTGTGTCACACAGACTAATGAAAATCATAGAATTGGCGAAGTCTGAAATGTGGATATAATAAATACACACGGAGTTTATCCACAAAATTTACATAATAATTCACTTTGGTGGAACGGACCAGATTGGAAATATCAGGATCCTTCTACTTGGCCAATGACGTCATCACATGTGATAAGAGACGAAGCGTTGCAAATTGAAGTGATTCAACCTCGCACTTCTCATGCTGTCACTCAACGAGACACGTTGACTGATTTCTATACATATTTTCACAGACATTCCAATTTTAATAAACTGACAAGAGTGTTAGCGTACATGTTTAGATTCGTAAATAACACACGTGTCTATCTAAAAATATGTCTTTTCACAAAACTCGGGAACTTGAAAGTGCACACAATTTCATGATTAAAATAATTCAGCGAAAACATTTCTCTAGCGAGTATCAAGAGTTACATAGTTGGAAATCGCAAAGCATACAGTCCACACACATAAACAGCAATACAGACTCGAATGGTACTAATAGTGGGAATAATAACGCTCAAATTCACAGCTTATACACTTTTAAGTCAAGCCCTCTTCGAAAACTTAACCCCTTTCTTGACGACGATGACATAATTCGTACGGGAGGTCGTATACAAAATTCAGATCTACCTTATAGTCAATCTCACCCTATGGTGTTATCCAGTAAAGAACACATCAAACGCTCATTATTAAACTGTTTCATCTGCATTTGTTGCGCATAGGTATTCAAGGTACGCTTTTCGGGCTAAGACTGAAATATTGGCCTATTATGGACCTATGGAGGTTATAAAGGTCATACATGGATGCGTACGCTGTATCCGATTCAATGCAGAAGCCTGTGAGCAGCAGATGGTTAGTTTACCCGCTCCAAGGGTCACTAAAACTCGAGCTTTTTTGCATGTTAGTGTAGATTTTAGCGGACCAGAATTCTATGCTTCGAAATTGCAAGTATATCAAAGGTTATATTTGCTTGTTTATCTGCCTGTTAACTAAAGCAATTCACCTGGAGTTAGTTACAGAATTATCGTCGCAAGTGTTAATTTGCGCCTTGAAGAGATTCATTAGCCGAAAAGGTTACTGTACTCATTTGTACTCTGATAATGCAACAAATTTTAAAATAATAAGTTGCAAGAATTGTATCAGTTATTTAAATATGATTCGTCCTATACTCAGATTATAGATTATTGTAATAATAAATTTACCATTCCTCTCACCAGCCACATGGGTGGAATTTACGAGGCAGGAATAGAGTCTGTCAAAAAAAGGTATTTAGGTTATGTTAGGTTTACTTATGAGTTTTTCTACACAGTTTTAGTGCAGATTGAAGGCATACTGAATTCGAGACCCTTATGTTCTGTATTCGATATACCAGATACCGATAATATCGTTTGCTTGACGCGTTCTCATTTTTCTCTATGAGCTCTATTGCCTGTTCTGACTTCGTCAAATTTTCGTAGTGAAGTCGGCACATCGCAATTTAATTTCCTCAATGTTCAAGTTCTGTTTATTGGATGAACCCAATCCCGCAATATATTTGACGATCCTAGTCACTTTACCTTTACTTCCACTGCTTTTTAATATTTTAAATTCTTCCATTTCCGTCATTGTGTAATATTAACTGTTGTTATATTTAACACATTTGTATTTATGAAATTTTCTATGTACTTTCCTGTAGGCTTCAGTAGGACCATAAAATGTAGACGATTATGTATATATGTAATTGAAAAATCTAGTACAGATAATTTAGAACTATGTATTTGGGCCAAATATGCTTATGGCAAAGTCTTCCCGTTTATGTTTTATTGATGATTGATTGTTTTTAGCGAAATTTTCCATATTTTCACAGTTAATTCTCACAAAACACGTAATAAGCATTCTAATAAAAAAATATCTATGCATCTGCTACTTCAGACTTAGTTTTTACAGACCTTTGAAGAACACAAAAAAATTAAATCATCAATAAAACAAGTGTTTCGACCCAATTTTTAGAAATCCGGTGAAAGCTTTTATGTTGAAATTATTTTTAAAACATGTTTTCTTATTATTCTATCATTCGAGGTATCAGTTATGCAGATACCTTACACATTGTTAAAATTAGGACTTACGTAAAGTTAGTGATTTGTTATTATGAGCGAGTTTTCGTGAAAGAAATTGTGTTTGAAGTGAGTTTTACTACAATAGTCTAGGATAATTGCACATCAAATTGATTGTTATGATATTTCTTGCAAGATTCAAGTATAATTTTCTCAGTTTGCAACAAACATCTTTCCTGGAAACGGACGGTTTAAAAATCGTGGAAAAATCAGGAATCACTAAGTTTAATCCTTCTTGGTGCTTTATGTATTGCAATGTTTGTAAATGAAAAACATACCGATTCGATTACTTGATGTTGAATATAATGGGTACTGTAGGATTTAGAAATCAGCAAGCTTTCGGTTTCATCATAATCAAATTCACTGAGCCAATTTTTTATTTTATTTTTTACAGTGTAGAGTTGTTGAGTTTGCTTGTGCCAACTGCTTTGTTAATTTTATTGTATAGGCGAGGATCTATTGCGTCATACTGTCAACGAACGAAACACTTTATATTGCTGGTAGGGAACATCGAAACAGCCTCTTTCTGTCTCCGAAATATATGGCACGGTGTGCTTTTGATAGTTTCTAATGCATCTGTACACCAACGACTGGCATTTGCTTAGGACATTGTTTGTGCTATGTACGATTGTGGCTGAATGTCGGAAGGGAGGATGCAGCAAAATAAGGATTGCATGCTGGCAACGCTCAGCCCCCAAGTAGTGTCCTATGTGCGCCCCGTCAGGCACAGACGTAGTAGACGATAATAAAGTGGCATAGCGAGTTATAAGTCTGCAAAATAACGATCCTGAAGAACGATCAAAGAAAGAAAATATGCAGACATAGTTTCACAAGTTTTTGAAAACATAAATATTTTTTTTTATCATATTAGCTGTTGCTGATATTTTTTGGCCCCATTTCAATTTATCGTCAATAATGACATCAAGGTATTTGATGTGGGTTACTCTAGAAAGCACATCGCAGCTGCAAGATGTGTTATCAAGGTCAGGCCTGTTACATAGAAGGTGTGAATTATTATTGTCAATTCAGTGTTGGTGTTGCCTGCTTCTGTTTGCAACACACAACAACGTATTTTGTTTTAGTTGTTAGGGACGGTTCATGATATATAGCCTGGTGATAGACGGACGGACGGACGGACGGACAGCGGAGTCATAGTAATAGGGTTCCCATTTTAACCTTTGGGTACGGAACCTTAAAAATCAACACGGGTAAAGGGGTACGCACTTCATTGCAATCTTTGTATGCACGGGAACAAAATCTGTGCACATTGAGCTAGTGTCGGACATGAGATCTGAAACATTAATTTTAGCAGCATTTGAACGATATGGTTGGTGTACTTTGGTCCTTTAGCGTAACAAGTGGAGTTACAGATCCTAGAGGACTAATTCAAAAACACCACGATACTTCATTTAGCAATTCATTTAATTGTCAACACTCGTAGAATTACCACAGCTCGCCCGCCCGTCTGGCTCCCACGACGATGCCCTTCCAGGTCTCCTCGACCACCTGCTCGATGTAGATCGGGTCTAGATGGAACCCATCGAAGCCGCCAGCCAGACCGGGCAGCTCAATCGTAAACGAGAGAGGAACTCCAACTAGATGGGCATAGTCTTCAGCTGCACCAGCAGCAGGGTAACCGATGACCAGAACTGAGTTTCCAACTATGTAGTTAGGGAAGTTGTTAAGAGACGCAGCGTCCATTGCTTGAGCCATGGAGACACCAACAGTATGAAGCGCGAAAGCGTTGCTCGACAAAGAACCATCATGACCCCAAGGGTACAAAATCATGCTTCCATAACTATGCATAGTGATGTACAAAGCCATACGGTCGAGGTTCTCATTAATGATGTTTCGCACAACTTGGGTCTCGATTTCGGAAAAGGCTTGGTTTCCGGCGTAGGTGTCGGTGCAAGGGTTGCCGGGGGTGGTACCGACGCTGTCCCAGAAGAAGTCGTAGTTGCGGTTGCCGTCGACGCCTGGGCAGATGAAGCTGAGAGAGTGGGTGTTGGTTGATCTGGTCTTCCTCCAGAAACGGCTCTGCGAATGTTTTAAGGTTATATTTTGGTATCGGGTAATGGTAATGGATCATTTTAGAATCATTAGATGGGAGGTTTTGGAAATATTATTTGTTTCAACCAGTTTAAAGTGAGAATAGTTACTAAGTCAGCACATGCTGACTATCATGGTAAGCTAGGCTAAAGGACTATACAAATAGCTGGAAGAATTAGATCCGACTGATTTGTTGATCCATCGATCCGTGGTTCATAGGTTGATAATTTTGAGTATCTCAATAGATGCACCAAAATGGCTGGCCCTGCCATGCCAATCAAAACAAAGTTCAATTACAGGGAAACAAAGTGCCCCAAAAACTTCGTGATAAGATGGATCAATGTAGAACTAAATACAGTAAAACGAATAAAGAAACTCACGTGCGTGAAAGTGTACTGGTAGCCATCAGGGTTGACGACCGGCAGCAGGATCCAATCAAAGTTGTCCAGCAGGTCAGACTCCGTGACGTCCTCTACCAGCTTGCGGATGGCGTAAGTGACAGATGGGGGCGAGACCCACTCGCGGGAGTGGATGCCACCGTCGATAAAGATGACGGGTTTGCTGCGGTCCTCGAAGTTGGTGGTTGAGATCTTCAGGTACCTGATGGCGTAAAAGATAATCTGAAATCCTGAAAAAGGTTTTGTGGTCTTTGTTGCATGTGCTTCCGAGTTTTTGGGGACACAATAAGCGTAGCTCATTGCTTCAAAATCTCATATGGTGAGGTAGAACATTCAGCCAGTATGAATCCTACTCAATTCTGTATCTGTGTCTGTGGTCTTTAGCATGTAAAACCATCGTTAGCCTGGATGAATGCTGGGACGCAGATGACGCAGGTCATGCATGAAGGCACGTGCGACGCAGACATGTGTCTACTTGCTCTGCATCTTGTTTCACGGCATAGATTCCTGAGTGACACGTGCAAGTCGCTCTCCAATCTTACTTTTGATAGTTCCTTAAGAACGTAACTTACTGCGATTATGACGTACTGACGTAAAATAAACTTAAAACATCCATGGTACAAACGAACTGTCTTAACATATTTATCTGCCATATTTATTACTCAATAAAAACAATAATCATATTAGATTAAAAACCAAAGATACCCTTTTGAAATCAATAGGTCTTGTTAAGACGAATCGAATGACCCATATTCGATGGGTTTACACAAAAGATAACCAGTCTATGGTCAGGCATGCTCCATCAACAAGTTATGATGGTGAAAACATCGCCAAGAAATGTGAATAGGACTTGTCACGATGTATATATTGAGGCCAAACTTGATGGGTTTACAAGTAAACGTCCTAGGGTTCCTTCTCCCACCTTTAGACTGTCTCGATATTATCGCAATGCCATAGGTATGTATGCATAACAAGTTTTGCCCACTTCTAGTTCTTCTAATGTGGGCAAAATTGCCTTTCCTAGATTTGTTGCACGATGTTATTTAGCTAAAGTGGACCTAATAAAAGGGTGTTAAAAAAATGCCTCGAATACTTTCAGATTTTGTCGAAATACGATAATTCATATGTTTTGCGAGATGCATAAAGCTACATTCTAGTGTCACATCTTGCGCCAACTGTGTGTTACGCTCGCGGAAAATCTTTTCCTAGTCTGCCCTGCCCTTCAAAATTTCAGCATACGCCTAGACTTAGGCTAAGCGCATACTCAGACGCAGTCGACGTAGCACAGCACAGAAGTAGACGCAGTCGACGTAGCACAGCAATTTGCAGGGCAGGGCAGTTGAGACAGACAGCTTCCTCGATACCCCCTGAGAAATCTTCGTGACTACTACCACGATATACCGAGATTCATTAATTGCTTCAAACGACAGTTTGCACTGATTGGTCAACATTAATTTGAAGTTGACGAATACCAAGGAAAACGAGGTCATTTTTCATATTCAGAAAAGAGCTACTGAGACTGAGACCGACAGTTTTCTTGTCGTGTCGTCCATATATTTATTCTTATCGCCGAAGTCGTCCAGTCGTTCCTGTCTAAATATACAATTTTGGGGTCTTCGCCCATTCCGCTGCTTCGTCAGTTAAAGTGAAGAGGTATGTGTGGTCCATCATAATTTATTTTATGGCTGTCTCGAATTGAGTGTTCAATCCAAAACACAGTCACACGACGAAGGTGTTTCTTGAGGGACGCTAATTCTATGACTGTCACTGCCACGTGCTATTTCATAACAAGGCATATTTTATTACCTGATGGGACGACCTTCGTAGCTGTTTGTTGGTGTTACGAGGGTAACTTTGTCGGGGTAACTTCCCGCGATGTCTTGCAGGTACTGGTCAATCTGAAATAGTTTTTTTTTTAAAGTATATTTACATACAGGCACTTATATTGCTTCTGGCCCTACACTAGGATACCCTGTGTCGTGGGAACCTGAAACATCGACGTCACACACATATAAACATTCAAGATCTGGAGGTCTTTTTTTTCTTAACCCCCAGCCGGGGCACGAACCGAGACCTCTCGCATGGTAGGCAGAGTCACAACCGCTGCGCCACAAAACGTCCAATCATCAAAAGGATTGAGATAATTAAAAGGATTTAGTACGTAATCAAATTTCATGTGATAGGTTTTGTATTCTAACGCTTTTGCTCACTTATTCACTTAACCTAATAAATGTCTTTGCTATAAAAAACTACTCATAAATAGCCTAAATAAAATGGGTACAGCTTGGCGATTTAATCTAGAAAAAATAATAATGGCAACATAAATTAGTGGATTACTGCGAGTTATTAGATAAATTATATATTTTATTTAAAAAATACCGCATTCAGTATTCTGCTAGATTGACGTTCTGAACACAATATCTATGGAATGTCAAATTTTAATCGAAATTAGTGCTGATGAATTTGTAAAAATGCTGAACTTATGCATTTGCGAGAGTGACACGTGTCAGCGAAAAACTTTCACTCACACGCATCATTCATATTTCTCACTCACACAAATGCATTGTTCAGCATCAAAAGCATTAATTATAGTATCTGTGCTATATCCTCAATTTCTATCTTCCGGTGTTTAGAGATAGGGGTGCTGTTTTAAACCAATAAAATATAAATAGTATGATGACAAAGTTGTTTACGTACCACATCGTTATCGTAGTAGTTGTCATAAGGGATGGTCCTGCCACCGTTTCGGGCACGAGAAGCTTGTCTCCTTTCTTCAAACAGCACTTCCTCTTTTTCTAGTGCACTAGAGAGGAAAAAAATATAGTAATATTAATAATATCTTGGACACTATTTACACACATTGATCTAGCCCCAAACTAGGATTCCCTGTATCTTGGGTACTAGACAACGATATACATACTTATATAGATAAATATTATGCTTAGATAGATAAACAACCATGACTAGGGTATAAACATCCGTTCTTATCAAACAAATATTTGCCCCCACCGGGACTCGAACCCGGGACCCTTGGCTTCGTAGACAGGGTCACTGCCGACTCGGCCATTCGAGTCGTCGATATATATTACTGTGCTATCTGTGAACTCGTATGTGGACATTAATTTATATTGTTTCATCCCGGAGCCGGCTTTGTTCATAGACGAGGGGATATATTTATGACTTGGTGAAATAAACAGTAGGATTAATGTCTCGCCCACATGTGTCGGTATGTCCCATTGTTTAATTCACCACATTATAGTGTACGTTAATAATTTAATTTAGACTGTGTATGGCTTGTATCTAAATATGAATAGCGGGGGTTCTTGGCAAGGCAATGCAGAACGTTTATTCTTAACTTGATCAAGCATGTAACTTTCGTTAGATCTCTTGCTCATATGCGTTATCTACTATTATGTAATTATATAAAAAAGAGTGCAATATTATAAAAACATTTGACAATACACAAACCCATATAATTTCTCGGTAATCTAATCAAAGGTAATAATATCGATACTTATTGTTTCCCTATCAATCTGAAACCGGTTTAATCAGTGTTAAGCTTCATTAGCGTGTTAAATGTATCACAGATAACTATTTTTATGATTAATCGTTTTTTTGGTATTTTGAAAAATAACAATACGTAACTAATTGGCTTGGATAGCATATGATAACAATGAGTAGTATTTAAAAGTATGATCGTAAATCCAGTTCTTGATTGACAAAAACACCAATTTTGTGAGTCAAAATTACATAATTGTGCGAAAAACTGAGCGCGATTAGTAAACTGAAAAGCAGCAACTTTATTTGGATAACCTGTATTGTAAAACAACAAACACTTTAAAATTTTAGCAACCAAATATATTTTTGGATGACAACATAACGTACATACTTCATTCAATAATTGGCAAATTATACTATAGTGAGCTGTGTATTAAATGTTTGTTTTTTGACAAAACTAAAGAAAGACGATGATGACCTATAGCAACCAATTCGGTTCTGTGAAACTACACACTCGCTCCGCTTATTTGGTTTTTTTTGCGATTAAACATTATTTTTTCGCGCATTAGTAATTCAATATTTTTATTGCCCTAAATATGTTTTCCGCAGCTTACTTCTTGTCGTTTGGGATTTCTTCATCGACCAACATTATACGTCAATTTAGTTAACCAAAAACTATTCGGAATTCATGCAGAACAAATCAGTAAAACGGTATTCAATAGTCATTCGAGCTTTTAGATTATTTTCCGCTCATTTTCATTATTCCCCGAAATCAATAAACATACACTAAAATACGTGCAATAACTTTGATGATAAACTTTTAAATCTTTATTCCTCAGTGGGAGACCCCTGTCCGCCATCACTGCCGTAGGAACCAAGAAGTCAAACCTAAACTTAAGGCAGTTTCCAATATTTAATCTAAGGTTTGACAGCCACCTAAAATACAGGGTGATAGGATTTTTTATGTGGCTTGGGTTGTGTCCTACTGCTGGGTAAAGGTTTTCCCTATTACAGACCACTCCCCCCCTATCCTGTGCTGCCTCAGTCCAGTCCGCCAAAAACCTGTCCAGGTCGTCCACCATCGACGTCTCGGCCTGCCTCTACGCCGGTGTCCATCGGTGGGCACCCTTTCGGTTATAATTCTGGTTTATCGACACATAAAGGACGACCTCTGTGGCGCAGCGGTTGTGGCTCTGCCTACCATGCGAGAGGTCCCGGGTTCGATCACCGGCTGGAGGTAAACAAAAAAACTCCCGAATTCTTGAATGTATATATGTGTGTGACGTCGCTGTTTCTGGTTCCCACGACTGTATCCTAGTGTAGGGTAGTACTGTATCTAGAAGCAATGTATGTGCCTGTATGTAAATATTTATTACTATTATTATTATATATTGTGAGGGGTAAAAGTAGAGCCAATTTCCAACTAATTTAATTCATAAAAATATAACTAATGAAAAATTAATGAGTTTCAAGTAATTTGTTTTTAACCTTTTCCCTAAATTTCCAAAATGTGACGTAATAGTAGTTTATGTGATTGATACATAATGGAGGGCACTGAAACTCGAGAGTGGGTTTATGAAACGAGCCGAAGGAGAGTTTCATAATAATATCACTCGAGAGTTTTAATGCCTAATTATGTACAGTTACATACACTAGTTTATCTAGTAAGCTCTCTTTGATGAGTGTAGGAACCGCATGTTCGACTGGCATGGTGACATTGACAGATCATCAGTCCAAAAATAAAATAGCGTCAGATTTTCTGGAAATAGGCTCTTCTTTATTCACTCTAAATATTATGTATCGATTAATCAATCATCCTGTTGAGAACTAGGTTCTATAGTTCTATAGCCATAGGTATACTCGTAGGTACTCACGCATGTACATCATCCGAGTGGACAACGTAAGGGATGCCGGCCTCGTCCAGCTTCCTCAGGAACTCATCATGCTTCTTCGGCTTCACCAACACCACACCAGGGCGGGCGACGATGGGGTGACTTAGCACATCCACGTCAGACTCGTGGACTATCTGCCCGAGGGTTTTCAGCTGCTCCTGGGTGGGTGGCCCCACTGTGTAGGACTTCCATCTGTAGAGAGGAGGTAAGTTAAAAAATTTAGCCTTAATGTCCTCACCGAGAGACACAGGCCTTTTCAATTCGAGTAAAATTGTCAAGACGCTGTCAAACATATATATATATATTCCACTAATCCATAAGACAGTGCGAATGGGCACTTGGGCAGACTAAGATATGGTCCGACGATATCATCTATCCGAATGGATGTCACTGAATGCGGTTGGCATAGGAAGAAGATTGGCGCTATAGAGAAGAGGCCTATGCGGTTCATTAACGCTTCGTAGAAGTAAGCCATCGTCCTACTGAACAAAGATTTTTGAAGAAATGCCATCGGTCAAATGTTTTTCGAAGCCACAAAGGGAACCCGTAGGTAGCAGTGGGTCGATGTGGGCTGAGCATGATGATGATGGTTTAAGGGGAAGACAAAACAGCAGGAAGGATTCGACAGCGAAGAAGATCTAGTATAAAGGAAGAATCATCTAAGAGAAGCTTTGAGAAGTGTTACCCTCTCGCTTATATGAACTCCAACTTTTAACTTCGTGAAGACATCAGCTCTATGCCCATATGGGGTAGCAGAGCTAAAATATAGCACATTCGTATAGCCTTAAAAACAACACTTTTACGAGCATTTGCATTCTTTAGGGAAGATAAAAATTCTGTAATGGACATATAATTTAAGAGATATACAAGAAAAAGCAAGAAGACAACTAGTACAAATAATAAATACTAACCCAACATATTCCTCGTTTTTGGCGAAGACCGCCACTATAAGAGTCAGGACCACTACAAGGAGTTTCATGGTTGAGTGTTACCCACTTACCTGATATCTCCAGTTTTATATCACTCACACTACTGCCATGAAAGAGGTGTGTGAGTGTGTGCTTGTCTGATTATGACGACACGGATGTGTTGCCAGTTCAACAAGATTGGCGAAGAGATGGCTTTTGTAAAGAATAGAGCCTGTATATTGCTTGAGTAAGTACGAGTACATTGTGACAGCTATAATGTATCAATATACTTGATCCCTACACGTCTATTTATAGAAAACCTCTGTGGTATTGCGGTTTGAGGTTTGCCTCTCAATGGAGAGATCTTGGGTTCAAGTCCCGGTTGAGGTGGAAGAAAAAAGGTCCTTAGGTCTTGGATGTTCAAATATGTGTGACGTGGCTCGTTGTGGTTCCCACGACACGGTATCCTAGAGTGTGAGGCCAGAAGTAATATTTTTCTTGTTTATAAAAGTACTTAAATGTATACTATATATATATATAAATGTAATTCCTATAATTTCTTCACATAACAAGCGAATGCTTGAGGTTGAGGCAACCACTTCTTTTGTAAATTCATTATGCATTACATGGCATGTCATTCATGCAACATTATAACATTTTGACGAAGAACATTTTGCTGACGACACTGATCTTATCACCACCACTATATTCAAGCACCCGTGAGTATTATCTTTTTTAATAGATAACACTGAAAGGGCCAAGATTACAAGAAATTCGTCAATGATAAGAGAAATCTCATAATTCTTCATTATGTTTTTTTATTACTTGCTATTTAGCGGATAAGCAAATATTGCTACTGTTCATCGACTCATATCTGTATGGATTTTCAAACTCGGGGATAGCTTCAGTCGTATCTGTTTGTGATACAAAATTTAATATATGGAAAGACTTGATGCAAATAAAAGTTCAGGGGATAATATTAAAATATTTAAGACAATCTTACACATAGTAAGCTCACTAAGGCTTGTGTTATGGGTACTAGACGGCGATATATTTATTCATGCTCATCACACAAATATTTGCCTTTACCGATTTTGCTTATGCTGACGATCTTGGAATTCGAACCCGGGACCGTTAGTTTTGTAGTCAGGTTTACTACCCGCTAGGCTAAACCGGTCGTCAAAAACTGATTTTTAGATTTACAATTATTAGGGACAGCGGAGGTCTGTCCGGCTATCAACTTGTTACTTAACACCTATTTCCTTATATTCTTCTCAATGATATTGCAGTGCCATTTATTTAATATTCACGCCAGAGTTACAACTATGAAAGTGCTATCATTCATTTAAAACAATTCCTGGAATTCACTATTCAGTATAATTTCTCATTCCACTAGTTCGGTTTAAGAACTTCAGTTGCACACTTGAAGCGCTCACGACTTTATGTGAGTGAACTTAGCAGATCATTTTCCAGTACATCAAAAAAACACGTAAGATCTTTTCGCATGCAGCTGAGTTCTATAATTCCTGATACTGTCAAGGAGTAATTCTGGTGTTTTGAACTTTTATTTTTTTAGGAATAGTTCTGGCGTTTTTACGTTAAAAAAGTAAATTGCCAACTACCCGATCGTTGTCCAGCTGATCAAATATGCATTCAAGTTTTTTTTTCATGCAGCTGAGTTGCTGATGTTTTACAGTTGCTGATGTTTTACAGGAATAATTCTGAACTCACGTTGAAATCTTAACAATAATATCTTCATCGTTTCAAATCATTTTGTAGGGCGAGAACTCTTTCGTATTTTCAAGATCCGTATTAGAACTACAATCAATTCGAGTCCAGAACTCACGTCCAAGTAACAGCAGTGCATGTCAAAATATTTATCAGAAAGTTTGAAAAGTCGAAAAATATTATTTTCAACGTTTCAAATCATTTCGTAGGGCGAGAACTCTTTAATTTTTCAGGTCGGATTTTAAAATGTTACCCTTAATTCAATTAGGGTCCAGAAACCATGTCCAAGTGCCTTTAAGATCATGTTAGAATACTTATCAGAAAGTTAAAAAAAATATAAATGTTATTGTCATTGTTTGAAATCATTTCTAGGGCGACAACTCTTTCGTCATTCACAGATCTGTATTAGAACTTTCACCTTAAACTTAATTCGAGTCCGTAACTCAGGTCCAACCGCCAGCCGGTCATATCAGAATGGAAATCAGAAAGTTTAAAAAATATAAATACTTTATTATTGACTTATCAAACTATCTGATAAAAATTTGGACATCATCTGCTGGCACTTAGGCGCGAATATATATATATATATATATATATATATATATATATATATATTGTGACTTTTAAAACTCTCTGTTAAACATTGTGACATGAACTTCTGACACTCGCACGTGAGTTCTGAACTCAAATAGAAATTAAGAATATAGTTTTGATACGGATCTATAAAGACGAAAAAGTTCTTGCCCTAAAAAATAAATTGAAACGATGAAAATAATATTTATCGTCGACTTTACAAACATTCTCATAAACATTCTTACATGATCTGCTGGCACTTGTACGTGGGCTATGGACTCGTATCAATATTAAAGTAACATTTTTAAAATGGTTCTGTGAAAAATAAAACAGTTCTTCTCCTAGAAAGCGATTTGAAAAAGTAGCATTTTTCGACTTTTCAAACTTGATGATAAACATTCTGACATGATCTGCTTGCGTACTTGGACGTGGGTTCTAACAATCATATGGGGTTGCCAGTGGGGTGACCGGGGGCCATTTATGGGCTTACCTACGTGCTTTTCCTTGGAGATTCTGTCGGTATATCTTGCGGGAAACGTAGTTTTTTCTTCGATGGGTCGTATAATATTTCTGAGCATCGTTTAAGGCGGAGAACACTCGTTATATGGCTGGCATTCCACAACTCTCCAATACAAGATTCAATCTTCAGGTTACAGATTAGTGGAAATCCACTAATCTCTAACCGTGCAAATTGTAAACAAGCGTCTTATTGGTTTGGATTTGTTCACGATCCAAATTTGTTGAACAACTCAGTATTTAACCTTGTCAAAAATGAATATGATACGGTATTTAAATCAAAAACTATAAAAGTTAATAACAAAGCTTTGTTTAGTGATTGGGCGACAGTTGGAATTCATAGGCGCAGACGAAGATTATATGAACTCTATGAAGAGAAATCATATAACAAAAATACGGCCTTTCTAGATTATGTTCGTAGTTATTCAAAAATGTTTAAACGCGTTTGTGCCGTAGCTAAATCTAATTTCATTAAAAACAAAATTGAATCTAGTAGCAATGTAATGAAAACGACTTGGCAAATTATAAACAGAGAGACTGGAAAGGCCAAAGCTACACATAATAACTTCAAGCTTAAGATAGATAATCAATTGCTAAGTACAGACCTAGAAGTAGCAAAAGCTTTCGGAAATTTCTTTACGGACATTCCAGTTTCAACAACCAAGTCTTTAAATTCATCTCCCGCTGCTGCTGAATCTATACTTAAACAAAACTTTGAGGAATGTAAAACAGATTTTAAATTTAGGCACGTAAATAATGAAGACATTGTAAAAGCGTTTAAATCCCTGGAAATGAAAAAGACAGCTGACGCCCATGGTCTATCAGTAAAAATTATTAGTTCCATTGTAGATTGTATTGCACCTCACCTTTGTTGTATATTTAATCAATGTATAGATAATGGTGTGTTTCCTGACTTGATGAAACTAAGTAAAGTTATACCTTTATTCAAAGCTGGTAGTACATCAGACCCCACCAATTTTAGACCCATATCGATACTACCAACGCTTAGCAAAATATTTGAAAAACTCATACTTAATCAATTGCAAAGTCATTTTTATCTCAATAATTTAATTCATATTGCTCAGTTTGGTTTCACAAAGGGTCGTTCAACAGCCGATGCTGGTGTTGAACTAATCGACAATATTTTTGATACCTGGGAAGACGCAATGGATGCAATAGGTGTCTTCTGCGATCTATCCAAGGCTTTTGATTGCGTCCATCATGACACTCTTGTCAGGAAGTTACGCCATTATGGTGTAAAAGATCAGGCACTTGGCCTTCTGGAGTCATATCTAACAGATAGGGTTCAGATGGTCGATGTTAATGGGAAAAGGTCACCTGGGTCTTCAATAAGTATGGGCGTACCGCAAGGTTCAATTCTTGGTCCTTTCTTGTTTTTAGTATATATTAATGATTTACCTTACCTTGTTAAAGCAAAACATGGGTTAGTATTGTTTGCCGATGATACTTCTTTGATATTTAAAGTTAAAAGACAGCTATCAAATTATGACGAGGTAAACAATGCTATCTCTAGTATAGTGAACTGGTTTACTGTTAACAATGTATTACTTAATGAAAAGAAAACTAAATGTATTAAATTCGTGTTACCCAATGTGAACCCGGTAACTACAGACATATTTATAAAAGGACAGAGATTGGACCTTGTGCAGTCGACTGTCTTTTTGGGCATTACTTTAGACGCCAAACTACAATGGGATCCTCATATAAATAAATTGTCGAACAGACTGAGTTCGGCAGCGTTCGCAGTTAAAAAAATTAGAGCTCTTACCGACGTAGACACCGCTAGACTAGTCTACTTTAGTTACTTTCATAGTCTAATGACCTATGGTATTTTATTGTGGAGTCACGCTGCGAATGCTAATAGTATATTTATTCTGCAGAAACGGGCTGTTCGTGCAATTTATAGATTAGGGCCTAGAGTGTCACTGAGGGAAAAGTTTAAAGAAATCAATATTCTGACATTTGTGTCTCAATATATCTATGACAATCTTGTGTATGTAAAAAGAAATATAACTAATTTTCAGAAGTACAGTGATATACACAATTTTAACACTAGAAATAAAGACAAGTTGGTTGCTTATGTAAGCCGACTACATAAAATTAGTAATTCTTTTAAAGGCAATTGTATACGCTATTACAATAAGGTCCGTACTGATATTAAAAACTTACCTTTAGACAAGTTTAAAATAATAATAAAACAGAAATTGTATAAAAAAGGTTACTATAGGATATCTGATTACTTAGAGGACAGATGTCCATGGGAATAGATTGTTTGAGTAACAGGCTGTTTCGATATATAATTAGCATTCATTTTGTAATTTGACAATATTTTATTTAAAAAAGGAAACGCAAAAGATGCGACGACTGTGGAGTTTCTTCGGTGAGCTCTTCTCCACAGATTCCACCATTGTGTTAGTGAACTCACCCAAAAAAATGTAATGACGGATCTAAGTGATGTAACAACATCCTATGGAAATAAATGATTTTTGATTTGATTTGATTTGATTTGATTTCACGGCGACGACATAGGTATCAATTTTAAATTGATGTTTATGGTGTCAACAACAAACGAGGAGGTTCTCTATTGAAGTTCTCGATTTTTCCGGTTTTTGACGAATGAATCGGTAGAAAACTGCGTACAACGTCGGTGCCACACGTTCGTACAACGTGTGGCACCGACATTATAGAGATGTGTGGTCGGTTTTGACATTTATTTTTAACTTTTCACCTGAATGCGAATGGCTTGTTTGGAGAATTCGTTGGACAATATTTCTAGAAATCCAGGTGAGATTGCTGAGCTGTCAAAGTATTTCTGTTTCTTTTGACGTGTGGTGTTGTGTTACATAGTTTACGTAAAAATTACAGGTGGAAATCACCAACATATGACTGGCCACCACATGGCCGGAACGCCTGTATTGATGACGCAGTGGGGCGCATAGGCGTCGGATCAAGGCCAGCGAAATTTGGAATGTCGACGTAGTAATAATTTTGATTCGTTGTTTTAAAATCCAACCTTGTCGTTGTCGAAGCTGTTCACAGAGATCGGCATTTTAAACTTCATCACAGAAATTGTTTCTTTTCGTCTTTCTCGAAAATGTTCCTGGACCACGTGGGCAGAGTGACTGCGTGTTGTGTGTAAGACAAATTGCTTGACAAAGTGCGTACGACTTGCACAGCGTACCGGATGCCATAAGGTAGCAATTTTACATATTCTTCGGGGGAAATCACCAAATTTTGCGAAACGTCTTGCGTAATCTTTACAGTAGTAGGAGCGAGTAGAGGTGGTGTTCTTCCTGACTGGCATTACAATCTATATAGTGTAAGATTAGCTTCCTCAGGAGAAGAGCTTCTCTAATAGGTACCTGCATAGCCATTCTGTATACTCGGGGCTGTAACCCAACGTGTCCCGTGGCCGTGTAAGCAGTCGGAAATCTAAACCCTGTCTCTCTACATTATCACGTGCTTCAGATCCACATGTGTGAGTCCGCTATACAGTCCGCTATAAGTTAAACAAGAGGACAGACGCTTGATGCATGGTCCTAGAAATACGTTCATGTAATAGAATCATTGCTACACTTGAAGACGTGCTGAACATATAGAATAAGAAATAGAAGACAGATTTGTTTGTCAAGAATTAGAACAGAACCCTTTAATAAAACTTCAGTACCTCCTCTCTTGTAAAACTTAGTGTTCATTTAAAGAATACCAATGCCTTTGTACAACTATTCAACTTAGAATGTTTACCTGAGTTTTTACTCACCTGTTAAACGATATAGAACAGGTTTCCTTCGCAACTTAAGTTTGGTTACAAAATGTCCGAGTTGGTTACAAAATGTCCGAGTTTTGGTTATAAAGTGTACGAGTCATAGAAATTGAGAAGTAACTACATCCCTGGTCAAAATGAATAAAACAGATAAACATTGTCGAGAAACTGTTGTTTAAATTATCACTTTTTAAGTTATTTCTGGTAACTAGATTTACCAGTGGCGCCTTTTTTAGATAAGAACAATTATTTTACTAGAATAATCGACCTGTATACCCGTCGGTACACGAACCCCACATCTACCACGCCTAGTCGGTCAGAAAATATTAATTAACGAGTTATTTCGTGTCATCAAATTGAAAAAGATAGATCTATGAAAAACGATAAGATTCGACCTAAGAAATGATTTGAAATGATAAAAAATGACTTTCCTAACATTGTGATAAACAGTCTGACATGATCTCTTTGCACTTCGACGTGAGTTCTTTTATTTATTTATTTATTATCTTTGGTACACAAAACAGCATTGAAGATAATAAACATAAATATATCACGACAACGGGTGAAAGGTTGTCTTCATCATCAAAAATATGTATACACAATATGTTATAAAAAAGAGTGTGTTCATTTAAAATTATAAACACAATAAATCAAAGAAAACTAGAGTAGGAATTAACAATTCAAAGAAATCAAATTAAAAATTTCAAAATAATTTAGAAAAGCTGCAGAATTTAAATAATTTACAGAAAATACTATTTGAGGACATTACGCATTTTAAACATAAAACAAGGCAACGAATCGTGGTAGATATCAGGGACGTTGTCTTCGCTGGCAGAAAGCTCGTTAAAGTAGCGACACATACGAAGAGAGCGCTGATGTTGAATTTGCACGGCGGCGGGATTAAGAAAGGACGTGGCTTTCTAACTGATCTGCTGGGAGCGCGGAAGTTAATGTCTGAGAGGACAGAAGTTGTTATGGTGCCTTTAATTATTTTTTGTAGGTGGATCAGGTCCTGAAGCCTTCTGGATTAGAATAAATATTTTTTCAGTTTTTATATGAAACTGTGAAAATGATGAAAACCTACCCCCTCTTGCCATACATAATAATTTAAAACTATTAAAATAATATTTTTCGTCTTTTCTAACTTTCTGATAAACATTCGAACATGATCTGCTGATAATTAGACGTGAGATCTGGACTCGAATTGAAATCAAGAATACAGGATAATTTTACATCGATAATACTTTCATTTTCTGTTAATATTAACGTATAATTAGAAAACGTCGTTTATTGTCTCTTCTCTACATTGGACCACTGTATGAGACGGAGGGCAAAGAAACTCCCACAGATTGATTTTATGATTTCTTTTAATTGTTCAACTAGTACAAATATAAATAATATACAGGAATAAATAATTACAAAATTATAAAGCGGGTTCTGTGGTGAGTTAGATTTAACACCATACACTCTTGCCATTTTTGAAATCTTGAAAATTATAATACCCCTTTTATAGATAAAGTGGTTTTTAAATTGCTCATTTGGCAATTTCGAAATCTCTAGAGGGTATCCTGTTGTGGTAGAGAATGCACTGATCCTTTAAATAATAACCACGAAAAAGTGTAACGTTTCGCTGTCATGTTCCGCCTGAGCTGAGAGTGCAAGCAAGAGCGCGGAACAAGCCATAGAGAGGCACGATCGGCCTAAGCGTTTCTTATGACGTTATCACGTAAAATTATCATCCGTAAACCGACTTTACAGACAACCAATTTTTTTTAAATATTTTATAGCATAGCCTTAAAACTTTCTATTAAAGTTATAGGCTTTTTGTTCATAAAGTTCATTCAAGAATTTAAAAATTTACGGTTTTTGTCACTGACTTTCCTTAATTAAACAACTTTAATAAAATATATTTTAATAATGTTGAAGAAGTCTGAATAAATTTTGTTCGGGTTCAATTCACAATAGTACGGGCCTGGCAAATACATATCTAGGGTTTTCGTATATGTTTCTCGTCTATGCTATGAGATGTAATCCAACTAATACTAGTGGTTCTGTTAGAACAGTAGACCTAGCGAGCCCTTCGACATACATAAATACTTAAACATATTGTCACGACTGACGGACAAAAGGCTTTATTATAATGCGATACAAGTTTATTTTGCGTAACAATTTAACGAAGAAAGTCCAATTTTAATATGTTAGGTGCTTGAATTTTCCAATTACTATGCAGACTTTTGAGCAAAATAAGTTTTGGCGATTACTCGCATTTCCTTGGTCGTAGGAGGTCAAATCTGGTGTCTAAGAGTGCGTCTCATGAAAACAGAGAGAACAGCGTAGCCTGTTTCTTTTCCTTTCCCCTTCCATTCCTCCCGGTCATACCCCCGACCCCTTGAGTTTGATCGAATGACCAACTGGAACTATTATTAATAAAATAACCCGACTGCATTTTATTGCAATACCACATACAAACTTATGAATGCACCAAGTTACGTACGTACATGGAGTATGAAAGTAGCCGCACCAATAATGTGTAATGCCACAAATCCGCCATTAAAAAAAACTGACTCGACAAAAAAACTATGTTATTATTGAACCTTCTCACAAAATTTCACGAGAATCGGTTGAGAAATGTGACCTGGAGGCGAAAACAGACAGAACGCAGACGCATTTTTGGCCAATCTCAAAACTGGACGCTTGGCTCGCTCGGTCAATTATAAATGTGAAAGTAGCGATGTTTAGATGTTTGGATGTTTGTGTGTTTATGCCTCAATCATGCTAAAACGGCTGAACGGATTTGAATGAAATTTAGCACAGAGATAGTTTATGAGCTAGATCAATATATAAAATTTTTATCCGACGGCACCAGAAGGAGGATAACGTTATCTCGAGAAATGACGGAACAAGCAGATGAAGTTGCGGGCAACAGCTAGTTGATTGGGAATGAAACTATTGACCGTTTGGATCAGATTATAAGCAGTTGATCACATTTTTACTTGTGAATGCACAATTTTGTTGTCTTTGTTGTTTGGCTGGTCAGTGTTATACTAGTCGGCAAAAATACATGATCTAAATTAAATTATTTTAATAAAGTTATTAATCGTTGTTTCGTGTTTGTAACCGTAGTAAATCTTGATTAAAATCACGACAAATAGTTAACCATTTTCTGTAATTACATAGTTTAATGATAGCTTTCTTCATAATTTTCTCAAAAGTTTCGAAATTCCCATTTTTCTTCCCTGGGAGGATTGTAGACACAAACAATGATATGACTATCTAACTCAACACAGTATAGATTTTTTTTTCTCTCTCTATATTAAGTACAAGAATGTCTTTCCGTTGTTTTAATTTAGTAAATTGTTGTACTAAAATTAAAAAACCACCTCTATCAGCAATCTTTCCAATGTAACAACTGACAATTTTGTAATTGTTTATGTTAAAAGATATCAGATTTTCCTTTAATCAGTGTTCTGTGATACAAATAACATCGACTTCAGAATTATTAAGAAATAATAATAAGTTTTTTGCCAGTTAGCCCCTGCATGTTTTGATGATCAAAAAAAAGACGTCACTAAATACCGACCAGTACCTCATATACCTATAATATCTAAAATCTTTGTACGGGAAATAAATAACAGACTAAATTACTTTCTAGAAGCACACAACATATTTGCCGACGAACAGAATGCCTTTAGAAAAAATAAGTCCACAATATTAGCGATATATGACCTCTTAAAACATGTGTATGACAGTATCAACAATAGACAACATGTCTTAGTGATCTTCATGGACATGAATAAGACTTTCCATTTCGAAGACCACAAACTATTGCTGATAAAACTCGAAAGTTTTGGGTTATGGGGTAATCTATCAGCTGCCTCTGTGGTCACAGATAATACATATTTCTGATATGTGCATTCTATCCTAACTTACGGTATCATCTTTTTCTGAAATTCTACTGATAGGGACAAAATATTTAGGCATCAGAAAAAAAAATAGTAACATCGCTGGCTTAAAAAAGACGGAAAGCTGCAAACCCTACTTCAAACATTAGACATTCTAACTTTTCCCTCGATATTTATTCTATTATTAATGTTTATTAAGAAAAATTATAACACATATTTATAAATTGAAACACAATTCCAACAAGACATATACGTAATAAAAACCATAAAGTACTTCCTTCTCCTAAATGCGTGCAATATAGATAGCGTTTTCTATGTCGCCATAAAAATATTTAACCTCTTACTAAATGCTATAAAAAGTTTGGAATTTCATATTTTTTTTAAATGCTTACTAAAATCTTAAAACATAAAATGTACTATGATATTAATGAATACTTTAATGACAAAGAACTGATTACTCAACTAATCCGCGTTGAAGTTAATGGCTTGATTGAGTTTTCTTGCCGTTTATTTCACGTCTTAGCCCACGGTTTTTGAAGTTTGTGAAGCGGTATAGCATCGCAATATTAGTATTCCTAGAGTCATAAAATAAAATATTTATATTGAAACTGATTTAAGTTGTCAATATGTCCGCTACTCTATATATGTTTAGATTAAATTTAGATTTAAGATGTTACATAATAAGGTTAATATTGTACACCCAGTACTACTGGGTACCATCATTTGAAACACTGTAAATAATATAAAACCTAGTTACAAACAACGACGAACAAATAAACATTTTTGTCTTTTGTCTTTGTCTTGAGTAAAAAGTGGTTAAAGTTCGACCACGTCTCGGAGTATGGCAGGATGTTGAAATGGCTCCCGATTCGCCATCGACGGGATTCCCACATCCTCATTTGCCTCTTTTATATTTTTTGTAATCCTCGCTATCCTGGCTTCTTACGGGATCGTTTCGTTTTTCTGTCTTCGAATAGGCCACGGAGATCTCTCACTTGGTCACTACTTACAACTCCACAACATATCACTGCCGCTTATTAGAATGGGCTCAGACTACGAGCTGTCAGTCACTGACACAAACTTCCCAGCGCCATCAGAGACAGTCCGTCAATTAACACTTTTAAAAGTCGTTTGAAAGAACCCTACCTTTCCCTTCCTTGATACGTATTAGTATTTATTTGTATCTACTATTTATGTATATGTAACATATTTATATATAGCACTATTTTTAGTATTATATAGATATTGGTAAGTAGTTTATTATTTTATCAACATTTTTATTGTTGTGCACATAGTTCTACTTTTAGATATTTTTTTTCCTCTCCATTCTTTTTTTGCTGGAAGAAGTCTCTTGTTAGAGATAAGCTCGCTTTTGTACATTCCTTTATATGTTTTTGTTTTCACTGTTTTGTGCAATAAAGTATATTACGAATATCGTTTGTCGTAACTGAAAAAAATTGTATACACCAGTATAATTTGTACCTTGTTTTGCCATGTCAATATCAATATTAGTACTGCTACTAATTACTACACCAGGAACCTCTTCCAAACCAATTATGACAGGGTCATATGATAAATGAAATACTGAATACATAGCAAGTTGTCGTTTAGAGTAAGATAAAGACTATTTTTGTCTGCTTAAAGTCAGAAATAAATATGTGATAAACATTATTGTCATATTGACCTGTTATACTACACATGAGAAGTTGTTTCAGCTTATTGATCTAGATATTGCGATCTTTTGAATATGGCCCTATGTAAGGAAATGCTCATGTTATAATATTTTTTACACCAAGTTTTTCAACGAATTTAAACAAATTATCGCACTGCATTTCCTAAAACTACGATTCAAAATGCATTGAACTAGATGTTAACCAACCGGTGATTTAAATACTCATCCAGTTTCATCGAACCCAAGCATACCTTTTTACAGAAAATATATGTAAAATGTTCTTCATTTTCGAGTTCGAGTGCCATTGGTTCATTAAAGGCCAAGGCAGAGCTGGTCGATGATGCAGGCCTACTTCTGGTGTTTGTTTGTATAGGCTGCGCTGGAAAGAGCTGTTGTTTGCCTGATGACTCCTGAGGCAGTTGTGAACGGGCCATACATTTCAAGTATTCACGTTCACTCCATTCATAGGTAGACTTTGCTGTTGAAGACGATTTTGAATCTCTGTTTGTCAAATGTGTTAGTATGGTCTTCCTTGGTAAGTGTGGTTGGTGACCTGCTTTATCTACCTAATTGAGTTGTCTTGATTGAGATGGTGCTGGTGAGCACTGTCGCATGATAATAATTTGTGTATCATCGACTGGAAGTGTTGAGTAATTCTGTTAATCGAGCCCGCAGATCACATATTTCACTCCAGCTGCTGATAATTTCGTAGTCTTGTCTCCTGAAAAAGATCCTTGCATCAATCGAATACACATATGAAAGTGTGTCATGTTTTCTTCATGTTCATTCATGCTGAATGAGAGTTGCTCCTGACATAGTGATAGCTTTAATAAAGCTTTAATAAGGGATCACTATCCTCATCCATCAGTTTATTGTATATGAGTAATGTTTCTTTGGTTTCAAGTCGTTCCTTCAAGATTTGTCCGTTTTGATTATGTTGGTGAGCGTCGACTACCTGATTTTCGCACAAAGTTTCCATATGAATATCCTGGCAGGTATCACGATGACTTGCATGATCCCTTGCAATTCGTTACAATCGTCGACTACATCCTTCCACTGTGGTTCAATCTGAGCTAGTTGGTTTTTTTAAGGCGGTGTTATAATGATTTTGACAATTTTTTCTTCGCTTTCAGTGCGTTAAGTTTGAAGTTGTTCATATAGCTGGTACTTCGCGTTTAGCTCTTGAAGGTTATTCTTGAGCTGCACCTTAAGTTCCATGAAGGTGGCAGTAGCAACACGACTCTGGGTCATCATAATGGCTGAAACACTGAGACAAAACTACAGTAACTATCTACTTTTTTTAGCTTTCAAACATAAACATAAACATTTGCATATAGGCACATACGCATACATTGCTTCAGGCATAGGATACTCTCTGTATCGTGGGAACCAGAAACAACGACGTCACACAGACATCCAAGACTTAGGGATTGCTTTTTCTTTATCCCCAGCCGGGGATAAGACCCAGGACCTCTCGCATGGTAGGTATAGCCAAAACCGCAGAGCCACAGAAGATTTAAGATTATTGGTAGCAACTGTGGTCAGTAGGTAGGTTTAATATTCAATTATATATTTTCTATGGCTGAGGCATGAGTTTCAGCTCAAAACAACATTCCCACAATATGTCAAACCAATCAAGTCGAAAGTGCCTGTGTATGGAGGCACGCGAAGATGAGATTTAATGGCTTTGTATAGTGTGTCACAATTTTGTGCAAATATAAACAATGTGTTGAATGCTAATGAATTTGTTAAATTGGAACGATTTAATCCCCGGTGAAAATGCGTTTCAAATCCGGTCCGTTTAAAATGACAGTTTGAGCTATGTTTGACGGCTGCATACAATTTTTCATCCACTTTGATCGATCAATACGGATCTGTGAAAAACGAAAGAGTTCTTTCTTGCCCTTCAAATTGATTTGAAACGATGAAAATATAATTTTTCCATTTATCAAACTTTCTGAAAAACATTTTGACTTTCTCTGCCGGCACTTGAACGCGTGTTCAGGACTCGAATCTTAATTCAAAATACATTTATAATATAGATATGTGAAAATCAAAGGAGTTCTTGCCCTACAAATTGATTTGAAACGATGAATTCTCTTCTCTGACATGATCAGCTGGCACTTGAACTTGAGTTCTGGACTAGAATTGATATTGAAATTACAGCATTAAAACGGCTCTGTGAAAAAAAGGGAGCCCTAGAAAATGATTTGAAACGATGAAAATAATATTTATCGACTTTTTAATTTTTCTGATAAATATTTTAACATGATCTGCTTGCACTTACACGTAAGCGTAAGTTCTGAAATTAAGTCGAAATTGAGGTTACAGTTGAAAATATATTTTTGTCTACTTTTCAAACTCCCTGTTAAACATTTTGACAACATCTGCTGGCACTTCGAAGTATGTTCTGGACTTGAAGCAATATCTTGATTATAGTTCTGGTATGGATCTGTAAAAACCGAAAAAGTTGTTGCCCGACATAATGATTTAAAACGATGAAAATAATATTTTCGACTTTTCAAACTTTCTGATAAACATTCTTGTATGTTCTGTTACTTAAACATGAGTTATTGACTCTAATCAAGTTGAAAATTTTAGTTCTAATACGGATTTGAGAAAAACGTTAGGGTTCTCCCCTCATAACATTAAATGAAACGGAAATAATAATATTTTCTGACTTTTCGAACTTTCTAATCAACATTCTGACATGATATCCTGGCACTTGGACGTAAGTTCTGGACCCTAATAAAAAAAATGCAGTCCTGATACAAATCTGTGAAAACGAACGAGTTCTGCCATGCAAAATGATTTGGTACGATGAAAAAAATATTTTTCGTCTTTTGAAAATTTTGTGATAAACATTCTGACATGATCTGCTGGGACTTGGACGTGAGTTCTGGATTAGAATCGAGTTCTAGTAGATTACAGTTTTGATACGGATCTAAGATGATCGAAATAGTTCTTACTCTAAAAATGATTTGAAATGATGAAGATAACCTTTTTCGACTTTTCAAACTTTCTGACATGAACGTAAGTTTCTGAAAAGTATAAGGAACTGCGGAACATTCGTGCGAAAATAACTCACATTTATTTTTGATATGCTGCAAAATGATTTGCTACAAGAAGGTGGCAGATCATTAAGTAATTTTTTCTAAGGTCAAATCACCAGAATTATTCCTTGAAACTATCAGGAATTGTAGAATTCAGCTGCATGCGAAAAGAATTTACATTTTATTTTTGATCTGCTGGATAATGATCTGCTGAGTTAACTCACATCGCACCGTTTTTAAGTGAATGAGAGAATTTAATGAATCTGCACGACCTCAAACAATGTCTCGACAGCGCAGTTGTTGAATGATGAATTGGAGAGGCAAAAAAGTTTAATTTCAAGAACCTGGTAAAACACGAATGTTGGATATTTATTAAGTCACCAATATCGGTTTCACCTATTCACATCTAGGGATGAAACGAAACCAAGTACTTTTGGCATCGATACTTTAGAACTGAGTACCAAGTAGTATCGTGAAGAAAGTATTCGGTCGCACAAGATTATTTACTTTAGGTTATTTGTTTCAAATCGGATCGCATCTTTTTACACGCTTTTATTAGGTTCACCTATAACTAAGTTTAAATTTGACCCATTTCCCGGTTGATTTGTTACTAAACTGCGATATCCTTATAATTATATCCTGTTCTTAAGAAATATTTGTTTATCAAAACGGTTACGAAATATAGATCACCAAATAGTAGTAAATATGTATCCTAAATTTTTATTTTTTTTTCTATTGCTTGAATGGTTTGTGCCCAAAAAAGTTGACCGATCATCTTATTAGAAGATAAGTCACCGTCAAGTCGAATAAATTTGACCCAAAAGTGCTATAATAACGTTTGGACCCTGTTATTATTTGTTTAAACAGTGGTAGTTTAATTAAAACGCTTGATTACAAAAAGTAATTAAAAACATTTTACTTTCAAATTTCAACAATACCATAAAACACATTGCAAATAACATTTTTTGAAATTTTAATTTGGGCTTAAGTAACCTATCTTTAGCCCAACAAAATATTTCAGTATATAACGAAACTTTTTCTATGTCTGGGGTATTATATCATTAATATAATAATAGTGTAACGGTTAATAACATAACAAAATTCAATAGAAATCCTGTAAAAAAAAACTTCAACAAATCTAAAAATAATTGCACTCTTCTATTTTTGTAACGGATCATCGCATAAGGTAGATTAATTTACAATATATTAATCATTCCGAAAGTAAATTTAATCTTCATTATGAAACAGTAAAAACACTTTATCTGCAGTTTCAATCATCTCAACTCTCTTCATAGCGATATAGGGATAAATATTTCCATATTGTATTATTTTAGATTTAACAAAACGCAATCCCTCTTTTAGGATTCCGTACCCAAAGGGTAAAACGGGAACCTTTTATTAAGACTCAGCTGTCCATCCATCCGACCGTCCGTCTGTCACCAGGCTGTATCTTAGTGATAGTTAGACAGTAGACATTTTCACAGATGATGTATTTCTGTTGCTGCCATAACGAAAAATACTAAAAAACAGAATAAAATAATTAATTTATCTGTAAACCAAACACAAACCTATGAATGCACCTGGTTACGTACATGGAGTGTGAAAGTAGCCGCACCAATTACTTTGTAAAAAACATTTTGCTATGTAAAATCCAAACTTTATAAAAATGGTCTTTGACTGTTTTATCTCTGCTTATATTTTTACGATATTGAACACTGTTCAAGAAAGAGATCTCACTAAGTTAGTATCAGCTATACAAAAACTTTGGTTATCACAAAGGGTTTGAAAAGAATGTGAACGAATTTCAAACTCTTGTATCTCAGTGACATCAGAATCTGAAAAATCAAATAACAATTTGATGCTGCTTCTGAATTCGAACCAGAACGTCTTCGTCGTGAATTTTTTTTGTAGATATACCAGTAGACGTGACTGGCTTCAACAGCTCCGACACAGCCTGTTGCCTAGTGGATGTGGAAAGCTTCAATACCTCCGAAGTAAGTTGGTAGACGTAGAAGGCATAATACAGGAAGTTGATGGCTTCACAAGCTCTGAGTCTGCGTTCTGTCTAACAAGCAAAACAAGCGAGTTTGAAATTTTTCAACAGGCATCACAGTGACAGTCTGCATTCTGCTACGCTTCTAATTCAGTCACGAGCGGGTAGTTACGTTCTTTCTTCGGTATATATTTTACTCATTATTCAATTACTTTCTAGTTTACAGGTGATTATCGAGCGCGGTTTGAACGGCTTTTGGCGGGATATCTTATATTTATAATCATCAACCTTATCTTACGGATTCTGTGGTGTGAAAAGTGCGAATCCAGAGCATTACCGAGGCCTCCAGCAGACATAAAAATCGGATTGAAGGGACGGACACAAAACCTTGAGGTGTCATTTTTATCTTATTACTTTTTATATTTATTTAACCCCGCGTTCTTGGACGAGACGTGTGCGAAATTGATCACCCAGTGTCTCCCCAGGGTCTCAATCCACTTTCCATGGCGGTGAATTCCCTGGAACGGTTAGGATTTCCAGTAGGTACATGCATTGTCATTAAGTTACTGCACATAATGAGGACAAAGTTGCCTAAGAATCTAAAAACGTCATTCGAACAGAAATACGGGTGCGACCCGGATGTCATTCTGTAACCAGACTTTTCTTACGTTAGCGTTGTCCTCGCCAATTAAAACATTTACTGGTGGTCAAAGTGGTAGTTTAAATCCAGGTTAAACAATAAAAATAAAGGATCCCTTCTTTAGTGGCTGGGCTATACTTAACGTCTTATCAACTAAACTTATCTTAGAGACAACTCTTCAAAATAGTCACAGCGTCACAGGGAAATGATAAAACAACCAGACGGCAGTTGAGCTCGTGGGGTCCTTTAAAACCACTACGGGGCACCAGTTGGGTGTAATTTCTTAGAATTCGGGATAAAACAACAATGACGGAAGGTTTTCTTTAAGTACAGTGTTCTTCACAGGAAGAAAACTGTATATAGATGATTGAAGATAACAGGACAAGAGTCAAATGGGTGAAGGAGAAGAGAAAAAGTAAAGACAATAAACATGAAGAATATCAATTCTTAGAAACAGAAAAGCAGAATGCGCAGGATATGAGAGAACCGGAAACTAAAGAAACATAAAAAAGCGAAAAATATACTTTGACAATAGTTTAGTTTAGTAGACAATATTTTAGTCTCATACCTTATTTGATTGAAACTTGCTGGTCTTCAGGCCAAATTACTACAAATTGACCAAATTACTAAAGTGGTTGTTTAATTAATTAGTTAAATTGTTTGATACATTTCGAATAGAGGGAGGTTTGACTTAATTAATGGATAGATCTCGTAATACAAAGAAATTTGATGTTAAAATTGTGCAGTGGAGTTTTGCAATGCTCAAAGTTTAAAACCTAAAAATACTTTGAAGCTTTACTGTGTAGGGAGACAATTCATAATGCTATAATATCAGAAACTTTTCAGGACCCAGAAACAGTTTTGAATGCACATCATACATCATGGTCGTATAAAAATGATGATGAGTTAAATTAGTCAATGGTTTCTTACAAGAGACATCTCCAGATGTTTCTTTCGTTTCTTCTGATATTGCAACGAACTTTGATTGGAAAGCCTTACTCAAAAATTTGTGTTAGTTTTATGGATGGTTTAAATTTTGTATCTAAGCGAAACTACGCTTTGGCTAACTGGAGTGAGTATAATAATTTCCTTACCCAGCATCTTTCTGATTATAATAGTAATTTATCTAAAAAAATATATGATTACATTGATACTAAAATTAACGAAAGTGTTTCCTTAAACATTCCATTAGTTAAAATTTGTGTTAACTAGGAAATTTTATCCAAAAAACTATTGGCAACCAGCTCTTTCACAGAATGTAGCCCAGCTTAGATTGGCACTCAAAGAGTTTAATAAAAATCCCAACCCACAATATCTTACTTAGCTAGAGAAAAAATATGAAGAGGTTAATTTTAAAATTACGAAGGCTTAGGGTTGGAGACAATTTTGTTCGGGCATAGACCAGATAACTTCTTCTTCAAAAATGTAGCGTAAGATGCGATGGATGAAAAAAGCCAGACAAGTCAGAGATTATCCTACAGAAGAAAATAAAGTTCGGCTTCTTTCTCAACTTGCGCCTGATTTCGTTATGCCCGTGATTCCTACTTTACCTCAAGCAATCCTTTATAAGAACAAACATTTGATATTCAAGATTTAGTAAACTGTTTAAAAAATAAAGATACAGCACCAGGAGTCGATAAAATTACATATTCAATTATTTTCAACTTACCGAATTCAGGAAAGTTATTTTTGTTAACTTAATTTAGTGAAGTTGTTTGTACTAATATTGTCCCTACCCAGTGGCATAATATTCAAATCATGCCCATTCCCAAACATCTCTCTAATGATTATAAAAGTGTAAAATTTAGTCCTGTTCGTTATGTTCATTATTTTTGTTTCCTTTTATATATATCGACTATCCAACCAATTTCGGGTAGTATGAAAACGCGGCTGTGCCTCCTTGTTGGCGTGAACCGTTGGAGCGACCTCTGCAAAGGACACAGTCAGTTGCGATCAAGTTGTCGTCGCGAGCGTATCAGACGCATCCCTTACCTTTTATCGAAAGTGACGAGTATTCGGACGAGCTACGGTGTGGGGTGTATTTCTTTAATTTCTTGTATTTGCATGCTGTTTCACAATATGTTAAGCAAAAGGCTAGAGTGGCATGTGGAAAAAAACTAATTATCATCCAGAAATACGAAATACCTCTAGTTTTAGAAAATCCCGGTCTGTCTGGATTCTCTTGCAAGGTTGGTTACTTACATACAATTGGGTTTTTCGGAGAATTAATCTACACTAGCTATTTTCATTGATAGTACCTAACTCGTACAATAATGTATTAGTGGACCAGCTTATGAAGAGTTTAGATGACTTGGGAGTCGCTACAGAATTTTGTAAATATTTTTGAATGAGAGGTACATTAGTAGTCAAGAAACAGATTGTTTAGGAAATGTTTTATGTAGAAAATCTTGTATCGGCTTCTTCTATCTTCTTTTTTATATTTAATATTTTGACCTCCAAAATTGTTACACTTATCCAAAATGTATTTGTTTCTCAATATGCAGACGATTTTGTATTGTACCAAAGTTACCGCAAACGCAACCTTCAAAGTTGTGTTGTTGACATGGAAAATGCGTTGAACATCGTGCATATTTTTTGCGACCAATTTTTCTGGATATATTGACAGACAAACCTAAAGTTTGTAATTTTAGCAGAGGACGTTAAAAAGTAGTTCTTAACATCAACCTTAACTCTACTATGTTACCATGTGTTGACTTTTATAAATATTTAGGGGTATGGCTGGATGATCTTTGCGATGGAGCAAACATACTAATGAAATAGGGGAAAAATGCGGTAAGATGATTACCATTATAAAAGTGTTAGCTGGATCAGGATGGGGTGTACATCCCAAGCATCTGCGTAGGCTGTATATATATTTCTCTTATAATAATTTGACTCGATTATGGTAGTTTTTTGTTCCGTAATAGTGCCAAAAACCACTTGCAAAAGTTAGACAAAATCCAGAACCAGGCGCTTAGATTTATAGGTGGTTTCATCCGTAATTACTACCCCAATCCACGTAATGGAGTCAGAAAGTTGTGTACCACCACTTTCTATAAGGAGGCAATTTTGGTACACAATAGTAGTTTATGTGACTGCTACATAATGGAGGGCATCAATACTCGAGAGTGGGTTTATGAAACGAGCCGAAGGCGAGTTTCATAATAATATCACTCGAGAGTTTTACTGCCTAATTATGTACAGTTACATACACTAGTTTATCTACACACATATCATAAGCTCTCTTTGATGTGTTCAGGAACCGCATGTTTGATCGGCATTGTGGCTCTGCAGTTGTTTAGCTTGTTCTGTAGTACCAACTTCACGCAGGCGGGCGTCGGCGTTCGAAATTTGAATGTCAGTACCAACTTCACAGACAAACTAGGGGCGGCATGCAGGCGGGCGTCGGCGTTCGAAATTTAAATGTCACAATATATAGAAAAACTACACATTATGGCCATAATGTGTAATTTTTCAAATAAGAAATGAGTTTTTACCAGGTAGTTTTAACTTTAAATTGTAACGTGCGGTTTTTGTACGAAGTAAAGAGGGTTTATGATACGTGTGTAGATAAATATATTTAAAAAAGTCTGTCGTGGAGAAATAATAACGTGACTAACCTTGAAATTTTAGTAACCCTATTATTAGTAACCCTATTAGTATTTATGGTAAGTTTTGGGAAAATAAAGTTAGACCCCTTCTACCTGTCATTCAAAATAACCTGCGAGACATACATGTTTTCTGATTTGATCCTCTCCCCATGTTTAATTTGAACACCTGGGTGACTAAAATAAATTTGAGGAATGTAATATATGCTGACCTGAACTTTATTCATAAAGCCAAAAGATACTTTCTACCGACATCATTAAAATTTGAAGTTTTAGAAGAAAATTATATTAAATATGGTGGCTCGTACAATTATTCGAAAATATTAAACTGCACATTAAAAATACTGATTTGCACAGCAAACATAAGGGCAAAATACTGCGGCAGCTTAGGTGAAGGGTAAAGGGGTTAAGCGAAGCGAAGCCCCCTTTATCCTTCGTGTTAGGTTCAACATGTAACAACAATAAAAAATACTTAAAACATAAACTTAAGTACTCATTAAATATTTAAAACATAAAAGTGTTTTTGTTGATCCTCTTTTGCTGTGCAAATCAGTATTTTTGATGTGCGATTAAATAATAACCCCCAAATTATTTACAGATGGTTCGAAAAGCATGAACGTGACGTCAGGTGCGGCATTTTATGAACCTCTGTCTAAAACTGTGGATACTTATAAAATTGTACCAAGTGTTTCCATTATGTCACTAGAATTATTTGCAATTTTAGAAGCTATCTTATGAGCCGATACAATTTTTCTACAAGATAGGAGCATTAGAACTGGCTATTCATAAAATTTTACATTATAAAATGCAACAAAAACATTGTTAAGATGCTCGAGAATAAAGAGCGGCTTCTCGTGGAAACTATAAACAAAGATTTAACGCTTTTGCATCTCTAATATTAAAGGCTTTCTGTAATATTCAACAGTCGGGATAATATCTTGTTTAACAACTCCCTGTGGAGATATTTCACTGTACCTATAAGCCAGGAAAAGTGTTACCTAGAATTTACTCGGGTTTTGTAAAAGTAGAAAATTTTATACTTTGTGGGTAACAAGTATGTGGTATGTGTATTGAAACTACAGTGGCTTAGAGGTAAACGATAGTGCGGGTTAAGCAACATCTGGCAGGGTCGGTAAATAAATGGGTATCCCGTTTCTATGTGGCATTTGTTCTGGGCGCTTCTTTTCGGTTGGAGAGCTGTTACTTAAATTGAGCTTCATCAATCCACACTGAGCCAGCGTGTGGCGTATAGCACAATCTTACTTAATTTCTAGTAGGTCTTTGCTCCTATGATGTCACCAATGGGCTACATTTTTGTAAACATTGATGCACCGACAGCTAAATTTAAATATGGCGCAGTATGGTAAAATCTAGATACAAGGTGACCCTTGCCTATTTCCGCAGATACTTAAACGTTGGAATGCATTTGATTTTTCACCCAACTGCGCCAGAAGGAGGGTGATGTTTTTCGAGTGTATGTATGTATGTATGTTTATTGCTTTGGCATACTTTGTAGCCTAAACGGCTTGATGGATTTAAGCTTGAGAGGTGTCATTAGATTCGTCTCAAATGAGAGTGACACTGAGTAAATCAAAATAAAACATAAAAAACGGTCAAGTGCTAGTCTAAGTCATGCACGAAGGGTTCCGTACCACCGTGCAATGGTAGGGATGGTGTGGAGTGATTAGTTTGGATTTACATACGTTATATATAGTTACGTACGGTACACAGAGTGTGAATGTAGCCGCACCAATAACTTTGTAAACAACATTTTGCTATGTAAAATCCAAACTATTCACTCCACACCATCCCTACCATTGCACGGTGGTACGGAATCCTTCGTGCGCGAGTCATAATTTCATAATTTCATAATTCTTTATTGCACACACACATATTAAATTTAAAATATTACATTAGGAGAAATCATATGTACAAAGGCGAGCTTATCTCTAAAAAGAGATTTCTTCCAGCAAACCAAGGCATGAAAGGGAAATGTATCATGAAAGGGTAGGAAGTGTACAATATCTAATATCTAATCTATACTAAAATACATATATAATATAAAATACGGAAAATAAAATACTTACATACCAGACTACTAAATACGATACATACATATACCTGCAAATATAGTTTATATATTATAATGATATACACTACTACATATAACTTTCACGAAAGAGAAAGGAAGTGCTCTTTTACCCGGTTTTTGAAAGAGACAAGAGAGGGACAGTCTCTTATAGTGCTAGGTAGTGCGTTCCACAGTCGAACCACCTGCAGCCTGAATGAATGCTCATTTGCCGAGGTGCTATGCCTTGGAGTGGCTAAGAGTGAGACCTTGTGGGATCTCCGGTGCCGATCTCCTGAAAAGAGATACTCAAAGCGGTCTCGAAGGTAGCTGGTGTCTCGGCGACGACGAATTGGAAGCCAACCCAACTCTTTGCGATATTGAGAAACATGGTCGAATTTGCGCAACCCGAAGATAAACAGAATCCCAAGATTCTGAAGTCGTTCGAGTTTGTTCAGTAAATCTTCGTTCGCGCTCGCCCAACAGACATCGGCGTAGTCGATTAGTGGCAGGAGAAGGGACTGAACAAGGGTGATTTTGGTCTGCCGTGGCAAGAAGTCTGAGGGAGTGAAAATACGCAAAGACCCGTCTGCTGACCTCGCTGACATGTGGAGACCAAGACAGCAGGTTGTCAAAAATAACCCCAAGGTTTTTCGCCTGATCTGTATACTCTATTGTGATGCCATTGTATGACACGGGAACAATAAGTTTTTGTATCAAGGAAAGCGTGTGCCTGGTTCCTAAAAGCAAGGCTTGTGATTTGGTCGGGTTTACCAACAGCCCGTATGATAAGGCCCAGTCTTTCACATTTTCGAGGTCAGCATTCAGTGCCTCCACGGTTGAAGCTACATCGCAGGGGCAAAAGTGGCGATAAATTTGGAGATCATCTGCGTAAAGATAATACGAAGAAGAGATAACGTCGGAGATAGAGTTGATTAAGACTGAAAATAGAAGAGGAGAGAGAATACCACCTTGAGGCACTCCTGAGGAAAGATCACACCATTGAGTTTCGGTCTCTTCAGATTTTATGCGTTGCTGACGACCTCTCAGGTATGAGTGGAACCAGTTAGCAGCATGGACGGAGACATTCAGAGAGCTCAATATAGCGACCAGAATGTCAAAATCGACACAGTTAAAGGCATTGCTGAAGTCAAGCAGGGCTAGGACCGTGACCAAGTTCTGATCCATGGCTAGCTGTATGTCATCGCTGACTTTTAAGAGTGCTGTGGTACTACTATGGCCTGGTCTGAACCCAGATTGGAAAGGATTGAGAAGTTTTTTTGATGAAAGGTAGGAGGAGAGTTGGGAGTGGACTATGGATTCAAGGACTTTGGAGAGAATGGGTAGGATAGATATGGGCCTATAACCTTTGAAGGAGGAGGGATTGGATTTTTTTGGCAGTGGGATAATGAGTGCTTTCTTCCACAGACTAGGAAAGGAGCTCACCGATAGAGAGAAGTTGATGATGTGGGTAATTGGAGGAAGCAACTCCTCAAGGACGCTGTGGATCATCTGATGGCTGACGTTGTCGCCACCAGCAGCTTTCGATGTGATAGCAAGCACTGCCTTTCTAACTGCACCGATTCCGACAAGCTTAAAGTTAAACGGTGAGGTGCGGACTGCAGCCCTCGACCATAGACAATGAAGGGTTGCCTCCTTAGTGGTAGGGTCCATTACGACGGGAGGAGAGGAAAAAATTGGTTGAGTCCGTTGAGATCGACATTACCTGAAGATTCCTGGGACTTGCCAACACCAATGGTTTTAAGGAACTTCCATACCTGAGCTGGAGTGTACATCTCTATACGCTCATGGATGTGGCGTCGCTTGGCATCGCGGCACATGCGGTTGCACAGGTTACGGAGGCGTTTAAAAGCTAGGAGATTGTCGTTGGTCGGGTCCCTCTTATATCGCCCTTTTGCACGGTTTATTTTTGCCATTAAACGCTTGATGACGTCGGTAAGCCACGGGGCAGGAAGATGTTTGACCCTGACTTTTTTAATTGGTGCGTGCTTGTCGAAAAGCCCAAGGACAATTGAGTTGAACTTCAGGATTTTGTCATCAACGGTCTCACAAGTCATGACAGGGTTCCAATCAACAGATGAGACATCGGATTTAAGGGAGTCGAGGTCCACACCTTTGAAGCTCCGAATATCCAGAAATTTGGCTTTGCGCTTAGTGGGCCTAACTTTGTATGAAAGATAAACCAGGTCGTGGTAAGAGAAGGGAGCGGTAAGCTGACCATGAGAAACCACCTTGGCTGTGTTGGAGACGATCATGAGATCGAGTAGGGAGGGAGTACAATGTGGTTGAAAGTGAGTAGCGCCGACGGGAAGAATATGTAAGTTAACGGAATTTACAATCGATTCAAGTTTGGTAGAGCGGGCGGTATTTTTAAGAAGACAATTGTTAAAATCCCCGAGGATGAGAGTGTCACTATAAAGAGGGGTCAATTCACATAGTAGCTTTTCAAAAGATTCAAAGTAATCGATGCGGAGTGAGGGGCTATAATATACACCCAGAAGAATATTGTTGTGACGCAAGCTGACCTCAAGGAAGAGATGCTCAGCCGAACCAGAGTACAGGCTTGGCGAGTGGCTGATGACTTTACAAGGAATGTCAGAACTTAAGTAGATAGCAACGCCGCCATCAGCTTTGCCCGTCCTATCGTTGCGATAGAGCCTGAACACTGGCAGAGAATACAAGGAGGAAGGAAGAGATGGTTTGAGAAAGGATTCTGAGACAAGAACTCCATGTATACTCTGATCGCTGAAAGCTTCAAGGAGGTCAGCATAGCTAGCAGGAATACTTTGGGCGTTAATATGTACGACATTGAAATTGAACTCCGATTGCGTGAACGCGCTTTTCAGGCTGCTGGACAGTGACGCGTCCGCCAGGGAGTTGGCACCTCCCGCACCAAGAGAGTCACCGGTGGAAGAACATGTGAAAAGGCTATCTGTAAAATTATATATAATATCCATAAAATAAAATAAATATACTACAATAGCTAAAAATAAATATAAAACTAATATATAATCCTCGCCTTACGAGGAATAACTCTAAATTAATAAAAATACTAAAAACCTGAACCCAGACACACTGGGGTTGCTGTGAAAGGAATCCATTACACATTACATAGTTTGAGACAATGTAACGGCATAAATAGCTAAGGTCGAGCTACCGTTGTCAGAAGCTATGATCGTCTATTCTATCTTCCCCCAACTTAGATGTCCCGATTCAGGTGTGAAAATTGCAAGTTAAGAATGATAAGTCTGAATTTCTCGTTCTTTAGGCGTACAATAGTCGAACGGAAGATTGGTTCAGGAAGTTAGAGTTTCAAGTTAAACAGAGAAAGCATGTATGCCCGCAAGCCGGTATTTCACATCAGTTAGCGGAGTATTGCGCCAGATCGATCTTTGTTATATTTTGTGTAATGGTACCATTTATTTTTTTGTATTTATGGGCGCTTGGAGCTTCTTTTCGTGGTCGATCACAATTTATAATATTTGTTTGGGATATCGTATGGATATCCGTCGTAGTGTTACGACGTGAGTACTCAATGATATTTCATGTGCTCGCTAGTAGCGACTTTAGTGGCTCCAATTATATAATTAGTTCACGGCAATAACGATCCAAATAGACCGGGTTTACTCAATTGCGATTTGATTTTCCGAAATGGGTTTGAACTAGCGGTTTCCTTAAAAGGTCCGTAACGTTTTGAAACCTTGAACTCTGCGCAATTTGAGCTGGATGTTATCGAAACGTTTTCTTTAGCGCTTTTGGAGATCTAACCCACTCCACAACGAGTTACATACTTCGGAAAATACCGAACTAGGTATCTAGTTAACCTCAACACGCCTCGACTGCGTCCAGCAAAATAAATGCGTGACACAATCTACACGTTAGAATCTCCAGCGAAATTTACATTTAATTTAAAGATGCAACTTGAATCCAAACCGATCCAAGGCAAGGCAAAACAATCTACCCGGCCCTAAACAATGAACTTTAGACTGTAATTTGATCTCTTCGCGCGTCCCCGACAACACTCAAATGTCAAAAATATCAACGTGATAGGTTATCTGAGTGGACAACGTTTATACTTTGTTCTGAATTCGTTATTTTCATCCGCGGAACCTCATCGATTAAACAGTCTCCCTATGCCTTGACAACCTAGGTTTAGCCGCAACTAAACTCCTGTCTAGCCTAGTCTAAAATCCTAGTGTTATAACACGTCCATCATCGACACCACTCGAAAATGGTTGAGTATGATTTGAATGTGTTTGTATGGTTAACGACTGTGTGTGTGGGAATTTCAAAACTCGCTACACGAAGAAAATGAGGAAAGGATTAGCCCGCGAATATCCTAAGAGCCAATCCAGGAACCCTATGGTGAAGGAAAAAGGAAATTAGGGTCGCTCCAAGCCCAGACTCAGACTCAGATCAAATTACCTACAAGTTCTTATCTAACGACCCAAGGATAGTTTTGGAATTTGGGGTAGGTTGATTTAAAGGATAGGAACCGAGGTACATCTCGGCGCTTCAGGCACACATGAAAATCCACTGTAGCACGCAATCACAAATCTTCCAGTTCCAGACGCGTAAAACGGCAGACCGAACTGTATAGATTACACGAAAGACATGTATACCACAGTAGTTTGACGTGGGGACTGAATGACTCCCCCACCAACGCGCTCGTATTTATAGGCCCACATGTCTGAAAAAATGGCGTCCTTTGCGTGACACAATCTGCCCAAGCGAAAGCTTCTTATCACTAACTACACAGGGTCTAGTTTCAATCAAACATGCCATGCACGCCTGCTGTCTTCAATTTTGTGTATGCATATTTCCTATAATCAACCGTTGGTCATCACTCAAGTCATTTGGTATTGCCGATACACAAAATTTGTCGATCGCTGGCTACAAAAGCGGTTGCGATTAATTAAGCCTGCCCGACCGCTAGCGTGTTAGACAAAGATCACTGGAGTGATAGCCAAACCCGTGATGTCAAACTCACCACATCGTATCAATCAAACGCAATTGTATATTTGCAGTCAACACATTAGCTTTCTCCGTACAGTTCCATAAGAACCTTCCATTATTTAGTTATTCATAATTTATTCAGCGCGCAACCAAATCGGCTCTGATCCCTACACATTTCGCAGGAATGCGACAAAAAAACCTGACCCGACCTCTCTTCCTCGAACCAACCACGTTCTCAGCCCCTTTCTTGTCAACTTACTTCGAACTACTCGATAACTGAACCGACTATTGTATTTAATGGTACCGTGCGGCGATGGGCTAGCCCTCTGTCACGCAAAATGAAGTATTAAATTAACTGACTCTTGTGTACCATTACAGCAACACACTAAAAACGAACAAGCCGGACCGTGAAACGAAGTTTTTGTAGTTTAAATGGAACGTGATCTACATTTCGTTCCGTTCCGAAAACATGAAAACAAAATAAACTTAAATAAAAGCAGATATGAATTGAAAGTCGAATCAGACAGAAATGATGTCTCATAATACGTGAGAATAAAGTACAAGATACACAAGTGCCGCAAATATGTTTTTTTTTTAAAAGAAATTACATATTTGCGGCTCTTCTGCAAGTGCAGTAGATACGTTCGGGCCATGGTCGTCAGACACTAAAGGAATAGTGAAAGATCTATCTAAAAAATAGTCAGTGTGTCTGGCGACTGAGGGCAGGTTCCTACTTCGCCCAAAGGGTGAGCATGGAAATTCAGCAGGAAAATGCGGCCGGCGTTCTGGGGAAAATGCCCCGAGATAGCTTAAGTTTCTTATAATCGGTTTAATATAACTATTTGTTTGTAAACACTTAAAATTTATTGCTAGCATAATTAACTTGTTAAAAAGATACACATAAAGTAAGGGGATCACTCCCCGCACGTTCCGTTGAAAAAATAAATAGACTCAATGACACCTACATACACATTATTAATCTGTGATTGACACATGACATTTAGAGATTTGTTGTTTATGTTTTGAGCTATGAATTTGATTGATGTAAAGTCAAGTCGTTTTTGAAAGAATGAGTGTTATTGAATACCTAGACATAATAAATTATAAACCTACCTACCTGCTAAAACAAAAAACTCCTTATAATCCTCACAAATAACGAGAACACTTCGGGCAGCAGTTTTTCGGGGAAATAGTGACCTACTTCTTGGCTCCTGGCGGCGCCGGCACTCCTTTGCGCCTGTTGCTGGGGGGACGTTTGTCCATGCCCGACGCTGAAGCAGCCGTGGGAGCAGCAACCGAGGACGCAGCAGTAGCTTTGGGCGCAGCAACAACAGTGGTCGGCTTGGCAGGCGTCTCGTCTCGTCCAGATTGAGGGGTGGAAGGAGGAAACTTGCTGGTGTACTCCAGCAGTTCGGCCATACACTCCACCTTCCGCCTGGTCTTCGAGTCCGACTCGCACTTGGTCGTTTTTTTATAAAGATATAATAAGGGAAATATTAAACTGCACATCAAAAATACTGATTTGCACAGCAAATATCCCTTACATTTGCTGCGGTAGCCCCCCTTTATCCTTCGTGTAAGGTTCAACATGTAAGAACAACAAAAAATACTTAAAAAGTAAACTTAAGTACTCATTAAATATTTAAAACATAAAAAAGAGTTTTTGCTGATCGTTTTTTGCTGCGCAAATCAGTATTTTTGATGTGCGATTAAATATCAGCCATATTATAATTCCACTTGTTATTCTTTCAAAATGACTGTAAGCCCAACGATTTTTCTTCACTAAGCCACTCAAACAAGTTAAGCCCTCAACTTAGAACATTAACTTCTTTACTCTAACTTAACTGAAACGACGAGTGTAGTTCGCACGTCGAATGTTGAAAGAGCAACAGACAGCTTTATTGGACTTAGTGAACGACTTAGAAAACACGTGTACATTGTAAATTAAACGCTTGTACTAAACGGGAAGAATAAAAACAATTTTCTGGCATATGAAAAATAATGTTTTTGAGTAGTAGGTTTAGATACTTCAACTCAGTTGTGCGCGCGGCGCTATGTGTGCGTGCGCTTGTAAATATACAGGTTTCATTTGTGTGGCAGTGGCAGTCACTGCAGGCAGTCACTGCCACACAAATGAAATCTGTATATTTACAAGCGCACGCACACATAGCGCCGCGCGCACAACTGAGTTGAAGTATCTATAGTTAAAGTGGTTTGATGAGACATAGATTTTTCTCGCTGTCCAATGTGCCTTACTATTTCGGACATTTCGCAGCGAGAAAAATCTATTACGCATTAAACATAAATTATTCGACAAAGTTTCAGATCACCTCATAAAAACTATATCAAAAAACAAAAAAATAATGTTTCACACCTTTTCACAGAAGGGGTGACAAAGGCACATTAAAAATAAGTTAATGAGTTATATTAATTTTGCGCCGATTGAAATCAGTCTACTGAAAACCCCTCATAAATGCGTCTTTTTGTAGTACAGTCAGCAAGATGTATATTTTAACACCTGCCGACACAAAAAATATTCACTGGACGCTACACAGAATGTCCCAGATTCTTTCGCGAAATTCTTTCGCGCAATAAAATTATACGCAGTAAATTTAATGACCCGAACAAGGGCGACAAAATAAAAGACGCACTAACCCGTGAGACAATAAATGTTGTATTACTTAAAGCTATCGTGAAGACTAACTCGTAGAAAATACGTTTGTTTGTAATCCCGTTACTATATAACTGTAGGTTTTATTTCGCTGACAATTACTGTAAATGAACTCAGTGAATAATGTTATGCATTCAACTTAAAAGCCACGTGTTATGCGAATCTAGAGTGGAAGAACAACAAAGACTGTAACTATGGACAGACAAAGATGTTCATCACAAGGAAAAATCTAAAGAAGGACTGACTAAGTTCTTAGTAGAGATAACATAGCAACTCTTGTGGGTGTGGTAACACTGTAAACTAAATATACACTTATTATTGTTAAAGCGTGAAATCCTTTATGCCCTCATTGTAGCTTGGAGGCAAAACTATACTCCATTTCGTATAACATTGAAAAAAAGAAGCTGCGATCATTTTTGCAATGTTTAAAAATATTAACCCGTCACGAGCAACGCCCGCCCAAAGAGAAGAGTGCCTTGAGTGTAGGCTCTTTTATGGGATATAAAAATGGAAGGGGGCCAGTATCAGATAACGTCATATTACTAATAAGGCAATGTTTTCGCTTTTACAACAAAATCCCAACTAAGTTACAAGAATTGTCTGTAAATAAATTTAAAAATGTTGTTAAAATCACTTAAGTAAAAAGGGTTACTACACAATATCAGATTATGTAGAAGACAAGAAAGCTTGGGAAGATGTTTGCTACAATTCTGTAAAAAATAACGGATAAAGCTGGAGGTTTCTAGTCGCCTCTTTACCTCCAGCATCTAAAACATTGAGGAGACGGAATTCAAATGGAGTTCTTTTCCCTATACCTTATATATGTGTTAGTTTAAGATTTGACATTCTCCAAATGTATTTCTTATGGAAATAAATTCTTTTTGAATTTGAATTTTCGAATGTTTACTCAAATAGTCAGGATATAAATTATATATGTTTGGAAAAGTCAATAAATTTTGTGCAGAAAAGTGTTAACTTACATATTTTGAATGATTTCAATTATGCTTCTTTTTATATTATTTTCTTTGTTTTGAATATTTTCCTACCTACGGTGTGGTAGGAAAATTATCGCCACTTTTTACACGATTTGCTCCAAACATTTCATAACACTAAAAACCGCACTTTACGACCAGCATAATGTTATAATACTTGGTAAAAATAATTTATTATCTTAATATTGATACATTATGACCATAATATATCATTTTTCGACAAATTATGACATTCAAATTTCGAACGCCGACGCCCGCCTTCGTGTCGCCCCTAGTTTGTCTGTGAAGTTGGTACTACTGAACAAGCTAAAAAAGTGCAGAGTAATGATCAATGCCACCATACCGGTCGAACATGCGGTTACTGAACACATCAAAGAGAGCTTATGGATATGTGTGTAGATAAACTATTGTATATAACTGTACATAATTGGTCATTGAAACTCTCGAGTGATATTATTATGAATTGAATATGATGAATGAATAAAAAAAAATGAACCCACTCCCGAGTTTTAATGCCCTCCATTATGTATCACTCACATAAACTACTATAAATTAACAGGCTTCTTCATTGCGATAGAATGATTATTGATGACTCGCGAACCTGTATAAAGTTGCCTCAATATTGACACTTTAGGTATTTATGGAAATATTATAAATATAAAAATGTAGGTGTGTTAATATGGATATCAATTATTATGTATCCTCCAAATAAGTGCTAAACAAGTTATTTTTTATTATTTATTTATTATTCTTAGTTTTAATTGCACTAGGTAGTAGTTATGTAGGCTTTTTTGATGTTTAGTTAGTTTGATGATGAAATTTGGGAAGGAAAATCGGGTGAACCAATAGTAACCGGAGCTCAAGCTTTGGAAATTGGGTTGACTAGTCATAATAGAGCCCACCTCTTCCTCTATCTATCTAACGGATGGCAGACGGCAGAAGCAAAACTGTGCCCACGTTTATTCAGTCATTGAATACCTTACTTTGCGTGACAGGGAGCTAGCCTAAAGTGTTTTTTCCTTCTAATTTTAACAGTAATAATTCCATTAAAAAGTTAGGTTTATTTTATGATTCTATTCTCGTACAGATTAAAGTAAATTAAAACAATAATAGCGTAAACTTTTTTCCCATACGGGGTGGCAGAGGCAAAATTGTGCCCATGCAGTCAATTGCATGCACACAATTTTGAACTTAACATTTTCAAGGTCGTCCTTTGTACTTTATTGCACAAAAATAATATATTACATACTGGTAAATGAAAATTAAATGTACAAAGGCGAGCTTATCTCTAACAAGAGATTTCATCCTGCCTTTCTAGGATGGAAAGGACATAGTTAAACAACAGGTACACCTATGTGAATAAAATCAAATAAGTTAATTAAAATAACAAACTAAATATATTTATGTATAGAACAATATATACAGGGTGACTGGTAAGTCGAGCTACATACGTTGGAAGATGCTTGCACGGATCAAAACCAACCATTGTTACTATGAAAAACCCTACCCGAAAATTTAACGTTTTCGAGTTAGGGGCCTTTAAAGATTTTTTTTATTTTGCTGGTATTAGGTAAAAATAGAGTTAATTTAATATTTAGAAACAAAAAAGAACCGACCACAGCAAAAAAACCTATAATACAGGCTTACTGTGAAAACCGAATATCGCATGTTTACTTAATGGGTTGAAGCAGTGTCATAAAAAAAAACCGGTCAAGTGCGAGTCTAAATCGCGCACGAAGGGTTCCGTACCACCGTTCAATGGAAGCGATGGTGTGGAGTGAATAGTTTGGATTTTACACAGCAAAATATTGTTTACAAAGTTATTGGTGGTTACTTTCACACTCCATGTACGTAACCAGGTGCATCCATAAGTTTGTATGTGGTATTGAAAGAATTGTTGTATGGGAGCCCCCTTAAATATTTCTTTTATCCTGCTTTTTAGTATTTGTTGTTATAGCGGCAACATAAATACATAATCTGTGAAAATTTCAACTCTCTAGCTAGCTAGGTTCTTGAGATACAGTCTGGTGACAGACAGACGGACGGACGGACGGACAGCGGAGTCTTAGTAATAGGCTCCCGTTTGGAACCCTTCGGGTACGGAACCCTAAAAACTAGTAACTGTTTGTGCAAACAAAATCTAAAACATCTCCAGTTCTCTAGCTAATCAATGGGGTACAATAGTCAAATAAAATGTTTATTATTCTTGGGAAAATTGGGCGACAAAGTAGATAAGGTAGCGGACTCTAAGATGACCGGTGATTTAAAAAAAAGGGTTTTAAGATGTTGTAAGGGCAAAATTATTTTATTTTTATCGCCCGATGTCCAAAAGGGGGTGTTATAAGTTTGAAGCGTCTGTCAGTCTGTCGGTCTGTCTGTCTGTATGCCTGTCCGTGGCACTCTAGAAGTCAAACGACGAATTTTGATGCCGTTTTCTGTACACCATCTTGATACACGATACTCTTCATGTGTCCCCATAAGTAATAATCCATCGGGGTTAGGTCTGGACACCTTGCAGGCCATGGTAGTGGACCTCCTCTCCCGATCCATCTGTCTGGGAAATTTTCATTCAGCCAATCCCGGACTCCCCTAAAGTAGTGAGATGGACAGCCGTCGTGTTGATACCACATGTCTCTTATCAGCGGTAAATCATCTAATAAATCATGTAATTCCGTTGTCAAAAATGTCTGGTACCCTTCAGCATTCCAATTTTGAAGCAAGAAAACAGGTCCAACTAAATGGTTATTTATAATTCCCATCCAGACGTTCACACTGAATCTTCGCTGTGATCCTTTTACTCTCTTCTTATTTGGATCCCGTAGCGTTTTAGGAGCCCAATAGTGAGCATTATGATAGTTTGATATGCCATCTTTATCAAATTTAGATTCGTCTGTCAACAATATTCTTTTTAAAAAGTCCGGATCTTCGGCATCTGCATTTAGCATAAAGCGATACGTCGAATCGGATCATATTCTTCTATCACGTGAACTGGCGTATAGTGGTAAGGATAGTTTCCAGCAGTGTGCATAGTGAACTTACTTTCCACTGTGAGACGCCAAGCTGTTGAGCAACAACACGTGTAGATGCCGTAGGATCCTCTTGGAAACATCTTTGTATTTCGTCTTCCACGTTGACGTCATACACACGTGGTCTACCCATATCCGTATTTCGTCGTTGCACCGAGCCAGTTTCTCTTAGTCATCGGTAAGCACCATCAAACACAGACACATCTGGCACTCGACGACCTGGATATCGTTGCACATACTCTGCCCGTGCTGCTCAAGAATTCCCTTGAAACAACCCGTAACACATAAGAATATCAGCTTATTCTTCATTAGAAAACACCGGCATCGTGAACCAAAATCTCACAATCCAAATCACAAGCAAGTCGAAGTCCTAGTTACACAGCCAGGTCACAGTACAGGAGAAGATTCAAAAGTCCACAAAACAACCAAAGTCGCGATGAAAGAAAATGTTAGCTCAGGGAGGAAGGTATTACGGTACGCATAGCACAAGTTACTATTGTACGCGTAAGGACCTCGTAAGGACCTTTCCGTGGACTATCCAGTCCAGTAATTGACCGACGTCACCTAGAGTACTGAAAATTCAAATTTCGAAGAAAATATAATTTTCCTTAATTTATATGTCAAAACTTTTCTTTTCGTCTCGGCCTCATTAATTTTTGGATTATTCTAAATGATAAAACTTTTTCACATCAGCTGTTCTGTAATGCATTTTCCCCATGAATTGACCTGTTTTGATGTTCATGATCAGAAGTCTACTGCCATTTACAGAAAACCGCATCAAAATCAGTCCATTCGTTTGACCACTATTCCTTTTTAAGCAGATAACTTTCGAAAGGCATAACCGATTTTAACAAAACATATTTAAGAACCACCGCAGAGATGTCTACTTTTATTTACAGAAAACAACATCAAAATTTGTCCACCTGTTTGACTTCTAGAGTGCCACGGACAGGCATACAGACAGACAGACCGACAGACTGACAGACGCTTCAAACTTATCACACCCCCTTTCGGACACCGGGCGATAAAAATAAAATAATTTAGCCCTTCAACATCTTAAAACCCTTTTTTTAAAATCACCGGTCATCTTAGAGTCCGCTACCTTATCTACTTTGTCATCCAATTTTCCCAAGAATAATAAACATTTTATTTGACTATTGTACCTCATTGATTAGCTAGGGAACTGGAGATGTTGTAGGTTTTGTTTGCACAAACAGTTACTAGTTTTTTTTTTTGGTGACACTGCTTCAAAGTCAACCCATTAAGTAAACATGCGATATTCGGTTTTCACCATAAGCCTCTATTATAGGTTTTTTTTTGCTGTGGTCGGTTTTTTTTTGTTTTTAAATATTAAATTATCTCTATTTTTACCTAATACCAGCAAAATACCTGGACTTAATCACCTAGATTAGGAAAATTGGTGCGAAATATGTTGAAAAGTGGGATTTTTCCTCGAAAATCTTTAAAGGCCTCTAACTCGAAAACGGTAAATTTTCGGGTAGGGTGTTTTATAGTAACAATGGTTGGTACTGATCCGTGCTAGCATCTTCCAACGTATGTAGGTCGACTTACCAGTCACCCTGTATATTTAAAATGGAAAAGAAAGCGTGTTCTTTAAAGCGACTTTTAAAAATGTTGAGTGACGTTTTGCTTGAAGTCTGAACCTATGGTCATAGGCGGCAGTGTTATATTCCGGACTTATTTATAAGTAGCGACCGTGTGTGCTTTCTCCGTGGCCAAACCGAAGACAGAAATTGTGATCGGTCTCGTTAAAAGCCAGGATTAATTAAATTATAGAATAGGGAATCCCTACGACGGCGAATCGGGAGCAATTTCAAATGCCTGCGATACTCCGAGGTGTGGTCAATCTTGCGCAGACTGAAAACAAACCGAATCCTAAGGTTTTGAAGTCGCTCGAGTTTATTCAGTTGCTCTTCGTTCGCGCTCACCCATTAGAAATCAGTGTAATCTATCAGGGGAAGGAGAAGAGACTGGGCATTTGAGATTTGGGTCTGACTAACTGTTTTCTGCGTCTGCCTCAGCAGAAAGTTTTTAAGTCGCCTGAGTGAGTGTAAACTGGCAAAGACTCGCCTGCTAACCTCGCTGACATACACTGCCCAGGACTACCGGTTATCGAAGAAGGTTTTTGACCTTGGTGCTATATGAGATTATGGTTCTATCATAGGTTACAAGAGCAATGGGCATATGCTGTAATAAGTTATGGGAGTACCTGAAACCAATAATCACAGCATGTGACCTACTAAGTTTGACAAGTAGTCCATAAGACGAGCCCCAGGCCCTGATTTTCTGGAGATCCGAATTTAACATCCTTACAGCTATGGCCATGTCACAGGGAGAAAAATGGCTGTAAATCTGTAGATCATCTGCGTGAAATTGGATTAGTGAGGAGGGGCTATATAAATGGAATTTATGAAGATAGAGGAGAGAAGAGGATAGAGAATACCACCCTGGGGGACAACCGCAAAGAGGTTACAACACTCCGTTTAAGTCGCATCCGACTTAATACGTCGCTGCGTGCGCTGCGATATTCCAGTGAAATACAATATTGTGGCTCACAATTGCGAGCGCGGGATAACAAGCACACATATCTCAAGCACTGTGACTTGAGACAGAGTTTTTACAGACCTTTGAAGTGCTAGAAATGTTTTTCTGCTTTTTGCATGCTTTTTAAAAGACAGAGGAGGTTTTTGTGTGCAAACCTTTATAAAAACATGCTTGTCTATTGTTCTTTGTTTTAAGATATCATTGAAAACGGCATCTCATAAATTATTAAAATTAGGAACTCTGAACCAAATTGAAAAAGAAAAATACATAACATCGATCATGCAAGTTTTGATCTAGCCTGCGCTAATTAAAAAGATTAACATTTGATTCCTATTCCTGCGAGGATTATCGGATTATAGATAACACGTTTGCATTATTTGGGTATAAAAATTTTCATCACATTTAACTTTCGTATATTGAGGGCACCTGTTGAATATGTTTCGGTTTTTGGTCACGATTTTGATGTTTAGCATTGTTTATGCTAAACATGAGATATACGATGGGTGAGTGGATAATTAACTTTCGCCTCATAAATTCCATCACTATCATCGGCTTCTTAAATAATTAACATGATATTATTCGTAACCTTCACCATCATTTGTATTTTTTTGACCCATGAGTGAAATACAATTACGCTGGTAAGTATTTAGTGTTTTTGAGTAGAGAAATAATTCTGTCTAACTTTTACTTTTAAACGGTTTTTATTGTACCTATAGAAGAAACCCGTGGTAAAAGTTATTAATAAAGAGGAAGATCAAAACTCGACCAGTGCTGTATGCGGAGGACTACTTGAATTGATACTTGATCCTCCGCGAACCGCTGCCATGCAATTTTGATGGGTTAATGACGTGTTTGACGGGGCCTTGTGCGAACACAACGAAATTGTATGGTGGCGTTGCGAAGGACATGCGTATTAAACTTGAGTCGCCTTCCGTGTGCCGAAGGCCTAACGTGAACCACCAGTTATATGTAGCTATCTCATCATCTGACACACATAACTGCAATTTCTCAATACAATTTATTTTATACCTACTTAACAATTGTTTTTTTTCTCTAACGGGCTGATGATGATGACTTGTTTCTATTTTTCAGGCACTCAATATACGAAGTGACAGTCAAAACTCAGATGCAAGGGGACTTTCTTCATTTTCTAGAGGACTCTCTCGGCTTGGACATCTGGTCGCAAGGAAGACTATCCCAAATTGGCCAGGTCCTAGTCGCTAAGGAGCAGAAGGAGGAATTTGAGATCAAACTGAGCAACGCTGGTATAGAGTTTAAAGTTCAGGTGGAAAATGTTAAAGCGTAAGTTAAAGGGATTAATTTCATTATTGATATTGTTTTATTTAAAAACGAAAATCAAAATAGTAAACTCTAATGGATTAATAGTTATTTATGGGTAACCTTTCACAAAGTTTTAAGTTCAATATTTCTTTATTTTCTGTAATTATGAACATATATACACAGTCAGGTCTTAAGTTCTGTCACACAATAAAAACTTTTGAATTTAGAACACTGGCCACAAAAAAGTTTATTGAATTCGAATTTCGAATTTTTCATGACAATAATAATGTGTACTTCTTAGAATTTTCCTCATTTTTAAATATGGAGTGGACACTTAAAGAAGACCGTGTCGTAGTTATTGCGTTGCATCGTTGCGGTTACGCGCCAATTCAGATTTTCGACTTACTGAAAAAATTTAAAATAACCAAAAGATTCGTTTAACGTACCATAAAACGATACAATGAAGACTCTAGTATAGATGACAGGTCAAGAAGTGGTCGCCCTCGCTCTGTTAGGACTCCAGCAGTGATAAAAGCTGTAAAGGCGCGAATTCAAAGAAATCCCATACGTAAGCAGAAACTGTTGGCCCTTCAGATGGGGTTAAGCAGGACCATGGTGAAAAGGGTGTTAAATGAAGACTTAGGGCTTAGGGCATATCGAAGAAAAACAGGACATCGTTTGGACGCTCGTTTAATGGACCTGAGACGGAAGAGATGCCGCGCTTTGTTGAAGCGGTACGCGGGAAAAAAGCATCGGGAAATTCTTTTTTCAGATGAAAAAATTTTCACCGTGGAAGAGAGCTACAACAAACAAAATGATAAGGTGTACGCACACAGCAGTGAAGAAGCGAGCAACCGTATTCCGCGTGTCCAACTAGGTCATTTTCCATCCTCGCTCATGGTTTGGTTGGGAGTCTCTTATTGGGGCTTAACTGAGGTACATTTTTGTGAGAAAGGCGTAAAAACGAATGCAGTTGTGTATCAAAATACAGTCCTCAAGAACCTTGTGGAACCTGTTTCTCATACCATGTTTAATAACAGGCACTGGGTATTCCAACAAGATTCTGCGCCAGCTCATAGAGCGAAAAGCACACAAGACTGGCTGGCGGCGCGTGAACTCGACTTCATCTAGCACGAAGACTGGCCCTCCTCCAGTCCAGATTTGAGTCCGTTAGATTATAAGATATGGCAACACTTGGAGGAAAAGGCCTGCTCAAAGCCTCATCCTGATTTGGAGTCACTCAAGGCATCCTTGATTAAGGCAGCCGCCGATATTGACATGGACCTCGTTCGTGCTGCGATAGACGACTGGCCGCGCAGAATAAAGGCCTGTATTCAAAATCGCGGGGGTTATTTTGAATAAACTTTATTACCATAAGAATCTATGTTTTATTAAGTTCATTTTGCTGTATAAATGTTTACATAAATAATAAACATGTCTAAATTATTTCATATTGCACATGTGACAGAACTTATGACCTGACTATGTATATGTTCAATATATTTAAATTTTTTGCGTCTCCTCTACATTGGACCACTGTGGGAAAAGGAGGGCGGATAAACTCCCACAGATTGATATTTGGATCTCTTTTGAACTATTACTAATATTAGATATTATAAATAATATGCAGGAATAGATATTTACAAAATTATTAAACTAGTTGTGTGTTGGGATAGATTAATACCGTGTACTCTTGTCATTTGCGTTAGCTACCATATTACAAGTTCTCAAATGGAAAATTTTATATCTCCAGAAGTATCCTATTGTAGTAAGACTGCTTTGACCCTTGAAAGAATTGCTAACTTTCGCGAATCTACACAGAAGTGCAACTAGTCTGTACTCTGTTTTTTTTATATTAACATTACAGCTACCGCTAATTTTGAAAAATATGGATAAGTACATGCCTGCGTACTTGCTACAGTTAATATGTCAATGTCTTTGAATAAAATTGTTAAGGGAGGCTGTGGGTTTTGAAAAAGAAATTGCTCGATAGCGCTCTTCTGTTACGTAAAAATAGTTTGAATATCTGCTGCTTTCCCCCACGATAAGATACCATAGGACACGACACTATGAAAGTAACTAAACCAGACTAGCCTAGTTGTAGCCACATCCGGGTTTGGTCTGATGTTTCTAACAGCGTTAGCCGCAGAACTTGGTAATTTTTATCAGCTTATTTATCTATCTGGGGTCCCCACTGCAATTTGGTAACAATGGTTATTCCAAGAAATTTTGTATCATTTACTAACTTGTTGTTGTGTAACACTAACCTGCTCTCAAGTTGCCTAACATTTGAAAGTGAGAATTAGATATTTCTTTACAATTTCGTCAAAAGAGGTGGTGGTTTCCTGAGTAGTTTTTTTTATTAGTATCTTTTACAGCGTCTTTAAGTTCAGCAAGGTTTTCAGCTAAATCCTGTTTTTCCTTTAAGGTCGTAATATAAATCTGGGCTTGGATGTCTTTCTATTTTAGCGATTGGAACTGAACATGAGCCATGCCATGGCTTACTTTACGGCACAAGTTCATACATCCGTACTTTTTTATCTGAGTTTAATTTGCCCTCCGTAGCTTGCATATCTCATTAAGACACTATTCAATTGTGCATACCCAGTTTTGAATTTGAGGTGTCGACACAACTCCAAGATTGTTTGGTCGCTGTCTTGGGCCTTCTTCTGACCATGACCGGTCGGCGGGGTGGCAAGCGAGTAGTAAGGCGGCTGTGGTTAAACGGACTGCATTTGGAGCTCATCTTAAATTGTCAATTTTTAGTTATTTATTATTATTATTATTACTTTAGATTCATGTGAGAAAATATACTTAATGAATTTAGATCGGTTGAGTAGAGTATTTTTATTAATATTACTTTATTCACTAGTTGCACCCGTCCGATTCATGATTGTATCGCAATTGCAATTTCACAATACATTGTTAACTTCATCAAATCTTCTCTTTGCCTTTCTATTTTCAAGACCAGTGAAGTTTCATCAGCAAACAACACTATGTTTGACATTTTCTCCACCATAAAAGGTAGATAGTTAATGTGTACCAGAAATAAGAAAGGGCCAAATATGGAACCTTGTGAAATATCCAATCCATCAGATTTAATGCCGTTGATTTCCGATTTTGAATTATATTGGCTAAATATGTAAGTATTATTAAAAGAGAAACAACAATCACAGCACTACAGAGAAGAGGCTCATGCCTGTCAGTCCGTGGGTTGATGTGGTATGATGATGATGACCATGAACCCTTTCTAGCGTTTCTGTTTCAATAGGCGGGCTCCGTATCAATCAATTACGTCCACAGCCCCAGAAAGGGTAAGCGCAGTTCCAATTTGTCCAGCAGCAGTTCTTGTATCTATTTTTCCAAATACCCTGTCGTTTCCTTCACTTCGTTAATGTTCACCACGCTAGAAAGATATTAATTGATTTAATATTTCAGGCTCTTGGATTTGGAAGACCAGCTTCTGTCAGCAGCAGCAAGCAAGAGTGCTTCAAACGCTTCAAGAACCACATCCAGAAATGGCCTTTCCCTCGACAAAGTTTACACCTGGGAAGAAGTGAGGTCCTTCTCCCATTACGATATGCATAGGCAACTTGAGTCTCGATGACTAGTCGCCACAAAGTATCTCACATAAATTTGACCGGTAACGTACTGTGCAAGCCTCCATTTCAATGTATCTGAGATACTTCGTAGCATATAGTGGCGAGAGTCGCGTAGAAATCTCGCCACTATATGCTACGAAGTATCTCAGATCGTTGCCTATGCTTATCGTAATGGGAGAAGTTAGTATTGTATCGTCATCAATCAAAAATAGATTCTGTCGCATTAGAGAAGTGTTGTTAAAATCTGAATACCTAACTATTTCATCTATAAATTGCATAAAAAGTCATCAATTTTGAATGTAAGATTAAAATAAATAACAATTCCTCTGCCATTTTCAAAGAAGAACGAGATAGCTCGGCTTACATTATTTATATTTTATTACTTTTTTCTATATGTCGTTTGTGTACGGTAAAAAAATATGGATTTCTAGTGAAGGATACATAACCCATATAGATATATATTTTGGAGCTTAAAGAAGAACCGAAGGGTTACTCAATACACCTCTCTAACTTTCAGATCGACGCATACATGGACTTGCTTGGAGAGCAGTATCCTAATGTCGTGACCGTGGGGACAGCTGGAATCAGCTTCGAAGGCAGGCCTATTAGGTACCTGCGTATATCTTCGACAAATTTTCAAGTATGTAGGGAAGAAAGGAACTATAAGGTTATCTGGTGCATTATATGTTGCTTAAACAAGATGTTGCCCATTAACATCTCCGTCGCAGTGTCCCATCCTTTGCTGAGACGTAAGAAACATCAGTGCGTCGATAGGGGTTGTAGAACATTGTTTTGCCAACTTAGATTCCAGTGTTTTATTTGTGGGACTGGTGAAGGACCAAATTATATGTACCCGTAATTTGTGTATTTTCATAATTTTAAGGAAGTGCAAGGTGTTTGCCAAGGCGGAAGCAATTGGACGTCCTTTCTAGATTTTTCTAGAGTCTTGAGCATGTGTTGTCTTTCCAGGACACCTCAAAGCCGATCGTCTACATGGAATCTCTTCTCCACGCCCGTGAATGGATCACCCAGGCCGCGACTCTTTATGCCATTCAGAAGTTGGTTATCGATGTCACCGAACAGGACCTAATCAGTGACATCGACTGGATCATTGTGCCTGTGGCCAACCCAGACGGATATGTTCATACCCATAGCAGTGTAAGTTAAAACTTGAATGTAAATGGGCTTAATGATGGCCTGAGGACCTTAAGCTATTCCTGGTCTCTTTCATGAAAAAGATTCGATTCTATTAAGAATTATTGGCATGAATTCAAAATCACTCCCAGAGCAACTAACTAATTTTAAGATTAATTGTTTATAACAAAATAAAACAAAAAACCTTTAATGTTAATCATTTCTCACAATTTGATATTGATTACTATCGTAATATTGTTCTGTTTACATCTTACAGGGAAGATACTGGAGGAAGAACCGCGCAACTGGCTACATGATAGGTAACCTCTGCCTTGGCGTCGATTTGAACAGAAACTTTAACATCTTCTGGTCCACCGCGTCCAGTAACAACGTCTGCTTAGACACCTTCCACGGCTCTGCCGCTTTTTCCGAACCAGAGACAGCCATCGTCAGAGACATACTCGCTTTGTACCCCAACAGAGTTCAACTCTTCCTAGACATGCACAGTTTCGGAAGCATGATCCTTTTTGGTTACGGAAACGGTGCTCTGCCTCCCAACGCACTCACCATCAATCTTGTCGGCGTCCAAATGGCCCAAGCTATAGACGCTGTCAAACTCGACGGCAATCCTAATTACATCGTTGGCAACGTTGCATATGTCCTGTATGATGCATCTGGCAGCGCTGCGGATTACGCTATGGCTGTTGGAGTACCGTTGGCTTACACCTTCGAGCTGCCTGGGTACATAGGCGCTGGCCAGACAATGTTCGGGTTCTTGGTTGACCCATCGTTCATTGAGCAGGCTGGTTTTGAAACCTGGGAAGGCATAAAAGTTGCAGCTAGATATGCACGTAACAGCTACAGTAAGTACTAGGAACATGTGATTTATTGTATTTAATTAATAAATATTATTTATTGAACGCAAACCTTCCTTCCTTCATTTGTTATGCTTTTTCTTACACTAACTTCTGCTTACTTCTTTCCTTGTAAAATACCATAAAATGAGATATTAGCATCTAATTGAACTTTTACCGAATAACGGTATGAATTTTGTTATTTGCAAGATCGATTTCGAATAGTCGAATCAGTACGAATACGAATTAACTGAGGCTATAAAATGCTAATCTGGTCTCTAATTAATAAAACGCTATTCTGGTATGCAGTTTGGTACGCACAAGCTACATCGGTGGACGTTGGTTAGCACTAAGAAGGGATTTAACGAACTTCCTCCCCTAAGGAGTGGTTAAATTATGTATAAAAATCAAGTACTACGGGCTCATGAAGCTGAAATTTGCAGGTAAGTAGTGCATAGGTGTAATGCGTCGGTTAACAAGAAAGTCAAAGTCAAAGTACTTTATTGCTGTAGATATTTACATATACTTAGCATACGTTATTTTTTGCCTCTTCTCTACATTGGACCACTGTGGGAGAGGAACGGCGTAGAAACTCCCACAGATTGATTTTTAGATCTCATTTAAAAATAGGTTGTGCTTAACTAATACAAATATGAAAAATTTAATTATTATGATTAATAAGCAGGAATAAATAATTACAAAATTATAGTAGTAAGAGGTTAAAAGTTTTATCGAAATCTGCTCCCAGAAGGGGGCAAAGATGGGATAAGAGTTTGTATGAAACTCGAAAATTTCTTGACCCATGAAAGGTTAAGCACATAGAATGTATACTCGTACAGGTAGGTAGTTTATTATAGATACAAGACGTCATTGACAGAGTAATTATCAAAATTAAAGGAAAGGTAAGGTTGTATGAACATCAAAATCTTCTTGACCTATGAAGCTGAATGGCAGGTAGGTATCGATGTGGGGAAACGATTCTACTATAAATGTATTTAGGAACAGGTCGTATCAAGGTTGGGGGTACAAACACATAGTTAAAAGTAAAGGAAGAAGAAACGTGTTTTTTCGTTGTTTGCGCAGATGCTGTGGTTACCAGATATTATAAATGTATGATATATTGGTACCCTTCCCGTTCGACTCGTACTTGGCTATTTTTATATCACCCAACGTGGGTAAGTCCATGGGGAGCGGCTACTCAGAAGATTGTTAACTCTTCTACCTACCTCTAAGGGCCCCCTAGTATAACTTTTTTAAGCCAACTAATTAACTACATCGGTAATTATTCTGATAAACATATTAAATAGATTAAGATAAGATATAGATTAAATTATGCGACAGTAATTACGTGAAGTTGATATTCTCTCAACATTATTCATGCTAAAAACATGATGTGGTTAGTCGTCAAATGTTTTATTGTATTATATGTAATTGAGAAAGCAGAGCTAGCCAAAAATGATCTCTATATTGGGTAAGTCAATTGTCATTCTTAAGTATTTCTAAACATATAACCAAATAATACGACAGTTAAGTACCTTCATAGAGGGTCACTACAACGTCTTATGTCGATTTAGTTTAGGAACTTGAACTGATCCGCAAAAATACCATGATCGTTTTAAAACAAGTCTTGGTATTAGATAAATAATAATCATAGCGTATTGGTATGGAAATGGTTGCCATGGTGATGTTTTTGTTTTGAACCTAATCTGAATCGCTATAAAGATTGTACTAACCCTATTGTTATAAGGATAACAGGGGGGTTACCACAACGTCTTATGCCGATTCAGATTAGGTACCTAATTTGATCTGCAAAATTTCCGTGACCGTCCTAAAACAAGTCTTGGTATAAGGTAAATAAAGCCCATTATGGCGAATTGGAATGGAAATGGTTGCCATGGTGATGTTCTTGTTTTAAACCTAATTTGAATCGGAAAAAGATTATGGCAACCCCCCAGGACGCACTAGATAGGTCATGCTAATATTGAATAATAAAGTAATTGTAATTTATGATTTCAGGCATAGAATTTATAATGTACGACTCACAAATGCGGGTCAGCAAAGAAACTTAGAGCTACTAAAGAATGAAATGATTGATTTCTTGAGAAAGCCTTGCTTTGAGCGGAGCATTGTGGGAAAAGCTATGGTACCTCCTCCTCAGATGGACTGGTTTGAAGAAAGACTTGGAGAATTAGGGGTTAATATTGATGTTTACGTTGATGATGTATTTGAGTAAGTAGATTTAGTGGTCCCTATTACTAGTACGAGTACTACCCACTGCCGAGTATAAGCTTATTCACATCCATTTTGATCCAAGATTTCGGATGAGGGCAATCCAAAACTATATAAGGTAGAGCTACAATCAAACCTTATTTATTCTTCACCATCCCATATCCAGGTATTTGCTGAAAAAGGAGAAATCAAATACAATAAATGACGCTAATAGAAATTTTGATTTTGACGGGTATTATCGGTATAATCAAGTAAGTTATTAAGTCTCCCGTTATTTTAATTGCTTTATCGATATTTATCTATTGCTGATGGTATCGTGAAACACAATACCACCAGTGAGAAATATGTTTTTATTCACCTTCTTTCCAGATTTTAGAATATCTTTACGACCTAGAATCTACAACGAACTCAATCGACGTTGTTGAATACGGTTCAACAGACGAAGGGAACCCTTTGGTTTATGTCAAAGTAGCAAGTGATCCTGCAATAGAAAAACCTGTCGTCATCATAGAGGCTGGTATTAACCCCCGAGAATGGATCACCGTACCTGCAGCTATCAATGTAATAAATAAACTATTTGATGCAGAACAAATAAGATTTTTAAATAATTTGGACTGGATCATCATTCCAGTGGTAAACCCTGATGGATATGAATACACTCATACTGATGTAAGTACAAATCAGGTTTTTCGCCAGTTTTTAGCATTCCTGTTGTGATTGGACCTTTCACCATAATGCCAAATAAATTTACTATAAGTTTTCTAAAACTATCTTTAAGATATTCATATAAATCTCTTGAAAATAGCTTTTTTATTTACAGCTGCGGCTGTGGTCAAAATCGTTAAGCACCAGCAGCAATCTTGGATTCATCTGTCCGGGTGTCAATATCAATCGAAACTTTGACATCGAGTGGCTTGCATCCGATTCCAGCTCCAGCCCTTGTAGTCATCTCTATGCTGGAGTTGAACCTTTCTCTGAAATCGAAAGTCAAATGCTCAGAAGCATTATCCAAGAATACGGAAACAGAATTAGCCTTTACATCTCTATCCAAAACAATGGAGAGTTTATTTCCTATCCTTGGCAATTTGAAAGAGCTGCTAGCGGAATGTTTAGACAACATCATTTATTAGTCTTAGATATGATTAATGCTGTGAATTCGAGCTATAGTTTAGGAATAGGAGCTTTGGTGTCTGGAGACCGGGCTTCAGGTACCAGCAGTGATTTTGCTCAAAGAAATGGAGTGTTGTATTCTTTTAATGTCAACATAGAGCAGGATGAGTATGATGGAGTTATAATACCAGAAGATAAGATAGAAGATGCTGTTGATAAAGTATTTGGAGCTATTACTGTAGCTGCAGATTTATTTATATAACATTAAAAGACTGATTATTTAAAAGAGTTTCATTTCAATCCGAGAAAATTACAAAAGTGTAGCTAAATTTCCTTCCTATTAAATTAAGCTAAAAACAACTACAACTGCTGCAAAAACATAATTCGAATGTTTTAATATTATAATCGGTCCTAGTCCAGTGCTCTTTTGAAGCTTATTTCTCATGTATTTATTCATTAAAAGCTTTTATCTACACACGTATCATAAAACCTCTTTACTGTGTCCAAAAACCGCACATTACGACCAGCATAATGATAAACTTCGTGGTAAAAACTCATTTCTTATCTGAATATTGATAAATTATGACAATAATGTACCAAAATTTGTCATATTATGACATTAAAATTTCGAACGCCGACGCCCGCCTGCGTGCCGCCCCTAGTTTGTCTGTGAAGTTGGTACTACTGAACAAGCTAAACAACTGCAGAGCAATGATCAATGCCACAATGCCGGCCGAACATGCGGTTCATGAACACATCAAAGAGAGCTTATGATATGTGTGTAGATAAACTAGTGTATGTAACTGTAACTGTATGTAAACTGTATGTAACTCGCCTTCGGCTCGTTTCATAGACCCACTCTCAAGTTTTAATGCCCTCCATTATGTAGCAGTCACATAAACTACTATTATTTAGTTTCACCTGTCCCGGACTCCGTCTGCCTGTCGGTCGGTAATCAAATCTTGCAAGTTAAATTTAACCCACGTTCCGGTTTCCCACTGAGCTGAAATTGACCATGCATCTGACTTGAATCGTATCTCATGATGAAGAAAGAATGTGTCCATGAGATCTCTGAAATAATTCGACGCACCCCCATCAAGTTTGGCCTCGTTTGATTCGTCTTGATAAATACTCGAGTCCTTTAACAACTAATAAAATATAAATCAACTTATATTAACCTGCCCTTGCACCCTACAAAAACACCAGCACATAGTGTTTACTTAATCGTCATGCTGTTCCTGTTAGCCTTGCTAGATAAATTCTTCGCAAATATGGAAATAGAGATGTTCTGCTTTACTAAATGATACTCGATGACGAAAACCGTTTTGCTTATAAAATAGGTTGCCTTTCAGGTCACGGTCCCAGAAGGATACTGGATTGCTTGACAATATATTTCGGATGGAAATCCCTTCATCACCACAAAAGGCATTGATAATGTCTCCCTTGCATGGGTAATTATTATTTTTGCATATGGCCGCCAGCCACTTCTTCCGCAGAGTAGATAATTGACTCATTGTACTCCATTACAATATTGCATTAAATAACTTTAATCTTTTCTCTAACTTCACTTAAGACAAATATAAGTGAAATCTTGATTGACGGGTTGTAATTCACTTTCGTATTATGTATGTACCTATTTATATTTTAGTATACGACAACTTTATATTACTTTCAATAGGCATTATTATTTAGTAATTCACGATCGTGGCGAATATTTGATATTAAACTTATTTTTTACAAAGGTCGTTTATATTTGAATACTCCTTTCTGACGTTACAGATCTCCGCCTATATACTAACATTCATCGATATCTGCATAAATTAAACCAACCTTACCTCAACACTAGCAAGTGACGTGTCACTGGGTCACGTTCTTCCTCGTGCCAATATTTTGCGCTGTCCCCACACTTGCGGACGTGAGCGCATCTCAACTATTCGTTTATTAGTAGACCTAAGCTACGGTTGATAAACTGTTTAAGTTCTACGTATAACCGTAGCTGCGGCGATCAGCTAGCCCCCTGGCGCGCAAAATAGAGTATTGACTAACTGTCTAAACCGGGGCACAGCTGTGCCTCTGCCACCGTGTAAAGGAAAAGAAATGATGCTATGTTTTACGTGTTTATCCGTACTGGGTCTGGGTTTTGAGAAGTGATCGAAAAAATTGTTTCTAGAGCTCTATTCCGGTAGCACAATGACGGCTTAGTGGTAGCGGCGTGACGAGTTTTAAGAAATTAATTGTAGACATTAAGTTAATTGCTAAACACGTAAATTAGTCATTTACCAAACAGAAACGGATAACAAAAATATCCAATTTTGGATAGGTACCATAAAGTTGACCGGCGGTTGTCGTGTCATTGTCACTGAAAACTGACTACCAAATTAGTGCCCCCTGTATGGATTGTGATCTCTGTACTTCCAACGCTCATGCTTTGTTCAAGATAGTATAGCATGAGTGTCGGAGGAAGCACGGATGTGAACTATGCTTAACCAGTAATGCAACACTCTTTTTTGCCTGAAAAAAGGGGCCAGCCTATCGTCGACCATATTTGGAGTCGGACTCGCACGGTGCGTACTAATCAAATTTTATTGTGATTGAACTACAAATTTACGGTTTTCCGATCTTTTCCGTTACTTGTCCTATGGACCTCCCTTCTTGCCAAATTTTATGATTGTGGGTCAACGGGAAGAACTGTATCGGTTTTGATTCCCTTGAGATATCAAGAAAATTCAGAAAATTTCTAGCCTAAAGGACCTTCCTTACCTTTTGATTTCTTGATTGATTGCGATCTATTTTTCCAGGGCTACAAGGGACCACAAACCTGAGTATATGATATTAATTACAACTTAGTAGGTCCACTATGTTGTTATTAAATCATTTATCGCGTTCCTCAGAAAAAAGGTCTTGTCAGACGGAGAGAGAGGGACAGCAACAACAATTTAGAAATTGTATAAAACTATGTTCATTATTATACTGTTAGTGTTTCTAAAATAAATCAATACCAACACTGTTAATTTGCATACTGGTACTTAATTAAGGCTGGGCACTCCGTCAGCGGAACTTAGAACTTCACCCTCAGCTTACTTTTAAAGGAATAGGATTCAAATGTTAAAAATCGGTGAAGAGCCGATTTTTAGAGAAATTTCAGAGCAAAATGTCAAATATTTTTTTATTACGATGAAATAAATAACAAGTACATGACTCAAATCCGGTGCGAAACTGTAATTATGCTGTATCTTCGTCCGAGGGATTTCTTTAAATACCACATGTAGTATCGGGCCTAGTTGTCGCCGTTCCACACTAATTTGAGACTATTTTTTTTTATTTATTTTTTTAAACTACCTACTACCACCAACTACCCAGGTGTCGCTTCATTCGCGTTCTAGTGTTCGCCGTTTCCGCACGCGCTCATCGAATAAAAATAAAAATACTTGATATTCATAGTTTTGAAAGGATAAAATGCCGAAAAGGAAGAGTGAGCAAGAGGATTTTAAAAGTTTACGTAAGAGATTAAAGAAGTTGGAACGTCGACTTCGCCGTGACGAAAGAAATGATCGTAATAGGCGAGATAGTCGTCAGGAATATGATTCAGCTAAAACACCCACCTTGTTTGCGCAGTCGGACAATGAAGGTTAGTTAAATAGTTCCATTATAGGTATGATTCTTGTTTCACTGTTTGTCGATGCGCCTGCGCATAGAATGTAGGTCAAGGTCAAAAGTGCAGACGACTTGTTTTGCAATACCTATGATTATTGATTATCATGATTTGGCATTCATGGAGGGGTTTGCGTGTCTCCCTTTGGGGTTACACTACCCAAAAAATCTCCATTATGTTTCTTTGTTTGTACCTCAACTTGCGTACCCCTCTTTGGAGATGTACTGGTTGGTTATGTTTTGCGAAACAATTCTTAGGATTGTTTTTTAAACATAAAGGTACCTACCATCAAGGCCATTGCCTGGATTTTTTCCAGACGCCCATCCAAATGTTCCTGACATACACGTCGTGGAAGTACACGCAGAGCATTCTTCTCGGGCAGCTCTGGAGGAGCCGGCCCCAACTACATCCGAAACACACGCCACAGAAGAGTTGGTATTCGACGATGATATCTCGAGATCCTTGGCGCTAATCCTACTGAAGATAACGTATATGGGAAGCCATTAAACAAGGATGTTGCCGTACGTCTGGAACATTGTGCAACTAACGGTTTATCGAAGGAGATACGAAAACAGCTGACAGATAAGTACCTCACGAAAATTGTAAACTGATTAAAGCGCCCGCTCTTAATCTGGAAATGAAGGCGGCCACTTCAGAACTGACATTGAAAATGGACAAAGCTATAGAGGAAAAACAGAGGCTCCTTTCGACACCAAGACTTGCCTGGGTGCGGCAACAACAATGGTGTTAACTTCACAAGAAAAAAATCATGACCTTCTGAGGCTACTTATGGATACTGGTCGCTTACTAGCGGACTGCATGTACAGCGACTCCACCACCAGAAGGACCTTCATTCTATCGGCACTGAAAAAATAAATGAAGGATCAAATTCAATCTACCAAGGTTGACGAACTCTTGTTTGGTAAAGATCTGTCAGAGACGCTTAAAGCTGCCAAAACCGTGAATAAATCTGGTGCAGAACTAAAACCCCAGACCACACCCAGACCAACCGGGTCCGGACCCCGACCTTCAACATCAACTTCACAGGCAAAAAACTGGAGAGCTCCTGTCCCCCAGCAACAATACCGTCAACCATACCGACAACAGCATCCGGCAGGTCCACCGCGCTTCACGAGGCCAGCTGCGACGAGGAGTCGGCCGCCGCCATCATCGAGGACGTCGTGTCAGCATCAGCGGCCGCATCACAACCAGCGCCGCTAATACCGGTAAATAATGCTGGAAGCTTACCCCTATACTATGACCAATGGCTAAAAATAACTAATGATCCGGTTGTCCTGTCTTACATTCTGGGTTACATGATACCTTTTGTTCAACCTGTTACGCAGCATAGCGTACCTCTTAATAATAATTTTTCTACTTTAGAAAAGAGTCAAATTGATGACGCAATCTCTGATTTATTATCTATAGGTGCAATTAGTAAGTTTGCACCGTGCACAGGCCAATTTCTGTCGAGCATATTTCTCATTCCTAAATCTAACGGTAAAATGCGTTTCATCTTAAACTTAAAAAGTTTAAACAAGTTTGTAGAAACTCATCATTTTAAGTTGGAGGACTTAAGGACAGCTCTGAAATTAATTTCAAGAGATGTTTATTTGGCAAAAATAGATGTGAAAGATGCATATTTCTTCATAAGTATCCACCCAGAACACAGGAAATACTTACGCTTTCAATGGCAGGGTAACAGCAGCTCCAATTCTAAAATATTGTACCAGTTTAATGTTTTACCGTTTGGTCTTAGCAGAGCACCGTATGTGTTTACCAAGGTAATGAAACCAGTAGCTAAGCTCTTGCGCACTGCAGGTTATCTCTCCACCCTGTATTTAGACGATTGATTCCTGTTAGGAAATTCTTTCACTCAGTGCTTGGACAACATTGAAAAGACCAAATTATTACTGACAGCACTTGGATTTATAATCAACAAAGAGAAAAGCTGCCTTGTACCCAGTAAATCGTGCATTTTCTTAGGATATTGTATAGACTCAGAAAAACTTCAGGTAAGTTTACCACATGATAAAATCTGCCGGATTCAGAAAGAGATAGATAAGTTTCTTGGTCTACAGCGTTGCAAAATAAGAGAATTTGCACAATTTATTGGATTACTCATTTCAGCTCGTCCAGCTATTGAGTATGGCTGGATGTACACTAAATCGATAGAACGTCTAAAATTCCTTAGCTTAAAACCCAATCTTGACTATAACGCTTACATGAATATTCCCGATTGGATTAAACCTGATTTATACTGGTGGCAAAAGGCTGTAAGAACATCGGTTTGTAAAATTAAAACCGATACGTACTGCCTAGAGATTTTCTCAGATGCCTCAACTACGGGGTGGGGGGCGGCCTATGGGGAGCAAAGAGCTAGCGGTCCGTGGTCAGAACAGGAGCGTACATATCATATCAACTACCTGGAACTACTGGCAGCCTTCCTAGGATTAAAAACATTCACAATTAATTTAACAAACTGCCAAGTGTTATTAAGAGTAGATAATACCACTGCGCTGTCTTATATTAACAGGATGGGGGGTATCCAATACCCGCATCTCACTGAAATAACAAAACAATTGTGGCAGTATTGCGAATCTAGACAATTATTTGTTTTCGCATCCTATATAAGCTCAAAATATAATACACTTGCGGATACAGAATCTCGAAAATTACATCCTGACATTGAATGGCAACTGTCCGATGCAGGTTTCCAACAAGTTGTTACGAAACTGGGTACACCGGAAGTAGATTTATTCGCCAGTAGAACAAATAAAAAATGTGTACAGTATATTTCTTGGACTCGAGACCCAGACGCCATAGCGGTGAATGCCTTTACTGTCACGTGGTCTCGTTATTTCTTCTATGCTTTCCCACCCTTTTCAGTAATTTTGAAATCTCTGAGAAAGATTATTTCTGACCAGGCCACCGGTATCATGGTGGTTCCGATGTGGCCTACGCAGCCCTGGTTTCCACTTTTTTTAAAAACTTCTAGTTACGGAATTAATAATTCTCAAGCCAGATAGAAATAACAGCTTTATCATTTCTCCCTCTTCCAGCAACCGTCAAGTTCACACGAAAATTACCCTGGCGGTCGGGGTCTTGTCAGGAAATCAATGTTGAGGAAAGGCATATCTCCAAATGTGGCGGATATAATAGTAGAATCGTTATCATTGAATTCGTTTAATCAATACGATGTTTATTTAAAACGATGGTATGAATATTGTAAAATTCACAACATAAGTATATTCGATGTTAACTTTACTTCTGTCGCCAATTTTTTGGCGAAGCAATTTGAAGAAGGAGCTCAGTACGGTACTCTTAATTCATGTAGATCTGCACTATCGCTTTTACTGGGGGATAACTTGGGACAAAACGAAACCTTAAAAAGGTTCTTTAAGGGCGTATTCGGCATGCGGCCTCCCATGCCACGATACAATGAGACATGGGATACTTCCATTGTCCTAAATTATCTCGCTACAGTGTACCCATATGAAGATATGTCCTTAGAAAAATTAACCAAGAAAATGATTACGTTGTTGGCTTTAGTAACGGCGCATAGGGTCCAGACCATGTCACAAATTACTTTAGACAACATATCTTTTGGAACCGAAAGAGTAACTATAAAGATTGTTGGATTAATAAAAACTTCTAGAAGTGGTTCGTGTCAACCACTTCTCACACTCCCTCATTTTCAAGAAAAGCCAGAGATATGTCCTGCCAAATGCTTAGAATCAAATCAAATCAAATCAATTAGCCTTCGAAGACCCTATGTAGCTGTAACGTCTCAGACCTTAAGTCGGTGGATTAAGGACACATTGAGGAGCAGCGGAGTGGACGTGGAACAGTTCGGTGCGCACAGCGCGCGACACGCCGCCACCTCCGCTGCCCGTCGCACTGGTGTCTCCATTGATACCATTAAGAGAACCGCAGGTTGGACTGGGAGCTCAAATACATTTTTCAAATTTTATAATAGGCCTCTTTGCGATTTCACAAACAATGATGAGTTTGCACAGGCAATAATCAATCAAAGTTTATATATCTAATTTACTTTATTGTTTTACCTGATGATTTCTGATTCTGATTCACCTGAATAATTTTTTACTTACTTGTAATAAGTAGATAAATTAACTTATTGATGGGTTTGTAAGATAATGTTCTTTTTGATTTTGCTAAAGATAAGTTTATTGATATATTTTGTTAAATAGGAGAGAATTTCCTTAAGTACAAATACATTAATTAAATTTCAATTAATTGAAAACATTTTTCTTTTGTTATATTCTCTAAATATCTACATGTGGTATTTAAAGAAATCCCTCGGACGAAGATACAGCATAATTAGTGATTAAACGAACTTACCTGTACGTGAAGTTCTATCATAATTATGCGAAGTCTTCGTCCGAGGGATTAGCAACCCTCCATCCCTTTCCGTTGGTAACCCCTTGAAATAAAAATGTTTTCAAAACCGGCATTAGCTCTGAACTAAATGAAGCGACACCTGGTTAGTTGGTGGTAGTAGGTAGTTTAAAAAAATAAATAAAAAAAAATAGTCTCAAATTAGTGTGGAACGGCGACAACTAGGCCCGATACTACATGTGGTATTTAAAGAAATCCCTCGGACGAAGACTTCGCATAATTATGATAGAACTTCACGTACAGGTAAGTTCGTTTAATCACTAATTATTTTTTATTGTGATAAACAGATTTTGTGATAATTTTGGAAGATCTTTCTATCGAGCAAGAATTATCAAATTACTCTTAGGGAGATATTAAACTGCACATCAAACATACTGATTTGGACGGCAAATATCTGGGCAAAGTGCTACGGTAGCTTAGGTGAAGGGTAAAGGGGGTGAGCGAAGCGAAGCCCTTTTTATTCTTCGAGGTTGAACAGGCAAGAAAAACATAAAATATTTTAAACATAAAAAGTGTTTTTTCTGATCCTTTTTTGCTGTGCAAATCAGTATTTTTGATGTGCGATTAAATAGCCATAAATAGCATTATAATCTTCACGAATGAAAGATGACACAGTCAACAACAAGACTACAAGCTAGTATAAACAAATAGCTGCTATAATAGTCCTGTTTTGCTCAACTTGAGATTAAGAACAGGTTGTTTAGGCCAAATGCGACGTCTTAATAAATGACAGCAGTAGAACAAGTAACACAAACTCCCTCAAATTAACTGAGAATCAATTAAAACAATGCCTTAAGTGCCTGAGGTACAAGATTTACCGAGATAGGTATGAAATAAGTTCAAACTCCATTGAGAAATTTGCATATTCCTTAACGAGGCACCCTGGGGCCTCGGCGCATGTAAGCCTCAGATTTAATTAGAATTTTCTCATCAACCTCCCAAGAAAACTCTGGGTACGGAATCTATTTCCAATTCAAACTATTCTATATTCTTCCTTCGCGTCGACGGCGATATTAGTGATGGTTGGATCGAATATCGATGAATTCAAAGGTACTATCGCTTATCTCTATAAACCTTAGATCGATTTCTATTCTGGGTTAAATCACCACGAGTATTCCAAGAACTTTTGCAATTACGAAATTTGTCTGATGTCTAAACTTGACAAACACCTTCGTCTTTTCTCCTACGTCCAAGAACCATCGACTATTGTGGGATTATTAGAGAGATGATATTCAGCAACTTACACTATGACATGGATTTCATAGTAGCCCGCCTTTTCCCTTAAGGGATGGCTGTAGCGCCCACGTTAAGCTTGTTATTATATGCTATAATTTTTATCTTTATTATTATTCTTACTTTTTCATTATTTTGTTATGTTTAGTGTTAAAATCGTTACTGTAAACATTTCTGAAATAAACAATCCCCCGAGAATGACAAAATATTTACACACCCACCCAGGTACTATTTTCTTCACTTCCTTTGTAAATAAATCGTATAATTATTGATAGATATGATATAATTCATCGATAGATTCGCACTAGATGTCGTCCCTGCACAAACCGCCGCGAGTTTTCAACAAGCGCGAATAGTAATGCGGCGTAAACCCGAAGCTCAAACTTCTCATTGAAGAACATTTTAGAACAGCTCCGCTAGAGTCTGTAGCTGGCAGACAGCCGAGAGGTTGGGGTTTCTATAATTTCGTTACTGACCTTGCATTGCGTGTGTATATTCGTATATATTTATTACACATAACAAAACTAATCACAAGCAAAAAGAAGATACAAAAAGAATACAAACATACAAATAGCCTTTTCGAACGCGTAAGGAAGAGAATGTTTCCGCCTGAGAACCCAAAATCAAGCGGCAAAGGTGCTATGTTTAGCTCATAATTCGGAAAAACTAATTAATACAATCATACAACGTACCACAATATGTTCTCACGCCTCTCCTACCATACAATGATGTATTCTTATTAGTATATTTGATGCGGAAATCTTGAAACACACCTGGCCAGTTGTATCTAACTATAAGAAAAGCTTGGATACCAAAGTCTTGATGCAGTGTTACTTTGAACATGCACGATTAATATACATATGTGTAAGGTTCAGTAGAGTACCTACTGATAAATCAACCTAGTCTTCTTTATTAGTACTTTATCTCTATTTCTTTGAGATAAAGTTGTAAAGAAGATAATGCAACTTAACTTGATTGTACAAAGCAGTTTTGCGCGTAATCTTCATCTTAAAGAGCCCACACGTTAAATCTACCCTATTATGGCTAATAGTCTATTAAGGTGCCTACTCACTAAGCAAACGGCTTCAGTTAGCATCCAATTACGTTCTACGGTGGGCTCTGGATAAACACTCACTAAATGTAGTTGATTATGGGTTTAGAACCTACATACGTGCAGAAGTTGTACAGTAAAAAACTTAAATAGCTGGGCCAATACATCAACTGTAATAGAATGCAACCCGGCTAAGTTATTCCGTTTTGTGTACAAATATGTATGACTCTAATTAATACATTGCCTTTCAGGTAGATTATAAGACAACTGTGTAATAATTTCCTTTTCACTAAAATAACATGAAATCTGACTGTAATTAGTACTCGTATGTGGGGAACTAATAACACAAAGAAGTAGCATCAGCGACGGGAAAGTCAAATATAGTGAGGACTTCCGAAGGCACTAAAACTTAATCATTAACTTAACTGACACTTGAAATATGACAGCTCTTGTAAAGTAGCTATTGATTCCGTTTTAAAATTCGCTTTTTAGGATCCAAACGGAGCCTATTGCTGTCTTTCACGTATCTGTCCGTCCCTCGTCTGTCACACAGACTTTATAGCCAAACGATTCAACCCACAGTCTACAAATTGTATCAGTATACACATCTTGTTGACTCAGAGCCATATATTTTGTTTAAAATATTTTTTTAAATGATTTTAAGGAGGCTCCCATACATCTAAAGGGGTACGCGAAAAAAATATTGACCTACACCATCAAGTGGGGTATCATTGTTAAGAGCTCGTTGATTATATAAAATATTTAAAAATATTGGAAAAATAAAAGAATGGGACGCCACCAATCTCAGCTTTTTTAAAGAATTTTTTAACTTCCAATGGACCTATGAGCGGATAATGCTTATTATGACGTATATATATGGATATAACAATACGAGCATACTGAAAAATCAGTATTTAATAATCATCATTTTTTAATAATTTCCTTCATTTCTAGGCATTCTATATTTGTTACGGAACCCTAAATGTGCGAAGTCCGACACATACTTGGCCCAATTTTTTTAATAAATTTCAGTTGTGGCACCTGAAGAATCAAAAAATGCTGTCATAGTTATGGCTTAAATGGTGTTTTCACCTTAGGAAGTTTCGCAGGCGTTCATATTAAAATATTTTTATATGAACGCCTGCCAAAATATTTTTAATAATAAAATATTAAATACATTGAAACATTGTAAAAGAGTTTTGTGTATTAGTATGTAAGTATCGAACGACGTACTCAGGTTAAATAAACTCCTTGCTCATTGAAATGAAATCAAATATGAATAAAAACTTAATATTATTACTATAATTCGAATGAGCAATGATTAATCGTATAATGACAATTAATTAACCACAAAACTCAATACCCGCAATTAAAGGTATTTTCCGATAAGATCGGGAGAGTTCAGTTCAGTTTGCCGATTAACAAATAAATCAAAATGGCCATGGCCATACAAATAATCTCTTGTATGGGTACTACATTTAATTTTTGGAAACCCGTATGTTTCTAATTTTTTTGTTATAGCGACGATAGAAATAGACAATATGTAAAATTTTATTCTCTCCTATTTCGGTTGATCCGGTGGAGCCCGGTGACAGACGGACGGACAGACCGATAGAGGAGGCTCAGTAATAGGGTCTCGTTTGGCACTCTTCGGGTACGGAACCCGAAGTACCCGGTACCTATAAATCGATATTTTGATCGCTCACAGGTTAAAATATAGTGTATCTAACGCACTACACCTATTTGAAACACACATTATAGTCAGAACATGAAAGTTAAGTGTGTTGCTTGGTCTCACAGGGCTTTTAATAATCCTATGCAACCTACCCAAAAAAATAATATACTACATAGGACTAGCCCGTGCCCCGTATTCAAAGCGCAAAATGAAAGTCATTATTTCGTGTCCGAGCATATTTTTAGCGGAAACACCTGAAAACTGCTGAAAACCGCTGATAAAGTGTTACCTTGTGCGGCTTACAATATTAAGCTCGTCCGCCCATTAACCTGCATATTGCTTCCATCGCTTTAGTTTTTTTACAACTTAACAGAGAGGGATGATGTTTGAATTAATACAAAACTCACAAACATTTAACTTTATAATACCGATTTTAACCTACTTTAAAAGGAGGTTTACAATAAATTCGTCACCATCTATGTTTTCTTTTAATACATGTTAATCGATTATCGATTTCTCTAAGGAGAGGACCACTTTGGAAAATAGATTTTTTATTTTCAAAAGTTTCCCTTTCGATTGGTCCCAATGGCATACCTGATGCCATTGGGACCAATCGAAAGGGAAACTTTTGAAAATAAAAAATCTATTTTCCAGAGTATGATATGATGTGATCCTGGAGAAATCGAGGGATCCTTTCAAATATTATTTATAAGCAGACCTATTGCGATTTCTGTATTTTTCATAGTAACTCGTGCATTTACTCTAGGGAAGCATCATTTCGTGAAGCGGCAAAATAAAGGCAACTCTTAAATTACTGACAAAACATAACCATAGGAGGTTATGTTTTGTTACAAATATGGTTTAATTGAAAGCGGTTTTTTCTAAAGTTTTACTTTTTGCTTAAATTATTATCATTATTAACATTTGGCTTCTATCTTCTAATCGTCAGGAAATTTTCGTAACTACAACATGTGCCGATGGCCTAGTCCTCAGTCACGCAAAATGGAGTATCCAATCACTGCGTGGCTTGCCTAGCGTGGCCCAAGCTCATAGCAGGGGACGCCAAGAGGCGATTTCGTGAGTCACTCGAGCGCGGCGGATTAAGATATACCTTATATTAATAAGGGAAAAAGCGTGACTTCATTTTTGTTTTCTTTATCGGCTTGGCATATTGTGCCAAGCTGTCTATCTTGAGTTGCCTACCATAGTGGGTAGGGCTGATGCTAACATTTGACGAGTTCGTACCTCGGTACGTACGTCAGTACCTCGGTAAGACCGACGCCACGGTAAGACCCGCAGCTCCCGGTTTCGCTCATGCGTGTCACCCCGTATTGGGGTGTCAGGGAAGAGCTTATAACTGTCAACGCTGTAAGTGGCTCACGTAAAACTACAAAGATTTATTACGTTGATTTTCACATACAAGGTAAACATGAATAAGACAGATTTTTAGTCAACCGTGCCAGGGTCATGCCCTCACTCAGCTTGAGCATGAGAACATTGCCCAAACAAACCGTACAGTGTTACGATCACTTGAGCGACTTAACTGATTATCTGACCTACACTGACTCTAAACCAACCGTGCTTATTGGTGCTGAGCACTGGCATCTGTCAATATCTCGTGATGTCCGTCCTGATAAGCGTAATGAGCCGGTAGCTTGTCACACTTGGCTAGATTGGGCATAGTATGGAGTGGCTTCTGGCATAACCAAACCAGTTGACTTTGACAATCACTGTGGAATTGCCAACATTCAACTAATTGAACATTAGCGTTCAGAAGTTTTCAAAAAGGAAAATCACAAATTGGACTCGCTAGGCATTTCTAAGCGTGAGAACCTACATAGTAAGCTGGATGGCCGAGCTGTTGAGATTTTAAACAATACTACCACACGTTTGCCAATTGGCAGACGAGGTAGGACTTCCATGACGTGATAACATTGTGTGCTTTACCGACAGATATCCTCAAGCTCTATCACGTTTTTTGAGTCTAGAAGCCTATGATTCGAGAGCCCGATTTTTCCGAAGCGTACAAAAGGTTCATTAACAAATTGATTACTAAAGGTTATGCTGAGGAGTGTTATCCTGTCATATATTATGCCATCAGAAACTTTACTAAATCTGCCAACAGAGAACACAAATTAGTGAGTCAGGACGACCAGGAGACGCTTAAACCCTTCCAGTTTTTGGTCGGCTCCAGGCCCTTCCCACAACCTTAACAGATCAAGATCTTCTTCGAAAAGCAGATTGGAGGAAGGGCTTAAGATTAGCCGACCATTTCTGGAATCGTTAGGTGAAGGAGAATCTGCCGACAATGCAGCCTCGACAAACAGGCGAAAATAGAGAACACGATATAAACATTGGCGACCTGGCGTTCATCGTGGATGAAAGCTTACCAAGGGGGATATGGCCACGAGGCCGGGTAACCCCAACCTTCCCTGGCCGGGACGGAGTGGTCAGGGTGATCGACGTAGCCAAAAAGGGTGGCCTCCTTCGCCTGCCCTCCAAAAAACTCCTAAGGTTAGACGCTTGAGGCCCTAACTCTTCAGCTAGCTTGATTAGTTTTTGTGTGCTTTGCCACACAAGGGGTCGGGATTTTTATACCCTTATGTCATTTATGTTATTTTCTATCTTTTATTCTTTTGTTTTTATAGTTGTCATTATATTTTCCTTGCTGTTTTCAGACGTGTTTTCTTGGATTTACTATTTTGCTTCTTTTGTCTTTTTCAAGTGGGTTAATGCCTCTTGCCTTGTATGTGTCTAGTTTGGGTCAATTGTAGAGTCATTGATATTTCACCCCCTTTCACAGAACTGATTAATCTGAAATTCGGCAGATACCCTAAGTTTTGTTACGGTACGAACCATTAAAAATCTAAAACCAAGATGTCTGAATCCACAAAATAGCGGATTACATAAAATCTCCGGATCAGTCAATCAGCAGCGGATATGGATTATTTCAATATAAAAAAAACATTATTTTCTGTAAATATTATCACATGTTTAGAAAGCGTTATTTTTTGCCTCTGTACATTGGACCACTGTAGGAGTACAAGGGCGAAGAAACTACCACAGATAGTTTTTTATATTTTTTTTAAATATAGTTTTTGTTTTACTAGTTCAAATATTACTTATTATAAATAATATGCACCCATTGATGATTTCAAAATTATAAAGGTCTCGTAATTTATGTAAGTAATCTTGAATATTATATTATCCCTTTTTAGATAAAGTGTCATGGCAGTCGGGAATGTTGTTTATCATGCATTTAGACATTTAAGGAACCACAAAAAATATTAAACAGCGTTTAACCTCAAAACAAAGCTCAAATCCCAAACACTTTTGTTTTTAAACAAGTGTTGAACAGTAGTTTATTTTTTTGTGGTAAGGCCCTAGGTGTTTTAGTTTTAGGCGATGTTATTTTGTATTTAAATCCGCGAAAACTAGCAAGTTCGTTGGCGTGGCGTGTCTCGGCCCTTGCTCCAGAAACGACATATTCATATTTAAATTTATGACGAAACTTTATGTAGTTAGCGCTAGACAATGCAATACAAAGTTCTTTGTTCAACGCTTCAAGTTTTAACGGCTTTGCGCAGTTATATCTTCAGCTTATTTACACATTTATCGTTATTAATAGTAACGCACGAAATTGGTTTTGGGGAAATTGTGAGTAACTTTTTAACTGTTTTTGGACTTTCTGCTCTTTTCGAATTTCTAAATTCTAAACACAGAAGCATGTACACTATACCTCAGAAATTGCCTTGGAAGATATAAGATGATTTTGATAAAAACAAGGAGCTTCATAATAGTTTAGCGGTTTAGATCTTACTTTTTAGTTATGATTGATAAAGCTCCTGCTGGGTTTTATCAAAACCATCTAATATCTTCCAAGGTCTTCCACTTCTGAGGAATACTATACCGAGGCAACCAATTCCAGAGGCGTCGCGACTAAAGGAATTAATGAAACCGAGTTCGAGAATAGCTCACGGTAATCGGAGAACAGCGGCAGCATTATCGTTCAAGTTGTTTGTTAGTCAGTGTTTAATCCTACTTAATTCCTCCTAATGGTAGAAACCAATTTGAAACCTATAAAGATTTTGTTGTACGAGTATATCTAGTGCTTACGGCGCACAACATAAAAACATAAACATCAACATTTATATACAAGCACATACATTGCTTCTGGCCCACACTAGGATACCCTGTGTCGTGGGAACCAAAAACAGCGACATCACAGATATATTAACATACATACTACAAGATTTGTTTTTTTTATCTTTATCCCCAGCCGGGGATCGAACCCGGGACCTCTCGCATGGTAGGCCGAGCCACAACCATGTATGTATGTAAAATTCCAAAAAGGTTTCCTGTGTGGTAAGTTTACTACGCTTAGGTAAAAGTAACGAGGTCTCAGTAGCCCATATGCAAATAATATAGATAATAATAATAAAGATCATTGAATCTCAAATCGCATACTTTTTCGATACGTCTTTACCCCTCTGACACGATCCCGATTATGTAATCAGCGAATGGTGTAGATTACCTAGATTCAATTTTGTACAAGGTGACTATTTGTCGAGGTCAAGCTCCAACAGCAAATCAAATGCCTTAGAATGACTCCAAATTCTGTGATCAAACATACTTCCGCCAGAATAATTGGAGCGGAAGCCATAAAAAGACGAACAAAAATGTGATAAAAATCTTCAGGTCCTGTCACGAAAAGCTGCCTCGCACAAGAATATGAAAATGGAATTTAATAAAGACAACGTTTCGTTTTAAATTGTCGTCAGGGAACGGTTGGAGGAATTCTTCCGTGATTTTTAATTTCAGGCTGGTGATTTAATGTAAGCGTTATCGACATCCGCAGGACACCAGCATAAAAATAATAATTTGTTGCAACTATTACAAAGTATGAATGGCCTAGTCGGCAGTAACCCTGCCTACGAAGCCAAGAGCCCCGGGTTCTAGTCTTGGTTATTTATCTATCTAAGTATAATATTTATCTATATAAGTATGTGTAACGTTGTCTGGTACCCAAGATACAGGGAATCCTAGTTTGGGGCTAGATCAATGAATGTAAATAGTGTCCAAGGTATTCTTATTATTATAATTACCTAGTAACTTGACCGACTTTTCACTATTAGATGCTTTATCTATTTAAAAATATAACAGTTGCCGGAAATTCCAGTTGCATATAATGTGTTATTTATAAGTGCTACTATGACACGCTGATTTTAGCCTTTTATTTAGGACTGACAAATACTTTTCACAAAATATTTCATATGTCAAAAAGAAAACATGACCGACCCTGGCCATAACTAATAACGCGTTCAAAGTACGATACATAGTTTTCAAATAAAATTTTGAAGAACGTGTTTTTAACCGTTGTTATCACTTTTTAATGATATATATTGAGCTGAAGAGGAGACGGCGTCATGTTATATGTGAAAACCGTAAGTGCCACCAGTACGAAGGCGAGTTATCATTAATCTCTAAATAAATTTGACAACTCTGCATAAATTTGTATGGAGTTGTCAAAGTTATTTTTTATTCCGCTATTTAGCGTTGACAGCACCGAGAAAGTAAGTAAAGAGTTAGTTTATCTGAGATTAACAGGGAATAATGTTCAGAGAATTGTTTGACTCGCGTTCAAAGTGACAACCGACCAATCCCGGCTAGGGAGAAAAAAATACCGAGATCCTGAATGTTTATATGTTTCTGTAGTCGCTGTTTCTAGTTTCAACTATACAGGATATCGTAATGTGTAGTGTGTGTGCCTGTATATAAATGTTTACGTTTTTATGTAAAAACAAATTAAATGAAAAAGTTTGTTGCTAAATACTATAAAAAAACGACATAATAATAAATAGTTCAAAATACGCATTTGGCAAAAGAGTGAAGCTCAGCAATGCTGTGAGTTGCTGCACAGCGCTGGTTTTCAGCATGAATATTAGAGCATTTTGAAAAGGCGCGAGTCTAATTACTTGCACAAAAAATGTTACATAAAGTCCCTTTCACTTCTCTGCTGATCGGAAAAGAAAAAAAATGACATAACAATTAAGGCAAATTTATTGTTGTTGCCCCACAAATGCCCACAGTAGAATCTTCAGTACTCTAGGTGACGTCTGTCAAAAAAGTTCATTAATAGGTGTTGTGCGTCTCTACAGGATAAGGTAATTTAATAATAATAATCATATAATAATACCTTGGACACTATTTACACACATTGATCTAGCCCCAAACTAGGATTCCCTGTATCTTGGGTACTAGACAACGATACACATACTTATATAGATAAATATTATACTTAGATAGATAACCAGCCATGACTAGGGTACAAACATCCGTTCTCATCAAACAAATATTTGCCCCCACCGGGACTCGAACCCAGGACCCTTGGCTTCGAGGGCAGGGTCACTGCCGACTCGGCCATTCGGGTCGTCATTTAATTGAAGCAACAAGATTTAGAATTATAAAAAATATTTCAAATTAAAACTATAGAAGAAATATCATTAAATCCAATTCACCAACAAATACTTAATAGCACAATTAATAATTACGGCTTAATTTTAAATTCAGCTGCGACTGCGGTGCCGAGTTTCAGACAGTCACGTGATCGAGTGATCAAGATGAATTCATCACCCTTACACACAACGCCACTAACTGGTTAAGAAATTTGGATATAAGTATGCTTGTGACGTTCCTACATAAATGTTCTATACGAATAAATAAATTGTAAAATAGAGTAATTATTTTTGGCAACAAATATAATGACCACCAAAATATTTTTTTCCTACCCAAAATGGCTAACTGACCACCAAAAGTTGCAGAAAATATCAGGGAAAAATACTGCGGTAGCTTGGGTGAAGGGTAAAGGGGGTGAGCGAAGCGAAGCCACCTTTATCCTTCGTGTTAGGTTAAACATGTAAGAACAACAAAAAATACTTAAAACATAAACTTAAGTACACAAAACATAAAAACAAGTTTGATGATCATTTATCCAAACACAATTTGGTGGATATTCATCCATTTTGGCAGTCATTTCGAATTTATTGGTAGTAAATTTTCGAATTTTTTGGTAATCGTTTAAACACAAGCCATTATTTTTTACTTAGTTAATAAAATCGTAAAACAATAAAATTAAGCACAGAATAACATGATAGTATTTAAATCCGACTCATATTATGATCATAGACCAATAAAATAAATGAATAAAATAAGTTTTTAAATTGAGGTTTGTCAAAACAAAACATATAAAATTACTAAAGTAGAACTTTTGTATGGGCTGCGTCCCCAGATTGTATACAGCTTAACATACGAGAAGGCGGTGGAATAACAAATAAAAATAAACAGATGCCTTCCTTTGTGACAAGAGAGTTAATTCGGAAGGCTCCTTAGCTCATCTTGTTATGCGACTTTGTATCAAAGGAAATCGGTCAAGTTATTCCTTAAACTTTTGTTATTCTTTGAACTTCTCTTTTATGTTCTTCGTTGTTTTTTTTCCCGTCACGTTTTTTTGCGTTTCGTTTCAAACATTATTGTTTGTCGGGTGTTTGTCTTTTTTATTTTAATTATCCGTGAATCTTGATGGGTAACATTTTCGATGTCCGGGAGGAAAAAGGGAAGGAATTTAGACTTTGACCGTACGACATTGACCTTGGGGGGGAGGGGAGAGGGGGCTGTAAGTGTGTAAATACCTACCCCTGAACCTAAGTAAATCCACTTTATTAATCTGAGGGAAATAAATCTAAAAGAACACATTGAAATAAGCACAAGTGCAAAAACGCAAAGAAACAAGCTTGTGATGCAAAAATATAATCACAAATAGCTCTATTACAATATAATTCGGTTTAATGCTCAATTTCATTAATGCATTCTCATCTTACAAATAAACATAACAGATTTTGACGTTATTATTGCGTTTAACATTGTTCAAAATTTCGACCCGTTCAAATTTCAAAGTCAATCACGCTGTAATACGAAAAACAAAATTTTAAAGAGTTTCATAAAATCGTATCTGAGTATTGCTAATTATTACTAGACTAAAATAAACTATTGAGTACCTTGACCGAAAACTTTCAGGTTATGCTTAGAATGATCCCAACTACCCGAAGAAATATGACAAACTTCCTAGCTGTGCGTTTTCGCACAACATTTTTCTAATAAACAAGCTTTCTAAAAAACAACAACATATAGTAGGAATTTGTTTTCACCACAGCACATGAATGAATTAAATGATATGAACGATAAGTCGGACACAAAGAGTTTTCCTGGGTGGCAGTTCAGTGATTCCCCTGGCGCATCAAAAAAGCCACATAAATCCTTAATGGAATGTTGTAGGAGTTAGTGTCCGCGTTGTCGCACGAGCTTTGGTAAGCCTTCAAACTAAGTGAGAAGGCTTTTCACCTCAGCCTGCTTTCAGGCGGAATTACGGCGATAAATATTTGATTCACATGTCTTTGTTTCGGGCATTCATTGATGACCCTGACCATGATTAAAACTATTAGTATTATTTTAAGGTTTCTATATAGAAAAATATTAAAAAGATAAGGTTTCTACTAGTATTATTTTAAGGTTTCTATATAGAAAAATATAGAAACGATAAGGTTTCTATTAGTATTATTTTAAGGTTTCTATATAGAAAAATATAGAAAAGAAAAGGTTTCTATTAGTATTATTTTAAGGTTTCTATATAGAAAACTATAGAAAAGATAAGGTTTCTATTAGTATTATTTTAAGGTTTCTATATAGAAAAATATAGAATAGATAAGGTTTCTATATTTTTCTATATAGAAACCTTAAAATAATACTAATAGTTTTAATCATCGTCAGGGTCATCAATGAATGCCCGAAACAAAGACATGTGAATCAAATATTTATAGAGAAATCCTATCTTAGGCATCCGTTTTGCGGCCTCCAAGATCTGGAATGATCTTCCACCACCCCTACGCGACTGTCCCTACCTCTCAACATTCAAGTCTAAGTTTCGCAGCTTACTATTCAAACAACAACATAAACAGTATGTCGTGTAGCGACAAGAACCTAACCAGAACCTAACAAGAAACAACAACCAGGATAAAATTTAGAAATGACAGTTTATTATGTGTATTTTACAATGACTAATTAAAAAAAAGATAGGAAGATGAGGATGAATGAGGTGAGACAGGTTTTTAAAAAAAATCAGGTATTGTTATAAAAAGGGGAGCGGAGGACACGGAGAGTAGGAGGCAGAAGAAGTAGCAGCCGTCTGGCGAGCCGTTCAGTAGAGGCAGGCAACACAGTAAGTAGCAGCAGTAGGCAGGAGGCGTAGCAGCCTTACTCCAGTAGCAGCTGTAGGCAGGAGACGTAGCAACAGAGGCTCGCAGGATCCCGGGGCAGTGCGGCCCCGGGATAAGGCCTTTAGGTGATGCTTCTTTTTCAAGAGCTGAAGTGAGACTCCCGAATTTCAGAAATTTTCCGCTCTTATACCCTTTTTGGAGAGTTCTAAAAATTATTTAAATTAAAAGCAATTTTTGTGAATGGCCAAGATGGAAAAAGTATTTTTGTAAAAGTATTGAAGTAAACATATCAGACCGCTAATGAGTTTCAATGGACATTGCCATGACAACCAGATAAACAACGACATCACAATATGTCAGATTTTGGTTTCAGGCTCGTAATAGAGAAAACAAAAAGAAAACAATGAAGTAAATGAAGTAACAATGAATATAAAAAGGTAGCGCACCAGCGCGCACGAAGCCCGAGATTGCAGAGTTTCGGAGAAAGCCAAATACAAGGTCACCAAAGGTAAACCCCTTCGACATTGATTTAGAAGTGCTGATAGTGTGAAAATACGAAGTGAAAATGATTTGTTATTGTGTTCTTATGGTTTAAAACGTTACAGGGTCCTATGAAAATAAAGGTGATACGAAATATCCAGAGATATATGAGATGAATGCAGACCATCAACTCAGACTGGAAAATGGCATGTAAGTAGCATAACACTACAAGTAATATTAAATAATATATGTTTATACACATACTATAGAACTACACAAAAAATTGACACATAATAACTGCGATATAGCTACAAATTTTAACCTACTATTATTCAAACGAATTTGAATTTATTATTATTTTATGAATATTATTTCATTGAAATCTATAACTCAATTTAAATTGCTCTTGAAAATACTTAATTTTAAGTTTCCTTTATCTACTAGTTAAGTAGCCCGTACGTACGTATCTATGGATAATTTTATAATGTCGTGCACGTTTATTGCTTTCCGCTTTGTATATTACTTACAGAATCACATGCTCTATGTAGCGCATTTCACCGTCCACGACCAGGCCCAGATTCCTCGCGCTGTTGACTCCACATGCTGGCCGTTGATCTGTAGAGTTGGTTCCCTTTCGAGTATGGTAAGGCGTTGGATGTTTTGTTCCCATGACAATGAATTTCGACTTAATGGGGTTTAGTGCGAGTGCTTTTTTTTATCATGTGTATACGTTGCTTTTTGCAACAGTGCGGTTGAGGCAGCACCCGGGATGACAAAGCAGCTCTATTTAGAGAGGCACTGCTTTCCTCGCTCAGCTGGGGAGGGGACTAGAAAAGGTGTCCTAAAAATTGCTTGCTCCTACTCGGAGGGTGGTAGTGACCGCGGCTGCCACTGCATCACTTTTAAGCGTGGTCGAAAATGCAAAAGAAATGTTAACATGAAAACACCTATCATGACATTCGGTGCGTGTGTAATGGTACACACATTGAATACAAGAGTCAGTTCATATAACGCTTGGGTTATTGAGTGATTCGAAGTAAGTTGGCAAGAAATGGGCCTGAGAACGTGGAAAAGAGGTCGGGTCAGGTTTTTTTTGTCGCATTCCTGCGAAATGTGTAGGAATCAGAGCCGATTTGGCTGCGCGCTGAATAAATTATGAATAACTAAATAATGGAAGGTTCTTATGGAACTATACGGAGAAAGCTAATGTGTTGACTGCAAATATACAATTGCGATTGATTATTACGTTGTGGTGAGTCTGACATCACGGGTTTGCGTATCTTTCCAGTGATCTTTGTCTTAGACGCTAGCGGTCGGGCAGTCAGACTTAATTAATTGCAACCGCTTTATAGCCAGCGATCGACAAATTTTGTGTATCGGCAATACCAAATGACTTGAGTGATAACCGACGGTTAATTATAGGAACTATGCATACACAAATTGTAGACAGCAGGCGTGCATGGCATGTTTGATTGAAACTAGACCCTGTGTAGTTAATGATAAGAAGCTTGCGCTTGGGCAGTGGTTGCGGGGTGGGACGCCATCTCAGACATGTGGGCCACCTATAAATACGAGCGCTGGGGTGGGGAAGAAGATCAGTCCGTACGTCAAACCACTGTGGTACACGTGTCTTTCGGTAATCCGAACAGTTCGGTCTGCTGTTTTACGCGTCTGGAACTGGAAGATTTGTGATTGCGTACTACAGTGGATTTTCGTGTGTGTCTGAAGCGCCGAGATATACCTCGGTTCCTATCCTTTAAATCAACCTACTCAAATTCAAAAACTATCCTTGGGTCGTTAGATAAGAACTTGTAGGTAATTTGATCTGAGTCTGAGTCTGGGCTTGGAGCGACCCTAATTTCCTTTTTTCTTCACCATAGGGTTCCTGGATTAGCTCTTAAGATATTCGCGGGTTAATCCTTTCCTCATTCCCTTCGTGTAGCGAGTTTTGAAATTCCCACACACACAAGTCGTTAAACATACAAGCACATTCAATTCACACACAACCATCTTCGAGTGGTATCGATGATGGACGTGGTATAACACTAGGATTTTAGACTAGGCTAGACAGGGATTTAGTTGAGGCTAAACCTAGGTTGTCCAGGCATAGGGAGACTGTTTGATCGATGGGGTTCCGCGGATGAAAATAACAAATTCAGAACAAAGTATAAACGTTGTCAACTCAGATAACCTATCCTGTTGATATCTTTGATATTTGAGTGTTGTCGGGGACGCGCGAAGATATCAAATTACAGTCTAAAGTTCATTGTTTAGGGACGGGTAGATATTTTGCCTTGCCTTGGATTGTTTTGATTCAAGTTGCATCTTTAAATTAAATGTCAATTTCGCTGGGAGATCTAACGTGTAGATTATGTCACGCATTTATTTTGCTGGGCTCATTCAAGGCGTGTTGAGGTAAACGAGGTACATAAATCGGTATTTTCCGAAGTACGTAACTTGTTGTGGAGAGGGTTAGATCTCTAAAAGCACTAAAGAAAACGTTTCGATAACATCCAGCTCGAATTGGTTTCAAAACTTTACGGTCCTTTTGAGGAAACCGCTAGTTCAGACCCATTTCGGAAAATCAAATCGCAATTGTGTAAACCCGGTCTATTTGGATCGTTATTGCCGTGAACTAATTATATAATTGGAGCCACTAAAGCCGCTACTAGCGAGCACATGGGATATCATTGAGTACTCACGTCGTAACACTACGACGAATAACCATACGATATCCCAAACAAATATTATAAATTGTGGTCGACCACGTAAAAGAAGCTCCAAGCGCCCATATATACAAAAAAATAAATGGTACCAGTACACAAATTATAACAAGGATCGATCTGGCGCAAAACACCGCTAACTAACTCGAAATACCGGCTTGCGGGCATACATGCTTTCTCTTCCTGAACCAATCTTCCGTTTAACTATTGTACATCTAACGAATTTCTCAAGAAACGAAAAATTCAGACTCATTATTCTTGACCTTGACATTTTCACAGCTGAATCGGGACATCTCTTTTGGGGGTAGATAGAATAGACGATCATAGCTTTCTGACAGCGGTGGCTCGACCTTAGCTATTTATGCCGTTACACGTGGAACGTGAGAACGCTTCTTGATCGAGCTGGCAACGCCTGTCCTGTACGCAAAACCGCCATTGTAGCTCGAGAACTTCATCATTATAACGTGGATGTGGCTACTATAAGCGAGACACATCTGGCGGATGAAGGAGAGCTGGTAGAAGATGGGGGTGGTCATACTTTCTTCTGGAAAGGTACCGCTGCGTCCAAACCTCGGCAATCAGGTGTAGGATTTGCCATCAAGAATAACTTGGTAAAGCGACTAGAGGAGTACCCTGTACACATCTCCGACCGCGTGACCACATTGCGCCTTCACTTGGACAAAGATGACTACCTTAATGTCATCAGTGTCTATGCTCCAACGCTAGACAAAACTGATGACATCAAGGACAAGTTCTACGAAGAATTAACCCATTGCCTAGACAGCATAAACGCCAAAGAGCAGATGCTATTGCTGGGCGATTTCAATGCTAGAGTTGAACGAGACTATGAGGCTCGGCCTGGAGTTCTGGGTAGACATGGAGTCGGCAACATGAACAGCAATGGTCAGTTGCTACTCAGTCTCTGTGCTCAATACGGTTTGGCAATATCGAACACTATGTTTAGACTCGCCGCCAAGTACAAGACAACATGGATGCACCCTAGATCCAAACACTGGCATTTGATCGATTATGCTATTGTAAGGCAAAAATATATCCGTCAAGTGCAAGTCACCCGTGTCATGCGTGGCGCGCATTGTTGGACGGACCACCGACTTATTGTCACAAAACTGCGACTTCGCCTCCATCACCGTAGTAGATCCACTACTAAAAAGCTTACGTCTCTGAACGTGAAGAAGCTGAAAGATCTCGAGGTGAAGGAGAAATATGCTAAAGCCTTGACCGAGAAGCCGTTGCCTAGTAGCGAGACAGGTGATGTAGATGTTGCCTGGGGACCTTTATCATCTTACATTATGGACACCGTTTCTGTTACTGTAGGTAGAAATGACCGGCGTAATGAAGATTGGTTTGATGAAAATAGATTCTCAGGGCAGCACTCGACAAACACCGAGACCTCCTGCGACAGCATGGTAGGCGAGGTGAAAGCGTTGCGGTAGTCAAAGCCAGTGACCTAGAATTGCGCAAGCTGTCACGTCAAATAAAAGACAGTTGGTGGCAGGACAAAGCTTGCCACATGCAGTGGCTCGCTGACCATGACCAGCTTGGGGAGTTTTACAGCGAGGTACGTAAGTTGATTAGCACATCCTACCAAGCTAAGGTGCCTTTAAGGTCTATAGACGGTATGCACCTCTTAACAAGCAAGCGGATGTTCTTATGCGTTGGGCTGAACATTTCAATACCTTGCTCAACGTAGATCGTTCAGCCCATCTACAAAATATCAGCTTGATTCCTCAACTCCCGCTTGCCAACGAGCTGGATGAGCCCTTTTCACGTGACGAAGTTCTCACTGCCATCAGACAGCAGCAAAACAATCGGGCGGTTGGCTTTGACCTTATACCGGGAGAGCTACTTAAATACGGCGGTGATGAGTTGTATACGTTGGTTTGGGAACTGTTTGTTCGCATATGGGAGGAAGAGCGGGTCCCCAATGACTTCAAAGTGTCGCGCATTAGTGCTCTCTACAAGAATAAGGGTAACCGTTCCGACTGCAACTGTTACCGCGGTATTTCCGGAAAATCCTTTGCCAGAGTGCTTCTAAATCGCCTAAAGAATTTGTCCGAGAAAATTCTGCCTGAAACCCAGTTTGGCTTCCGACGTGATCGTGGAACCTGCGAACTCAACTACAAAAGAAAAGTAGAGAACAAGGTCGCCAGTTGTATCTATGCTTTGTTGACCTGGAAAAAGCATTTGACAGTGTGCCATGAGAAGCCCTCTGGTTGGTGCTAGAAAAGATTGGATGCACGGAAAAGTTTGTAAGACTTCTCAGACTCCTGCACGACGACATGCAATGCTGCGTCGCCGTAGACGGTGAACAGTCAGACGTCTTCCCCGTTACCTGTGAAGTGAAGCAAGGGTGTGTCCTAGCAGCCACACTGTTTGCCTTATACTTTGCAATGGTAGTCAAGGAGGTCTTACAGACAGTTTCCGAAGGAGTCCGCATCCGCTTTCGCACAGACGGTAGTCTTTTTAATTTAGCTAGACTTAGGGCATGTACTGAAGTCTTGTATGCGTTGATAACAGAGATCATGTATGCTGATGACCTATGCTTTCTAGCAGAAACCAGATGGCCTGCAAGAGCTTATGTCCGCGTTTCACTAATCTTGCTGTAAATTCGGCCTAAAGATTATTGTCAAAAAGACAGTCATGTCCCTGGACACCCATTGTCAAGAGACACTGTCGATAAAGATTGGTGAGGATATGCTCAAACAGGTGGACAAATTTCGTTATCTGGGGAACACTATTACATCCAAGTGTGACCTTGATGCCGAGATCAACAGCAGGATAGGTGCTGCAGCTGCGGCATTTGGAAATCTGTGTTCCAAGGTCTTCTGCTCACATGACCTTAAGCTAGCTACCAAAATATCAGTATACATGGCAATTATGCTGCCAAATCTCCTATACTCCTCTGAATCGTGGTGAGTGTATCGCCGCCACATACGCACTCTGGATCGTTTCCACCTTAAATGCCTTCGATCCATTATGAAAATCAAATGGTCCGACCGTGTGCGTAATACCGAAGTTCTGCGATGAGCCAATGTTGGAGGCATTGAAGCCTACTTAATGCGTCGGCAGCTTCGATGGTGCGGTCATGTATCACGCATGAAAGAGGAGAGAGTGGCGAAGCGCATCTTTTATTCTGAACTGGAGGAGGGCAAGCGAAAACATGGCGGGCAGCTTCTCCGATACAAAGATGTTCAGAAGCGACACATGAGAAGATGCAACATAGAGCCCTCTCAATGGGAAGGTTTGACAGCACAACGGCCATAATGGCGCAGGATTGTGAAGAGGCAAGTACGCGAGTTCGAGGATCAGCGTAAAGCTGACCTTGATATGAAACGCGACCTGTTAAAAACCCGTCCACCTGCTGCCATTTAGTACAGCTACGCGGGTGGCGTACTTACGTGCCCCCAATGCGCAAGGAGTTTCGCTGCGAAGATCGGCTACATAAGCCATGTTCGGGCGCACGCGCGCGAATCCGACTAGGAGTAGAAGTGGTCGCCATGACCGAAATCGGTCGGAATCAATCATCATCATCATCATACAATGCTTAGATCATCATTTATTTTACCCGTTGCGTCATTCACTTCGGTTGGCTGGAAGGAGTAAAATAATTGTGTATCGTCAGCAAAGAGATGCACGCCACAGTGCATAAGCCTTTTGTCAAGATCTGCTGACTAGAGAATAAATACTAATGGACTGAGTTTAGCACCATGGGGGCAGCCACGTGGGATCAGCTGCGTTTTACAGACTAGTTCACGCCACGACCGTCTTCAACTACAACGAACTGTTTTCTGGTACTCATATACGACTGGAACCAGGAACATGCTGCGTCTCACACTCCATAGTGCGACATCTTGGCTATTAGCAGCTCGGGGTCAATGCAGTCAAAAGCTCGAGAGAAGTCTAGGAGCACAAGAATACTTCCTATGTCTTCCTCGGAAGCGGCAATAATCTCGTCGGTGACATGTGCAAGGGCTGTGTCTGTTCCATGGCCACTATGGAAGCCTGACTATACAACGGGAAGCAGATTTCCCTCCTCTAAATATTTTTTTAGTTGTAAGCAGACCACTCTCTCGATTACCTTCGACATCACTGGTAGAATACTGATGGCTGATGGATGATCTTTTAATTCCTCTACTGTGCTACTTACTCTTGGGGACAGGTTTTACCTCACTTATTTTCCAGTAATCAGGGAAGACTTCACTTTCAATAGATTTATTGACTATTTGGGTTATCAGGCGCGAGATAACGGGCAGAGTCATACGGAGCATTGACGCCGAGATATTGTCATGCCCTAGGGCATTGGTCTCTATTCCTTTTATTATCTTATTTACTTGGTCCTCCTTGCAGTAGTTAAGGTCAAAGACTTTCTCAGTGAAATTTGTGTTTTTGAACTGCTGTAGCAAATCGGCACTGACATAAGGATCTCCTGGAGTATTGATAAAGAATTTGATGATTTCTTCGGGATTTCTGAGGTTTTCTGGAATATCCAGAGTATCATTTCCACCAACTTGTTTTAGGAGCTCTCACTAAGGCTTTTGTCCCTGAGTGACATGGTCGCCTAGTTGGCTTGATTTGAATGCGTTTCAATGATGCATGTGTATCGAAAAGCTCGAGAATAAGCTTATTAAACTGATGCACCATATCATTTACGTTTCGGGCTTCTTCCACTTTGCGTCAGTTTATAGAAAGTAGGTCCAACATGAACAAGTCCACGTCAATTTTTCCCAGTGCACGAGTTGTTATGTATCATTTATGTTTCGGGCTTCTTCCACTTCGCGCCAGTTTATAGAAAGTAGGTCCAACGTGAACAAGTCCTCGTCAATTTTTCCCAGTGCACGAGTTGTCATGTATCTTGGTGATTCGGTAGGCTTTTTAATCTTGAATTCGGTCATTACGAGGGCATGATCGCTCAAGCTGTTGTTGTGGTATACTTTGACGTCTTTGCACAGCCCCTTTGTATCCGTCATGACCAGATCAAGAATGGGTGCCGTCGGTTACGCGCGTTGGTTCATTTACCTGTTGTTCTAAATTATGCTGGGAGAGAATATATCTCAACTCTATCGACTTATCTGTAGGGGGCTCAGTCAGGACTACATTTAGATCTGCTAAGATAATTATGTGTTCGCAGTATCAGAAGCACCTCCTCTCCCCCCGGACCTCGACTTGAGCTGACGTGCTAAACCTTTATTAATATATATTTTTTAAACATTTATAAAGTTAAAACACATTTAAATCCGTGCCTTAAAATAGGAGTGCATAACAACAAGGAGCTCTGCTGGGGTGGTCTTCGTGAGAGTGAGTCACCTAGCCCTGTCAATCAACTCCATTGGCCCCGCCCGCAGACCTGCCCGGCCCAGACACACCTTTTACTGCTAGCGGTGGGTGGATACCTGTGCTGGAGTAAAACCCCGCCCGCCAGACCAATCACAACTCATCTGTTTGCGTCTGAGAACACAAGCATCTAGACAAAAGGCAAGTGTGGCTTCAATCTACACACACAGTGCTGAGATCCTGATACCCGAAAATGATTCCGGTACAGCGTTCCCCCCCCCCCCCCGCAGGCATCGCAGAACAAAGCCAACAAGGACGGGGTGACGACTGAGACTGGTGCCCCCACCCTACCTCAGCATGTGCCCGCATCCTACTCTGTCGCCACTACTGACGGAGGTACGCCGCTGCTGAATTCGAATGTAACCACCTCCGTTACCGTTCTCTCGACTCCTTCGCATTCGCGTGGAATGGCTGTGGTAGGCGCAACACTGCAACACTTTGGCTCAACGCCAAACCTCAACGAAGCTGCTTGGAACCAGAGTCAAACTAGTCGCGTGGGAAAGAGAAAGCATGATGGTGCAGACGAAGTCGAAGAGTCTTAAAATTTCCGAGATTTTGCGAATTCTGTGCGAGGCATGTTCTCGTCTTTCTCTATAGATATGGAGTCACGATTTAATGTTTTACAAACCTCAATGACGGTCATCAGAGACCAAAATAGTGAGATTACCAAAAGTATTGAATACATGTCCGATAAATATGATGAAATATTTAGGCGCATCGAAGTCTTGGAGCAGGAAAAGCGTGATGACAGGAAGACTATACTAGCTCTGGAGGATAAGTTAGAGTTTCTTGACCGTAAATCGCGGTCGACCTGTCTTGAGATCCGCAATATACCGAGCAAAACAGCTGACAGCAAGAAACCTGAAACGAAGAATGAACTCTGTATTATCCTGAAATCCCTGTCAAACGCGCTGGAATTAAATATCGTAGAACAAGAAATAAAAGACATTTACAGGACCAGCACAAGGAAAGATGCTATGAGGCCCATTGTGGTGGATTTCTGTAGCGTCATCAAAAAGGATAATATGCTACGGGCCGTAAAATAATTAAACAAAAACAAAACCAACGAAAACAAACTGAACATCCTACATCTCAATATTGCTGGACCCAAAAAGGCAGTTTTTATTTCGGAGACGCTGACATACAAAACTCAACATCTCTTTTATCATGCACGTGAGTTCGCAAAGGAGTTTAAATTCGCCTACTGTTGGTCTTCGCGTGGAATAATCTATCTACGTTAATCCGAAAATATGCCTTTTTTTCGCATTATGTGCGAAAAGGACATCCAAAAACTTAGAGATACGAAATGACTCTACATCTTCAACTGCTAGCAAGAAAATATACCAAATCGCAGGCAAAACGGTTTTCTACGTAATTTTAGTAATATATCGCATATATGTACCAGCAACTAGTTCTGTAACTTACACAAAATCAAAACACACACACTCACATCATTCAAATGTCACACACAAAATATAAAACATTCAAAATCTACAGACTATTACATACCATCTTCAACAAAACCAAAACTATTAAACCCAGCGACCAATCAACCGAAAAAACAGTGCATTGAAATTCACTCTTATGAATCTCATATTTAAAATCGTTGCAAAAGTTTCTCTTAATCATAAAATTTCAAAACTAACGCTATTTATCATCATGAGTCCTATTAAAATAGATAATCTAATAATTATGATTTAAATTCGAACCCCTAAATGATGTTATAAAGGACCTAGATCATATGTTAACCTGTAAGTCCGTCCTTTGTGACCCTGAAGATTTTCATAGATATGTCCCTAGTACAATAAATAACCTTAAAATAATAACACAAAATATACGCAGTATAGGATGCAATATGCCTGGACTTATCGCTCTACTGACTGAACTTAAAGTAGAGTGCAATATTATTATTTTAACAGAATGATGGCTGTCGTGTAATCCCGTCATCCCAACTCTAGAAGGCTATAAAACAAGTACAAACAAGACCTTCTGTAATCAAAATGACGGAGTCGTCATTTACTACAAAGACAACATTAGTTTAATCATACACGAACATCGTTTTGAAGAAGAAAATTGCCTGATCATCAAACATGGTAACGACTCTGCTATAATTGCCATCTATCGCTCTCCATCTTACAGAAAAACTGATACTTTTATTGCATCACTGAGCGAGGTTCTTCAGGATTTGTCTTCATTTAAAAATATTGTTGTTGCTGGAGACATAAATATTGACGTAATTTCAGAAAACAACGACACAGAAGCTGAAGCCTACTTAAATCTTATAGCTACTCATGGGCTTCTTGTTGGACATAATTTTGTAACCAGAGATGCTAGCAGCACATGTCTTGATCATTTTCTTGTTAAAACTAAAAGGGAATTTAGCACAATAGTACTGAACTCTTCTATCACTGATCACAAAGCTGCCTTTTTGTGTCTCAATTTGGATCAAAAGAGACTTTTGCTTCCTACTACTTATGGTAAACTAAACTTCCAGGCTTTTGCACAAGATCTAAAAAACACCAATTTTACTCATATTTATGAGTTTCTGGATCCAAACTCTGCTATGAATGAATTTATAAGACTAATTCAAATTGTCTTGGACAGTAACACAACAACTCACAAGGTTTCATGTAGCAAGAGGATCTTAAAACCATGGTTAACACCGGGCCTTCTTCGGTGCTTACGAAATAGGGACAAGCTACACAAAAAATCTATATCTAAACCAGAAAATGAGATTATTAAAATAACATATCACAGATATAGAACTTATTAAAGAAGCAAAAAAGACTGTATGAAAAAACATTAATAGATAAAGCGGGCAAAAATAGTAAAGAATTATGGAAAGCTATCAAATCAATAACTTATACCACAAAAACTAAAAACAAACCGAACGAACTACTCAAAATAAAAGATTTACCATCTGATTCAGTTGAACTAGTCAATAATTATTTTGTAAATGTGGGCAAAAAGCTAGCTGAGAATATAAATAATGACCGATGCACATATCACAAAGATATTGATGCTATGTCTGATAGGAGATCAGACTCTTTCATCTTGTTAAATACTGACTGTGAAGAAGTCAGTAGACTAATTATGCAGCTAAAAAATGCGTGTTCTGTAGGATGGGACAACATCCCGAACAAGATTTTAAAGGAGCACAGGAGCATTTTGGTCCCTCATCTAGGCCACATTTTTAATCTTTGTTTAGAAATGGGAATTTTCCCTGACGCTCTAAAGAGATCAGTGGTCATACCCATCCATAAGGGGGGCGAACGCGACCGTGTTGACTGCTATAGGCCAATCTCGATTCTCCCATCACTGTCTAAAATCCTGGAACGAACTATCAACATCCTATTTTTAAATTATCTCGAGAAAAACAATATTTTATCTGACAGACAGTTTGGTTTTCGCTCCAGGAAGTCCACGTCTGATGCAGTCCATCTTGTTACAGACTTTGAAACAGAGTGTTTGGATAGAGGCGAGAGATGTATAGGGATCTTTCTCGATCTGGCCAAAGCTTTCGATACGGTCTCGACCGCACTCCTTGTGAATAAACTCGACTTCCTGGGTGTGAAGGGCACACAACTTAACCTTTTTAAAAGTTATTTGTCAGAGAGGAAGCAAAGTGTCAAAATAGGTGACCAGATGAGCAGCACCCAACCAGTCGAATGGGGGGTTCCTTAAGGCAGCATTCTGGGTCCCACCCTTTTCCTAGTCTATATTAACGACTTATGCAACCTTAAAATCCCAGATGGTAATATAGTTACCTATGCCGACGACACCGTTTTGCTTTTTAGTGGAAAAAAATGGACAGAAGCTTTCGAGAGTGCACAACATGGATTCGACATTATTTCTAAATGGCTTCAGAAAAATATTTTAACCCTTAACTCTGATAAAACTAAATACTTAACCTTTTCTATAAATAATTCCACTCAACCCCCTAAAAACCTCAAAATTACCTCACATGGTTGTACTGATGTAAATTTTGCACTTGCAAACCATTAGAGAAAACGTCAACTACAAAATATCTTGGCATAATTTTAGATTAAAATTTAAATTTTAATACACATATGGTAACTTTAAGTGCTAAAGTTCGAAAATTGATATATATATTTAAAAATCTGCGACATATTACTAAAGCCACTGTTCTTAAAAATATGTATTATGCTCTATGCGAATCCCTCTTACGCTATTGCTTATCATGCTGAGGAGGAGCAAATAAATCTAGTCTTATTACCTTAGAACGTGCTCAAAGTGCAATCCTAAAGGTGTGTACCTTTAAACCCAGATTATTTCCAACGGAAGAACTATATAATTACTGTGAAGTCCTATCAGTTAGACAATTATTCATTCAGAGTATCCTTCTAAAGCAACATCAAACACTTTATTACAAACCACTATCAAAACGTCGCAAAGATAAAGTATGCATAACCATCTCTTCCAAAACAAATTTTATGCAGCGATTTTTTAAATTTCTGGGCCCACATTTGTATAATAAAATCTGCCAATCTGAAGATATTTACTCAAAAAATACATAGGAATTCAAAATAACTACTTACAATTGGTTGAGGTTAAATAATTATGATGCAACAGAGAAATTTATAACCATCCTAAGTTAATATCTCTCATTAATTTCTTAGTAAACATGTAGGTGCTATTGTATATCAAATAGATTATAACATGCATTACCCACTACACACTACATACATGCATTACACTTATCAACTTCTCTTTATTATTTAGCTAACGGATTCGCTCAGTGCGTCTATGGCTTGCTCCACAGTGACAGTTTCTGGCCTATATGCGGTACCTACGGCTACTTTTCCGATGCCCGGTAGAGGCAACTCTAGCCACATTTGTTCCAGTGGCGAAGGAGGGTAGTCACGCACGTGTACACGTAACCCACGGCGTAGGAAGAATCCAACACCTCCCGCACGGCTACCTCTAAGAATATGCTTGAGATGGTATCCCATAATCTTCACCACATATTTTTCCTGTCGCTCCTTCATCCACATCTCATTGAGTACGAGTATATCTTATATTTTTACATGCTAACGATTAGCTCATCCTGTCCGGTGTTTAGTGATTGCGTTAAGGAGCCCTAGTTTTAAATATTTCTTCTTTTGTTTAACCATTGTCGTAAATATGAATTGCGTTGCCCTTCGGTAGTGTGTGTTTTTCGATTTGATTGTACATATAGGAGATTTGTGATTGTGATTTGATTGTTGCGATGAATTTATTAGGCTGTATTATTAACTTTATATTATTAAGAAAAAGAAAATTATATAGGTATTCCATTTAGGCGATTATTTTCGTGGTGGGAGATGCAGTTAGTACAGTTTAAGGGCAAACACTTCCTGCGTCTTCTCTGGTACCGTTGTCTTGGGGAAAACCCGTGCTAGATCTCCCTCATTTTGAATCCTTATAAACAGTAGCGGTTCCGTCACAGAGTTATTGAAGAGTTTGCTCAAGAACGTTATGTCTAAGTTTTTCCTTCTCAGACTTAGTGTATTAACCTTAAAGTGGTTCAGTCTGCCTTCGTAATCTGTACAGTTGCTGATATCGTCTTTGTATGCCAAGCAGCTAGTAAATGAGTGCTGTACTCTTTCGAGACGGCTAGAGTGTAGTTGATAATAGGGGTTCCATATTTAGCTGGCGTATTCGAGTCGAGACCGTACCAGGGCAGTTTAGAGGGTCATCAGGCTTTCAGTTATTTTGAGCTGCCTACTCTGTTCAAAAATCCTAACATTTTATTGCTCTCCTTACAGACATGATATTTGTTGTTAATGAAGTATAAGTTTGAATCAAGTATTACGCCAAAATCTCTAATCGACATCACCTCCCCCCCACCAAGGCTCTGGCTATGTTGTAGGTAGTCGCAACGATGTTCAAGTTTTTCATGAATTTTATGTGGAAACATTTATTTACGTTGAGATACGTCGTGTTAAATAGACACCAATCGTTGATCCTAGTCAAGTCCTGCTGAAGCAACTATGAGTCAGACGCTGATTCGACAACTTTATAAAGCTTCAAATCATCAGCGAAGAGAAGGCATTTTCCTATGTCTCACCATCCCAACAATGACATTAATAAAAATGATGTTAATATTGTTATTCTGCAATCAATAGCATGTGGAAAACATGTAGATGTTGTTAAATTTTCTCAGTTTTGCCAAGAAACAGCAGCCTTGTTTGTAAATCTATACCCGTGGTATAATATGCCTGCTAGCGTCCATAAGACATGGAACATTTTGGGTTAATGCCCATCGATAAACTTTCTAAAGAAGCTTTAGAAGCTAGAAAGAAAGAGTTTTGAAAATATAGTGAAGGACATTCCAGAAAAGTAAGAAGGTATGCCTCAAATGAGGACATACTGCATAATTTCCTTTCGTCTTCCAACCCTGTGAATTATATATGTAGGTATTAGTTGGTCATACACAAACACTCGTATAGTTAGCCTACAAAAAAAGCTTTTAAGACTTGGTACTTATAGAGTAAATTAGATATCGCTCCTTATATTATTTTGATTATTTTTTTTTTTATTTTCTCGCAAATTACGATCGTTTTATAATTTCCTTATTTTAAATTTCTTTATGTCATTATACAACTTGACAAATTAATCTGTGTTTCTATTATAATTAAATCATGAATGGTGTATTATGAAATTTAATCGCATATATTTTTATGTAGATAAATATTTTTAAAATAATGTTGGAACAGGAACCTAGGTAAATTCTATATAAATACAAATAACAGAATATAAACGTTGAAATATTCTCTTTTTAAAATAATAATGATTTAAAATGATTATAGTATTAAGTTTGTATGGAAATTTAATTGTTCGTCGTCGGATTCTTAATAATAATAATAATAATTTTAGTTTTGTGACATAGGGAGCGATTTCGAAGGCGGAGCTCTAAACTAAAAAGGGAACTGAGCTCTCTAAACGTCATCATAGTTGATTAGCTCTAATCGGTAATCGGAAGGCGCCAAAATAAACCGATGTTTCTTTTTTAAAGAAAATTTTAACTTGTCTAGTTTAGTGTGTGCCAATTTGTATGGATTTCGTTTTCGGAAGGCATTTTAGATGGCCGATTTTAGTTCCTTTTTGATAGGTAGCAATTAAACTTAACGGGCATGGTGTTGGTGGCTATTAAAATTAACTTCAGTTCATGTTGGTTAGATTTCGTATGAAAACTATTATTTCGTGTGTATTTCAGTCTAATTCGAAATAATTAAGCAATTAATCAATCAATCATCGATCAATCGAACGTAATTTTAAGCGGGAAATTTATTTTTCTTGCCTTGACTTCTATTTTGGCGGTTTTCACGCGTCGTAACTTCTTGATCCCAAAATATGTATAACGAAATAAAATGGATATCTAATACCTGGCGGCTTTCTTAACCCTAGACCTGGTCCTAGTCTTACCAGTGGTAAGTTGGGACAGATTGTTTTTCACATACTTATCAATTTCCTTCAATCAATCAAATCAGCGCATATTTACGCACTGTTGTACAGGCTTGTTGTGGTACAGGCTTTACCACGAGATCTATACCTACTTAGGTCCCGTGCCGTTAAATTTCCCACCTTTTCTACTGTTATAATTGGTAAACTAAATTTATTATACTTGCAGATTGCAGGAGCGCGCCAGTATGCAGGGGTTAAGGGATATGTCGAATCTCTTCATGCTGGCTGACACAAACTGTTCTACTGCTGTCCAACAGATAGTTTCTACATTGAGTGCGGGTGAAAGCCCACTAAACAACTCGGGCTCATCAATTCCAGCTCATCTGGAAGTAAGCAACCCTCGTATGTTTTGGCGCCATAGTTAAATTTCATACTTTTCAATGCATTTTGCCTGCAGTTGGATTTGTCTTCTAGGTACTATGCACCCTTAAGTACTATGGCCAAGCAGCCGTGGAGGAGGATAAGTTGTTGATCCTAAGCCAAGCCTCTGTGTCCTCAGCCATATCAATGGTAACAGACCTCATCATAGCCCGGCTAACGCCAGGAATTATAAAATTTCCGGCTACGTCGGCATGCAAGGAGTTGAAAAGCGCCCTGTAAGACTATTATTTAAGCTATATTATGCTGATTATTTCTTAATCATGTTGTTACTGACCTTGTCTGGCCTGACTTATGTTGCTAATTACTTACCTGCTAGCTGCAATGAGGAGTTTTTTATACCTAGTGTATAAATTTACCACGGAATTTCCATTTCAGATTCCATAGTATGTTCGGGATGGATCCCACTTTACGATAATTGCTCTATCCACCCATGACCGTTTTGCACCCGGGCATCTATTTTACAATGGAAAAGGGCGGTACAGCATCAATATGCAGTTGGTAAGCACTCAACATTAATTTCTATCTGTCTATCGTTTATAAACGTAACAAGGTACCATTCGAACAATTAATATGAAAATTACTAGCAAAGGAAACGCAATCCATACTCTTGAGCCAAAGGGCATAAAGACGTCAGACAGTAGAAAATCCAACCGACATAGAAATATTAGTAGCCTAGGATTTTCCTTAGTGGACAAGTTTATCAACACATAATTGGGGTTGCTAACTTTCTGGACAGAAGAAACGGAAATCTCAAAAGCATTTCGAGAAATATGTCTTCTGTACCGTTAATATTTATCACATTAATAAATAAGTATATATATTTTAAGATATTTTAATAAAACACAATGATATTCATTTGACCTTCTATGACATTGTCACAGGTGAATGAAAAAATGCTTTTACCTGCCCGTCTTACCTATAAAAAAAATATAAAATGTCAATCTATTCCCTGTAAAGTCTGTCTGTGATCTATAAGTGACCTCTCATGATTGTAGGTTATATTCTGCGTTTTGTTTTGATATTTTATCGTTTCGTTTTGATTTGTTACGACAAGAACGGCCAATTTTGAAAAAGCAGACTCGTGAAATTTAGCTTAAGTTACCAAAATTATTTCTTTTCAAGTATTTCTTTTTAAAATCCTGTGCAATCCTGGTGCTCCAGAGTACCTGCGAAACCTTAAGACCTCGTCGTGCATGTGTTGCATCAAGGGAACTAGCCTGTCCGATGGCAAATACCAGTTTCCTGCTCTTACACAGTCCGTGCTGCGCAGATGTGACTCTATCCGTGATAGTTTATCGCCTAGCTCATTCAGATCAAGACTGAAACTCACTACTACTACTACCTATCTCAATTATCGTAGGTTTTATTTATTTAAGTATTAAGTATTTATGTAGTATAATTATCTTCATAATTATATATATGTTATAAAGTATTTTTGTAATATTTGTGTGTATTTATAATGTATTCTAATTTTAAATTTAGTTGCTGTTTTCTTGTTTGTATAAATATTTTGTTATTAGCTGAACCCGCATTGTTTCAGTGCTCATAGTTACTGGGATGGCTGGAAGAGATTTCTTTTAGGAATTTTTTTTTACTGTTGTTTTATGATATAATAATAACAAGATATTACAATACAATACACATATCACGAACCATTTCGTCGTTTGAATGGAGCCGCTCTAAAAGCAGCTCCTGTTGCCGTTTCGACATTCTTTTTCTGCTGTTCTCCACCTCCAATTTCTCATTATTTCTTATTATTAATAAAAAATACAGCACATAAAGAAAAAATCAAAATCCCAATTCGCGCCGCGGCAAGCAACACAAACGTTCTGAAACTGATTGAACATAATTTTACTTTATTCAAAATGGGTTTGCGCGTGGAATAGTTATTGAAAATATCTTAAAAAATATATTTTAAACACTATAAAATACTCGTGTAATAATAAATTAATAATAATTTGAAAATATATTGACGACCCGTATGGCCGAGTCGGCAGTGACCCTGCCTACGAAGCCAAGGGTCCCAGGTTCGAGTCCCGGTGGGAGCAAATATTTGTTTGATGAGAACGGATATTTGTACCCTAGTCATGGTTGTTTGTCTATCTAAGTATAATATTTAGTATAATATCTGTATAAGTATGTGTATCGTTGTCTGGTACCGAAAATACAGGGGATCCTAGTTTGTGGCTAGATCAATGTGTGTAAGTAGTGTCCAAGGTATTATTATTACATCGATTGTATCGAAACATAATCGAGAAATAAAAAGAAGAAAGTGGTTCAGAACTGTCTCTAAGGGCGGTAATCTGTTTAGTTGGGAAAAAAAACGATTACTATTCTTAGTTTGCGTTTAGATCAAATCAAATCAAATCATTTATTGCAAGTAGGCAAAATAATGCAAATTTACGAGTCAAACACTTACGTAAGTCTCATATACATGGAAAAAATAAAAAATAAATCAAATCTGATCAACTAAACCTAAGAGTACATAACTGATTTGAGTTTGAAAAAGGAAATTTCTCCTTCAAGGGTGATTCATGGCTGAATTTCGCACAGGAAAAAGAAACCCCATGAACTCTACCAGTGCTTTGGAAATACGCCCGTCAGAGAAGATAGCACCAAGAAACTCTACGGGGATTTAATTTTTTAAATTATCGTCTTTTTTTACGCAATGTACGATACAAAAAATATCTAATCAATGACAATATTTTAACATCGTATCCATAAGTGCCAATAAGATGTCTCAAAATAACAATCTAACAAAATAAATAAATAAGAACATAGAGAACGTGACTTCAAAATGCCGATTAACGTAATTCAAACCAATATTAGGTCTCAAAATAGTTTAGAGCGGCTAGTTGTCCGTGCCTTCGAAATTGCAACCATACATATAATATATGATGATTAAGGCAAATATAATAAGATATGAAGTTATTAAACACTGACGATATTAGTATGTGGAAGATGTCTATTCAATTAGTATTTAAGGATCGCTTTAGCTCTTGAATTTGGGCTTCATTCTTGATATACTGGCCTTCATCTTCCTTACGCGGTATACCCGTATACCCGTCCATTTGTGGTCTAGGCATATTTATATCCAGCTGACTTTTGGAAGTCTTGGGCCAGGAACTTTTTGTTTTCGATGTGAGATGTTCTGACGTGTATATCTGTTCGGTAAGGTTAGCGAAACCGAGGTGTCCCGAGTTTACGCTGTTTGTGGGTATTTATATTGAATTGTTTAATGTGATGCAACAGGTGATTTTTCATAAGTGTGCTACTCATCTCAATGATAATTGCAACACTCTTATTCTCTCGTTTGATTGGTAGCCGAAAGACGTCCCGAACATCAGCCTGTTCGATATATTGCATGATTTCACCACACAGTTTTATCGCTTACCCAGTCTTTTGGATTCAGTTCTGAGCCCTACTGAAGTTTTAATGTTGCCTTTCTCCAATCCCTCAATTTTATTATCAATTATTATTAGATCTTCAGGAAAACCTTTACGTTGTTGTTCAGACTTATAATTTTGGATCGTTTTAATGTCCTCAGTGATAGAATTCATGACTCTCTAAATATCTTGATTAGTTTTTCTTTCTTTAATATGCGACTCAAGGGCGTAAAGTCTAGTGTACATCAGTGCCATGAAGGTGCTCATAGTATCCATTAATTCTGACTTAAAGGAGCCAAGTTCACTGCTGACATCAGTAATTAGATGTGTGGGTGTTAACATAAGTATATCCCTGTATAAAATAAAAATGATTACGAAACTGTTTTATTTTATTTGATCCAAAGGTTTTCGTGACGGGGACTTAGTCATATTATTTAATGTAAAATAGGTACATATTTTCTTCATTAATTTCAGAATTCGCCATGTCAATACGAACATTAAATATGAACATTCGCAAGATGCATGTTGGGTGGAGTGAGCATCTGATTGAATTTGTCAAGGAGAAATCCCATTCTGATTTTGTCAAAGCAGCTCGAGCGTTCAATGTTTCACTGTCAAATCCTCAGATAAACGAAACTCTTTGCTTGAATAGATGTAGCTTCAGTTTTGGATTGCGTACATCTTCTTTGATAGTTTGGTATCTTTTGGTTTGTTGTTGCTCTACAGAATTAGGTAATATTGGCCCTGTAAATAGTTTGTCAGACAACAACGGACTCTTCAAATTCTTCGAACAGCAGATCTGTCATAGTCATAACATAAACAAAGACTGAATATTTTAAAACGAAACTTTCGGGAATGGTTATTTTAATTACATAAGGGATTCAGCAGTTTGAAAAATTATAAAATTGGATTAGAAAGTCATTCGCCATGTAGTTTGCTATCATACAGAGTAAAATTTACACGAGAAATCATAAAAACTTAGACGAATTGATCAGCTCAGGTAAATAAATTCGTAGATTTTCTTGTATTTATACATTTTATTGCATACATTAGGATAGCGGAAGATTTCCTAAATTATTTTACGTTCATAGAAGCGTATTTATGATAAATTATCTTATTACAAATTTGTCGCAAGAAATATCGATAGTGATGGGAAAAAAATATCATCGATAAATTGTATAGTGAGAAATTTATTTATTTAACGCCTTATAAACATAAACGTCTAATAAACCTATTTTAACTATAATGCCGTTATAGTTCGTTTGTCTTTTTCTGTCACTTTAAAATTTGTGTTTGTGGGAAAAGGACAAAGCACATTTTAGCTATCATAGGTTTGATAAGTTTTATGAATAAGAAGGTTAGTGTTTGGTCGCCAGCGTCCACGTCACAAATCACAGAGGCGGCAGCCTGAGCAGCCATTGGATAGCCTCTTCATCAGCGGAGTGGTCTTTTAGCAGTCCGCCCTCACTCGACCATATAGGACAGTCGTCCGTGAGGTGGGCCAATACTCTGAATGTCTTCACAGGAGCAGAAAGGATTGTCTCTGAACCCCCACTTGTACAGTAGTTCGGCGCAACAGCCCTGGCCAGTCCGGAGTCGGTTCAGCTTTTTCCAGCAGTTGCGTGGGAGGTTGAAGCCGTGTGGCCAGGCCAGGTTTTTGACAAGGTGCGCGTCGCTCCGCCCATTTTTCAGATGCTGACGTGGTTTCTTTGGATTAACGAGACAGTGAGCGTGGTTTTACTTTGTCAGCCAATGTATCTTGACTAGACCGCGGGCTAAAGCTTGTTAATGGATAAGGGGGCAACAGTCTGTGCATGGAACCAATAGAGCCTCATCGATTGTAATGGAACATTTAAGGTAGGTAACCTCTACATGTATTCGTCGCCATTTTTGCACTTTTCTTCCTCATTGTAGTTTAGAAAACCCTCTTTTACTAATCGACGAAGTATAGACTGTGTTGTGTGTCAGCTCTTTAGTTACAATCGATCAAGAAGGTAAGAAAAGAATTGAAAGCGTTCGTAAGGACATTGTGGATATATCGCAGCCGTTTCAACTAATCAACAGCCTGGGCTATCAAAATTTTCCTTTTGATTAAAAGGAAAGTCGTTGAAAACGTCTAAGGTCCTGCCTAACTGAAAGGAAAGTATTTTGATTGAATGTAAATGGAGCAAACAACCTGAAATTGCCAATAATTGTATGTTCAACGCTAATGAAATATTGAAAAAAATGCTGAAAAAATAAACATTTATTTAAAAATATATATACATTTGCATAGTGAAACACACGAGTACACGTGAGTACACGTTGCCTTAGCAGAATATAAAAATAAAAAATATAAACTTATGAAATGAAGAAATAAATCAATATAATCTGGGTGTATGGTCGGAAGACTTTTGTCAATAAAAAAGAAAGTAATCACAAAATGGCGCTAGTGGCTTGCACAGTAGTGGCTTAACTATCGCCAACTTCTTTTTTTTTAATCTTATATAGATGTCATTTACAATAAAAATTACCTCAAAGATCATTAGTGTGTTTTCTAGAATGATTAAGGTGAAATTTATTACACATATACATAATGTGACCCAATCATGATTGTGTTACGTAAACAAATTAATTTTGCAATGCCTTTGTTCGAAAATAAAGTTTTCAAAGCAGCCAAATTGTGATTAAGTGCCATTATTTTGCCTTAGTGCTTCGTCAGCCCGACGTCATAGTAGATTGTACAACTACTGCATAAAAGAAGCAATTTCACCCGACGAGGGTGGATAGTTAAGTCGATGGGTAAAGTGGCTCGGTTATGCCAGAGTTATACACTCTGATTTTCGCTTCGATTGCCAGAAAATTAAACGTCGTTACTTGAATATTCCATTGTTTTAGTTTCATCACTTCTCACTGTTCACTTCAATTAAGTTACAAATATTGCAATATTGAAGAAGAGAATAAAGCACGGAAATGAAATAAAATAACGACATTATCTGCGTAGGTTTATGTGTAGGGCCTGATTATCTTCTTAGAAAAAGGTCTTAGAAAAAAAATACTTGAGCATATAAAGCAACATAAACATTATGTAGGTGCCTAATTATTACATAGAACATAATATATTGGGTGCAATGAATTGGTTTAATGTTTACTCTTAACACTGTTTACTCACAGCAAAAGCCTCTTGTTCGAGCTGCTGAGGTGAAATAGTACATTTCCCACGAGTTCGCAAAGGCCTTTATTTACGAATCGAGAAGTTTACGGCACGAGCCGAAGGCGTGGGTCGTAGCAAGGTTCGTAAAAAGCCTTTTCGAACAAGTTAGTAATAGAATTTTTCCGCCTGAGAACCCAAAAGCAAGTGGCGAAGGTGCTATTTTTACTTTTAAATAAGCACGCTATTTATAGCATAAAACTGAGCTAATCAAGAAATTCGTATCATACGTATCATAAACCCTCTTTACTGGGTCCAAAAACCGCACGTTACGACCAGCATAATGTTATACTACTTGGTAAAGTCAACTGATACATAATGCCTAATTAATTCATTATGTACAGTTACCAACACTAGTTTATCTACACACATATCATAAGTTCTCTTTGATGTGTGACCGGCATTGTGGTATTGATCATTGCTCTGCACTTGTTCATTAGTACCCACTTTACAGACAAACTAGGGGTGGCACGCAGGCGGGCATCGGCATTTGAAATTTGAATGTCATAATATTGATACATTATGGTCATAATGTATCAATATTCAGATAAGAAATGAGTTTTTACCAAGAAGTATATCATTATGCTGGTCTTAACGAGCGTAACGAGCGTTCAGGTTGATGATACGTGGGTAGATAAAATAATTTCTTGATTAGGTCATTGTTTTCCTTGTACAATGCATACTAAAACATGATATAAAAACAAAAATAGTACATTGTCGTAGAGGCTGGAAAGTGAGCAATAGATGAACGAGTGAGTTGGAGGGCTGAATCACAGGCGCTGCGTTCTAAGAGACTATTCCATCTATTGCACTTTTGGCAGAGGCATTATATAGTGATTTTCGTGACTACTTCGAGGAAGTCAAATTAATTATGCATTTTCTTTTCTAGATAAAATCATTTTAGAACTCCGCCTGGCGGAGTTCGCCCTCAGATGAACAAAACTCTTTGGTCCGCCAACTACCGCAATGAACCGCACAAGTCAAGCACGATTTTACCAACGCGCGACACGGAATGAAGCGCCATCTGTTAACATGTGACAGGACCATAACAATCAAGCCAACAATATTTTTGTTGTCCTGGTAACCAATTCATTGTTTTGCGGCCCCATTACTGACCATCTCTCGCCAAATTTCCCAGCAGTGGAGTGAAAAAGCCATCCATCCGCTCCCCTTATCTCTGAAACCACCGATGCAAAAAAAAACCTAATATAAGTCTTTACTTAAATATTACAAAAAATATATGAGAACTTTATGGTTTAAATACAGTCTTCACTTCAGTGATCAGAAAGAAATGCAAATCCATTAATCAGCTTTAAGAAACGGATCGACGAGATAGCTACAAACATTAGCGTCACGCTATTTTCCATCCAGGCGGCCCAGCCGGGTTCCCCCTAGACATTCTAGGCGTGACAAAAACAGTATTGTGATGGGTTAGTTAGGACGTAAAGTAAATCCTGTCTTATCCATAGCAAGCAAACATCGCATATATCGTTTCGCCATTTATCAAAGTCACGGCCCCGCCGCGTCCACATTAATTATTCTACTTTGAATCGCGTCATTGCGATACAGACGTGATTCGAATCGACGACAAATTGCCAATTGGGACAAACTGTTTTTAGTGTTCCGTACGAGGTACACTCGGCACACGAATGGAGTAACTTCGGTGGCTGTACGTCCATCTGCCTGTCTATCACGGCCAATTGCCGCAACTGTTTCAAAATTTCAATTATAATTTGCGGCAGAAAGGCGGGAAATGAGAGCAGGTTTCGCGGGATTGAATAAGATATTCCACGAGTATACGCTGGTTTTCACTCGTGCGTATACGACAGTTTGCATCGCCTTTTTTAGGAGTGGTTTTTTCAAGCGCGATAAATAGCGCATCTGTACAACTAAATGATCCTCTACGCGCAGGAAAAACCGCTAGTTGGAAACCGCCCTTTGTAAACCAACACGAAAGAATGAGTGGAATGATGTTGGTTAACCTCTTGAATACCTTAGCTAACGCCACTTTTCTGTTATAGGTTTTAAATTTTATTACCTTGGCATAAGGTTGAAATCATTCATCAGTCATAATCTTATCCACTCGTCTGTGGGTAGATCAAAAATGACCCTCGATTTTGAACCTTATTGCTTGGAAACGTATATGTCATCGTAAGATAGTCAAAACCGTTAGTTGATAAACTAACGTTTTTTCTCTCGTTAGTTGGTCAACTATCGACAGACTGTAAACTGTAGCGTACTGCTTACTATATGACGCGTTAGTTTATAAACTAACGGTTAAAACCGGTAAATAGTACACTAGTTTAAACTTGATTTGGAAACGAAATATCAGGGCAAACACTGCGATAGCTTAGGTGAAGACTAAAGGGGGGCGAGCGCAGCGAGTTAGGTTGACATGTATAAGAACAAAAGAAGCGTAAATTCTAAACCCTGTCGGTCTGGTTTACTATCGGCTTGTGTTTAAATGATTAAACAAAATACGAAAATTTACAGCAATAAGTTCGACTTGACTTGCAGAATTAGTAAATGATCACCAATTTGTGTTTGGATAAATTACCACCAAACTTCTTTTTATGTTTTGTGTACTTAAGTTTATGGTTTAAGTATTTTTTGTTGTTCTTACATGTTCAACCTAACACGAAGGATAAAGGGGGCTTCGCTTCGCTCACTCCCTTTACCCTTCACCTAAGTTACCACAGTATTTTGCCCTGATATTTTTTGCAACTTTTGGTGTTCATTTATCCATTTTGGGTAGGAAAAAAATATTCTGGTGATCATTATATTTGTTGCCTGTACTATCTGTCGATAGTTGAGCAACTGGCGCGTTAGTTTATCAACTAACGGTTTTGACTATCTTACGGTGACATATATATAAATAATATCATAAATCGAAAAAGATCGTGTGAAGAGAATTCTTTGGGGAAAGCTGTTCTAAAATAATGAATGGTTATTATCATTCCCCATTTAGTCAGCAAATTAAAAGTCACCAAACTTGTACTTCGGTACTGTTAATGATAGGTAGCAAGAGGAGAACATGTGACATCCGGAAATTGGTACTAACAGGAACAGACCTATTCCAAGTAGGCATGAAATTGATACACGGAATTTCAATTTGAACAACTAAACCGTTTTACGTAAAATCTTTTTACGTCTTGAATGTAAATCAATTGGTACTTTTTACAGGCACGTGTCACGGCCGGGAAAAGTTCTCTGAGGGTTCCGTAGGACAAACAAGTACTCTCCCTTCCATCTCAAACAAGTATGCAAACGTAAAGTATAACGCATACCATAAACATATATAGATGCATCTGGAGATCTACTCACAGCCAAACAAAGTACTGACCTAACCACAATTTGTTATAGTCTGATGTAAGAATAGTTTCGCTCTGATCATAAGATCATGTGCTCGAGCTAATCATTTCCATGATAAGATCAAATAAATAAGTCAATCACATCTTTTTACAGAATGTACACATCGCGCCAAGTATCTTTAGCTCTGAATAAAATGTACCCAACCGTAGTCTATTTTTGACATCTCCCCTTCTCATTTGTTCGCTCGTGCGTTTCGATCAGAGACAAATATATTTGACTTGTGTTTAAACGATTACCAAAAAATTCGAAAATTTACTACCAATAAATTCGAAATGACTGCCAAAATGGATGGATGTCCACCAAATTGTGTTTGGATAAATGAATCACCAAATTTCTTTTTATGTTTTGTGTACTTAAGTTTATGTTTTAAGTATTTTTTGTTGTTCTTACATGTTCAACCTACCACGAAGGATAAAGGGGGCTTCGCTTTGCTCACCCCCTTTACCCTTCACCTAAGCTACCGCAGTATTTTGCCCTGATATTTTCTGCAACTTTTGGTGGTCATTTTGGGTAGGAAAAAAATATTTTGGTGGTCATTATATTTGTTGCAATTATATTTGGCGCGGTCTCCTTCGTTCTATACATTGAAGCCACTGCAAAAAATATAAAATCCAAAGGCGAGCTCGCCTCCAAAGAGCGAATCACAGCCAGCCATTGCGGCTTGGAGAATCAACCAATGGTATAAGTTCGGAATCACAATAGCATACGATCGCTCGCACTTCACTGCTTTCTCACAAACTGCAAAGACCGGATTGATTTATTATGCATGAGAAACTCCCGTATCATACGCGTAGAATATTCATAAGCATATTTTGACGATATATTTTCTTCGAATTCCAATAGTTTTCCTGTGACTGTTGTTGCTTTTCAACAATTAAAATAGTTGTAGTATAATAATATATTTAATTAGTTTTTAATAAAGCACAAAACGAAGTCTGTAAGACCTTTAGTTCGCTCACAGTCTCGGAAATATCGAAAAGAAGGTGTAATGGGTTATTGAAGAATTGAGACAGAGCCGCTCGTTGCTGCGTAAAAAGAGTTCAAGCTACTTTATGTCAAAACGTCTTTCGTGCTGCTTTTTCTATCGAATCTTATACATTTGATAAGCGCGTTATTGACGTAGACTTTCGAGCAACGTACGAAAATGATTCTTGCTTCCGGTTTTAGTTGTGTTTACGCACGATAGGGGCTGTTCAAAATCTCATTAATTTTCCCACATTTCGAATACGGACACTTTCTCGCTAGCTGGCACCTGCTTAAGCTTCTAGTGGTTTCACGCCCGCTTCTCACGCAGGAGAAGCGGGCTCAAATCCGAGGGTGACATATAGAACATTTTGAGATATTCTTCATATATAATATGTTGGGTTAACGAAGGTCCATCCATCGAAGCAATCAGTACAGTCTTAAGGTGATTAGTCGCCTGTGGTGTTTCCCGCTCTTGGGCAAAGGCCTCCCCACTCTTAGTTTATGCCTCCATATCTTTTGCCTTTTCCTGCCAGTCCGAGAGATACATCTCCAGGTCCTCGCGCCATCTCCTTCTGGGCCTACCTTTTCGGTGGTGTCCGCCTTGAGGCACCCAATCGGTGGAATCTTTGCCCACCTATCGGGGTGCAAACGACTCAAGTCAAAGTCACTCAGATAACTTTATGTATGTATTCAAATAGTACTAATAACATTGTACCAAGCCGGCTTTATTGAGTGCACTTTCGTTAGACCAACATTTTATATAGAAATAATTGAAAAAAACGAGAGGATTTTCAGTCCTCGATTTTTCAGTAACTAGATACACCTCAATCTAAGGTAAGACCATTAGTATTATATTGATCTAGACTATCAGAATTTGAAAAAAAACGAGGATGTCACTTTTAGGGCGTTTTATCATACTGTGAACCGTAAGTAAGTCTCTGTGTTTAATGTCTTTTCGCATCTTACTCGCTTTCGTGTAGAACCAAATAGAGACAGATGCTAGGCCACCACGGTCACGAAACGGAACGTAACTCTGCTTCGACGTCAGTTTAAACCATGATCGATCGAATACACGGTCTCCGTTGAGAATAGCCTCGATCGTTGATTATGCAACTCGAGTTATTTTAAGTGAAGTCTGAGGCTGGATGTTTGCAATTATATTTGGTGTGAGTGTGTACAACTGAGCTGTTTGTTGTTTCATCCGAACAGCCGATACTTACAGCAAAATACTTCTCTACTTAGTCCAAAGTCTAGAGTTAAACCTGCTTTTTCGTTATACAGGAGTCGTTGGTCCGAATCCCAGTCCTGGCTATGTATTCGTGATATAAAATTTATTTCATGACCTTTGAAGAAAAATATCACGAGGATACCTGAATAGATACCTTAGATACTGCAGATAAAAACAAAGCCAGACCATCAGTCTGTTGGCATGATTTATTCAACCTTCATCCTTCTTATTATTCTCGTACTAATAGGATACTTTCAGAGCAGGTTGTTTTAAAAATCCAAGAGATGGCGCTGTAGACGACCAAAAATGGTAATACTTAAAGTGCCGTGTTGACGAGATAATTGGGATAAAAGAATTAATTTCCTCAAATATTTATCTTTATTTCCAATTATCTCGGTAACGTGACATTTTAGGTGGATTATTACAAAGAACTTTTTGTTTGTTTAAGTGCCCTCTACCCATATTTATAAGATTCATCACGCGCCAAAACAAAAAACGGGCAGCGCCATCTCCTGGATTTTCAAAAAATCCTGCCGCGAATCCCTACCTTATTGTGAAAAACTCACAGTTCCTTTACACGCCAATTTGACACACTGCGTCGATATTGCGGTGTTGTGTTTTGACGAAGGAGTTCCTTACGAATGACGTCTCGATCACTGTCCAATAACCACAATCCAGGGGACGATGATGGTATAGTAATTCCAGTCGACGCATCGACGGCTCGTCAACTTGATGGATGGTGCGTGTTTGCTTACACTGATGACGTTTGCTTTGCATTATGGCCGGCGCTAAACAATCCAGCCCGTAATGATGCGAAAGTATGATGTGGCGATCTGTTTGCAAATTTATATTGAGATTTTTTAGCGTAAACATAAACGGGTCGGCCTCGCAGGTGAAGGGTTCCGTACTAGTAAACCTATGGTCTAAAAATAAGAAATCAAAACGAAAAAATATATATTAGAACTTGGTTTCGATACCAGACTACTATATGGGTTAAGCGAATGTTGCGGTGATATCGAATCAAGATGTTGAGGTAATTCACAGGGGTAGTGATATCAAACCCGTCTCTCACATGGGAACCTTCGTTAATTTATAAAATCTCTTGTAGTTTTTTGTGTAGTTTAGTAAGTTTGTTCTCGTGTAGCTCTCATATAGTTCGTGTAATTATTTGTTGCTGTAGCGGCATCAGAAGATAGATGATAGATTAATAGATAAATTCATTTATATATTTGATACACAAACAATAACATAATTATAAATCAAAATATAAATCTTCAAAGGAATCTTCAAAAATAAAACAACTCAACTGTTAAATCATACAATAAATAAATAAATAATTAAATTGTACACAAGCAAACATTGGAATATGGTAAGGATCTCTATGTGGTATTGTGACAGAAACACACATTCTATGAAACTTTCAACTCTCTACAATTTACGGTTCATGAGATACAGCCCGGTGGCGGACATTCAGACAGACAGATAGACGGACACCGGAGGCTTAGTAATAGGGCCCCGTCCCGTCTTCGAGTACGGAACCCTAAAACTTTTGCCCTGCTGCAACACAGTTTATAAAAACTAGTGCAGGGGGCAGTATACTTAAAAGACCTTTCCGCACCTGTTACATATAAATTGCTCAACAATTTGTTAGTTATTATTATAAGCGAGTTTGTAATATTTTTTGGTAAAATAAATTATTATTATTATTATTATTATTATATATAAAACGGCCAAATGCTAGTCGCAATCGCGAAACGAGAGTTGCGACAGATCTCATTTATTTTGGGATGGAGGTTGTAGTGTTATGCTACTTACATGCCATTTTCCAGTCTGCGTTGATGGTCTGCATTCATCTCATATATCTCTGGATATTTCGTATCACCTTTATTTTCATAGGACCCTGTAACGTTTTAAACCATAAGAACACAATAACAAATCATTTTCACTTCGTATTTTCACACTATCAGCACTTCTAAATCGATAGCGAAGGGGTTTACCTTTGGTGACCTTGTATTTGGCTTTCTCCGAAACTCTGCAATCTCGGGCTTCGTACGCGCTGGTGCGCTACCTTTTTATATTCATTGTTACTTCATTTACTTCATTGTTTTCTTGTTGTTTTCTCTATTACGAGCCTGAAACCAAAATCTGACATATTGTGATGTCGTTGTTTATCTGGTTGTCATGGCAATGTCAATTCAAACTCATTAGCGGTCTGATATGTTTACTTCAATACTTTTTCAAAAATACTTTTTCCCTCTTGGCCATTCACAAAAATTGCTTTTAATTTAAATAATTTTTAGAACTCTCCAAAAAGGGTATAAGAGCGGAACATTTCTGAAATTCGGGAGTCTCACGGGCTGCTACGTCTCCTGCCTACTGCTGCTACTTACTGTGTTGCCTGCCTCTACTGAACGGCTCGCCAGACGGCTGCTACACCTCCTGCCTACTGATGCTTACTGTGTTGCCTGCCTCTACTGACCGGCTCGCCAGACGGCTGCTACTTCACCTGCCTACTGCTTCTACTGAAATAAGGCTGCTAGCCTCCTGCCTATTGCTGCTACACACTGTGTTGCCTGCCTCTACTGACCGGTTCGCCAGACGGCTGCTACTTATTCTGCCTCCTACTCTCCGTGTCCTCCGCTCCCCTTTTTATATCAAGACCTGTATTTTTTTAAAAACCTGTCTCACTTCATTCATCCTCATCTTCCTATCATTTTTTTAAATAGTCATTGTAAAAGACACATAATAAACTGTCATTTCTAAATTTTATCCTGGTTGTTGTTTCTTGTTAGGTTCTGGTTAGGTTCTTGTCGCTACACGACAAGGTACAAATGTATTGTTTTCTGGGTTTTTAATTTACTTGTTGAATACGCGGTCGACGAATAGGCTCAAAGATTGTGTTCCTAGACAAGCCTTTCCCATGGCCTTTTACGTTTCTCCGCATGATTCTGTACCCGTGGCATTTAGTTTTTGGTGCCTCCTGCGAGAAAGCGATTCCTCAAAACAATAATTTTAGGTCAAGCGTCTGCTGCAGCTGCGTCATCGTATCACTCGCTTCCCATCATGGCTGCCGCTGCGAAATTATTACGCGAAATTAGTTATTCAAGAGTCAATTCAGCATAGCGGTTTATCGCGAATGTATTCGTTTTTCGACCGATCGCAAAAGATTTCTCAGTATTATGTGACAATTTCATCTCACCCACAGAGACCATCAATGAAATGTATAGGAAATGTATACGTAAGATCAACACGCTGAAATTGCAGATTGTCATTATTGCGATTATATCGAGTTATTTCAACAATGGGAAGTATTCGAGCACTTGTGTTTCGTTTTAGGAAAGAGCTACTCGCCCCGAGCTTGCGTCCTACCGCACAAAATGACGATCGCGCTTTATCAAGAGCTTCTCCCAAGTTACCACCTACAGAAATTCCATTCCAGAGTTTCCATTAGGCAAATTTTTGCCTCACGGAAACTCGCAGGCGCTGTGCATACAATTTATTTGTATGTTTTATTTTTTGAGTTTTTTTAAACAATAAAATTTCAATGATAATTAGGGAAACTAAACAAGAACTTACATTGCTATGTCGAAGCTCGACCCTATAGGTGTAATAGTGTCTTCGTGAAGTGTACCACAAGGTATGCTGGATTGTGGCTAAAGGTGTTGGTGGCCTACCTATTCATCATCATATGATCTTGAAGCCGTGTATAAATAAATATTGATATTAATTTCCATAAGACGCAATAAAAAATAATTTAGTCAACAAATTATTCATGGAGTTGGCATTCATTTTTCCACTGCTGCATCTGCTTGCTTGACCAATGGTCCGATGACATTGTTCTTCGTTAGACAGTTCACAATAATTCGATTCCTCACTGCATTTTGTTTCATGAAGGTCATCATCGGGAAGGACATCGAACCTCTGTCACATCAGGCAGAACCTCATTAACATCTTCCGTCAGTGGAAATCTCCTCGTAAATTGATCACACGAAATGTATTGATTGTAATTGATTTTTAGGGAGCTCCTTGGGAAGATTCTTATTAACTTATGAGTAATATGACCATATTCCAATGACAAAAAGCCAATTCATCTCAAATTTATTCACTTCAACAAAGCAAAATATCCAACATTATTATCCAAAATAGCCAATCAGCCACAAAAAACTATCAAGTCGCGCCCTCAGGAGATGTTGATAACGAGTCATTCTTCTTGTAAACCTACAATAAGGGGTCTCTCATTTTAATATGCGCCTTTTCGGATATTGTATTAGTTATGTTTTTAGTTACAAAGGTATGTATGGTGTGTTAAAAAAAACACAAACATGCAATGAAATGTCGTCACTACGGACGTTATAACAGGTTTGGAAGTATCACGTTTCGGGCCGCACAACTTGAGAGAACTGTAAAGGAATTTCATACAAAATTGCAGGCCTAGGCCGGGAAGTTTTTATTTTTATTTTATGCTCAAAGCAAAGAACATTAACGGGCACAAGGGACTTACGATTATTAGTATTTTTAAACTTGAATTTGTCTTTTGAGTTGTGTATTTTGCTATTTCATTGCATATATTTGTGAAAAACACTACCTACTCAGCCGGCAAGCCCTTCTTTCCCGGCGTCTGCAGTAAGCTAGCCCACCAGAATCCTCCAGAAACCTTTGCTTATAATATTTCTTGTAACTGTCTGGACCTTTATATTTTCATTGCAATAAAGTATATGATTATGAATATGAATACAAGCGGTGGATAAACCATTCAGTAATTAATTTCAGGAAATTCCGATGTTCATGGTCTTTCGCTCAATCAGTTTTTTATTCGGTCTTTTGATATAAGTCCGCTGATCGCAGACCGAAGAACGGATGAACGAACGAAGTGAAGGACAGACGGGCAGACAGACGGACACCGGAGGCTTAGTATTAGGGTCCCATTCGGTACCCATTGGTTATCAAAGCTTAAAAAAGGTCCCATTTACTTCAACCTAGTGGTGGCGTGAAAATATATGTTTGGCCAAAACATATGTTGTAGTACAGTTTGCGGCGCCCATACTCTAAAACTATTGATTTCACAAAAAAGAGGTTGAGTCAAGAATGATAGGATTCTTTTTCTAGTTTATTAATTTCAAAAAAATACTTTTAGGCGCAATTTTTTTCAATATGGCGACGCGAGCGGCAAAGGTACGACATGGAAGAGTAAATATTCGGAAAGAGCACATCAAAATCTATAAAATCATCAATTTTAGAAACCTTTTAGGTAGTCACTTGTACCTCCCATCAAATTCCTAATATATTGAATACCTATTAGTTGTATTATTTTGGGGGCCTCAACCGAATACCGTAGCAACCAACCCACGCTATGCCGCCAATGGACGATAGTGATCAAACCATCAGACCATAAATCATATTTAGAAATTAATATGATTATGAAAGTTAGGAGGGGCTGCAAATTTGAATAGCCTACAGGCGGAAAATGTCTAAATCCGTCACTGTCTGATTTGTTTGCTATGTTTTAACCAGAAATTTAACACTTCCCTCAGTCAAAAACATGTTTTTTTTTTCGATGTTCGAATTTGATTTAAACTCCACATTTAGATTTAAATCCAAAATACGACTCTAAAATTCGCTACAACTGAATAAAAATGCATTCGCCAAATTCATTTAACCAATCGCACCTACTTGTAGAGTTTAGTTTCACATTAACATTTACAACAAAAAGCAATGGAAGCTAACATTTAAACAATTGCTACAGAATGCAATCGGTGCGCGAGGCGTTCTTTTTCCCATTATTCTCCTTTTCTTGTCAGAAGTTCCCATTCTCTAAGGCACTTCGCTTAACAACCCTCGCTCATATTTAATGGAGAGTATAAATCAAAAAGCAGCCAGAGATGCAGCGAGGGGTCCAAAAAATAATCACACAATCTGCAAAGACGAATAACTCGGGCGGCGGACAAATTCTTTGCTGAGCGGAAGTAATCTTGGCATGATTCGTATCGTACAATGACGGGTCATTAACCTGTTTGAAGCAGAAATGAGTTGAAAAATATTCACCATACGTTCACCTTACTGGTCTAGCTTTAAATTTATACTATGGAAGTTTCTGAGAAATTCTTCTCCCTAAGGTCCAATGTAATGAAAAGCAAATGTGATTATTTACGATCGTCACTAAGCCATTTTCACACATTTTTGTGTTTTGACTTATTTAATGTACCTATATATTTATATATTTACATCTACCTATATGCACATACATTGCTCCTGGCCCTACACTAGGATACCCAGTTGTAATGGTACACGAGAGTCAGTACATTTGATACTTCATTTTGCGTGACAGAGGGCTAGCCCATCGCCGCGATGTTTTGAATACGAGAATCGGTTCATATAACGTTTGGGTTTTTGAGTAGCTCAGGGTAAGGTGGCAAAAACAATGAGCCGAGCGCGTGGTTTGGTTCCAGGAACAGAGTTCAGGTCAGGTTTTTTTGTCGCATTCCTGCGAGATGTGTAGGGATCAGAGCCGATTTGGCTGCGCGCTGAATAAATTATGAATAACTAAATAATGGAAGGTTATTATGGAACGATACGGAGAAAGCTATTATGTTGACTGCAAATATACAATTGCGTTTGCTTATTACGACATGGCGAGTTTGACATCACGGGTTTGAATATCATTCTAGTGGTCTTTGTCTAGCGCGCTAGCGGTCGGGAAGGCTTAATTAATCGCAACAAGCTTTTATGGTCAGCGATCAACAGATTCTGTGTATCGGCAGTACCAAATGATTTGAGTGATAACCTACGGTTGATCATAGTGAATATGCGTACACACAATTTGTAGAACGGCGGATCTGCATGGCATGGTTGAAATTAGACCCTGTGTAGTTAGTGATAAGAAGCTTCGCTTGGGCAGAGCGTGTTCGCAAAGGACGCCATTTTTTTTTTCAGACATGTGGGGTGTATAAATACGATTGCGGGGGAAGGGAATTCATTCAGTCTCAGCGTCTAGCTACTGTGACAGTCGTCTTTCAACAAATTCTAAACAGTTTGGTCTGCCGTTTTACGCGTCGGAACTGGACGAATTGTGATTGCGAAGTTACAGTGGATTTTCGTGAGTGTCTGAAGCGCCGAGATATACCTCGGTTCCTATCCTTTAAATCAACCTACCCCAAATTCCAAAACTATCCTTGGGTCGTTAGATAAGAACTTGTAGGTAACTGATCTGAGTCTGAGTCTGGGCTTGGAGCGACACTAAATTCCTTTTTCCTTCACCATAGGGTTCCTAGATTGGCTCTTAGGATATTTCAAACTCAACTCAAACTCAATATTCGCGGGCTAATCCTCTCCTCATTCCTTTCGAGTAGCGAGTTTTGAAATTCCCACACACACAGTCATTAAACATACAAGCACATTCAAATCAAACTCAACCATTTTCGAGTGGTGTCGATAATGGACGTGGTATAACACTAGGATTTTAGACTAGGCTAGACAGGAGTTTAGTTGCGGCTAAACCTAGGTTGGCAGGGCATAGGGAGACTGTTTGATCGATGAGGTTCCGCGGATGGAAATAACAAATTCAGAACAAAGTTAAACCGGTGTCAACACAGATAACCTATCCTGTTGATATTGTGACATTTGAGTGTTGTCGGGGACGCGCGAAGAGATCAAATTACAGTCTAAAGTTCATTGTTTAGGACCGGGTAGATTGTTTTGCCTTGCCTTGGGTTAGTTTGGATTCAAGTTGTATCTTTAAATTAAATGTAAATTTCGCTGGAGGTCTAATGTGTAGGCTGAGTCAAATATTTATGATTTTGCTTGGCCGAGGTCGTGCTGAGGTCAGTGGAATTCATAGTTTGGAATTTACCGAACTATGCACTTCGCTATGGTGAGGGTTAGATCTCGTAAAGCGCTAATGACAACGTTTCGATAACATCCAGCTCAAATTGCGCAGAGTTGAAGGTTTCAAAACGTTACGGACCTTTTGAGGTAACCGCTAGTTCAAACCCATTTCGGAAAATCAAATCGCAATTGTGTAAACCCGTTCTTTTCGGATCGTTATTGCCGTGAACTGATTATATAATTGGAACCACCACAAGCCGCTACTAGCGAGCACATGAAATATCATTGAGTACTCACGTCGTAAAACTACGACGGATATCTATACGATATCCCAAACAAATATTATAATTTGTGGTCGACCACTAAAAGAAGTTCCAAGCGCCCATATATACAAAAAATAGATGGTACTATCACACAAAATACAACAACGATCGATCTGGCGCAATACACCGCTAACTGATGCGAAATACCGGCTTGCGGACATATATGCTTTCTCTGTCTAACTTGAAACCTTAACTTCCTGAACCAATTTTCCGTTCGACTATTGTACGCCTAACGAACTTCTCAACGAACGAGGAATTCGCACTTATCATTCTTAACTTACAAATTTTACAGCTGAATCGGGACATCTCTTTTGGGGTAGGTAGAATGGACGATCATAGCTACTGATAGCGGTGGCTCGACCTAAGCCTTTAATGCCGTTACACTGTGTCGTGGGAACCAGAAACAGCGACGTAACAAATATATAAACATCCAAGTCCTTGGGTTTTTTCTTTATCCCCAGCCAGGGATCGAGATTATTTCGTAATTATGACTATAGCATATTATAATGATATCACAGCTATTTCAGGCCGAGTGTCCACCTAACAGCCAGTAACAAAAACTAGCTTTGGAATGGTATCACCATCAACCTTTCGTTGATATAAAAATAAATTGTTTATTTAAATGTTTTTTTTTCTAAACTGCTGATGGTGAAAGAATGATCGTAAGGCGGGGTAAAAAATCCACTTCACATATTTTTTAAATATTTTTCAAAATAACTTTCTATAATGGCGGTATACATGACGCAGTTGGTTGGTTAAACATACACTTCACTAACTCTCTAGACCGTTAATTAAATGCCGAAGTTTAACCAAGTCACTAGCATTTTGATTTAGATAAAGCATCGTCGAAAACGTTTAACAATCTGTCTTATCGAAAGCCAGCGTTTTGGAAAACAAGATGGCTTCACGACAACAGCTGATTTGCACAGTTTATATTAGGGCAAAACATTGCTGTTGCTTAGGTGAAGGGTAAAGCGAAGCCCCTTTATCCTCGTATTAGGTTAAACATGTAAGAACAACAAAAATACTTAAAACAGAAACTTAAGTACACTTTTTGCATTTAATTAACAGTCTAGAGAGTAAGTTAAGTGTCTGATTAATGAAGACATTGCTTGGTGTTAAGGTATGAAGAAAATCCCTATTGAGTTATAATTGGTCCCTTATTTGTCCCGAAGATCTTAATCTTAAACTCCCAGAGAATCGCAGCTACAAACTTAATTCGCTGGTAAAATGGCCGGCCCCTCGCAATCGATCAAGTTAATGGGTCCTGTCAATTACAGGGTGCCAACCAAGGTAGCATCACCACAGACTGGCAACTTTTTGTCGCGATACTACAAGACGCAGTCAACACTTCAATTTTAGTTTGCTTTTCAAATTAATGTAATTCTAGTGTTAAATATCTGGGAGTAACAATCGACAGCACAACGAGCTAGAAATCCTATCTCAAATCACTAGCAGCGCGGAAATTGCTGTTTGTTTTTAAAAAGCTATGTCTGTCAGCTACTATGGGCACTCTAAGCACAGTCTATTCCGCGCTTGCCCTTTCGCTCATCACCTACTATATCGCGATATGGGGAGGCGCTGGCAGCACCTCCCTACTACGTCTAGAACGCGCACAACGAGCCGTCCTCAAAGTTATGTGCCGCATACCGGACCGCTTACCTACGATCTCACCGTGCGACAACTGTACGTAACGCAAGTTACTCTGCGTAAGCACTCGAGGACGACTTACGTCCCCGACCTTACCTCCACGATACGTCGTTCCGATCGGGTATGCCAAACTATCCGACACAGGACAGCACTTGCGGCAAGGCATTACCTTGTTGCCAGGCCCCGCATTTATATATGGTTAATCAATCGAACAAGGTTTTCCCCTGAACCAGTTCCAATGTAAACTAGCCATTAAAAAGTGGCTACGAGCACACCGAAATCCTTCTAAAAACACAGTTATAACCTATATACTATATATAATATTTACTTACTACTTACGCTACTTGATTAAACAAAACTCTCCATCCCAACTGGTACTACCAACTGATTAGTAGTACCAACTGGTACTACTAATCACTACTGGTGTTTAAATTACCTACCTAGATTTAATTTTATAAGTTTTTTTCTGCTCTTAGCGCATAGGCACAAAATAATTGTGAAATCAAATACATAAAACATAGCCTGGTGGTCGGAAGACGCTGGAGTCTGGGATACAGTGGTAACTCTAGTTCAGACTTCACCGTATCTACATTTACTTAAAACTGAATTGTCATTAATTATAAGAACGTCCATCCTAGTATAAGTTATTTAAGTAGAACCTTGTAACTATTTCTTATGAAATAAATAAACTTAAATGTTAAACCATCAGAATGGTACGGACGGCCTAAAGGTTACCGGCGAGTTTGTACGTGGGGCGCACTAAATTCCCGGAATGAATAAGAAAAAAATACTATTAAAGGTATATTTTTTTTCTGGCCGTGTGGGAAGTAGCTGTGTGGTGGTGCAAGACGATACGGCGTTTATGGTTATTTTTACGGAGTTCGTCAATCATTTCCGGCAAACAAATGGTCGTGTACCAGTCACTATTTACGGTACGACATATTTCACGCACGCCGCTTTGGTTGGTTTCGGCTCATCTTCAAAGACCGGTACGCTTAATTGCTGCTTTGTTTTGAGATCTTAGCAATAAATTCATGTTTCGTCACCTGTTACTATGTCCCATTTAAAATTTGACGCCCCTTCGTTGAATCTGGTAAGCATAGCATTGCACCAAGTGCCGCGGTCCGTTCTTTGAGCCTCGGTCAAATTGTGTGGGATCCACCACGAGCACAGCTTTCTCACACCCAAATGTTTGTGTAGGATTGATTGTATTTGACTCATGCCTAAGGATGCCCGAGTCTCATGGTAGGTCACATGCCTGTCTGTTTAGATCATACGGCGCACAACATCGATATTTTTGTTGTTCACAGCGGTGGGCGGGCGACCATCGCGAGATTCGTCACTGATTGACACGACCGCACTTGAATTCTGCAAACCAGCTATAAAATGCTTAAAATGGTGCCACAATGAAAAAACAATTGACAGTCAGATGAAACTAACTTCATTCTACAGCCAAAGAGTTCCATTTTCAAATGTTGTAATCTGGGGGCACGGCAATGCCCCCGCCAAGACAAGCAAGAGAAGCGCAAGGGCACAACCTACCTTTTTTCTAAAGTTTACATTTTGTTCAAATTATTATTTAGCATGAGTAATGAACGGTGAATACATTTTTCATCTAACGCCCATGTGACGGTACTGAAAGAACTATTTACCATAAAAATAAGGAACGGTGAAATTGTTTGCCTTACGCACCTAACGACAGGGCCAAGCCACATATTTTGACTAAGGTGTAGCTTATGAAGTTAGGGCTTGCAGAGTTAGGACGTGTAGAGTTAGAAGCTTGGTTCTACATGAGATCTGATAACTTTTTGACACTGCGAACCTTATAATGGTCTCGTTTTGGCAACATTTTACGTGAAATGTTTTAGTGGGATTACTTTTTCTCAAACATGCAATGAAATGTCGTCATTACGTGCGTTATAACAGGAGGTTGGAATTATCACGTTTCAGGCCGCACAACTCGAGATAACTGTAAAGGAATTTCATGCAAAATTGCAGGCCTAGGGCGAGAAGCTTTTTTTTTATGCTCAAGGCATTTAAAAAGTTGAATTTGTTTTTTGAGTTATGTATTTTTTATTTAATTGCATATCGCATCGCATATAGCCTCGCGCTGTAACGCTCTGACTTTTCGAGAGGTCCGAAATTCTGAAAAGCCCGTGGGGAACAACGCGCCCAGCAAGGGCTTTCCAGAAGACGCTCCTGGGCTCGATCCCCAGCCAGGTATAAAGAAAAAATAGCCCCAGGTCAAGGATCAGGTTTATCAGGTTTATATGCATGTGACGTGGCTGTTTCTGGTTCCCACGACACAGGGTATTCTAGTGGCCAGCAGCAACGTATTTACCTTTTAAAAAAACTGGTATAGTCAGACACCGGCACACAGACCGCCAAACTCAAATGGATCTGGGCTGGAAATCTATGCCAAATGCATCCGGACTTATGTGCGAAATCAGCCACTGAATGGATGCCTACAGACGGACACCGGCGTAGAGCCAAACCCAGAAGGAGATGGAGAGACCTGTATAAGTTCCTGGCAGCGTGGGCTCGAACTGGTGAGGCCATCACGAGTACACAGCAGTGAGACATCATGTCGGCATTTTTTTTCAAATAAATAATATAAAACGATTGGTTGCCCGACAAAAGTTGCTGTGTCGCCGTCCCTTACTCAAGTCTATAGATAAATTCACAAAGTTCGGCAATGAAACGGATCTACCAAGTTGCACAAGTGAATTAAGAAACATATATAAGTACGGGCTTTCAGTGATTACTCAAACTTCTGTAGCGACAAATTTGGCAAGTCAAATTTCACTCGCATTTGTAAATTGTTAGGTAATGGAAAGTCAAGAAAACACAGTCGTTACATTGTTAGGTAATGATATGAAGAGGCAGGCACATAAAACCTGTACTTAAAAATACCTACTATTACACGTTATAATAAATCCGAAATAAATGTTAAAATAATCTAGAAATAATTTTTATTTTATTTTATTTATTTGCGATGAAAAACAGCCGCACAATATGTGTTTATAATAATAGGTGCTTAAAATAGTTGTAGTTGAGCCTACGACATCATCCACATGTAACATCTTAGAAAGGACTAACTAACTGTTAACAAATTAGGTTAGATAAACTAAGAACACACACACTAACAAACGTGTGCTATACTCACTTTACATGAATGTACCGCAAACGCACCTCAGCGCGTATGTTGACTGTGTCTTTACATATGTGCATATGCATATTTTATTATACACATACATACAGCCAACTTATTGCTATAAGTAGATAAGTAAGTATAAACAATATAACCGTAACCGGCGAGCTTGAATGAAGAGACTTATGAATGTCGAGGAAGCGAGAGATGTTTGCCAGGATCGTAGCAGGTGCCAGGTGCCGTGTGGTCTGCGGAGTGTGTTCTCGCGCGGAGCGCGAGAACCACTACGGTTGCGGGGTCGAGGACTTATGGTTGCCTCATGCCCGCGGCGTCAACTCGGGGGGTAACGTCCCCCCCGGTCTTGGGTGGCCCCTACTTGTCAGGGGCCTCGCGTGGTCTTCGTTGTGCTGTGCTTTCGCCGTCTATTGGCATACACTGGCGACAACGGTGCGGGAGCTTCTTCTTCTTCACTGTGCCGTGCTTTCGCCCTCTTCTGCGGGCTTACACTGGCGACAGTGGGATGAGCAGCAACTCCTTCAGGCGGACGTGCGTGATGCGGAGCAATGTCGTGGAGATGTGCGTGGCGGCTGTTGTCGGCGTAATCGTACAGCTTGGCTCTCAGAGGCAGGCTGGACGACAGGACAGGCCGGAGCATTGCCCGCGCGGCTTTGGCCCGGTTGATGCAGTGTTGCACCATCGGGACCATGCGCAGCGAGCAGTCGATGTTGCAACCGAGGTATTTCACCGTCGATTGCCACTCGATGTCCCGGCCCCTCAGCTGTAGCGGGGTCGGACGGCGGGAGCGGGTGGTCAACAGGGCTGTTGTCTTCCCGACGTTCACCGCGGTCCGCCACTTGTCCAGCCAGGGCGGCAGCAGGTCCAGGAGTCGCTGCATCTTCCTGCAGGCGAGCTCGATTTTGCGCGACGACGCGAAGTAGGCGCTGTCGTCTGCGTAGAGGGCGAGCACAACGTCTTCCACCCCCTCCTCGAGATGGCCCTCGAGTGTAGGGATGTCGTTGGTGTAGAGCGCGTAGAGCACCGGCGAAAGGCAGCTGCCTTGCGGGACTCCTGCGCTGATGGCCTTCGTCTGGGAGTGTGCATTCTCGACCGAGACGAAGAACCGCCGGTCTTCCAGGAAGGAGGCCACGATCTGCCCGATCATTGGGGGCACACCTGCGTCCAGGAGCTTGAAGAGGAGCCCCTCGTGCCACACTTGGTCAAAGGCCTTCTCGATATCAAGAAAGACCCCGACGGTGTATCGGCCCCTGTTCAGCTCCGACGCCAGGTAGTGCAGGACTCTCGCCAGCTGGAGCGTCGTGCTGTGGCTGTCACGGAAGCCATGTTGCTCTGCCCTCAGCTGGATGTGGGGCAGGATTCTCCGTAACAGCAGGCGCTCAAACAGCAGGGTGATCGGGCGGTAGCCTCCCGGGTGTCTTCTGTCCTTCCCCGGCTTGGGGATGACGATCACCTTGCCCTCCTTCCAGAGGGCGGGGAAGTGACCGGTGCGCAGGATGCCGTTGAACAGCCGCGTCAGCGAGACGACGGCTCTCCTTGGCAGCTGTACTAGGGCCCCCGCGACGACTCCGTCCGGGCCCGGGGCCTTCCGCTGGTTCAGCTTCAGGGCCACCTTCCGGACTTCGCGGGGCGACATGAAGTAGTCGCCGGCGAGGGGAGGCGCGGGGGCCGCCAGGAAGCGCTCTACGCGCTCCACAACAGCGGCGTTGTGCTCGTAGTCGGCGATGGGGTTGGGCTGGAACTGCCCAGCGAAGTGGTCCGCCAGGATGGCGGCTCGATCTCGTGCGGCGTAGCGGCGCCTGCCCGTGTGATCAAACATGGGGCAGACCGGCTCGGGAGTTGATGTCAGGCTGCGGTTCAGGCGGTGAAGGGCGGTGTCATCTTGGGAGGCCTGGTCGATAGTGCGCTCCCAGGACTGTCCCCTCAGCTCGATGATGCCCGCGCGCAGTTCTTCTCCGAGCCGGTTGATCTCCGCCCTGATCACAGGGCAGCGCGTGTGGTGCCAGGTTCGACGAAGACGGCGCTTGAGGTCCAGCTTCTTGCGGAGGTGTGGAGGGAGCCTCTCCTTCCGCAAAACCGGCGGTGGCTTGGTGGTGGTGGCTGCGGCTTGAGCGGTGGTGATGGCTGTGGTGATGGCCACTGGCCGTATGAATGTCGAGGAAGCGAGAGATGTTTGCCAGGATCGTAGCAGGTGCCAGGTGGAGGTCTTTAGCCTTCCCCTCTTCTGTTGGAGATTTAATTTAATTATAGCAACACTGCTTGTTGCTTCTTCTACCTACCATTATATGTAACGTGTGTGCTCACGCAAATAAATTCCTTTTACTGTGAAATTATCGTCATTTTACCACCAAGCTTACCTCAAAACTTCTATATATGGTCCTTCGAACGTTTGCAAGAGAATCAGCGCGAGTTTCAACTAAAAGAAGGTAAAAAGACGCATTTTTGGCGGGCGGCAAGACGCGACTCCATTTTTCGTCATCCGGCCACGCTGCCAGTTCACAGCGAGTTCATCGGAATCGTGAGCATAACTATCTACATATTTCACTAAACAAAGTGCAAAAGTACGTCTATATTCCATCGTTTTGGTAATATTATTCATATTCGGCAAGCTGCAAATCAATATTCGGCTTCGCTGCAAGTACAGGTTACCAAACGCATTTATTGGGAGATTCCAAGATTAATTCTAGCTACACTACGACAGGTACGACAACTTAACAAATTATTTCACCGAGAGCGAGACGCGGCATCGGATCCTTCGCGAGAGTGAGCGGGACTACTAACAAAGCAATAATACCGCGTGGCGTCTGCGTCTGGCACATTGGGATCACGCTGTTAGTTCAATCGATCGCCATTTTGTTGGCCATTTTCTCACGAGTTGATTATTTGTACCGATTTGTGCAGAATTTGTTGCAAAAATATTGTACTGCGTGATAAGTTACGTTGTAATTTGTATACGAATTACGATAAGTGTTTTCAAAAATGTCTGTTGACGGAAAGGACAAGGAGAAGCTGCAGACTCTGGTGGCTAAACGGGGCTACTTAAAAGGTACGCTTACGAGATTGTACAATTGTGCTTGCCAAGATGATTTATCAGTGGTTTCGAAATTACAATTAGAATCAAAGTTGAACCATTTAAATACTGCATTCACAGAATATGAGAGGCAAAATTGTCAGATTCTTGCTTTGAATCCCGATGACACGGAAGATATCGGGAAGGTCGAAGAAAATTATTACTTCACGAAAGCCAATTTCCTCGACTCCATAGCCAAACAGCAAGACTGCGTTTCTTCTTCTCCTCCGCCACCAAATACAGGGGACAATAGGAAACTTAAACTCCCTACGATTCAAATAGATGCGTTTGATGGTAATTCCAGTGCAAAATATGTGACATTCATAAACTTATTTGATTCATTAGTCCACAATGACAAAAACTTGGACAATATAAAAAAATTACACTACTTACGTTCGTTCTTAAAAGACGAAGCCTTGAATATTATAAAAGAATTACCGCTTGATCATAGCAGTTACTTGGAAGCTAGGAAATTATTGAAGGACAGGTATTACAATAAGCAAAAAATTGTAAAAGAACATGTTTCTTCACTGTTAGATTTACCTGCTTTAGTGAAGGGTGGCAACATAAGAGCGTTTATCTCACAAATTAAACAGTCTTTAGCAGCGTTAAAAAACTTAGAAATTGATGTAGGTAAATGGGATCCAATCTTAATTATTATTTTCACCCGGAAATTAGATGGATACACAGCGAGGGCATTCCAACTGGAACGTGACATAGACAAGGAGCCAACGGTTGCGGAGTTGTTGGAATTTCTGGAGAAGCGGGCATTAGCTTCAGAAAATTCTGATGCACCGGCTTCTACCAGCAACTGGAAGTCTACTGGCAAGCTGGCTGTCAAAAAAATTCCAGGTTGATCTGCCTTTAAAGGTAAACTTGGATCAAGTTAATAAGACCTTAGGAAGTTCTTTTGATCTGGCTTTGTTTAGATTCCTTAGTTTGGAAAAAAGGCTACACAAAAATATTAATTTGTTAACACAGTATCAAAAGTTTATTGATGAGTACATTGAGTTAGGGCAGGCTCACTATGTTAACATTAACTCTTATGATTTTACAAAAGACCCTGTATATTTTCTTCCCCATCACCCAGTGATAAATGAGGGAAGCAAGAGTACACCAGTTAGGGTTGTTTTCAATGGCTCCATGCCTACAAATAAAAGTGTATCTCTTAATGACATACAACTTAATGGCCCAAAGGTACAACGTGACCTCTTTGAAATTTTAATGCTATTTAGAATTGGCGATTATATGTTTACCACTGACATCAGGAGAATGTTTAGGAATATTAACTTGAATCCTACACACACACCACTTCAAAACATTCTATGGCGAAATAATCCTCAAGAGCCAATTCAATGCATTTGCTTAGACACTGTAACATACGGCTTAAAAAGCTCTAGCTATCTTGCAACTCGCTGTTTGCTTGAATTAGCTAACCGGTATGAGCATGACTTACCACTTGCATCCTTTGTTTTAAAAAACTGCACTTACATTGATGACGTGTTATATAGTGATGCAGATTTGGGTATTTTAATGGAAACAAAGCGTCAGCTGTGTGATATGCTTAAGCTTGGGAGTTTAGAGACACATAAATGGTCTTCAAATCAAGCCAGTGTGCTGTCAGACATTCCATTACAAAAACAGCATTTTGAGAGTTTAGACTTTGAACAGGATTGTAATTTTAATATAAAAACATTAGGCTTGCAATTAAATTTGAAACGAGACTCATTTACTATTTCAAGTTCTGAAAATCAAACGCCCAATAAAAACATTACAAAGAACAGCATTCTAAGCTGCATTGCTCGATTTTATGATCCCTTAGGTTTCGCTAGCCCTATCATAGTCAAGGCAAAGGCAATCATGCAACAACTTTGAGAAGACAAATTAGATTGGAATGCTACGCCGTCTGAAAAAAATATATATGACTGGCTACAATTTTCTGAATACTTAGCTAGTATGCAACCTATACATTTAGATAGGAATATTCCTATATCTAGTACAGCTACTGCAGTACAACTGATCGGGTTTGCTGATGCATCCTCTTCGACTGGCTACGGGTGTTGCTTATATCTACGGGTGGTGGAGAAAGAAGGTAATGTAAGGACTTTCTTATTATGCTCAAAGTCACGCATAAACCCCATTACCAATTAAAAGTACTAAAGAACCAACTGCAATATTACTTTGAGTTGTTTGCCACTTTGGTCTACTCTGCAATACATTTAGGTAGTGTACTTTTAATTGGTAATGGTTCCCCCCCCACTAACATGGCCGATGGCTCGTGTGACGCAGGTTTTTCCTGCAAAGGATAATCATGTGAGAGCGTTTGAAATTATGACTCCTAACAGAAAAACTCATATTAGATCTGTTACTAAAGTATGTGTATTACCGTTAAATTAGATATGTTGTACTTACCGTTAACGTTAGTAAACATCTTGATTAGAATAAGTTACAACTAAGGTGTTAGTTTGATAAGTAAACTTGCTTAAAATGAAACATTACATTTCAAACTTACCTATGCTTTTCCATTTTTTTACTTGATAAGGTAAAATGTGACTTATAATAACTTAGATAATATAAGAGTTCTAAGAAACTAAAATAAGAACTATGTTATTGTTTAGTTAACTAGTTTAATATGTTCATTCATGCTGGTGCGTCTTGTAGTTTTTTTTAATCAGAATAATGTGTTATAAGTATTTCTTAAATTACAAGTTGTTTTTACAGTCCCATTAACTATAAGAAAAATTACTATTGTTGTAGCCTTTGTATTTGTTACTAGCATAATTTCTGGGCCCCCCAGCATGTTGGAGATTTAATTTTATTATAGCAACACTGCTTGTTGCTTCTTCTACCTACCATTACATGTAACGTGTGTGCTCACGCAAATAAATTCCTTTTACTGTGGAATTATCGTCATTTTACCACCAAGCTTACCTCAACACTTCTAAATAGGCGGGAAATAGGCGTGAGCATTTGTATATAAGTATGTAAGCAATATACTATTCTTCCATGCTCACATGTCAATATGTAAACATAGAAGAACATGCTCAAAGTCGGTGCGTAATAAATGGATCCATCCAATGAAGCTCTGCAGAAGTAGGTATATTTTATAATAAAGTTTAGGTTTTTAATAAGAATTTGTACTGATGAAGTTCTACTTTTATTCCTTATAATTAATTCGAGGAACCTTTCTCAAATCATAGTTTCCTGTTCTGATTCTTGACTAAACATTTGTGACAGACTATGAGAAGAGTCACTGTACGCTACAGATGTAGTGAATAATCCTTTCCTTTCGTATTTTCTCGGAAATGTTCGTTTTTGTCTTACTACATTACATTACTGTCTTACATTTGACATCGATAAATAAAGTATGCGATTTATTTGATACCTACACGTAATTTAATAATACAGTAATTCATAGACACATCGGCACCATTCGGGTGTTATCGTTGTTCCGAGTTTTGCCGATAGGAAAGGATTATTCACTACATCTGTACAGTAGTTGGTTGACTATTTTGACGCAAGCAAATCCCGACAAATTTGAGGATCTCTAAAATTTTTTTTTTCATTAGCTGCGGAGAAAAAATGCGGCAGTGACACCAGTGTAAAATATGTATTTAGACTCAGTAGTATATTTTTAACCGTAAATAAAAGACTCGTATCACTAAAAACCATATATATTCCCAAGATATAACTTTTCCAAGAAAATAATTTATAAAAACAACGACGTAGTACACATATTTTTTTCTCGGGACTTAAATGGTATCAATATCAATGTGGCAAATGGAAGCGACTGACTAAAAGAAAAAAGTCTGTTTCCTTATTCTTAATAAAATTATTTGTCCGATATTCGGTAAACTCTGAGGCAAAATCTAAATCTAGTTTCCTCGGGTTATAGGTTTCATACTCCATGTACAGGTGCATTTATTGTATTGATATTTAATATTGATATTGTATTTAAGGTATTGATAGAAAATGCAGTTTTGGGCTATTTATTTTTATCAATACTTCTGAGTTACTTGTCAAACGAATGTTTGGTAGACAATGAGGTTTTTTCTCAGAAAATACCCATAGATGGCGCTCTGTACGTTACTTTTCGAGGTCAGTGCCACGTGGACCGTACATTTCCATTTTGATATCTAACCCGGACGAGTAAAGGTGTCGTCATTACGGCTCTATTTGCATGTCAGCGAGATGACATTTTACTCGGCCGGGCATACGGTCCACGGAATGACGCCCCCGCCGCGCCGTCGGCCGTCAGCAGTTCGATGACGCTGGCAAATGATATGGTCTGTTAATTTTGTTGTTTTCTCGGTGACTTGACTGAGTGACGTTTGAAATTCCGTTCATTTGGCTGGCTCGGATTTTCATGTTTGTTTGTTGTTGAGTTTTCAGTTTTGTTACGAAAGTGACCAATTTCGCATTATTATTTCGAAATCGCTTTGGGAGGGACCCCCCATCCCCCTGACGCTACTCCCATTACAAGATAATGCACCGCTCTTGAGAAAATTAACTTTTTGTAACCTCATTTTTGAGGTTACAATTTTTGAGGTTATGTTTACATAACTTCGCTACGAAAGTGACCTATTTCGCATTATAATTTCAATCGCCTTAGCTCCGGCTACTAGGGCTCACAAAAAGGCAAGTATTTAATCGCACATCAAAAATACTGATTTTCACAGCAAAAAAGGATCAGCAAAAACACTTTTTTTTGTTTTAAGTATTTTTGTTGTTCTTACATGTTCAACCTAATACGAACGATAAAGAGGGCTTCGCTTCGCTCACCCCCTTTACCCTTCATCTGAGCTACCGCAGTATTTTGCCCTGAATGCCCATTTGTACATTTCGTTATCGCTTTTTATCTAATTTGAGGTTAGAAACTATTTTTATTTAAACTCGATAAATATGCATTACCTTGTAATAAGAGTGTTATTGCTATAATCAGGGAGCCAGCCCCTACCAGATTTAACCCCTTTTACTCCCCTTCTCCGGCGAAACGATTCTAGACCCAAGCCGAATTTTACTTATCAGATCCTGAGCTCCGGCTGGTAGGTCCCTCTGACACAAATAATATCTCTTGTGTATGTGGAGCTGGATTCCAATGAAAATATGAAGGTACTGCATGTTTTTTCAAGGTGTTTTTATAATCTGGAAAAACAATAAGACATTATTTTTCTGGGAGTTGCTTATTGTTGCATTGCATATTTTATTTATGTCATGCCATCCGTCAGCCAAAGAGCACAACTACATCAGAGCCAGAGGTATGTTATTTTTTGTAGCTCTATGATGATGATCTAGCTATCTATCTATAGATGATGTAGATCTAGAGTACCTTATGCCATAAAAAGTCCACAAACTTACGGGGCTGGTAGTATGAATCCATGTAATCGGAGTTTTTGAAATGTAATGGGCATATTTGAATGCAATGTCTGTTTTGAAATGTCTTCCCTAGTTTCACTGCTTTTATCCAAAGAGATATTTGAGGTTCTTGTTTTGGAAAGCTATGACACCCATTATTCTCGCATCCAAGCAAAACACAAACACGACCCATCTTCTTTTTGTCGGTTTCCACTGACCAGAAGGTGTCTAACCAGAACAGTTATTTAATTTAAACGTAAAATTTGAGCCAATCTTCCAATTTGAACAAAAGTTGAACGACGACGTCTTTCGTTCCCAAAGAGATCACTCGGAAAAAAACACCCGGTATTCCCCATTCAATTCACAGATTAAAATCTCACCATAAAGCACTGCAAGTATTGCTCTGTGGTCTGCACCTCAGGTCTGCACTGCACTGCATTTAAACCAAGAACTAAGAAGCAAGAACTAACGTTGACATGTAAACGTCTTTTACTCTCATTCTGGGTTTAAACTACACATGCATTTTCCAACGATCCGCCAGGACCGTGAGGGAAAAGACCAGGGTATGAGCGGGCGGGGGAAGGAGCTCCAAAACCTGCCACGTTCTTCATGTTTTGTTTTTGTCATACCTAAACGAGTAATATGAAGCTCGCATAAAATTATTCCTTGCGACGCTTTTGGCCCTACTTATTAACTGAAGTTCTCTCATTATGCAAATCATTTCTACCGATATTCCTAAATACATTTTAAATCAGGGCTAACCTCTTCTGAACATTTCCTAGGCCAGCCACTATTTACAAAATGCATGATACGTAGCAAACTAGCATCTTTCGCAATCTCAACTCAACTGTTTGAGCTGAGCTTAAAACACTAGACACTGTTGTGTAGCGTTTTAAGTACATCACTCGCTCAGACGTAGTTAACATACGCTGCGCATTCCTCAAATGAGTCATCGATACGAACGCCCGGCCGCCTTGCGATGTCACAGGCAAGTGGCGCTTATCAGTGAACTCCTATATATCATCAAACGCTCGGCTATGATAACCAGCTCAATTATCACCACTGCGTGCAAAGTCAAAGTGTATCGTGTAGTTATACGCAGATAAATATATTGCGTAACGTTGTTACCGGTTGTAATATTGCGTAACTTTGGTACAAAGTGTATCGTGTAGTTATACGCAGATAAAAATATTGCGTGACGTTGTGACCAGTTTGCACAGACTTCCGGTACCCCTTTCACGGTCTAAATATAGACAATAAAGGTTTGTGATCAGTGTGTGAGATAAATAGTTCTGTCTGACTTACCATACACAAATTGATGATAACTTCTCACCCCGAATAAAATGACATTTGCCTACTTCTGGATTTGGCTGTAATTGCGTTCAGCTTTTGTTAATATTCTAGAAGCAAACGTCTAATTTTAATTTGGGCATGTTTTCAGTAGAAGGCTTTTTGATTGACGTCCACTATATGTATAATTAGCTTATCGCCACTGTTTTCAACCGACTTCAAAAAGGAGGAGATTCTCAATTCATCTTTTTTTTGTAAGTTTTTTAAGCGATTTCTCCGTCAATTATGAACCGATTTTGATTATTCTTGTTTTGATAGATAGGATACCACAGTGGTGGTCCCATATAATTTTTATTAAAATAGATTTAGGGCTTTTTGCAAAAATCAACAAACACAATATATATATATATATACGTTGTTACTGATGACTATTATATATAACCACACGCGGACCACATTTTTGTACTTATTGGCATCTTGACATGATTCACTCGTGCACCGGGCTTGTAAACTGCTGCAGTTGCGACGCAGACGCACTCGTCTGCTGAGAGGCATCATGAGCACTGGTGATGCTCACTGCCAGGCCCAGAGCCTTGGCCAGAGTAAGTGCAGCTGCATCCTTCACGACCAACTATAGCTACGGGCCGCCCGCTGATCAACCCCAGTACAAACCGGTCGCGCAAAGTCTCATCAAGTGATTGGAACTTTCAGTCAGCCGCCAGGCTTCCTACCCGGGCGCGTAATGCTAGACTGTATATTACCACAAACACCGGTTGCTCTGTCATAGTAGTTAGTTTGCTTATAAATGAAGAGCAGTGTACATACCAGCAGAGACAATGTTTGTGTTGAACTACATTTTGCTTTAGAATATTGGAGCAAAATGCATGTGTACAGACATAATTACTTTTCAGTCTGCTGCGGTACGTAGTATAGCATTGATAGTTCTGAGCATAATGCATGCTACTACAGACAAAAAGATGTCTCTTTAATTCCTCTGTGATGCACCCACTTACTTACCTTGCCGCCGCAGTTCAAAAGCGTCAAGGTTATTCGTCCATTAATAATATGATAATTTGTTTAATTTAGCTACTTTTGTGTTTAATTATATTTGAAGACAAACCTACCTACAAAGCAATTTTGTGGAGAGTAAGCTTGCAATGATTTTGATAACACGAAAAAAAATCGACCTACTGTAATAATGACTGACGGGGCAGCGAAGCTGAGTGCAATGCCCTGAAAAGTGTTTTTCCACAGGCATCTTTATTATTTAGCCACATTGCCAACAAGTGGGTCGGCAATGGCTTTGGCTTTCTGAACATAAAGTTGACCAAAGTGATAGAATAGTTGTATTGAAAGCTTTCCAAGACGTGCTTTAGCTGAAAATTAAGAAATAGCGATCAGCAATTATACAGAATTAACATCGACATTTATAGTGACAATGTTGTACTAGTGAATATATGAAAAAAATATGGTCAAGAAGAACAGAATGGTGCCTCTGTTACAGGAATAATTTAATGACAGAATACAGAATAATTATATTGAGGCATCTATCAGAGTATTTCAGAATATAATGTGGCAAAAGTCAAAGGTATTGAATAGCTGCGCGCTGGTAAAGTTTATAACGCACAGTTTTGAGACCTACCAGAAATTGCGTGTTTTAGAATTCGCTCCCTCCAGACGCCATAAAGATAAAGCAAGAAAATATAATAATACATCAATTAAATGCAAAATAACATATGATTACAGTATTTCGTTACAAAAACTTATTGCTTGTTTTTTCTTGTTTACATAATATGTGTTGCATTACCCTGAAAATAATTTGCTCTGCACTCGTACGTAGTTTTCTTTGGAAATGACGAGCATAATATATACTAATACATAGAATGTCTGTGTTGAAACACATTTTGCTCTTCAGTGTAAGCAGCACAAAGCGGTCCAGCACATTTTTTATTTTTTTTTGTTGGAGGGGAAAAAATGTAATTACCCATGCCCAGGAGTCAGACCTCCCTGCTATGTCCGGGTCCCCACATATTGAGCAGGCATCAGCTCGTGTGGTATACGGACTAAAAACAACCCCTTTGTGTTTACAGTTGTCCTACTAAGAATTAACTGTGAGCCATGGCCTCGGTATATGCTGAAGGCTTTCAGAACCTGCAATTTGCCCTTTTGGGCGATATATATGTGTATATGATATATATGGGCGGTCCAGCATAGACCATGCATGTCTGTGGTTATATACATTCTGGCATTATGCTCCCCGGGCTGCCCACTCCTCGAGCCCTTCTCCGATTGGCTGAGTAGTACAATGGAAGTGATGTCTCTCGGCGATGATACATTTAGGAGGCTGGAAATGTTTTTTTTTAACACCCTTGCTCGTATAGCTGATGTAATTCCACCGGTTTTAAATATGTAAAGCGGGTCATAAAAAACGCGTGTGTTACCAAAGCAAATAGTTATGTTATAGTCCATACAAATTCCATAACAGTATTATTTGCCATTTCAAATATGGAACTGATCGCCGCCGCACGACTCCAGCTAGTGAGCAGCGCGCTGTTGCTATTCAAATTTCGAACTAATCGCCGCGCGGCGCCAATCAGTAGACAGTGTGCATTCACAGATTGAGTTTATTTAAAATAAAATAAAACAGTTTATTCGGTAATTTATTAACTTGCCTGCATGCTCTAGCGTCTTTGCCAACATTTTCACGCAGCCACGGCAGAAAATAATCCTCGCGCCATTTTTCTCAAATTTTCTTTTCTTTGTACTTGTATTGTGAATATCTTTTTTTTTCTGTTTCTTCGCAAATGTGTTAAAAAACGTCGTACGATATACGTGCGTATTGGTTATAACATGCCCGGCTCAATTACGCCTCGCATGTTATAACCATCTTAACGCACTAATATCGTAATATACTATTGCAGTATCCCAACAACATCTACAAAGTCAAGGTTGCCTATATCCTTGGGATGACCTAGGTCATGTTTCAACTTATACGTGGCGTCCTTGAGTGGGCTCAGGAATATAGCTCGACATCTTATAACCAACTGGTCTTCCACCTCGTTAATTTTGGTTGCACAGAACCACTTTTCCAGCCTTTCTTTGAACAGCATCAAATCTCCGAGTTCGCGGTTGAAGGTCGGAAGATTTCCAACGCGTTCGCCATATTTGATGTGTCGGGAACTTAGTTACTGCTAAACATAAACAAAATACTTAATTTACTAGTTGCCAGTTGTTAGATTTTTTAAAGACAAGTAAATCACAGTTGTTACATTGCTAGCTAATTAATAAATAAATATTAGAGGACATAATCTTTCACAAATCGAACTGGCCCATAGAAAGCTCAACAAGGCTTGTGTTATGGGAACTAGACGACGATATATTTAATAGAGATAAATACTTAAGTAAATAGAAAGAAAATATCAAAGACTAAGAAACAAATATTCATGCTAGTCACACAAATGTTTGCCCTTACCGGTATTTCACAATGTTTATTAATATAAAGTGGAAAGCTAATAAAACCTGTATTAAGGAATACCCCATATATTACGCCAAGTGCGATTCGGTCTCGCACAAGAAGGGTTCCGTAGACCGTAGGTCTCTTATATCTCTTGCGTATAGGTCTGCAATACCACCGGCGTTAGCTAACGCCCTTTTCCGTTATAGGTTTTAAATTTTATTACCATGGCATAAGGTTTACAATCGCGACCCGTCCCAACTACCCTCGGCTTTTGAGATGTTAATAGCAAAAGTCGTTGAATGATGTCCCTAACAACCCCATAAAATAAGACTACACGTTTCTGTTATAATATATCCTTTCGAATAGCATTTTCGAATGTATTTGTGTGACGTAATTTAAGTCTACTTGCACGAAGTTCTCTAAATCAGTTTAGCGTGCTAAAATGATTTAGGGCCTCTTGTACGACATTCGCTTAATCTGCTCAAACTTAAAAAGGTAAACGTTCTAAACCTATTTAAGTTTTACATATTTCAAACTGTTTGATGGGCGCTAAATCAATTAAAGAAGCTAAACACATTAAGTAAATTTCTAAACTTCGTGACCTTAACATTGACAGGTACCCTAAATTTTGACAGATTGTCATTCGACTTACGCTGAGCATGTTTCGTGAATGTCGTACAAGTGGACCTCAACCTCTTGAATACCACCGGCGTTAGCTAACGCCACTTTTCCGCTATGGGTTTTAAATTTTATTACCATAGCATAAGGTTCGAAATCGCGACCCGTCCCAACTACTCTCGGTTTTGAGAGGTTAAGATCAACGCAAATAAAGTAAAAGATTAAAACTCGAAGCCGCAAACACATTTTGTGATCCCGATGGTCGGTCACGCACAAAACTTCGCTACTAATTTACATTTGCCTCGTTCACGCGTGCCAGTTGACTTGCCTCTTCACTTGACAGTGAAGTAAAATGCCGGTACCGAAATATTAAATTATTGTGCACGCAGTTAAGGATAAGGAAGATTTCTATGGTTTGCCAGAATATAACTTATTTAAGAGATAAGCCCATCATTGAACTCGTTGTTATCGGTACTACATTTTCGTATTTAAAGTGATTTTCAAAGATATTTTTCATAAAACAATTGACTTAGATACAGGTAGGACGATTTGACTTAAAAAAATAATTAAAAAGTTTTCAAGATATTATTTGAGCCTGGAATAAATTCCATTGTTTATGTAATGTTGCTCTTTCTTTGCCATAATCCCACATATTATTAAATAAATTTACAAAGATTAAAGATATTGACGCGTTTTATTTCACAAATTAAATGTTAGGCCTGTAAAGTAACTGCTTATAAGGTTTCAGAAGTAACCGGCAGCTGAAAACAAACTCTGTGACTTCATACTTGTAGCCAGTATGGTCAGTAGATAGTAGCTTTTGTCAGGTAAGGTCAAAAAGAAAAAACGAAAAATACTACAAACTTTGCTAATTAGCTTATGTAGAATGTAGCTTATTCTACTTTTATCCCTTTAGTGAGCAGACAAAATAAAACTCAAATCCTAATGTTTTATTGATTAAATTGATTTAGTTTACATATAAATGATATCAGGTTTTTTTTTATTGAATTTATTAACCTACCGAATAAATATAGGTCGTTGGCATACAACATTGCAAAGTCTTCGAACATATCGAAAAACATGTTGTTTACAAACAACAACGCGCCTTGCATAGAGAAGTTACACGTAATATAAATAATCACAAATAAGGGCATTCAGGAATCAAAGCTAACTCTGATATCGTATGATGGGGTCGTTGATACAAATACAAGGACATTAATGCATACCAGTAAAGAGGATGATCTGGAATTACTGATTTATGTCAAGAGTGAATATGCTACGAAAGATTGTCCTTAGAATTCGTATCGTACATCTTCAACAGGAAGATTTGATACTTACAGAGAGACCCACCGTGCCTAAAAAACTGAGTCTATATTTGGACACAGCCTATACTCAGCAGTGGGTTCCCTGATACATTATCAACATCAGCGTTGATAATGTATTCGCACATGATCTCCAGATAATACTTTTGTCTGATGATGGTGGTTCCGGCTCTGGTGAAAAATGTATATTATTAACACATCTTCTATGACATGATGCTTTAATCTGAAGAAGATGTTATCAAAGCCCAAAGTAATAGAGGTTGCATACAAAAAAAAAGTAAATTATATATATTTTAGATGAAAAAGAAGTACTTTCTTGCCCAGCGCGCAATGTTGTAAGTAACCAACCAAACTGTTTCTTTGATTTTGTGGCAATGTTGATCAGAAACAACATATTAACAATCACCCTCATAATTTCATTATTTATGAGTAAAATTAAATAGTTTGCTTATGCATCCATTAAAGCACTGTCTACTAGACAATCGCAAATTATCGTAAAACTGAATGTAACTGTATACAATAGTAATTTATTTTCCGTCGTTCCGCGGCTGATTTATGAGTGTTATTAGTTAATTTAAATTAAATTGAAAATGCCTTTACTTGTGGTTATTTTTTTCATGTTTCATATCGTATTATCCGTGAAATCTAAAACAAAGATCTACAAAACAATTATTAGTAAAAGTGGAATATTTTTTGGCTTCGGAAGTCTCCTTCAAATATTCTCCTCCTAAACATAAAGGCCATAGCATACCTTTTCTGATAGTGGAACCTCTGAAGTAACATTGGAGCTATATGTGGTCTAACTAAGAACGTCCCTTACAGCTAAACATCGGTTCTATATGATATTTTATTATTTTTATTAAATTTTGACTGTTTGAGATAAATTGTCACTGTTTGCCTTCAAGTAGCTAAAATTCCCGTAAAATTTTCATTTGTTTTAGACTTTATTATCAAGCCATGTTTGAAAATACACTCACATACTTAGCTTTAGACGATTCTACGGTACTCATACATTGATTCACTTGATTTCACTTGTTTAAAGAACTGCTCAGAGACATGCAAGTAACTATTTACTCCAGTCCAGAAAAGGGGATAAATCAAAAAAACCTGACCGAACTGAGCGAACGAAATGTATCTCAAAATAAATAGCATAGATTTCTGAAGGCCTTCTCAAGTCTTGCAGACATTCATACAAACTATGAACTTTTAGTGAGTAAAATCCCAATTATTGTCACTTTTTATTATTGTTTAATTATTATTCATATTTATAAGCTAGTTACTATGTTATTACACCGAAGGAGAAAACTAACGACACTTGGGATACCAAATCTGTGTAATAACAACTTATTTTCATGTCTTGCATTTTTTCTGTACCTTCCTAAGTAGTCAAGTGCACTCGCCCATCCAAACGCGGCCCCGCCCGCCTCCACCATTGTACGTGTACGAGTTTAAGATAGGGAAGGACGGCAAGTCAACTCAGATACCTAAAATCATATAACTTGCTATGGCGGGAGGTGTCTTCGTAAATTTGTCGTACCATAGAATACTTATTTGGGAAACCTCTCGTGGTATCGCGATCTTAACTTCATTCACTAATTGCTTGTTAAGACTTAACGGTAGATTGAATCTTTGAGGCAGAGCTAGGTAATGTAGGGTTCGAGTCCCGGTGGGGGCAAATATTTGTTTGATGAGAACGGATGTTTGTACCCTAGTCATGGTTGTTTATCTATCTAAGTATAATATTTATCTATATAAGTATGTGTATCGTTGTCTAGCACCCAAGATACAGGGAATCCTAGTTTGGGGCTAGATCAATGTGTGTTAATAGTGTCCACGGTATATAAGGTATATATGTCACCGTAAGTTAGTCAAAACCGTTAGTTGATAAACTAACGTTTTTTTTCTCGTTAGTTGGTCAACTATCGTCAGATAGTAAGCTGTAGCGTACTGCTTACTATATGACGCGCCAGTTGATAAACTAACGGTTTAAACAGTTAAATAGTAAACTGGTTTAAACTTGAATGGCAAACGAAATACCAGGGCAAACACTGCGGTAACTTAGGTGAAGGCTGAGTAGTCTTCGTGTTAGGTTGAGATGTAAGAACAAAGGAAACGTAAATTCTCTGTCTGGTTTACTATCTGTCGATAGTTGATCAACCAGCGCATTAGTTTATCAACTAACGGTTTTGACTAACTTACGGTGACATATATATTTCATTCATTGCGTTTTTGGCTTAAAGGAAATGACATAAGTTATATAATGTTTAGGGAACTCCCTCATCAAGAGTTTTCGCCGATGACAGTTTTTTTTAATAGTTTAAGAAAGTTCTGACTCTATTGACTCTATTTATACTATTACAAGCTGATGACTGATTGAGATCTTGTTGAGATATTATTGAATCTCGTTAGCTTTTTGCCAGTGTAATTGCTCTTCGTATAATATCCCCTCTAGTTGTCCAGGGGAATAACTTTTTTAGAAAAGGAATTATTATTCTCAAATCTGTACAAAAGTGTAGACAAATGAATTTCGTAAGAACAATTAAAACTCTTCAGGCATCAATTGGAGCCATTCTCGATTTAGGGTGATTTTAATAAGGGAATTATAATCTTACCCTCAAGCTTGATTTCAGCGACCTTAACTTCACAATTCCAAGAGCGATTTTGGCATTTGATTGGATTGGATTCCCTGAGGGTATTGGCTTGCTTTTATTGGAACAGAATGGTGTTACCATATTTTAAGGTATATTTTTTTTTTAAATATTTGAATAATGTGAGTACTAGGTACTCACATTATTCACATACTTTGAACCTTAACCTTTAACGTTCAAAATAAGCATGCAGAATCTTTCGTTGGTTTTAGATTTTATGGCAAAGCCAAGGGTTAAATAATGTCTTTGTAAGCCAATTCCAGAGGCGTCAGAACTTAACAAACCATAAACGGGTTTAAAAATATGTCATTCCCGTGGCATCTGGATAAGAACTGTCGAAATTGAAGCTGTCGTTTTTTTTTTTTTTGTGACAGGCACATACATTGCTTCTTACCCCACACTAGGGGACCCTGTGTCGTGGGTACCAGAAACAACGACATCACACACATAACAATAACCAAGCCCTGGGATTTTTTTCTTTATCGCCGGGGTTCGAACCCGGGACCTGTCGCATGGTAGGCAGAACCACAACCGCAGCGCCACAGACGTCGTCGATTCGTCAGTCAGTTTAACTGCATAAAATATGACCACATATTTCGTTACCCTACATGGGGCGCCTGAAGAGACGTAATATATTAGACCTGGACAGCATCTAAGGCACATTAAAAGAGTAATCCCAAAGGGGAATCACCTCTACATAACACCATCACTCAAAAAATCTGCTCATAGTCAAAGACTGATTGTATGATAAATAATAACAAAAAAAAATATAAAAAATTCGTTACACCCTGTATAATCTCCCCTACATTGGAATTCTTCCCCGAACGGGTCGACCTCTATATTTAAAGTGTCAATAAATCACCACGATTGTTCCGAGAACTTCTCGAATTACGAAACTTGTGTAATAACATAATTTTCGACAAACACCCTTTGATTTTTTACCCGACGGCGCCAGAAGGAGGGTTATGTTTTACGAGTGTATGTGTGTATGTGCGAAAGTATATTTTTGGGCACGCTCTGTAGCGTAAACGGTTTTAATGTATTTTGGCTTGAGAGGTGTCGTTAGTTTCGTTTCTGTAGAACTGTGACAGTGACAGCGGGAATATCAAATTTAATAAATAAAAATAAAAAACAAAGATTGAAAATGCGTCGGGTTATTTGTTTTGGCTGGTATTTAATTGCACATCAAAAATGCTGATTTACGCAGCAAAAAAGGATCAGCAAAAAACACTTTTTATGTTTTAAATATTTTATCTACACACGTATCATAAACCCTCTTTACTGCGTCCAAAAACCGCACGTTACGATCAGCATAAAGTTAAACTACTTTGTAAAAACTCATCTCAATATGGAACATTATGACCATAATGTGTAAATTTTCTACATATTATGACATTCAAATTTCGAACGCCGACGCCCGCCTGCTTGCCGCCCCTACTTTATCTGTGAAGTTGGTACTACAGAACAAGCTAAAAAACTCAATGCCACAATGCCGGTCAAACATGCGGTTCCTGAACACATCAAAGAGAGCTTATGATATGTGTGTAGATAAACTAGTGTATGTAACTGTACATAATTAGGCATTATGTTAATGAGTACTTAAGTTTATGTTTTATGTATTTTTTGTTGTTCTTACATGTTCAACCTAACACGAAGGATAAAGAAGGCTTCACTTCGCTCACCCCCTTTACCCTTCACCTAAGCTACCGCAGCAAATATAAGTATTTTGATGTGGAGTTTAATATTTCCCATTTGTTTTCATAATAATTCCACTTGTCTCCTACGAGTATGTCCAAGGCCAATCGACTATTTCGGAGTTATTAAAGACATTACACTCAGCAACATAGACTACGAAACTAATTTGATGACGTCACGCCTTTTCCCATACGCGGTGTCAGTAGCTCTGTTGCCCCCACGTTTAGCTAGTTATTCAATATTGTGCGACAGAGGTCTAGGCTATCGCCGCAGCTATGAAAATATGCAGGCTTCAAACATAAAATTAAACCTCCTATTTTTGCTTCAAAGTATTGGCAGGTCGAGACGTCGATGGCGGGACGGTCTGGACAGGTTTCTGCCAGTTAGAGCGAAGGCGGCATAAAGAGACTGAGATAGAAGTCTGTGCCCAGCAGTGAGACACAATCCAGGCTATATAAAATAAAATTTGATAGAAAAAAAAACGGCCAAGTGCGAGTCGAACTCGCGCGCGAAGGGTTCCGTACCACAGTGCAATGGTAGGGATGGTGTGGAGTGAATAGTTTGGGTTTTACATAGCAAAATGTTTCCACAAAGTTATTGGTGCGGCTACTTTCACACTTCATGTACGTAATCAGGTGCATTGATAAGTTTGTATGTGGTTATGAAAGAATTGTTGTATGGGGGCCTCCTTAAACATTTATTTTATTTTATTTTTTAGTATTTTTTGTTATAACGGCAACAGAAATACATCATCTGTGAAAATTTAATCTGTCTGGCTATCACGGTTCATGAGATACAGCCTGGTGACAGACGGACGGACGGACGGACAGCGGAGGCTTAGTAATGGGGTCCCGTTTGGCACCCTAAAAACGCTTCGGGGATTAAATACGACACTGTTCAGTAAAGAATGTTAGAACACACTGCGAAAATTCATTTCATTTGAATTCTTTTTGTGAATTTCTATGCAATCCCGCACAATTCCAAAATTCCAAATGTCTTTATTACTGTAGATATTTACATATACTTAGCAATCGTCATTTTTTGCCACTTCTCTACATAGGACCACTGTGGGAGAGAAGGGGGTAGAAACTCCCATTGATTGATTTTTAGATCTCTTTTAAAAATCCTTGTGCTTAACTAATACTAATTTTATAATATCATTATACCATAATTAATAAGTAGGAGTAAATAATTACAAAATTATTAACAGCAAAGTCTGTGTTGAGCCAGATTATCCCCATACAGTCCCGTCATTTAAGTAATCTTGAACATTGTAATATCCCTTTTTCGGCAAAGTCGCTTTAACATAACGTCCTATGCACAGATCCTCATGCGCGGACAAAATGAACAAAATGCGATTTCTGTAAAACTTGCAGGGACTATAGGTTGTATGGGTGTGCAATCGCTTTATCACAAGAACTTTCTCAGACAACTTCCCTTCCCTTACCGAAGCTAACACGTAGTTTAAAACAAAGCAAGACCTCCCGTTTGAGGAATGTCCCCGGAATGAGTTTGCAGACACTAGCCTGAATAATAATAAGTATGTTAATTAAATAACTTTTCCTCTTTGCGGGCACCTTGCTGAAAAGTTTTTGTGGTGCTTTTTGCGAAATATAATGCTTTTGCACTTACTTTTAATAAATGAGATGAAGTTTGACCTTTGTCTGTGCCAGCGGCATACTACTTACTAGTAGTAGTAGGAGTTCCGACGACTGGTTTTGACAGCTACGACATCTGGAGATCGTAATTGTGCTGCTTTTTATCTGACCAGAACTGTAGCTAAATTCTACCCGCCATATTCATAAAACTTTTCAAACCTATGATAGCTATAATGTGCTTTGTCCTTTTCTAACAAACACAAATTTCAAAGTGACAGACAAAGACAAACGAATTATAACGGCATTATAGTTAAAATAGGTTTATTAGACGTTTATGAATAAGGCGGTATATCTTTGGACATATGCCGATTCCTTCCAAATTCTAATTACAGTCGCTTTGAATTGTCGTTCTCTGTGACATAATATTTCTCTCATTGGTCAAATTCCGAATTGAAGTTTACAAAAATCGTTCAAAACATCCATTTGAAATGGTTTGCGATAGAAATCAGAGATCAAGATGTCAGAGATACAGATAGCTGATGAAGGGTGTTTTCTTATGATAAGGGTGTGTGGACGTCATTTTAAACTTTTTTATCAACAACTTTATTTTTTAAACATCCATTCTGTAAATGTCTTTGAAAGCCGCGCGGTCACACGGAGAAGTAAAAAATTAAAATAGGTCTATTCGAATAATGAATGTATCAGAATCAGAATAATGTCCCTAACAACACATATGTTTTTTTTTTGTTCTTTATTTATGTAGATATTTACTATAATAAGTAAACGTTACGAGGCCGTTGAAGACAAAGTCCGGATTTTTCACTCTATTGTCTTGCACTTGTTTGATAAACACACTCCGGTCAAGAGGGTTAAGCACCTACTTGCGCCGTGGCTTACTGACACCATCAAGGGTCTGATGGCCAAGAGAATCCGTGCCAAGAGTAGATGTAGAGTAGAGTAAGATGGATCCGAACTTATTAAAACCCCATCAATTAGGTTAATATTAGGTAATCAGGCCGGGCCACAGTACTACCACGGCTCTGCTTAAAGTCACTGACGACATTCAATGAGGGCTTTTCAATGACAGCTGTCAGCTGAGTTTCATTAAAAAATACTAGATAGCGCTTCACGAAGAACAAATGTCATCATCATCATAGGTTTTAAATCGTTATTAATCTGTGATAATCTAAACATCTCTTTGTAGTCTGTGATAAACTTTGTTGCTACTTTTTACTACAGCCTCTCAGTTATAATAATGTACAGATGCAGTGAATAATCCTTTCCTATCGGCAAAACTCGGAACAACGATAACACCCGAATGGTGCCGATGTGTCTATGAATTACTGTATTATTAAATTACGTGTAGGTATCAAATAAATTGCATACTTTATTTATCAATGTCAAATGTCAAATTGCCCGTTTGACGGGTACTGAGTGCGGTGAAGTAGTAAGACAAAAACGAACATTTCCGAGAAAATACGAAAGGAAAGGATTATTCACTACATCTGTACTCTGTGACTACAGCTGTTGAATCTTGAAGGTTATCGAAGTATTTTTACATTTTTTACTTTGTTCATTACTTAAGTACGTGAATTGTGTCTTTAGTCATGGCTAGCCCATGCATTGTGCATTTTTGTAAAAACATACCGTTTACCGCACTCACCGTTTTCCTAAAGATGAAATACGTAAATCACAATGGATTCAAGCGATAAAACATATTAAACCTGTGTTGACCATAAGGAAACATTCTTTTATATGCTCAGCCCATTTTCTCCGAACAGACTTCGCAATAACCCCAACATGTTTCACAAAGTTAGGTAAGTTATCTTGGCAATTTATCACCTACTAAGATTTTTCAAAAAAAATCTAAGTGTTTTGTCCCCTTATCTACAATATATTTCAGCGACTTAGAAAATTTTCGTGAAAATATATTATTTTACTGTTTCTTTTTACTTCGGAATCGTGTAGTGCTGCTCCTTGCCATCATTTTATGTCATATGCATGTTTTCCCTAGGACCATTATTTATAGAGATATCAATATGACAAACATCGTTGTGACGCATATCTCGAAATCGGTGAGGTGCACGAGGAAAATGTATATGACCAAAAATGATGGCAAAGAGCAGCACTACACGATTACGAAATTAAAAAAAACAGTAAAAAAAGATATTTTCACAAAAAAATTCAGTCGCTGGATGACGAGTCGAAATTTTTCTCTTTTTAAAAAAAAAATTATTTTTTATTAGGCGTTCTTTTTTTTTTGCCCCCTTATCTACACATTGACCAGGCTATCTAAACGCAAAAAAAAATCTAAGTTTTTTTTTTCTTGGCGCCCCCTTATCTACACTCCAACCTTTTGTAATGCTGTGGCATGCAAAGTGGCTAGGTAAAGTAGTTACCTACTTACCTATAATATGTTTGGAACTATTTGTACCTAACAGTAGTTTATTAATATTTCTTTTTATAGATCGTGCACGAAAAATACTAAAAAAATCCGCTAGTCCTTCCGTGTTCTCATGGACCCAAGTCTCTGAGCAACAAAACCAGGAATGTTCATCGTCAACAACATTGATTTTTGATCCATCAATAGCACAAAGAAATTATTCTAGAAGTAAGTACCTACCCACAAATGATGTAAGAGTAACATGATAAAGTGTAGATTAATTAGATCTTGGTAAATGGTTGAAAATATTGTAGTTTTATTTTATTGCTGTAAAAGAAAAGTGCCGCAATAAACAGGTATGTTAGCTAAATTATTTTTGTTCACAGCTCCTCCTGTAGCATTTGCTGAAATGCAGTCATTTTTGGACACACATAAAGACATAATAGAAGATCCATTAAAAGACTCAAATCAAGAAGAGGAATTTCAAGAAACAGAAACTGTTCATGTACAAGAACTTGATCAAGAAACAAATATTACTGAAAATCCACCTAATTTTGACAACGATTATCACACTATTGAAATTGAAATTGATACAAAACCAGTTGGAACGCAATCCGAGGAAGATGGGGTAGAACTTACACTGGATCATGTCGAATCCATACATACACAGACTGAAGGATCTAGTAAAAGGCATGGATTTAGTATTTATAATTACACTGATGATGACAAAGCTCTTAAGTTTTACACAGGCCTAGAAAATTTTGGCTAGTGTTCTATTCGTTGGGCAAATCTGTACATAACTTGAAATATTTTTATGGCCCACCCCCGAAGGATTTAGATGCCTTGGAATATTTTTTCATAACTTTGATTATTTTACGAAGGCATTCTACTTTTGAGGTAATGACAATATTGTATAAAATTACACTAAAAGAGGTGTAATTTTATACAATATTAATTAATTTATTTTAATTTTATCTAATAGAAAAGTTGCAAGTAAACGTGTACACGTTGAACGAATTATTGGCATGATGAAAACCTTTAAAATATTAACTGAACCAATGAACCAAACAGAAATTCTACTATCTAGTGATATAGTTTTAGTTATTGCAATGCTTGTTAATTCAGGTCTAACATTGTAAATAAAAATTCTTGAGTAGTTAGGTTTTTTATTTGCCCACTTCCCAGACACCTAACGATACAAGTATCGTTCCAATAACACTTTTTTATAATAGTTGTCATAAAAAGATTTCAGTTCCTCACACATAGTTTTCAAAAAGTCTTCATCTCTTTCAATTTTAATTAAATAATGGTCACACAAGGTGTATATTAAAAAATTTGCCATTTTGCTCTGCGAGACAAACATTTGACCCTGAATTTGATAGTAGTAATCATGGGTTTTCTTTAATTTAAGGGTGCCACTTTTTTCACATAAATAAAAATATGGTACAGTTTCTGTAGTAATTTTTTCATCTCTTGCTGTGTATGGGCATTTCACCACTAACACCTCATTTCCTACTAGACCATCCGGAGTACTACCTAAGAATTGGCTTTCTGGATGAACCAAAATCCCACACTTCATCACGGACGAGCCAGTCACTGCCTCAAATTTTTCTATGGCTTTTGGCTCATATTTTCTGCCATGTTTAATGGCCAAACTCTGCAGATTATAATTTTTTATCAAGTTTTTGGCTATTATTAGTTTGTTGCTCTTCCGTTTGCATATTTTTCCATAGTCTGAACTTTGCAATCACAGTTTTCGCTCTTTCAACCACTCCTTCTTATTTGTTTTTGTTGTTGTTTCTAAATATTGCAGTTATTCTTTGTTTAAAATAAGAGACTTTAGATCTTTAGTTCATCAGCAGTCATCTCCAAGTAATCATGGTCTTGGTATAGGCTTCGTTTGTCTGCTGGTAAAATGAGTTGGGCTATGGGTATAGACGGCATTTTGCCTTTTCCTCCACAATAATTGGAGATCAGGCTTTTAAACTCTTCTTGATATTTTTTGGACTCTCTATAATCGGTCTGGGATCAAATTGAGTCATGCTTTTCATTGTAGCATCCTTGAATTTTAAAGTGAGATGCTCAGCTTGAACTGGATTACCACTATAACTAGTGCTGGGGTGGTGAAAGGTTTGTAGCGAGCTGGTACAGCTCGTTTTAAGTTTTATTGTTTTATTTTTATTAAAATCTATGATTTCACATATCAAAACAATAATATGTTTGCATTGGCCGTATGGTCCTGACCCTGCTGCACACTCACATTGTGCTTCAATGATCATGTGGTCTTTTGCCTTAATGGTCACGTTATAGATCACTTTTTTTCTCATTTCTGAGGCACACACACTGGTGATGTAGTGATCACCAGCTTGGAGGGCAGAGCGGCATGCAATCAGAAAGTATTGTTCATACATATTAGCCGAACGTTCCATATCTTCTCTTCCAATCAGCTCACAAAATGTTTTTTGGTCTTCTTCTGTAAATCTTGGCAAAGTAGAGTTGCTTGTAACATCCCGAAAAAGATCTGGACTCGGCACCACTATCTTGTAAACTGATTCGGAATCATTCACAAGGGGCCCAAATAACTGGTCATAATCCTCCAGTCTGAAACAAAGTGGTACAATTTCTAATAATCGAATCTCAAAAGTACAAAGTTCTGAAAAATCTATTGATGAAGGTAAATTTATTGAATATATATGCATTGAATGGGAAATTTTTCCTACAGAACCCGTGTGGTAAGTGGCCGGGTAACTAGAAATACAGCCATGAATAGAAAAACTTTAATGGATTGACATGTCAAGTTGAGGGACTTCTTATTTCTGAGTAGTATGTTATAAGTATAACCTGCGGTCCAAGGCATCATCCCTCACCTCAGCATTTAATTTCATCCCTGTCGGAATCGGCGCAGTAAGGAGGGCAATACTGGCAATCTCGTCGAAGGCCATAGGTGAGGACAAGATATGTTCGCAGATGATAACAACTATCATTGATGTACTGTTACCTCTCATCACCCACATAATTAATGTGTCGCTTGACCAATGTTGCTACCCCAGCCAGTGGAAATTGGCACTTGTGATTCCCCTCCCCAAAACGTCTAATCCCGCCTTCTTTAAAGATTTCCGTCCCATTTCTATTCTGCCTATCCTCTCCAAAGTCCTGGAATCAATTGTCCACTCCCAACTCTCCTCCTACCTTTCCTCAAAAATGTTACTGAATCCCCACCAATCAGGTTTCAGGCCGGGTCACAGCACTACCACAGCACTGCTCAAAGTCACTGACGACATTCAATTAGCTATGGATCAAAAGCAGCTTACGGTCCTTACACTGCTTGATTTCAGTAGCGCCTTTAACTGCGTCGATTTCGATAAATATACTAGTCGAAATTTTAAAGTCACTTAATGTCTCCTCGCACTCTGCTCGCTGGTTTGACTCCTACCTGAGAGACCGCCAGCAACGCATTAAGTCTGAGGAGATCTCAACGGACTGGTGTGATCTCTCCGCAGGTGTTCCGCAGGGAGGCATCCTTTCTCCTCTCCTCTTCTCGGTATTCATTAACTCCATCTCTGACGTTCTTACCTCTTCTTATCATCTGTACGCAGATGACCTTCAAATATATCGGCACTTCTCTCCGTGTGATGTGAATCTGACAGTAGAGGCGTTGAATGCTGATCTCGATAACATCAGGAAATGGGCTACCTCTTATGGTCTGCTTGTCAACCCGGGCAAATCGCAGGCCATGATTTTGGGTACTCGTCACTCTCATAACCTAGTTCAGAAAATGCCCGTCGACCCTATAGTGTATGATGGTAACATAATCTCATACAGCGAGAAGGCCAAGAATCTTGGGGTTGTATTTGATAAATTGTTGTCCTGGTCGCCCCATGTTTGTGAGGTCAGCAGACGAGTCTTTGCGTCATTTCACTCCCTACGGAAATTGCAGCACTTCCTGCCACAGCAGACTAAAATCACCCTTGCCCAGTCCCTCCTACTACCTTTAATCGACTATGCAGATGTTTGCTGGATCGGTGCGAACGAAGAACAACTGAACAAACTCGAACGACTTCAAAACCTCGGGATTCGGTTTGTCTTCGGGCTGCGCAAGTATGACCATGTCTCACAGTATCGCAAGGAGTTGGGGTGGCTTCCGATCCGCCTTCGTCGTGATATGCACGTTCTCTCCTATCTGTTCAACATTTTGCGAAACCCCCGCTACCCCTCATATCTTCGAGAACGTTTCGAGTTTATTTCCTCCAGGCATAGCAACCGGAGATCCCACACGATGTCTCTTCTCTCTACTCCTCGGCATAACACTGCCGCTTACAAACACTCGTTTAGGTTAACGGCGATCCGACTGTGGAACGCACTTCCCTGCGCTGTTAGAGATAGTCCCTCAATTTTCACTTTTAAGACAAGATTGAAAGAGCATTTCCTTTCTCTTTCGTGATAGGTACTTTTATATATGTATATATAAGTAGTATATGTTTGATATATATAAAAATTTTTGCTTTTGTATTTTATTTAGTATACATATATCATGTATTAAATTATTATGTTTTAGTTGTAAACAATTAGATGTACAGTTTTATTGCGCACTAGGACTCTCCTGTTGCACAATTTTTCCTGTCCTACCTAGGTTTGCTGGTAGAAATCTCTCTTTAGAGATAAGCTCGCCTTTGCTCATAAAATGTTTTGTTACCTTACTATTTCTATAAGATTTCTGTGCAATAAAGAATATGAAAAAAAAAAAAAAGTATGAAAGTATAATTTTTACCTCTGAACAAGCACTGCTTTTTTTCCAGTTATTTTAGCATTACGCGCCTTGAGCTCGCTTTTAAGGTCTGCGAGAAACCACGCACCATAGTCTTTGGCCATGATGTTGGCAAAGAAACAAATCCAATACAGCTCGGGTCGTCAGAAGTAGAAGTATCGAGGTCTAATGGGCAAGCGAGGGTCAGTTAGGTAAACACGGTTCGGAGTCCGGGTCACAGGCACGTATTCGTCAAGGCAGGTATCAAGGTCCGTAGGCAGAAGCAGAGCCAGAAGGTCGTAAAGAAATAATCGCAAAATAACAGCTACACCACGCAACCGACAACCAAACCTCAGAACACAATCGTCAACGAAACAAGCAAGCAACGTGACAGAAACCACAGAGAATGTCATGTCAATTTTGACATACTATGTGACGTCAGCACCGTCTATCGGTAACTTGCGGTACTGTTTTTTTTTTAATGACGTATTGAAAAGCCCTCATTGGCTATGGATCAGAAGCAGCTTAAGGTCCTTGCATAGCTTGATTTCAGTAGCGCCTTCAACTGCGTCGATTTCGATATCCTGGTTGAAATTCAAAAGTCGCTTAAGGTCTCCTCACACTCGGCTCGTTGGTGGTGGTGGTGGTGGTGGTGGTGGTGGTAGAGACCGCCAGCAGCGCATTAAATCTGAGGAGATGTCCACGAACTGGTGTGAGCTCTCCGCGGATGTTCCGCAGAGTGGTATCCTTTCTCCTCTCCTCTTCTCAGTATTCATAAACTCCATCTCTGACGTTTATATATATATATATATATGTATATTTATTTGGTATAGTTGACCAAGCGAGCGAAGCGAGCGAATGGCTCCATTTTGACAAGATAGGAGGCCGATTTTGCTTTCGTCTGTGTCTTTGTCTGGTGTCTGTCAGTTCCGGTCTAGGGGCCACAGTTTTCAAGCGATCCTCACAAAACTTGGCACACGTGTTCCAAGTTTTACATTGATTAAAAGTTTGATTAAAAGTTTGATTAAAAGTTTGATTAAAAATTTGATTAAAAGTTTTTTTTGTCGAGAGCTTTTCACGATTTTCCCCTTGGCGAAATCGCCTTATGACGTCATTAATTTTTGTATCGTTTTTTTATTTTATTTTTTTCTGAAACCTATCGTGTGGGGTATCAAATTAAAGGGCTTCACGAGCGGATTCTAAAAATATACTACACCATTACCTTTCGGCCGCCTTTTTTCTAAAAATCCAAGAAATCTTTTCAAAACATGCCATGTTTGGACTCCTAGAAGTAGGAGACGGATTAGTAAACTATAACTATTTTCGTGAAAAGTCAATAGATTGTATTTTAAATCGCAAAATGTAGTTTACAAAGTTATTGGTGCGGCTACTTTACTACTCGATTTTGATAGAATCTAAAATACTTGCCTAAAAAATGGGTTCACAGTCCCCCTGTTAGCGAGGTCTACTGCCCACAGGGCTACTAGTTTATTTATATTTGAAAAGTAATTTTCGTACGTATGCATACAGTTTTATTGCGCACTAGAGTACTGTCCTGTTTTATAAACTCTCCTGTCTTGTCTAGGTTTGCTGGAAGAAATATCTTTTTAGAGATAAGCTTGCCTTTGCTTATAACATTTCTTGTAACTGTCTGTATCTTTATATTATCTGTACAATAAAGACTATGAATTGGAATAAATAATATGAATAAACGTCATTGTTTGCCTCTTCTCTACATTGGACCACTGCGGGAGTAGAAGGGCGAATAAACTCCCACAGATTTATTTTTAGATCTCTTTAAAAATTGGTTGTGTTTAAGTAATACTAATATTACAACATTAATTATTATTGACCGAGCGAGCGCAGCGTCCAGTTTTGAGATTGACAAAAATGCATTCGGTCTGTCTGCCTGTTCTCGCCTGTACGTCGCAATTCTCAATCGATTGTGAGCAAATTTGATAACCATATAGTTTTTTTTTTGTCGAGTCAGTTTTTTTTTTATGACAGACGTATGGCGTAAAATGGCGTTAGAAAGTTATTGATGTGGTACTTTCATACTCTATTTACTAGCCAGGTGCATTCATAAGTTTGTATGTGCTATTGAAAGAAAATGCAGTCGGATTAGTTTATTTATAATTGTTCCAGTTATTCATCCGATAAACTTCAAGGGGTCGGGGGTGTGATGGGGGTAGTGGAGGGGGAAAGAAGGGGGGGGGAGGGTTGTTATCTGTAGCAAACGTATTCGTTATAACGGATTACAGTTTTTGATTTTATTTCGGAAAAAATCTACCTAATCAGAGTACCCAGACGAACCCATAGACACCAGATTTGACCCCCTATGACCAAGGAAAAGCGCCAAAACTTGTACCGCCTATTTTGCTCAAAAGTCAGCATAGTAATTGCAAAATTCAAGCACCTAAAATTCAATTTTAAATTGGACATTCTTCGTATATTTCGTATATATTTATTGCACATAAAACGACATAAGATATAATAAGACAGAAAGGAAATCTACAATGGCATGCTTATCTCTAAATAGAGATCTCTTCCAGCAAACCCAAGGTTGATATGAATAATTTAATATACAGGATAGACCTATGTGCTCTGATAAGATACATTCTTCGTTAAATTGTTGCGCAAAATTTACTTCTATCGCATTTTAATCCTTATGTCCGTCAGTAGAGACAATATGTTTAAGTATTGTATGTATGACGAAGGGCTCGCGAGTTCTTCTGTTCTCACAGAACCACTTGTAAATAATATGCAGGAATATATAATTACAAAACTAAAAACTGCGATATCTTTGTTGAGTTAGATGAACCTACAGTCATTGATGTTATCTTGAGCATTGTATTATCCAAACTCAAACTCAAACGGCTAGTATATAATCGCACATCAAAAATACAGAAAAAAAGCTTTAAGTATTTTAGTTGTTCTTAAATGTTCAACCTAATACGAAGGATAAAAGGGTTTCGCTTCGCATACCCGACTTTACCCTTCACCTAAGCTACCGTAGTATTTTGCCCTGATATTTGCTGTGAAAATCAGTATATTTGCTGTGCAAATCAGTATTATTGATGTGCAGTTTAATATTTCCCAAGTCAAACTCAAATATTTTATGGTAAGTAGCAAAAATTATGCACTATTACAAGTCAGCCACGGAGAACAATAAACAATAAATCAAATATGATCGACTAAACTATGTAACTGTTTGAGTTTGAAAAAGGAAATTATCCTTTCAAGTGATAATTCATGGCCGAATCTCGCAGAGGAAAAGGAAACTCCATTAACTCTACCAGTGCTTCGGAAATTCGCCCGTCAGAGGAGATAGCACCAAGACACCGTAGAGTTTCTTGGTGCTATCTCCTCTGATATGATTATTAAGGTTCCGTACCCGAAGGGTGCCAAATGAGACCCTATTACTAAGCCTCCACTTTCCGTCCGTCCGTCTGTCCGCCTGTCCGGGCTCTACCGGATCAACTGAAATAGGTAGAGAGCTGAAATGTTCACAGAGTGTGTATCTCATTGCATCTATAACAACAAATAATAAACACACCGGTTTTTAAGTATTAAAAGAAGTACCCATACAATAAATTATTGTAGTGGCCATTTTCTTAGTAATTTTCTTTTATTTGTTGATCGGTGAAAACTGGACACTCCCAATCTTATCGGAAAAGATCGTAAATTGTTATTTTGATGATTAATAATTGCTCATTCGAATTATAATAAATATTATTAAGTTATTTACCACATTTTTTCTGTAAATAAGTTTGATTTTCTATCTGTTACTAATTTCTATCAACTTCTGGTTTCAATGACAAAGATTTTCGTTAAACTGAGTAAATAGTTCAATACTTATAGGTACTTTCCATACACAAAACTCTTTTTCTAAGGTTCGATGTACGGCCTTGAATGTACTCCTATCTAGTATTAATTATTTTATTATTAATAAATAAAAAAGTGTACTCGTAAACAAGACTGTCGTTTTACGTTTTTCCGTGTACAATGGTATAGAACCCTTCGTGTGCGGGTCTGACGTCCTTCTCGCACTTGGCCTTTTTATTTAATACATAATATGTTATACATCCTTTATAATATAAAAATAATCTAATCTAATGACAATAATACACCATCATATCTATAGTGCCAATAAGATTTCTCAAGATATCAATTTTATATAACATAACTTATGAGAGACAGACTGGACCAGTCCCCCCAAGCAGCACCCGTTCGCGAGTATGACTTGTGCACCAGCCATCACCCCCCTCGCCATATTTGAGGAAGAGGAGGAACCCGCTATACAGAGCCATCCCTTTTGAGACAAGTTATTTTTTACGTGGTTTTAAATGGCTAGTATTTAATCGCACATCAAAAATACTGGTTTGCACAGCAAAAAAGGATCAACAAAAACACTTTTTTTTGTTTTAAATATTTTATCTACACACGTATTATAAACCCTCTTTACTGCGTACAAAAACCGCACGTTACGATCAGCATAATGTTAAACTACTTGGTAAAACCTTATTTCTTATCTGAAAAATTAGACATTATGACCATAATGTGTAATTTTTGTGCATATTATGAAATTCAAATTTCGAATGCCGACGCCTGCCTGTATGCCGTCCCTAGTTTGTCTGTGAAGTTGGTACTGACATTCAAATTTCGAACGCCGACGCCCGCCTGCGTGCCGCTCTTAGTTTGTCTGTGAAGTTGGTACTACAGAACAAGTTAAACAACTGCAGAGCCACAATGCCGGTCAAACATGCGGTTCCTGAACACATCAAAGAGAGCTTATGATATGTGTGTAGATAAACTAGTATATGTAACTGTACATAACTAGGCATTAAAACTCTCGAGTGATATTATTATGAAACCGACCTTCGGCTCGTTTCATAAACCCACTCTCGAGTATTAATGCCCTCCATTATGTAGCAGTCACATAAACTACTATTATGTGTACTTAAGTTTATATTTTAAGAATGTTTTGTTGTTCTTACATGTTCAACCTACCACGAAGGATAAAGAGGGCTTCGCTTCGCTCACCCCCTTAACCTTTCATCTAAGCTACCACAGCATTTTGCCCTAATATTTGCTATGCAAATCAGTATTTTTGATGTGCCGTTTAATATTTCCCGTTTTAAATTGCTCGTATGGCAATTTCAAAATCTCCATAGGTATCTCATTGTAGTAGAGAATGCTCTGACCCTTGAAATAATTGCTAACTTTCACAAACATTGTTGTCATATTAACCTGATATATGTTGAAATACTTCACCATTCTGTTACACGCTGAATATGTAAAGATCGCATTAAGTGAACGTCCGCACTTAATGTACGTGAAATTACACTTTTCACACCAACGCGACGCATCCCTTTGAGCAAAGAAAATCGTAAAGAATGTTCCTGGCTACTGGATATTGATTCTACATATTAACTTGTCCTATTTACCTCATGTAAGCAATGAATAAATTGATTATGATTATGCCGTATGCTACCATTTCCTACTGTCATACTCTCCACGTTCAACATCAATAGTTTAGTACACAGCTGTTAAAGATGGGCCAGTAATCAGTCAGTAACTGTTACTTGTATATTTAATTTTGTCTCTGCGGCGGCGTTCTATTTACAATATCATCATTACATATCTTTGTAATTGTTCAGTGGTTCCAAAGGTATGTATTGCAGGCAAGGCAGGGCACAGCGACAGTCATGTGATGGGGAATGGGTGAAACTAAAAATAACAGAATCACCTGCACTCTTGGGCCCTTAAGTCTACGCTTGCTTTGACTTGAATAGACTAGACTAGACTGAGGAAGGGTGAGCAATACTGAGCCTTGGACGTAAAGTAGCTTTAACACAACAGTTCATGCATGCGTTATGTGGATGTAGGGGACTTTTAATTAGTTAGCACTGTTTGGGTTATCATTGTGAACATCTTTCTCTGTGAAACATATGTTCAGAAATAAAAAATCGCTAGGCCATCACCGTGCTTGGATGGAGATAATACGTGCACCGTAAAATCCGTTGTCACTTAGAACGCATTTTCACTCGTTAAAACCAATTTTTACTAAATGCCTTTGTTAAAATTGGAATTTCCTAGTAATAACTAGAATTTACGGATATACTTGTACGTAAAACTAGTTTTAACGTTAACTACCCGATATCAGTTAGAACACGTTGTCACTAGTTAAAGCTAGTAAAGCCTTTGTTAAAACTAGAATTTCCGCAATAGAATAGATATAAGTACATAAGTGAATCTGATGATGTTTCGTGTACGTGCGTGCATTTAAAAGTCCATATGTCTATGCAAAACCCTTCGATGTGGTATTCAAAATGGCGGAAATGCATATCCTGTGGAATGGAAACATTCTGCTGAAGGCTTTCTAGCTTGTTTCACCGGCAACACATTTCAGTGGATTAAAAAGACATAGAGGGTATTGATCGATGCGTTTTATTAAGATTCAGGCGCGTAAAAAACGGAGCCATAGCCTCCCACACTTAGTAGGGTATTGACAGGAGCCACGAGCGGGCCTTGACACGTCTTAGGAAATGTTAATTTTTATCAAATATTTAAACATGGGCGCATTTGTGCCTCTGCCATCTCGTATGGGAAATACGTGACGTTTGTTTTGTTTTATAGTCAGCTCTCAGTGTAGCCTAACCCTTACAATAAGGCCCAGCCCACATCGAGCTCGGCGTGAGTGCATTGTTCAGGTCCTTTGATGACTGCGACTTCTAATGAGTGTGAGCTTACCTCGTTATGCGTCTGGGGAAGATAAAAATACTTATATATGTCACCGGAAAATAATACGATCCGCAAGTTTATAAATTTCCTAATATTTTTTCCGCAAGTTTATAAATATACTAACCTAACCTAACCTAACATAACCTAACCTAACCTAACCTAGCCTAATATAATCTAGAAGGAAGTTTATAAATTTCCTAGGAAATTTATAAACTTCCGGATCGTATTATTTTCCGGTGACATATATACCGGGTGTTGTTTTGTAAAGTGACGATCGGCTCAGGGGTGATTTTTACACGAGACTGAAGCTAAATATATATTAAAAACAACATTAAAGTATACCTAAAAATCATGGAATTGTGACCTTACTTATATCGCTTGCTACCTTCCTTACTAAACGTTCCTTGTAATTAAAAATAGTGTCAAGAAACAAAAACACGTGCTTTTATCTACTATTTCTTCAGGTAACCCGAAGGTAACGACCCGAATGGCCCAGTCGGCAGTGTCCCTGCCTACGAAGCCAAGGGTCCCGGGTTCGAGTCCCGGTGGGGGCAAATATTTGTTTGATGAGAACGGATGTTTGTACCCTAGTCATGGTTGTTTATCTATCTAAGTATACTATTTATCTATATAAGTATGTGTATCCTTGTCTAGTACCCAAGATACAGGGAATCCTAGTTTGGGGCTAGATCAACGTGTGTAAATAGTGTCCAAGGTATTATTATAATAGGAATCAATTATTACGAAGAGCAAATCAAAATATAGATTCAAAAAATTAATTCGAGAAAGGTTACTATTCCAACAAAATCAGAATACCTGAAGCTACCATGACAAAGTGCTGTACCGCGTTCTTCCACTCTAAAATTTACCTGATACCGCAATGTGTATACCAAATATACTTTTTCGTTGTGTACGTAATTTCAACTCTTTGTGACATTAGTAATTCATTCAATACGACATTATTATTCAATACAATTTAATCCATATAACTATTTATTCACTAATCCGCTATACAATTTTATTATCTCCATCTTATTTTTTATTTTATTTTTTCCGTATTGACATTTTATTTATTTTATTTACACGTTTAGTGTTACGGTTGTTAATTTTAGTACACTTGCCACCTGGTGTCATTGACATGTCTAAATTCAACTATACTCTGGGTCCTAGACTGAAAACCAGCGTCACAGGTTTTCCTGTGACACTACGCTGAGTCTGAGCCCTTTTGCTGACGCAGCATGTGCACATAGCAGTGAAACAACTCACAACTTAATGTGGGTTTCTTTAAAAATTAGACATGAATTGGAAATTATATATAATTTTTTAATGTTATTGTAGATTTTGTTTGTGATTTTAATTGTGTTATTTTTATTTTTATTGTGTGTTATTCTTATTTTCTCATGTGTTTATGCTGATACAGTAAATAAATGGCATTCTATTCTATTCTATTCTATTCAAATATATTTTGGAAAGCAGCCAAAACTAAGAGATCGTGAAAATTGACGATTTGTCAAACATGAAAACTTCGAGCTTCAAATAAAGAAGTTACTCCAAACAGGATGCCATGACACCAGTGGAACGTCTATAAAAGATTATGTTTGCGACCCGACTTCCTATGGGTGAATGCTTCCAATGGATTATGCAACAATTGCAAAGAGCTGACATTGCGAGATGGAGAAAACGAAGATTCGGTAACATAATTTCAGTGGAAGTCCATAAATAAAGAAAGAGTTTTTAAAGGAGAAAAGGAGACATTTAAATTACTAGTAAAATACCTGTTACAACTACAGTGAAAGGATTGAGGAAAGCAATAGCAGAAAAGATTCCAATATTCAAACAACATCTTTATGGTATTTAAAACTATAACAAATAAAAGAAAGAGGTGAAATAAACAATGAAAGTCTAGTAGATCATGATCCAAATTGAGTTCTCAGAAAATTTCACAACTATATATTCAATAGAAATATCGAATCCTCGCACTTTGACAAAAATCAATTAACTATTTATACTGGAGTTTACTATTTACGAAATGATGACCATCAGTTGCAATGCAAACAATATTCTTTTACCTGTAACGAAATCCTGGTTGAATGATTTAGTGAACATCTCAGTCATTCCGGGAACACCACATCAATTCCGGCAACACTTTTATTTGCCTCAATAATACGAATTGTAAATATTATTAAACATATCAATAGGTACAGACAAACAGAATAAAGTTCTTGTCACAGTCGGATCTAATTTTAGTGTTTAAGTCATCCATATTCTGTCATTAAATTTTATGCTTGCAATTTTTAAACTTCATAGCTTCATTTTAATTATCAGTTTATTTATTTTTATAATTACATATATCTATCTATTCACAAAATTTCTATTGGAAATTATTTATCACATTAAAATACTGTAAAAATAAATAACTAAACTAATTAAGATATATGATAGTTTAAAATAAATATTTAATTACGTTCCCGAAATGACGATTTTAGCTGTCAAGTAGCCTTAAAATCGCTGTTTTTTAAAAATCTGTGAAATCTTTGCGCGCCCCTTTTAAATATGTTAAGTACATTAACAAGCTAGACATATAAGCTCTTTAATTCGCTATTGGTTTAAAGATGTTATGCTTAAGTTGCAAACTTGGAATTTTCCACCTTTGTGGTTTTGAGCCTCAAACGTTTTCGACGATACTTTATTTTATTCAAAATTATATGCGTTTTATTAAACGCCGGCACTTAGTGAATGGCCTAGATTGTTGATTAAGTGCCTGATTAAAGAAACGACATGCGAGAGCTCCGTGGTCTAATGGGTTTCACGCTTGCTTCTCACACAGGAGATGCACGTTCGATTCCTGACCAATGAGATAATTAATTTATCTTAAGTACATTATACGGACGTTCTAACAATGATGGAATGCATTATTACTCCATAGCTGCGCGATGAGCTAGCCCCCTATCATGCAAAATGGAGTATTTAAAAACTGGCTCAAAGAGGGCACAATTGTGCCTCTGCCACCCCGAAAAGGTCTGACGCTATATTATGTTCTGTTAAATACAGTATCATCCACTTCTAATTAGGTAGGCTTACACACGTAAGAGAAAGTTGTACAAATGCTTCTTAAAGGTTTTATGCACAAAGGGTGTTCCGTTCCGGCCCATTTGCCACAGTTGCCAGCGACATGCGACACGCCAGTTCACCGAACATCCAAGTGCCGACGATACGAACATGTTTCCTTGAGTTGAGATGAGACTGCTTCTGAAGAATGGAAATATATGATCGAGTGCGTTCAATAATCTGGAATGAATGAACAAAAGCGGTTGCAGATGGTACATCATTTACGTGCTATAGTTGCGTTTAGTTTGCCGTCTAGCTTCGAAGGTAGTACGCGTTTAAGGGATAGGAATAATGACGCGTCGTAAAAGTATGCGAATCGAACTGCCAGTGACTCTTATGTGACATTCATTTTATCTGAACTCGAACAATTTTTCACTCTGGCATTAATTTCTGCTTGATCCACTGATGAAAGCCACTGTGCATACTCAATTAAAATCACTAAATAAAATAAAATAAACGAGTTTTAAAATTGAACTCATTGCAACAGGGCAAGAGTTAACGTTTCGTTTCATTTTCAGACTGTCAGTTTAGTCTGTTTTCGTTAGTAAGGTTGACATTTCATTATTCCACCGAATACTTAATAGTAACTTAATAGTATAATAAAAATACAATAAAAATAATAAAATATAGTAAATAATTAAGCATATACCTATTTAATAAGATAAATAATAATAATATATAATTTATCTTAAAAAATAAACAATATTAATAAAGGGAGCAACAGAAAGGTGCCGTCATATTTAAGGAGTTAAGGACATCATTCTTACCAACTTTCACTATGAAACCAATTTGATAAGAGCAACTTTATCTTTCACTTCCCCATACAAATTAGCCCGGCCCAAAATGTTAAAGTTACTCAGATCAATCCCTGTACATTGTTGTAACAAAACGCAATCAAGAATGATAGTCACACTTACGATCATGTAACCTCAGCCAAAATAATCTTTAATGACTTCTGGCCCACAGCAAAGTTCGCGCATGTGCTGATTGATATGATAGTGTTATCGTAAACACGCAAAGTTCAATGATAACTGCGTCTTATTTCATGTACAGTACATTTACTGTTATAGTTTAGATCGGTCCTAAGAACAGGTTTCGATTACTGCCGAATATAAGCTTGCAATATAATAATTTTGTGATTGTTGCCGTGGTTTTCGCTTTTATGTCATAATACGCAATGATTCGTATGCTTCCGGCAATAATAGGAGCCTGTTTTAAAGACCGAATTAAAATCTGTCTGCGAAAGCAGCTTTTAGGAAGAAGACGCTATCTTTGTTGCCCCTCTGCAGAAGCATACGTTTATAGGGTTCCGTACTCGAAGGGTGCCAAACGGGACCGTTTACTAAGCCTTCGCTGTCCGTCTGTCAGTTCGTCTTTTTGTCAGTGTTTCATGAACCGTAATAAATTTTATTAAGTTGAAATTTTCACAGAATGCGCTGCTACAGCAACAAATATGAACTATACTCAATCTAAAAATATTTTTAACACGTATTACACGACGAGAGGTTTGCTTATCTAGTTGTGCGTAAGTTATGTTTTTTTTGTAAACTATTTCATTCGAAGCCTCTTCCGGTCCTAATTATTCTGCGTATAGTGCTGCAAGTTTACCAAAATTTGGTTTATGCCCGTACAATAATAAACTTTTTGTTTACCAACAACCATCTCTGATGTATTGCATTATATATCAGAGACGATTACTGTTGAACAACAAGTCTATTGTACGACTATAAATATTATATATTTATAGATATTTTGTTATTCTCTGATACAATAGTCAGCAATGTGCTCGAATTCTCTGTATCAAATCATACACAAACAAATAAGTACATATTGAATAATAAAAGGTGAATGGAATAAGATAAGAAGTATTTGTGATTATATCTTTTGGTGGGATACGCCGTCGGTAGAGTAATTCTATGTTACAAAAGGTGGACTTTTTTATTATCTTGTATATATGGATACAACTAAGTAAATATCAAAAATGTAAGTGACAAACTTGGCAATTACAAAACTTCGACATTTTGGGAATTTTTCACTTTTTTGCTCTAAAAATCTTAAACTGTGCGTTTTTCGACATTAAAAAGTCTGTACTTTGAAACTTAGTGAAATTTGCAGTTTAAGCTCAATTGGAGCTCTATAAACTCTTTAGTGAATTAGGTAAGGCCGTGTCACTTTTTCCGAAATTTGTCAATTTTAAGTTTTGCTCCCGTGCGGATCAAAATATTCGCAAAATCGATTGATTGATATTTATTTATTTGCATATGTACACACACAAAACATGGAATATAATTAGCATTAAATATAAAATAACATTATAAACATTCAGACACAAATCAAAATACTGAACAAAATCACTCATAAACAGTTAAATCAAATTACACACACATTTTGATAGATAGGACATAGAAACCGAGATACAATACGATTAAAATCAGTTAAAGATTCGGCTTTTCTCGGATATCATCGCCTAAATCCGATCTCTCTCTCTCTCTCTAGTGAGAGATGAGTGATTCACGACAATTTCCGAGGTTGGCCGAATCGTTAACTGATTTTAATCGTTAACTGATTTATATCACACTATAACTGCACAAAGGTAGCGCCACTGAGGTCGTTGAATAGAAGTAGTGTATTGATTGCTCCCAAGGGCGCAAAATGCCGTATTTGGCTTATCGGTGGCGGCGCCTATTTTCAACCGTCTTCAAAAAAGGAGGAGGTTCTCAATTCATCTGTTTTTTTGTGTATGTTACGCGATTACTACGTCAATTATTAACCGATTTTGATGATTCTTGTTTTGATTGGTAGGTCATACTACACAGGTGGTGCCATATACAAATTTTATCAAAATGATTTAGCGCTTTTGGAACTAATACAAAAATATATACACAGATGACGTTATGGTTTGTGGCTCCGTGCAGCAAAAGTTTTGATGAGGACTTTTCAAGTACACATACTTCATTCGCATCCCGACCAGGGAGGAAGAAAAGGTTTGAACTTGAAGTCAGTTTTTTAAGTTTTCAACTTGGTGATTTATCTTTGAAGATTAACTGCCAAATAATGCGTCTTTGGGAGAAATCGATACACTATTGCTTTTAGTCTTTCTCATGAAACTCGGGCACCAGTTTAATTACCAGCGAAGGCGACTGGTTGGAGAATAGTCAGGCAAGTTTTAAATTGAAAGTGAAAGTGGGTGCAAAGCTGTACCATTGCCACTCTCTAAGCGAAAAATCGTGACTATTTATGTACATCTTAAACATGAGCTGTGAATTTTTTTATTATTCTTTAGTTACATGTCACCCACTCCTGGGTACAGTCTAGAAGGCGAGGCCTGAGAAATGAATTTATAAGACTGCTTCACACCTCAAACACACACATAAAATACACATAAAATATTTAAAACATAAAAAGTATTTTTGCTGATCCTTTTTTGCTGTGCAAATCAGTATTTTTGATGAGCGATTAAATACTAGGCTTTTTTTCATAATAACAAAAGACCATAAGCCGCTTAGTCACATATTAAGTTATATGTTACACCCAAGTCAATATTAAGTTAAGCGAGTCCATCCATACTAACTTATCTACATCAATTCAATAGTATGCAACGATGCACGCTTCTAAATAGGAAGATTGGGTTTCACCTGGAAAACATAGAGATGGGGTAACTACTTAGTTAGAAATATCGAGTGTTAAAGACATACTGGCGAAACTTTATCTGTATGTCTTCCTGCGGTATAAGTTACGAACTCTTCATAAGTTTTGTCAAAAGGCCTTTAATCAGTGAAATCAGTTTGAAATGTCCTGATATATTTTGATAGCCTTCAATGTTACCGAGCTAGCGTACGATAGCAACTTACCTGTTTTTTCAATACCTACACATTAACAATAAAAATATAATGCATTTTATCGATATCTCATCGGGAACTCACAAATAGTGTCCCAGTGAGCCAGGCCGGCCGGGGTAAGACGAGTATATTGAAGGAAAATATATCTTATCATAAGACCTTTAAGAGTTATGTAGTAGGCAAAGGCAATGAACGATGCACCGACCTACTTTGCTGGAAATATATTCTGGGGAAGATGTGAATTTCAGATGAATGCAGTCAGCTTACTTCTTTGACGAGTTAGGGTAATAAGGACTTTGCATATACTGCAGTAAAGATAGTTATGGTTAAGTATAGGCTTCAGGAACGCATCCAAGTCGTGTTTTCATATAAAAAATAAGTGATTAGACAATTACTTGAGCATTTATATTTTTACACAATAATGCGTTTTGTTGTTAGTAAATGTGTCTGTCGTGACCATATCGTCGAATTAGTAATTTTATGATGTGATTGGCCGTTTCATGATATGGCTGACCGTATCATTTGAACATGAACGTTTGACGAAACGGTCATGCACGTTTGGTCATATCAGTGATGCAGGGTATCCATGAATTAAAAGCTGAATAGAAATTAAATAATACAGGAGGTACTTAAACGTTACACTCGTCGAATACAATTACTACAAAACATGAGATCAGTTTTATGAGGCTTTGAAAAACTCTCAAAGTTTCGTCATATGCTGTGTTACAATTGATTTTATTGGTACTAACTTTTTTTTATGTGCAGCTTATTTCGAATGTACTGAATCATTTTCAGTCGGCCACCATTTCCAACGGTTTTATGAATTTCCGGTAGAATTTCAAAATATTTTTCCCTGGGAACTAAACTAATTCAGCTAGGTAGGTCTGAGGTTCATCGATGTTATTCGTCTTCAACATCAAAATTTCCAGTTCCATCCAGTTATTCAGATAAATTAGGTTTTGGTACGCTTCTGCACTAGCCCTAAGCAACAAGTGACAAATATTTGTTGTCCTAATAGTTCCTTTGAGGAACTTATCACCATTCTTAATAAGGTAAGAAACCACTCAAACATTAGTCGGAGTGCATTAGACACCGCTTTGGAAGTGCTGCTCAATTCATATAATAAGACAAAGTTTATTCTTTGCAATGTTCCTTATTGTTCTAGTTTATCTGAGCGACAAAATAATTGTGTGCATAGAATGAACATGCACCTATACAACATAACGTGTCATCACAGAGATGATGTACAATCGAACCAACTGAATCATGACCCACTTGCCTGATAATTCGTTTGAAACTTTCAAACTTGTAAGATCTATCAAAATGTCAGTGTCTAATCAAATGATAACAAGTTCGTTACCAAGGAAATAAACCTTCAAGCGAATTTCGACCTACTTGCATTTAAGGGGTTTAGCAAAATAAGCTTATGGTGGGTCATGATTCAGATGGTTCGATAGTATTATATTTTGACATGAATAATTTTATTCATAACTTTACTTTGACTCAGGATACTAAGTACCAGTCTTATTAGATAATAAAATAAAAATATGAGTAGCTACATTGTCAGCGTAAAATATATGCGACACAGCTGTAAATATTATAACAGAGTCGCCTTTAGTGTTAGTTAATATTAGTACTGATAGTAGTGATTTAGACTAGATTGTTCGACAAAAGAAAAACCCTCTAAACATTAGTAAAATTTTACAAACTAAGCAGGAGTTTTCTGGCAATCAATTGACAAATACTAGGACAAATGAAAAGCACGGTAATATTAAAATAATGCACCAAAATATTCAGGGCTTTTTCAGCAAAATCTTACGAGTTGAATTATTTTTATAAAAGCATAAATATGATTTTATTTATTTTATTTATTTGTATATTAACGAAACAAACAGTTAGCAAAATTACTTAAGAAAAAGTTAAAGTTATGGTGTTAAAATAAACTTACAGTTTCGATTAATTACTAGTTCAATTTGAATTTTTACTGATCGTCAGCGTTTGAATTTTACATAAAAAATGCACAAAACAAATTAATCAACCTACTTACATAATTTCACCATCACTATTTAAAATTTTAGTGGCACTTTGCTTAAACACATTAAGAGACATATTAAAAAGATCTAAATCAGAAAAGCTTTCATTATAAACTTTAGAGGTTCTACGGACAAACGAATTACCAGTATAGTTAGTACTACTTGAAGGAACAACCAATAGGTGTTTTCTATTTCTAAGACGAGGGTTAGGCACACGAAATCCCACACTCTGTAATAAGACTGGACAGTCGGTTACATTATTTACAATTTTATATAGAGTTAAGGCATCTGTCACCTTGCGACGTATCTCAAGTGAAGGTATATTATAACGTGAGGAGCACATTTTATAATTATCGAAGGCATGGCGCACACGATAGTCAAGAGATTTAAGGAACTTGTTCTGAATTTTTTCAATTCTATCAATATGAATTTGAAAGAAAGGGTTCCAGACAGAACTGGCAAATTCTAGTATACTTCTAACATAGCTAAAATAAAGAATCTTGTATGAGCTTGCTAAGTTGAAAGGCTTACCCATCCGCAGGATAAAACCAAGTTTTTTATAGGCATTATTAACTATTTTGTTTATGTGAGGAACAAAACTGAGCCTAGAATCCAAAGTTATACCGAGGTCACGGATTTCATCAACCTTAGCAAGTTTGGCGTCGCTGATGCTATAATCGAAATCTGTTTTTCGAAGTTTCCTAGTAAAAGATATAGTGTAACATTTTTTAGGATTCAGGAACAGATTGTTTTCTGTACAATAACTTAACATACTATTTATATCACTTTGGAGTAGAAGACAGTCATCGATGTTTGATATGTTTTTTGAAAATTTTAGCGTCGTCAGCATAAAGGAGAAATTCAGAGTGTTTAATGGCAGATCCAATGTCGTTGACATATAAAATAAAAAGTAGAGGTCCCAAATGAGACCCTTGTGGGACCCCCGAGCTAATAGTCTTATAATCGGAGACGAAACCCTTTAGTGCAACTACTTGCATTCTATTCTCCAGGTAGGAGAGAATCCAACGGAAAAGATCACCGTGTATACCAAAGTTCCAGAGTTTAGAAAGCAACGTAAAGTGGCTAATTTTGTCAAAAGCTTTTGAAAAATCGGTATACACGGCATCTACTTGAATCTTTTGATCCATAGAATTAAGTAAGAATTCAGTAAATGTTAAGAGATTAGTATCAACACTCAGACCACTACGAAAACCATGTTGAGCCCCAGATATATGATGCGAAACAAGTCGAGATAGTAGATCGGTGACAATCTTTTCAAAAATTTTTGCTAGTGAACATAATTTGAATATGGGTCGATAATCAGTAATACTATACGGATCATCTCCTTTTGGAATAGGAGTGATTAGAGCCCGCTTCCAAACGATAGGCATTCACCCCTCACTCAAAGACTTTTTAAATAAAATTGTTATGGGGGCTGAAAGATGCTCGGCACATTTAGAAATGAATAAAGGATGAAGCCCATCGGGGCCAGCTCCCTTATTTGAATTAATACCGCTTAGATATTTGAAAACCAGTTTTAAATCAATGTTAATAGAGTTTATGTCAACTACAGTACAAGAAGGAGGGGGTAAAGTCAAAGAATCGCGGGACAAGCGCGCAGCTGGCTTAAATACGGAGCCAAAGTGCCTATTAAAGAGATCACAGATTTCGGGGCCAGTGTTAGCCGAAATGTCACCTAAGCACATCTTGTGTGGTATGTCATTACATGAGGAAACACTCTTTATGTAAGTCCAGAAATATTTTGGGCACACTTTGATTTTATGTTCAGAGTAACTAATATACTTACGATAAGATTCACGCTCAAGTTTCTTTAGCCTTTTTCTCAAGATTTAAAATGTGTGATAATCGTATTGACTGCCGTAAACCTTATACTTCTTGTTATATTTCTGCTTCTGATATATATTTTTGACAGAACTTTGGCGAAATTTTTTAAATTATGAAAAATATTTTATTGCCAGTTCTTTCAACCGACAGTTCGCTATTCGCGGAGTTTCTCTAATAATTATTAGAAACAATATTAAATTCAAAGAACGAAAAGCCATTTTTGGACTGTCGATTGAAAGATGTATTGAATTATCTTGTGTTGATCTGGACAGACATGTATGTGTATATTGGCCACCCAATTCTCAAAACTATTCTACTTTTGAATTACTGATCTTTCCATTTTAGAAAATGTTAAAATAAATCCTACAATATTCACAGCCATTTTCATTGCGTAGCTTCTTGATTTTCCTATCAAGTAAGTTCTCTACTCTGGCTGCATAATTTTTAATACACTCAAAGGCCTCACTTTTATTTTAAATGAAGTATACATATGTCATGTGGCTAAAGTCATCGATTAATAGTATGAAGTACCTTTTCCCTCCAAGTTAAACACTCTCCATAGGTCCGCACACATCTGTATGAACAATATCAAGCGGTTGATGCTTCTGTTCCCACTGCTTCACAACAGGTAACACAGGAAGGTTTTCACCTATCTGTCTTCTGATCAATGGTCATACCTTCAATTCACAATTCACAATTCTTTATTGCACAGAACATTAAAACAAAACATTTTACAAGAAATTAAAAGGCAAAGGCGAGCTTATCTCTCAACAGAGATTTCTTCCAGCAAACCTATCAGGATAGGATACATATAAACTGAAAAGGGTAGTCTAGTGCAATTATAAAATTACTAAATACCAATAAAATATAATACTTACTATAAAAATACATATAATTAAAGAAATAGTAGATAAAATAAAAATAAACAAATAATAATAATAAACAGATAAATACAATTACATACTTATATATACAATACCTATGATGAAAGAGAAAGTAAGTACTCTTTCAAGCGATTCTTAAAGGAGAAGAGAGTGGGACTATCCCTAATAGTGCAGGGAAGTGCGTTCCACAGCCGAATGGCCCTCAGCCTGAACGAGTGCTCGTAGGCGACGGTGTTATGCTGCGGAATACATAGAAGAGTCACCGTGTGAGATCTCCGCTCCTTGCCTCTGGAGAAAAGGGACTCAAAACGTTCACGAAGGTAGGAGGGATATCTGGGATTTCTCAAGATGTTAAAGAGTAAAGCCAATATGTGGAAATCACGGCGAAGACGAATCGGGAGCCAACCCAGTTCCTTGCGATACTGCGAGACGTGGTCATACTTGCGCAGCCCGAAGACGAACCGAATCCCGAGGTTTTGAAGTCGTTCGAGTTTATTCAGTTGTTCTTCGTTTGCACTCACCCAGCAAGCATCGGCATAGTCAATTAAAGGAAGTAGAAGGGACTGGGCTAGAGTGACTTTAGTGTGCCGTGGAAGGAAGTATTGTAATCTCCGAAGAGAGTGAAACGATGCAAAGACTCGTCTGCTGACCTCGGAGACATGGGGCGACCAAGACAGCATGTTATCGAATACAACTCCGAGATTTTTAGCTTTATCGTTGTATTTGATTACGGTTCCGTCAAATATTAGAGGAGCAATTTGAAGTTGTTGTAACAGGTTAAGAGAGCATCGGGTTCCCAAGATCAAGGCCTGCGACTTGCTCGGGTTGACTAGAAGCCCATACGAGAGGGCCCACTTCCGGATATTCTCGAGGTCAGCATTCAGAGCCTCCACAGCCGGAGTCACATCACGCGGAGAAAAATGCCGGTATATTTGGAGGTCATCTGCGTAAATATGATATGAAGAAGTAAGTACATCAGAGATTGAGTTGATAAAAACCGAGAACAGAAGGGGTGAAAGGATGCCACCCTGAGGAACCCCAGTGAATAGATCGCACCAATCGGTGGATGTCTCCTCAGACTTGATGCGTTGTTGTCGATCTCTGAGATAGGAGTCAAACCAGAGGGCGGCATGAGAGGAGACATTAAGTGAATGGAGGATCGCAACCAGGATATCAAAATCCACGCAGTTGAAAGCGCTGCTGAAGTCAAGCAATGCCAGCATAGACATCCTCTTCTGGTCCATCGCAAGTTGGATATCATCTGTCACTTTGAGTAGAGCCGTGGTAGTGCTGTGACCCGGCCTAAAGCCCGATTGGAAAGGATTAAGGAGATTCATGGAGAAAAGATAGGTGGATAGTTGAGTGTGTACAAAGGATTCAAGGACTTTGGAAAGGATAGGCAGGATAGAAATAGGACGAAATTCTTTGTAGGAAGTAGGGTTGGATGTTTTAGGCAGAGGGATCACGAGAGCACGTTTACACTGACTAGGGAAGTGACAGTCAGAGAGTGAAGCATTAATTATTTGAGAGATAACCGGCAGCAATTCCCCAAGAACAATTGTTAGCATTTGAGAGCAGATTTTTTCATTGCCCACGGCTATTGATGAGATTGCTAGCACTGCTTTCCTGACTGCAGCGATTCCAACATGACGTAGATGGAAAGAAGAGTGGCAGGAGACAGTCCTGGAAAGCAAGTTACGGAGTGTGGCATCCTTGACAGATGGATCCATCTGGACGGGGGGGACAGCAAAAAAATTATTGAGACCATTAAGGTCTGTTCAGGCTTCTCGGCACCTAATGACCTCGTAGGGGCCCATCAGCTACGAGGTAGCGTAGCGATCAGTTGCCAAGAAGTGTGAACGTCGGCGATTCACCGAGCTAAGGTAAATGGAGTCGATCTAACCTGGTCTGTGCTTCGGTCCCGTCAACCTCCTGTCTCTCTGCAAGGCCCGGGTGCACCCTAGGCTCTTCTTGGTAGACAGGTTCTTCAGCCAACCAGGTATGACTGGCAGGCCAGCTTCGATGAGCACAGTGTTCCAACACAGGTTATGTTACGTGGGAAAAACCAATCGGCCACGTAAATGCGAACTTTATCTGGTTCGGGGAACCACAACACACTCAGCTATATAGACAATCCTGAGGGAAACCCGAATACATTCCAGATGGCTTGCGATTTAATTTCAATACCCTGACCATTATGCGTTACATTGCGAGGGCTTTCGTCTGTCAGTTGTCAAAAACTGCAAGGTTGGCAGCAACGTCAAATTCAAAATGGCCGTTCCGAAACCATCGATCGAATATCGATTTGGAATCGAACAATCACCCGCCCGGACAGGCACCCACCTGTCCCCTAATCTACGGGCAGCCGAGACAACGTTGCTACCGCTCGTTTTAGAACCGAGCCTCCTACTAGAACCTCCGCAGACCGGGGGGTCCCGTCCTTGCCAGGGAACAAGTTAACAATGCGCCCCCTGCGCCAACGTAGTGGCGGTAGGTTAGCATCCTTAACCAGAACGAGGTCACCAACACTAGGGGGGCTGGTTTTGTCAGTCCACTTAAGGCGCTGTTGTAAGATATGCAGATACTCGAGCGACCAACGCTTCCAGAAATTCTGAGTAAACTGCTGCAACATCTGATACCTTGACAACCGATACAATTTCACTCCCTCGAAGGGGTGCTCGGGCAACGCGTTAAGTGGCTGTCCTATCAAGAAATTGCCTGGGATCAGAGCCTCCAGGTCATTTGGATCCGAGCTGAGCGGACACAACGGTCGCGAATTGAGAACGGCCTCGATCTTACAAAACAATGTCGCGAGCTCCTCAAAAGTCAGCGCGGTCTGACCTACTATACGCCCCAAGTGCGTCTTAGCTGACTTAACTACGGCCTCAAAAATCCCACCCCAGTGGGGGCAACTCGGTGGGCTGAAGGTCCACTGTATACCCCGACGGGAGAGGGCCGTTCCAATATCCACTTTATTTACATTCAAAAAGTTGTCTATCTCTCGTAAGTATCGTTCCGCACCGACGTAGTTAGTGCCGTTATCAGAGCGGATCAAAGTTGGAAGTCCCCTTCGAGAAACAAACCTATCCAAACAAGCAATGAAAGCCTCTGTCGAGAGATCAGCAACGAGCTCGAGATGTACCGCCTTGGTGGATAAACAAACAAACACACATAGGTACGCCTTGTATTGCCTAGCGGTACGCAATCTCTCGACAGAGAGATCAGCAACGAGCTCGAGATGTACCGCCTTGGTGGATAAACAAACAAACACACATAGGTACGCCTTGTATTGCTTAGCGGTACGCAATCGTGAACTCTTCACCATAAACGGTCCGGCAAAATCCGTACCAACACCTGAAAACGGTCTGACCTCATTCACACGATCAGGGGGCAAGTCCCCCATGAGAGGTTGCATCGTGGCAGCCTTAAGTCGATAACAAGGCATGCACCGAAACACGATGTTCCGTATGACACGGCGGGCAGATAAGATCCAAAACTCCCGCTGGAGCGTGGCCAACAACGCGTTACAGCCGGCATGCGCGTTTTTAATATGACGATCAGTCACCAGCAATTCAACTAACTGTCCCCCCTTGGGGAGCAGAAGTGGGTGACGAGCCGAATACGACAGATTCGCATTGCGCAATCTTCCTCCTACCCGAAGTAACCCGGTCGAATCAACAAAGGGGTTGAGACGCGCGACGGCTCCCTTCAATTTCGAACGTCCACTTCGTATAATCTCCAATTCTGCCCCAAACTTCGAGGACTGTACCAACCGGACCAAATTCAGTAGCGACTCGTTTCGCTCTGCCGGAGTCAGAATAGGGTTCAACGTTCGCTGATCGCGAGGAGTACGACAATTTCGAGCGAATCTCCTAATCCAAGTGGACACGTTTATCAACTTGTCAAGTGAGCTATACCGGTCCAGCAGAAACCCGGCGTCAGGGTCCTCAGCCTTCTGGGTAACATGCACGGCCGCTCTGGGGCCATGATCCGAAGATACTACTACATGGCTGTGGGGCCAGTCCGATTCTCTCCTGGCAAGCCAGGGTGGTCCCCACCACAAATGGTGTCTAACGAGTTCAGGAGCCCGACATCCCCTGGATGCACAATCAGACGGGTTCAATTCTCCTGGTACATGTCTCCAGGTCAGTGGGACCTCAGACGACACAATCTGGGAGACACGGTTCGCAACAAAAACCTCTAAGTTATGGACCGAAGCCTTCAGCCAGCACAAAACAATCTGGCTGTCCGTCCACGCGTACACCGTATCCTCTAAAACCACTGACCCACGCAACACTGTTAGAGTGTGATTCAAAAGTTTGGTCAAAATAGCAGCCCCGGACAGTTCCAGTTTTGGAATCGTCATCCTTGTCCGAATAGGCGCAACCTTGCTTTTTGCCAAAACCAAACGCACGTCGACCTCCCCGGTGGAGGTGACGGTTCGCAAATAAACCGCTGCCGCAAACCCTCGTTCAGAGGCATCACAAAACCCGTGAAGGGTTGCCCTGTAATCCCCAGGAGGGACCAATTTCCTCGGCAGCGATACATTATTTATGTCCGATAGCGAGGTGAACATTCGCGTCCAATCAATCAACAAATCACCTGAGAGGTGGGTGTCCCAGGTCAACTGAGCCGCCCATAGCCTTTGCATAAAACATTTGAGAGCAAAGGTGACTGGAGAAATCCATCCATTCGGGTCGAACGTTCTCGCAATCGTTGACAGTACTGACCGCTTCGTCCAGGCCTTCGGTGTTTCTAAAACCACCCGATAGGTAAACTCATCATGGACGGGCCGGTACTGAATTCCAAGCACTGACAACATGTTAGGGTTGTCAGGATTCTCAAAAACGTGCGGGTCTTGTTGAAACTCATCTGGGAGACCAGCCATCAACTCAGGGGAGTTGGACATCCACTTGCGTAGTTCATAGCCGCCTCGTTCCAGCAATTGAATGAGCTCGTCACGTCGGTCCAGAGCTTCCTCTACACTGGCTGCCCCTGTGCAGACGTCATCGACGTACAAATCTTGCTCCAGGATAGCGGCGGCTCTAGGATAGCTCACACGGTCACGCGACGCCAACTCCCGCTGGGTACGCATCGCCAAATACGGGCTAGACCGTAACCCATACGTGTTCGTGTTTAACTCATAGACCTTGACTGGCTCGGCCGTGGGCTCACGCCACAGTATCAACTGATACCTTCTGTCAGCCGGATGAATTACCGTTTGCCTAAACATCATCCGAATGTCTGCGACAAATACAATCTGGTGCCTCCGAAAGCTCGTGAGAATATCCGAAATATCACGACTCAACTTGGGTCCCGAATGTAGACACTGATTCAGGGACATCCCGTTCGAGGTAGGTGCTGACCCATCAAAAACAACTCGAATCTTGCCGGTAGGGGTTCGTAGGACGGCATGGTGTGGAAGGAAACAATGATCCTCAGATCTCCAGTCCACACCCGATACCGACATGTGTCCTAACGACTCATACTCCCTCATGAAATCAACATATTTTTGTTTAAATACGGCGTCCCTTGACATCCTACGCTCCATCGACATCAATCTCGTCTCAGCCATCTTCCTAGATTCTCCTAGTGGCGGTCGATCGGCCCTGAAAGGCAGTCGGGTTACAAAACGACCAGAACGAAGGCGACCAGTACTATTCTGGTAAAACAACTCGCACTCTTCTTCGTCTGCGTCGACTCGACGAACGGTGGGAGGTTCCTCTATCTCCCAGAAACGTTGGATAGCGTCTGACAACGCTGAGCCAATAAGTATGCCATCTGACTCGGCAGGCCTAACCATTGGCAATGCCGGACACATGATCACGTGACCAAACTTAGTATCCACAGCAATCAACCCGTCCGGCTGAAGAACTCGCCGATCCGACAACAGAAACCTACCCAGAACGTCTGCTCCCAGTAGCAGGTCGACCGGGGCTGGAGTGTCAAAATCGGGATCCGCCAACTTGAGTCCTGATGTCAGGAATCGAACGGCCGGATTCAACTTCACCAAGGGGTGTCTGCCCATGACATGCGTCATTACTAAAGCTTGCACGGATGTTTTTGTCAAAATGTCATAACGTGGAGAGAACGTGATCACCGATTGACCAACTACATTCGTAACCGTAACATTCCCCACGCCCCGTATTGATTTATTATACCTATTTACCTTGAGGCCCAACCATTTTGCTAAATCGTTCGATACAATGCAGCCCTGAGCTCCAGAATCTAATAGGGCGCGAACGTATGTTGGGTTGCCCGCCAAATCCCAAACAAGCACAGAGGCGATCGGTAACACCACCGTCTCCGGTTGGGGGGCAACCAATGGTTGGGCCGCAAATTCCTAGCGAGGACCCCCGGGGCCCCACTGTGCCTGTAACCGATCAGGTAGGCAGCTATACGCCAGAGGGTCCCATTGTACAAATGGCCCACGCGCCGGTTCCATTGCCACCCTACGACGCCCCCCGAAGGGGGGTGGGCGTGAATTCAACCGTGGCCGCTCCATGAGCGGGGGGGACATCACATGCGACCGACGAGGACGAGGCGACGAGCGGGGTGACAACTGAGGCGGCGTCCGAACCGCACCCGCATAGCTCGAAGGTGTCCCATGCCACCCGCCCGTTACGGCCTGCTCAACATATCCAATGTCCCGCTGAGTCGGATGCTGAGTCGCAACCGAAAACTCAGGGCCCCCCATGTGATGACCCTGAGTGCGGCCCTGCACCCTAGTACTGCCCTGTGCACGTGGGGACGTTGGCCCCTGAGTTGCGCTCCGAGTCGCAAACGAATTCTCAGGGCCCCATGCCGTGTCACCCTGGGTACGGCCCTGTGCACGTGGGGACGTTGGCCCCTGAGTTGCGCTCCGAGTCGCAAACGAATTCTCAGGGCCCCATGCTGTGTCACCCTGGGTACGGCCCTGTGGTGGCTGTTGGCCGGACCGGTTCATGCACAACAGATTGTTGTGGGCCCCACCACAATATCCGCACATTTTTGTGCGCGTGCAGTCCCTAGCCATGTGTGGCCCGAGGCACAGGAAACACCAGCTCCGCTGCTTGGCCATCCGGCGCCGTCCCTCAACCCTAAGTTCCCCGAACTTATTGCAATTGGCCACAGCATGGCCAATCTGCCTACAACATGGGCAGGTCTCACTATGTGGGGTCAATGCACTCACAGTCCCATACGACTGCCGGTTGGTGCGGTCCTTCCTCGTCGGAGGGCCCCTACTCACAGCGCTCCCGGCAGCTCTCTGTGGCTCCGAAGGATGGGTGACCGTCAACCCCAAATTCTCTGCCCGTCGAGCCTCCTCTTCCAAGAATCCGACCAAGTCGGAGAAGGCGGGCAGGTCCTCGGCCGACCTCCCGTGAGACTGTTCGAAACGAGTCTGCACGTCAGCGGGTAGGCGGGAAAGTACAATGTACAGCAGTAGGTACGACCATTCACCAACCGGAAGTCCAAGATTCTCTAGAGCCTTGGTGACGGACAACAACGGGTTCAAAACCTCCGTCTGTATGGCCCCGACCTTGTTCACAACCGGGATACTAAACAAACGGTTCAGTTGGGCATCGGCCAACCTCCGTTTGTTATGGTAACGTCTGACCAACAATTGTCTGGCCGTTTCATAGTTACCCTCCGTAACTGTCAAATGAGCGACCAGCTCCCTAGGCTCACCCCTCAATGCTGCCACCAGCTGAGCCATCTTGACAGACTTGGTAATGTCCGATCGCATGTGCACCAAACTGTCGAACAGATTGATGAAGCTCATCCATTCACCGGACACTCCGTCAAAAGTAGGCATAGTTATGGCCGGTAACCTGGACCCTGAACCCTGAAGCGGCAGAGGTGCTTCAATGTCACCACCATGGCTGGACTCGCGCTGTCTACGTATGTCCGCAGCCTTCTGCGTGATAGCAGCTGCCATCTCCATACATTGGTCGACATCCCCTAGCAACCGTGACAGCCTGTCAGGTGCGCAACCATCAACTGATTCCGCCTGCGCGGACAATTCGAGCACCCTGTTGTAACGTTCCTTAACGTCCATAGACCGCTCCAATACCACATCATGCCTATCTAAACGGTCTATCAGACCGTGTGCGGAGGAAAACCATCTGAGTTCCTTAGAAACACCCTTCTGGATTTCAGATAACGACATGATCGGAACGATACTTACTCACAATTTGCAGTAACTCAATTTTATTGGACCCTCCAGTCTATAACCCAAACGAGGGAACCCTAAACCACAACTTAAACAATGCTGTTTTCCTTAAACAATAGCAACCGAGTTTTATATCTGTATAAATTCTGTAAATACAATTTAGTTTCCCTTTATCATTATAACACACACAGATAGTCAATATTAGTTCAAGTTATAAATTGCTATAAACTGAAAACAATGCAATAGCCTGCTATCAATAGATGTAACTACCTATGTTAACCAAAACATTCTTCAATAGCATTACTAGACCACTAGTAGATTGACTAACTGGTAATTCAATTCAATATCTGTCTATCTACTACCAGCAATAGACCTATAGCTTACAATACTACCAATCTATGTGGATATAGGAACAACAGTTACCTAATAACCGCCTATACCTACAGATTGATAGTCCCAAATCGTGCGTTCCTGGAGCCCTTGACGGCTGCAAATCTCAGGAAACCACGCTCTGCTACCAAAATTGTTCAGGCTTCTCGGCACCTAATGACCTCGTAGGGGCCCATCAGCTACGAGGTAGCGTAGCGATCAGTTGCCAAGAAGTGTGAACGTCGGCGATTCACCGAGCTAAGGTAAATGGAGTCGATCTAACCTGGTCTGTGCTTCGGTCCCGTCAACCTCCTGTCTCTCTGCAAGGCCCGGGTGCACCCTAGGCTCTTCTTGGTAGACAGGTTCTTCAGCCAACCAGGTATGACTGGCAGGCCAGCTTCGATGAGCACAGTGTTCCAACACAGGTTATGTTACGTGGGAAAAACCAATCGGCCACGTAAATGCGAACTTTATCTGGTTCGGGGAACCACAACACACTCAGCTATATAGACAATCCTGAGGGAAACCCGAATACATTCCAGATGGCTTGCGATTTAATTTCAATACCCTGACCATTATGCGTTACATTGCGAGGGCTTTCGTCTGTCAGTTGTCAAAAACTGCAAGGTTGGCAGCAACGTCAAATTCAAAATGGCCGTTCCGAAACCATCGATCGAATATCGATTTGGAATCGAACAAGGTCGATGTTACCAACAGCCAGGTCCTGGGACTTACCAATTCCAAGGGTCTTCAGAAATTTCCAAACTTGTGCAGGGGCGTAGCTCTCGATACATTCAAATATATGACGGCGTTTGGCATCTCGACACAGACGGGAGCAGCGATTACGAAGTCTTTTGTATGCTAAGAGATTTTCGTCGGTCGGATCCTTTTTATAATTAGTCTTGGCACGGTTTCTTTTAGCCATCAGACCCTTGATGGTATCAGTAAGCCATGGAGCGGGAAGGTGTTTTACTTTAACCTTCATAACAGGAGCATGTTTGTCAAACAAGTTCAGGACAATTGTGTTAAAGTTCTGAACCTTATCATCAACGGACTCACTACCCAGAACAAGGGACCAATCTATGGAAGAGGTGTCGGATTTAAGGGAAGTGAGATCAATACCCTCGAAACTACGAAGTTCAAGAAACTTAGCTTTACGCTTGGGGGGCCTAATGTTGTAGGATAGGTAAATTAAATCATGGTAGGAGAAAGGGGCACTGAGTTGACCATGTACGGCAACCTTAGTGGGGTTAGATATTATCATCAAGTCAAGAAGAGAGGGGGTACAGTGAGGCTGAAAGTGAGTGGCATCGAGGGGAAGAATGTGTAAATTCAAGGAGTTAACAATGGATCGCAGTTTGTCTGATCGAGCATTGTTTTTAAGGAGGCAGGTGTTAAAGTCACCAAGAATAAGAGTTACAGGATAAAGAGGGGACAGGTCATTAAGAAGAGTTTCAAAAGATTCAAAGTAATCTATACGACGAGAGGGCCTGTAGTAAACACCCAGAAGAACTTTATTGTGACGAAGACATATCTCTAAAAATAAGTGTTCTGCAGAACCAGAGTATAGGCTGGGCGAGTGGCTGATAACTTTGCAGGAGATGTCAGAACGAAGGTAGATGGCAACGCCGCCATCAGCCTTACCCGTTCTATCATTACGATAGAGCCTGAACCCTGGCAGAGCATACATGGAAGAAGAGAGGGATGGCTTAAGGAAAGATTCGGAGACAAGAATTCCGTGAATATTCTGATCAACGAAGGCATCGAGAAGATCAGCGTAGCTGGCGTGAATGCTCTGGGCATTAATATGGACGATGTTGAGATTAAAGCCAAGGGTCGAGAACACGCGTTTCAGATTATCAGACAAAGAGCCATCCGCCGACAACCCACCTCCCGCACTAAGAGAAACGTCGCTATCAGAGCTAGAAAAGAAGCTATCATTAAAATAGTTTAAGGTATTCAAAAACTATATAGGTATACATATAAATTACAAAAAAAAATAAAAAAAAAAATAGGATCTACTTTAAAATACTTTTCGTTCTAAGCCTGAACTCAGTCTTTCACTGGGCATGCTGGGAAAGAAATCAAGTTTAACAGAAATCAACTTGCAATAATTATACAGAAAAAAAATAAAAAATAAAACACAAACAAACAGCAAAAGAATATAGCAATATCGAAATGTCTCTATTGCGTTTCGTTACTTTTGTTTGTATAGAGACATGACAGTAACAAGATAAAAAAAAAAAAAAAACTGTCGCTGTCAAAAATGACAGATGACAGTGGTGGATTCAATTATCAAGAAATTAATAAATACATGAAGGTCGGAGGAGAAAACAAGAGAAAAAAAAAGGAAAAACGTGCATTCTTCACAAGAAATTGAAAACACATAACCCCGCGCAGGCATAATCCGACCAAATGACGGAGGCACTTCGGCGAACTACTTCTTAGCCGCCCCCGTCGTCGATCCACCTCGGCCTCCGCGTGTACGCTTGGCAGTGGTGGCAGGGGCCCGCGCAGTAGCAGCAGGTGCAGTCGATGTGGACGCAGGGTTGCTCGCTGCCCCGGATTGAGCGGTAGAAGATGGGAACTTGTCGGTGAACACCAGAAGCTCCTTCATCATTTCAATCTTCTGCCGGGACTTGTCGGGTAGCAGCAGGATGATCCTGCCTTCTGTCGACCAGCAGTTCCGCATGCCAAAATGCTTCCTGGCCGCCATGAAAACCTGATGTCTGGCCTTTGTCAAAAACTCAGACATAGTGATGCCCGTGCCCTTCAAGGATGTCTTGCTGTTCCATGCTTCAGACCGGGATCTGTACATAGTGAACCTTACAAGCAGGGGGCGGGGAGCTGATTTCTTGATATTCGACCCGAGCCTGTGGGCAGCATGAATATCCGATACACACTCGGGCGACAATTTCATCTTTTTGGTTAGAACACCCTTAACAACACTTTCTGTTACTTCGCCTGCAACCTCTGGCACACCGTGCAAAAGAAGCACCTTGCGGCGCGACGCCTGCTCGAGCCGGTCTTGGCCCACCAGCAGTAGCTCTGCCTGTGAGCGCAGTGCATCCAGGCAGTTCCATGTAAATACCTTGAACTCACTGAAGTCACTAGCCAAGGTGCTGATGTCCTGCGGGCTACACGACATCGACATGGTGGCGGACTCCTTCAACTGCCTCTCATAGTGTGCCATCTGGGTGTTGAAATTGGCAATGACTGTGTCGATTTTCTCGTTGACTTTGGTGTAAAGTTCCATGATGTTTTGTTGTGATGAAAGGAGGTGAGGAAAGCTTTTGTAAATTATTGAACCAGTTTAAGTAGGGGTTCAGACCTAGTTTAGAATAAGATTAAACAGCATTAATAGAATAATTGTATTTTTAAATTAAATTATTTACTCAGGCACAAAATTTTGTACTTTATTTCTAGGCTACCCTCACAAAAACAAAAAGCAACAGCATTCTGCATCTTCATCATGTAACTTTCATTCACATGACCAAGTCTGCGATGCCACATCTCATTGGACACCATCGCTGCAGCTGACAGATGAATCGGTTTAACCAGTTTTGTTCGATTCCAAATCGATATTCGATCGATGGTTTCGGAACGGCCATTTTGAATTTGACGTTGCTGCCAAACTAGCAGTTTTTTGACAACTGACAGACGAAAAGCCCTCGCAATGTAACGCGTATTGATTGGGGTATTGAATTTAAATCGCAAGCCATCTGGAATGTATTCGGGTTCCCCTCAGGATTGTCTATATAGCTGAGTGTGTTGTGGTTCCCCGAACCAGATAAAGTTCGCATTTACGTGGCCGATTGGTTCTTCCCACGTAACATAACCTGTGTTGGAACACTGTGCTAGTCGAAGCTGGCCTGCCAGTCATACCTGGTTGGCTGAAGAACCTGTCTACCAAGAAGAGCCTAGGGTGCACCCGGGCCTTGCAGAGAGACAGGAAGTTGACGGGACCGAAGCACAGACCAGGTTAGATCGACTCCATAATTACTAGCTCGGTGAATCGCCGACGTTCACACTTCTTGGCATCTGATCGCTACGCTACCTCGTAGCTGATGGGCCCCTGCGAGGTCATTGGGTGCCGAGAAGCCTGAACACTTTGGTAGCAGAGCGTGGTTTCCTGAGATTTGCAGCCGTCAAGGGCTCCAGGAAGACACGATTTGAGACTATCAATCTGTAGGTATAGGCGGTTATTAGATAACTTGGTTGTGTTCCTGTATCCACATAGATTGGTAGTATTGTAAGCTATAAGTCTATTGCTGGTAGTAGACAGACAGATATTACAGTTTTCCCTAAATGACCAGTTGTACTGAGATGTGACTCAGAATAGTAGGTACTCAACTTAGGTACATTGTAGGTGAATTGAAATTTGCATTGAAGTACCAGTTAGTCAATCTATTAGTGGTCTAGTAATGCTAATGAATGTTTGGTTAACATAGGTAGTTACATCTATTGATAGCAGGCTATTACATTGTTTTCAGTTTATAGCAATTTATAACTTGAACTAATATTGACTATCTGTGTGTGTTATAATGATAAAGGGAAACTAAATTGTATTTACAGAATTTATATAGATATAAAATTCGGTTCCTATTGTTTAAGGAAAACAGCATTGTTTAAGTTGTGGTTTAGGGTTCCCTCGTTTGGGTTATAGACTGGAGGGTCCAATAAAATTGAGTTACTGCAAATTGTGAGTAAGTATCGTTCCGATCATGTCGTTATCTGAAATCCAGAAGGGTGTTTCTAAGGAACTCAGATGGTTTTCCTCCGCACACGGTCTGATAGACCGTTTAGATAGGCATGATGTGGTATTGGAGCGGTCTATGGACGTTAAGGAACGTTACAACAGGGTGCTCGAATTGTCCGCGCAGGCGGAATCAGTTGATGGTTGCGCACCTGACAGGCTGTCACGGTTGCTAGGGGATGTCGACCAATGTATGGAGATGGCAGCTGCTATCACGCAGAAGGCTGCGGACATACGTAGACAGCGCGAGTCCAGCCATGGTGGTGACATTGAAGCACCTCTGCAGCTTCAGGGTTCGGGGTCCAGGTTACCTGCCATAACTATGCCTACTTTTGACGGAGTGTCCGGTGAATGGATGAGCTTCATCAATCTGTTCGACAGTTTGGTGCACATGCGATCGGACATTACCAAGTCTGTCAAGATGGCTCAGCTGGTGGCAGCATTGAGGGGTGAGCCTAGGGAGCTGGTCGCTCATTTGACAGTTACGGAGGGTAACTATGAAACGGCCAGACAATTGTTGGTCAGACGTTACCATAACAAACGGAGGTTGGCCGATGCCCAACTGAACCGTTTGTTTAGTATCCCGGTTGTGAACAAGGTCGGGGCCATACAGACGGAGGTTTTGAACCCATTGTTGTCCGTCACCAAGGCTCTAGAGAATCTTGGACTTCCGGTTGGTGAATGGTCGTACCTACTGCTGTACATTGTACTTTCCCGCCTACCCGCTGACGTGCAGACTCGTTTCGAACAGTCTCACGGGAGGTCGGCCGAGGACCTGCCCGCCTTCTCCGACTTGGTCGGATTCTTGGAAGAGGAGGCTCGACGGGCAGAGAATTTGGGGTTGACGGTCACCCATCCTTCGGAGCCACAGAGAGCTGCCGGGAGCGCTGTGAGTAGGGGCTCTCCGACGAGGAAGGACCGCACCAACCGGCAGTCGTATGGGACTGTGAGTGCATTGACCCCACATAGTGAGACCTGCCCATGTTGTAGGCAGATTGGCCATGCTGTGGCCAATTGCAATAAGTTCGGGGAACTTAGGGTTGAGGGACGGTGCCGGATGGCCAAGCAGCGGAGCTGGTGTTTCCTGTGCCTCGGGCCACACATGGCTAGGGACTGCACGCGCACAAAATTGTGCGGATATTGTGGTGGGGCCCACAACAATCTGTTGTGCATGAACCGGTCCGGCCAACAGCCTCCACAGGGCCGTATCCCGGGTGACACGGCATGGGGCCCTGAGAATTCGTTTGCGACTCGGAGCGCAACTCAGGGGCCAATGTCCCCACGTGCACAGGGCGGTACTAGGGTGCAGGGCCGCACTCAGGGTCATCACATGGGGGGCCCTGAGTTTTCGGTTGCGACTCAGCATCCGACTCAGCGGGCAATGGGGCCACAAGCACGCAGCCACCCAGGGGTGCAGGGCCGCACTCAGGGTCATCACATGGGGGGCCCTGAGTTTTCGGTTGCGACTCAGCATCCGACTCAACGGGCAATGGGGCCACAAGCACGCGGCCACCCAGGGGTGCAGGGCCGCACTCAGGGTCATCACATGGGGGGCCCTGAGTTTTCGGTTGCGACTCAGCATCCGACCCAGCGGGACATTGGGTATGTTGAGCAGGCCGTAACGGGCGGGTGGCATGGGACACCTTCGAGCTATGCGGATGCGGTTCGGACGCCGCCTCAGTTGTCGCCCCGCTCGTCGCCTCGTCCTCGTCGGTCGCATGTGATGTCCCCCCCGCTCATGGAGCGGCCACGGTTGAATTCACGCCCACCCCCCTTCGGGGGGCGTCGTAGGGTGGCAATGGAACCGGCGCGTGGGCCATTTGTACAATGGGACCCTCTGGCGTATAGCTGCCTACCTCATCGGTTACAGGCACAGTGGGGCCCCGGGGGCCCTCGCTAGGAATTTGCGGCCCAACAATTTGTTGCCCCCCAACCGGAGACGGTGGTGTTACCGATCGCCTCTGTGCTTGTTTGGGATTTGGCGGGCAACCCAACATACGTTCGCGCCCTATTAGATTCTGGAGCTCAGGGCTGCATTGTATCGAATGATTTAGCAAAATGGTTGGGCCTCAATATAAATAATGTATCGCTGCCGAGGAAATTGGTCCCTGCTGGGGATTACAGGGCAACCCTTCACGGGTTTTGTGATGCCTCTGAACGAGGGTTTGCGGCAGCGGTTTATTTGCGAACCGTCACCTCCACCGGGGAGGTCGACGTGCGTTTGGTTTTGGCAAAAAGCAAGGTAGCGCCTATTCGGACAAGGATGACGATTCCAAAACTGGAACTGTCCGGGGCTGCTCTTTTGACCAAACTTTTGAATCACACTCTAACAGTGTTGCTTGGGTCAGTGGTTTTGGAGGATACGGTGTACGCGTGGACGGACAGCCAGATTGTTTTGTGCTGGCTGAAGGCTTCGGTCCATAACTTAGAGGTTTTTGTTGCGAACCGTGTCTCCCAGATTGTGTCGTCTGAGGTCCCACTGACCTGGAGACATGTACCAGGAGAATTGAACCCGTCTGATTGTGCATCCAGGGGATGTCGGGCTCCTGAACTCGTTAGACACCATTTGTGGTGGGGACCACCCTGGCTTGCCAGGAGAGAATCGGACTGGCCCCACAGCCATGTAGTAGTATCTTCGGATCATGGCCCCAGAGCGGCCGTGCATGTTACCCAGAAGGCTGAGGACCCTGACGCCGGGTTTCTGCTGGACCGGTATAGCTCATGTGTGTTTGTTTGTTTATCCACCAAGGCGGTACATCTCGAGCTCGTTGCTGATCTCTCGACAGAGGCTTTCATTGCTTGTTTGGATAGGTTTGTTTCTCGAAGGGGACTTCCAACTTTGATCCGCTCTGATAACGGCACTAACTACGTCGGTGCGGAACGATACTTACGAGAGATAGACAACTTTTTGAATGTAAATAAAGTGGATATTGGAACGGCCCTCTCCCGTCGGGGTATACAGTGGACCTTCAGCCCACCGATTTGCCCCCACTGGGGTGGGATTTTTGAGGCCGTAGTTAAGTCAGCTAAGACGCACTTGGGGCGTATAGTAGGTCAGACCGCGCTGACTTTTGAGGAGCTCGCGACATTGTTTTGTAAGATCGAGGCCGTTCTCAATTCGCGACCGTTGTGTCCGCTCAGCTCGGATCCAAATGACCTGGAGGCTCTGACCCCAGGCCATTTCTTGATAGGACAGCCACTTAACGCGTTGCCCGAGCACCCCTTCGAGGGAGTGAAATTGTATCGGTTGTCAAGGTACCAGATGTTGCAGCAGTTTACTCAGAATTTCTGGAAGCGTTGGTCGCTCGAGTATCTGCATATCTTACAACAGCGCCTTAAGTGGACTGACAAAACCAGCCCCCCTAGTGTTGGTGACCTCGTTCTGGTTAAGGATGCTAACCTACCGCCACTACGTTGGCGCAGGGGGTGCATTGTTAACTTGTTCCCTGGCAAGGACGGGACCCCCCGGTCTGCAGAGGTTCTAGTAGGAGGCTCGGTTCTAAAACGAGCGGTAGCAACGTTGTCTCGGCTGCCCGTAGATTAGGGGACAGGTGGGTGCCTGTCCGGGCGGGTGATTGTTCGATTCCAAATCGATATTCGATCGATGGTTTCGGAACGGCCATTTTGAATTTGACGGAGCTGCCAACGCAGCAGTTTTTTTGACAACTGACAGACGAAAAGCCCTCGCAATGTAACGCGTATTGATTGGGGTATTGAATTTAAATCGCAAGCCATCTGGAATGTATTCGGGTTCCCCTCAGGATTGTCTATATAGCTGAGTGTGTTGTGGTTCCCCGAACCAGATAAAGTTCGCATTTACGTGGCCGATTGGTTTTTCCCACGTAACATAACCTGTGTTGGAACACTGTGCTCATCGAAGCTGGCCTGCCAGTCATACCTGGTTGGCTGAAGAACCTGTCTACCAAGAAGAGCCTAGGGTGCACCCGGGCCTTGCAGAGAGACAGGAAGTTGACGGGACCGAAGCACAGACCAGGTTAGATCGACTCCATAATTACTAGCTCGGTGAATCGCCGACGTTCACACTTCTTGGCATCTGATCGCTACGCTACCTCGTAGCTGATGGGCCCCTGCGAGGTCATTGGGTGCCGAGAAGCCTGAACAAGTTTATTCCATTGATTAAAGTAGCGGTTGCTACCAAAACTCCTTTTTGGTTATATGTAAATGATGCAACCATCGTTTTTAAAGACTAGTATTTAATCGCACATCAAAAATACTGATTTTCACAGCAAAAAAGGATCAGAAAAAATATTTTTGTTGATTTTACATGATCAAACTAATACGAAAGATAAAGGGGGTTTCGCTTCGCCCAAGCCCCTTATCCTTAACCTAAGCTACCGCAGTATTTTGCCCTAATATTTACTGTGAAAATCATTATATTTGCTGTGCAAATCAGTATTATTGATGTGCAGTTTAATATTTCCCGTTTTTAAATACAACTTTTTTTACTTCCTTTTTTTACTACATTCTCTTGTTGACTCACGGACAGTAGATTAGTTGTCAGACTTGGAACACACATAAACTCGTCCACTGTCACATCACAGTTGCATTCATTGGTATAAGTAGCAATCTGCACGTTACCTTTACAAATAACGGGTACTTTGTTCTTGTTTGCAACTTCTATCTCCTTCAGACACTGATCATGAGAAGGATTCTTGATCCAATGTTATTTTGACGCCAGATGCACGCTTGCTCCCGAGTCAACATACAAGTCCAATTTACTGTAAACGCCACTGAGAAATACTGCACTAAATGCGTTAGTTTTCTTCGTATCCATTTCTTAATTATCTTTGGAACTGGTTGCGGTTATGGCCAAATTGCTTGCACTTGAAGCATTACATTACTTTAGTTTTCAATTGCAGTCCGCATCTTTTTCGCTACTATTCTTGTTAATGTTGTCTATTGGTTTCTTATGTTGGCTGCACTGGGTCTTGGGTTTAAAAACACCAAAAGCTGCATTGTATTGTCCGGTCACTTCCCCTTCCATATCTAATAATTTAGATTTAATGGCATCCGTTGTGACTTTCATTCCTGAATGCTCATTGGCGAAACTTGATCTGCCCAGCCAACGGCAATGACCCAATCCATCCATCATTGATATTAAAATCAGTTCCTGCCAATTTTGGACCCGTTTCCACTAATTAATAATAATAATAATAATAATAATAATAATAAAACCTTGGACACTATTTACACACATTGATCTAGCCCCAAACTAGGATTCCCTGTATCTTGGGTACTAGACAACGATACACATACTTATATAGATTGTTCAGGCCTCTCGGCACCCAATGACCTCGCAGGGGCCCATAGCTACGAGGTAGCGTAGCGATCGGATGCCAAGAAGTAAGAACGTCGGCGATTCACCGAGCTAAAGTAAATAGATTCTATCTGACCTGGTCTGTGCTTCGTTCCCGTCAAACTCCTGTCTCTCTGCAAGGCCTGGGTGCACCCTAGGCTCTTCTTGGTAGACAGGTTCTTCAGCCAACCAGGTATGGCTGGCAGGCCAGCTTCGACGAGCACAGTGTTCCAACACAGGTTATGTTACGTAAATGCGAACTTTATCTGGTTCGGGGAACCACAATACACTCAGCTATATAGACAATCCTGAGGGGAGCCCGAATACAATTCCAGATGGCTTACGATTTAATTTCAATGCCCAAATCAATACGCGTCACATTGCGGGGGCTTTTCGTCTCTCAGTTGTCAAAAAAACTGCTGCGTTGGCAGCTCCGTCAAATTCAAAATGGCCGTTCCGAAACCATCGATCGAGTATCGATTTTGAATCGAACATAGATAAATATTATACTTAGATAGATAAACAACCATGACTAGGGTACAAACATCCGTTCTCATCAAACAAATATTTGCCCCCACCGGGACTCGAACCCGGGACCCTTGGCTTCGTAGGCAGGGTCACTGCCGACTCGGCTATTCGGGTCGTTTTGTGAGTCTAATAGAAGTATAATTCTCTAGTCTTATAGACATGAGATTTCTCAGTAGGCTGATTTTTCTCGTAAAACCTAAATCATCATACAAAGATTTCAGGTTTTCCCATAATGCACGTAGATGGACGGATCTATTTTAAGAATCAATTTGGCTCTGGTCTTAGCATCAATCTCTGCTGAAACTGTTTCACCTAGCTCTGGCTTGATACATCCTAGCGTGCCTTCAAGCACTAACAGGTTCTCTGCCGCAAAGCACCACTCACTATAGTTTTCGCGTCCCTTTAACATGGGAACGCTCACTAGATAGTTCGACGTCATTAGTCTTTGTACAAAATGACTGCACGTGTATGACACTTATCACAACTAACTGTCCTCTTACTGCGACGAATACCACAAATCCAGATAATTATAATCCAAAAACACTGTCGCTAGAAACTAGTTGGGATGACCCAGTACGGCCCGAGGCCATAACCTAATATTATTTGATATTTGGAAATGAAAATGGTGAAACAACGGGCTTGTACCTGAAGTATGTGAAGATACGTTATTCATATAGATATACATTAGATACATGTTTAGTTTACACATTAACATGTTAAGATGGCATTACTAGTACCTAAGAAGAGGTAATTCTGAGTAAAATACAACAGAAACTAGCAAAAAACTATTTGAATATAAAAATACTACAGGATTTTTTATGTCGTCGTCATTTTTTGAGTGACTAGCACAAAGTGCATGTAATTTGGTGCCGTCGCGACATCTCGCAGCACTTAGGTCATCATTATGCATGGTATTATTCATATTTGCCAGAATTATTGTCGAAAAACAACTACAAAACTATATCAGCACCTCTAATCGGGGCATGTTACCATGACCACCATACCATATCACCCATGGGTGACTAAAGCCGAAAACTAAACTTAAAATAAACTAAGACTAAAACTAAAGTAAAAAAAATAAAAAAATAGACTAGGATTCAACATTCGCTGTACAGCGGCCGACCACATGCGGCTGGTGACTAAAATCGCCGGTGACAATGTCAAGGGTCAGCTGCAGACGATTTCTTGCTCGAGTAGGTAGTTTGGTTGGCGCTGCGGTCGCTCGCTCTCTCCAGAATGCAGTGCAACTATTCTTGTCGACATTTTGAATAATATACGGTCAAGTGCGAGTCGGACTCGCGCACCAAGGGTTCCGTCTACACTTGTAGAGAGCTATTAAGTATGTATGTCATGTATATGGAAAAAGTTCGTCCGTCACGGGAAAATTATTTCAGCTTTTTAACCGACTTAAAAACGTGGGGTTCTCAATTCCATTGTGTTGCATAAGACCCGAGAAATAAATACCTAAATTACTAAAAAAAAGGCAACTAAACGAGAAATAAGAACTATCAAATCTGCAAACTGTGAGAATATGTAGGAAACAAAACCGAAATATTATTAAAATTTCAAAAACCATCTCGATTCAGGCAAAACTTTAGAAAAGTTGCAAAGTGAGTGGCGCCAAATATAAAAAAAATGTTAAACGTTTTTAAAAACAGCAAAAAATCTGGCCAGTTACACTGACAAAAAGTTCGCAACACGCAACTCGCATCCAAACCTCTTTGGGCTGGGCCTTGAACATAAGGCAGGTTTCATATTAAAAATCCCACTATAGTTCAGTCAACTTGAAATTGAACTAGTGGGAATAAAGGTTTGTTCACAAGAGTTTCTACGGTGTAGTCGGTGTGTAACAGAATAGTGATATATTTAAAAGGATTCTTATGTGTTGTTTAAGTATATTTGCATACGAATATTGTGACGTGGAGTCCCACAGACCCTGAGGCCCCTACTGCCTACGTTTAGCCAGTTACTCAATAGGAACTCCATTTTGCGTGATATGGGGCTAGCCCAGCTAGGAGTTTGAAGTTGGAAGTGAGAAAAACAAAAGGAATCTGGTTAAAGTTGATAGAATTTCAGTAACAGGGATTCAATAAAATAAAAAATTGTATCTCGTCATTTTGTAGGTGTATTTTTTCTTATATTGAATAACACAATTGGGCACAACTGTGCCTCTGCCACCACGTATAGGAAATGTCGTGACGCTATAGGACGTGTGTGTTTTCTTGTAAAACAGTGAAGACTGTTTTTAGATCTTCTCACAGGTTGACGGCTTTAAGGATTTATTGATATTCTCTATATCATAGGTTCTCAACCTTTTTCAATATTCCCCCCCCCCCCCCCCCTCTACCCCCCCCCCCCCCCCAAACGCTGTGTCTGTTTTTAACTTCACATTCAATGAAGTGAAAATCTATTATAATTTTGTTAGTAAGAAGGGCTAAAATGGGGTTTTATGAGAGAGAGGAAAGGCAAGGCAAAAGCAATTCAAGTATTGAGCCAAGTTTTACACTAGTTTAATGTCCCATAGATACTAACTCGATTAACTAACAGCTGATGGTTGTTAGAATTAATAACTGCGCCAGCCCTCCATAAAATTTCACAAGGCTCACAAACTTGAGTAACGAGCAACCAATAAGATCTGCAGCTCTATTTTGTAACTGTAACATCAATACCAATAGCTTTCAAATTTATGTTTCGAGAGCAACTTCAAATCGGCGTGGACCAAGAACGCGACTATTTCACACGAGCTGTTATCTAAAGCGATTTAATTTTTTTATTTGAAAAGAATCCCGATTGTACGACAAGATATACATAATTGGGTTACTGTTATGAAAGACAGCGCCAGCCGCCACATTTCACATGGTTATTAAGTATAGTAACTAACAACCAACAAGGCTGCACTGTAAACATGTAAGTTTCCATTACCGCGACGTGAATTTATAAATGTTAATAAATTCAGTTCTGGAGCCGCTCGCCGCACACCTTTGGATCACTCCTTGTCCTCCTTGGAGGTAGGGGAAATTGGAAACCCGTACTCTATATGGACAAAGTTACCTAAAAGATAATTATGGGTATTCAAAAATATCCAATTAAATAGGTGGGCAAAATCGTTACGGAGAAAATTAACTTCAAAACAGGATAAACGTCATATATTAAGAAAAATAAGGTAAAAACAGGGTGTCATTAAAAAATGAGCTACAGCCTTTTTTACCACTCGGACAAACTTTTAGAAAACGATTTGGGGTACAATGGGAATCCATGGGAAATGCTACGAAAACTTTTGGGAGTTTCGGCAATCAACAAAAGGGCGAAAGGGGTCGAATATTTCGTAACTCCAACGTCGCAGATCATCGACAGTCTCGAATTCATGACGTGGCGTGAAACTTAAATTGTTTTTTATGCTTACATCGAAATTGACTTGAAGATATATTTTTACCTTTGAAGGTTTTGCTGTTGTCAAGTTTTGTGTTTGATCTGTGTATGCAATTCTTGCTTTTTGACAATGTGTGAGGTGCCATATTCCACTTCCCGTCACATTTATTCCCATAGGTGCTGTGCCCACCTAGAAATGTATGGGCGTGGCATGTCATGTCACGCCACTACCATAGATTTCTATTCAGATAACGTATCACGCACGTCACAAAGGTGGGTACAGCGCCATAGCTCATAACGGCTTAGGATATTAGTAATGTCTCACTTATGTCTCAGTTATAATTTTTATCTTTTAAAAAACTATAAAAAAGTCTTATTCGTCTGTAGTCTGTAATAGTTAAACAGTAAATACAGCTGCAGCAGATCTGCCAGTTTGACTAATAAACGGTGTACATATAAGAGTTGTGTAACTTTATGACCTATTTTTTTGCAATTTTATAAAAAAGTTTTTTTCTGCTAAAAAAAAAACAAATGTTAATGAACATTTAACTGTGTGGTGCTATTTATGCTAATTTTGGTGCCGAAATTGGAACACTTGATTAGAAAAATGCATTTTCCAGTTCTTTTTACAACACAAAGCTACGCAATTTCATGTTCCAAATTAATTTGAAATTGCTAGTTAGAAACCGGTTTACGCGCCTACAATTATTTTTGACTGTAATTTTTGACTACGGCGTTAACAAGGTGTTTTGTATGTTTTTCTTCTTCTTTGAGGTGGTCAGTTTTCTTACATAGATAAGTTGCACATCCACCATGTTATTCAAAGTCAAAATACCATACTCAAATCAAATTATCCAAAGTAAAAATCATGGCTCTCACCACAATAAAATAAACTCCTGTTCAACACTCGTTTAAAGACGAAAATGTATGGGATTGGACGTTTGTTTTGAGGTTAAATTATGTATCATTTTTTGTAGCAACAATGCATATGTATGTCGAGTGGACCGTCGTTTTGCCCTTATATTGTTACTTTATCTGACTAAACTAGACCCATGGGCTGTATAAGCAGTTTATAAATATTCATATAAATTATGCACTTGTTATAACAGCTGTATTCATGCGAATTGCTTTTTTGCTATTTATTAGTAAGGTTTGCTTATTTCTGGTTTTATACAACGCGTTTTAGTAAGAGTGAAAGACTATACTTTCACAAAGCTTTAGGTCCCTCATTAGAATCCTTTTTTAACAAAGCGTTAACTCTTTGTTGCGTTAAAGAAAAGACAAATCCTTTTAAGGGTTCCGTACCCGAAGGGTTCCAAACGGGACCCTATTACTAAGACTCCGCTGTCCGTCCGTCCGTCCGTCCGTCCGTCTGTCACCAGGCTGTATCTCAAGAACCTAGCTAGCTAGAGAGTTGAAATTTTCACAGATTATGTATTTATGTTGCCGCTATAACAACAAATACTAAAAAACAGGATAAAATAAATATTTAAGGGGCTCCCATACAACAATTCTTTCAATACCACATACAAACTTATGGATGCACCTGGTTACGTACATGGAGTGTGAAAGTAACCGCACCAATAACTTTGTAAACAATATTTTGCTGTGTAAAATCCAAACTATTCACTCCACACCATCGCTTCCATTGAACGGTGGTACGGAACCCTTCGTGCGCGATTTAGACTCGCACTTGACCGTTTTTTTTTTATTAATCCGGAAAGGAGTACTGTTGCTATTGTTCAATTTGAATACCAAAGCTTAGTGTATAATTTCGCTAATTTAAGTATTTTTCTTGTACCTTGATTTCCTTAGTATATATACCTCGTTTCATATTCCTCTCAACACGAAGGAAAATCTCCAACCAATTTGATCGTGAAGTGAAATATAACGTTGCTCTTTAAGTTTAACTTTCCATACAATTTGGTCTGATTGGACAACCGATAAATAAGGAAAAGTAAAAATACTAATCAGTTTGTATGATGAAAGTTGTTTAGAATGGTTTTTGCAAGAACCACCATCAAATCTCGAACCAAAAGAAAGAGTCATCTTCGCAAATCTCACGGTATGAAAACAACGCAGAATACAATTCGAAACTTGTTAAGCCGGCCCATTGCGCAGTTTTTCCGCGGAAAAGTAGTACACAAACTCGCAAAGAATAACAAATATTGCTTACTTTATCTCTAGAGTTTTTCAATAGAATGGCTATGAGAAGAGAGAAGAGAATGGGAAAATACACAAACTTCTTTATAAATATGGGTCGACTGACCGCTTAAATAAATAAGGGCGTAACAGTATATTTAAGGGGTTGTTGGAGATATTATTCCAACTTCTTAATTCACTATGAAACCTATTTAATCAGAACAACTTCGTTCTTCACTTTTCCATATAAATCAGATGACCGCTCGGCCCAATGTGGAAAAGTGAAAAATAAAGTTGCTCTGATCAAATTGGTTTATTAAAGAAAGTTGCTTAAAGTTATGTACCCAACAACACCCTTAAAAATTGACTACACCTTTCTGTTGACCCCTGAGTAGTATGGAAGAGTGATAAAGTTTTTCTGATCAAATCGGATCGTACTTTGACCACGACATTCCGATACAGCGTGTATAAAGTGAGCTAAGTCAAACAATGACTTTACGCCTTTTACCATACGAGGCGAAACAGGCACAATTGTGCCCACGTTCAGCCACAATTGTGCCCACGATCAGCCAGCTGTGAACTATGTCAATCGGACATATTTGGGTAAAATCGTTCACTCGATATTCAATAGCGACTAGTATCGTATAGAGTATATCGAGTAGACGACTAAGCTCACGTGCAGAGTTTTCAGTTGAATAAACTCGTGAGCCGCTATTCCGATTGGGAGTTGCGAATCTATGGTAAATCTGTAGTTTAGATTTTTTATTTGTCGTGTCTGCATAACAAGGTTGTAACTCTGTCGGTCAGTATGTAAATTAACGTGTGGTTGACTTATTCGGTAACACTTTCCAAATCCACGGCGCGCACGATGGCAAACATTCGGGATTGACTAAAAGCAATCCCAGGATCGCATCGACCGATTATCAAATTTTACAAAAAAGAGTAAATAGTTCGTAAAAATCATAAAAAATTGCTAAAAGCACAAATCATTTTTCTAAATTCAAAATAATTTATTTTCTGTAACTATTAACTTATGTTTGAGACAACTGGTGGGAGGTAGCCCGGGGGCGTGAAGAGTGGAGGAGGGGAAGAGAGGCCTTTGCCCAGCAGTGGGATGATAATAATAATAATTAACATATGTTTAGACAACGTCATTTTTTGTCCCCTCTCACATTGGACCACTGTGGGAGAAGCAGGGCGAAAAATTCCCACAGATTGATTTTTAGATCTGATTTAAATATAGGTTTTGTTAAACTAGTACAAATTTTACATACTATAAATAATATGTAGAAATAAATAATTACGAAATTATTAAGCGAGTTCTATGTTGATTTAGAATAATGCCATGCAATCTTGTCATTTATATAATCTTGAATTTTGAAATTTTTTTTTTTGATAAATTGGTTATTTATATGGTTTATAAATAGCTCATACGGCGATTTCAAAATCTCCAGAGTCAACCTGTTGTAGTAGATAATATATTGACCCTTGAAAGAATTGGTAACTTTCGTGTGTCTAAACTAAAACTCTAAACCGGGGTGCAACTAGGCTGTGATTATTACTTAGGTTAACATTATATTATCTATCGCTAATTTGAACATTATATTGCTCAAGTACATTATATTTCGAAAATAAATTAACTTGCTACAGTTATTATGTCAACATCTTTAAAAAAAATCTTAGGGAGTGTGAGCGTTTTAATTGCTCGAATAGCTCTTTTCTGTAATCTATACTACTAATATTATAAAAAATAAAGATTTGATTGTTTGTTTGTTTCTTTGTTTGTTTGCATTGAATAGCCTCTGCGAATTCGGGCCGCCCCGGCGCGAAACAGCTAGGATCCGCGGCATATTTTGAGCCCACCCGCGCGTGGCACTTGACTGACGTATCAAGTGATTCTGTTGGAATGGTAACTCTTAGAACTATACAAATTGTAGATCTGAGTAGCTAATGAAACCCTCTCTTAGTTTATGCAAAAAAAATGTCACTGTGACCTTAGTTTATTTTTGTACCGACATGAGAATCACCGACTTCTATGAAAATGTTCCCTCTCGACACAAATCTAGCCGACATGAGAAAAACATCAACAAACAACAGACAAATATGTTCATGGTAGTTTGACTAATGCCGCATTTACACTTGCCAAGCATGCCAACAATATGCACTAAAATTGTACCAAAATACCGGTTTGTAAACTAAGCGTCACCCGCGCATCAATAGCTGCGCGTGGTAACCAACGGTATTTTGACTTTGCAGCTATTGATGCGTTCGGATACTGAGAGGATACGCTCCGAAACTACTGAACCGATTTGAAAAATTCTTTGACCGTTGTGAAGCTACACTATCCCCATAAGTGACATAAGCTATACCATATTTTCAAACAAATCAGGGATCCTTACTATAACTCCAATAGTCTAACCCAAAGTGTAAAAAATTACCTGAAAATTCCTTATATCGCGTGCCCTGCGAAAACTATTCATGATGGAACACATCATTATTATCCTTCTGAATGAGTATCTTCTAGGCCGAATAGTCCATTATTTAGAAATTGTAATAGATGGAGTGCACCCTGATATCGAGAATTTGCACCAAAAGGATTTGTGTTGTAGGGCAATAGTGTCACCTACAGTCTTCACAAAATAAAAGGCCCGGTGACAGCGTCTGTGTCACTGACGTAATAAGGTTGAATTTAGTTTGGCCCACCGGGCCTTTTATTTTGTGAAGACAGCAGGAATGATACTGTCAAAGAAATAAACACTCTGATTATTCAAAACTATAACCGTGACTAATATAGAAGATGCAGTCCGTTATCCACAGGAATTTTTAAATTCGTTTAACCCTTCTGGACCTTCTGAAAAGCAGGAAAAACGTAACGTTTCACTGGATTGAAGACTGTGAACAAGCATTCAAAACATTACAGCATGCTTTAGTGACACCGCCAATTATGCAATATCCAGATTTCTCGAAAGAAAACTAATTTATCCTGCAAACTGACGCATCAGGAATAGCCCTAGGCTCGGTCTTGTGCGCTTAGGACATGGAACTGATTGCAAATACTAGTAGACCATTAAATAAAGCAAAATTTAACTACAGAAAGAACTATTAGTAATAGTATGGAGCGTCAAATACTTTAGACCATATTTATTTGGCAGAAAATTCACTATAATGACCGTCACAAACCCTTGTTATACTTGATTGGCATGAAAGATCCTTCTAGCAGGTTATTAAAATTCAGATTACAGTTGGAAGAATATGACTACAAAATTGTTTACATTCCAGGAAGGGATAATGTAAAATGTAGTAGCAGATGCATTTAGTAGGGTGACTATGACTTCAGATGATCTAAAACATGTTCATCAAAATCACACTAGTCAGAATGGAAAGTGAGACGGTTGAATTAAAATTGATACAAGAAAAAGAGTTAAAATTAAGTATAAAAATTAAAGTAACGTACGAATAAAAATGTTTGACCTTAGTAGAAAGTCACCTATTTATTTTATATAAACCTTATTTATATAAACCTCAGTTATACGTAGCACTTTACGCGAGTCGAATTGGCGACTATGTCGAGAGATTTTTGCAATGAAATAATAGTTAATTAAATATGTATGATAAAAAGTGACGAATGCGCTAACTTCATACAAGAATTATGTAAAGTAAAAGAACGGAATAAGCGAATTCAAATATTAAAAAATATAAGACGAATTACTGATAAAGACGAAAGAACGATAATATTAAATGATTTTCATTTACTGCCAACCGCAGGACATGCAGGTGTGTGCGAAATGGCTAATAATATTAGATCTAGATACTACTGGCCAGGACAAGAAAATGATATTAGAAGCTACGTAAAGAAATGAAAAAAATGTCACACGATGAAGGATACACCAGAAACAAAACTACCGATGGAAAGGGAAATATTAAAATGCATTAAAAATTACTGATTTGCTCAGCAAATACACTGATTTTCACAGAAAATATCAGGGCAAAAACTGCGGTAGCTTAGGTGAAGGGTAAAGGGGGTGAGCAAAGCCCTCTTTATCCTTCCTATTAGGTTGAACATGTAAGAACAACAGAAATACTTAAAGCAAAAAAAGTGTTTTTGCTGATCCTTTTTTTTGCGCAAATCAGTATGTTTGCTGTGCGAATAATTACCAGCCCGATGGAAATAACTTCAACAGCTGAATCAGCATTTGGAAAAATATTTTTAGATCTTGTAGGGCCATTATGTAGGGATGAAGAAGGAAATGCTTGCATATAGACTTTACAAGTATGTAGAGGCTTCCCCTTTACCTAATAAGAAAACATTCGTTTTTAATTTTATTTTAAAATATGCTAGACCAAAGACAATTCCAACAGATCGTGGAGCGGAATTAATCTCAGATACTATGATTAAGGTATGTAAACTTTTAGACATTGAAAAAATATAAAATACATTCCACATTGTATCATCATCAATCATAGGGGTGTTAGAAAATACCCACAAACACTTACGCAGTTTTCTACGCATTCAATGTGATGAGCATCCGGACACTTGGAGTTGGATCAAAATGGGTTACCATTTTGAACATCAAAATAGTCACCAATATTTGACGTTTTGCTTTCAATAGGTACTACAGTCCATTCAGAAACAAATTACCAACCCTCTGAACTTGTCTTTGGTAAACAGTGTAATTTACCCAATAGTTAATTGATAAGGTAGATATCAAGCAAGGCTTCCAGTTCGTCCCGATAGTTTTATGCATGCGTTGTGTACACATGCAAAATTTCCTTGTGTGCGTGCGGGTGGCGTGATCCTGTGACACGTGTCGTCGCGTGTCGTGTCGGGCCGTGTCGGTTCAATGAAGAATCTATCTGTCGGCGCCGGTTCGTTGAGTATTTTCGTGTCGGGCCGGGTCGTTGCCGTGTCGGTTTGGTGAAGAAGCGTCCATTGGAATCATTCAGAGTTTTCCTTAGACTTGTAAACCCAAAAAAGTGGCCTTTCGCTGCAACTCTCTGAAGTGAGAAGAACTAAGAGGCTGGATGCCCGGGCCGTTCTCTCTATCTCCCTCCCTCTTGATGATTGTACATCCACTAACGAAGTTTCATTTCCATTTTTTATTTCTAAAGACAGGGTCAACGATTCGGTGATCTCTAAGGTGCAACCTGACCACCGCTACACGAACCTGACCACCGCTACACGGCCCTAACCACCGTTACACGGCCCTGAGCACCACAAACCGTTGTCCACACCGTCTCCACTCCACCGGCTACCGGCTACCGGCTCTGCACAGCACCAATTGTCAAGACTTCCAGGGGTCAGTTTCTAGTGTCTAGTTAGGTTAAGTTTAGGTAAGTTAAGTTAAAATAGAAAACTTGTGTATAAATAAAAATAAAAAATACTCTTGTCTCTCTGTCATTTCTTTAGGACCTGCTGTCAAAATTATCTTCATTTGGCTTCCGTTACGGGGGGTTATTCACCCCAATCCTTCGTAACATGACACAGTGTTAAATTAAATTAACTTTAAATGCAGGCGGGGCTAATAAAATTTAATAGAGTGGATCGCGCTTGCTGAATGCAAGGATTTAATTAAATTTAACACTATAATATAATATTTTTATCGAATCTCAATAATACGTCTTATCTGCTTGTTTTGTGCTTTTTAGTGTATCGTAGTCGGGATTTTTAGTCTATTTAATAACGTTATTTATTAATAACTGTCGTTGTCCTTTGGCAATACTCAGCGTCATCAGATCCTATCTATCAGACTTATAATAAGCTATGGCGCGATAGACTAGGGGGCACGTTTCAAAACATCCACCGTCGAAGCTAAACTACAACGACTCCAGAGGCTGGCTTGCGTGGCAGCAAAGGTTGCATGAGGACCACACCCACTGCGGCCTTGGAAGTCATACTGGGTCTGCCGCCGCTTCACCTCTTCATCAGGCAGGAGGCGGCTGCAACAGCTGTGCGTCTTAAAAAACTCAACCTGTGGAGACATGCTAGGGTACCCCATACTGAAATACTCGCGAGTACATAGGTGACAGGATACCCGAGCAATTTGTCTTCGACAAGAGGTATAAAATACAGCTGCATGAAGACCCTTGGGTGAGCCTCAATAAAAGAGAAATAAGGATTTTTATAGACGGTTCTAAAACAAACTAAGGGACAGGCGCAGGGGCAGTGTCGGAAGATCTAAATACGAGGAAATTGTGGTGCCCACTTTGGTACACAATTGGGCATCATAATGGTTACCACAAAATTGCAGAAATAGAGGTAAAGGATTTCCCTATCCAACAGGAAGGCAGTTCTGGTAGCACTACAAAGCAACACCATCACCTGCAGGCTTATATTCGAACGACACAAAGCCACAAAGTATATAACCACAGTAATGTTATAATGCAGTGTATAAAGGGACCCAGTGGCTCGCGCGGCAACGACGCAGCCGACGCATTGGCAACGTTGGGTTCGGAACAGACGGTAGAGGGACCAGAATCCATAATACCACTGCCATTAAGTTTGTTGAGGAAAACCTTACGATAGCACACAAAGGTAACTCACCAACCAAGCATGCCAGACAGGCCCTTCCGACAATCAGGCCTGGATTATCACGTGAGCTTCTGAATCTAAAGAGTTCACAGTTCCGCTTGGTAACCGGAGCGATGACTGGCCAAACTTTGCTAAACAAACACTTAAACACTCTAGGTATGTTACAGACCGCCCCCTGAGCAGAGCGTGCATGGAGGTGGAGGAGACAGCCACCCACTTCGTGCTGGATTGTTCCGGCGTGGCCATCTACCGGGCAACACACCTCGGGTCGCTGACGTCGCTCCAGGAAGTCATCGGCAACATCAAGGGTTTGCTAGGCTTCCTACAGGACCTGGGTTAGCAGGAGTAGTGCCCTCAATACACCTAGGAGCAAAATGAAATCGTCGAGTTGAGGAAAATCAGCCCGCGATAAATTATAACTATAACTTTTTTAAGTACGATAGAACGCCTGATAAATCATGTTTTCGACGTTGTTCAGTGCATTCAGTTAATGCGTTCTTTTATTTAGAAGCCAAAATCTAGGATATGTGTTTAAAATTTTATTTCATGTCAAATCCCGAAAATCACGGGATTTCTCTGTTGTTCTCCTGGGATTATTTAAATCCCGGAAAATGAGCCGGGATCCCGGGATACTGATTTTCGGGATTCAGGGATTGAATTCTCTATAAGCAACCAAAAAAAAACTACAACATTTTCCCAGGGTCACCCCTGATAAATCATGTTTTCGACGTTGTTTAATGCATTCAGTTAATGCGTTGTTTTATTTAGAAGCCAAAATCTAGGTTTATGTTTAGAACTTTGTTTCATATCAAATCCCGAAAACCACGGGATTTCACTGATGTAATCCCGGGATTTAAATAACAAAAAATTAGCCGGGATTCCGGGATACTGATTTTCGGGATCCAGGGATTTAATTCTAGACGCAACCCAAAAAAACTATGGCATTATCCCAGGCGTGGCAGAGACACAGTTGTAAATCTGAAAACAGTTAAATGATTTCCGATAATAAAAAAAAAACGAGCAGTGTAAAGTTAAAATAATCGTTCGCTACCCACGTTGAGCCAGCAACAGGGGCCTGGAATCATGAAAACTATTAGCCCACCAAAGCTCCATTTGAGTCTCGTCACGTCTCTAGACGATCTGTTAACGAAGGATATTAGCTATGTCTAATTGTTATGTCTTGCATACTAAACTTAGGCGCTTGGACTACGTTCGCACGTACGAGAAAAGCCATTCGTTTAATTCGCATCGTTTTGTGTTTCCTAATATTCATCTGCATAATTAGTTTCTCAGACGCGTACTTGTAGTGACTCATATAGTACTTTCTTATAACAATACTTGGGCCTACTGTTTTGGTTGGCATAAATTGCTTTTAGTATATTTTCAGTTGGACTTTTCTTGAATGTCCTAAATCATTATGGATGTTTTACATATATATTCTTTGCCTAATAAAGATTTAAAAAATTGTGAACTGCACACGACGTAATATATTTGGGCTAAGTGGTTGGTGGGCGGGGTAGGTTGTCATGAAAACATATATATGTATAGCTGAGTGAAATTATTGTTCTATAGTTCTTTATAATGTATATGTTTATGACTTTGAAATCAATGCTTAATTATTATTAGGGTTTACAAAATTTTGGTTAAAAGGAATTCTTTTCAATTATTACTTTTCATATTATGCAAGACAACAGCGAACCATTCGAAAGCCTATATACTCGTAAAACAATGCTTACTAAAATGTTTGCTTGCGGCGGCTCTGTGTAGCGGGTTGCTCCCCTCCCTCAAATATGGCGAGGGGGGTGATGGCTGGTGCACAAGTCATACTCGCGAACGGGTGCTGCTTGGGGGGACTGGTCCAGTCTGGGTTCTCATAAGTTATGTTCATTAAAACTTGTCTTTGTTCTTCTTTATTTATTTTGTTAGATTTTTATTTTGATACATCTTATTGGCACTTATAGAGACGATGTTATAATATTAATATTAAATTAAATTGTCATTAGATTACATTATTTGTATATTACACATTGTGTTAAACAAAATCATTTTTTTAATGGCATCCCCGTAGTGTTTCTTTGTGCAATCTTCTCTGAAGGGCGTATTTCCGAAGCACTGGTAGAGTAAATGGAGTTTCCCTTTCCTGTGCGAGATTCAGCCATGAATCACCACTTGAAAGGGAGTTTTCCTTTTTCAAACTCAAACCTTAATCATTAGTTAATTTGTTTTTTTTTTTATCCAGTAGGTATACTCAGACTTCTAGACTCAAGTAAGTTTTGGACTTGTAAAAGTGCCATATTTTTGCCTATTTGCAATAAAAGATTGGTATTTTTGGTATTTTTGGTAGAGTAAATGGAGTTTCCCTTTCCTGTGCGAGATTCAGCCATGAATCACCACTTGAAAGGGAGTTTTCCTTTTTCAAACTCAAACCTTAATCATTAGTTAATTTGATTTTTTTTTTATCCAGTAGGTATACTCTGACTACTAGACTCAAGTAAGTTTTGGACTTGTAAAAGTACCATATTTTTGCCTATTTGCAATAAAAGATTGGTATGTTGAGTTTTGATTTGTTGCTGTAGCGGCAACTGAAATAAACATTCCGTGAAAATTCAACTCTCTACCTAATACAGTTTATGATATTCAGCCCGGTGACGGACAGACGAGCCGAGGGACGGGCAGACAGACGGACAGACAAACGGACGGCTTGCTATTCGATAGATTGGCACCCTTCGGCTATGGAACCCTATAACAGATCCTTTGAAGAATTAAGTACATTTGTCTGCATGAGCTTTAATTCTGGGTACTGCCTCCGCAGCCGGCGCCAGCCGCCGATTCGGTAGCCGTAAACACTGCGATAGCTTAGGTACTTAAAACTAGTATGTTTTGTTGTTCTTATATGTTCATCCTAATACGAAGGATAAAGGGGGCTTGGCTTCGCTCACCCCCTTTACCCTTCACCTAAGCTACCGCGGTGTTTTACCCTGATATTTGAAACCAACCAGCCTCATGTCATGACACATGATGCAGTGTTGCCAACATACCCACCCATGTGCCGGCTCCCAATCACAAACATTTTGGAAGCCGGCACCGACTGCGGAGGCATTTCCTTAATTCTGTAGATGGCAATGAGCTAAAATGAGCTCCGTGGTCTAATGGGTTTCACACTTGCTTCTCACACTGGAGATGCAGGTTCGAATCCTGACCGTGTACCAATGAGATAATAAATTTATCTTAAGTACATTATCGGACGTTCAGTGTTTCGGATGATACGTTAAGCAGTAGGTTCCGGCTACTATCGCTATGTGATAGTGGTAGTAAACTACTTTGCTAAGTCTACCGGTTACCTCTGATATTTACATTGTTTTCAATTATATTATTAAGTGTACCTATTACTATTGATTCATTCCCTACTGATTATTATTATTTTATAATCCTGATGACATTTTCAATTTAATCTTACTTGTAACACTGACATCAATTTTAATACAAATTACTATAAGAAAAACATTTCTTATATTACTATAAATTTTAATGATATAATTTTAATGCTATAATTTTAATACAATCTTATAGAATACAGTTTATTTTATTAAAATCAGCATCTTTTACATTCTTAAATGTGTACTTGTGCAGACCGTTATCTCGTCCATACTGGCTCTGGCAGAATACCAGCGTCATAGATTCGTCTGTGACATTGCTGAGTCAGGGCCATTTCATTGTCGCGGTACAGTCGCAATACCACATAGTGATCCTTCCATGTATATGAGACTTAAGTAAGTGTTTGATTTGTAAAAGTGCATTATTTTGCCTACTTTCAATAGAAGATTTGAGTTTTGAGTTTTGAGTTTTACTATACCTCAATGTTTGCTTGTATAATTTTATTATTTATTGATTATTTTATTTAAGTGCTGTATTGTTTTCTTTTGTAGATTTTTTCTTTTTAAAGTTTGAGTAGTAATTGTGTATTTGTGTGTGTAGCATGTTGCAATGAATAAATAAATTTATCTATCTATCTAAAACCCTACCATCAACCCGCACTGCGCCAGAGTGCTGGAGTATGGCTTAATCTTACTCGTAAACGGGTAAAGGCCCAGGCCCCTCGGTGGGGACATTAATGTGCTACATTTTCATACAGCTAAAATGGGGGGGGGGGGCTCAGTTACATCCCCCGCACCACCCGAATGTTTGTATTAAACTTGCCCCCAGTACGGTTGTAGTTTCAGGAACAAATTCGAAAACAGAGCATAGCAAAGTAGCCCAGTCTTGAAAACTAATGCAAGTTCGTGGTTCAAGTTTGTTCGGAATTTAGAGCTTGTTGGTTAAACCGGGAATATGCCGGGCACATGGGTCCCGCTCCTGCAGTCCTGCTCGTTGAGCTAAAGCGTACAATGACGCAGGTTAGACGCGGAACAAAAACTAACCTGGTCCTTATGGGATTAAATATGGCCAGAAATGCATCTTTAATGCATCTTCAATTCTAGGCTAAACTAAAAATGTAGGAAAAATATATGTTATAAAAGGTCTATTAGAGATAAGAATGGACTTTTAAAATTACCGGATATCTGTTATATTTAATACTTAAAAATTTTTTTCGCAATGCATTATTATTCAACTAAATGAACAAGCGCTCGGAGACGAAATCAGTTTCCTATATGAAACTTACACGCAAAAATAGGTAAAAAAAGGGAAAATTTTTGGTTGTCAGGGTTCCGTACCCGAAGGGTTCCAAACGGGACCTTATTACTAAGACTTCGCTGTCCGTCCGTCCGTCCGTCCGTCCGTCTGTCACCAGGCTGTATCTCAAGAACCTAGCTAGCTAGAGAGTTGAAATTTTCACAGATTATGTATTTCTGTTGCCGCTATAACAACAAATACTAAAAAACAGGATAAAAGAAATATTTAAGGGTGCTCCCATACAACAATTCTTTCAATACCACATACAAACTTATGGATGCACCTGGTTACGTACATGGAGTGTGAAAGTAACCGCACCAATAACTTTGTAAACAATATTTTGCTGTGTAAAATCCAAACTATTCACTCCACACCATCGCTTCCATTGAACGGTGGTACGGAACCCTTAGTGCGCGATTTAGACTCGCACTTGACCGGTTTTTTTATATTTTTTTTAATGTTATTATTACAGGAGTTTAGTAATATTTTCTATAATTTTCTCGGTCTCGGAGCACGGGCTGCCCCGCGGGGCTCTGCGCGGGAGCATGCGTCAGTCTGCTTCGACGCGATGCGACGGGTATTTGTTTTCTTTGTCTAAATCTCAATGCCATTGGCCTATGTTCAGCCCTTAATATAGGGTGGGGCATTCGGTTACCGGTCGCGGAATAAATAGGTACCGACTGTGGTTACACATGGTCTTCCTATCTTAGAACGTTCTAGTGACGTCACTTGCGCAGGTGGTTTTTTTTTTGGGTAAGTCTGACCTGGTGTTGAAAATCTTAGGATATCACTCCGTCATGACGCAAGTATTTCGTTTCACGATCAAAAGCATGTTGAATTACTGACTATTACTTTCGTTCAGTCGTTAAAAATGATACCAGCTAAGAGCTAAATGGTTACTCTGTGAAAACAATTATTACTATAGTCAAGACAAGTAGTTATTTCAAATTATTTAAACAAACATGCCGATTCCGCAGTCAAAATCAAACTAACGACGACGTCTGTGGCGAAACGGTCGAGGCTGTGCTTCCCAAGCCAGAGGTCCCAGGTTCGAATCCCGGCTGGGGAGAAAAAAAAACCCAGGTTTTGGTTGTTTACATGTTTGTGACGTCGCTGTTTTTGGATCCCACGACACAGGGTATCCTCGTGTGGGGCCAGAAGCAATAAATGTGCCTGTGTGTAAATTTGATGTTATGTTAGGTAAATTAAAAAGTAGTTTGAAAGTGATGAATGATCTATGGTTAGTATTGACGCCTTCGGGATTCGGTCAAGTGTTCCTCACACAATTATGACCCTGCCTACGAAGCCAAGGGTCCCGGGTTCGAATTCCGGTGGGGGCAAATATTTGTTTGATGAGAACGGATGTTTGTACCCTTGTCATGGTTGTTGTAGTACATAAAGTTGAGATCTAAGCAACCAATTTGGCTTTGGACAGAAAGTGACGTAAAGGTTACTTTATTTCACATTCTGTCCAAAGCAAAACTCGTGTAATAATACAAGTACAAGTCGCAGGGATATGAATGAAATGGGACTTGGCAAAATCCCTAAGGGATTTGATCAAATCCCGGGAAATTTTAAAATAATGACATGATTTTAACATAATGAGCAGATATAGGGATTTGACGAAATACCTGAACTAAAACTAGTGAATTGGTCGAATCCCTATACGAATTCAGTGAAATTTCAAAATACATACCAGTGCCCATGCCTTGCCTCTAAATTCTAGTTTAAACAAAGCGCGGTGAAGAAGGGGCAGGGCAAAAAAACAAGAACTGGCATGTATTTTTGACATTTCACTGAAATCGTATAGGGATTCGACCAATTCACTAGTTTTAGTTCAGGGATTTCGTCAAATCCCTCTATATCTGTTTAGGAATATGTTAAAATCATGTCATTATTTTATAATTTTCCGGGATTTGATCAAATCCCTTAGGGATGTTGACAAGTCATTCTATGATATCCCAGCGACTTGTACTTGTATTATTACACGAGTACGAAGTATGCGAATACTGATATAAAATAGACTATAACATCACATCAACCACAAGGCTAAACACGTAAACTAGATGGCTGTTATCGAGTTTAAGTCATTTGACATGAAGTGTGTCGCTACATTCTATATCCATGATAAGAGTCCGGGCAAAAAGTAAACTGAACTAAAATCATGATTATTTCAGGGTGTTTGGTGTATGGAGCAACATTTTTTTTGAGAGTAGGCTACATAATTATGAACAACCTACATTAAGAAACCGATTTGATCAGAGCAACTTTATTTTTCACTTCTTCATACAAATCAGCTGATGACCACTCAGCCCAAAATGTATATAGAAGTGTAAAATAAATTGATCTGATCGAATTGGTTTCATAGTGAAAATTGTTCATAGTGGTGTCCGCTACACCGCCAAAACCCGGTATATTGAACCAATATAATAGTTTGGTTGCTAATTTTTATAAACATAAACATTTCAATACAGGCACTTACAATACAATGGCCCAACGAGCAATGGAGCGTTCCATGTTAGGTATCTCCCTCGTTGACCGAGTGGCAAACGTCGAAATTCGATGGAAGACGAAGGTCGAAGATGTAGGTAAGCGGATAACGAGACTGAGGTGGAGATGGGCGGGACACTTGGCTCGACGGGATGACGGACGGTGGACCAAAGCAGTCACGGAGTGGTGGCCAGGTGGATCAACAAGGCCAGTGGGCAGACCACCTGCCCGATGGTCCGACGATATACTAAAGTCGACAGGATTTCAATGGATGCGCATGGCACAGGACCGTAGGAGTTGGCGCTATAGAGAAGAGGCCTGTGCCCAGCAGTGGGTTGATGTGGGCTGAACATGATGATGATGACGACAATACAATGCTTCTGGCATCTCTAGGATACCCTGTGTAGTGGCAACCAGAAACAGCGCCGTGACGTGACATATGTTCATATTATGTTCCAAGACCTGGGCATTCTTTTGTTTATCCCTAGCCGGGGATCGAACCCGGGACCTCTCGCACCACCGGGACCACAGAAGTCGTCACTCAATTCAGGGTGACTTTTAATTAGCTGACTACATTTTTGATTGATTAAACCCGTGGTGTTCACCCATCATAATTATCAACTTTCCGAAAGACACATAAGATCTAAAAATATATTGATATTTTAGATCAGATCAGCAGTAGTTACCAGTATCTTATTTCACCTCGACCATAAATATTTATTAACAGGGAATGTGCTTTTAATGTTGGCTACTAGATATAGATACCAGAGTTTTGTCAGCAAATACGAAGTCACCCTGAACAGTACATAGACACCATGATTTTAATTGCTTTGGTTAATAGCTAGAACAGACAAACAAAAGTCTTTTACAAAACCCGTTTTACATAATAAAGAGAATATTATCATTATCAACCAATACATTTTTTATTCAGCAATTCGTGGCACAAATCATCAGTGTAAACAGTATCGTCAAATAAGAAACACGTACAATGTGTTCAATACTTTAAGTTTAGTTTGATAAGTTTAATTATTTAATTAGTGCAAAATGATAGGCAGTATTAACCATTTTGTAAGTATTTTTGTACGTCTTTTCAACCGTGGTTAAGATTACGATAAGTGTTTGACAGGAAATCGAAATACTCTTCCTATTTGAACAACTTGGGACTTACCACAATAACATAAACTTCCGTTGAACACTCGCTTAGAGAGAGAAATATATTAGGATTCGACGTGTGTTTGAAGTTAAACTATGTTTAATATTTTCGCAGTAACACGGCTTATCTTTATGTCTATATGTTTAGTTTAGATAAGATAACATAACACAGCGTAACGCCTTTTCGCATACGGGGTGTCGGAAGCAAAATTGTGCCGACGTTTGGCCAATTATTTAATACTCCATTATGCGTGACAGGGGGCTAACCGATCGCCGCACCAATGTTTTCCATGTCTTCGAACTCACGGTGTTAGAAGCGAGTGTTTAACCACTATACCAAGGAGCTGTCAATTCGATATTCATCACACATTTTATATTTGCTTCATGCACTCATTTTCGGGAATACATGTTTGAAAGAAAATCGGTCGTCTTTGAATGTGCAGGCCAGTTTCAAAGGTGAAACGGGGTGTCCAACGAGTAATAAACTGTGTCTGTAGGATAGGTCATATCAGCAACCTTTTGAACCTTAGCATTCCTGGTTGCCGTATCTGGACCAACGAGCTAGGTGCACCTATTTTCGTTTTGCTAGTACTTTGCCTAAGTCAGGCGGCATTGTATGGAGACTCTTATCAACCACTTGCTATTCATCATACAGTAGCATTGAATTATAATGTAAATATTACTAAGCTTATCTCGATCGTTATAATCAAGGTTCTCTTTAGACCTGATCCAAATGTTTAAAGTCACAACAAAAACACTACTTTTGACTCCAAACCAAAAAACTCAAGATTTCACGCAAGAGTAGGTAATTGCCTATTGTGTTTGGGGTCAAATAAAAATTGTGTAAAATTAAATGGCCGTGTGGACAATAACCATTTACAAGCAACAAAAAAAAAATGTGCAGTAACCTTGAATCGCAGCCATCAAAAATATAAAAAGTGTCTAGTGATCGTTCAATCGAAAACGAGATTCAAAACAATTAATGAATGCCTTTATAACGACGACTAGGTCAGTTTGGCGTACATATAATTATAGATTAAAGATTTTATTAAACTGGTTCATTAGGTGACCTACGATGTAGTACTAATTAGTTGTCTCTTGTATCATGACTTGTTGACATTATCAACTTATTGCCAAAATTATTTTTTGATTTGAGTGGGTTTTGAATAACTTATAGGTATATGATACAAGGAAAGAGCATCGAACTTTTGTGTCATTAAGCACAATGACAATAAAGGATACAAAATCGAACAAAAAATGCCATTTTTACAATGACCCACGTTACATGCCTTGAGCATTAACTTCCCAACTCCATATGAATTTGAACGGTATAATCTCGTTTCGTTCAAATTCATCTACGTTCTCGGAATATTGCGTTAGTATATAAGCATTACTCCATAGATACGGCGCTGTGCTAGCCCTTTATCACGCAAATTGGAGTAATTAATCAGTGGCTAAAAATGGGCACACTGTGCCACCTGCCACCCCGTATGGGAAAAGGCGTGACGCTATATCATGGTATGTTGTTATCAAATCATTAAGTATGATCAGATATCTCAATTTAGGTACCCCTGACCTGCAACTGTTTTCCTTCCTTGTTCGCAAACTAGGATTGTTTGCAAACAAGGAAGGAAAACAGTTTTACACAAACCTTTTAATATCTTATCAGTGTAGTGTAATTCTGAAGGGATGAAAACTAACTAACTAGCCAACTCAACTGACAGCGAGAAACCCGACAGGTCTTATCCAGTTGCCATTGGGTTTCAAACTGTTGTTAGGGTAAACCCTAAGTTTGGCCAACGAATGGCGATTTCCTAAGCCTATATATCATAAACCGTCGCTGGTAGAGTGGAGGAGTAGGAGTGTTGAAGTATTCACAGCTTGTGTATTTATATTTTTTGGTCTAGCAACAAATAATGAACAACGCGTGATATAAACAAAAATAAGGGGCCCTACACAAGAGACGTGTTTTCTTGTAAGATGCTACAGCCCTTCATAAGCTAGGCCAACTCCACTTCACTAGTTTATATTGTCGACCGAGCGAGCGAAGCCTCTCCGTTTCAGGATTGGGCAAAAATCTTTTCGTATGTCCGGATGTGTGTCCGGATGTTATCATCTACAAGACGCATTTCTCAACTGATTCTCGTGAATTTTTGTGAGCAGGTTTGATAATTAACTTGTTATTTTTTTTTGTAGATTCAGTTTAAGGAATTTTTATAAAGTGGCGGAGATCAGGTTTTAACATTTCAAAAAGCCGCTGCAGTCCAAACAGCTTGACGGATTTGAACAAATGAGGTGTCATTGGATTTGTAAAGACCTGAGAGGCTATATAATTTAAGGGAAAAGTCAATAGGTAGGGTTTAAGATCGCAAAATGTAGTTTACAATTTGATTACGGCTACTTTCATACTCCATGTACGTAACCAAGTGCATTCATAAGTTTGTAAGTGTTAATAAAAGAAAGTGTCACTCGCGAGGTCTTCAGCTCACAGAGGCACTAGTTTAGTTATTTTAGTCGTAACGCTTCTAGAATCAGCGCCACTATTACGTAGGATGTGGTCTGACCGTGATATCAAAATAATGGACATCTCAACATCTCCATAACAATCTTTGTTCACATAATTTTCTAGTCACATGTTGCTTACTTAGGGTGCAACAGAAAGATTTAAACCAGAATTTATTTATTTATTTTAAATTTGCGGTCTTGTCCCCGGTATCTTGGGGAAAGTTATTCAAAACGAGGGGTACTTTCATTCCCCCTGTATCCTGTCATCCTGTATAGGTAGACAAGTTATGAATAAGAATAGTATTTATTTACGTACAATTGGTAACAATAACAGATTGAAATCAGAAGTCAATACACATTATCCGAAGATGAATTTGCTCTTCTTGCAAAACAAATGAAGAAATTGTCGTACGTTTTCACATATTTTGCAAGGGATTTTGTAGGTAACAGAACTTACAACACATTTTCGCTTTATTACAATAAAAAAAAAACAATCAAAATCCTTTTCAAGTTTCTGGTTTGATCGATGTTCTCTTTCTTCAATATAACATCAGACCAATTATATATATTTATATAATTTTAATTTGAGAGGTGCTGGTTCTGTCAATATATACTCAATAGAGTAAATAAAGTTTCTATTATATTCTATTCTTATAAACAATACTATAGAAATCATTTCCATCTACAATACATTTGACAACGGCTAAGAAAGGGTTAAGGCTCGTATTTTCAATATGATAGGTTTCACCTAAATACTTTTCTTAATTAATGGTAGGCAATACTACTGGCTATCGTAAAATTTTTAAGATATCATTATATTTTGAGACAATAGAATGAATAACCCCACCACTATTTTTTTCACTAAAAAGTGGCAACATCGGACCTGGCAGACTCCTTCGTATATTGATCAATCTGTACGTAGTGAATCAGAATGTAGTGAAAGTGAATATTTCCTCTGTACTGGCATACAAATTAAAAAGTTGCTATGCGGTCCCATGCTTTGTTTCCCGTAAATAAAAGAGGTATTTTCGAATAGATGTGATGAATAATTACTTTCTTGCGATAGTTGCGTATTCTGTAGTCATTGCAACCCATTTCCTTTGATATGTCGATATTTTCCCACCAAAATCTGGTTACATGTTTTCTAAACAGCCTTTGTTTGGGGTGCAATCGAGAGAAGAGATCATGCTAATCGATTTCGTCAACCAAAACGACTATTTTGTGGTGTCACAGATTATGTACAAAATGTAAGGAATATTCTTGCATTTGTTATTCTAATTGTACCCCTGCCACCCCCTTTGGGAAAAAGGTTGGCTTAATAGCTGTAAATTATAATATAAGATACCTGGGTAGTCCATATAAAGCGATGACCACGTTCATGTTAAAAAATCTCTTCCGGGAGGACACATAAAGATGTCATTAAATTAGCTGACCCAATTTTTGGGTATCATAGTACCCATTCATAGTATGATCAACTTTCCCATTAAAACCCGAGGGTGGGTTTATGAAACGAGCCGAAAGCGAGTTTCATAATAATATCACTCGAGAGTTTTAATGCCTAATTATGTACAGTTACATAGACTAGTTTATCTACACACATATCATAAGCTCTCTTTGATGTGTTAAGGAACCGCATGTTTGACTGGCATTGTGGCTCTGCAGTTGTTTAGCTTGTTCTGCAGGCGGGCGTCGGCGTTCGAAATTTGAATGTCAGTACCAACTTCACAAACAAACTAGGACGGCACGCAGGCGGGCGTTGGCGTTCGAAATTTGAATGTCATAATATGTAGAAAAATTACACATTATGGTCATAATGTGTAATTTTTCAGATAACAAATGAGTTTTTACCAAGTAGTAATAACATTATGCTGATCGTAACGTGCGGTTTTTGTACGCAGTAAAGAGGGTTTATGATACGTGTGAAGATAAAACGAAGTGAAAATTTGATAGTTTATATAAGATCAGCAATCTGTCGACTTTTTACAAATTTCCCCCGCTAAGGGATTTACGGATGAACTTTGTATGGATATATGGACTGGCTATTTTTACACGAGTTTGCGTGAGCGAAAGCCGCGGGTCTCCTGCTTGTTTATTTTATACATGTATCTGTCACCGTAAGACACAGATCACCCCCAATAGATACCGTATACAAGGCAAGCGACGCGCACCACGCATTAGCTCAATAGGTATTATACGAAACAAAGCTTGAATGCGCTTCTTCAGTCGCGACCAATTGTCAGACCTGTGCATATTGTCAAAAATTAAACGTTAAAAAAATATTTTCCGAAAAAAAACAAACATTTTAATGCCGTTTTGTAGTGTAAAGTGGTGTGGGAAGTCTACCAAGACTTCAAACTTCCAAAAAGATGGTATAACATTCCACTGGTAAGTAAAATCCTCAAAAAATAATTTTATTTTGCCAGTGAAGCAAAGTTCAAGATACAACGGTTCATAATATTCAATAATTAATAGAACTTGCACTACCCGTTGATATCTTTTGAAAATGTCTCTTTCTCACCTGCGGTGATGAGAGTTTGTTTTTTTTTATTGTCTTGCATTGTCTTTTTTTAGCAAAATCATGCGATATCACTAGTGTTGTGTAGTGTAGTTCGCGCTCAAGTTTTTATCGATCTTTTTATATAAATGATGTTAGGATTTCGCCAAGTAAATTATCTTAGTTTGAAAGTGCTAGATTAATGCGAAATAATTGTATTCGTTTGTTTTATTAATACCTTTTTGGCGCAGCGATTGTGGCTCTGCCTACCATGCGGTACTCAGAACTCATATTAGGTAAGTTGAGAATAGCTACTAATATGTATCTTTGTACCCTCAAAATATTATCTACACAGTTATTTTAAGTGTGTTTCTGATATAATTATGTAAATAAATTGCTGAATAAAAACTTTTTTTTTACTTTCTAACATATAATTTATTTGATTTTTTTAATATAACTTATACTATTAAATCTGTGACTTTAATTGTGGTTCAGAAATTTGTAGGTCTTATGTCGGAATTGATTCAATGTCACTGACTGACACCGTATGTATCGATAAGTGGCTATTTCAGTAATTTTGATGTCGCATCACTAGATCTTCGGTGCTTTCTAGCGCGACCTTGAATTAGCCAATCACACGCCCGCTTGTTTGTTCCCCGCACACTCTTCCTTCCTCCGAATTCGGTGAGTTCGGTCCAGTGCAAATGTCTCATCATGCGGTATCTATTGGGGGTGATCTGTGCCGTAAGATAATCAAAACCGCTAGTTGATAAACTAACGCGTTAGTTGATCAACTATCGACAAATAGTAAAGCAGACCGATAGGGTTTAGAATTTACGTTTCTTTTGTTCTTACATTTCAACCTAATACGAAGACTATTCGAGGGCTTCGTTGCGCTCGCTCCTTCTAGTCTTCACCTAAGCTACCGCAGTTTTTGCCCTGGTATTTCGTTTGCAATTCAAATTTCAACCAGTTTACTATGTAACGGTTTTAACCGTTTGTTAATCAACTAACACGTCATCTAGTAAGCAGTACGCTGCAATTTACTATTTCCACAGTTGACCAAATAACGAGAAAAAAAAAGTTAGTTTATCAACTTACGGTTTTGACTATCTTACGGTGACATATCCAAAACAAAACTTATTTATTATTCTTTTACGTTCGAACTATCCGTTATTAAAATCCACCTTGCATCTAATTCGTCATTGACTTATTCAATCTTATTCAGTCAGCTGATCAGGTAAATGTGCACCTTCACGTTCGGCCTATTTGATAGTCTAAGTCCTTAGCAACCCAAAGGGTCAGAAGGTTCCCAAGTCCCAAAATTAGTGACACGAATCCGTGCCCTACTTATCGCAATCACAGTTTAAGCTAACAAGAAGATCCTGCAGTTTAACAATTACGCCTAATCAGATTGTTTATCATATCTTTGATACTCATCATAAGAATAGAAGTCGGATTTTGATCTCAGCAAGGCAGTAATATCTGTGCGCTTGCGCTGCAAATACCCTCCTATCACTATTGTTATTCTGAGGCCATACTTAGGCTAAACTGTGATAACTGTATTATTCTGTAAGCGGTTATTAAAATTGCACTAATTTAGAAAGTGAATCAGTTTGAAAATATAACATGGTGTTTGTTAGGAGCTGTCGTATTTTGAGTTGGCCGTTTATAGTTAGTATGTGATGATAAATTAACGCATAGTTATTTAATCAATCGAATACAGTGATAAGTGACCCAATCTAGGACAATGAATACAAAGACGTGGTTAAACGTCACTCTGAAGTTATTAGCGGTATGACTATTTTATAATTGTTATGTTATCTATGGCCTATTTTACGTTTAGACCTTAGAGTACCTATTGTGTTGTGTGTATGTGTGTAGTGTGTAATATTTGCACATGAAATCATATTTCAACTTGCATTCATCTTTAACAGCTATAAAGGGGACCTAATCAACAGTAGTTTATTACATAGAATAGATAGGCTAGTATTTAATCGCATTAAAATACTGATTTGCACAGCAAAAAAGGATCAACAAAAACACTTTTCTTGTTTTAAATATTTTATGTGTTAAATTTATGTTTTAAGTATTTTTTGCTGTTCTTACATGTTCAACCTAACACGAAAGATAAAGGGGACTTCGCTTCGCTCACCCCCTTTACCCTTCACCTACGCTACGGCAGCATTTTTCCCCGACATTAGCTGTGCAAATCAGTGTTTTTGATGTGCAGTTTAATATTTCCCGAATAGATAGGCCTTCAGAAAAAAAGGTCTATACTCAGCAGTGAGTGAATGATGACGGATTGATTATGAGGATGATGATGATGATGATGATAGGCCTCTCATTATTAGTCTCTTGGCTACCATACCGTCTGCTGCCGTCTGCTGCCGTCTGCTGCCGTCTGCTGCCGTCTGCTGCCGTCTGCTGCCGTCTGCTCGACTTGCTTGCTGTCGTCTACTTTTATCAACCGACTTCTAAAAGGAGGAGGTTCTCTATTCGACTGTTTTTTTTGGTTCCGTACCCGAAGTGTGCCAAACGGCACCCTATTACTAAGCCTCCGCTGTCCGTCCGTACGTCCGTCTGTCACCAGGCTGTATCTCATGAACCGTGATATTTAGACAGTTGACATTTTCACAGATGATGTATTTATGTTGCCGCTATAACAACAAATACTAAAAAACAGAATAAAATTAATATTTAAGGGGGCTCCTATACAAAAAACGTATTTTTATTTCTCGTATTTGCTCGATAACAGGTAGACGCTTGAAATATTCACATAATATTTAAATATATATTCAATTTAAAAATAAATTAATTAATTAAAATAAAACAAATATTTAAGGGGGCCTCCCATAAACAAGCGTGTTTTTTGCCGTTTTAATAGATAATGGTACGGAACCCTTCGTGCGCGAGTGGGCACTTGGCCGGTTTTATTTTTGTATGTTTGTTACGCGATTATTCCGTCAATTATGAATCGATTTTTGATGATTCTTGTTTTGGTTGGTAGGTCATACTTCAGAGATGGTTCCATATGAATTCCATCAAGATTTATTTAGCGCTTTTTGAAAAAATCAACAAAAAAATATACACAGACGATATTTTGGTGTATGGTTCCGGGCTGTAAAAGTTGATGAGGACTTTTCATCTACATAGACCACATTCGCGTCCTGACCGGGGAGGAAGAAATAGGGCTTGAACTTAAAGTTTTTTTTTTTTTGAGTTTTTAACTTGGTGAAACATAGACATAGAACATAAGTTCATGTTTTCCGCTTACCTACATCAGCCACATTGGTTAAGGATTATTCCTCTCTGGAGATCTTGAAATTGCCATTTGAGCAATTTAAAAACCATGTTAAAGCGACTTTGTCGAAAAAGGGATATTACAATGTTCAAGATTACTTAAATGACGGCACTGTATGGGGTTAATCTGGCTCAACACAGACCTAGCTGTTAATAATTTTGTAATTATTTATTCCTGCTTATTAATTATAATATATATATTGTATTTATAAGCAATTTTTAAAACAGATCTAAAAATCAATCTGTGGGAGTTTCTACGCCCGTCTTCTCCCACAGTGGTCCAATGCAGAGAAGTGGCAAAAAATTACGATTGCTAAGTATATGTAAATATCTACAGTAATAAAGACATTTGGAATTTGGAATTTGGAATTACGGTATTGAGAATTCGGTCAGTCAGTTCAATTACCTAGCACACCTAAACAGCACGACAGATTCCAGAGTCGACGAACGAAACTATTCAAGAAAACTAATTTCATAACTAACTAAACAATAAAATTAAAACAATCCCCGAGGGTCTAAAACTTGTTTCCTTGTTAAGCTGATAAGTTTCGAACCATTGAGCCGATTTTGATAAAACATAACTAAGAACCATCGTAGTAAAGTCTACATTTAAACCGTTTGAGCGCTAGAGTGCCACAGACAGACACACACACAGACGCTTCAAACATACAACACCCCTCTTTTTTGTCGATGGGATTAAAAATAGAACATAAAGCAACCGGACAGAGCTGTCGGATTTCAAAACTGTCTTTTTATTTGTTAGTTAGTTAGTTTCCACGCCTTCATATTCCACGGACTACCTATCAAAGTTTTGGAAACTTTCCGAAGGGGCGTGCACAGCGGCAGCTTAAGCTATTTGGAGGTCCGAGTTACCAATAGTGGAATCGATACACAGGTTCCATATGTTTCCAATAGCCGAATGCACAAAATTCTGCTTAAATAAAGTGCCGCTTAAATGTCAAAATGGCGCTGTCAGTTCCCGTACGAGAGACGGCGGCAGCATGACTGAGTACCACTCAAATTTGAGTTGTCGATTGTAAGGGTTGGAGTCGCATTATTATATTTTACTAGCTGCCCATGGCACGGCTACGCATACGCGTTTCAAGAGAACTGGGGCCCAATTATGCTAGCACAATGACCGCTCAGTGACAATGACTCGACGATTATGTTATGGTCAACTGTTTCCTTCCATTATTTGGCGTTTGGGGAATAATTTTTTAGGCAATTATGGTAAAAGTTAAGGTAATTGTTAGTCATATAAATTATTTATTCAATAAGGGGAAAGGGATAACAAAATAATCGCATAATTGATATGTAAAACTGACCATCGTCGTCGTCATTGAGCGGTCATGAATTGGGCCCCCGACCATTTTACATTTTTGATGAAAATTCTAAATTCGTATTGAATTCGCTACGTCTCGACGTCCGCTGTCTTGAATTCTCAAAGAAAATCGCCATACTAAATGATGTGTACATGTTTCGGATATTTCCTTTTCTATTTTAAACAAATTCTCTCCATAAGAACCTTCCTTAGGATTAAACTAATCTATATATTGCCCATTGCTGTCCCCACCGAGGGTTACAGGCCTTGCAGGTGCGGGTTGATGGAGAGGTGTCGCGCTTGTGGCCAACCCGACTATTAGGGTCTCTGACACAGCTTTACGACTACTACCACCGAGAAGCGATAGTAGCCGGTACCTACAGCTTAAGGTGTCATCCGAAACACGGAAGACACGGACACCCATCCAGCGCCCGTCTCGGCCAGATGTTACCCGGACGTTCGTCTCCGATGTGCGAATACCGCTAGGCCACGGACGCTTTCGTCAACATTTAAAAAAGTTCATCTAAATCAGTCCAGCCGTTTGCGAGATTCGCGCTAACTAACAAATTTTGGGATTCGTTTTTATTTATATAAATTTATTTGTGAACAAATGACACAATTTTAATTGACAACAAAGAATATTAATAAACCATACGAGGGTTTGTCTAGTAGTTTGTTTTTTTAACATTGAACTGTTTAAACCATTCGTTCCGCCCATTTCAATCTTGTTATCGTGTTTTGTTTTCATGTGTATCTTTTCTGTCCCGCTTGTTTTATTTCCTTCTTTCTTTTTCGACCGGAACAGACAGATATAGAGACAGACGAAAGCAAAATCGGCTTCCTATCTTGTCGAAATGGAGCCCTTCGCTCGCTTCGCTCGCTCTGTCAAAAAATAGGTTCTTTATTCCTTACAACGAATGTAGGTATCTGATATACCGATGTGATCTGTGGTGTTGCGGTCTAGGCTGTGCTTCGCAAGAGAGGGGCCCCGGGTTCAAAAAACTCCAGGTCTTAGAATTTTATATGTGTGTGACGTCGCTATTACTACGACAAATGGTATCCTAGTGTGGGGCTAGAAACAATATTATATTCTATATGTTTTTTTTTATTTCAGACTACGATCGTATTCTGCGTTCTAGCAGTACTAGCTTTGAAGTTAGATGGTGTCTTCGGTACCCCTGTCAGTGAGCGACCAGCGGACAAACAGCTGCTGCTGGCGTTTGTGGTGAGTGGAGTATCCGAATTTTGGACGGCTGCGTAGGCCCGTTCCATAGAAAATAACTTTTCACTCTGACGTTCCATGGAAAATAAAAACCGGTCAAGTGCGAGTCGGACTCGCGCAAAATCAAAATCAAAATCAAAATCAAAAATCATTTATTTCCATAGGATGTTGTTACATCACTTAGATCCGTCATTACATTTTTTTGGGTGAGTTCACTAACCCAATGGCGGAATCTGTGGAGAAGAGCTCACCGAAGAAACTCCATAGTCGTCGCATCTTTTGCGTTTCCTTTTTTAAATAAAATATTGTCAAATTACAAAATGAATGCTAATTATATATCGAAACAGCCTGTTACTCAAACAATCTATTCCCATGGACATCTATCCTCTAAGTAATCAGATATCCTGTAGTAACCTTTTTTATACAATTTCTGTTTTATTATTATTTTAAACTTGTCTAAAGGTAAGTTTTTAATATCAGTAGGGACCTTATTGTAATAGCGTATACAATTGCCTTTAAAAGAATTACTAATTTTATGTAGTCGGCTTACATAAGCAACCAACTTGTCTTTATTTCTAGTATTAAAATTGTGTATATCACTGTACTTCTGAAAATTAGTTATATTTCTTTTTACATACACAAGATTGTCATAGATATATTGAGACACAAATGTCAGAATATTGATTTCTTTAAACTTTTCCCTCAGTGACACTCTAGGCCCTAATCTATAAATTGTACGAACAGCCCGTTTCTGCAGAATAAATATACTATTAGCATTCGCAGCGTGACCCCACAATAAAATACCATAGGTCATTAGACTATGAAAGTAACTAAAGTAGACTAGTCTAGCGGTGTCTACGTCGGTAAGAGCTCTAATTTTTTTAACTGCGAACGCTGCCGAACTCAGTCTGTTCGACAATTTATTTATATGAGGATCCCATTGTAGTTTGGCGTCTAAAGTAATGCCCAAAAAGACAGTCGACTGCACAAGGTCCAATCTCTGTCCTTTTATAAATATGTCTGTAGTTACCGGGTTCACATTGGGTAACACGAATTTAATACATTTAGTTTTCTTTTCATTAAGTAATAAATTGTTAACAGTAAACCAGTTCACTATACTAGAGATAGCATTGTTTACCTCGTCATAATTTGATTGCTGTCTTTTAACTTTAAATATCAAAGAAATATCATCGGCAAACAATACTAACCCATGTTTTGCTTTAACAAGGTAAGGTAAATCATTAATATATACTAAAAACAAGAAAGGACCGAGAATTGAACCCTGCGGTACGCCCATACTTATTGAAGACCCAGGTGATCTTTTCCCATTAACATCGACCATCTGAACCCTATCTGTTAGATATGACTCCAGAAGGCCAAGTGCCTGATCTTTTACACCATAATGGCGTAACTTCCTGACAAGAGTGTCGTGATGGACGCAATCAAAAGCCTTGGATAGATCGCAGAAGACACCTATTGCATCCATTGCGTCTTCCCAGGCATCAAAAATATTGTCGATTAGTTCAACACCAGCATCGGCTGTTGAACGACCCTTTGTGAAACCAAACTGAGCAATATGAATTAAATTATTGAGATAAAAATGACTTTGCAATTGATTAAGTATGAGTTTTTCAAATATTTTGCTAAGCGTTGGTAGTATCGATATGGGTCTAAAATTGGTGGGGTCTGATGTACTACCAGCTTTGAATAAAGGTATAACTTTACTTAGTTTCATCAAGTCAGGAAACACACCATTATCTATACATTGATTAAATATACAACAAAGGTGAGGTGCAATACAATCTACAATGGAACTAATAATTTTTACTGATAGACCATGGGCGTCAGCTGTCTTTTTCATTTCCAGGGATTTAAACGCTTTTACAATGTCTTCATTATTTACGTGCCTAAATTTAAAATCTGTTTTACATTCCTCAAAGTTTTGTTTAAGTATAGATTCAGCAGCAGCGGGAGATGAATTTAAAGACTTGGTTGTTGAAACTGGAATGTCCGTAAAGAAATTTTCGAAAGCTTTTGCTACTTCTAGGTCTGTACTTAGCAATTGATTATCTATCTTAAGCTTGAAGTTATTATGTGTAGCTTTGGCCTTTCCAGTCTCTCTTTTTATAATTTGCCAAGTCGTTTTCATTACATTGCAACTAGATTCAATTTTGTTTTTAATGAAATTAGATTTAGCTACGGCACAAACGCGTTTAAACATTTTTGAATAACTACGAACATAATCTAGAAAGGCCGTATTTTGTTATATGATTTCTCTTCATAGAGTTCATATAATCTTCGTCTGCTCCTATGAATTCCAACTGTCGCCCAATCACTAAACAAAGCTTTGTTATTAACTTTTATAGTTTTTGATTTAAATACCGTATCATATTCATTTTTGACAAGGTTAAATACTGAGTTGTACAACAAATTTGGATCGTCACTGTATGGTATTTCCCATAGTTTATCTAAAATATTATTCCTGTAGTGTTCAAGCCGAGTGTCACTAACGGGCACACATGTAATATCCTCTTTTTGGTCCTTTTTTATTTTAATATTGAATATACCTATCTGACCAGAGTGATCAGAGGTTAATTTATTGATGACCGATTTGAAAATGGGCATAATGTTAGTAAATATATTGTCAATGCAGGTAGCAGATGTTGCAGTAATTCTAGTAGGCTCCAAAAACAGATAGTTCATGTTGTGACATAAAAATAAAGATTTTAATCTAGTACAAATATTATTATCCTCTAACAGATTAACATTAAAATCACCACAAATTATAAAAGATTTGTTTTTATCGCTGATTTTAATCAACACTTCATCCATTTTCTTTTCGAATAAATCAAAGGATGAATCTGGTGGTCTGTATACGCTCATTACAATAAGTTGTTCAAGTTCAATACAGGCTATTTCCATGGTACGCTCAACAGACAGGCTCACTATGTCAACTCGTTCCTTATATTTAAAACTATTATTTACAAGTATTAAGGAGCCACCGCGATCAGCTGTTTTTCTGTTGAACGAACTAGCAACGTGGTGGTTATTAAAGTTGAACATGAACTGATAACTCTTTAAAAAGTGCTCTGTTATACATAAAATATCAATATTATTACAGTTCATGAATAACTCAATTTCCAGTTCTTTACTTAACATGCCCTGTATATTTTGATGAACCACTTTTAAAATATTCTTACTTTTACATTTTTCATTACTAGTAACTTGATTTAATGGGCAAGATGAAGGTATATTTATACAAATATTAATATTACTGCCAGAGTTACTCTCTGTTGTCCTATGGGTTAATTTAAAGAGCTTGGAACCGATTCCAAGGAGTACATGTCATTATTATTACACTGCTCAATAGAAGCAGGCGTTTCATTAGTCAAAAACTTGACTGAGTTCAAAATAAAATAAGATAGTGACTGTGCTATCTGTTTTGTATAAAACCTAGATAGGTAATACCTATCCTTAGTCAAATAAAAATATTTTCCAATACAAATATTGGTGTCTATGAAATGAAATTTTTCAGTATGACGACATGTCAATGTGTGTATAAATGTATTATAATCATGTCTTATGTGATTTTCATGTTGTGACAAAGATTGGCTGAAGGGAAACGCAAACAAGATTATTCTATCTACATTTTGTAAAGAATTTAATTTGGAAAAGTATTTAGTTATTAGTTTTTTAGATACATTTTCCCTTCTACCAATTAAAATAATTAGGGTGGTTGGTTCTAAAAACTGCGATGACAACACTTTGTTTAATATTTGTGAATATGTGGCGCCAGGCATACAGTTATTTAATATTGCCTGGCCCACGCGCTGACTAAGTTGTAAACCCATATTTTTTCCAAGTTCATCGCTGTACATTATATACCTATCCTTTGTCCGAGAGAAGGAGGCGTTATTAACGCACGGAGTAACACCTAGTATGGTAGGGTTGGTGTGTATACCCTTATAGTTTCGTCATGTCTGTCTGTCGGTCCTTCCGTCCGTATGTCACATCAACTTTATACAGAAACTATTAGACCTACAAAATTGAAACTTAGTATGTAGATGTATTCTGTGAAACGCTTTACGATTTTTATACAAAAATTTATAGTAGTTTATGTGACTGCTGCATAATGCCTAATTATGTACAGTTACATACACTAGTTTATCTACACACATATCATAAGCTCTCTTTGATGTGTTCAGGAACCGCATGTTTGACCGGCATTGTGGTTCTGCAATTGTTTAGCTTGTTCTTTAGTACCAACTTCACGCAGGCGGGCGTCGGCGTTCGAAATTTGAATGTCATTATATGTAGAAAAACTACACATAATGACCATAATGTGTAGTTTTCCACATACGAAACGAGATAGATAATGCTGATCGTAACGTGCAGTTTTTGAACGCAGTAAAGAGGGTGTATGATACGTGTGTAGATAAAATAATTAAAGAGGGCTCCCCCCATACATGGAACTGAAACCAAAAAATATTTAAACTTATTTGTCTAGATAGGTCTTTAAAAAGGACTTGAGGTTCCTGTAACCATTTTTCCTCAAAGTAAATCGTTAAAGAGACAGACCCTTCCAAAGTGGAAACATGTGTGCTCCGCGAACTTTTAGAGTAAGAGAGTGAAAAATCTACAAACAAATATATGCTGTGTATCTCAACACACACTTTCAACGAAAATTGGTGTGAACAAAATAAAATAAGCTGTTTTTAAGATATAAAACATTTATAAAAAGCGCAAAGATAACTTTGTCATTTATACAAACACTATGAAAAACAAAGTTACAACATAAACATCCAGTCACATAATTACTTGCTACACAGAAACCCTTCTTGGGCGAGTCCGACTCGCACTTGGACACTTGTCTTTTACCTTGTGAGGTACGGTACCCTAACAAGTATGCAATGTTTACCCGAGATTATGCTAAACCGCGGTTCATCTGTCGAGCCTTAAAGTGTGACAAATTATATGCAAAGGATATCCGGTAACAGTTATTTTCAGCTTATGTTTAAACGATTACCAAAACCGCACCTATTTTACTACCAATAAATTCGAAATTACTGCCAGAATGGATAAATGTCCACCAAATTGTGTTTGGATAAATGATCACCAAACTTCTTTTTATGTTTTGTGTACGTTTATGTTTTAAATATTTTTTGTTGTTCTTACTTGTTCAATCTAACACGAAGGATAAAGGGTGTTTCGCTTCGCTCACCTCCTTTACTCTTCACCGCAGTATTTTGCCCTGATATCTTTTGCAACTTTTGGTGTTCATTTATCCATTTTGGGTAGGAAAAAATATTTTGGTGATCATTATATTTGTTGCCGTTATTTTCTAGCAGTTAAGTTTAGCTAGGATGACCTCAAGTGGGCTAATCATTAGCAAAGCCCTTGTGATTTCAATTTCCTGGTTGCTCGACTGTCAGAGAGCAAGTTACAAAGTTAGGTTTAGGTTAACGCCCTGTTGTATATCAGAAATACAAAGATATTAAAAAATATGTTATCTACACGAGTTACATAAATTAAATACAAACAAAATGAGTGCGCTGTAATACATCGTAATTAAGGTGACATTGGGGCATTATCAAACAAAACCGTGAAGGATATCTAAATGTCGTGATAAATATAGAGACATCTTAAAATGTTAATTGACTCCGCTCACATACACAATGCAAACTCAAGATTGACTGATACTTAAATACAAGTTTTGGAAAATGGAAATGACATCGAGTTTGTTGCACTTTGTCTGTTTATTTGTAAATATATATGAATAGTAGTTTATAAATCGCCATATTTCATAATTAATTAACTATCCAATGACTGTCTATATACCAAAATACTAGAAATGGGCCGAATGTGATTTTAACCGAATATGAACTTCGGGCGACCATTCGGCTAAAATAAAAAAATCTAGCGTACTTCGGTTTTATTTCGCCGCGATTTCTCGAGAGCGTACATCATGATTTGTTTACGCACTTTCATGAATTGTCGAAATGAACAGATCACCCCGCGTAGGGCATAGAAGGTTTTTTTTGTTTATTTATGGTTACGCATTTAAATTGCGCAGTAGTTAGGCATTTCAATTTTATTTAGTTCGTTTTAGTTTAGATGTTCGGCATTCAAACCGAATTTCGGCCGAATGCCGAAGTTCTGTTCAAGCTGCCGAAATTCGGTCGAACCGAATTTCGGCCCATCCCTACTAAGTACACGAAATTAAAACGTGACGATCTACTCTATCACGTGTATTTTGTTGATAAAAAGGGTATATTTATTATTTTATAATCTGGCGGAATGATTTGACTCAATGTCTCAATAATTATATATGTCAAGCATTATATCGAAATGATAATAACTAGTGCGATCCAGATTTGTGGGAGAGAAAAAAACAAGGACGTTAAATCATATTTATCTTTGACACGCTGTCCATCATATTGTATGAACGTACCCGTAATAAGCCGATATTTGATAAAAAAAAATAATTAGGTACGTAATTCTGCTCTTTTCTTTATGATTTATTGCACTAAACAATAGTTATTACTTATTAGACTCATAAAAATACAACAAAACAAAAGATTTCTTCTAGGAAACCTAGCGCGCTACGCCGTCTTCTGCCTGCGTAGCGCGCTAGGATTCACAGGAGATATTTAAGGCGACACAATAGGTCTTATGTAAATCTCAAGTGGTAGCAGTATTAAAGCGATTGTTTCTTTATTCTAGCTTGTTGATCTTGAGTGTCCGCAGAGATTCGGGAAAGTATAAACGTAATTTGATTATTTTTGCTCGATAGAAAAGTTTCCCGAAGATAGCACATATCTGTATTTCAGAATGTTCTTTTTTTACAATTTCGCTCCAGATTTGTATTTATTCATTTTAGGTTCTTGTTATTTGTTTTATCTTATAAAGCGTGAAGCGTCCATGGCCTAGCGGTATTCGCACGTCGGTAACGATTGTACGGGTACCAACATTTGGCTGAAACAGGTACTGGATTAGTTTCTATGTGGTATTTGTTTCGGGAGCTGTAGGTCCCGGATACTATCGCTACTCGGTGGTAGAAGTCGTCAAGCTGGTCTGAGGCCCTAATAGGGCAGCTTGAAAACATCTGGCAGTCGGACTGGCCACAAGCCCGACACCCCTCCGTCAACCCGCACTGAGCCAGCGTGGTGGAGTATGGCTCAATCTTACTCGTATCGGGTAAAAGCCCGTGCCCCTTGGTGGGGACATTAATGGGATTTAAAACATTATTATTATTATTCTCATTATAAAAATATTAAGTTTTAAAGAAAAATGCGGTACGCAATTGAAAAATATGTTATTGTGATATTTTCGGGAGTCTTTTCTATCGAGCAAATATAATCAAATAACGTTTTCCGACTTCTGAGCTAAAAATAGCTCCTTCGCCGCTTGATTTTGGATTCTCAGACGGAAAATTCCATTCCTAACACGTTCGGAAAGGCCTTTTACGAACCTCGCTACGACGTTCTCCGTCGGCTAGGGTCCTAAACTTCTCGGTTCGTAAATATAAGCCTTCGCGAACTCGTAGGAATTGTACTATTACATGTCTGTTCAGGCTTCTCAGCACCTAATGACCTCGTAGGGGCTCATCAGCTACGAGGCAGCGTGACGATCAGGTGCCAAGAAGTGATGAACGTCGGCGATTCACCGAGCTGAAGTTATGTGGGGTAGATCTAACCTGGTCTGTGCTTCGGTCCCGTCAACTGTCTCTCTGCAAGGCCCGGGTGCACCCTAGGCTCTTCTTCGTAGACAGGTTCTTTAACCAACCAGGTATGACCGGCGGGCCAGCTTCAATGAGCACAGTGTTCCAACACAGGTTATGTTCTACGTGGTAAATACAAATCGGGCACGAAAATCCGAACTTTATCTGGTTCGAGAGACAACGGCACACTCAGCTATATTAACAATCCTGAGGGAATCCCGAATACATTCCAGATGGCCTGCGATTTAATTTCAATACCCTAACCAAAACGCGTTTACATTGCGAGGGCTTTCGTCTGTCAGTTGTCAAAACTGCCCAATTGACAGCTAACGTCAAATTAAAAATGACCGTTCAGAAACCATCGATCGAATATCGATTTGGAATCGAACAATCACCCGCCCGGACAGGCACCCACCTGTCCCCTAATCTACGGGCAGCCGAGACAACGTTGCTACCGCTCGTTTTAGAACCGAGCCTCCTACTAGAACCTCTGCAGACCGGGGGGTCCCGTCCTTGCCAGGGAACAAGTTAACAATGTGCCCCCTGCGCCAACGTAGTGGCGGTAGGTTAGCATCCTTAACCAGAACGAGGTCACCAACACTAGGGGGGCTAGTTTTGTCAGTCCACTTAAGGCGCTGTTGTAAGATATGCAGATACTCGAGCGACCAACGCTTCCAGAAATTCTGAGTAAACTGCTGCAACATCTGATACCTTGACAACCGATACAATTTCACTCCCTCGAAGGGGTGCTCGGGCAACGCGTTAAGTGGCTGTCCTATCAAGAAATGGCCTGGGGTCAGAGCCTCCAGGTCATTTGGATCCGAGCTGAGCGGACACAACGGTCGCGAATTGAGAACGGCCTCGATCTTACAAAACAATGTCGCTAGCTCCTCAAAAGTCAGCGCGGTCTGACCTACTATACGCCCTAAGTGCGTCTTAGCTGACTTAACTACGACCTCAAAAATCCCACCCCAGTAGGGGCAAATCGGTGGGCTGAAGGTCCACTGTATACCCCGACGGGAGAGGGCCGTTCCAATATCCACTTTATTTACATTCAAAAAGTTGACTATCTCTCGTAAGTATCGTTCCGCACCGATGTAGTTAGTGCCGTTATCAGGGCGGATCAAAGTTGGAAGTCCCCTTCGAGAAACAAACCTATCCAAACAAGCAATGAAAGCTTCTGTCGAGAGATCAGCAACGAGCTCGAGATGTACCGCCTTGGTGGATAAACAAACAAACACACATAGGTACGCCTTGTATTGCTTAGCGGTACGCAATCGTGAACTCTTCACCATAAACGGTCCTGCAAAATCCGTACCAACACCTGAAAACGGTCTGACCTCATTCGAACGATCAGGGGGCAAGTCCCCCATGAGAGGTTGCATCGTGGCAGCCTTAAGTCGATAACAAGGCATGCACCGAAACACGATGTTCCGTATGGCACGGCGGGCAGATAAGATCCAAAACTCCCGCTGGAGCGTGGCCAACAACGCGTTACAGCCGGCATGCGCGTTTTTAATATGACGATCAGTCACCAGCAATTCAACTAACTGTCCCCCCTTGGGGAGCAGAAGTGGGTGACGAGCCGAATACGACAGATTCGCATTGCGCAATCTTCCTCCTACCCGAAGTAACCCGGTCGAATCAACAAAGGGGTTGAGACGCGCGACGGCTCCCTTCAATTTCGAACGTCCACTTCGTATAATCTCCAATTCTGCCCCAAACTTCGAGGACTGTACCAACCGGACCAAATTGAACAGCGACTCGTTTCGCTCTGCCGGAGTCAGAATAGGGTTCAACGTTCGCTGATCGCGAGGAGTACGACAATTTCGAGCGAATCTCCTAATCCAAGTGGACACGTTTATCAACTTGTCAAGTGAGCTATACCGGTCCAGCAGAAACCCGGCGTCAGGGTCCTCAGCCTTCTGGGTAACATGCACGGCCGCTCTGGGGCCATGATCCGAAGATACTACTACATGGCTGTGGAGCCAGTCCGATTCTCTCTTGGCAAGCCAGGGTGGTCCCCACCACAAATGGTGTCTAATGAGTTCAGGAGCCCGAGATCCCCTGGATGCACAATCAGACGGGTTCAATTCTCCTGGTACATGTCTCCAGGTCAGTGGGACCTCAGACGACACAATCTGGGAGACACGGTTCGCAACAAAAACCTCTAAGTTATGGACCGAAGCCTTCAGCCAGCACAAAACAATCTGGCTGTCCGTCCAAGCGTACACCGTATCCTCCAAAACCACTGACCCACGCAACACTGTTAGAGTGTGATTCAAAAGTTTGGTCAAAAGAGCAGCCCCGGACAGTTCCAGTTTTGGAATCGTCATCCTTGTCCGAATAGGCGCTACCTTGCTTTTTGCCAAAACCAAACGCACGTCGACCTCCCCGGTGGAGGTGACGGTTCGCAAATAAAACTGCCGCAAACCCTCGTTCAGAGGCATCACAAAACCCGTGAAGGGTTGCCCTGTAATCCCCAGCAGGGACCAATTTCCTCGGCAGCGATACATTATTTATGTCCGATAGCGAGGTGAACATTCGCGTCCAATCAGTCAACAAATCACCTGAGAGGTGGGTGTCCCAGGTCAACTGAGCCGCCCATAGCCTTGCATAAAACATTTGAGAGCAAAGGTGACTGAAGAAATCCATCCATTCGGGTCGAACGTTCTCGCAATCGTTGACAGTACTGACCGCTTCGTCCAGGCCTTCGGTGTTTCTAAAACCACCCGATAGGTAAACTCATCATGGACGGGCCGGTACTGAATTCCAAGCACTGACAACATGTTAGGGTTGTCAGGATTCTCAAAAACGTGCGGGTCTTGTTGAAACTCATCTGGGAGACCAGCCATCAACTCAGGGGAGTTGGACATCCACTTGCGTAGTTCATAGTCGCCTCGTTCCAGCAATTGAATGAGCTCGTCACGTCGGTCCAGAGCTTCCTCTACACTGGCTGCCCCTGTGCAGACGTCATCGACGAACAAATCTTGCTCCAGGATAGCGGCGGCTCTAGGATAGCTCACACGGTCACGCGACGCCAACTCCCGCAGGGTACGCATCGCCAAATACGGGCTAGACCGTAACCCATACGTGTTCGTGTTTAACTCATAGACCTTGACTGGCTCGGCCGTGGTCTCACGCCAAAGTATCAACTGATACCTTCTGTCAGCCGGATGAATTACCGTTTGTCTAAACATCATCCGAATGTCTGCGACAAATACAATCTGGTGTCTCCGAAAGCTCGTGAGAATATCCGAAATATCACGACTCAACTTGGGTCCCGAATGAAGACACTGATTCAGGGACATCCCGTTCGAGGTAGGTGCTGACCCATCAAAAACAACTCGAATCTTGCCGGTAGGGGTTCGCAGGACGGCATGGTGTGGAAGGAAACAATGATCCTCAGATCTCCAGTCCACACCCGATACCGACATGTGTCCTAACGACTCATACTCCCTCATGAAATCGACGTATTTTTGTTTAAATACGGCGTCCCTTGAAATCCTACTCTCCATCGACATCAATCTCGTCTTAGCCATCTTCCTAGATTCTCCTAGTGGCGGTCGATCGGCCCTGAAAGGCAGTCGAGTTACAAAACGACCAGAACGAAGGCGACCAGTACTATTCTGGTAAAACAACTCGCACTCTTCTTCGTCTGCGTCGACTCGACGAACGGTGGGAGGTTCCTCTATCTCCCAGAAACGTTGGATAGCGTCTGACAACGCTGAGCCAATAAGTATGCCATCTGACTCGGCAGGCCTAACCATTGGCAATGCCAGACCCATGATCACGTGACCAAACTTAGTATCTACAGCAATCAACCCGTCCGGCTGAAGAACTCGCCGATCCGACAACAGAAACCTACCCAGAACGTCTGTTCCCAGTAGCAGGTCGACCGGGGCTGGAGTGTCAAAATCGGGATCCGCCAACTTGAGTCCTGATGTCAGGAATCGAACGGCCGGATTCAACTTCACCAAGGGGTGTCTGCCCATGACATGCGTCATTACTAAAGCTTGCACGGATGTTTTTGTCAAAATGTCATAACGTGGAGAGAACGTGATCACCGATTGACCAACTACATTCGTAACCGTAACATTCCCCACGCCCCGTATTGATTTATTATACCTATTTACCTTGAGGCCCAACCATTTTGCTAAATCATTCGATACAATGCAGCCCTGAGCTCCAGAATCTAATAGGGCGCGAACGTATGTTGGGTTGCCCGCCAAATCCCAAACAAGCACAGAGGCGATCGGTAACACCACCTGCTCCGGTTGGGGGGCAACAAATGGTTGGGCCGCAAATTCCTAGCGAGGGCCCCCGGGGCCCCACTCTGCCTGTAACCGATCAGGTATGCAGCTATACGCCAGAGGGTCCCATTGTACAAATGGCCCACGCGCCGGTTCCATTGCCACCCTACGATTCCCCGTAAAGGGGTGGGCGTGAATTCAACCGTGGCCGCTCCATGAGCGGGGGGGACATCACATGTGACCGACGAAGACGAGGCGACGAGCGCGGCGACAACTGAGGCGGCGTCCGAACCGCACCCGCATAGCTCGAAGGTGTCCCATGCCACCCGCCCGTTACGGCCTGCTCAACACACCCAATGTCCCGCTGAGTCGGATGCTGAGTCGCAACCGAAAACTCAGGGCCCCCCATGTAATGATCCTGAGTGCGGCCCTGCACCCTAGTACTGCCCTGTGCACGTGGGGACGTTGGCCCCTGAGTTGCGCTCCGAGTCGCAAACGAATTCTCAGGGCCCCATGCCGTGTCACCCTGGGTACGGCCCTGTGGTGGCTGTTGGCCGGACCGGTACCTGCACAACAGATTGTTGTGGGGCCCACCACAATATCCGCACATTTGTGTGCGCGTGCAGTCCCTAGCCATGTGTGGCCCGAGGCACAGGAAACACCACCTCCGCTGCTTGGCCATCCGGCGCCGTCCCTGAACCCTAAGTTCCCCGAACTTATTGCAATTGGCCACAGCATGGCCAATCTGCCTACAACATGGGCAGGTCTCACCATGTGGGGTCAATTCACTCACAGTCCCATACGACTGCCGGTTGGTGCGGTCCTTCCTCGTCGGAGGGCCCCTACTCACAGCGCTCCCGGCAGCTCTCTGTGGCTCCGAAGGATGGGTGACCATCAACCCCAAATTCTCTGCCCGTCGAGCCTCCTCTTCCAAAAATCCGACCAAGTCGGAGAAGGCGGGCAGGTCCTCGGCCGACCTCCCGTGAGACTGTTCGAAACGAGTCTGCACGTCAGCGGGTAGGCGGGAAAGTACAATGTACAACAGTAGGAACGACCATTCACCAACCGGAAGTCCAAGATTCTCAAGAGCCTTGGTGACGGACAACAATGGGTTCAAAACCTCCGTCTGTATGGCCCCGACCTTGTTCACAACCGGGATACTAAACAAACGGTTCAGTTGGGCATCGGCCAACCTCCGTTTGTTGTGGTAACGTCTGACCAACAATTGCCTGGCCGTTTCATAGTTACCCTCCGTAACTGTCAAATGAGCGACCAGCTCCCTAGGCTCACCCCTCAATGCTGCCACCAGCTGAGCCATCTTGACAGACTTGGTAATGTCCGATCGCATGTGCACCAAACTGTCGAACAGATTGATGAAGCTCATCCATTCACCGGACACGCCGTCAAAAGTAGGCATAGTTATGGCAGGTAACCTGGACCCCGATCCCTGATGCGTCAGAGGTGCTTCAGTGTCACCATCATGGCTGGACTCGCGCTGTCTACGTATGTCCGCAGCCTTCTGCGTGATAGCAGCTGCCATCTCCATACATTGGTCGACATCCCCTATCAACCGTGACAGCCTGTCAGGTGCACAACCATCAACTGATTCCGCCTGCGCGGACAATTCGAGCACCCTATTGTAACGTTCCTTAACGTCCATAGACCGCTCCAGTACCACATCATGCCTATCTAAACGGTCTATCAGACCGTGTGCGGAGGAATACCATCTGAGTTCCTTAGAAACACCCTTCTGGATTTCAGATAACGACATGATCGGAACGATACTTACTCACAATTTGCAGTAACTTAATTTTATTGGACCCTCCAGTCTACAACCCAAACGAGGGAACCCTAAACCACAACCTAAACAATTTTGTTTTCCTTAAACAATAGGAACCGAGTTTTATATCTATATAAATTCTGTAAATACAATTTAGTTTCCCTTTATCATTATAACACACACAGATAGTCAATATTAGTTCAAGTTATAAATTGCTATAAACTGAAAACAATGTAATAGCCTGCTATCAATAGATGTAACTACCTATGTTAACCAAAACATTCATTCAATAGCATTACTAAACCACTAATAGATTGACTAACTGGTAATTCAATGCAAATTTCAATTCAATATCTGTCTGTCTACTACCAGCAATAGACTTATAGCTTACAATACTACCAATCTATGTGGATATAGGAACAACCAGTTACTTAACCGCCTATATCTACAGATTGATAGTCCCAAATCGTGCCTTCCTGGAGCCCTTGACGGCTGCAAATCTCAGGAAGCCACGCTCTAGCTACCAAAATGTTCAGGCTTCTCAGCACCTAATGACCTCGTAGGGGCCCATCAGCTACGAGGTAGCGTGACGATCAGGTGCCAAGAAGTGATGAACGTCGGCGATTCACCGAGCTAAAGTTATGTGGGGTAGATCTAACCTGGTCTGTGCTTCGGACCCGTCAACCTCCTGTCTCTCTGCAAGGCCCGGGCGCGCCCTAGGCTCTTCTTGGTAGACAGGTTCTTCAGCCAACCAGGTATGACTGGCGGGCCAGCGTCAATGTGCACAGTGGTCCAACACAGGTTATGTTCTACGTGGTAAATACAAATCGGGCACGAAAATCCGAACTTTATCTGGTTCGAGAGACAACGGCACACTCAGCTATATTAACAATCCTGAGGGAATCCCGAATACATTCCAGATGGCCTGCGATTTAATTTCAATACCCTAACCAAAACGCGTTTACATTGCGAGGGCTTTCGTCTGTCAGTTGTCAAAACTGCCCAATTGACAGCTAACGTCAAATTAAAAATGGCCGTTCAGAAACCAACGATCGAATATCGATTTGGAATCGAACAATGTCAGTGAATGTAAGACATGACTCTCATGATCAACAAAGTTCATCATGGGTGTTCATTATTTTGCGTCATTTAAGATTTACAAAAGGGTGTTTTGGCCAAATGCGTCGCCTTAATATCGCTGTTGATGTATCTGTCGTTAAATTAGACACTTAACTAAAACCCTAGACCGTTAATTAAAGACCGTTTAACCAAGTCATTTTGATTTAAATAAAGCATCGTCGAAAACGTTTAACAATCTGTTTTACCGAAAGCCGGCGTGTTGGTTAAATAATTTAAAACAAGATGGCGTCACGACAACAGCTAATTACTTTCAGAGTCTATCTTTTTACTACAGGACTTTTTGCACAGCTTATATCAGGGCAAAATATTACGGTAGCTTATGTGAAGGGTAAAGGGGGTGAGCGAAGCGAAGCCCCCTTTGTCCTTCGTATTAGGTTGAACATGTAAGAACAACAAAAAATACTTAAAACAGAAACTTAAGTACAAATTAAATATATATTTTTTGTGTACTTAAGTGTGTTTATATTGTATATGTCTTGTTGCTTAGGAACGTTTAGACAACTCGTTAAACGTTTCGTTCACTCACTTGTCTGACGGAACTTTAGCGACTTGTATAAACGTCGGTCTTTAATTAACGGTCTAGAGTGTCAGTTAAGTGTCTGATTTAACAAACTAACTGCGACATATCATTACACAGTGTATACTAGTGTGGCACTAGAGGCAAAGCATAAGCTTATACGCAAATGGCCCTGTGTGTATGACGCTATCTAATTGAATGCCGTGCATGCATGTCACGCCTTAGTATCATCATAGCTTTGTATGACCGTCATCGTGTTGTTAGTGATTCTAATAACAAGATGACGCCCATAATAAGATTATTGTCTGGATGTTTTTGAAGATTAGAATCTTTTAAAAATGGCATTAACCGGATTTAGTTAGCAAGGGTTTATGTTTACCAAAAAATAAGGCTAAATTATTATTATTTTTTTTATTTATTTATTCAAAAACAAATTATAATTATTCTTAACATTACTTAGGTGGCCACTCAATCCTTGACAGGTTTAAGTGTGACCACCAATAAATATAAATATCTATTCTATTTTGTTTAAGTGGATGTACTCAGGGTTGGTATCTGCCACCCTATCTTAGCCTGGCCGGGGTAATGAATTACTATCTTAACCTGGGCGGTTTAGATAGTAATACTCATTATTATCTGGGGTCAATGCTTCGCGTCGCAGTGTTGGAAAGAATGCATTAAGTTAATTAGGTCAGTATACTGCAGTACCTCGGACATATTATGCGTGACGATCATACAAGGCAAGGTCGAAGGACCCAGAAGACCTGGTCGCCCATGTACCTCTTGGCTCCAATACCTCCGAGCATGGTTTGGGATGAGCACGAACTCCCTTTTCCGGGCCGGAGTATCCCGCGTGCAGATTGCCTTAATGGTCCTCAACCTCCGATAGGAGATGGTACTCGCCAGATGAAGATGAAGAAGAATGCTACACTATCGCTCCTCTCCTATCTCTCTCCTATCGCTCCCCCTTTCAGTTGTTTAGTTTTCAGAACACGTGAGTTCGGGACATTCAAAGTTTTGCTTTTGTTTATGCAATAATATAAGTTCTGCGTGACCAACACAACTGCGCTTCTGCACACAGCTAAGCATTCATTGGAAAACGTATCTGACAAGGTAGTTCCATAAATCTAAAAACGTGTCTCAAGCTGAAACTAATTCAACAAAAACATTTGACAATATCATAATTGTATATTTCCAGCAGTTGTATTTTATAAACTCAATTTTTCTTAAAAAGACGGCATTTGACTATGACGTAACTTGGCTGGTCATAAAACTCGTAAATAAAATGAACGTTTTTACAGTTCCTAAAAAGTAAAACGAGCTCCGTGGTCTGAAGGGTTTCACAGTTGCTTCTCACACAGGAGATGGAGGATCGTTTCCTGACCATGTACCAATCAGATAATTAATTTATCTTAAGTGCATTATTCGGACGTTCTGACGGTGATGGAAAACATCGTGAGGGAACCTTCGTTACTCCATAGCTGCGGCGATGGGCTAGCCCCCTGTCACGCAAAATTGACTATTTAATAACTGACTCAAAGTGGGCACAATTGTGCCTCTGCCACCCCGTATGGAAAACGGCGTGAAGCTATGTTATGTTATTTGTTAAAAAATATCTATTTTGACCAGCAGTCAAATACCGTATTACGGAGGGAACACCGGAACGGTCATTGATAACGTAGTACGTAATTAGTAAATGTACTGTACGTACAAGTTTCAAACTTGTACGTACAGTACAGATCCTTACGTATACGTACGTATTGTAGGCGGGTTGCAAGAGCCGAAACAGCAGTCCTGACTCCTGTAATGCGCCTAATTGTGTTGGTCGCGGCGTCGATCAAGGTGTACCGTGGGTAGATACCTATTACGCTCCCTGTCTCGCTCACACGCTCATGCGACACGTCGTCTGCGGTTGTGGTCGACAACGGAATTATAGCTAGTGGCCCTATGAGCTGCAAAACACGCGAGCGATACAGGAAATTTCCGGTTTTTATCATTGTTTTCCGCGTCCTTCGTAGAATTATTATAAAAACAAATGAACCGACTGCATTTTCTTTCGTTACCACATACAAACCTATGCATCTGGCTGCGGTTGGTACATGGAGTATGGAAGTAGCCACACCAATTACTTTGTAACCCCGTAAGTTTGCAATTTTGAAAAAAATCCAAAAACTTCATCGATAAAAAACACTTATAATTATCGAACCTGCTCACAAAATTTCACGTGAATCGGTTGTGAAATGCGACCTGTAGAAGAGAACATCCGGACAGCCGGACTGATATAAGAAAGCATTTTTGCACAAGCTGAAACGGAGACACTTTACGCGCGCTCGCTCGGTCAATTGTATAGCTTTATAAGGCCCGAAAGATGTTGATTCAAGGGCAAATCTCTGGTCAGCGATGTCGTGCTTATATAAAATAAATTGTGCAGGCCACCCTGTACTAACTTTCTCGCATGATGCTTTCGGTGTTGTTATTTACCTAGTACCCAAGATACAGGGAATCCTAGTTTGGGGCTAGATCAATGTGTGTAAATGGTGTCCAAGGTATTATTATTATTACTATTATTATTTAAATAATAGTTTGTGGATATTCGTGTGCAGGCGTTTAGGAGGCGTTTTAAGAAGTTCTAAGATAAAGTATACAGGGTCTAACAGAAAAGGAGTTACAAGCCGAAAGGTGGTTCTTTCGAGCTTAGCGCTCACCTGAGTTATATGGTGGAGTTGAAAATAAATTTGCTCTTATCAAGTCGGCCCCATACTAAAATATGTTCAGAATGATGTCCCTAACAGCCACTCCACCTTACAAAACAACTACTTTCTACTTTAACCATGCCCAGCTTATTCCGCCCGCCGCCTAATGTACGGGATATATGGCACGTGTGCATATTGTATGGGAGCTACCATTTTGAGAGCTTTGCGATAATAACCGAGTATGCCATGTTATAGACGATATTAAGAGATACTATGACGAGAAGTTTGAAAAAATAGTTAGTCCCGTTTTTGAATAAACTCAATAAATGTGTTTACCCGACCAGTTACTATGGGAGACCTAAAATATTTTTTCGTTTTCATAAAGATGGGTATTCTAATTCCACAATATATGATCAGCTAGTTAAATGCCATTCTGTATTTAGTATACTATCTTTTATTCTTACGATCTACCACATTTTTGAAGCCCCAGTAAACTATAAATGTTATAATTAATGAGTTATGAGTTAAGATCCCGAAAATAATAGCGTTTACATTTTTCACAAGCCAAAACGTCGGTTACCCCTTATGTATTTTTTTTATAATTTTAATAAGAAATTTGATTAAATTATACTGCCGCAGTTTAAGAGTGACGTCACACTTTTTATTTTCAGGTGAACAGACATGGCGATCGAACTCCAGCCCCTGAAGAGATGGACCTTTCAACCTGCAAGGAGATGCTGGAAAAGGCTATAGAGATGGAAGGTTATGAGGCTCTGACCAATGTGAGTAACATATTTATCTATATCTACCCACTTACTATCCGTAATCGATTCCTGGCGTTGGTTATGTTGCTGAAAAGGGAGATTCCGAGCAAAGCGCTCTACTACGTTTTGGGCTACTCGGAGTTGATGAATACCTTTAGGCACAGAATAACTAACAAACCTCCTACAGTCTTCACAAAAAAAGGCCCGGTGGCCCAAACTAAATTTAACCTTATTACGTCAAATATATACGTCAGTGACACGGACGCTGTCACCGGGCCTTTTATTTTGTGAAGACTGTAATATCAACATATTGATATACCTAATATATAAAGGGAATTATTAAACTGCACATCAAAAATATTGATGTGCACGGCAAATATAAGGGAAAAATACTGCGGTAGCTTAGGTGAAGGGTAAAGTGGGTGAGCGAAGCGATGCCCCCTTTATCCATCGCGTTAGGTTGAAATGAACATGCAAGAACCACAAACAATACTTAAAACATAAACTTGACTACACAAAAAATATTTAAAACATAAAAAGTGTTTTTGCTTATCCTTTTTGGCGGTACAAATCAGTATTTTTGATGTGCGATTAAATAATAGCCATGTATAAATAATAAACTCCCAGCTTCATCAATGCGGTAAGATAGTGATATGGCGTACGATCGTCGAATCAGTACGGTTTTAAGAATATTTATTTTGTCTATTGAACCGTTTATAGTAGTTTATGTGACTGCTACATAATGGAGGACATTAATACTCAAGAGTTTCAATGCCTAATTATGTACAGTTACATACACTAGTTTATCTACACACATATCATAAGCTCTCTTTGATGTGTTCAGGAACCGCATGTTCGACCGGCATTGTGGCATTGATCATTGCTCAGCAGTTGTTTAGCTTGTAGTACCAACTTCACAGACAAACTAGGGGCGGCACTTTCCGTCCATCATCCGTCTGTTCGTCCGTCCGGCGTCAGCAGGCAGTATCTCATGAACCGTCATCGATAGAGAGCAAAATTTACACAGAATTTTTATTTCTGTTGCCGCTTCAGCAACAACCTATTAAACACGAGATTTTATAATTTAAAGAGGGACCCCAGGAACACGAGACGTGTTTTAACTCCACCTGCGATGCAACAAACCATAACATGATTCAAATATGATCGTAGATTTCGCGGCTTATCACGTGGTTGTGGTGGCGCAATTGGTTTGATATCGCTTCGGGTTCTGGGTTCAAATCCACGTTCCGACATGACATTACTTCCTTTTTGTTTTTATTTTAATATTTTTAGTGGTTATTTTTTCTTGTACGATGGTACGGAACCTTTCGTGTGCGAGTCCGACACGCCCATTTTACCGATTTTTTACTTCTCAAAAGATATAACAGAACGAGATCCAGACCACAATATCTAACTGCCCTAAATAGCCTTCATCCCACACCTGCCTTGCCTTTGCCTATAAATTCAATTCAATTCAAAAAAATATTTCAGACCACACGAATCCATACACAACAAATACATACACAGGAAAAATGAGCAATTGAAAATAAATAAATAAATAACTTCAAAACTTCAACCTCAAACTTCAAAATATTTTATTTATTTCGAAATAGATTCTTAGAGAACTACTTTTCTTTTCTATGTTAATTTTTTTAAATAGCTCTTGTGTTACAAACGTTTGCGTGGTTCTTGTGCTGCGCTACAATATCAGAACTCCATACATCTTTGTCATTAATATAATCATCATAACATGTTTTAAAACATAATGTTTTTTCAACAATTCCTTTAAGTTCAGGTATTTTGTTATAGTATTGTATACTTTACTTAACTCTAAAATATCATCAATATAGTCTCATATGTGTTGGCAAGACTATACAACCCCCATTCACCGGCCCCTCACTTGCATGGTAGAAGCCGTGTGAAGGTGATCTCAGTGTCTGAGGATTGGACAGTCCAGCCCAGCCTCCCCACAATGGGCCATAATGCAGTTGGTGATGCCGCTTTACAACAGGGACGGCGTTCTTGCTCTTCTTATGGCGTAAAAGGCCGAGGTGTTCACCTCTGCGAACATCCCTAATGATGAACAGCATCCTGAAACCATTATACAAATACAAATATTTATCTCGTTATCCTTTAACTTCCGAAATTCCAGACCGGAAAACGCCGCGCCTTCCAAATCGGAAAGTACCTTCGCCAGCGCTACGGTTCAAGCCAGGGCTTCGACCTGCTGTCCAAATACTTCTACCCCAAGCAGATCGCTGTACGGAGCACCTTCAAGTACCGGGCCCAGATGACCGCGCAGATTGCTATGTCTGCCTTATACCCGCCCGAACCGGCTCAACAGTGGGATAGTGGCGTTGGCGCGATTTGGCAGCCTGTGCCTTATACTATGGTGCCGCAAAAGGAGGACTATGTGAGGAATCTTTTCTAGTACTCATACATATAAAGGCTAGCCCATTTTGAATGGTCAATAGGGTCGTAAAAAACTGCATCAATCGATCTTTTTGAAACTATTTTCTCAGAGAGGTTATCCCCTCCACGCGGCTCTCAGACACAGATATTCTTGGCGCGACCTGTACATTGAATTGCGCACGCCTCATTTCTAGTAGCAGTGCCTCTGCTATAGGAAAAAGATTGAAGCATTTTGTTTGTTTGTTATTACCTCCAGCTTCGGTACTACTCGACCGGCGTTTGTTCCCGGTTCGATGAGCTCATGGCGCAGGCGCAGGCTGACGCACTCAAAGAAGAGTTCGCGCAGTTCAATGACCTCGTACCCATCATCATGCAAAATACTGGAGTCAACTTCACTGATGACCTCCTGATGTACCAATCGCTACTGGATTTGTTTAAGAGCCAGGTAAATCAAACAAATACAGGCACATACGTTGCTTTTGGCCCTACAATAGTATTCACTGTGTCTTGGGAACGAGAAGCAGAGGCATCACAAGTTAACGTCCATCCACGTAGGAGAGGTTGATGATGTATGGCAAGGCCTCAAACCTTAAACTGCGACCATCGTTGCGATGGTGTTACGAGTATGTGCTTGGGGTACAAGTTACAACGTTCAGACGATGGATTGTCAATGTGAGCGCTTACAAACCCTGTGTGGTACAACGCAGCGTCGCGCTGTAGCGCTCTGGCTTTTAGAGAGGTTCGAAATTCTGATAATCCCCTGGGGCACAACGCGGCCCAGCAATGTATCCCACGGGCTTTTCAGAAGACAGGCCCGGTCCCTTTCATGACATCCTCCTACAGGGATCGTCACCATGCATCACAAATTGTATTCCAAATGATCTAAATCGCTTATGCCCCTCAGGGCCCCAAGGCATCATATGATGCCCATTCCCCGTTATAGGTTTTGAATTTTATTACCATGTCATAACGTTCAAAATCGCGATGCCTCAAAACAAGCTGGGGCTTTGAGAGTTCTCTGAGTAAGAGTCAAATATAAATATTCAACTTTATCTTCTTCTTCAATTTTACAGACAGCCTACGGCTTCAAAGTCCCAGAGTGGGCGCGGTCAATACTGCCACGGTTGAACGAAGCTGGCAGACTGGCCTATAGACTCTATGATAGAAACGACGAAATGAAGAAAATTGGGGGAGGTAAGTGTCTTTGCTCCACTTGAACTGGGCCTAAACTAGGATGTAGAAGTTTTTATGCATTTTGTGTATTTTCTGCAGTGCTCTAATGCTGTATTGCGAAATATGCGTTATCTACGTTTGCTCCGTTTTTACAAAATACAGAACGTGCATTAATTTTATTTTTGCTTACATTTTCACGTATGTAAAGTCGAAGAAACCACAAGAATAACTATTCCAGCGCGTAATCTTAAATAGTAAATTTTTAGGCATTAGGCATATGTCGCAAAGTATCCTAATTGTACGCATCGTTTATTTCCAGGTGTACTCCTGAACAATTTCATGGAGCTAGCAGACAAAATAATATCAGGGACCATACCAAAAGGCACACCAAGGGTTCACATGTTCTCGTCACATGACTTCAACGTGGGTGCCTTCATGGACGTGTCTATGGTCGATGACAATATAACTCAGAGTATACCAGACTACGCCTCTGTGTACTCTCTAGAATTATATAGAGCTACGGACGGCGAATATTTCGTTCTGGTAAGTTAACTTTTAAATAGTGTAACCAAATCAAACAAACAGTGGAATTCTGATGAAAAGGTTAAAAAATTAAAGAAAATGCTATTTAATAATAAATAATAATACCTTGGACACTATTTACACACATTGATCTAGCCCCAAACTAGGATTCCCTGTAACTTGGGTACTAGACAACGATACACTTACTTATATAGATAAATATTATGCGTAGATAGATAATAATAATAATAATAATAATAATACCTTGGACACCTTTTACACACATTGATCTAGCCCCAAACTAGGATTCCCTGTATCTTGGGTACTAGACAACGATATATATACTTATATAGAGAAATATTATACTTAGATAGATAAACAACCATGACTAGGGTACAAAACTTGTTCTCATCAAACAAATATTTGCCCCCACCGGGACTCGAACCCGGGACCCTTGGCTTCGTAGGCAGGATCATTGCCGACTCGGCCATTCGGTTCGTCATATTTATATAATATATACTATTGGAATTGGCAGCCTGCATACCGTATCTCTTCTTCGATTACCACAGTTTCTACCTTCAAAAACTTTTTGTTTGTACTTTGTTTAGTCGTGACGTCTCTAGAATCTCGTAGTGAATTTCATTTGAAATTTTTGGGGGAGATCCTGAATACCCTAATGTTTAGAAATCAATTGTCTATACTTGACTTTATAGTAGTCAACATCATCATCACGATCAAAGAATCAACTTTTGAGTATAAGCCTTACAGAATTAGAATCAGAATGTTTATTGCAGCTAAGTGTTATACAGATGTTAACATATTTGTTAGAACTTAATACTTAATACTCTTTTCGAGTAAAGCACAAAAGATAATGTCTTAAACTATAATGCCTATCATAATAAAAGATTCATAAAGACATAATATCATAAAGATAGATAATCTATTCTCTCATAAATATTAAATAACAAGTACCTAGATAGTTTTTATTAGTAAGTAGGAGCTTGTAATACAAATGTAATATTAGACAGTCTTCACATAAATTGGACTATATTTGTTGTTTGTCAGTACAAACCTGGTCCCAGTGGATATCTGACAAGACAGACAGACATCACATCACATACATTTCACTTTACTCGAGACTGTGCGATGCGCGTCAATTATTTGCCAGCTGTCCTCGCTATATCGTCGGATCATCTGGAAGGTGATCTGCCAACTGATCTTGAAGTAGCCATAATCGAATTGAATTGTACAAGATAAGTGCGCTCATGAGCTCACCTTGGCCGTACAATTTTTCTCACGTTTACCGGTCTTATACAATCGCACAGCTATGTATTGAAATGAACAATTACTTACTTATAACATTTTCATTTCAAAGTAATTATACTAGTATTATACTATTTTGCCGAGAATAAATATCCTGTAATAATAATAATACCTTTGACACTATTTACACACATTCTAGCCCCAAACTAGGATTCCCTGTATCTTGGGTATAGATAAATTTTATACTTCGATAGATAAACAACCATGACTAAGGTACAAACATCCGTTTTCATCAAACAAATATTTGCCCCCACCGGGACTCGAACCCTGGACCCTTCGCTTCGTAGGCAGGGTCACTGCCGACTCGGCCATTCGGGTCGGGTGTCCCCTTATCATGAAGTTTTCTCCCCATTATAATGAAAAATATTATATTTGAACATTCTAAATTAATATCCAACTTACTCCTCCACACAGGCGGCGATGGATTTGTTCCTTGTCACACAAAACAGAATATTAAATATCTGGCTAGTCAATATCACAACTATTCCACCCGGGGTGGAAAAAGGCGAAACTCAAGTTGTTGATCTACTAAACTAACAGTCGGAACTGATAAACGGGAATTTATTTCAATTCTTCATTTATTAAATTCAATTGTTCAAAACATAATTTACGGTTCGATTTATCTGCAGGAAGCTTCGTCAATTACTTAAAAATAAACTTAAACACTTGCTAAACTAAAATAAGATAAGTATACAGCTAACGACTATAACTTAACTAAATAATCACACCCTGGGACACTTCCCTACCAAAGGTCCCCATGACACTAGCGGCATTGCCCCGCTGCACTGCTAAGGAAATCCTCTGCATAAGGAATGCCCCGGAGCGGTAGTCATAACCCCCTTCACGCAGACGGCGCCCCAACTCCTTTATAAAAACTCTGCCACATGTCCCCCAAACACCGGTCGTCTCCACAGCCAAAGGTACAAAAATGTAACTCCCCATTAGAGCGGCATATTTAGTGCGCTTGCGCCTTGCAGCAGATTCTGCTGCAGCGCCAGCGGAAGCGGTAGTCAAAGCTACTGATAAACTAGTTAGTTAATCGTTTCTTTTTTTTTCAGCCCGTCTATTTACCTCAAGCCGGCACATCCTTAGCGATACGCCTTCGAATCCAAGACTGTGACGGACACTACTGTGAATTTAATAAATTCAAAAGCATGACGACAAAGTACTTGCTTCCTGAAAGCGAGTTCTACACACTTTGTAATATAGCGACTAGTCAATAGAAATAAGGTTTAAAGGGCGTTCCATTTTTGAATGCAACTGCTCGGACGTAATCGATTGATTGAATTGCGATATCAGTCGATTAATTTCGATAAGTTCGCCTTTTTGGTACTACTTATCAGCGAATACGATTCATACAATATTTTTTATCTACACACGTATCATAAACCCTCTTTACTGCGTCTAAAAACCGCACGTTAAGACCAGCATAATGTAAAACTATTTGGTAAAAACTCATTTCTTATCTGAAAATATTTCTAAATATTATGACATTCAAATTTCGAACGCCGAAGCACGACTGCGTGCCACCCCTAGTTTGTCTGTGAAGTTGGTACTACAGAACAAGCTAAACAACTGCAGAGATAAGATCAATGCCACAATGCCGGTCAAACATGCGGTTCCTGAACACATCAAAGAAGCTTATGATATGTGTGTAGATAAACTAGTGTATGTAACTGTACATAATTAGGCATTAAAACTCTCGAGTGATATTGTTATGAAACTCGCCTTCGGCTCGAAACCCACTCTTGAATAGTAATGCCCTCCATTATGTAGCAGTTACAAAAACTACTACTAAAGGAGTCAAGGTATAATAATTGTTATATGGTTCAGGATTGTAAAGAATATGTGTAGCCAAATTAGGCATATTTTATAGGTCTGTAAAGATTAGTGCGTTTATTCCAATACCTAAAAACTTTATAAAACGACATATGTATAGACAATTTGTTTTGCGATGTTGCCCTAGTGAAGAAGTTAAATACTAAATAAAATTAATTTGGTACTATTCTGATTCAACATACTGCTTATTTATATATAATATGGGCATCTACTTGATCTCATTGTAGTAAAAAAAACAGATGGTCATAAAAATGCATTTTTGTCAGATTAAGGGCTAATGATATATAAATAAACTATCCCTAAAAGTGGGCACACTTGTGCCACTGCCACCCCTAAAGGGAAAAGGTGTGCCACTATATGGTATTTTATCTATCCCTATAATGTGTCTGTTGATTATAATGTTCATGTTTTGATAGTAAAAGTGGTCCAGCACGTTATTTCTGAGGATAGTTACAGTCCAGAAGGGGGGACCTGAAAATGCGTTTGTGGAAGTGCTTCGATCCGTTTAAGACTTCGACGAAGTATGAGACGTGTCTATGTAAGTTTCGTCAGTTTAGTGTAGGGCGCTGGCATACATATCATCGCAATTCTCAGGGCACGCCTTCTTGCCTTAAGTCAACTAAGTTTTTTGTGATAAATGTGCTGTGTGTGTGATGTGATATATTAGCTAATAATTTTGTTACTACTTAATAAACGAAAAACTTTTAAATGTTTTTCATCTCTCACTGATTCCAGCAGAGAGATTAGGCAAATAATAACCCGTAGCATTAAGAATTATCTAAAATTATATCTCATTAGTTGTATGCCTTTCAGTGACGTAAACAGCTTAAATAATTCGAGGAAATTATGATATAAAGTGCACTTAGGTTGTATTGTATTGAATGGAAAATAAAGCAGACACAATCCTGATGAAACTGTGCATGGACATTGGGAAATAGCGCACAATTCAAAAGTGCCTGCCATTTTGTAAAAGCAGCGATTTACTCCCGCAACAATTCCCGCTAACAGTGGCAGGCGCTATTCAACTTTACGGCACTTTTTTCTGTTGCATTTATTGATTTCAACATAACTTTGATACGTCTACAAATCCTACAGTAGGACCTTAATTTTTAAGTGCATTTTACTTACCCCGATTTTGCCAAACTTAATTTGCATGTTTGTCTTCTCACAGTTTATCATCCAAATTCAAATTCCAATTTTCAAATTCCAAATGTCTTTATTACTGTAGATATTTACATATACTTAGCAATCGTCATTTTTCGCCACTTCCACAGATTGATTTTAGATCTCTTTTTAAAAATTACTTATGCTTAACTAATACAAAATATAATATTTAGTCATTATCATAATTAAACAGCAGGAATAAATAATTACAAAATTATTAACAGCAAGGTCTGTGTTGAGCCAGATTAACCCCATACAGACCCATCATTTAAGTAATCTTGAACATTGTAATATCCCTTTTTCGACAAAGTCGCTTTAACATGGATTTTAAATTGCTCAAATGGCAATTCCAAGATCTCCAGAGGTATCTTGTTGTAGTAGAGAATGCATTGACCCTTGAAAGAATTGCTGACCTTCGCGAGTCTAAACCGGGGCGCAAGTAGTCTGTGATTATTTCTTAGGTTAACATTACAGCTATCGCTAAGCTTGGGAAATTTTGTATGGTTCTTGCGTACATACATTATATTTTCGAAAATAAATTGACTAGCTACAGTTAGTATGTCAATTTCTTTAAAAAGCTGTCTTAAATTATAAATTGTGTGTGCGTTTTAAATTATAAATTGCTCGAATAGCTCTTTTCTGTAAAATAAAAATAGTTTGAATATCCGCTGCTTTCCCCCACAACAAGATACCATAGGACATGACACTATGAAAGTAACTAAAATATACTAGCCTAGATGTAGCCACATCCGTGTTTTGTCTGACGTTCCTAACAGTGTACGCCGCAGAACTTAATATACCAGCCAATTTTTCTATGTGGGGTCCCCACTGCAATTTGTTATCAATGGTTATTCCAAGAAACTTTGTGTCATTTACTAATTCTAACGTATTGCTGTCCAACACTAAACTGGTCCCAACTTGCCTGTCATTTGGAAGTGAGAATTTGATAAATTTGGTTTTACCAGCATTTAACAATAAATTTTTAACTGTGAACCAATTCAAGGTTAAAGATAATACTCTATTGACATCATCAAAATCTTCTTTTTGTCTTTCAATTTTGAAGACCAGTGAAGTATCATCAGCAAACAACACTATGTTAGTCAATTTCTCCACCATAAAAGGCAGATCGTTAATATATACCAGGAATAAGAAAGGGCCTAATATGGAACCTTGTGGAACGCCCATTTTTACCCCCGATGACTTATACAACCCCACTCCCGTACAGCTAAAGAATATTCATTCAAATATGGGGTTTAGTTTGTGCTGTGTAGATATACTATCAAGTGGCACGAGCGAGCTGTTGACTAACTTATCAAGTTGTAACGGCGAAGGCTAGAGTTTTCTTTACGAGCACAACCCAAAACCCACATTAGAATGAACATTCTTTAGCTGTACGGGAGCGGTGTAGTATAGATCAGCGATAACCTTACAAGATCACGCTGTTAGTATCTACTAATCTAACTTCACTGTGGGCGTGGGTACTTAAATAAAAATCTCTATTCCTATCTCGCGACGATGACATTATGCATACAATCCTCTCCGTGAGATGCTCAAACAGAATACTTTTCACACAAATCAATGCACAGCCTTTGAAATCCTTAGGGACCTCTTTCGTCCCGTTCTGGACCCGAAAATCTCCATAACGGGCCGAAAATGTAGATCGCAGCAAATTTATGCCTTTGTCTTCAAAACTTTGACTTTTTGACGACAACAATCAGATATTAGAATGGGAACATTGGCTTTTCTTTGACCGGAAAAGTTTTCAATATTTGGGACCGCTGCTGATCTAATACACGAAAGGTCAGTTTCAAAATCTAAGCAAAACTTTCTATGCAGATGTGTTTTAGTGCTGAATGAATGAATTTTGCCTTTTAATGACACCCGAAGGGGCCAAGCCTTTACTGAAATTTGAGAAATATTTTAGTACTTTTTTAATATTATATATTGAGTATTTAACTTTTAGTTGGTGCGAATTATGTTCATAGTCATGCGAATTTATGTCTAGTACTAGAAACCACAGTCAAGAATCAATATTGTGGCTTTGAGATTGGTACTAAGCCGCCCTGATTCTCGCGCATTAGATATCAACGAATATCCCTTGTTCTTTTACAAATGTAAAAACATGAAATTTTAATGTATATTTTTTACTGAATAAATGATTATTATTAATTATTATTATATCAAGTGTTTTTGTATGGTAATCAGCCGATATCCGCCATTTAATCGAGTGGTAATATTGTGCGAGCATCACTCCCCAGAAGTAACAAAGTCAAAAAAAATCAGACCTTTTGATAAAAAATTGTTTTTTTTAACATTCATTTACTCTACTATAACGTTATCTACAGGTTTTATTTTTGGGTTAACGTTTATTTTGTATTTGATTAAGATTCTCACTGAAGAAAAACTCGATTGAATAAAAATTTCGCGATATAATTTAATTACAAAAAGACCTCTAAATTGTTTTATTTTTTCATCTTATTCTGAAATTTCTAATTTCATTGCGGAATTGCATTCAAAATGTAGATATTATGTATTCGTAAACTCTCCTTGAAAATAATTTTGTCAAAAGCGTAGTATAATTTTAAACAATTTTTATGTGGTTTGACGCTACGTTATTTTAGTTTCCTCTCATAAACGGTCTCTTTTCTTTCTTATGTGGAAGTAATTAACGCTATCACTTTCGTTTACATTATTTTTTTTATTATTATTCTTTTCCACCTAACCCACACCGAACATTAGAAAATACAAACCACTTTTCGGACTGAATGATCTAATAGCATAGAGTCCCTGACCTGCATTCAAGTATTTTAGCTGGTGGTACCTTCATAGTTTAATTTGTGAAGCCGAGAGACCCTTAGGAACATTTCTGTCCTAGTCCTTACTTGATGAATCCTGGGATAGTATACTAGTAATAATGAAATGAATAGAATTTTAATACTAACGATAAATATCACATGATACCGTTTGAGAAGATTTTTTATTATTATCTGATTTTCCTCTCAACTTCGCCCATTTAAACTATCCAATTTGTTATTGTTTTTCCTCTAATGTTTAAGTAAAGAAAGTATAATATGTTATTTCTTAAAAAAATAAGACCAGAAGTTTCGGAGATAAGGCGGGGTATGGCCTTTTTGTCTTATTTTGGAATATTTTTTTAACTAAGTGGTTCAGAATTATGAAAAGACATTAAAATACTAACAGCAAGCTGTTTCATTAACTAGTTGATAAAGTTTGAGAAAACTTTATTTTTTAATTTACTAAGTTGCCCTCCGAATTTAAAAATATTGTACGTTCGTGTTTGGGTCACAAAAGTACAGACATGTACCAAATTTCAACTTGATCGGTTCAGAACTCGGTCTTTTAATATTACTTTTAGACACATTGGACAGAAACACGAGTGATCCTATAATGGTTCCGTTTTTCCTCTTTAAGGTACAGAACCCTAAAAAAGGAATGATTATGCGAATACTCCATCGTCGATCTGTCCTTCAGCCAAGGCCCTTATTGTCAGAAACGCGTGAAGGTATTAAGTTGAAATTCAATGAAATTCTGTGGCTTCTTAGAACTTCAATATAATAATAATCGGAATTGTAAACTAAGAATAAGGCTAATTACGGATTTCACTATGTACTCAGTTGACAATAAAGTGACGGTTAAAAAGTTAGTTAAACTAAAAGAAGAATGTATAAAAATCTGTGATTGTGGAAAAAAACAGGGACTAAAAAAATCAAACCTCTCGCTAGATCAACGCAATGAGAAGATACGGTCGCTTCTGCCGCAAATTTTCAGAATTTTCTGGATGCTCACAAGGATATCAATTTGGGCATGAAAACCATTCTGTGTTCCTCTAGAAAAAAATGCGATTTCTACGGAACCCTTGATGCGCTAGTTCAACTCGCACTTATCCGGATTTTATTGTTAACAAACTTGTGGTAGACACCAGAGTGTGAACGGTATAACAGTATTTTTGGGGCACAAGATTAATGCAGAGCCCTTATTCCCACTGGAGCGCCATCCTCTAATGTTAATCCTGACCCTTTCTACATTACACGAGCCATCCCTTCGCTAATTAGAACAAATCCTTCACATTCACCACATACATGCTGAAGATTTACAGCAAACACTTTTGAATAGCGTAAAAATATGACGTACGCAATTCCGTATGACGACGACACGCCCTGCGGCCTGCTGACCAATCTCAGTCAGTATGCACTCTGATTTAAGCAACAGTTGGCTTTAACGGCACTTGGATGGGTGACTAATATCACCCCGAGGCACGATCGAAGACTTAATTTTATCTTTAGAGCGCATCTCGAGTTAGTGGCAATTAGTGTGGTTTCCCAACTTACTATAAATGTTGCTATTCAGATTAAACAGGAGTTCTATAAATTAATGTTCGTCACATTGGTACCACACAGGACCAATAGGTAGCGCTAGGCGGATTTAATTTGGTACTTTACAGTCGGCTATTGTCGCGAATAATGTAAGTATGGAACCATAAATCCCGGCTTTTTCGAGAACCGGGAATTCAGGCAGTGACCATCGGAGGAACCGGGATTTGACAATAAAATCACAGGATTATCAGGCTATTTACGTCAAACATGGCCTGCTTGTAGCTAAGGCTAAATACACAATTATTGAAACAGTGAGAGATCTGATCAGAGAGAGTCAGAGAGTCAGCAAAATCATCAAGTTATAATATTTTTGATGTCGACTGCATCGTAGTTCTGTTTTATATTGAAAGTTATTCAGAATCATAATCCCTAACAAACTCTTAAAATATGACTAGTTTCTGATGTACGTTTATTACAATGAAACCGTAAATCTTCGGTTTATAAGGGGCTAGGGCTCCTCCCCTCCTTCCTCCTCCTCTCCCCATCCCCTCTCGCCCTCCTCCTCCCCCCTCTACCCCTTTTAAGAGCGTTGGGCGACGTTGGCAGGAATTACTGCGCATATGTACAGGTATTTAAAAGAAACTACTGCGCTTATAGTTACAAGGCCACAGCTCATAACGTGTGGCGCAACCTTTATGTTTTTTTTGTTATACATGGCTTGGCCTTCGGCATCGCGTTTTCTGGCTGCCGCACATCGGCGGCGTGCAGTCACAGAGTACATTATTATAACTGAGACGTGCAGTCGCGAGGGAGCCGCCCCACACGCGCCCTGCGTTTGGTGTGGCATAGCCTTAAGGGCTGAACAAGGGCCAATGGCATTGAGAATTAGACAAAGAAAACAAATACCCGTCGCATCGCGTCGAAGCAGACTAACGCATGCTCCCGCGCAGAGCCCCGCGGGGCAGCCCGAGCTCCGAGACCAAGAAAATTATAGAAAATATTACTAAACTCCTGTAATAAAAACATTAAAAATAAAATAAAACAACTAAAAAAATTCCCTTTTTTTTACCTATTTTTGCTTGTAAATTTCATATAGGAAACTGATTTCGTCTCCGAGCGCTTGTTCATTTAGTTGAATAATAATGCATTGCGAAAAATATTTTTAAGTATTAAATATAACATATATCCGGTAATTTTAAAAGTCCATTCTTATCTCTAATAGACCTAAAGATGCATTTCTTTGTTCGCGTCCCCTGGCGCTGGCCATATTTAACCCCTTAATGTGTTACATTTTCGAGCGTTAGATGCGTTTGATGAACTAAGATGCAAAATTATTATATTTAATGTACATTTGTAATAGATACTGATTTTGACAACAGCAGAAATGGGGTCACTTTCCTTAGTAGTTAGTACCTACCTAACCTAACTATAATTTCGGCTAACAAACTCCATTGTCTATAGTTGTTTTGTTTTTGCTATCGCATGCTTCCAAGAATGCGGATTGCGGAGTCGTAAAGTTATCCCCAACAAAAAACTTGGGCGATTATCGTTTGGTGCGCCAAACTTTGTTTTGAATGAAAATGTTAACCAAGTTTTTGAAGTCCTTCTTTGTATTGTTGTAAGGAATTGCTATGTATTTCTTTATGTGTGATATACGGTAGACGATACTTTTATAAAAGCACTTAAAATAAAACTAGATAGGTACATTTAGTCGGGAAAATTCTTATTTTCAGGAAAGAAACGAAGTTATACAATATTTTTACTATGCATGATTAATTTGATCAGTATTATATTAGCAAATAAATTTCAAATACGCAAGTCAACATTCTTGCCTTATCAATTATTATAATAATTAATACAATTATAATAGGTTAAAAATTTATTTTTCTTTTTCTTTTTTTATTAGTCATTCCGCGAATTGGTAATTTATACACTAGGTGGCGAATTCCAAGTGAAGATTTATGATGAAACATTTGTTTTTAAATATTAAATGAATCTTGGGCTTTGTATGTTTCGTACCAGTTGCCATCCGCCACTTTTTTTTTTCTCCAAAATTGCGTGCATGCATAAAACCTTCAGAAATAGATAGATCACATCAGTACAAACAAAAAGTGTAGAGAGGCAAAATCTGTCAAAGCATCACGGTTCCGAGTTATAAGCTGTCAAATATGTACAAGTGGCGCCACATGTTTTTTTGTCGTATTTAAAAGTTTTGGTATTTGTTGATAAATGAAGGATACTTCCTGGATATAATTAATTTGATGTTAATTTTTGCGCGCTTCTTCACGTAACGTTATTCCAACGGGTATGATCATGATTACATTACAAACGTTTTCTGCACGACTGAATGCTTTTAGTATTTATTATTTATTTAGATTTTAAATGCAGAAATGCATTGAATGAAATAATCCTCTGTAAAATCTCTCTCATACGTGGTATTTCCTCAGTCGTGGTAGGTAGGTATTTCTCGGTAGTGGTGTTTGCTCTGCTCATTTGAAGGAATCTACTAAGAGTCCCGGAAACAAACTTTACACCGTCAGCTAGATTAAGGTGGTTCTAGAAGTGTATAGACTCTATTTATAATTAAATAGTTACTAATGTTCTGGACGATACCTTTTTATTATTGAGTAATGTTTGTTTGTTTGAAATGACGCACCCCACCACTGAATCACGCATACCTTACCACAGTAAATACGTATTTTAGTTTCGACAAGCTTAATGAAGCTATAATGAGGTATTTTAACGTAACAAAAATAAATATTATTATAAAAAAGTGAATTTAAAATGTTAATTTTCCTTTTGTATTGCAATATTTCACTAGCCCGACAACCCTTCATCAACCCATACTGAGCCAGCAGCGTGGTGGAGTACGCCACAAGCTTACTTGCATCCGGGTTAAGTAAGGCCTGTGCTCCTCGATGGGGAAAATAATGGGCTATATTCATTTATTGTAATATATACTTATTTTATCTACACACGTATCATAAACCCTCTTTACTGCGTTCAAGAACCGCACGTTACGATCAGCATTATGTTAAACTACTTGGTAAAAACTCGTTTCGTATCTCGAAAACTACACATAATGGTCAATATGTGTAGTTTTTCTACATATAATGACATTCAAATTTCGAACGCCGACGCGTGCCGTCCCTAGTTTGTCTGTGAAGTTGGTACTGACATTCAAATTTCGAACGCCGACGCCCGCCTGCGTGAAGTTGGTACTAAAGAACAAGCTAAACAATTGCAGAACCACAATGCCGGTCAAACATGCGGTTCCTGAACACATCAAAAAGAGCTTATGATATGTGTGTAGATAGACTAGTGTATGTAACTGTACATAATTAGGCATTAAAACTCTCGAGTGATATTATTATGAAACTCGCCTTCGGCTCGTTTAAGCCCACTCTCGAGTTTTAATGCCCACCATTATGCAGCAGTCACATAAACTACTATTATACCGTGGTCTAATGCGTTTCACGCTTGCTTCTCACACAGGAGATTTAGGTTCGACCTGACCATGTACCAATCAGACAATTAATTTATCTTAAGTACATTATACGGACGTTCAGTGTTTCGGATGACACGTTTAGCTGTAGGTCCCGGCTACTATCGCTACGTGGTAGTGGTCGTAAAAACCCCTCCACCAACCCGCACTGAGCCAGCGTGGTGGAGTATGGCTTAAGTTTGCTCGTGTCCGGGTAAAGGCCTGTGCCCCTCGGTGGGGACATTAATAGGCTACATTTATATTTAAAATAATAAAGTTTTAGGAACCAGAGGCCGAGACGATTTTTTTTAAAAAGAAACAGGACTGAATCTAAACGATTATAATTTAAACAAAAATGGACTCTTTTAACAAGTATCAAAACAAAAAAATATCGGACAGTGCTACAGGAATAATGGCGAGTTGTTCTATGACGACGGCTGGGCAAGTAAGTGGCGCGGTTCTTTTTTGTTGGAGGGGAAAAAATTGAATTACCAAAAATGGAATTGCCCAGGAGTCAGGCCTCCCTGCTATTTCCGGGTCCCTACACATTGAGCGGGCATCAGCTCGTGTAGTATACGGACTACAAACAACCCCTTTGGTGTATTGTCTGACAGTTATCGATAAAATCGATATAACTGTGAGCCATGGCCTCGAAATCATCAGTCTCCAGCATGGGCATTGAGATCGCTGGCCCCGGCTCGTAGAAGGTGAAGCGCTGTCTTGCGGCTCATGGCATGGGACACAAGCATAGCGGCGGCGCTCGGCAGGCAATCAGTCTCCAGGCCCACGGCCTCCAGCCGTCAAGCAGACGCCCAATATTCCGCGACACGTCCTTTCCTTTCTACTCGAGGATTATTTTGCTCATATAGAGTTTGTGACGCCCTATGCACCTCAGGTTGAGCTCGCTGGGACCTATCTACAGCTGCTCTATTTATATCAGGGTGAGTTTGCTGGTATCTGGCCACAGCAGCACGGTGTATTGCTGAACCACAGGCGGGTGATCGGTCCTCTATCGTGACTATTTCACCCAATAGGGATGGTGGGATAGTAGGCACTTCACTTCTTCTTTTAGTAATCTTCTTGGCGACTTCAGGGAGAAGCGAACAAGGAGAGTCGGGCTCGGACATTGCCGCGGTCAATTCGCTACTTACGTATGCATCAAAATGGCCACGTGACAGATCATCTGAAAAGCGCATTCGTCCCAAGAGGTTACCTGCAGTACCAAAACTTATATACAACTCACCGTTGCGGTAAACTTCAAAAACCCCACGGAAAGAGTTGCCCTGCCGCTTCGAGCTCACATAAACTACCATAAATAAAAGGGCGTGACATATCATTGCAGTATTCAGTAGCACTGGAGTAATTATCCCCGTTACTATCGTGGGACATGATGGTAAACTCTTCCCAGTTAGCCACCACATGGATTTGTTCACGCACCTCCCTGGCCATCACCTGTGTGTCATACAATAGATAAGAGATACACCGAAACAGTCAGGCTCCGTCTCCAATTATGGGAACTACGGTATGTGTGGGGCACCATAGTCCCATCAATGTTCAATGATTCATCAGTCATAGTCATAGATAAAGCAAGTTAAAATATAATTTAAATTAAGCCGGAGTACAGAAAAGATTTGACTGAAAGACTGAAATGCACACTTTATAACGAAGAAATTAAAATATCAATTTAGAAAATAATAGAATGGGTAACAACTTAGTAAATTTGGAAACAAAAGATTTGCGCTGAAAAGCACAGTTTTTAAAATATAGTACTGCACAAATAAATACAGATAAATTGTTCCTTAAACGATCGCATTGCTAGCGCTAGACGTGTTATCGAGACAAATGTTGCATCTATAATGAGCTTACCTTTTTTTTTGTGTGAGGGGAATGAAAATGCCTTATTATCAGCGTTGCCAGAAGGTTACTTTTGTAACCTTTTGGGTGATTTTTGAACTACTGAGGTTACTTCTAGGTTACTCGAATGAAAAGGTTACTTTTGGGTGATTTTTCGGAATTTGTAGAACTAACTTTTAATTTCTTACATTTACATAAAAATTTAAAATTACAATTTTTATGTAAATTTTTATGTATTACAATTACATAAAAGCAAGCAACGTGAAACGGAACGTTCGTTTTAGAAATCACAGACGAAAAAAAAAAAAGTCACCTTGTAGGTTGTACTCTTTCTTTCACACTTACTTACACCACTTGTATCTCGCTCCACTCCGCTCCTCATTCGCTCGATCGGCTCGGCTTCATTCATTCATTCCTTCCTCATTCGTTCGTTGTTGTTTTGTTGCCGCCCGGCCCGCCGCCCGCCACTTTTTTACTTACTTTGGTTGTCGTCACCGAAAGTTTAGTGTTTAGTGTTTGTATTTTGTTTTGTGATTATTATAACAATACTGTATTGTAATAATATACCTATACAACAATTATTTCCAACTGGATATTTACTGGAAGCTTGGTAAGTGTATCTACAAATTACAGTGCATATTTGTGAATGTTTCTGGAATCTTACTTTCATACTAATAACTTGGTGGGTGTGCTTATTAATTTTATTTGTTTAATTTCTTTTCATGACTTTGGTGTTGGTGGCTTGGCATGGTTTTAACATAATCTACTAAAAATATTAATTCAGTCTGAGCTAAGCAAATGGACAAATTCTTGACTTCTTCCAAGTCGTCGACTTCAAGGCAAGAGGAGAGGAGAGATAATGACAATGACAATGATTGCGATAGTAGTACGATGCGTGAGGAACCTTTGGCAAAAAAACCAAAACGACAACGCGATTTTATTGAAAAATGGCTTACTAACATCATTTAAAAATTGGATTGCTAAGAGGGAGCAAGACTGTGGCATGGTTACCGCTTATTGCAGAGTTTGCGATTGTTCTGTTCTAAACCATAAGCCAGCACTTGTCAAGCACATGAGTACAACAAAACATGTCCAAAATATTAGCTCCAAAAGCCAAATGATGCCTATTCAACAAATGCTGAAACCCAAACCAGAAGATGAATTAAAAAAAAGAGCAGAGCTTAAAATATGCGCTTTTGTTGCACAGCACAATTTGTCGTTGTCTTTGGTAGATGATTTAGTCCCATTTAAAAAAAATACTTTTACCGATTCTAATACAATAAAATCCATTACTTTAGGCAGGACGAAAGCAACAAATACTATAAAAACTGTCCTTGGCCCGATTTCAACCCAAGAACTGGTAGATAAGTTGAAGAAAAATCCATTCAGTATTATAATGGACGAGACAACTGACATCAGTGTCAAAAAACAATGTGCCCTCACAGTTATACACAGTCAGGTCATAAGTTCTGTCACACAATAAAAACTTTTGAATTTAGAACGCTGGCCACAAAAAAGTTTATTGAATTCGAATTTCGAATTTTTCATGAAAATAAAAATGTGTAAATTTTAGAATTTTCCTCATTTTTAAATATGGAGTGGACACTTAAAGAAGACCGTGTCGCAGTTATTGCGTTGCATCGTTGCGGTTACGCGCCAATTCAGATTTTCGACTTACTGAAAAATTTGAATATAACCAAAAGATTCGTTTATCGTACCATAAAACGATACAGTGAAGACTCTAGTGTAGATGACAGGTCAAGAAGTGGTCGCCCTCGCTCTGTTAGGATTCCAGCAGTGATAAAAGCTGTGAAGGCGCGAATTCAAAGAAAAGAAACTGTTGGCCCTTCAGATGGGGTTAAGCAGGACCACGGTGAAAAGGGTGTTAAATGAAGCCCTAAGCTTAGGGCATATCGAAGAAAAACAGGACATCGTTTGGACGCTCGTTTAATGGACCTGAGACTGAAGAGATGCCGCGCTTTGTTGAAGCGGTACGCGGGAAAAAAGCATCGGGAAATTATTTTTTCGGATGAAAAAATTTTCACCGTGTAAGAGAGCTACAACAAAAAAAATGATAAGGTGTACGCACACAGCAGTGAAGAAGCGAGCAACCGTATTCCGCGTGTCCAACGAGGTCATTTTCCATCCTCGCTCATGGTTTGGTTGGGAGTCTCTTATTGAGGCTTAACTGAGGTACATTTTTGTGAGAAAGGCGTAAAAACAAATGCAGTTGTGTATCAAAATGCAGTCCTCAAGAACCTTGTGGAACCTGTTTCTCATACCATGTTTAATAACAGGCACTGGGTATTCCAACAAGATTCTGCGCCAGCTCATAGAGCGAAAAGCACACAAGACTGGCTGGCGGCGTGTGAAATCGACTTCATTCGGCACGAAGACTGGCCCTACTCCAGTCCAGATTTGAGTCCGTTAGATTACAAGATATGGCAACACTTGGAGGAAAAGGCCTGCTCAAAGCCTCATCTTGATTTGGAGTCACTCAAGGCATCCTTGATTAAGGCAGCCGCCGATATTGACATGGACCTCGTTCGTGCTGCGATAGACGACTGGCCGCGCAGAATAAAGGCCTGTATTCAAAATCGCGGGGGTCATTTTGAATATACTTTAATACCATAAGAATCTATGTTTTATTAAATTCATTTTGCTATATAAATGTTTACATAAATAATAAACATGTCTAAATTATTCATATTGCACATGTGACAGAACTTATGACCTGACTATGTATATTATGATGACAAAGTAGACTGTGTTCGCACACAGTTTCTCGACATGTATGAAGTGAAATCTGGAAAGGCTGAAGATCTTTGTAATAGTTTATTAACTTGGCTACAAGACCGGCAAATTCCTTTGAAAAAGTTTGTAGGTTTTGCATCAGACACTACTAATAGCATGGTAGGCGAACACCACTCTGTGTTTAGTCACTTGAAACTAAAAGTTCCGCACATTGCATGCATCAAGTGTAGCTGCCACATGATTCATCTTGTGGCATCCAAAGCGTGCCTGAAGCTGCCAAGATCTGTAGAAGATTTGTTAAGAAGTATTGGAGCTCATTTTAGCCGAAGCACTAAGAGGCAAAACAAATTGAAGGAGTTCCAGGATTTTTTTAAAGTTGACATTCATAAGATATTAAGCCCGGCAACAACAAGGTGGCTATCATTGGAGGCATGTATCAATAGAACCTTGGAACAATATGAGGTACTCAGTGAGTACTTCAGAATGGAAGTATTTGAGGATCCAAGCAAAATAACTGAAGACATACAAGTCTAAATAATAAATTTACAAAAATTTATTTGGAATTTATGTCTTACATACTTAATCTGTTCAATGACTTCAATAGACTATTTCAATCTGAGAAACCATTGCTACATCTATTAAAACCAGAAGTACACAAATTAATTAAAACAATAGCTAGTAATTATATGGATTTCAATTATTGTAAGACTACTGATGCCTACAAAATAGAGTATGCCAATCCAAGATTCTATTTGCCACTTGAGAAGATATATTTAGGTGTGGCAGCACAGGCATCAATTGATGAATTTTCGAGAGAAATACCTTCAACACAAATTGCCGATTTCCGAAAAACATGTTTAGCTTTTTATATCGAAGCTTTAGCACAAATAAGAAAACGCTTTAGTTTTGAAGATCCTCTTTTTGATTTATTAGAAAATGTTTTAAACCCAATCAAAGCGCAAAAATTTGAAGTAAAAGACTTATCATGCGTAATAAAAAGATTCCCAAATATTGTTACTGATACAGAAAATTTACACAAAGAATGGAAGAAACACGGTTTTCTCGACTTCAGCGAATTAAACATGTCGCCTGACTTGCCGGTCGAAGAATACTGGACTAGAATCCTAAAAATGACAGATGGGACAGGAGAACCCATGTTCCCAAATTTGAAGGAAATAATAATAGTTTTACTCGTTTTGCCATTTTCCAATGCAAGTGTGGAACGAGTTTTCAGCCAATTAAAACTGACAAAATCGGACAACAGAAACAGACTAAATACGGACACAATTGCAGCTTTGATGGCTACCAAAGCGTCTGTAAAAGATGCCACAACATTTGAGCCATCGAAAGCATTAATGCATGCTAAAATAAAATACAGCAAGGATAGTGATGATGACGGTGAAGGCCGGTACTTACTGATTTTTCTTATTTTTTCACAAACCAGCAATTTTCTTTCAAGATAATATTTTCGAAAGTTTTATTTGAAAACGCAGAAATAAACATGATTTTAAAATTTCAGATGCAGATGGGCTGTCTTCGCTCATGTAATTCTTCAGTATAATTTTTTGTACCTACTTAATATCTATGGTGCAGTCAGACATACAGGTAATACTCAGTAAAAAATATTTACATTCTGGCAAAAAAGTCTAGAAATTAAAAAGTGGCAACACTGTATGGGATTTTGCTTTTTTTCTTCAAATCTCCATACAGTATTGCCACTTTTTAATTTCAAGACTTTTTTGCCAGAATGTATAGTATCTCTCTTAAATCTTAAATTGTAAGCTTACGAGTATGTACTAATTAATTTTATTTTTCAGGATCATTGATTATATAAAATATAAATTTTGGAATTATAACAACTAATAAAGAAATTGAAATTCATATTTAGTATGTATCAATATGAATAAATCAAGAAATGCGGGCAAGTCACAGGCGAGTGCTCAAATACTCATCGATTTTTCTGTAAGTCAATACAACTAATATTCTATTCGGTCAACTTGTAATACCTTTCCAGTAAAAAAATATGTAAGGTTACTTTTTATACAAAAAGGTTACTTTTTTATATTTAAGGTAATTTCTGACAAGATCAGTCTGGCAACACTGCTTATTATGTACCCATTAAAGCACAATCAATTGTAAATTCCCTAGCCCAAGGGAATAATATAAATATTCTTCAACTGAACAACAGAACGAAAGCAAAGCTGTTTAATTTTAAAGCAAAACAAAATGTTCAAAATTTCTCATAGAATTTTTCCACTCCTGTGTTTGACATTAGACGATGATTTCCACCAATAGGCTAAATACCATACAAACTTTCTACACCCATATACCATAGGTGGAATTTCCAAAAATCCTTCCTTAGTGGATGCTTATACTATGCAAGGTAACTATGTGCAAAATTTAACTTTTTTTTTTGTTTGAGACTTTGTATACCTAACTTTATACCCCTTTTCACCCTTTTGGGGGTGGATTTTTCAAAGATGCTGGGACAATACTCAGTTATATTCAATGTTCAGCCTTAAGACAAAATCCTACCTTCAAAACTGACGGACTGACTTTCATACAAACTTTCAACCCTTATTTTACCCCTTTAGGGGTAAAACTTAAAAAAAAAGCTGAGACAAGTATTCATTAATTTTCAAACGTCAGCCTAAACACAAAATTTGATGATCCTAACTTCAAAAATGACGGACAAAATTATAACGCCCCCATTTTTTATTTTTAAAAAACCGTTATAATTCATTTATGAATGGAATCTTTAAGCCAAATTTCAGCTTTCTAGGTTGCAGGGTTTGCGATGGGCGTTGATGAGTTAGTGAGTGAGCCAGGCCTTCTCTTTTTATATATGTCACAGGAAGATAGTTAAAACCGTTAGTTGATAAACTAACGCGGTTGTGGATTAACTATCGACAGATAGTAAACCAGACCGACAGGGTTTAGAATTTACGTTTCTTTTGTTCTTACATGTCAACCTAACACGAAGACTATTCGGGGGCTTCGCTACGCTCGCCCCCTCTAGTATTCACCTAAGCTACCACAGTGTTTGCCCTGGTAGTTGGTTTGCAATTCAAGTTTAAATCAGTTTACCATTTAACGGTTTTAACCGTTAGTTGATCAACTAACGCGTCATATAGTAAGCAGTACGCTACAGTTTACTATGTATCAGTATATTACGAGAAAAAAAAAACGTTAGATTATCAACTAACGGTTTTGACTATCTTACGGTGACATTTATACAGATAATATTAAGTTTTTTATCATAATTCAGATTTTATTTCTGGAAATAAGTTACTCAATCTCTATCCACTTCCGGTTTCAATGAGCAAAGAGATTCGTTAACCTGAGTGCATATGTAGTTCAATACTTACATATTTGTGCGCCCCTTCGACAACCCACACTTATTACTGGGGCGGTGGCTGGCTCGTAGAAAGAAGAAGAAACAGCGCAGTTTTGGTCGAACAGGGTCGCAGCTTCCTTGGCAGGGTAGTAGAGAGCTTCTCGCTTGGTTTCGCTTGTAGTGGACTGTATTGTACTGTGTCACTGAGAACTGTGTCTGCTCTTCTTCTTCATAGTCATCTCACGCACCCCTTCTGGGGCGTGGGGAGTCGGGGTCAGGTCGACGGACCTCTTCCCGAAGAATCGCCTCTGTCCACTCCTGTGGACAGGTCATCGGATGGCCCCTGCGGGCGGTGGTCTTCTTGTGGCGCTGGTATGCAGTGGGTGATCGCCGGCTAGGCAACCAGGTCGCGTGGCAGGCGGCGGCGGTCGGGCGGGCGAGCGTGGTGCGGCGCCAGTTCGGCGATGTGCGGGAGGTGTGATGCATCCGCACGCGCGAACATGCCCTTCGCCAGCCTCTGGACAAACTGGTCCACGGTTTCCCATCTTAGGTCCCTCTGGATTGTCGCGTTCCTCACGTAGCGGGGGGCGCCGACGATGGTACGCAGAGAGAGGTTCTCTTGGGCTCGGAGTCTCCGTTTGTTCGTCTCCGAGCACAGGGCGTACCATGCCGGAGCCGCGAAGGTGAGGCGGGATCTCACGTAGGTCTTGTAGATCCCGAGCTTCGCCCTCAGAGGGAGGCTGGAGTCGAAAAGTGGACGCAGCTTGGCGCGTGCCACCTTGACCTGGCTGATGACGTTGTCGACATGTTGCTTCATGGTGAGCCGGCGATCAATGGTCACTCCCAGGTACTTCACCTGCGAAGACCACTCGATGTGCTGTCCCTGGAGCTGGAGCGATGGCGGAAGGAGACTCTGGCCTGTGATGAGCGCCTGCGTTTTCCCAACATTGACGGACAGTCGCCACTTGGCGAGCCAGTCGGGCAAGATATCCAGGGTGCGCTGCAGTTTGATGGCAGCGTGCGGAGCCTGGAACGACGACGCATAGTAGGCTGCGTCGTCTGCAAAGAGTGCCAGCTGGGCACCCGGCCCGACGGGGATGTCGTCCGTGTATCGGGCGTAGCAGGCGGGAGACAGGCAAGAGCCCTGGGTGACGCCGGCTGCGACGGGATGTTCCTCGGAGACGGCGTCTTCCACCATCACTCGGAAGCGGCGATTCTTCAGGAAAGAGGCGATTGTCTTGACCGTTCTTCTTGGGGCAGGGGACGTCGACAGCTTGTACAGTGTAATGGTACACGAGGTTCGGTACATTTGATACTTCATTCTGCGTGGTAGAGAGCTAGCCCAACGCCGCGCTGTTTTGAATACGAGAATCGGTTCAGATAACGTTTGGGGGTTTTGCGTAGCTTACTGGCAAAGTTTGCAAAAAAAAAGACGCGTGGGTTCATTCGTGGAATTTCAGTTCAGGTCAAGTTTTTTTGTCGCATTCCTGCGAGATGTGTAGAGATCAGAGCCGATTTGGCTGCGCGTTGAATAAAATTATGAATAACTAAATAATGAAAGGTTATTATGGAACGGAGAAAGCTATTATGTTGATTGCAAATACACAGTTGCGATTGAGGTATGATATGGAGGGTCTGACACCGCTAGTTTGAATATCGTTCTGGTGGTCTTAGCCTCGCGCCCTAGCGGTCGGGTATGCTTAATTAATCGCAACAAACTTTTATTGGTCAGCGATCAACAGATTCTGTGTATCGGCAGTACCAAATGATTTGAGTGATCACCTACGGTTGATCATAGTGAATATGCGTACACACAATTTGTAGAACGGCGGATCTGCATGGCATGGTAGAAAATAGACCCTGTGTAGTTGGTGATAAGAAGCTTCGCTTGGGCAGAGCGTGTTCGCAAAGGACGCATGTGGGGCGTATAAATACGATTGTGGGGAAAGGGAGAGCATTCAGTCTCAGCGTCTAGCTACTGTGACAGTCGTCTTTCACGAGTTCTAAACAGTTTTGTCTGCCGTGTTACGCGTCAGAACTATACGAATTTGTGATTGCGGAGTTTCAGTGGGTTTTCGTGAGTGTCTGAAGCGCCGAGATATACCTCGGTTCCTACCTTTATATCAACCTACCCCAAATTCCAAAACTATCCTTGGGTCGTTAGAAAAGAACTTTTAAGTCAATTTATCTGAGTCTGAGTCTGGGCTTGGAGCGACCCTAAATTCCTTTTTCCTTCACCATAGGGTTCCTGGATTGGCTCTTAGGATATTCGCGGGCTAATCCTCTCCTCATTCCTTTCGAGTAGCGAGTTTTGTAATTCCCACACACACAGTCGTTAAACATTCAAGCACATTCAAATCAAACTCAACCATTATCGAGTGGTGTCGATAATGGACGTGGTATAACACTAGGTTTTTAGACTAGGCTAGACAGGAGTTTAGTTGCGGCTAAACCTAGGTTGGCAGGGCATAGGGAGACTGTTTGATCGATGAGGTTCCGCGGATGGAAATAACAAATTCAGAACAAAGTTAAACCAGTGTCAACACAGATAATATATCCTGTTGATATTTTGACATTTGAGTGTTGTCGGGGACGCGCGAAGAGATCAATTTACAGTCTAAAGTTCATTGTTTAGGTCCGGGTAGGTGTTTTGCATTGCCTTGAGTCAGGTTGGATTCAAGTTGCATTTTTAAATTAAATGTAAATTTCGCTGGAGGTCTAATGTGTAAGTTGAGTCGGTATATATGATTTGGCTCAGCCCAGGACGTGCTGCGGCTAGTGGAATTCATAGTTCGGTATTTATCGAACTATGCACTTCGCTATGGTGTGGATTAGATCTCCTAAAACAATAATGCTTGCGTTTCGATAACATCCAGCTCAAATTGCGCAGAGTTGAAGGTTTCAAAACGTTACGGACCTTTTGAGGTAACCGCTAGTTCAGAACCCATTTCGGAACTCAAATCGCAATTGTGTAAACCGGTCTTTTCGGATCGTTATTGCCGTGAACCAAATATATAATTGGAACCACCACAAGCCGCTACTAGCGAGCACATGAAATATCATTGAGTACTCACGTCGTAAAACTACGACGGATATCTATACGATATCACAAACAAATAAAACTAAAACTAAAACAAAAGATGTTCCAATGCGCTCATATATACAAAAACCAGATGGTGCCATCACATAAAATATAACAACGATCGTTTTGGCGCAATACACCGCTGACTGATGCGAATTACCGGCTCGCGGACATATATGCTTTCTCTGTCTAACTTGAAACTGTAACTTCCTGAACCAAACTTCGTTCGACTATTATACGCCTAACGAATTTCTCGACGAACGAGGAATTCAGACTTATCATTCTTAACTTACAAATCTTACAGCTGAATCGGGTCCTCTCATTTTGGGATAGATAGAATAGACGATCATAGCTACTGATAGCGGCGGCTCCGACCTTGGCCTGGTGCCGTTACAACAGCAACCCCTCGTGCCATGCTCTGTCGAACGCCTTCTCCATATCCAGAAGTACTGCGACAGTGTATTCTTTTTTGTTCAAACAGACCGTCATGTCATCCAGTACTCTGGTGAGCTGAAGCGTCGTAGAATGCTCGGGCCTGAAGCCGAACTGTTCCGGGCGTGGCTGGATGTGGGGCAGTAACTTCGCTAACAGGAGCTTCTCAAACACCTTTGAGATGGTGCTCAGTAGGGTGATCGGCCGATAGCTCTCAGGCAGCTTGGTGTCCTTGCCCGGCTTGGGCAACATGATAACCAAGCCCTCCTTCCATTGGGTTGGAAAGTGACCCGTGCGCAAGATACCATTAAACAGGCGCGCAACGGCCGCCACAGTGCGTGGCGGCAAATGTAACAGCGCCGTGTTGGGTATTCGGTCTGCGCCCGGGGCTTTCCTGGGCTTGGTACGTCGGAATGCACGCACAATCTGGCCGGGCGTGACGACGATGGGGTCCTCTTCGGGAGCTATCGGCGTGGCGAAGTACTCTCGCAGGTGTCTCTCGACTGTTGCGACGTGCTCCACATCATCCGTTGGGTTCGGCTTGAATTGCTTCTCAAGGCATTCGGCGAAGATCTCCGCACGGTCTTGGGCTCAGAATCTTGGTAGGCCGTCGCTGCCCAGGATTGGTCGAACAGGAGCAGGAGTGGTCGAAAAAGCCCGGCATAGGCGATGCACGGAGGGGACGTGGTCGCCCATGGACTCGACGTGGTGTTCCCAAGATTCTTCAGCGTGGAGATCAAGTTGGCGCTTCATACAATTTTAAAATTGCATCATCGTCGAAAGCTTCACTTGGCGTGTCTTTTGTTCGGGGTGATGAAATATAAGGAGCCAAGTTATCTTTTTGAGAAACTTTCATTTAAGTCGAGGCACCATGTGTCCCGCCAATGCTCAACGCAGCTCGCTACAGAGCGGCACAGCTCTGCTGCCTTTAGAGGGAGCTTCCGCTATGCTGCGACCAAGTGTTGGAATAATATCCCTCCACCAATCAGGAACCTGCGTTGTTTATACGGATTTAAATGCACGTTGAGAAAATTCATTTTTGAGCATCAAAAATTCGAAGAGTCTATACGAAATGACACTAGCGCAATATAACTGACTATATATCATATGAAATTTTAACTTTAATATTAATACTGTTTTATATTTATATAGATTTATTTTGTACCTTTAATTAACCTGTTACCTACTATAAAGTCTGAATATTCATGTCTAACTATGTTTCTCTTTTAAAATGTTTTTCCTTCTGCCTGTGTTTATAAATGTTTACACAAAAGTGCACATTTTTGTGCGTGTTGTCACCCGTCGGTCACAACGGAAGACCAGCGCTGATTGTTCGCATTCAGCATATGCTGAGTTGAGGCCGGCTTGTGACAGGAAATATTCTTATGTACCTAGTTGTTCAATATTGACTCCTATTTTTGTTTCCTGTTACAAATAAACTTCTTTCTTTCTTCTTCTTTCTTTCTTCAGCTCTGCCGTCATGGCGTTGAGCCTGGTCTTCATCGTGGGGCAGCGGGTTTGCTGCCACTGCTTCCGGAGAGAGCGCTTATCGCAGATGAGTGCGCTTATCGCAGATGAGAGTAGCTCAGCAGGAAGAGGGTTGGGCTTCCCCCCGCGAGCTACGGTGTGCGATGATAGGTCGAGCGCGTCTCGGATCTGGGTAGTTAGCAGCGATGCCAGGCGGTCAACGTCTTCCGGCTGGTTGACGGGGCCACTGGTGGAGGGTTGGTCTAGGGCGGCGGTGAAGGCGCCCCACTGGTAGCGGCGACGTGATGCTGGCGGAGATACCCGGGTGGGCAGATCCGCCAGGACGAGAAGAACAGGCCTGTGGTCCGAAGGGAGGTCAGGGAGAACCTCCTGGCTCGGCGGTGTCCGGAGACCTCTGACGACCACGACGTCGATGATGTCCCATCCGGCCCGCGTGTCGAAGTGGGTGGGCTCGTCGGGACCGATGACGTCGTAGTTGTGGCTCACGGAGTCGGCATGGATGGCGCGTCCAGCTGGGCACACCCTGGTGGAGTTCCAGGCGGTGTGCTTGGCGTTGAGGTCGCCGGCGACAAGTGTCGGGTGCGGCGACTGTAGCAGCCCCCGTAGCTCGGCGGTGCGGATTGGTGTACTGGGGGGCCTGTAGGCGGCGTAGAGTCGCAGCACCTCGCCGGCGACCTGGAGGTCGACGCCCAAAGCATATAGGGATGAATACTCATGGGCGTCGACGAGCTGGTGGACGATCTTCCTGCCGACGATGACTGCCAAGCCTCGAAAGGTCCGGCCGCTGGAGGTCTTTTCGTCCTTGCGGTAGACGAAGTAGCCGGGCAGCGACAGCTTATCGTTTCCGGCTAGGTGTGTCTCGCTGATGAGCATCACGTCGACGCGGTAGTCCCTCAGGAACACGTGGAGCAGCCGCTTCTTCCCTGTCAGCGACTGCGCGTTCCAGTGGACGACCCTGAGCGGCTCATGCATTGCGGAGCAGAGCGGTGAGTCTGCCCAGGGCAGTGGGGTCGCTGAGGAGAGCGAGCAGGGCTGTGAGGTGCCCCAAGTCCTGCTGCCCTATCGCCGCAGCCGGAGTGGCGGCGCCAGCGGCGGCCGCAGTCTCGCTGGTGGCGAGAGTAGCCGCCGCGGCGCCGGCGGCAGGTGGAGCCGTCGCCTTCTTCTTCTTCTTCCCCCCCCGCTTCGTCTTCTGCCTGGGGGCTCCGTCGTTCGCCTGCGCCATAAGCGAGGCGGGCGCCGTTGGTTCCTGCAGATCGGGACGAGGCAGAGGGGGAGGCTGCACCTTCTTGGGCCCGGGCACGTTGGTGAGCGCCACAGTGCCGGCCTTCTTGTTCCGCGCCTCCTGGCGGAACACGGGGCACGTCGCATTATTTGCCGTGTGCGGTCCACCGCAGTTGGCGCACGTCGGCGGCTGGTCTTTCGGGCGGGGGCATTCCCGCGCCGAGTGGGGACCGCCGCAACGTACGCACGCTAGGGGGCGGTGGCACATATGCGACGAGTGCCGGAATTGCTGGCACCTGTGGCACTGGGCCGGGCCCTGCTTCGAGCGCCAGGCCTCGATCTTCACCCCCGGCATGTACAAGAGCTCCGTGATCTCGTACACAGCGCCGGGGGCACGGTCTGGATTCTTCTTCAGGCTGGCGAAGAAGATGCAGCCGGGTCTTCCTTTGCGCGCCCGGATCTGCTTACAGTACTCGGCCTCCACACCGAGTTCTGCAAGCGCCGCGACTATCTCCTCCGGCGCGGTGTTAGAAGGCAGCCCGCGGATCGCCACCTTCTGGGTCTTGTCGGCCGGCAACGAGTATGAGAACCACCTCCCTGTGTCTGCTCCCGCCGGACGCCCGCAATTTATTCTGATTGGCGTACCGCGGGCGGCGGTGGGAGCAGCGATGCTATGAGCAGCGAGCGAGCGAGACGGCTTGCGTTTCTCTATCCGTCTCTTTCTATCTATCTTTCGCTCTCTTCCTGTCTCTCTTTGCCAAGGAAACACGATTAGCAAATCACGACACGGCACACACGGCAATAGCTGGAACTAAAAGTTTTTCGCACCTACCCTCGGTGTTTGTTTGTGCGGATTCACACACTCGCCGCCCCCGCTCTTCTCTCTTCGGCTCTTCTCCCCGCCCGTCATGTGCTCACTGCGCCCGCAGTGACGTCATCGCATCGCGGCTGCCTACGTGCTTCTAAAGCTAGAAGCGCAGGACACGTCGCGGTTGACCCTACGCAGCACCTGTGGTGTTGATCGACTGCTCGCTGGCACTTCACTGGGCCTCCTCGGATTTATTCGAGGTCTCACCCGGTGGAGGAAGACCGCGTTAAGTCGGCACCTCAGAGCCTGCGTAACTCCGGAGAAGTAAGAGGAAGACCCCGTTGTTAAAAACGATGAAGAGAAGCCGCAAGCCGGAGGACCCACCCCCCCCGCCCCCCGACGAGCCGGATCCGCCTGATGTGCGGATCCAAATCGACCGACGACGGCGCCGTGTAGTTCAAGTCGTGAAGCGCGACATATTTACCGGCGAGACGTTCGACCTCGCTGGCAATCTGCTCACCCGAGGAGAACACGGCGCCACCTCCAGCCCCATCACGGGCACACCGACCCACGAGGGGGGCAGGGAAGAGTTCTTCCGCCCCCCCCCCCCCCCCCCCGACTCACCAACTGAATTCCCGGCCGAGGTGCCGGCGAATGAAGACGCTGCCCGCAGAGCCGCGGCAACCGCCCTGCTCGCCTCCTTATCGCCGCCACCACCGCCGGCGATGAAGAAAAGCCCGGTGCGGCCGACGCTGCCGACGAAGTTCCCCAACCTCAACCTGGGGAACGCACCGGGGGCCGTCCCGAGGCCCCCTAACCCGCTCATACGGGTGCTACAGGAGTCTGCGCAGACAGAGTCGCGCGACCCCAGTATCAGCAGTGAGTGGGCGGAGCCAGCGTTGGCCACGCCCCCCGTCGCACCAACCATACCAACCGCCGACACACCGAACCCGGACTCGACGGAAGAAGCCGAAATGGAAGTGCCGCAGACCACGCCCCCAAGTGGGGTTTCTTACGCTGCGGCATTACTACAGCCGCCGAAGCCCCAAGCGCCGCGACCCACCACACCGCAAGCGACCGCCACCGGTGAGCCCAAGCCGAAGAGGAACCACCCGCCAATCGTCGTGGAGAACCTGCCGGCCTGGGCTACACACTTTGCCCGGCTGAAGGAAGCCCTAGGCCATGCCCCCAACGCGCGACCCTTTGGAAAGGGGGTCCGCTTAACGCCGCAGAGCCCGGAAGAATACCGGCAAATCGTCCGGTATCTGGACGAGGCGGCCCGCGCCGACAAGACCATCTCATGGTTTTGTTACTCTCTGGACGCGGACCGCCCCTTCAAGATTGCTATCCGAGGGCTCCCGGCAACCACCCTGCCCGAAGAGGTCGCCGCAGCGCTGGCCAGCGTAGGCTTCCCGACGCAGCACGTCCGACAGATTCCCGGCCGGATGGGCCGCGCCGGCTGCCTGTTCTTCGCCCTGCTGGCGGAGAAGCAGACCCCCGGCAGCATCGAGAGGCTCTACAGGGTGAAGGAGCTGCTCTGCATGCCGGGCATCACCATCGAGGGATGGCGCGGCCCAAAGGGGCCCTCGCAGTGCCATCGATGCCAGTCGTTCGGCCACTCCTCGACCAACTGTCGCCGCCCTGTTCGCTGTGTGCGATGCGGAGAGGGGCATGCAGCGACTGACTGTCAGCGGCCAAAATCAGAGGCCGCCACCTGCGCAAACTGCGGCCAAGGCCACCCGGCCAACAGCCGCCGATGCAAGGCGCTGAAGGAAGAGGCGCGCAAGCGCGGCATCACCATCGCGCCGCCACTGCCGCCCCAACAACAGCGCCCCAAGAAGACCGCGCGCCCCACGACCCGCCCGGCTGCCCAACCCGCGGCCCGCTCGGCTGCCCAACCCACGGCCCGCACGGCTGCCCAACCCGCGGCCCGCACGGCCCCTCAACATGCGACCCAGGTCGCTACTCAACCCGAGGCCCGCCCCGGCCCCTCTACACACCCAGATGTGGAGCCGCTGGGGTCACCAGTGTCGCCGCCGATAAAGCGCCCCCGCCTTGCCCAGCCGGGCGAGACCAAGGGCACCACAATAAGAACGCCAGCCAACCCGCCCACCACCCGAGGCGAAGAGGCGAAGCCCCGAAAGAAGCGGGGCAAGAAGCGCCGGAAAAAGAAGAAGGCGCCGGAAGAGCCCGCCGCCGAGCCGCCACTTGAGCCCGCCCAACCTGCGAGCCGCCCCCCACTGCCAGCCCGCCCCCGCCCACGGGAGCCGGCAGCACCCGCAGCCCTATCCACGGAGCGCCAGGAGGCTCCACTCATGGCCGCGCTGCTCGACGCCATCGACCTTATCAGCGCGGCCATACAGGCGATCGTGGATAGACGCGATCCGTTGCTGCCCCTGCTGCGGGGGTTATCGACACTGAAGGCCACAATCTCGTCCGGACACAATGCCTAAAGATCTAAGGCTTGTGTACTGGAACCCGGACGGGATCACCAGCAAGACGACAGACCTGAGGCTACTCGTGCAGGAGCATGATGTGCATGTCGTGCTTCTGTGCGAGACGAAGCTGCACCCCAGCCGAGAGCTCCGACTGCCCAACTTCTTCGTGTACCGCCGCGACGAGTTATCTCCGAGGGACGTGCCGTACAGAGGCACGGCGGTCCTCGTGAGACGGGATCTCGTCCACGAAGAGTTGGAGCTGCCCGCCTTCAAGACGACGCGGTCCATAGGCGTCCGTCTGAAGACGGCCGACACGGAGCTCAAAGTCTTCGCAGCCTACAAGCCTCCCGGCGACGTCCACCATTTCCACCCGGAAGACATCCGAGCGATGATGGAAGGAGCGACCCCCACACTGGTCGCAGGCGATCTCAACGCCAAGCACCACCAGTGGGGGTCCCACAGCATCAACTCCGCCGGAAGGGCCCTACAGGAAGATGCTGAGAACTCCAACTATGAAGTTCTCAGCCCGGGGGCCCCGACACATTACCCAACGAACCCCATGCATCGCCCGGATGTACTAGACGTCGCCCTGGTCAAGAACGTACAGTTCCCCATCGCCATCGGGGAGCTGTACGACATCGACACCCCCCACCTGCCTATCTTGCTGGTCCTCGGGGTGGAGGCCGATCTCACGTCGGCACCGCGTCCATGAACGAAGACGGACTGGCACAAATACCAGCTGGAGTTGAACACAACGCAGCTCCCCGGCGGTGTTTCTACCAAGGAAGAGGTAGAAGCCGCGGCAGTGGCCATCACCACAGCCATCACCACCGCTCAAGCCGCAGCCACCACCACCAAGCCACCGCCGGTTTTGCGGAAGGAGAGGCTCCCTCCACACCTCCGCAAGAAGCTGGACCTCAAGCGCCGTCTTCGTCGAACCTGGCACCACACGCGCTGCCCTGTGATCAGGGCGGAGATCAACCGGCTCGGAGAAGAACTGCGCGCGGGCATCATCGATCTGAGGGGACAGTCCTGGGAACGCACCATTGACCAGGCCTCCCAAGATGACACCCCCCTTCACCGCCTGAACCGCAGCCTGACGTCAACTCCCGAGCCGGTCTGCCCCATGTTTGATCACACGGGCAGGCGCCGCTACGCCGCACGAGATCGAGCCGCCATACTGGCCGACCACTTCGCTGGGCAGTTCCAGCCCAACCCCATCGCCGACTACGAGCACAACGCCGCTGTTGTGGAGCGCGTAGAGCGCTTCCTGGCGGCCCCCGCGCCTCCCCTCGCCGGCGACCACTTCATGTCGCCCCGCGAAGTCCGGAAGGTGGCCCTGAAGCTGAACCAGCGGAAGGCCCCGGGCCCGGACGGAGTCGTCGCGGGGGCCCTAGTACAGCTGCCAAGGAAAGCCGTCGTCTCGCTGACGCGGCTGTTCAACGGCATCCTGCGCACCGGTCACTTCCCCGCCCTCTGGAAGGAGGGCAAGGTGATCGTCATCCCCAAGCCGGGGAAGGACAGAAGACACCCGGGAGGCTACCGCCCGATCACCCTGCTGCCTCATATCGCCAAGCTGTTTGAGCGCCTGCTGTTACGGAGAATCCTGCCCCACATCCAGCTGAGGGCAGAGCAACATGGCTTCCGTGACAGCCACAGCACGACGCTCCAGTTGGCGAGAGTCCTACACTACCTGGCGTCGGAGCTGAACAGGGGCCGATACACCGTCGGGGTCTTTCTTGACATCGAGAAGGCCTTTGACCGAGTGTGGCACGAGGGGCTCCTCTTCAAGCTCCTGGACGCAGGTGTGCCCCCAATGATCGGGCAGATCGTGGCCTCCTTCCTGGAAGACCGGCGGTTCTTCGTCTCGGTCGAGAATGCACACTCCCAGACGAAGGCCATCAGCGCAGGAGTCCCGCAAGGCAGCTGCCTTTCGCCGGTGCTCTACGCGCTCTACACCAACGACATCCCCACACTCGAGGGCCATCTCGAGGAGGGGGTGGAAGACGTTGTGCTCGCCCTCTACGCCGACGACAGCGCCTACTTCGCGTCGTCGCGCAAAATTGAGCTAGCCTGCAGGAAGATGCAGCGACTCCTGGACCTGCTGCCACCCTGGCTGGACAAGTGGCGGACCGCGGTGAACGTCGGGAAGACAACAGCCCTGTTGACCACCCGCTCCCGCCGTCCGACCCCGCTACAGCTGAGGGGCCGGGACATCGAGTGGCAATCGACGGTGAAATACCTCGGTTGCAACATCGACTGCTCGCTGCGCATGGTCCCGATGGTGCAACACTGCATCAACCGGGCCAAAGCCGCGCGGGCAATGCTCCGGCCTGTCCTGTCGTCCAGCCTGCCTCTGAGAGCCAAGCTGCGGGTGTACAAGGCCTATGTGCGCTCGCGGCTCACCTACGCGGCTCCAGCATGGTACGCCCTGCTGTCGAAGACCCAGAAGGCACGGCTGCAGCGGTTCCAGAACATCTCCCTGCGGGTGATCACAGGAGCCGGGCGGTACGTGCGCAACACCACCATCATGAGAGATACCCGGATGCCCACCGTGGAGAAATTCGTCGCGCGGCTGGCACGGCGCATGTACGACTGCGCCGACAACAGCCGCCACGCACATCTCCACGACATTGCTCCGCACCACGCACGTCCGCCTGAAGGCAGACCACTCCCAAGAGAGTTGCTGCTCATCCCACTGTCGCCAGTGTAAGCCCGCAGAAGAGGGCAAAAGCACGGCGCAGTGAAGAAGAAGAAGCTCCCGCACCGTTGTCGCCAGTGTATGCCAATAGATGGCGAAAGCACAGCACAACGAAGACCACGCGAGGCCCCTGACAAGTAGGGGCCACCCAAGACCGGGGGGGACGTTACCCCCCGAGTTGACGCCGCGGGCATGAGGCAACCATAAGTCCTCGACCCCGCAACCGTAGTGGTCCTCGCGCTCCGCGCGAGAACACACTCCGCAGACCACACGGCGATTAGCAAATCTTTTATTTACCTATACTATTAACAGAGTTATTAAAACTTAATGCTAAATTACTTAGAAACTAAATTATAAGTAAACTAAATTATGTCGCGAACAATATTACATAAACAAAACTCTTTTTTAATTCGTTGTGCGGCCTTGAATGTTGTCCTACCCAGTACCAATTTAATATTTTATTATTAAAAATTAAAAAGATATACTCCTACAAAAGATTACAAGTTTCACATTTTTCCCTGTACATTGGTATGGAACCCTTCGTGTGCGGGTGCGAAGTCCTCCTCGCACTTGACCGGTTTTATTTCCACAGGTAGAAAACTAGTTCGGCTCCCCTCCCTGCAATTTTTTCGCCCGATCGTCCGCTCCGAACTCAGCCGCGGACAGTGTGACCAGATTCAGTATTTTAATACTTTTTCAGTATATTTCATCGATTTTTCCGAACATCAGTATATTTTCAGGTATATTGCTGGGAGTCAGTATTTTTGGGTATATTATGGTTGACGTTATGGCAACACCGTAGTGAGTGATCGTCCTTGGGACAATGTTTGCGGAATTCCCCGGAACGCGAACATTGGCTGGGGGCTTTCCCGGATTTAGTTTATACATGTTATCTATGAGCAAAGATGAGTAAGTTACAGATATGACAAGAAAGACGGCCGTCGCCGGCGTTGTAGTATTGTAATACTACCTATACAATTATCAATCAATACGTAGTATAAATCAGAGTTGCACAATGTATGTTCGCCTAAAACTTTACAACTGCTGGACCGATTTTAATGCGGTTTGCAACATTAGATATAGTGTAATTTCCAGATTTCATACATTCAAATCCGTTTGTTTCATGAATATCAGTCTACCCGGACGAATTCGGGACGGACCGCTAGTTTATCTATAATTTTCAAAACAACGTCTAGTTTTTAAGTTTTCAGTTGCATGAATAGGTAGTAGTTAGACATAAAAGATACTTAATTACTAGTATTAAATCGTCTAATACGGTTCAAGTGAAATGATTGTCTCTTCTGCACTCGACTTAATCTTTGAGGACTTTCTTTCGATAATTCGGGAATTTCCCCAAAATAGGAGATGTTTTTGTCATCATATAAATAGATTGCGATTTTCGTTATTTTTATTTACTTAGTTGCATCCATCCGGACAGCATGTCTAGTTTTCAGCAAAGTTATTTAGCTAAGTGGGAACAAATTCCGGAATTTTCTTCGTGGCTTTCACGTTATAAAGATGATGAGTTCACCGCATTTTGTAAAGCATGCAATGCGAAACTGCAAAGTAGATTAGCATCTATAAAACAGCATGCAAATACTGAAAAGCATAAATCGAACTTGATAAAATATAAAGGACAGTCAAAGGTAAGCATAACTCGCTTTACTTACCTAGTTCAAGGAGTTTTGATATATTTTAATTCAAAGTTAATCATCCTGGTTTTGTTTCCAAAATAACCAAGTATTTTTTCATTTAATTTTCAGGTTGATACATTTTTCAAAAAGGCCCCACTGAAAGACGAAGTCAAGAAAGCTGAGCTGCGTTTATGCAGTTTTCTGTCGGAACACAATATCCCATTTAGAGCTATGGACCATCTTAGTGAAGTTCTAGTGAAGTGTTTTACCGATTCCGATATTGCGAAAGAATTTTCCTGCAAGAGAACCAAAGCAGCTGCTATAACTTATAATGTTTTAGGACCCGAATTCGAAAAAGATATGATTGAGGACATACTTCGTACTGCATCTCCTTCAGGTAAACCAGTATATTCAATTATAATCGATGAGAGTACAGATGTTGCGACAGTCAAAGTATTGGCGATAGTAATTAAATACTTCTCTGAAACTAAATGTACTGTACAAACCAAATTCCTTGATTTAGTTGATTTAAGTGGTGAGACCGCAGGTCATTTATTTAATTCGTTGTCATCAAAATTATCCGAATTAGGTTTAGAAATAAAAGACGTAATAGGATTCGCTGCTGATACTACGAATGTGATGTTTGGTCAACACTCTGGCATTGTTGCAAAAATTAAAGAAGTAAACCCAAAGTGCTTTTTCATAAAATGTGTTTGTCACTCTGCAGCATTAAGTGTTAGCCACGCCTGTAAAATACTGCCTAGAAATTTAGAACAAATAGTAAAAGAAGTATATGGATATTTTTCTCAAAGCAGCAAGCGTCAAAGAGAATTTGCTGAGTTCCAAAATTTCACAGACACTGAAAATCACAGAATCTTGCGTCATTACGACATAAGGTGGCTTTCACTTCATGCCTGTATTAGTAGAATAATTGAGCAGTGGAGGGCATTGCAATTGTTCTTTCAAGACCAATACTTGAGTGATCGCAATATGTCATCAGAATTTTTATATAATTCTTTTACCACTGATATAAACAAATTGTACTTTCACTTTTTGGACTACATTTTGCCGATTGTAAACAAATTTAACGTAATTTTTCAAGGCGACTATCCGTGCATTGATAGACTGTATGATGATGCATCTAGTATGTACTTGTCGATTTTGGGTTGCTTCATGAAAACTAATTACATCAAACATACAGAAAATGTATTTACCTTAGACCCAAAGTCACATGTAAATTATTTGCCATTGAAAGATATGTACTTAGGTATTCAAGTGGGCCAAGAATTAATCAAACACAGGGGAAATGTAAACATGAAAGAACAGATTGCTGAGTTTTTCAGAAGGTGCCAATCATTTTTAATTGAGCTAAGCACGCAATTGAAATCACGTTTGCCTTTTGAAAATCCAGTTTTTAAAGAACTAAAATTTCTTGACCCACACACTGCCGTGCATAAAGAATTTCGCAGTTTACGAAATGTAATAGAAACTTTCCCATGCGAAGTACAGCCAGAACAAATGCAGTTAATCGACGAAGAATATAGAACCCTAAAGTTTGATCGCGAAGTAAGTGATTTGTTACAATCTTCGAGCACTGGCTCACCCATCTCATGTGAACAATTTTGGGTGGAAGTTGGGAAAATTTCTAACAGTGATGGCATGTTAAAATACAAAAATATATAACTAGTTTTAGTAAATCTCTGCTATGTATACCGGTATCGAATGCTGCATGCGAGCGCATATTTTCACAGATAAATTTAATAAAAACGGACCAAAGAAATAGATTTGTAAACAAAAATGTGTCAGCAATTTTAAAAACAAAGCAAGGTGTTAAGGATGAAGGAGGTTGTGTAAAATTTAATCCTTCGAAAAAGATGTTAAAATATAACTCTAACATTTATTGTGAAAATGAATAAATAAAACCTGTTAAGAAAATCAGTATTTTTATTGGTATATCTGTCCTATGTAAATCGGTATATTTCAGTATTTTTTTGAGGTGCCTCGGTATTTTCGTAAAATTTAATCTGGTCACACTGGCCGCGGACCAATCATCAGTGCCGAGTTGACTCGCGGCGAGTTCACGCGGCGCCTTGTATCCGCGATCGTGGTTCAAACCATAACAAATTGTATTTATTTAAACTTTCGGAACAACCATTCGAACACGTGCAAACTGCAGCACCGTAAACTGCCAACCCGAGTAATAAGACCTTTAAATAATGTGAAATAACATTAAAACCAAAACGAAACAAGTTCTCGTTTCTTGTTTATACTTTCTGGCCGCGTGTGCAACCGGCCAAAGTAGAAAGAGCAACAGTTTGCTCCCAGTGCGGTCGCGGGTGTGTTTATTTAATTTATCTCGGTTATACTTCTGTCTCGAGCGAGCATTCGTTTGTCGGAATCTACTTGGGACTATCGTGTACTCGATTTTGTCATTGAAAACTTATCTTGTTAAACGAAAATGATAAAAGAGTTTTGGGATATGCGCAAAAGTGTTTGGAAAGTGATGTTTTAGTGATAAAAATCTGTGGTAGTGAGTGTGAGTGGAAATAAACGTGGTAAAGTTACATTCTGAAGTGATTCATCTCAATGGACTGTGTGTCATTCAAAAGAAATAAGTAGTTCTGCTAGAGGCTCAAGGAAACTGTGCAGTGTTTTTTATTGGGATGTGACTATCCGTTGCTGTATTCAAGGTATGTACCCGTACCGTACTACTTTAATTTATAAAAAAAAATGGAATATAGCTTAGAGGTACCTATGTACTATGTCTTTTTGTTCTATTCGTAAACCTACTATCTATAACATTCTTAATACCTAAGTACATTTGTTTAACTTACTCTACGGCTATGAACGACACAAGGATACTACCTAGTACCTATCATATTTTATGAATAAAATGTTTATACCTACACGATAGAAGAAAACAGCGACTACCGACTACGTACTTACCTACCACTTGGATTGTATGGTGATTGTGTTGATGATGTTAATGAATGAGGTAGGGTGATTTTTCGAACTTGAAATGGACCCTAAACGCTAAGACACTTTGGGGTCGTCCATTAATAACGTGAGGCTCGAGCCGAATCTCACCAAATCTCGGGTGGGTTTCTCGACAAATATCATAATTTAATGCATGATGGTCATATTAGGAACCTTTTTTTACACAGTATTGATTGAGAATTATGTTTTAAGTTATTAATTATGAATACGAAACATTAAAATATCATGTTTTTCTTAAGGTGAATTTTTACTTTATTACAATCTAACTCGACATTTTTTTAAATAGGTAAATAAATTTATATTTTTATTAATAAAAAATACCAGTTTTCTTTCAATAATAATAATTATTAGTCGTCCTTCTCAACTTCTCCTGTAGTGGAAGACCACTGACCTTACCTCATCCTTTCGTCATTAACCACCACCCACACTTTGAGAGGTGTTTTTCCGCTAAACTAAATATTGAGACCTAAAAATTCACCAGTATGCGACTGTAACTGCGATGGCTTTCACGCTCAAAACACGCTTATTGCCATAGAGAACACTTTTCGACAAAAAAAAAGGTGTCGTATATAGGTAATATGGTCTAAGGCTGGTTTTTAGAATCATGCATTCAAGTAAAAGGGTTAAATTAGAGAACAACATGTTTCTTGACTAGAAATGGCAACATTCTTGTCATAAAAATGATGATTGATGATACAAATTGTGTTTTTTTTTAATGAATCCAAAAATGTACACTTATAATTCAACTTTTGAAAATCTCACGACATCTCACCAGGGGGGGGAGGGTCTGAAAATGGACAAAGACGCCTCACCTAATTAATGGACGCCCCATTTCCTCGTGAAGCGAGCGATATCGCACGGTAGATATCGATTCGACTACCGATATAAATTGCTCTTACGTAGGAACATAAATTAATTATTTTGGTGATTATTAATTGCATTTAGATTGCTTCATTCGGACGTAAACGTAGGTAGGGTAATTCGATTACAAGGAATTTTAGCCTCTTAGGTAGGCACTTTCCGCATGACATGAAGCGATATCGCACGCCAGATATCGTTTTGACTGCCGATACCGTAGATTGCTCTGACGATTACGTCCTAAAGAAACGATCTAAATGCAATTAAAATACACCGAAGGCGATACCTCGTCCGTGCAGTAAGGTCCCCGTTACTCCAGGCGGAAAGACCCGCAGTGTGAGAGGGACGGAATCGGGAAAAAATGTCATAACGTAGCGCTAAACAACAGAAAAATTCTTTAAAAATAAACTTCCCTATTTTGTTAAAAAGTTTTTTAAGGATATTTTGCGAATAAATTATATCTACATTTTTAACTTTTGCACAATGGAATTAGTCAGGATTTCAGAATTACAGGAAAAAATTAAACAATTTAGAGGTGTTTTCGTGATTAAATTCTATCGAGAAAATGACATCCAATCGTGTTTTCCTTTTGTGAGAAACTTAACCAAATACTCAATAAACGTAAACCCAAAAACCAAATCTGAAGATGACTTCATGGTGGAATAAATGGATTCGAAAAAATCCCATTTTTTTCGTATCACCTTAATTTGCGTGCCTGGGTTCATCATCATCACCATTTCAGCCTGTTAACGTCCACTGCTGAACATAGGCCTCTCCAATCGCACTCCAGCGTGACCGGTCCGTAGCCACCTGCATCCAACGAGATCCAGCGATCCTCACCAGGTCGTCGGTCCATCTCGTAGGTGGCCGACCCACACTGCGCTTGCCAGTACGTGGTCTCCATTCAAGGACCTTTTTGCCCCACCGGCCATCCGATCTTCGCGCTATGTGGCCTGCCCATTGCCACTTATCCTACGGGCTATGTCAGCAACTTTGGTTCTTCTACGGATCTCCTCATTTCTGACTCGATCTCGTAGAGAAATACCAAGCATAGCCCTTTCCATAGCTCGCTGCGCGACATTGTGCCTGGGTTAGAGCAATTTATATCGAACGTGCGGTATCGGTTTATGAAGAATGTGCCTAACTATCGAACAAAACCTGTGAACAGCTTGAAATTCAACACCACTTGTCTGGTTGCCATTACCTTCCTACCTAGGTTCTAAGTTCAAACTCGTCGTTAATATTGGGTGTTTACTATAAACCTGTGATATTGGCGAAATTTTCTTACAGATTCAGGAGTTCACAATTCGTGTAATTCAATGGCTATTTCCATTTTTTTTAGGGAAATATTAAACTGCACATCAAAAATATTGATTTGCACAGCAAATATCTGGGCAAAATGCTGCGGTAGCTTAGGTGAAGGGTGTAAGAACAACAAACAATACTTAAAACATAAACTTAAGTACAGAAAAAAAACTAAAACATACAAAGTGTTTTTGTTGATCCTTTTTTTTGTGCACATCAGTATTTTTGATGTGCGCTTAAATTCTAGCCTTTTTTAATTGTTTTGAAGTTAATTTCAAAGTTTTACTAAATCTACACTAGATTTTCTTTTAATTGTCAGTGTGGTAGGTACCTAAAATTAAATGCGCCACATCAGTTCGTCGTAAATGTCATCAATTTTCACGATAAGATTCGTAATATTTTTTTTACAGCTGACACTTTTAAAAAATGAAATCCGATCTGCTGTTAGCTAATTGTCTCATTCATACACACAAAGTTTTATAAAATTGGGATTTTGTTTCCAAAAAAAAATGCCACAAAATTGTTCTGAAAATTGAGCTTTTTTTAATTACTCCATACAAAACGCTGATTTCCTAATAACCTAATACTTAAGTTGGGTCTGTCTGATTTGTGTGCCGTTTCTGGAATCGGTCTCGCATTAATTCCCGCCAACGGCGGCGCCCAGCGCTCTTAATTTGTGGCGCGAGGTATACCCGGTCCGACATTTACTTTAACCAATCTGCTCTAGGTGCGGTTATCATAGGAAGATATCTGACAGCTGACGTTTATGAGAATAACCTGGCATTTCTAGGGATAAGATCATTGCTTAAGTTTATAAAAGTTTGCATGAAAATGATTTTGCTGGAACTGTCAAAAATTATAAATGCTCAAAAATATCTTGTCTAAACAAAAACGTAATTGTGATCTTTGTTCAGTCGAGTCTGACGTCTATTAGTTTATCCAATGAGCACCGTATTGCCTGTGGCTACGGTCTGTAATTAAATAAGCAATTTCCATATAATGGTCTCAGCGTCTACCTACAGACCTAGGTATAGACTAATTACTATATTACCGGTCTAGAACTTAATACAAGTCTAGCAATAGCAACTAATTACTATATTACCGGTCTAGAACTTAATACAAGTCTAGCAATAGCAACTAATTACTATATTACCGGTCTAGAACTTAATACAAGTCTAGCAATAGCAACTAATTACTATATTACCGGTCTAGAACTTAATACAAGTCTAGCAATAGCAACTAATTACTATATTACCGGTCTAGAACTTAATACAAGTCTAGCAATAGCAACTAATTACTATATTACCGGTCTAGAACTTAATACAAGTCTAGCAATAGCAGCGAGCGACTTCGCTGGAACAACTTTTAATGTTTCAACCACAATAGAGAATTGTTATATAAGTTAGAATAGAAGACTTCTACCGACAGTTTTATTCTTTAGACTCTAGCTAGGGTGGCTACAGAGGCAGAGCCGCCATTTTATCTGACCTGGGGTTATACCACAATCTTTTTCCGATTCAAATTAGGTTGTTTTAGGTAATTTTGCGGATCAAATTAAGTTCCTAATCTGAATCGGCATAAGACGTTGTGGGAACCCCCCCCTAGTGGTAGCGAAGGAAAACATCAGAAGTACAACTAGCGGTGACAGATTACCCCACGAAAACTGTACCAGACACAGTTTAACATGACGGTGGCGCCAATGGCTGTTCACTGTGTCTAGATATTAACCAATCAGGGCTGGCGCAGTGTCACATGACACAGTATGAACCAATCACCCGCCTTTCGCCCTTTTCAGTATCTGGTACCCTTTTTGAATGACAATTTGTTAGAAGCACACCTTCTATATTTTTTTCGTTCACCGCCTGGTGGCCAAAACGAGAACTAAAGTTGCTAGCTTTCATTCGTTCGTTTACCTTTGACGCTAAGTTAAGTTTGTAGCAATAAAACCAGTGTAACCCAAAAGTTGGAAAAAAAATATTTTGTCTCAATATGAATGAGATAATATAAGACTTAGTAAGATACCCCAAATTATCAAGGTGTCAAAGGGTTATTTTTGGACCCCTAGCCAAAAGTAAATATGATTTATGAAAAGATATTTAAGAAAACCGGGCAAGTGCGAGTAGCGGACGTCGGACCCGCACACGAAGGGCTCCATACCATTTGAACACGGAAAAACGTAAAATGACTGTAGAGTAGACATTTTTAATTCTTAATAATATAATATTAAATGCTAGGTAGGACTTCATTCAAGGCTGTACTTCAATACATTGAAAAACAGTTTTATTTATGTAGTATGTAAGTATTGAACTATGTACTTACTCAGGTTAACGAAACTCTTTGCTCATTGAAACCAGAAATGGATAGAAATTTAGTAACTTATTTATAGAAATAAAATGAAATCTGAAAAAAAATCTTTATATTATGTATCATAATTCGAAAGAGCAATTATTAATCTTATGATTACAAATAACTAAGCACAACACTCAATACCCGCTATTACAAATAACTAAGCACAACACTCAATACCCGCTATTACAAATAACTAAGCACAACACTCAATACCCGCTATTACAAAAAACTAAGCACAACACTCAATACCCGCTATTACAAATAACTAAGCACAACACTCAATACCCGCTATTACAAATAACTAAGCACAACACTCAATACCCGCTATTACAAATAACTAAGCACAACACTCAATACCCGCTATTACAAATAACTAAGCACAACACTCAATACCCGCTATTACAAATAACTAAGCACAACACTCAATACCCGCTATTACAAATAACTAAGCACAACACTCAATACCCGCTATTACAAATAACTAAGCACAACACTCAATACCCGCTATTACAAATAACTAAGCACAACACTCAATACCCGCTATTACAAATAACTAAGCACAACACTCAATACCCGCTATTACAAATAACTAAGCACAACACTCAATACCCGCTATTACAAAAAACTAAGCACAACACTCAATACCCGCTATTACAAATAACTAAGCACAACACTCAATACCCGCTATTACAAATAACTAAGCACAACACTCAATACCCGCTATTACAAATAACTAAGCACAACACTCAATACCCGCTATTACAAATAACTAAGCACAACACTCAATACCCGCTATTACAAATAACTAAGCACAACACTCAATACCCGCTATTACAAATAACTAAGCACAACACTCAATACCCGCTATTACAAAAAACTAAGCACAACACTCAATACCCGCTATTACAAATAACTAAGCACAACACTCAATACCCGCTATTACAAAAAACTAAGCACAACACTCAATACCCGCTATTACAAATAACTAAGCACAACACTCAATACCCGCTATTACAAATAACTAAGCACAACACTCAATACCCGCTATTACAAATAACTAAGCACAACACTCAATACCCGCTATTACAAATAACTAAGCACAACACTCAATACCCGCTATTACAAATAACTAAGCACAACACTCAATACCCGCTATTACAAATAACTAAGCACAACACTCAATACCCGCTATTACAAATAACTAAGCACAACACTCAATACCCGCTATTACAAATAACTAAGCACAACACTCAATACCCGCTATTACAAATAACTAAGCACAACACTCAATACCCGCTATTACAAATAACTAAGCACAACACTCAATACCCGCTATTACAAATAACTAAGCACAACACTCAATACCCGCTATTACAAATAACTAAGCACAACACTCAATACCCGCTATTACAAATAACTAAGCACAACACTCAATACCCGCTATTACAAATAACTAAGCACAACACTCAATACCCGCTATTACAAATAACTAAGCACAACACTCAATACCCGCTATTACAAATAACTAAGCACAACACTCAATACCCGCTATTACAAATAACTAAGCACAACACTCAATACCCGCTATTACAAATAACTAAGCACAACACTCAATACCCGCTATTACAAATAACTAAGCACAACACTCAATACCCGCTATTACAAATAACTAAGCACAACACTCAATACCCGCTATTAAAGATCTTTTCCGATAATATCGGGAGAGTGTTCACCGATAAACAAATAAAACAAAATGGCCAGACAAATAATCTCGTGTATGGGTACTTCTTTCAATTAATTTAAAAACTCTTAAGTTTTATTGTTTTTTGTTATAGCAGCAATAGAAATACACCCTCTGTGAACATTTCAGCTCTCTACCTATTTTGGTTGATCCGATAGAGCCCGGTGACAGACGGACAGACGAATGCTTAGTAATAGGGTCCCGTTTAGCACCCTTCGTGTACGGAACCCTACGTATGGTTAAAATTTTATATTTTTTTGAATCCGCATTTAAAATTATTGACATTAAACTATTAGTTTTAATTAAAATTTATTTAATTAGACAGATAGATTTTTAGATATTGCTTGCTATCCTCCAAGAAAAAAGGATGTCCCATGTCAAAAGGGACGGAAAATATTTTAGGAATATCTGGCAACTAAATACCCGCTTAATTTTTGCAAGTTGTGATCTGAGTGTGGGAAGTTTGGAACCGATATTGCTTTTCCCCATTTTTTGACAGTTGTACACTAAATCCAACTTAACGAAAAGGGGACAAATTATCTGAAATGCACTCTATGCAATGCCTTTTTAGGGTTCCGTACCCAAGGGGTAAAACGGGAACCCTATTACTAAGACTTCGCTGTCCGTCCGTCCGTCCGTCTGTCACCAGGCTGTATCTCATGAACCGTGATAGTTAGTGAGTTGAAATTTTCACAGATGATGTATTTATGTTGCCAATATAACAACAAATACTAAAATATATAATAAAATAAATATTTAAGGGGGCTCCCATACAACAAACGTGATTGTTTTGCTCGTTTTTGCTCGATATTGATAACGGCAACGGACGATAAGGTAGAAGACGCTTGAAATATGCACAGAGTTATAATATTCACTATCAAAATAAATAATTTAATTAAAATAAAATTAATATTTAAGGGGACCCACCCATACAACAAACGTGAAAAATAGCGTAAGGTAGGCTGAGAGGTCACATCAGCCAGTGACTTTGTCTGTTACTAGTACGAAAACCTAGCAGATTCTGTGAAATTGATGTTGGAGCTCGGTGGATTTAGGTACAAAGGTACCTACCTAGATTTGATTTGAGTGGGAGCTTCGGGTGATTCAGAACCAACGAACTGTTAGTGCTCCTTTCCACATTGAATGCACATTGTACCTACATTGAAATCTAGAATAATATACCTACATACCACCACAATACAGATTCCAAATTCCAAATGTCTTTATTACTGTAGATATTTACATATACTTAGCAATCGTCATTTATGCCACTTTTCTACATTGGACCACTGTGGGAGAAGAAGGGCGTAGAAACTCACACAGATTGATTTTTAGATCTCTTTTAAAAATTGCTTGTGCTTAACTAAGACAAATTTTATAATATCATAATTAATAAGTAGGAATAAATAATTACAAAACTATTAACAGCAAGGTCTGTGTTGGGCCAGATTAACCCCAGACTGCAGACATACCTATATTTAATCTATACAAGACATTTCTTCCAGTAAACCACAGTTGGAAAGCGGGGTAGATCGTTGAGCGGGGTAGACCTACTTACGCAATATTTCCGGAAACAATGTACCAAAAAAAACCCCAAGAGCGCTCAACTAAGTACCCGCGCCTTACGAATCTCGAGGGCCACTTAAGTTACATCGTGCTTAAGGGTGTCAACTTCCCGAGCCCTTGCTACTTGCTAGATAAGTATTCCTCACAATTTATTCGCCCCGGTAGCGAAATCTGAATACCTAGAGGCTCAGCAATGTCGGGTATCTGCGAAATTTCTGGCCCGGAAAAAGTATTATTGCTTTTATCTTGAAAAGGATAATCTTGAGTGGTGTATGGAAAAGAAAGCGTAGCTAATCCCCGGCTCCTATAACAGGATGGGTGATGGGAGAAAGCTAGCTATACAAAGTATAAACCTATCTTAGTACTTATATGTTACCTACTATCCTGACACAAACTCCCGAAAACCGTTACAGGCGGGTTTACACTGTATAGAAGCCTTTACCTAATATTTGTGATAAGTACCCTTGTCTATGTTTCATGATCACATCAATTGAATGAAAATAACTCCCTAAAACTGTATTATACTCCCTAAAAATTTTGGTAAAATATCACTGTTTAGAGAAAAAATATGGTATAATAACAAGTAAAATACCGTAGAAGATTATATAAAGCTACATACATGTAGAGATAGAACAAAACTAAAAATAATATCTAAAATTAAGGCAACCTGTAAAACAATAGCTGAGTGGAATTTGAAATGCACGGAAATGACCCCGAGCCGGGCACGACGGCATAATGCTTCCGTGACCATCGCAGCTGCAGACAAACGCTGCAAGCAACTTGTTCTGGAAGCATTCTGTGAAGCCGCATGCACTATTCTGCGGACTAATTTTTGAATTTCGAATCGATTAAATCCGCTATGTGACTGGCAGTCAATTTTTTTGTGTACTGTGAAAAAGGCAATTTTCTTTGTGAGTTTTATGAAATTCAATCTGTAATATTACAGTCAAATGCCGTATTTTTTACAAAAAATTGAGTTTCAAAATACAGCTGCGGAAAATATACAATTCTGATAATGCATCCTTTTTGTGCAGATTGCTTCAACTTCAGACACGTTTTTATAGTTATCGAAATTGTCAAATACCGTATTTTCAATCCTAAGGCCGAATTCACAGACTGCTGCTGAATTAAATATCACGGAAGTTATAATGCCTGAGAGAGACAGTCACAACATTACTTTGAGTGTCCGTTAAAAGGTTAAGTTGTCGACTGTGAATCCTGTCCTAGCCTTAGATTTTGAACAGCAGTTATTATTCTGAGACTTGCTAACTTTAATCCAACCAAATCCAAACCAAACCAAATCCAAACGTTTAATCAAATCACAATTTGAGATATCACAATACGTGCTCAGCTCTTGTCCTGATCAGGATTAGACTAAAATTTAAAGAATATAGTGTAGAATCTGGGCCAAAACACACTCTTTTGTGCCCCTAGCTAGAAAGCAGAATAAGACTACTAGTGTAAACATTGACAATTCCATATAAATTTGTGTGGAGTTGTAGTCAAAGTTTACTCGAGTTAAGTCTTTTTCCGCCTTCTAGCTAGTCGCCCTTAAAAACTATTTAAAATAAGTATTCTAAAAAGAAGCTGTCGGAAGTAAGTAACATGAGCGCATACAACGTTGAAAACTCCTAATGTGACCTAAAATAAACACTGCGAAACTGATAGCGATAATGTAATCGATATCAGCGACGATGTTGTTTAGTATGAAATGCTTCACTATGTTTGGGGAGCGATAAAATTGTCTGTTTATCCGATATGAAGGGAGTGGTCGATATCTCGGACTGCACTGCGATAGTACGAATGATATTTTGCAATTATGAAATAGGGGGAAAAAAAGCCAGTTAAGGTGATATATCGACAAAATCGACACTTTTTGAAGTTATTTCTCTGCTGTTCAAAAGAAGCCCCAAGTTAAATAAATTTATATAATAATTTTGGGACTTTTTTCTGGATTTTCTAATAACAGGAACGCGATTGGAGGAATTTCGCTCGATAGAAATAATTATTGAAATGAGCTCTAAATTTACACTTTTTTTGATTTTCTGACACATTGAAATAGCACACAGAATCCAAAAATATTTATTTATATGGGTTTTGACAATACCTAAATTACATATTATAGAAATTTCCATAGCTATTTTAGTTAAATTTGTATCAATTTAAAATCGTTTTTCGTCATTTTTCTCCGATTCCGTCCCTCTCACACTGCGGGTCATTCCGCCTGGAGTAACAGGGACCTTTGTGCGGACGAGGTATCCCCTTAATATTGCGATACTGTCAACGAATGCACCTGTGTGGGACAATCACAGACATCTTGCGTACCTACTTACTTACTGGTATCAATCATTAAGAGTCTATTGAGCTCTCATGTGACCCTCTTTACTTATACTTGCGTAATATCACCAAATGACTCAAAACGATTACCGCTTACCCATATTTCTATACTCTTGAGACCATTAAATAAATAGGTAGGTCGGTCATCTGTGAGCTTGAGACTGTAAAAGGATTATTCGTTCAGGGTCTTGCCTGACATTTAAGATATGTTTTTACAGGTATTATTCCACCCACACAGGATACCCGTAACCTTACCATCCGTGAGAAAGAAAAACAAGGAAATATTTATTTGCAAAAATACCAAGAAATTGCTCCACAGTGGGAGGTAGTGGTCCCTTCAACAATGATCTGACCTTGTACTGTACACCATCTGCATTTTTATCTGACCAATTACCATAAAGCTTTAAACTTTGAGTCGCAACGCCTCTAGAGCGATTCTTGAAAGTTTAGCCGATGCCCCGGACAATGGGGACAGTAGACCGAGATAAGGGTAAACCAATTTAAACGGAAACATTTTGCTAGTTACGACAGCAGATAACGGGTAAATAGTTTTGGCGTAGAACCTTGTCCATGAGAGGTGTTATCTCACTACGGATTGTATTAGCATTTAGAACTGGAAGTCTGGAGAGGTAAACATAAACTTTACTAACATCTTTACTATTTAAAACAAGGAACATGAGAGAACAACCCACAGCCAATATAGTAACAAATGGAACGAATCCATTATACAAGACATACTTACATTATCCACGGAGCTGAATGTTTGTCTAGCGAAGCAAAGTTATGTTGCCTAGACAGAAGACAAGACATTAAGGTAATGCAGCAGTATACTGTTTCGTATAGATATATCCGTTTTCTCCATAATAGTTTCAAGTCTCTTCCATTTTCCCTTTAATGATATTGAGAAATTTAATAAAATATCTGTTCTACAGAGGGATACAATAAGCTACTGGGTCTGTGTTGACTTGTGTTGGTTTTATCAATGCGTAGGCGCCAGTTTTATCATCAGTAAAATGTTTAACTGCACATTTACGAATCACAATATGAAATCGTAACCGTTTGTCTTTGTCAATTGTTATTGTTATCTATGCATATTGTGAAATAAAGCTCTATTCTATAGTTATATTTCCAATGGTTATTTGTTGAAAAAACTGTTGTCTGTAAAAGGTTCAGTAATTAGTATGGAGTCTTTAGAAATATTTGTGAGATAAGCTCGACATTGAAAATGTTCTGTGCATATTTTATTTTCAATATAAGATAAGAGATAATAAAAATCAACAGTAGATAATAGATTTGTAGTGCATAATCCTAGAATGTATCCCATTTTTATGCAGTTTAAGACGATCCCTTTAAGCATAAGCTGTTCTCGGATTTTTACTGAGAACTCGAGACGCGCTGTGAAATGTTTGCAGAGATTTGCGTGTAACTAAGCAGAAATTATTCCCAGATCCCTCTCCGTGTTTATGCTCCAGCCCATTACCACATTGTGCAGTCTCGGAAGCATCTTCGTGGAATTCATTTACTTAGCAACTGACACTTTCTCCCTCAATTAACATTAACACCGAACTTCGCTTAAGTTTTATTCATTTTAGCAATATTCTTGTTTGTTTCCCTTTGACACTGCTCCCTCGGCGCCGAGTCAACGGGCAAGATAAATAAAATTATCATAATGAGAAAAACACTTTATTACGAACGAATTCCCTTCATGCCTCCCGATAGAGATGAAGAAAAGAGTGCGATTTTAGACAATTTGTAGGGATTTATCGCGCGTTTCTGATGAGTTGCTAGCAGAGTTTGCCTGGATTTTTACTTTCATGCATCTCTTTATTATCCTGCAGGTTGAATTCCGCTGCTTTACAGTCAGCACAATGCATACATGGGCCGAGTTGATAACTTTGCTGTTCAAACAAAAGCGGCCGCCAATTTATTGTCTGCTGGGTGCATGCATGGTCCTTGCACTATCTGCGCAACACCGATGACTTTGCCTTGCGGTTCCTGGAAGTTATGCTCTCAGCATCAGGTATTCAAGATCAAACTGCTACGCGGGCACGAACACTGCTATTGCATTTTCATATTCTGCTTCAGGGAGAACAAAGATAGAGGTCAGAATAAAGTCGAGGATATCAGAGTGTTGTGATAAGTTATTGGTCTAATATCTTCGGACAACAAAAGACTTAGAACAATGATGGCGCTGTGTGTTCCTCGCGGAGAGATAATGGCCTTATGGTGAATTATTCCGGTGAATAATAGGTTTAAATATTCCTATAGAATAGTACCTTTATTCAACTTCTTACTTTTATTAGCAATGGCCGCAGGGTGTACAGGTAGGAAAAGTCGTTCATAGTTCATAATTTCTTTATGGCACTCAAATAATTACAAAGAGCACATAAAAATAGTGAAGTAGGTATGTACACATTTTCTATCTGTTATCCACAAATCTTCAAGTTTAAGCCCTATTTCTTCCTCCCCGATCGGGATATGACTGAAGTCTATGTTCATAAAAATTTCTCATCAAAACGTTTACTGCACTAAACCACAAACCAAAACGTCATCTGTGTATCATATATTTTTTGTTTTTGTAGATTTTTTCGAGAAGCGCTGAAACAATTTTGATAAAATTTATATGGGACCACCTCTAAAGTATGACCTAACAGTCTAAACAAGAATCATCAAAATCTATTCATAATTGACGGAATAATCGCGTAACAAACATACAAAAAACAAACAGACCTTTTTGAAGTCGCTTGGAAAGTGAGCCTTAATGTGAGCTACTTTTGCTCGTAATTCATCACCAATGCGATTCAAATCAAGGTTAAGTTTAATTCTTTAATATAAAATAAACCTTCATAATAAAGTTATTTTAATAGAAGCGAAAGTCAGTCAGTTGCACACTATGAATGTGCAATGGTAACTAATCTCAAAAAAGCATTGCAGAAGGAGCTGGTGTAGTTGGAGGGAGCAAAGGAGGAGATAGGTGCCATTAACTGCCGCTTTGATGGCAATGACAACAAATGACCACTGATTAGATTACACAGACAGAGTAAAATTTGCCTAATTTAAAACTTTGTTAAAATTACTCTCTACATTTATTGGTACACATCTACTAAAAGTTTAATTAAACAGAACCCAACTTCAAATAGAGCCGAATTTAATGACTTTCCAAACGTCTCTAATGGTTAGACATCATAGTCAAACATTTACAAAGTGAATCTCTTTGATCAAACATCTCAAAAGGTCCCGATCGTAAAGCCATGAAATAAACATGAAGTGGTATTAAAGTCAACATTATAGTACATAACTGGTTTCGGAAGTGGCCGAAAATACTCCAGTTAATAACTAGGCAGGTTAGTACAGCAGATTCTTCCTGTACGGTGGTGATTTCCTGTGGGAACTAAACACATTAAGTAGATAGCAGCCAGCTAATACATGAGATGTGAAATTGCAGTGCTTCGAGCATCACAACAAGGATTTTGCATTAAAATTTTAACTTTCGAGATATTTCATAATTTCATAATAATTTCATAATTTCTTTATTGCACACAACTAATATATGGACAACAAGACTTACATAAAAATAGTGTACAAAGGCGAGCTTATCTCTAATAAGAGATCTCTTCCAGCAAACCAAATTAGGATGGGAATGGTCGATTGCTGAGCAGGGGTGACAATGTGTACAACAATATAATTTAGTACATATCTAAATAACTAACATATGGTTAGATATATGTTATATCTAAATAACTAATATAAAACAATATTAACTAAATATACGAGGGCTTACATAAATATCATATAATATACTCGTACATGCTAAACATAAATACTATATAAATATATATAATTTTTAAATAAATATACTAATAAATACATACATACTACCTATATTTCTAAAGAGAAAGGTAATGCTTCTTCACGCGACTTTTAAATATATTAAGAGAAGGACTGTCTCTGATAGTGCAGGGGAGTGCATTCCACAATTGAATGGCCCGGAATCTAAACCCATGCTCATAGGACGCGGTGTTATGCTGTGGGGTTGTGAGCATCGAAAGCGCGTGAGTTCTCCGAGGCCTGCTGGAAGAAAGAAATGGAAAACGGTCTCGTAAGAAGGTTGGATAGCGTGGATTGCGTAAAATGTTGTAGAGGATGTTGAGGATGTGAGAATCCCGACGAAGACGTATTGGCAGCCACTTCAGCTCTTTGCGATGCTGTGATACATGGTCGTATTTGCGCAGCCCAAAGATAAACCGAATCCCGAGATTTTGAAGTCGTTCGAGTTTGTTCAGTAATTCTTCGTTAGCACTGACCCAGCAGACATCAGCATAATCGATGAGAGGTAGAAGGAGAGACTGAGCGAGAGTGATTTTGGTCTGTCGAGGCAAAAAGTACTGAAGTTTCCTGAGAGAGTGAAAAGTAGCAAATACTCGTCGACTGACCTCATTGACATGCGATGACCAGGACAGCTGGTTGTCGAAGATAAGACCCAGGTTTTTAGCTTTATCGCTATACACGATTGTGGTACCATTAAAAGTGACAGGTGGAATGGGCTGTTGCTGCAACAAGTTAAGAGATTGTCTGGTGCCTATAATCATGGCCTGGGACTTGCTCGGGTTAACCAGGAGTCCGAAGGATGAAGCCCAGCTTCTCACCCCCTCCAGATCAGCGTTCAATGCCTCCACAGCAGAGTTTACATCGTTATGAGAGAAGTGGCGATAAATCTGGAGATCATCAGCATAAAGATGATATGAAGAAGACAGGATGTCCGAGATGGAGTTTATGAAAATCGAGAATAGAAGAGGAGAAAGAATACCACCTTGAGGGACGCCTGACAGGAGGTCACACCATTCAGTGGATGTCTCTTCCGTTCTGATTCGCTGTTGCCGATCCCTCAAATAAGAGTCGAACCAGCTGGCAGAGAAGGAAGAGACGTTCAGGGATCTGAGAAGCTCAACGAGAATGTCGAAATCTACGCTGTTGAAGGCACTACTGAAATCAAGTAAAGCCAACACGGAAAGCTGTTTGCGGTCCATGGCTAGCTGGATGTCATCTGTGACTTTCAGCAGAGCCGTGACGGTGCTATGACCCGGTCGGAATCCTGACTGGAACGTGTTTAGCAGGTTGTTTGAGGAGAGGTAGTAGGAAAGCTGGTTATGGACAATGGTCTCAATGACTTTGGAGAGGATGGGCAGGATTGAAATGGGACGGTACTCTTTAAAGGAGGTGGGACTGGAGGTTTTGGGTAGTGGGATGACTAGAGCTTTCTTCCACACTTTGGGGAAGACACCATTAGCTAAAGAAAAGTTTATAACGTGTGTTATTGCTGGTAATAGTTCGTCAAGGATTGTCAGTAGCATTTTAAGGCAAATTTTGTCATCGCCTACAGCTTTCGAATTGACTGCCAATAGCGCCTTCTTGACCGCATCGATTCCAACATTACTCAAGTTGAATGGTGTGGTGTTGGGTAAGGACTTAGAGCGCAGGCTCTGAAGCGTGGCTTGTTTGACAGTGGGATCCATCACAACAGGCGGGGTAGAAAGAAACTGGTTGAGACCGTTGAGATCTACATTACCAGCATGTAGGTCCCGGGCCTTACCTACACCAAGCGTTCTCAGGAATTTCCACACCTGAGCTGGAGTGTAGTTCTCAATGCATTCGTGTATGTGCCGACGTTTAGCATCGCGACAGAGACGGTTGCAACGGTTGCGAAGACATTTGTAAGAGAGGAAATTATCATCTGTCGGATTCTTGCGGTATCTACACTTGGCTCTATTCCTCTTGGCCATTAGGCACTTAATAGTGTCTGTAAGCCAAGGGGCAGGGTGGTGTTTAACCCTCACTTTTTTTGAAGGTGCGTGCTTGTCATAGAGACCCAGGACTATAGAATTAAAATTGGCGATTTTATTATCAACAGTCTTACTGGTAGTGACAGGGGACCAGTCAATAGACATGGCATCAGACAAAAGGGACTCATGGTTGATATCCTTAAAGTTCCGGATATAAAGGAATTTCGCTCTGCTCTTGAGAGGCCTTATCTTATAAGAGAGATAAATGAGGTCATGATAAGAGAAAGGAGAACTTAGCTGACCGTGTATTGCGACCTTGTCCAAATTGGAGATGATCATAATGTCGAGAAGCGAGGGAGAGCAATGAGGTTGGAAATGGGTGGCATCAAGCGGCAGAATATGCAGATTAAAGGAGTCGACCATGGACTTGAGTCTGGCAGACCGTGGATTGTGTTTAAGGAGACAGGTGTTGAAATCACCAAGAATGAGGGAATCATTATAAAGTGGTGTCAGCTCATTGAGGAGTGATTCAAAGGAATCGAAATAATCGATGCGAAGAGAGGGACTATAAAGAACACCGAGGAGGACCTTGTTGTGGTGAAGAATGATTTCGAGAAAGAGATGTTCAGCAGACTCGGAGTATTGACTAGGGGACGCACTGATCACCTTGCACGGAATTTCCGCACGTAGATAGATAGCGACGCCCCCATCGGCCTTCCCGACTCTGTCGTTCCTGTACAGCCTGTAACCTGGAAGGGAATACAATGAGGATGGCAGCGAGGGCTTGAGAAACGACTCGGAGACAAGAATGCCGTCCACGCATTGTTCACTAAAAGCATCGAGCAGGTCCGGATAGCTGGAATGGATGCTTTGTGCATTTATATGTACGATGTTTAGATTTTTCTCCACACCACCAAAGACAGTCTTAATTTTGACAGATAGGGGTTCCTCTATAGAGGAGTCATTGCTTTCCGCACTCAAAAAATCATCGTCGCTAGAAAAACACGAAAGGAAACTTTGATTAATAAGATCAGGTAGAATATCCATATATATAAATATACTTATCAATATAAAATATTATATATACCTATTAAGTTATAAATATTCTAAAATCAAAAGTAAACTAATTAAAATTTCTAATCAATAAGCTTCATGCTTAGACCCAGACCCACCCTAGGATTGAGGAAAGAGATTGTTTGTTATATCATCTCACAAGTAACAAATAACAATAACTACTACAGATAGACGAATACAGAGATTTAAATCACACATATAAGTTCTGGATTCTGACTTCTACTAGATATTCTAGATATCCACCCTCACTTATAATATCTAATGTCACATTAGATCAAGAGCGCACTTCAGTAGGTACCGTCTATGTGGAGAAGAGAATGGAGGAATGTGGCAACAAATGAAATAAAATAGTAGTTTATGTGACTGCTACATAATGGAGGGCATTAATACTAGAGAGTGGGTTTATGAAACGAGCCGAAGGCGATTTTCATAATAATATCACTCGAGTTTTAATTTTAATGCCTAATTATGTACAGTTACATACACTAGTTTATCTACACACATATCATAAGCTCTCTTTGATGTGTTCAGGAACCGCATGTTTGACCGGCATTGTGGCATTGATCATTGCTCGGCAGTTGTTTAGCTTGTTCTGTAGTACCAACTTCACAGACAAACTAGGGGCGGCACGCAGGCGGGCGTCGGCGTTCGAAATTTGAATGTCATAACTTCACAAATTTTTGTACATTATGGTCATAATGTACAAATTTTCAGTTAAAAAATTAGTTTTTACCAAATAGTTTTATATTATGCCGGTCGTAACGTGCGGTTTTTAGAAGCAGTAAAGAGGGTTTATGATACGTGTGTAGATAAAGACATTAATATAGATCGTTGTGTTGTTTAGCTCTGCGTAATAATACAGTATTTGTGGTTCCGCTAATTCGGTGTTGCCGACGTAGTTTGTGTCGAATTGACACGTTTATGTATTGTATGCGTAATCTGAAATTTTCCCACAATTTTTGGTCGATAGACTACGAAAGTGGTTGATTTCTACTAAGTTAATGGTATCAACTTCTGTTGTGGTGCTCGGTACTGCTATATTTGTAGGGTTTTAGCCAAATATCAAAGCTGTATTATTGCGTAATAAAACCCTAGGTAAAAATATAATTTCGCGATCGTTTTCGACCCGTCGTCGGCTTACAACTATTTCTGCTTGATCGATTGCGACCGTGAACCTCCCACGCGCGCTGCCTATTGAATAACACAGGTGACACCATTGTTTCCATTCGATATAAAGTTACAGAGAAGTCAGCATAATGTGTTGTATCCTCATCATCATCTTAATATGTGGCAACAATGCTTTGGTTTTCACAACCAAATACAGCGTCATTTAGCATCGATTGCAAAAAATAACAATGCTATTTCTTATAAAATATTCAGCTCACAGCCAAAAATGTAATAATGCCCCACTGATTTGCGATTCGGAAGCACAGAATCAGACATTCTACCGTCGTTCCCGGTGAGTTAGTGGGCACGTGATGATAACTCACAACTCTGTTCTGTAGTTATTTTTTGCTATGCAGAGCAACAGACCTCAGAACACCGGACCGGCACTGGTTTCACCGGTTCCACAACCTTACACCAAAACAACTTAACTGAATACAAACCTGTATTAAAACCCATTGGTAACACACCGTAATAAGGTCCAACTTGGATTGCAGAACCAGTTTAATTGGGCACTGAGAGACGTTTTCAGATTTTCGTTCTTGCATCGTTAGAGTTAAAAGTTGGTTTTGTTGAAAGATGATAGTAGTTACAGATATATGGAGCTGGATAAAGTGGGATGCTGATTATGGGCTGTAGGCAATATTCGTGTAGGAACTGTGCGGTACAGCACGGCGCCTATTTCTTGCTCTAAAAGATTACTATTCGCATTTTGCTTGGGTCAGTTGGCTCTGGCTGTTACACGGCTTTTGAATGCGCTATTTTAAAGATATATACCTCTTTTCGATATCCATAAAATGGGGGTAATGATAAAAATAACGACGATATTGTGGCGATATCGCTCTACTTGGTCCATATCTGGTTTGTTGATGATACGGACATCATGAAAAATAATGTTTTTGTTCAGTGAGATAAAAAAATAAGTTGCCTAGCCCAATTCAACAATAACTTCTTGTAGAAATCCGGCTAGACATTAGGATGGTACTATCATAGATAGAGTAATAATCCAACTAATATTATAAATGTGAAAGTTTGGATGGATGTGTATAAACCTCAATCACGCTAAAACGAAATTTAGCACTGATATAGTTTATGAGCTAGATTAACATATAGAATACTTTTTATCTGACTGCACTAAATGATAATTTCTAGGAACACGCAGATAAAGTTGCGGGCATCAACTAGTAATAAATAATATATAAAAAAGTGTGTTCATCGCCATACATTGCAGCGTACATCGAAAAATTGGTCTTTTTTAACAACCTAAATGTCGCTCATGCTATATTTTCATCTTTAGCTCATAATTTAAATATTATTTTTAATGTTAAGAGATCTGTCGGTATAATTTATAATATTATATATAAAACATAGTTCAAAAATATCCGACAGATGATAGGATATTTCTTTATTTGTTTGAGACACTTTTGAGTAAAGTTGGTGATTGTACTACGATTTTTGCTCTGTTAAGATCTTCATCATATCTATAGCGGATACATTTCCACACATTCCGACGAAGTTGAATATTACCACTGAATAATCAAACGAGATTACCTAAATTGTTCACGCTAGGTTTAGGTATGTCCAGGCCGTGGGTGGGTAAAAAAATCGGGCCTTGGTTATTTTATGGTTGTGACGTCACTGGTTCCTCTGGTCACCACGTGGTTTAGGTGTACCACAGAGAGCAAGATTTTCGTTATTTACAATATTATCTTCTTTTTCATAAAAAGCTCAAGGACTTTTGTAATTTGACGCCGCATTAATAAGGCCTTTAAAATCACGACAGGGCTTTCATAAGTTTCTTCAAAGATCGTCTGATTTCAAAGCAGTTTAGTTAAGAGCACGATGCGGGCTTTGAACTTTTAATAATATAATACGCGAACGTAGCAGCAAAACTATTTAATGCCCCAACAGCGGTTTCAGCGCTTTTAAAAAAGTTTGCGCCGTATAATGAATTCTCGCTGCACTTGAGTGGTCGTCTGCTTAATATTTACGACCAGAAGTGTAATTTTAAGCGCATTTTGTTTCAAAATTGCAGCGCCTTTTCGGTAGAGTTTACCACATTAGCGGTTCGAGATTTCGCCGCAGTTTGCCAGCGTTATAGGTAGTCTGGATAAGGATATGGATATAGATTTGATGAAATGTTAAGAAAAGAAGAAGTGAGATGATAGATAAAACAGTTCTGAAAAACGTAGTTAAGTACATGAAAGATGGAGGGCAAGTCAAAATTAAAATGTTCTTTGTTAATTAATTACTGTAGTGTCGATTTATTTAAATATGGTTAGTGAACGAGACAAGATGAGTGTAACGATGGGAGCGTTTTTGAAGATTTGCCGACCCCCCAAAAAAAATGAAGCAGATTAAGTTTAATTTACTTAGTTATTTGATTTATTTTTTATTATTCTCCGTGTATATGAGATTAAGTATTTGACTTGTAAAAGTGCATTATATTTGCCTACTTACAATATTTTTTTTTTGTTTTGAGTTTTGAGTTTCGGAAAAAGGCTAGATAGATAGAACAAACATATAATATACCTGCCTATAAAATGTTACAAAGCTTACTGAGAACAACTTAAGAATGTGTAGATATATCATAATTGTGTCAAGTGATCTTCAATATAATAACAAGTACACTCAAAAGAACATTGATCCCATTATAGGAGCAACTCATGATGATCAATCCATGAACACCTTTCTGCCACCGATACTATCCGCAAAATTACTAGCAGACATAATTGACTTGTAGCTCATTGCAATAGCGGCTATGATACATGAGACAGTTGTGTGCTTGTGTGTGATCTATTGTAAAAAGCTGCGCTTGAGAGGCCGAAAAAGCAAATAAAGAGGCGGCCAGGTGTGACGCCCTTTACACATCTGTTGGATGAAGTTTTTTTTTTCTGGTGGAGTGTCGCTTGATAACGTGTTTGCTAACTATATTTGACGATATTCTGGCGCGGTTTTATTAAAATTTTACGGATGTTGCGTCCTTGTGAATGAAAATTGACAAATAAATAAAGTAAATAGGCGACAGTAAAAAACATCAAAATAGATTGAGATACTGTTTTTTAGGAGGTGATACAATTCCATACATAATTGTGAACTGAGCCGTGTATTCCAGTCCAGGTGAAACTGTAAAATTTCGTTATACATTAATATTTTTATCTACACACGTTTCATAAACCATCTTTACTGCGTCCAATAACCGCACGTTACGTCCAGCATAATGTTATACTACTTGGTAAAAACTCATTTCTTATCTTATATTATGCTATGACCATAATGTATAAATTTTCGACAAATTATGACATTCAAATTTCGAATGCTTGCAAATGGCCCGCCTGCGTGCCGCCCCTTGTTTGTCTGTGAAGTTGGTACTACTAAACAAGCTAACAATTACAATTCCACAATGCCGGTCGAACATGCGGTTCCTGAACACATCAAAGAGAGCGTATGATATGAGTTTAGATAAACTAGTGTATGTAACTGTACATAATTAGGCATTATGTATCAGTCACATAAACTACTATTATTACACTATAAGTCACTGGCAGTTAAATTCGCTTACTTTTTCGATAAGTAATTTAATTATTCGTGCCCCCGGTTTTGATGTTACAATGTGATCTAGAAGCGTTCGAGGTCTTTCAATCGTGTTTAAAACGTAGCAAGTTAATAATAAATTGCAAATAAGCCAGTTATTCTTCTCTTTGCCGTATTCTCTTCGGCACAAATGTATTTGTAGCATTGTCATTATAGCGATGCCGGCATTCCTAGATATTTTATTACTGTGCCTTACTTACCGTTGTGACTTCATTATCCGGTGCCGTTGCTTGAAAATTATTTACCCGGTAATACTACCTCTGTCTGGTAGGATATTGCAAAGCAGTTGAACATTCAGGCGCCTTTAATTAATACTAGGCATGCAAATACCATGCATAGCAAATAGCAACAGACAGGTGCTTTAAGTATGGGAGTCGGGGTAGAAGGACTAGAATGGAATGCTGCAGGTGCTCTCATCTGCGAATTTATGTCAGTGTGTGTGTGTGAACATAACTGACGTCATCGGAAGGCAAAAAATATATTACGCACTCACACAAACGCACACACACTCATCAATCTCATCAAGAAGCAGGAGTCCAATATTAGGTATATAATATTTCCATGAGATCGTTCCGTACCCAAAGGGTGCCAAACGGGACCCTATTACTAAGCCTCCGCTGTCCGTCCGTCTGTCTGTCCGTCTGTCACGAGGCTGTATCTCAAGAACCGTGATAGTTAGACATTTTTTTTTACAGTTGATGTATTTCTGTTGCCGCTATAACAACAAATACTAAAAAATAAAAAAGGGGGCTCCCATACAATAACATTATTTTTTTTGCTCGTTTTTTCTCGATATTCATAACGGCAACAGGTAGACGCTTGAAATATTCACAGAATATATAGTTATGTATATTCACTTTAAAAATAAATAATTAAATTAAAATAAAACAAATATTTAAGGGGGCTCCTATACAATAAACATGATTTTTTTTTGCTCGTTTTTGCTCTATATTGATAACGACAACAGGTAGATGCTTGCAATATTCACAGAATATTTAGTTTTATATTGACTTTTAAAATAAATTAAAATAAAAGTAATATTTATTGGGACTTCCATACAAAAACGCGATTTTTTTGCGGTTTATAGATAATGGTACGGAACCATTCGTGCACGAGTCCAACACGCACTTGGCTGGTTTTTCAAAGCTGATGTTGGTAGAAAATTCAATTTTTTTTTCATTAAAGGCCACTCTCAAATGGCTCTACAAAACAAATCAGAGCTTACATTTTGGGCTGTTTTTCTTAATTTTTGAAATTATTTTAGATCCTATTATGAGTTTCCAAATAGTTAATGTATGTATGTAAGGCAGTGCTGGCAATTTCCTATAAAGCTGTTGGAGATGACAACATTTGTCCTCGAATGATCAGGAGCGTGCTCGACGAGCTGCTTCCTGCAATCACTCATTTAATTAACTATTCTTTATCAGAGTGTTCCTTTCCCAAAGTATGGAAGAAGGCACATGTCATCCCTTTGCCTAAAACATCAAATCCTTCCTCCTTCAAAGAGTTTCGTCCCATCTCCATCCTACCACTCCTTTCCAAAGTTGTTGAATCCGTTGTCCATACCCAGTTCTCTTCCTATCTATCTATCACCGCAACGGCTTTGTTAAAGGTCACGGATGATATCCAGTTCGCTATGGATAATAAACAGCTTTCTGTGCTAGCACTGCTTGACTTCAGTAGCGCCTTCAACTGTGTTGATTTTGACATTCTCACTCAAATATTAAGGTCCCTTAATGTCTCGTCTCGCTCGGCCTGCTGGTTTGACTCTTATCTTAGAGATCGCCAGCAGCGCATAAGGTCTGAGGAGACCTTTACTGAGTGGTGCGATCTTTTGGCGGGAGTTCCTCAGGGTGGTATTCTTTCCCCTCTCTTATTCTCTGTCTTCATCAACTCCATCTCCGATGTTATCTCCTCCCCATATCATGTCTATGCTGATGATCTTCAGATTTATCGTCATTTCCTCTTTAGTGATGTGAACCTGGCTATAGACACACTGAACGCTGACCTTGAGAACATCAGAACCTGGGCTTTGTCATACGGATTGCTGGTAAACCCCAGTAAGTCCCAGGCGATTATTATAGGTACTAGACACTCTTGAAAATGTATTACAACAATTGCCTATACCGCCGGTTACCTATGTCGGTACTCTAATCGCCTACAGTGACAAGGCCAAAAACCTGGGTGTCATGTTTGATAGACAACTCTCCTGGACTAACCATGTCAGCGAGGTCAGTAGGCGCGTCTTTGCCACCTTTCACTCACTAAGACGGCTTCAGAACTTTCTGCCCCATCAAACAAAAATTACTCTTGCTCAATCTTTTCTTCTCCCCTTGATCGATTATGCCGATGTTTGTTGGGCTAGCGCCAACGAAGAGCAACTGAACAGACTCGAGCGACTTCAAAATCTCGGGATTCGGTTTATCTTCGGACTGCGCAAGTTCGACCACGTCTCGCAGTATCGCAAGGAGTTAAAATGGCTGCCGATCCGTCTTCGTCGGGACACACACATCCTCACTCTTCTATTCAACATCTTAACCAACCCTCGATACCCTAGCTTTCTCCGTGAGCTTTTTCAATTTCTCCCTTCGGCTCGTCCACGTAGAACTCACACGGCTTCCCTGCTCTCTATACCTCATCACAACACCGTCGCATACAAGCACTGTTTTCGATTGCGGGCGATCAATCTCTGGAACTCGCTTCCTGCACTATCAGAGATAGTCCATCTCTGCCCGTCCTTTAAGAATCGTTTGAAGGAGCATTATCTTTCTCTATCCTAGATTTGAGCTTTGTATATATTAGTTTATTTAGGTGTATTTATATTTTTATATAATATTTATGTACTTGTGTATGTAGTGTATCTAGCAGTTAGTTCAATAGTTCAGTAATATGTATGTATCATATCAGAGCACATAGGTCTATCCTGTATATTAAATTATTCTTATCAACCTTGGGTTTGCTGGAAGAGATCTCTATTTAGAGATAAGCATGCCTTTGTAGATGTCCTTTCTGTTTATTATATCTTATGTTGTTTTATGTGCAATAAATATATACGAAAAATGTAATAAAAAAAAATGCGAATTTAAATTGGGTTTAGCTTATGCAGCATATAATTTTTGATATTTGATGCTTCCCTTTTAAATCGCTTTAAAACTCCATCTCCATTTGCTTATTAAATCATTCATTTTCTGTTTCATAACGCTGGATCTTTCATGTGGAATGTTGTAGGAAAAAACCTTAGGCAGCTACAGATCCACAAACTTATCTGACCCGGTGACGGCGTCGCTAGCGTCAATGGCTTACGAATGACATTCCATACTGGCGGATCTAGTTCTCGCTTTGGCCGCCTGGCCAGATAAGATTCTGGATCACTTCACTCAATTTTTTACTTATTTTCTTTTCTTGATTGCATTTATTTACCTCGGGCTGATGTAGATTTTCGGCCAGTCTCTCAGTGGATAATTTAAACTTTTTTTATTTTGTCCTTCTTTTGAGAGATCATACCCAAGTAAACTCACTTTATCTTTTCTTTACTTCACTAGTGTTCTTATAGCATGTCAAAAGGTTATTCCGATCTCACAAATGAAAATGGTAGAACTAGAACCTCCTTTCACCACATTTAAAATAAAATAAACCTTTTAATTTCAAAGTGATATGCAATTTTAAATCGTAAATCTTAATCGGAAATCCCATACTGCAACCTAACATGTGTTTGTACTGCACTGGTATTAAATTTACAATCTCTTTAACATTAAATGCACGAAAGTATACTTCGTGTTCGGATAGCAATACGGTTCGTGACTGCTTTAAATCATGTCAGTTCATTCTAGATCCCCCATTAAGAAAATTCCTCGTATTTCACTACGAAAGGTTGAGGGCCAGGATATAATGGTTGCTCCAACATGCTTCTTAAACGTGGTTTGTTTGAACAATTAAAATACTTCTTTTGTATTCAGAGGGGTTTTTAATACTACTTGTGACAATGAAAGACTATCGATGTCATACTCGCCGCCTATTGTGGCGTCATTATGATTTCCATTTGTGAAGTTTTTTTATATTTATCTACACACAAACGCACGTTAAGACCAGCATTATGATAAACTTCTTGGTAAAAACTCATTTCTTATCTGAATATTGATAAATGATGACGATAATGTACTGAAATTTGTCATATTATGACATTCAAATTTCGAAGGCCGACGCCCGGCTGTGTGCCGCCCCTAGTTTGTCTGTGAAGTTGGTACTACAGAACATGCTAAACAACTGCAGAGCAATGATCAATGCCACAATGCCGGTCGAATATGCGGTTCCTGAACACATCAAAGAGAGCGTATGATATGTGTGTAGATAAACTAGTGTAGGTAACTGTACATAATTAGACATTAAAACTCTCGAGTAATATTATTATGAAACTCGCCTTCCCCTCCATTATGTTACAGTCACATAAACTACTATAATATAGCTCGTTGTGTTGTTTAGCTCTGCGTAATAATACAGTATTTGTGGTTCCGCTAATTCGGTGCTGCCGACGTAGTTTTGTGTCGAATTGACACGTTTATGTATTGTATGCGTAATCTGTAATTTTCCCACAATTTTTGGTCGATATACTACGAAAGTGGATGATTTCTGCTAAGTTAATGGTATCAACTTCTGTTGTGGTGCTCTGGTATGATATGTGTGTAGATAAACTAGTGTATGTAACTGTACATAATTAGGCATTAAAACTCTCGAGTGATATTATTGGTACTCTCGAGTATTAATGCCCTCCATTTTGTAGCTGTCACATAAACTACTATTTATTCATTAAGAGCTCCGTGGTCTAATGGGGTTCACGCTTGCTTCTCAAACAGGAGATGCAGGTTTGATTCCTGACCGTGAACCAATAAGATAATTAATTTATCTTAAGTACATTATACGGACGTTCTAACGGTGATGGAAAACATCGTGAGGAAACCTCCATTACTCCATAGCTGCGGCGATGGGCAATCCCCCTGTCACGCAAAATGGAGTATTGAATAACTGGCTCCAAGTGGGGACAATTGTGCCTCTGCCACCTCGTACGGGAAAAGGCGTGACACTAAGTTATGTTTGTTCATAAATGTGTGTGGGCAAGCCAAAATATTAATGATAAGGTGTTGAAAAGTTCATAATTTGAGAATTTGTTATTGGTTCAAATAGCAATCATGTCTAAGTCAATAACAATTAATAGTCAAAGGGTCGAACCGATGGAAGGGTTTCAGTTCAGACCCGCTAATAAAGGCATGTTCATGGACATGTGTACAAAGTAAGTACAGTCAGACAAAACTAATATTGGTTTAAATACTCTATGATGTATTGCGTGGCGATAAGGGCGAAAAGTAACAGATTGATACTTAGTCCGAGTGATGCAAAGCCATCGGCTTGTAATAATACCTGTTTAATTTAACGATTGTTATCGCGAACCCTTAAGTGAAATCCTTCTCGAATGTTACGTGAATGTGGCCTTTGTGAAAATATACACCCAATATTGTAAATTTAAATACAGTTAATGTGATGAGTAATTTCCCAAGTGTTCGTGTTAGTTTTAGCTTTTAACCTCGTCACACAGAGTGACAACTTTTGTCATTATCAGACGGGGTGAAAAGGGCACAGAGTTGCACACAACAAATGAGATGCTTATCACACTTGATAAGCGGTCAGCCTATCGCCGCTCTTTCAACTTAAATAGCGCTATGGCTATCTCAGAAGAGTTGTTCGTCATACATATCGTCACGCCCTTTACCATACGTGATGGAGGAGGTAAAATCGGTCAATGCGAGTCGGACTCACACGTGAAGGGTTACGTAAAATCGTACAAGTAAAAACGCAAAAAAACATGATTTTTGTATGGGGACCCCCTAAAATTAAAAAAATGCGATTAGTTCCTTATTTGTTTCTGTAGCGGCCACAGAAATGCACATTCTTGAAATTGTAATGAAATGAATGAAATTGAAATGAAAATTTCAACTTTACCTTAACGATTCATGAGATTCAGCCCGCTGACGGACAGACAGACTGACGGACGGCGGAGGCTTAGAATAGGGTCCTTTTTGTCACCCTTCGGGTACGAAACCCCAAAAACTGCTGTAGTCAGTATAGTAGTAGTCAGTGTAGTCATAATTTAAATATTTACAGGCCTGTCCACTTAACCAACACATTCTTTACCAAAAAAACCCTATTTTTTCTCCTAAGTCGAGCCTAATCTCTACGACACGTAAGCATCCATTACCTTACACCGTCTTCTCTATAAGTGCGGCATAAACACCCTCGTGCCACCGATAAATTCGCGACCACCCTACGTTTTGTAGTTCCCCAACACCCCGATTGTAGGGTCCCTCACTATAAGTCAAGTCCTAAGCAAAGATGGGGTCCGTAGGCAAAGAGCTGCCTTCCCTAGCTCGTAGAAATATCCCTGTAGATAGTGCAAGGGAGGGTTTTATGGTTCTTTTGTCCGATTGAATCCTTATTGACCAAGGGGGTATGCAATGTGTGTTTTATTGGACATGTATCGGATATCTTGCCTTTTGATGTTTCTTTGAAATCTTTATCAAAGTGCGTTGAACGCAATACGTTGGGCGCTCTGTAATATTAGCCGTCTGTTGCAGGGTTGGATAAAATGTTCTTTATAATGCGTTTTTAAATGAACCCGTCTTAAACCGCTGCTATTAAGGTTTTTAGAAGACGCGTTGTATGTAAGAATGTATGTGCCTTTATGTTTATCGTGATAGAAAATCCTAGATGCAGACTAGAGCAGTTAATCGTCGTAATATTATACTAAGAATGTCTACACAAGAGAATGCAATATCGACCTTACCTGCAATCACCCGTCTGCTTCTACGTTAACGCACCCTACCCGGCCCCTCTTACCCTTCATGAGTTTATACATGATGCGAAGCGATGCGCCTGTGTTGAGCTCGGCGAACCATAGAACCACACGCTCTGGTATTTTAAACATGTTTCACCTATTCAACCTCTTTACAGAAGTCTCTTTGCTAGAAGCAGAAGGAGGTTGAGGTTGAAGACAGTACGTTCAAAAACTCAAACCCGACTACCAAAACATGTCTAAGGAGTATGAAACCGATTACCACCGGGCGGTCAATATATTTTACTAATATTCAGATTATTTTTAGCACAGATATAAATGGTGAGGTTAAAACTATTTATGAGCAGAGGCGAGCTCTCTTCCAGCAACCCTAGGCAGGACAAGAAAGTTTGTATTTCTATCGATTTAACTAAATTCAAGAAAGGTAGCGAGATATCAACAGCTAATATGTATGAAATGTGCTAATTAAGCCCTTTTTTATATTTTTGATATTCAACATGACTTGTTTAAAAATATATTATGACTATGCCCTCTAGAGGGCACCACATTGAATTAAGTATAACCTCACATATCCTATAACCGGTGAACGATCAAGATACTTCTTACGATACCTCAATAAACGAATTCTATTAAGTAGTTTAGATGTTCTGGTGACACAAGTGAACTTACATACACTCATACCGGTAAACACACATAACCCTGCTTTTGACTTCGCTGTAGTGGGGTAAAACGGTTAAGCTAAGGCGATGAGCTGGATACCTGTCAAACGAAATGAAGTGTTGAATCACTAGTTAAACCAGGGTGCAACTACAAGACAATCCAAGGACTACAATAGATCCAAATCCAAATAGATAGACCATCATTCGAACTGTGGCTCAAGCAGGAATAATTACCAGAGTAAAAGAGTGTTAGAGTTCAGATATAATTTATATTATGTCATCGTGCATAAGAGTCATTGACAGTTCGATACGCGTAATACTTCCAGCTTCCTACACTGATCTTAATGTTGGAGAAAATACTTCATCACAGCCAAATGGTTCGAACTTTTGAGGGAGCGACGCAGTTTGAGGGTTTCACCAATAGTCTCCAAAACAATAAATGACTATCATACCATCCGAAAGGATATTTAATATTCCTTTTAAGAAGCACGTAGACATCGTCATTCAACCTTAACAGTGTGTTACCCTATCACAGGCACTTATCCCGCTTTCCGGCTATGCATAATTTAACATGCTAAGTGACGCTCCCTTAAACTCGTCACAAGAACATACTAACACACTACATGCTTAAGTGCATCTTGTAAGTAGGAAAACTATGTACCTAGATGATTTCCTTATGCTCCCACCTAACACACTTAATTGTCCTTCGAGCCGGATTGAGTCCTTTGACTAATGATTTCATTGCGCGTGACAACATATATAAGTACATTGGCAATTCATAATTTTGGATTTTTGTTTCTTGGATTCATATCTTAAACTGATTCTCAACGCACTTCATTGTCCTTCGAGCCGGATTGAGTCCTTTGACTAATGACTCCATGAAATGCAATGAAAATGTTAATTTAACAAACTTCATTACGCGTGACAAAAGCAAGTCCAACATGCCTGCTACTACTATCATGTATTTGGTGTATTGATTTTATCGTTATTAATTTGGGAAGTTTGGAGACTAGGAGATAGTGCAGATTTGTAAGGGCAAGCGGAAGGGTAGTTTTTTTTTTTTTTCATATATTTTTTTATGTAAAAAGTATAGAACCACAGGCTATATAATAAACATAGCCTGTAATTCTAACTCTTTGGTAACGCCTGCGAGAAAGTACATTAGATTGCTGCAGTCCATACAATTTATTTTATGTTTTATTTTTCGAGGTTATTTTGAAAGTAATATTTTAATGGTATTCTGGGAATCTAAAGATTAACTTAAATCACTAAGTCAAATCGCTACCGGTTTAATCGTTTCTTCATAAAGTGTACCAACCACAAGGCGCTGGATTGTGGCGTAGTGAAGATAACCAACGTTCAGGATTCAATTAGTTTTCAGGTTGATGAAAGTTTAAGTAGTTATCTAATGTAAACACTACATCATACATAGCTTATAAAAAACCTAACAACATATCAGGAACTTGTTAATTATCTATTCAATAAATTACCAGAATAACTGGAATTATCTGCGGTTGAAGTCCATAACTCCAGGAGTAAAATTTTAACAGGCCCAAAAGTTTCTCCAATTGTAAACCCAAACTATTCTCCACAAACTAATCCGAGACAGGCAGTCTGGAAAGCAACCGAGTTTGACCGAGTTTGGCCGAATTTCGGCAAAACTTCATTATTGCTTCAGGGGGATAAGCCGTGTCTAATAAACAAGGAATAAAGACGTAAAAGAACCAGCAGTCATAACAATCTCAGGTTCCAAGCCAGTTGCATCAACAGTGATAAAAGACTCCGCGGTATTACTTCAATCTGAATCCAACCACCAAAGTTCTATGTCAACTGACGCATAAAATGGAAACTTCAAACAAGGACAGATGTTCGGATAACCGAAGGACTGCCGAGGGATGCCGACACGCATCTCTGGGTTAACGGTTACCTTATTTGCTTGGGTTCATGGTACAAACGATGAAAATATTTAGCCATTAAAAATAGGGAAATATTAAATTGCACATCAAAAATACTGATTTGCACAGAAATATAAGGGCAAAATACTGCGGTAGCTTAGGTCAAGGATAAAGGGGGTGAGCAAAGCGAAGCCCTCTTTATCCTTCGTGTTAGGTTCAACGAGTAAGAACAACAAAACATACTTAAAACATAAACTTAAGTACTCATTAAATATTTAAAACATAAAAAGTGTTTTTGTTGATCCTATTTTGCTGTGTAAATCAGTATTTTTAATATTATTAATATTATTTTAAAAATATAAGTCGCGCGCAGATTCGTTGCTTATGTCCTATCCTCTTGATCTAAGCAACAGACACAAATGAATAAACTCTACAGCAGTTGGGGCTCGGGGTATATGTGTGTATTTTTAAATTTGCTGGTTATCTATTGGTATAATTATGTTCATATATTTCTTGATAATAAATCTCAAATCTAAATTTCGAAGATTGATAAATTGCAGGTAGTGATTTGTTCAGGTGTGTGTGACTTTGCTCATGTAACTTGTAATTTGATTTGGCTTATGTTTAAACGATTACCTAAAACGCACCTATTTCACTACCAATAAATTCGAAATGACTGCCAGAATGGTTAGATGTCCACCAACTTGTGTTTGGATAAATGATCAACAAACTTCTTTTTATGTTTTGTGTACATAAAACACATTAAGTTTATGTTTGAAGTATTTTTTGGTGTTCTTACATGTTCAACCTAACACGAAGGATAAAAGGGGCTTCGCTTCGCTCACCCCCTTTACCCTTCACCTAAGCTACCGCAGTATTTTGCCCTGATATTTTTTCAGGTGTTCATTTATCCATTTTTGGTAGGAAAAAAATATTTTGGTGATAATTATATTTGTTGCCATTTGGTTTTAGGCTAATTAGTTGCTATGTTGTTTTAATGTTTTTTTTCTTTTTTTCTGGTGCACTATTCCGTATTAACAGTCTAAACATAGTGTGATATTGAGTGCTAACAAACTTTTTTTTTGTATGTCACTTCTATCTGTGAGTTCCTTAATTGGATTTGTATTACTATCTAAGACTAATATCATGTTTTTGCAGCTGGTACTCTTAAGTATTTTTTTATTTTTATTTAACACTGCTTAGAATAGAATAGAATAGAATAGGCATTTATTCGCTGTATCAGCACAAACACAAGAATATAAAAGTAGGTATTACATGGAATGAAGTAGGTCATGTGCACATGCTGCGACAGCAAAAGGGTTCAGACTCAGCATAATGTCACAGGCAATCCTGTGACGCTGGTTTTCAGTCTGGGGCCCAGAAGATATAATATGATTTAAAATATTAATTTGTCCAGGTGGCAAGTGTAATAAATAAAATAAACTAAACTTAATATTGGTGGGAAGTGTGAGAATAACCTAGGCTAAGTTAGATACTTATATAGAATAGATATTCTCAGAATAAAAAAAATTAAAAACAAATGAAATGTGCGGAAATAAGTTGTGAAAGAGAATTTTAAATTGCATTATAGGAATAAATAAATAAATGTTTGGTGTGTTGAATTGTATTGTAAATAATAATGTCAAATCATAGATACACAAGAAAATATAAAATTAAATCTATCTACTACTTACATCATTTCGAGTAAGATTGATGGGTGCTAAATGGGTTAACTACCTATGTTTATACTATATATATATGTAGATATGTCACAGCCAACTTACTTAATTAGCCTTTCAATTAACAGCCTAGCCTGCGACAGATACATAGGTAGTAAAGCGTTGCCAAAATCATAAAATGACAACTAGTTATCCTTTTGTGTCAGTGTATCGATGTTGACTTGACATGTAGGGTCGATATTGTACTCCATACCATGTATTCTGACTAATCTGATTATCAGATAATGAGAAATATGACATATTTCAATCCAATATATAATGCTAGAACTAACTAAGTTAATATTAAAACATAAACATAAACATTTACATACAGGCACATACATTGCTTCTGGCCCCACACTAGGATACCCTGTGTCGTGGTAACCAGAAACAGCGACGTCACACACATATAAACATCCAAGACCTGGGGATTGTTTTTTTTTTTTTCATTACCCCCAGCCGGGGTTCGAACCCGGGACCTCTCGCATGGTAGACAGAGCCACAACCGCTGCGCCACAGAGGCCGTCTTAACTTTAAAAGAAAAAGGAAAAAGATAGTGAACTATTTACTTGGTTTCTATTTGATCTTATCAATAGAGGTATGTACATATATTATTTATAGACGATCGCAAACTTAAAAGTTATAAACCATGCATGCAGTCCATATTTTATTTTTATCATTATTATTATGAGCCCATAATGTCCAACTGCTGGGCAAAGGTCTCTCTCCCCCTATTCCATATTCTATACGTATAATCTTTCTGGAGTGGAAACTAGCCTGCCTTTTTTCTCCGAATCCGATCAAATCTCCGTTGTCTTCCATTTCACTCAACGAATTCTTTCATTGGAAACGTTATCACAGATCCCTATTAACATGATTCATTTTAAACCCGGCTAAACGTGGATTTATTCTTCTCCAACGGTTTATCTCTTAAGATTTGGATATATATTTTCACGGTATTAAAAATTCCAGAGGACTCCAGGACAATTTTGTCGTACGCCGTCGCTTTTAATACACATGCGCCCTTAATGTAATTGTGATTTAAGTACAACCATTTCGGTAAGGACTTTTCTCCTTAAATATTTATTTTTGTCTGAAAGGTTTTTTTGCCAATTTGTAAACCTTTAAGTAGGTAGGTACTTCAAATGTCTTTGAGCCATTAACAATAGGGAAATATTAAACTGCACATCAATAATACTGATTTGCACAGCAAATATACTGATTTGCACAGCAAATATACTGATTTTCACAGCAAATATCAGGGCAAAATACTGCGGTAGCTTAGGTGAACGGTCTTTATCCTTCGTATTAGGTTGAACATGAGTAATAACAAAAATACTTAAAACATTAAAAGTGTTTTTTCTGATCCTTTTTTGCTGTAAAAATCAGTATTTTTGATGTGCGATTAAATACTAGCCTTAACAATATCGATAAGCTTTACATAAAATGCAGCAATCTTTTAAAATTGTCATTGTCGTCATCTCTAAGGGAGCACTCTCACCGCGAGCATTCGCCTGTAATGTAACATTCTAGATGCGAATCTACAGCGAGCATTCACATCATCTCATCGCTTCACATTTAATTCTAAGTATAAAATAAACATAACTTAAACATTTACATATAGGCACTGCATCTCGCCCCACACCAGTATACCTTGTGTGTGAATCTTCGATGAATTTTCTCGGTGAGCTTACTTTCCCCTCGGCCACATTACCGGACTCAGGCAAAGGACACCTATATCAACTATCTCTTTTTCGTAACAACGAACGTTCGCCGTAGCCTGATAATATGGCCGAGGGGATAAAGTCTTGGAGTCGAGGGCGAACAATAGTACCGTCTATCTAACTTTGCATCTAGTAATTCAATAGATCTTCATCTATAGAATTGCATTCCTCAATAGCGCCGGCGGATATCAAATCATTTATGGGCCATTGACCCTGCTGGTCTGTTCGGGTTGAATCCAAATTTAGATCGCACGTGCTTCTCTGTTTATCGTCTTTTACTTCAGGTATTGCTATACTCAACTCACGGCCTTATTCCCAAAAAGGGTAGAGCCAGGAGCCCAAATATTCTGCTCTAGAGGAAAAAGAAAATATAACAGTGACAGACATTTTTAAATGTTTTTCGTGTTTAGGCTTGCCGTCTGATCTCCATACTTCCTATTCTTCTTCAGATCTCCATGCAACTGCCTTTTATTTGCCAAGCGCGTCAGCTTCTTCACGCCTGCAACTCCAATATTGATAAGAAATGCTGGGATTGTTATAAGTGACATATTAGCGCGACTACTGCGTGTTCTATTTTAAAAGAACCGGCCAAGTGCGTGTCAGACTTCGCACATTTAGGGTTCCGTAATAAATATAGAAGCCAACAAAATAAATTAGAAAGGTTCTTACTTCACATTCACTTGATACACCTAGCCAAAATATTACTATCATTCTTCACCAACAAATAATTACTTTGTTTTTCATAGTGTTGGTATGAATGACAAAGTTTTATTTGCGGTTTTTAATAAATGTTTTCTATCTTGAACTGCCAAATTATTTTGTTCAAACCAATTTTCGTTGAAATTGTTTATTGAAATACACAACATATATTTTTTTTGATTTTTCACTCTCTTACTTTAAAAGTTAGTTACTTTAAAAGTTAGTTACTTTAAAAAAATCCTCTTTGGAAGGTTCTGTCTCTTTAATGTTTTACTTTGAGAAACATGGTTTCAGGAACGATGAATGGATTGATGAAAAATATTTTTTTTTGTTTCAGTTCCATGTATCTCATTAAGGGGGACTCCCCCTTATTATTTTTTTCAATATTTGTATAAAACCGTAAAGCGCTTCACATAATACATCTACATACCAATTTTCAACTGTTTAGCCTTGATAGTTTCGGAATAAAGTTGCTGTGACATACAGACAGACTAGACAAACATGACAAAACTATAAAGGTTCCTTGTTTCTCTAGGGAACCCTAAAAACAAGCAGTGTACTGCAAATCTTTTGAAATAAGTTATTTATTTATTGCATTATTTCTAAAGATTTGCAATGCACTGCCTGTTTTTAGGGTTCCGTAGAGAAAGTTATTTATTTATCGCATTACCATTTTATTTTATCATCGTCTTCATAATCATTTGAACGAATTTATGTCAATTTGACCAACATGTAATTAATACCTTTGACACTTTTTATACACATTGATCTAGCCCCAAACTAGGATTCCCCGTATCTTGGTAACTAGACAACGATACACATACTTATATAGATAAATATTATACTTAGATAAATAAACAACCATGACTAGGGTACAAACATCGGCCATTCGGGTCGTCGTAATTTGTTCAGTGATATGACTAACCGAAAGCAAATCAAACGAATACATTAAGTGTACTATTAAGTGGGCAATATTGATCACCGCTTGCGTTGCTATGCCGATGGATGGATGTATGTTAACATTTTGTAAATATTAGCTCAATTCCGACGTAGCAACATTTACTGTACCAATATCCTGACGCCATATTAGCTTTCGGTTTGTAATCCTAATATGTATGTGGGGAAGCAATAAGCATGATCCGGTTCACAATTTGTAACGTAAATCGAATATTGAAGAGTTTTGGATTTTGATTGGATGTGGCACTGCAGACATTACTCATAGCAGTTAACCTCAATGCATAATATACATTATCGAAAGAGACGATTTATCATGTCGACTTGATATGATTTCAAGGAATAGTACGACTTTTAGCAATGTCAAATTCACGTAACTGCTAGTTATTATATGTCTTACTTACCTCAGCTCATAATAATGAATTCCCTGTACCTAATTTATTTACATACAATATGTACACCAATTAGAATTTACTCATATTCATAGTTAAGTAAAGCTCTTTATGTTTTTGTGGCTATTCAGATGTGTTCTTCTTTGATGATAGGTACAAGACTGCTACATTAGGTTTATCTTTATTTTTAATATTGTAAAAGCATTCGAACATAAAGATATAATATCAATTATGAAATGTAGCTCTACATACTCGCATTTTACGAGATAAGTGACGAATATTACCGTTTCGGACCGTTAAAAAGATAACATAAGGCCGAGTCATAACATATTTATAAGATACAAACAATTAAGCAGCGATAAATATTTGTATTTCAAGATATTATCTATATTCATTATCTATATTCGCAATATAGACTTAGTGTTCTTCCTTGTGGAACTTATGGTACATAAGTGTGTGGGTGTCTATGTGTGGCTGTGTGTGTTGAAGGAGTGGTCTTTTGAATGTTTTGGTTTTTGGTGGTACATACTTAGGCCGACGAGACCAATGTTCTCTGGGAACGCTGTAAAAAAACGCCCTAAGTGTTTTAATGAAAACCTTATATAACTAAAAAAACTAGTTCATCAAAATTATCTGTGCAGAATATAAGACAATGGCTTTGTAATATCAAAACAAAAATTGCATGTACATATATAGGCCTACACTTGCCTACATTTCATTTTTCTTCAACATTAGTCATAGATAAGTGCACTAATCGAATGCGGTTATGGACTTTAATGTTTGTTTAAAAATAAACCAGGCTAAACACACTTAAGTATTTTTGTTTGTCTGTATCGTCATCATAGGGCTCATTAGCAGTAATCAACTTTTGAGTTTGCGTCACTTGCCTACATTCCATTTTTCTTCAACATTAGTGATAGATAAGTGCACTAAGCGAATGCGGTTATGGACTTTAATGTTTGTTTAAAAGTCAATCGGGCTAAACACACTTAAGTGTTTATTTTGTTTGTCTGTAGCGTCATCATAAGGCTTATTAGCAGTCATTGACTTTTGTGATTGCATCAATTAATATTTATGTTTACTATTTAATAGTTTCTAGATTCTAGGAATCGCGTTTTCCTTCTGTGAGAATCTTAATCAAATACTCAATAACCGTTAACCGAAAAATCTTATATGTAGATGACTTTATAGTGGAGTAAATGGATTCGAAACAAACCCCATTTTTTTTTCGTATCTCCTAGCCAGTCTTCAAATTTTCACACTCTAAACAGTTTATTGACCCAGAGCCATACAAATTTTAAGGGAGTGACAAAAATATTGTCCTACCCAATAGAGTGGGGTAGGTTTGTTTAGAGCTCGCTTTTTTGTTGTTAAAAATATTGGAAAACTAAGGAAGGAGAAGCCACCAAAGTTACATTTTTTTACAAAGTTTTGTACCGAAGAAATTTTTAACTTCCCATTTATTTAAAACCCTCAAAATTTAGTGACAATGTTTATTGTTACGTATATTTTACGGACTAATAGCATTTATAGATAAAGCAGTTTTCTTTGAAATTCCCCCAGGCTCCCTCCCTTTTATGCTTATATTCTAGATTTGTTACGGAACAATGCATTATTTGAATGCTAGTCAAAATAGATACTTTTTATTAAAATACGAACTGGCAAAACGGTAATTTCGTTCACGACTTCTGTGAAATATTACCTGACTTTAAATATAGGTCATATTTTTGAAGAAAAAAGTTATTGTTGTTTCTCTGTCTCTTTATAGCTAAGCTGATTTAGGCGCGAATATACAGTTTACTGACCGCTGCCTTCTACTCACGCTGAAACGAAGCTCCCACTAGATACTTACATTTTATGTCATAGTCAAATGCTGTCTTTTTAACGCAAAAAATATACATTTATGTTATTATCAAACGTATTTGTTGAGACACGTTTCCAGATTTATTGGACTGCCTTGTCAAATACCGTATTACGGATTTGGCTGGACTCGAGTCTTATTAGTCTTCCTTCATATTTTCTAAGGCGGACTTGCCAAACATGAATCATAGAATAGACTTTTCGATACCAGCTGGGTGGGTCTAGAGAATTTCGTTCTAAAAACACAGGAGGGGTTCTAGAATAAAGACTTTAGGGGTTGATTTTGACGGATGGTAGGGGTGGGCATTTCTATACGAATTCTTGGGCGCGGTCGCCGCCATATTGCTCAGTATGAGGGTATTCCGAGGGGATGAAATGCTAAAATAAAGGGGATTATAGACAGATTACGTTGCCATGGCTACGGGCGTTCCTTGAAAAGATGTAATGAATGAGCGTATTTTTCATACAGCCTTTTGAGAGATTGCTGTGTTGGATCAGTCTAGATCTCGCCGGTTTTGGTGCAGGAAAATTCGGTGGTCCATCTTGTTTTATCTTCCTTACAAGCTACTTTAAGGCGGCGCATTCGGCCAAATAGCCTTTTGTAAATCTCAAGTTACGCAAAATAATGAGTATTAATGCTGTTGGTTTCTTTACCAGCTTGTTAATCATAGTGACAGCAGCGTTCAAGAATAAACTTAACTTGATTAATTTAGGTCTATAGAAATCTCCAGAAATTACCACAAAAAATATAATCGCATTGAATTGATGTACTTACTTGTCATTTATTTAATCCTGTTAGTACTCTATACCATCGACTATCAGACTTTTAAGAACTGAATTCCTATTTAAATCTTTACGCCGGCTGACGCTTCTACGAGGGTATAACCCTTAAATATATATGTCACCGCAAGATTTTCAAAACCGTTAGTTTATAAATTAACGCGTTAGTTTGTAAACTATCGACAAATTGCTAACCAGACAGACAGGGTTTAGAATTTACGTTTATTTTGTTCTTACATGTCAACCTAATATGAAGACTATTCGACTTCACCTGAGGTACCGCAGTGTTTGCGCTGGTTGACAATTTAACGGTTGTATTATTTACTAACGCGTTATATCGTAAGCAGCACGGTACAGTTTACAATTTATCGATAGTTTGTATACTAACGAGAGAAAAAAACGTTAGATTATAAACTAACGGTTTTGACGATCTTACGGTGATATGTATAGTTGTGCCCGTAGTCACTTTACAAAGGCTATATCTATTTCGATAGGGTCTTCAAAGTGTTGTAAAGCAATTTTGTGCTTGCACTCACAAGACATTAAAAGACATCGCTATGCCATTACAGAGTGGAATCGCGGTTGTGCCAAATTTTAAGACTCCTACAAAGATATCGAGATCTTGCGTCGAGATTGGAGTTTGGAGCCAGATTGAAGCCAGACCCCTTTGATCTCTTGTCGCCAAGTAACATTGCCATATTTTTTAACAGCCCGTCATAAATGAGTACCGAGCCGTGTTTCACAAGCCTTTTTCCTATTGTTCCTAACTTCCGCAAAAGATTCCACTGGTGTTTCTCTAATCGGCCGCACTCGAAGGCATTCTATTAATTGGAGATCAAATCCCTCATATAATTGGATAAGGTTGTGTGAGCTGGTCGGGCGTGTTGATCCGATGACCGTCTGATGGTTTCCGGGAATTGCGTCCATCTAACCGTTTGGACGTTATCGATCATGTGTTTCAATTTCACGAGTATTCAAGGATTACATAAATCAACCGGTGTTAACGTATGATACTATTCTGAAACATGGTGAATTGATATTGGAGTCAGTGAGACCAGTTTTAATGACGTCACAATACAAAACTAATTGTAAAACCTAGTTTGAAAATAGAACCTATGGCTACCATCGACGACCCGAATGGCCGAGTAGGCAGTGACCCTGCCTTCGAAGCCAATTGTCGCGGGTTCGAGTCCCGGTGGGGCAAATATTTGTTTGATGAGAACGGATGTTTGTACCCTAGTCATGGTTTTTTGTCTATCTAAGTGTAATATTTATCTATATAAGTTTGTGTATCCCAGTTTGGGGCTAGATCGATGTGTGTAAGTAGTGTCCAAGGTATTATTATTATTATAATTACCATATAAGATCCGCTGTAGGAGTTCAAGCTGTCAGTGTAGGGCTTTGGTTAGTTTTATTTGACGTTTTTCAGATTTCAACTGACTGAGGTTGTAAAGAAACCAAGTAAGACTCGTCTTTGTCAAGGTATGGACCGGGCCTTAGTTATGAAAAAATGGGGCCCGAAATAATTTATCAGTGGATCGATACTTGTACGTGACTAAATGACTCACATTTCCTGATTTAATTCGTGTTTGTCAAACTATGTACTGTAGTGCTTTCAGCCCCACTAATGTAGTGATCCTAACCACTATATGATAAAGATGAAGACAGTTTAGTTTAAACTGTTCTGTTTTTATTTCTTTAGTTTACACTTTTTATAAAAGGGATCCACAACTGGCTCGATCGCCATTAAACTAATCCTAACTATAAAATTTAGATCAGTCACTGGCCGAAGCCTACGGTGAAGTGTCACATTGACTTTCCACATCCAAGCCTCTTTCTTTTTTAAAACTACAAATAAGTAACAGTGTCAAAGTGACACCCACTCTAAAGAGGCCCGTATACAATATAATCGCATAAACAAATATCGAACCTTACAGTACCTAAAATAGCTGTTGTAGTACCGGACCTTAGTTAAGAAGAAATATGGCCGGAAATAATGAATCAGTAGATACATTCTTGTAGGTGACTAAATTCCATGAGTTTCTTGATTTTTCTTTATAAAAAATAATTATAAAAATAAAACAAAATGTTCAATAAATAAAAGATTTTTCTGTAAATCATTTTATTTAAAGCAGAGTATCCTATTGCTGAAGAAACATAAACAAGGAAGTAATAATCTTGCAATCCTGGATTCTGTTCTGGAGGGCTTAACATCTTACGTACGATGTTACTGAAGGCTTATCATATTTATTAAGGATTTAATGGATACGTTTGCTTTAGTTGGATACTGCCAGATTGTTGCCTTGGATTCCTGCATTAAAGACTTAAAGCCTAGTTACAGCCTGAAGTACAACTATCAAAAATGTTACTTAAAAGCGGCTGTGTGACCACTTGACAATCGACATTAAAAAAAAAAGGAGTGGATACTGGATAGTAGTGAAACTATTATTTAATTTAAAAAAATATATGATGAAAAATTAAATATTAGCCCGAAATTTAAAAACCAAGTTTTCTTAGCAATTTCTTATGAATAATCGTTAGTAGTGGAATGTAGTGCAATTTTATTTGTAAAGTAGTAAAAATAGAAAAAAAAATTGGAGTATTTTTCCAAAACTATTTGTGTGACTTAAATTCTGTTCCAAAGACCTATATTATATAGACGATTAATACAAAAGAAAGAATTGATTGAGGAAAGTTCGTAGAGGATAGTAGTGGAAGAATTTTGATACCAGTAAAAGAAACAGTGTGATAAAGTTAAGTAAAACGTGTTCTGGCGTCATTTTTATTAAATAATTCTCGTTCAAAAGGATTTACGAGCTAATGGTAGAATAGACTGAGGAAGGTTCGTACATGTTAGTGGTGGAAGAATTTTCGGTGCCTCCAAACTATCGGCTATGATATGTCACACACGCATCACAACATATCTATATCTCATCTCAACTCGGAAGCGTTTTCTTTTGTTCATGTTTTTGGTATTTGGTGTAATATTGCAAAGATAGAGCATAGATTAAGTATGGCAAAATAAAATTTTACATTTTGAGACGTTATATATCCTATAGAGTCACAAGCGCCCCCAAAACAAGCATCGGAAAGGTTCGTCTTTTTGGCAGGAGGGTGGCCTATGAAAATCTCAGTCATTCACTAATCGAACGAGCTTTGGTACAAAAACATCTCTGAAGAAAAATACAAATGAAGATTTGTAGTATGAAATGGTGCCAAAAAAGCTATATTAATACAAAAAAAAAACGCGATGGAATCACACTGCAACATTTCATGCAATGTTTCTATGAAATTCGTAATTTGTTTAGGCCTCCATTATAATATTTAAGGGGGGAGGGGCAAATACCACACCCGATTTTATGTTGAATCCTTATCAGGCTTATAGTCTATGACTTCCAATCGCTCATTTTGAAGGAAAGTACAGATAATAATAATAATAATACCTTGGACACTATTAACACATTGATCTAGCCCCAAACTAGATCTCCTAGATCTCCTAGATAGAAAAGAGTCTTCCTATATCTTGGGCACTAGACAACGATACAGATACTTAAATAGATAAATATTATACTTAGATAGATGAGGCGGTTTCATTATTTCTATGCAACTGCGCGCGCCGGCGACAAAGGAAACAATGTGAATGTTTGCGTGCAAATACAAAGAAAAAATTGTTGCTCATCTATTTGACGGCGTTTGGAAGGGAAAACTCCTTCTATGTGTTATTTGTCTAAGGTCTGAAGGCACCTCATGTAGTTATCGCCAATTTTGTACTCACAGGCCCCAATCTATCTCCAAAAGTGACCACAAATAAAACAAAAGAGGAAAGCGTTCCTCCTTGCGCCTCAGTTGGTCTAACAGCCATTCATATTAAATTACTTCTGTCTTAAAAATGCACCTCAGAGTTGCCCCAAAGTAATCAGCCCCTGAAACATGGCGTATTAACTTGATCCTTAATCGAATTATGAAGTTTGCTGAAAAAAGGCTTCGTAATGAAAGAAAAGTTTGCTACGCTGCATTAAAAAAATATGAGTTATATTTTTTAAGCCGGATACAACAAGACAAGACAGGAAAACCCTCCTAATTGCATACTCTCGAGGTTTTTATTTTACGTAATCCTGATGTTCGTGTTTTTGTGCCATTTATAAACTGTGTTGTATTGAGATACTTTCATTATAAACACGAGCGTAGTTTTTTGGCTTCTGTCAGGAATTTCGGTCCTTCGAGCCGTTTAAGTGCTTTCACCTCGTGAGTTAATTTACGGAAAAATGCTTTTAATTCTTGAAGCGTTTTTGTTTTTATGAATATGTTTGTTGTTTGGTACCTTGATTTTAGAAATAAATTGTTTTTTTTCCTTTGAATAAAACTATGGGAATAAAAAATATATCGAGCTCATTTACGTCGTTAACTTTATAACAAAATTATGAAGCGATAGTGCAATTACAGTAACGTTTTCATATTACAGGTAATCTAATGTAGTACACTCTAGTCTCTGTGGGTACGATACATGTGCCCGAACGATGTTTTAAGTGTTCTAGCCTTGAACTACCGATTAAATTGCTTGCTACAAACCCCGTTTCCAATTATTTAATGAAACCATGACGAAGCTAATCATGCTACACCATGATAATTATTTGTGTAGCAATTACGTCGATTTTTTTAACCTTGTATTTGTTAAAGTTGGTGTGTACTATGAGGGAGGAATGAAAATCCATGAAAAATAACATTTCATTTCATAAACAATATTCTTGGAATATGTAAATCGCTTGAAAACAGGTTGTCTTTAAATAGTTCGCAATTGACATATAATAATAATAATAATACCTTGGACACTATTTACACACATTGATCTAGCCCCAAACATATACATTATTATCGTTAAATATGCAGTATATAATCTTAACAGCGAGTTCTGTGTTGAGTGGGATTAATTCCATGCGCTATTGTCATTAATATAATCTTGGATATCATAGTATCCCTTTTTGCGCAAGGTAATTTTTACATGGTTTTTAAATTGCTCAAATACATCTCCAATGGTATATAATATAAGAGATACAATACTTCTGTGTACTTATTCTCCCGTTAATTTGAGAAAGGTTCCTCCTCTTTTCGTCGGGCTAATCTGCCCTTCCTGACATTGCAGATCGATGACCTTTTCCCAAGTCCTCGGATAAAGTGGTTAATATATGTTGTAAGTTTCCTGTCCTTGTTCATAACTTTCACAATGTTATTATCTGTTATCACTTATCATAGCACACACAAAGCATCGAGTCGTTTTCATAGATCACAGAGTCTACGTTAAAGGTTACATTACCGTACCGTATCGTCTTTAAGTCTATAGATATGTATCTGTGGCTGTTATGAATATTTAAGCCGACATTTTTTTCTGCTGATCATTTACGTGATCTCGTTACAGTTTTAATCCGTTTGTTTGTTGTCTGCTCTCATCCCATACTCGTGATTTACGAGGAAACTTTAATGTTTTTAATACCCTGCCTTGGTGTGGAGCCAGAATCTTGAATGTATTGAAAACTGCTACTCTTTCTTTTGTGCCTTTGGCAAATACCGTAGCTTATATGACGTACCGACGACCCGAATCGCCGAGTCGGCAAAGACCCTGAATACTAGGGCATGTACCCGGGTATACCCGGTTCCTAACTACCCGGGCATACCCGGGTATACCAAGGTCTCGAAAGACCCGGTTCTGAAGAAGCATACCCGGTTCCCCCGGTTCTTGAAAAATACTAAAATTAACTACTAAAATGGAAAATTCTTTAAAGAAAAGGTACTCGCAGCGACGACTTATAGAAGCAGCTACACTTCAATACTTAACGAACACGGACCAATACTTTGCTGATTTTCTAAATGATGATTTGGCTGTATTTCCTCGGCCCTCTTGCGATGAAATGTGCAGGGGCATCGTTAATCTCGTACAGCCATTGTCAATGATCGAACAATGCGATATATGTGAGCAAGGTGAAGATTAGGTGGGAAATGCCGATGAATTCGATGTCATTCTTGTCCCAGACCCGATTATGTCCAAAAAGATGAGCTTGATATAGAGATGCAAAAAGCTACAGCCGTAAAAAGTAATAAGACGAGACATCAAGACCGCGACGCCTACTTTACAACAGTCAAAATAGAAATGGCATTGTTTGAAAACGGTGGAAGTCGTGGTAAAAACCTTTCACTAGCATATAACTATTTAAGAACCATACCATCAACAAGTGTAGAGTCTGAAAGAATTTTCTCCTCAGCGGGCTACATTTGCAATCGCTTGCGCAGCTCGTTAAGTGATAGGAGCCTAGATGTGATAAGTTACTTACGATCTCACTACCAAGAAAAAAATATTTCCAATAAAGCTATTCATTAAAATTAAAACGAAAATATGGTGATTTGTTGCTTTAGGTAATACAAAAGAAATTATTTGTTGTTTTATCATGTTGCTGTTACTCATACGAGTATAAAAAGATGATTTATGCTGATTTATTAAAAAGACTGATTAATGTGTAGTTAAAGCTTTTTGAGTACCTATAATATTCCTGTTATGTAATGAGAAAAATGACTGTTTGAAACTATAGTGTCCTAATAAATGTTTATTTGATATAATTTGCCAACTTTTTTATTCATCCTCGTAATAACGTTATATACTTTCAGTTTCTGTGTGATTTATTTGATATTACAGTCTTATGAGCCGGAACCGGGTGCACCCGGTGCACCCGGTTCTGACGGCTCCCAGAACCGGGTCTCAAAAATCTGGAACCGTGACCGGTTCTGCATGCCCTACTGAATACGAAGCCAAGGGTCCCGGGTTCGAGTCCCGGTGGGGGAAAATATTTGTTTAATGAGAACGGATGTTTGTACCCTAGGCATGGTTGTTTATCTAAGTATAATATTTATCTATATAAGTATGTGTATCATTGTCTAGTACCCAAGTTACAGGGAATCCTAGTTTGGGGCTAGATCAACGTGTGTAAATAGTGTCCAAGGTATTATTATTTATTTATATAAAATATGTCTTCTCGACACGGGTGCTTTTAGTATCTAAGGTTTTTTTTATCTTTTACCTTATTTTTCGTACGTGAGTTGGGGTTTTTGTGATTTTATATCGTCTCTAAGTAATGGGATGAATATGGATATAAACGAATTCCGCCCCTTATTGTTCCGTGTTGAATTGCGGGACAAATTCATTGCAACAAGAGACAGAGATAACGAAAGAAATGAAATTTCTATATAAATAAATCTCTTGGAGGTTAAATACATACCTACATCGTCTTGCAAATTAAATTGTTAGGCTTTTAGGGGAGATATTTACCTTTGTTTGCAAAGAACACGAATGGAGATTTATTTTCTAGCTCTACTTTCCTGTTTTTGGAGCTTAGCTTGTTTTAACGTAGGTAACATTACTAATTAACTGTACTTGAAATAAGTTTAATACAATGTAGTCCAATAAGGTAGTTGGTTCCGAAATAATTATTGGATTCTGTAATTTTTGTCTATTTCGAAGTTTTGTAAATTCTAACTATCGCCATCCTGAAACGCATTATTGATCTCCACAAACCACTCAAAACCCGTAAGTTGAACTTCAAATTCGTCGCCGTTCAGTCTGTCTCGAGTGACTCACTGGCAAAACGAAGAATTGAGGGGAGATTGTAAGCCGTGATTATGGTATTTGTGGAGCGCGTGTGCAAAGTCTATGATCGTGGTCTAGGACAAACACATGTTGATTGGCTAGTAAGGGCCGACAGATACGAGGTGAACATATTTTTAGTAGAATTTATTAATTTCTTATAATTTCAATGACCCGGTAATTTACAATGTATATTCAATTTAATTACAATGAAATAATGAGAAGGACATTAATCCTATGTCAATCATATTTAGTTCTTGCATGACTTTTATAAATGAATTTTATTAATTAAGATATTAAAATAATTTTATGAATCCTCGGTTAATACCTACCTACGACTTGTACGACTTGTAATGAATATTATTACTAAATAATATCTAAATCTAGATCAAGCACCAATATCGGATCAACGAAGACGTTCTATGCAAAATAAAACATATATTTAATAACAATGTAAAAATAAAAAATAACATTGACACCAAGTCTTTGGAATGTCAAAGATAACCCGAGGTAACTTGCCTGATGACTACCGGCCCTAAATTCTATTTGGTTACAAAGATAACCCGAGGTAACTTGCCTGATGACTACCGGCCCTAAATTCTATTTGGTTACAAAGATAACCCGAGGTAACTTGCCTGATGACTACCGGCCCTAAATTCTATTTGGTTACAAAGATAACCCGAGGTAACTTGCCTGATGACTACCGGCCCTAAATTCTATTTGGTTACAAAGATAACCCGAGGTAACTTGCCTGATGACTACCGGCCCTCAATTCTATTTGGTTACAAAGAAGAAGAAGAATACAAGATGCGAATATTACCAAAATTTCTGTAAATACCGACTGAGCCATTATAGGACATATCTTCAAATAAATCTGTGGGTGTATTGTATATGTCACCGTAAGATTGTCAAAACTGTTAGTTGATAAACTTACGTTTTTTTTCTCGTTAGTTGGTCAACTATCGAGAGATAGTAAACTGTAGCGTACTGCTTACTATATGACGCGTTAGTTGATAAACTAACGGTTAAAACCGTTAAATAGTAAACTGGTTTAAACTTGAATTGCAAACGAAATACCAGGGCAAACATTGCGGTAGCTTAGGGGAAGAGCAGAGGGGGCGAGCGCAGCGAAGCCCCCGAATAGTCTTTCTGTTAGGTTGACATGTAAGAACAAAATCAACGTAATTCTAAACTCTGTCGGTCTGGTTTACTATCTGGCGATAGTTGATCATCTAACGCGTTAGTATATCAACTAATGATTTTGACTTGCTCTTACGGTGACATACATTTTCCGTAATTTCTGTGAGTGGGTGCTCACTGCGACCTTAAAATGTTGATAGGTACCTGTTTACAATACCTATATTTATTCGATTTAAGGTAATTTATCCTGTCTGAATTCCTTCACATTGTCATTATTATATAGGGTATCTACCGTTCAATTAATCAGCAACTAAAACAACAAGCGCCATGATACTCAAAAACTCTTAAAAGATGATCGAGCGTATTTTCAAAAGGGCTCAAAGAAGCCCCCATTCATTCACCCACCAATTAACAAACCCCTTCGAGAATTCCACCTCCACTTAGTAATTAAGAAACGTGATATCTTTGACGCTGGAGTGACAATTACGGCGCTTAACCCCGAGAAACCCCTACAATATGAGAAGTCATATAATTGTTTTCAACGTCTCGTTCAACCCTTGAATTGTGTAAGGCCCTTAGTCTCTTCGGAACTTGGAATGGCAGCCATGCTGTCGCCCGTTGCCCTCCGCACGTTTTTTGTTGTATTGGTGAGAAAGACAACTTTGTTGGAAGATCCTAATCAAAAAGCTTTATGAACCGGTATTTCGCGAATTTCCCGTTCCCTAGCCCTGGAGTTGGTACTAATGATTGTTGTTTTAAAATTAACAGATTTCTGATCTTTTAAAACTAAATCTGCCAATAATATTATATAATATAATTTTTTTTTTTAAAAGCTTTTCATTTTTGGGAAAGGCATTTTACGGAGGGGTCAAGTCGCCAGAAGGGACCTAATTCATTGAGTGTGTAAGTGTTGACACATTAACAATTATCATACATTGTACTCAAAAAATTATAATTGTAATCACATAGCTTCCGAAACAGGACAAGTGTAACAGGGCCCTTAAACAGAGCGTGGCGCGATCGTGCGCAGACACGATTTATCATTACAACACGCCGAACGTGGAGCGAATGTAAATAAAGGCCCAGACCGGACCCTGATTCATTTAACGAAATAGCGAGTAACTGACATTGATCAGCCAATGTCGGTTTCCTATGGGGCAGCCCAAACGCCAGATTAATGGATCTGGTGGTACAAGGATCGGATATTTGCAAACGCGGAATCTAATTTGTAAACTAAAGCTACCGGAACTTCATCGAACCCAATTAAAAAGATAGATCTCTATACTAGGTACCTATCTTGATATAGCACCATACTGCGTAGTATGGCAAACATAGTAAGAATCTACAGAGCGGAGAGGCAAGTTTACTTTGGCGGATAGTACTGTCCAAGTCTAGTTGGGATGGCTCTATTTTAGTGATGTAGTAGTTGTTGATGGTATCCGAAAAGGTATATGACAAAATGAAGGATGAACCACCTTTTTATTTAAACTAATATTTTATTTCATCACGTCATCATCACATTCACATATGATTCTATGCTATCATTATTGACGTCAGGGTGATTGACATCACTCTCCCTTCCTCTCTCCGAGCAGGTCATTCCGCCCTCCTCAAAACTCGCGCCCTCTGGTAGCCCAGCCGAAAGATAGGAACAGGTTTAAAACGGCTGGAGAAGCACCATTCATTAATTCATTCATTCTGAGCAATATGAAATGAACCTGTGCTATCATTATTGACTTCAGGTTGATTCAAATCACTCTCCATTCCTCTCCCCGAGCAGGTCATTCCGCTCTCCTCAAAACTCGTGCCCTTTGGTATGCCAGCCGAAGACCGGAACAGGTTTAGAACCCTGGCTGGAGAGGCACCAATTATTCATTCATTCATTCATTCATTCTGATTAAAATCAAATGAACCTGTGCTATCATCGCAAGAAACACTTAAGGAATCTTCCTCACTGGTTTCTCCGACCTCTATGATAAAACCTTCCATATATTTTTCTTATCTTACATTGTTCACCCAGTGTTCATTTTCAGTTACTAAACAAGTCTTTCGAAACTTATCGATGTCACAATTTCTCAGTACTTTTCTGCTTGAGTTCTCGTGCTTGAGATTGACGATTGGTTATTTTTTTTCCTACACGATGAAGAGGCAGCTGATGCTATTTTGATACACCAGTGCAAGTACACATCAACGTGAGCAATATCAAAATCGATAAACGGGGTCGACGCGGACTATTGCGGCCTCGCGCAGCACTATGACGAAGATCACCCAGGGCCTCTGCGGGCGTGCGGGAGGTGGGCGGGGGACCTCACTCCCTGCGCGACTTACTTTTTCCCCTGTGGCCTTCCCAACCTGACACGAAATATACAGCCCCCGCCAGTGAATGCAGATGATCGACGTGAAAATTACTTGCGAGGACGTTGAACGTCACATCCTGGAAAAGCTGAAAAATAATCCACCGTCTGGTCTCAAGGAGGCGAAGGTACAGATAGAGGTTTTGGAGTAAAAAGACCCAAGGAGTTCCTGTCCTTCAAACTTCGGGTGCCTGCCGACCTCAAAGATTATTGGCCGGAGGGCATCGTTTACCGACGCTATAGTAGGGAAGCGAGAATGAAGAATAAAATCCCTAGCTAGGTTAGATAATAATGATAATATTTTGTGTGTTTTTATGAGTAGTTTATGTGACTGCTGCATAATGCCTAATTATGTACAGTTACATACACTAGTTTATCTACACACATATCATAAGCTCTCTTTGATGTGTTCAGGAACCGCATGTTTGACCGGCATTGTGGTTCTGCAATTGTTTAGCTTGTTCTTTAGTACCAACTTCACGCAGACGGGTGTCGGAGTTCGAAATTTGAATGTCAGTGTACCAACTTCACAGACAAACTAGGGACGGCACGCGGGTGGGCGTCGGCGTTCGAAATTTGAATAACATTATATGTAGAAAAACTACACATAATGACCATAATGTGTAGTTTTCCATATACGAAACGAGTTTTTACCAAGTAGTTTAACATAATGCTGATCGTAACGTGCGGTTTTTGAACGCAGTAAAGAGGGTTTATGATACGTGTGTAGATAAAATAAATTATGTATTTCTAGTTGTAAGGTATTTATAGATATGGGTTTTTGTTAACCTGAAATAAAGACTATTATTATTATTATTATTATACATAGGTTTCTGCCTACAATCGCCATCACTGTCGCTGGCCTACCATCTCGTCATGAGAATCGCGCCCCAGAGGATTCATGGAGGTGTTCTATCGGTATAATGATAAAGGCTTGAACATTTTCTTGGCACATACCGGCGGCGTTTCCTTCCGTGACGAAGCCATCGTTGCGTTTCCTAGAACGCCAATTTGTCACAGGCCTCGGTATTTCGGGGCATTAACATATTCTGCTTTGTTTTTCCCTGTTTCAGCAATATGTTGCATGTTTAGCTATTTGTTATGTGATACATAGGCTAGGGAACTATGGTCCTTCACTTGCTATTGCGAAGATATTTACATATATCTCTCGCGTTCGGAAGAAATAACAAAACAAGACATTATAGGCAATAATAATTAGCTACAATTATTTTTTAATTACAGTATAGATATATAATTATGTCTATTGTTTTAGTTTCGTCCCGAATTTAATATATCATTTTTATTTATAAACGTATTACGTCCCTAAATATGAGTAGGCGGTACACGTAACGCCAATAAAGCGTTAATAAGCCTCACAAACTCATATTAGGTTCATATCGGGACCCAATATCGTGGCAAAGTAACTTTAACCTCCGACGAACTACCGCGTGATCGATTTTTAAGTTAAGATAACGTAGTTTATAACCTTATTCACATAACAACGAAGTAAAATGACAGTTCCAGTGTTACCGCTTTTTGGTAGAAAAAAAATAGTGATGGGGTTAAGAATGATTTAGGACACCGGCTGAGCTAACTAACAAAAGAGAACAATGGGACGGTTAACGAGAGGGAGAATAGCATTAGTCAGTGCTTATGCATAGCATAGTAGTAATAGTAATAATGAGTAAAAAAACTTATGTTATCTTACTCATTATTACTATTACTCAAAAAAGTGACACAATTTGTTCTGCTACCTCAAATGGAAATAAAGCGTAATGCTGTCTAATGTCACAGTAAATTGTGACAAACATTCATTACTAATTCTGATTTTAAAGAATCACTCTATTCTAAATATACAGCTTTTCATTCTATTTAGAATGAATGAGAACATCACTATCAAACTGTATATGGCAACATTATTTCAAGAATTGACATTTGATGTTGTCACTTGACTTCGTTTTAATGTGAATAAGGGTATAGTTAAGATACGGGTTAAGATAACCTAGATCTTTTTACACCAGGATACGAGATATGTTAGGTGTATTTCTTAATTATTATTACAGTTTTGCGTTGCGGTTCTAGGCTCAGCCTCCCAAGCGAGAAATCCCGTTTTCGAATCCCAGCTGGGGAGAAAGAACAAATCCCCCAAGCCTTGGATGTTTAAACTCAAACTCTAATATTTTATCGCAAGTTGGCACAAATAATGCACTTTTACAAGTCAAACACTTAATACATGGACAAAAATACAAAATAAATAAAATGTGATAAACTAAACTAATGAGTATAAAACTGACTATAGTTTGAGTTTGACAAAGGAAATTTCCCTTTCTAGTCAAATTTCGTAATTAGCTAATCTAATGACAATAATAAAACATCGCATCTATAAGTGCCAGTAAAATATGCCTATGAAATGTGTGTGACGTCGCTATTTCCGGTTCCCAGGACCCAGGGTATCCTAGTGTGGGGCCAGAGGCAATGTATGTGCCTTTTATATAAAAAAATTACAATTTACTGGATTGGTCATCAACTTATGATTCTTACATGTCAAGTCTACACGAAGGCTAAAGAGGGCTCCTGCCTATTCTCTCAGTATTTGATTTTTGATCGGCGGTTAAAAAAATCTTCATTCTTTAATTTTATTGAAGTGTCATTACCATTATGTTAATAAGCACAATAAAAAAAAAACAAACGTGCTTTTCTTGTAATAAAATCGATTCGACTTCGAGAAACTGTGGTAGACATCTCAAAGTCAGTATAACTAATTAGTAAACCGAAACTTTTGGTGAAGTTCTAACTATAGCCTCAGACTATCCTACTAAGAAATATTACTCGGGCGATCTGATATTACGAACGGTCTACGCGTCACAGCCTTTACAAAGAACAAAGACTAATGAAAAGAAAATAACTTATTTAACTTTATCTTCATTATCTTATTTTATTTTCAATATACTGAATATTGAAATAGTATCACTCATTCCTCGACCGCATTAGACATCAGAACAAACGTGTCATATTGCCTGAGATTATTATTTCATTAATGTATCTACCACGATCCTCATAGTTTTTACGTAGTAGTTACTTTAAGTTTAGCAGACACAAACGAATATTTTACTAATTCCCTCAGACGTCTTCTGACTGCAATCCCACAAAGTCTAACTTTACAAAGACTAAATCTGTGCGGTGCGATCACATTGCCTGAGATTACCATTTCCTAAATAAGAACCTAATATGAATCAACCACGATCCTAATAGGTTAAAGTAGTAGAAACTTTAAGTTATTCAAACACAAACTAATATTTTAGTGTTTCACTCAGACGTCTTCTGACCGCAATCCCACAAAGTCCAGATTTACAAAGACTAAATCTGTGCGGTGCGGCCGTATATCGAATCTAGAGGAGGCCAAAATTAATGTGTCGGTCGGGTCAATATTGGGGTCACATCGAAATTAGTGAAGTGAAATGATCGATGCGACTTCTTGCGCCTGGAGCATTGCTTGCATTGTAGGTTAGTATGAGAAATGACTCACAGCTGCGCCCACGGTTTGTTAGTTATTCAAATCTCCATTTACCAAGCGTAATATTTACCAGGTATTGAAAATCGTATTGAAATCCTCTCATTAGTTTCTGAGATTCAAAGCAAGGCTGAGGCGGCGGCGGTGGAAGCTGAGTTTCAAAATAGCTATCGATTTCAGATATATGTAAGCCATTCATAAATAATGGCGATTTAAGTGTCACTCAAACTTTGCTACGACAGCTATGCATCCGGGCTATAACATTAAATCATCTTCTTCACTCTTCCTTCGCCCTTCTCTGACCCAAAGACGCATAAAGGGTACATTTCAATGCATATTAACTGCCCATTGTGCGCGGGCGCACGGAACATGTGACAGCATTAATTAGGAGTTATTTGAATGAAGCGGCGGCGGTGTCACGTGACCGTTCGAGTTTCCACTTACAGCGTGGCTACGATGTTCCAACACATTTCTACTCACAGGCGCTTAATCAATCGTTATATAAAATTGTGGGTTCCATCGGTGCGGGAGGAGTGACATTACATGTCTTTTCCCTTCGCCGTTAAGTTGGCTGTAGTGCACAACTGTCAAAAAATGGGGAAAAGCAATATACAGTTGCCAGTCTCAGATCACGATTCCCTTCTTTCCAAAATAAGATAGCAACCAGCCAAATAGCGACAATCTGGCAACAACATACCTAACCACGTTGTTGCCAGATTGTCTTAAAAGGGTCGGTTTTTTGGCCCTTTTGACATTGGGCCGCTCCGTTCCACTACCGCCGCCGCAGGAACTTACGATTTTAGATAACGTTGCGCCTATGGGATGGGAGTAGAAATATATTGAAGCAATTGAGGGATCAAAGTGCTTTAGGTCCTTTAATTTTTAAAGGAAATATTAAACTGCACACCAAAAAGACTGATTTGCACAGCAAATATCAGGGCAAAATGCTGCGGTAGGTTAGGTGGAGGGTAAAGGTCTTTATCCTTCGTGTTAGGTGGAATGTAAGTACAACAAAAAATACTTAAAACATAAACTTAAGTACACATAACATATTTAAAAAATAAAAAGACTTTTTGTTGATCCTTTACTGCTGTGTAAATCAGTATTTTTGATGTGCGATTAAATACTAGCCTATTTTTAATGGTAGTATTTTTAAGCGTATGACCGTAAATCCAGTTCTTGGTTGACAAAAATATTCATTTTACCTGTAAAAATTATTGAATTGCTCGTAAAACTGAGCGCGATGAGAAATACTGATTTTGCATGACAAAATTACCGAATTGCGCGACTATTAATCTGAAAAACAGACAATGGTAAACCTAAACTAGCGTTGGATTTTGTTGTTCTTACATGTTCAACCTGAACACGAAAATAAAGGGCGCTTCGCTTCGCTCACCCCCTTTATCCTTCACCTAACCTGACCCACCACTTAGCTCAGACTTTATTTCGCCAATAAATGTTGGATAAACCATCAGTTATTTTGTCGTGCAATTCAGTTATTACATACATTAACATTTTTGCCCCACACTAGGGTACCCTGTGTCGTGGGAACCAGAATCAGCGACGTCACACACTTATAAACATCCAAGACCTGGGTTTATTTTTTCTCTACCCCCAGCCGGGGATCGAACCCGGGACTCTGCATGGTAGGCAGAGCCACAACCGCTACGCCAAATTTCGTCGCGTTATTTAGTATTTTTCCGCTGTTCGTGCTCATTTGATCAATTCGTTTTTTATTCGCTCGTTTTAGAATCCCCCATTTTTTAGTTTAATTTTGAAGCATCAGCAGTCGTTTTATTATTACCAATAATTATATAAAAAAATAATTGGCCAGGACTCCACAATCTAAGTTGTTACTAGGAAACACAATGTTGAGCCTATTTGGTTAAATACATATTTATACGAAACAATAACGTAGCATTGCTATACTTATACTTGAATTGAAAGTCACGTGATATTTAAGTCGAAGTGAAAAAGGAATCCAAAGGGTTTTTCACTATGGAGAAACTCTACGTACGTATTTTAATAAATGTCGTTTTTAGGTATTTGTATGTAATTTACGAATCCTAATGAGGAATGCAGCTAGAGAATTACAAATTGCAGGCATAATAGTAGTTTATGTGACTGCTACATAATGGAGAGCATTAATACTCGAGAGGCGGCGAGAAGGCGAGTTTCATAATCATTCGAGAGTTTGAATGCCTAATTTTGTACAGTTACATACACTAGTTTATCTAGAAACGTAGCATAAGCTCTCTTGAATGTGTTCATGTTTCAGGAACGCATGTTCGACCGGCATTGTGGCATTCATCATTGATCTGTAGTTGTGTAGCTTGTTCTGTAGTATGTACCAACTTCACAGACAAACTAGGGGTGGCACCACAGGGCGACACGCAGGCGGGCGTCGGCGTTCGAAATTTGAATGTCATAATTTGACAAACTTTGGTACATTGTGGTCATAATGATCATCAATATTTAGATAAGAAATGAGTTTACCAAGAAGCGAAAATCCTCATAAAACCATGATTCAATATCACCATAAAATTCGCTGCTCTTAATAACTTTGAGATGGCTCAGTCGGTTTCATATCGGTTTCGCAATCTTGAAGTTCCGGGTTCGATTCCCAGAGAACACATTTTTTTTTAGTTTTTTTTGCCGTTTTAATGGTACGGAACCCTTCGTGCGCGAGTCCGACTTGCACTTGGCTGGTTTTATTTATAGCTAACTTTGTATGCTACAATTGCGGAAAGTAGATGATTTCCGACACTCGGAAATCATCTGACGTACGTTTATAATACAACGTTTTACTATGCATTGTAAGAGGAAATACAATATATGTATATAAGTATGAAGTAAACGATAAATTTGTAAAATGGCGGGCTTACTTTAAATACACATACGCTCAACATATTATTATCTACTATTGGCATGTGCTATATTTACAACTAGGCGCGCATCGTACGTGCGGGAAAAACAGAACCAGCGCGGACGAACCAACCAGTGGTTAATTATTATCAAAAATCTGTTTCTTCCGTCGAAAGTGTGTTGAAAAACGTCGTATTAAACGCGTGTTGGTTATAGGACACTCGGCTACCTTTTCGCGCTCGCCAACCGCCTCTTGTGTAATGAATAACCAACTTGGCACACTTGCACGTATCACAAATTTACTAATAGGTTAAACAATCAAACATTGCGCCAAGCCTTTGCCTTTTCCCATATGGGGCTACAGCGGCACAGCTTAGCTATTCACTGTAATACTCTATTTTGTGTGACAAGGGGCTAGCCCCCCGCCGCATCTATGGACATATTATTATGAAGGTTTCAGTATGTTTTCCGTCACTGTTACCATATTATGAGAAATCGTCAATAAAGCCTTAAGATGTTTCATCGCGATTTAGAACCCATGCCATGCTATTAGAGTTCACATCCTATGAAAAGCAAAGGTTTATTATTTTTAGGTTCTCTGCGCTAAGATACGCGCTAAGGACGACCCGAATGGCCGAGTCGGCAGTAACCCTACCTTCGAAGCCAAGGGTCCCGGGTTCGAGTCCCGGTGGGGGCAAATATTTGTTTGATGAGAACGGATGTTTGTACCCTAGTCTTGGTTGTTTATCTATCTAAGTATAGTATTTATCTATATAAGTATGTATTTCGTTGTCTAGTACCCAAGATACAGGGAATCCTAGTTTGGGGCTAGATCAATGTATGTAAATAGTGTTCAAGTTCAAGATATTCAAGATATATTTTTTATATTATACTGTACCCCATTGAACGCAATAAGGAAATGTCCAAAGTAAAATAAACGAAGTATAGACTTATTAAGATAACAATCTCCGGCTAGAAAAAATAAAACTATTGGTAGTTTGGTAGGTAGCTTAGTAAATCACGAACTTCCAGTTCAGTATATTATATTATCAGTTACTATGACGATCTTTAGTCGCGTTCATAATGGGACTACGTCATACGTCTTGTCTGTACGAAGGTTAAGACTGAGGGGAACTAAGAATTTCACGTTCAGCTCACATGGGGGAACTTTGGGGAATAGGAATTCAAAGGTTAATTATTAAAAAAGCTACAAAAACCCGGCTGCGGTGCACTAAAAAGCAGATAAGACTTATCGTAATTATTGAGGTTTGTAATAGTAGTTTATGTGACTGCTACATAATGGAGGGCATTAATACTCGCCTCCGGCTCGTTTCATAATAATATCACTCGAAAGTTTTAATGCCTAATTATGTACAAAAATTTAAATTAGTTAAATACAATAGTTTATCTACACACATATCATAAGCTCTCTTTGATGTGTTCAGGAACCGCATGTTCGACCGGCATTGTGGCATTGATCATTGCTCAGCAGTTGTTTAGCTTGTTCAGTAGTACCAACTTCACAGACAAACTAGGGACGGCACGCAGGTGGGCGACGGCGTTCGAAATTTAAATGTCATAATTTGACAATTTTTTGTACATTATGGTCATAATCTATCAATATTCAGATAAGAAATGAGTTTTTACCAAGAAGTTTATCATTATGCTGGTCGTAACGTGTAGTTTTTGGACGCAGTAAAGAGGGTTTATGATACGAGTGTAGATAAAATTATTTACGAAAATGACCAATAGCGCAAGGTACGTTAACATTTTTATAAAGATTACGCACTGCATTTGAATGTATGTATGTACTCCTTATTTATACTAAAAAAATGTAACAATAGTAGTTTTTCACTCTCTTACTTTAAAGCTTAAGCTTAGAGGGGTGGACATATTTTTCTTCTTTGGAAGGGTATTTCTCTTTAACGATTTACTTCGAGGAAAAATGGTTTGATCATGGGACACACCCACACATATAGGTTCGATAAAAAATAAATTGGTTTCAGTTCCATATATGGGGAGCCCTTTAATTATTTTTAACTTCTCTTGAGAAGTTATTATAATAGGTCTGAAAATTGAAATAGGTAATTTTGTGTTTTCTTTACGTTTTAAGACCTGGAGAATCATTTGCAATCATTTTTAGAGTGATGTCTGTGTGTGTGTGTGTGTGTGTGTGTGTGTGTACGTACGTATGTACGTGATCAAAATTATGGAATTCGTTTTCTCAATAACTACTGGACCGAATCGCTTTGATGACCATATCAATCGATACGCCACGTCATGACTTAGATCTGAAAGGAGTCTAGAAAAAATCGGTCCAGCGGTTCGTTTTTTATTTGTAAAAAACTGACTTTTTTGAACACGCAACGTTAATTTTGTATGTAATTCCAAGTATTGAGGGGTAGATGTGGGTTTTTGAGGGTGCTGGTTTCGAATCTTTCATCAGTTTTTTAAAATTCAAAATGGCGGACCCACTATGACGTCATCTTTTTCGTGAAAATTCTTTAAATTCGATAAAATTTATTAATTATTGTGTAATGTTAAAAAATTGTTTTTAATATATATATAATAATAATTCTTCTCAAGAGAAGTTGCTTGTACGGTACTTGCTGCCGAACCGATTTTATTTTAAAATTTTTGTATTAAAATCATGAAGCGGTTCACAGAAAACAACTACATACCAAGTTTCAACTGTGTAGTCCTAGTAGTTTCTGCATAAAAATCCTAAGACATACGGACGGACGGACGGATGAACAGACTTACTTGACGAAACTATAAGGGTTCCTTGTTTCTCTACGGAACCCTAAAAATTTGATATATTTATGTTTTGATAACCACGGGAGACTTAAAAGTCAGATATCAAGCAAAAATAATCCAATTACGTTAATACCTTAGTAAATAGATGCCAACACTCGAGATAAACGAGACAGTAAAAAGAAACAACTACTTCAATACTCATTATTTGGCGTAATTTGAGATTGACGATACGCTGTTCTCGTGTTCGCTGATCTTGCTCACGTTACTTATTAGATATTGAGTTATTAGCTAGCCATATACGGACGGATGCACCCGTCAGATCTGCCTGACAGTCGTGCCTGGCGGGCGAAACTGCCAATATGGCTAGAACAGGCACAGAGCCTGGCAGGCAGACTCAAACTCAAATTCAAATATGTACTAAGGATGATATTGTAAGCAGTGAAAAATAATGCACTTTTACCAGTCATACACTTATACATGGAGAAAAAAAATGATCAACTAAACTAATGCTTTACTGATTGTGATCGTGCTGAATCTCGGACAGGAAAAGCAAAACACCATTAACTCTACCAGTACTTCGGAAATACGCCCGGCAGATCTGTCGGGTAAATCCGTGCGTATATGTCTAGCTTTTTTGGCAGTTTTGTCCGCCAGGTCCAACTGTCAAGCCGATCTGTCAGGTAAATCCGTGCGTATATGGCTGGCTATTGCCAAAACGGGGGTGGAAAATCTGTGCCGCCGCAACCTCGTGTGGCAAAAGGTGTGATGCACTATGTTATGTTAGATCTGACCTGTTGCCTTGTTCGCCTTAGGGCCGGGACACACGTCGTGGTGCGGTGTGCGCCGCACCGCATCGTGTGGCACGACCCTTTGCGTGACGTGACAACGTGAAAACTATCCGAGTGGCATGGAATGACATGCCACGAACATGCCAAGCCGAAGACGTCGATCGACACATCACGTTTCCTAAGTGTGCACAGCACCTAACTCGCCTAAATACATATCAAAACTGACCCATGGTATGACCCAGTATAGGGTAGGAAATCTGTTGCGTTTCCAAAATGTTCAGTCTGTTTGAGGTCTGGTATGAATGGAATTGTATTCGCTTCAGGTTGGGACGGCAATAGGGGAGAGAGGAAGTCGCGGCGGGGGTTACGTCCCGCCCACCTCCTGCACACCCGCAAAGGCCCTGCCTCTTCGTTATGAATGAAAAGGAAAAACCAATTTTCCATTCTCAAGCTAGAGAACTCGCCAGAAAAGTACTGAGAAATTTAAATGTTTAGCAACTAACAAAATGAATACTGGGTGAATGATATAAGTTTAGAAAAATAGATGGACGATTTTAACATAGAAGTCGGATAAACCTGTGACGAAGATTCCATAAGTGTCTCAAGCAATGCTTACGTTCATTTGATTTTGATTGTGATAAATAAGATATTAGTAAAAAAGTTAAACCATTCGACCTTCATTTTGTATCTTTTTGGGTAACTATTGACATCGACCAAATCACTAAAATAGTGCCATCCCAACTTGACTGGGACAGCACTTATCTAGGTTAGTTGCATACCCTTATCTGTGTTGAGACTAATTGGGAAAGTCCCTGGACCAAATTGATGTGTGCTCACCACTCAAAGTCTCTCGCCGTGCTTTGTTTCGCAATTCCGCCACAATATCGATGAAGATAGCCCACGCGCTGTTTACAATATCGGGGCTCCTATCTAGGTATTTTTATCTACACCTTGTTATCGCGAACGTGTCCGACCGAGAGGAAATTTTAAACAAAGGAATTTTTAAATCAATCCGAGATTGTTATTGAGAGAGGCTAGTAATTGATATGAAATAGTACCGAAGAATTCAGCCCGTGCCGGGTTTATTGGCCTCTGAGTGCCGCCTGGACGGGCTAGACAGAGAGGTGTGATCTCGCTCACGGCACGGACTCGCTGGCGGGGTTTGTAGCTAACTGTACGATAATTACCAACAATAATTAGCGTCTTCTCCCATTTGGGGAGGCAGACAGAGACATAGTTGCGCCCACGTTTGGGCTATAAAGGCATTTTGCGTTGCGAGTCAGGGGGTTAGCCCATCGTAATACCAGTAAATACCAAAGCTAATAACCGCAGAGTAACGATCTAACGTAGGTACCTATTAAATTGTTGTAATGGTATTACGTAGATTGTCTAGGAACCGTGAAACAGCGTAAATTTAATGCTTACCATGTGAAGAGACGAGGGTGATACTATTACCCGAGAATGACGAGATCAAGAGGTACTTAACCTGTAGAATATGTATAAATCTATGTTAAATATAAATAATAAATGTACCCAACCGAGCGGCACGGGCCTTTACCAGGATACGAGTAAGATTGAGCCATACTCCACCACGCTGGCTCAGTGCGGGTTGATGGAGGAGTGTCGGGCTAGTGGCCAACCCGACTGTCAGAAGTTACCAAGCTGCCCTATTGGGGCCTCTGACTCAGCTTTACGATTACTGCCACCGAGTAGCGATAGTAGCCGGGACCTACAGCTTAACGTGTCATCCGAAACACGGCAGCGTCCGAAACGAACGTCACATAGAACAGACACACACCAGAGCCCATCTCGGCCAGGCATACATAAGATTAAGTAAGTGGTGGTGATTCGATACATTTTCTGTGGTTGCCAGCACGTTCAAAGAGTTAAAGATTTGCAAAGTGGACCAGCGAAGTGGAAGTTTAGAGAAATGGACCAAATTGACTAAAGGAGATAACTGCTTGATAATTCTTGGCTTAAAAGTTACTGATATCTAGTGATTGCTCAAAGCACATAAGCTTGTTCTAGTCAAAAATTGATTTCAGGCCCTGTTACACGAGTATCACAAATTAGTCCTACTTCAATGGAAATAAAAATACAGATGTCTGCAATTTCAGGACACTGTGTATTTGTGTGTATGATGGTCAGTCTAGGTCAATTTCTAGGTCCCGAAGCAAATGCATAGTATCTAGGTATCCTACATATTTTTCAATTGTCTACTTCAATCAATATCAATTACTGAACACGACAGTCTGGCCATAAAGTACATGCGATTACCGCACTTATTAAATAGTGCATAAAGGTTAAGATGATCTAGGACGAAGCTAAGTATCTAAGTATTTAAAGTGATCAGTCATTAGAGACAGCTGCAATTCTAGATGAAGACACTAGTAGTAATTTAATAAAACAGTGCGACAATTTTCTTTTAGAAAAAGGTTTGACAATGTATTTTTTTATTTCAGATGTTTGCTGTTGAAATGCTGTGTTAGTACAAAGGTAAGTCATACTTGATTAAAACACTTATGGATGGTTGTCGTCGAATATCACTTCGAACACGTATCTGTAAAACAAACAGGAGACTTCTACGAAACATTTTTATCTTCATCAATTCATATTTCCGTTCACGATCCCAGATTTTTCGATTTTTATAATCACTAAGGAGATAAAATTATTATTACAACAACTGTCCTTTTTTATGAAAAAAAAACGCCATCTGAGCCGAGCAGAGAACTGCATAAAAACTAGAGAACCTTCACACTTGAAGATAAAACTGCGTGCGCAGTAGCTTATCACGTGTTACAGTACAACACAAAAAAAAACACCAAATAAACTTCGTAGAAAAGCAAGGTATATAAGTGTCGAAGTGATTTTATGTTTGAATGCCTGTGGTTCCGTAGGTAACCGCAAAACAGTTATAAGGGTATCCTCAAATTATGGTGACACATTTGTTTGATACACTTGAAAACGCAAATGAGTAGAATGATTAGATCATACTTTCTGTACTCGTTTCACTGAAGTAAATAGTGATCTGAGTTGAATTCGCGCCGAAATTCATTGAATATCCTGATCAACTCTATCTTGTACATATAAATGAGCGAATATTGATTTATTTTGTCGATGTTTTATCACAAGTTACCTCAGCATTTCTCGTATATTTGACGTTACCGAATTTTCGACTAGTATAGATTGCTTCAATGAGCTTTACCTTCTTTAATCGCCTTTAAACGACCTTTGCTTGGTATTTCTCTACGAGATCGAGTCAGAAATGAGGAGATCCGTAGAAGAACCAAAGCTGCTGACATAGCCCGTAGGATAAGCAAGCTGAAGTGGCAATGGGCAGGCCACATAGCGCGAAGATCGGATGGCCGGTGGGGCAAAAAGGTCCTTGAATGGAGACCACGTACTGGCAAGCGCAGTGTGGGTCGGCCACCTACGAGATGGACCGACGACCTGGTGAGGATCGCTGGATCTCGTTGGATGCAGGTGGCTACGGACCGGTCACGCTGGAGTGCGATTGGAGAGGCCTATGTTCAGCAGTGGACATTAACAGGCTGAAATGATGAAACGACCTTTGTGGCGCAGCGGTTGTGACTCTGCCTACCATGCGAGAGGTCCCGGGTTCGATCAGCGGCTGGGAGTAATGAAATAAAAAAAACATGTCATGGATGTTTATATGTGTGTGACGTCGCTGTTTCTGGTTCCCACGACACAGGGTATCCTAGTGTGGGGCGAGAAGCACTGTATGTGCCTGATGTATGTAAATGTTATGTTATGTTAATGTCCTACCGTCCTCTTCTTGTTTATCTACGAATGGATTTTATTCACAATCTGCGGAACCCTCCATACACTTGAGGGTTCAACAAGTGGAAGCCATAAAAGAGTGCAAGTACATGACCCGGTATAAGTTTCGTCGCTTTCCAGGAACATTCGTTGGTCAAAGACCTGTGAAATGCATTCTGATGAAATCTGATGGCCTTGCAGTTTTAAAAAAGTCTTTTAGCTATTCTCAGGTCCTGACTCTTTAATGGACTTTTCAGTTTCGTAGTAGCACAAACAGGTTAAGATTTCTTTAGAGAGATATAAGCTGTATATGTTTTTAAATTCGCAAAATCGGTATTATCTTTCAACGTCAACTCTTCAAAGGATGAAGGCTTTTTTTTAATGCAATCCAATCCTCATTACTTTTGAACAATCCCGAGCAATGAAAATGGAACAATAATTATTTAAAAGGTATTGAATGGTTGCTTCAAAGACGAATACGTTTCTTGAGTGTATATCTGTCGCAGTTAGTTGGTTAAATCAGACATTTAACTAACTCTCTAGACCGTTAATTAAATGCCGACGTTTAACCAAGTCACTAACATTCCGTCAGACAAGCGAGTGAACGAAACGTTTGATTTGTCTAAACGTTCCTAGGCAACAAGTCATATATAATATATATATTTTTTATGTGTACTTAAGTTTATGTTTTAAGTATATTTTGTTGTTCTTACACGTTCAACCTAACACGAAGGAAAAAGGGGGCTTCGCTTCGGTCACCCCCTTTACCCTTCACCTAAGTTACCGCAATGTTTTGCTCTGATATAAGCTGTGCAAATCAGCTGTTGTCGAGAAGCCATCTTGTTTTCCAACACGCCGGCTTTCGGTAAGACAGATTGTTAAACGTTTTCGACGATGCTTTATTTAAATCAAAATGCTAGTATACTCGGCGCCACGACTAAAGAGCTTTGTCCTTGAATGCGCAGTAGTCACTTTTCACAAGTGTTTGGCGCGGGGAAGTGAGGAGCGACGGGGGCGGTAGTCAGCGCCGGCACCTGATTCGTTGATCAGTCGCTTCCCGATGCCCGCACCGAAAGCACGTCTCGAAGCTTCTTGAGTACAGTCGCATACAATATTACCCAACGTTATCTTTCGCCCCGGTCGAAAATGCCGAAAAATAAAGTACTGACTAGGCAAGCTAGAAAAATGGTTTACGATGTGAACTGTTATATCAAAAAAGAGTCTGATGAAATACTGATGAAGAAGTCTGATGAAAAACTTAATTGTGGTTTAATTGTTACAAATTATTAGTCAGCGGGAAGAAAAGAGTGTGCAGGACTATTACTACAAGTATCTATATTCACTAGGCCCTAGTGACTAGGGGCATTCTATGCTAGGGCGTTATTTATATATAGGTTTCAACCTTGACGTTAACAAATGTTGTCAATAGAGAGTACCTATAGTTTATTTGACACAAAGTCCATTATTTACATCGGCTAATATCCCAATCAACAAAATATCAAACAGAGAAAAAATAGAAGTGAAGAAAGTCCTGAACACTCATTCCTTCACACTAACCCTAAAAACGCACTTCGGAATTATGCCGCGACTGTACACATGCGCAGTAATCCCCGCCAGTTTCTCCGAGAGCTCTTTATTCGTGGCGCCGAGTGTAGTAGTAGTATATCTTAACGGTCTAGAGAGTTGGTTAAGTGTCTGATTTAACCAGCCAACTGCGACATATCTGCAATGATTCTATCTATGCAGCCTTCTGCACCCACTGCTAAGTAAAGGCCTTGTTTTCATTACGACATTTTATCCGTAACGTAAACTTGGCCTTAGTTTAGAATATGAATATCTGGACTTGCAGAAGAGTTTGGCGAATTTTCAGCGCAGCCCGTGGTGAGTCGAAAGATTAAAAATAGCAATGCAACGCTTTTAGGCACGTTACGTAGATAAATTGAATATTTCATGTTGATAGTTCTAAATATATTATTACTTAATTTTACAAACGTAGCTTGACTTCTCATTATTTCTGTTTAATTACTTACTTAACTAAATTAAAATGTCACTTAGCTGACGTCCCCCTTACATTTAAAGCTGGATATTTTTAAAACGTCCCTCCTACTCTACAAGTGCTGCTATTTCGGTATTTAACTATTTACTACTAAATCATTCCCTGTAATTAGTCTTAGAAAGGCATTCGTCTTGATTAATGTTGGTTAAATCATGTGTCTGAGTGATGAACTTAGAGCGAAATATATTCAAATAGACAAACAGTCTGATCATACACTGACGAGCAATGAAAAAGTTCCACCCACAGGTTTTATTCGCCAAATGGCCCCAATTTTTCAAAACATTTAATTTAAAATTTGAACATAATATTTACGTTTTTAATTGGTAATATTCTGATGCGCTGTTAAATGTACCTCAATATTGCGGATGGCGTCATTAAGCCAGCCTTTCCCGTTTAGGAGTAATTTGGTGCTTTTGGAACTTTTTCATTGCTCGTCAGTGTAGTTCTGTAACTTAATGTTTGACCGTTTGACTACGTTTGGTTCCGTTTGACATGATTATTTGGCTTTAATTTGATTTAAAGCGATTGTGATTCTTGAAATGTTCATTTTAAAGGGATCGGGATAGATGTTTGAGATACAGTAGCATTATTCTGACATTTAGGAAATTCATTCGCTTTTGAAAAAACTACCAATCAGAACATCGCATAAAATCGTTCAAGCCTTATTTCTGCCTCCCCGGTCGACACACGAATAAAGCCTATGGCATGAAAAGTCCTCATCAAAACTTTTTGGAACCACAAACCATAACGTCATCTTTGTATATGTTACGGTCAACTCAATACATCCGGTTAGTATACATAATTACCGGTAAGTATTCATACAAACCACTGATTTTATATAAATATACGCAAATTCAGTCCGATTCACTACTTTAACCGGTTATTATTAATACTCACCAAGAGGGTTTTGTGAAAGTAATATGACACCCTTATTTTCTTCATCAAATATGGTTTATCAAAGATAATAAATAAAATAAAAAATGTAGACCATTAATGAACCCACCGAGGGGCACAGGCCTTTACCCGGATACGACTAAGATTAAGCCATACTCCACTACGCTGGCTCAGTACGGGTTAGTGGAGCTTAAAGATAAAATAAAACATATAATTAAATTCTTCTGAATATTGTCTCTCTATAATATAATGCACAGTGTTGCATAGGATGTTTATTACATAGGTTTAAAATATTTTATCTACACACGTATAGATGTAGTGAATAATCCTTTCCTATCGGCAAAACTCGGAACAACGATAACACCCGAATGGTGCCGATGTGTCTATGAATTACTGTAATATTAAATTACGTGTAGGTACCAAATAAATCGCATACTTTATTTATCAATGTCAAATGTCAAATTGCCCGTTTGACGTCGTATGACGAAAATACGAAAGGAAAGGATTATTCACTACATCTGTATCATAAACCCTCTTTACTGCGTACAAAAACAGCACGTTACGATCAGCATAATGTTAAACTACTTGGCAAAAACTCATTTCTTATCTGAAAAATTACACATTATGACAATAATGTGTAGTTTTTCTACATATTATGACATTCAAATTTCGAACGCCAACGCCCGACTGCGTGCCGCCCCTAGTTTGTCTGTGAAGTTGGTACTGACATTCAAATTTCGAACGCCGACGCCCGCCTGCTTCAAGTTGGTACTACAGAACAAGCTAAACAACTGCAGAGCCACAATGCCGGTCAAACATGCGGTTCCTGAACACATCAAAGAGAGCTTATGATATGTGTGTAGATTAACTAGTGTATGTAACTGTACATAATTAGGCATTCAAACTCTCGAGTGATATGATTATGAAACTCGCCTTCTCGCCGCCTCTCGAGTTTTAATGCCCTCCATTATGTAACAGTCACATAAACTACTATTATGTGTACTTAAGTTTATGTTTTAAGTATTTTTTGTTGTTCTTACATATACAACCTAACACGAAGGATAAAGGGGGCTTCGCTTTGCTCACCCCCTTCAGCTAAGCTACCGCAATGTTTTGTCCTGATATTAGCTAACCCGGTACTGTGATAAATCTTGCTGTGTTAGTTACTTTAACCATCGATATTGATAAGTAGTAATAATAACCGGTTAGTATGCATAATAACCGAATCATTATCTTGAAATATATATTTTTTGTACTTGTTCATTTTTTCAAAAAGCGCTTAATCAATTTTGATAAAAAAAAATGGGACCACCTCTAAAGTAAGACCTACTAATCAAAACAAGAATTATCAAATCGGTTCATAATTGACGGAGTAATCGCGTAACAAACATTGAGAAAAATACAGACGAATAGAGAACCTCCTCCATTTTGACGTCGGTTGATAAAATACACCTCGTGCGAAATAATCGTCTTTTATTTTATTTTATTCGTGTTGGAATAGGTAAAGTTTTCGAAAGCGACTGATATCCAGATGTCATAATTACACTACAATCACAAGGCTAGCGAATCAAGCTACTGGTAAAATACGGTCCATTTGGGGTTTGGAGCTGACAGAACTTTGAGGTTGACAGCTTGGAATATGTTGAACAATATTTATCGTGAATATCTGTAATGATAGAGTTTATTTACTGACACATTTCTAGGAGTATCTCAATATAATGTTGGTATTAGGTATTAAACGCAACTGTTGAATTTAGGTCAATACTCATCTGATATTGTATTTATTATTAGATCGCTCATCTTATTATTTGTACCAAACCTAATTTGGAAGTCAAGTCAGCGAGAATGTTTGTTCAGTGTCCATGTTTGGTTGTTTGGCTTAGCGTTAGTTATCTTGTTTACTTCTAGATGCATATCCGACGCAAGATAAGTGACTTTTAATTAGATATTTAGATTGACATGGACTTTATGAACGTCAATACGTCAATATTATTTCTTTTTACCCGACTGCGCTCTGGCGGGTAAAAAGAAGGGTTACGTTTTTCTAGTGTATGTTATAATTTAGCTGTAGCTTAAACGGCTGGATGGATTTTAGCTTGAGAGGTGTCGTTACATTCGTCTCAACTGTGACAGGGAAAGGTATATCAAAAATAAAATCGCCGATTTTTCGCTACTTAATACATGTCTTATTTTTTAATATTTTGTTATGTCAGCGAGTACTGGATTGGTGCCCCAACGAATGTAATCGTACCTTGACCTTGCATGCCGTTGCGAAAAAACATTTTATATGGAAAGTTCAGACTCTTTCGCTAGATGGCGTTGGTAGCCATAGATCTAGCATCACTCAAACTCATTCGTGGTGATTAGTTAATTTACTACATTCAACCTCTTTGTTGGTAGCGGATGCATAAAGTTTGCAAGCAAAGAGTTTCGTTAATGAAAGCTCTAATGCACATTATGCTCAACAACGGCCGATAATGTCGATATCGATTTCGGAAACATATGGTAAACGAATAATTAATAAATTTTATCTACACACGTATTATAAACCCTCTTTACTGCGTACAAAAACCGCAAGTTACGATCAGCATAATGTTAAACTACTTGGTAAAAACTCATTTCTTATCTGAAAAATTACACATTATGATGTAATTTTTCTACACATTACTACATTCAAATTGTAATTGTCTGTGAAGTTGGTACTGACATTCAAATTTCGAACGCCCAAAGTTGGTGCTACAGAACAAGCTAAACAACGCCAGAGCCACAATGCCGGTCAAACATGCGGTTCCTGAACACATCAAAGAGAGCTTATGATATGTGTGTAGATAAACTAGTGTATGTAACTGTACATAATTAGGCATTAAAACTCTCGAGTGATATTATTATGAAACTCGCCTTCGGCTCGTTTCATAAACCCACTCTCTAGTATTAATGCCCTCCATTATGTAGCAGTCACATAAACTACTATAATGACTTTTTACAAGACACCGACATCTGGCATTCAACCAGTTCGTTGCATTATGTACTTATAATTAGTACATAATGCAAACTATCTATATCTAATGTTTTGTTATGCTTGCTTGATTATGTTATAACGTTCATTAAGACTAAATTTTTGTGCTATTATGAATAAAAATGTTTGAACTTGAACTTGAATAGTGTTATGACGGGGAACTATGAGAATACGAATAATGCGTTGCGCAGCCGCGCCACGGGCAGCTAGTATTAAAATAAATAAGGGCCAAGTCTTATTGATTTCAATATATAAATGATATAATCTATGCTATAAGAAGACCTGTCCCTGTTATTCCTGGTACCAGCATTATAATATTACGGCCACATCTGCATTCTGTCTCGTTGCTCAGGGCACTGACACGGACAAATTGACAGGTGGAGATGCAACCAGTTTAATCACACAGACGGAAATACCCCCTTATTTGTTGGTAATTATTCAGATCAGACGCTTTCCAAGTTACGTGGATACGAACAAGTTTTCGTGAGGTATATTTCGGTAAATATTAAACTGCACATCAATTATACTGTATTGCAAAGCAAACATACTGATTTTCACAGCAAATATCATGGCAAAATACTGCGGTAGCTTAGGTGAGCGAAGCGAAGCCTCCTTTATCCTTTGTATAGGTTAAACAGGTAAGAACAACAGAAATACTTGAAACAAAAGCAAAAGTCTTTTTGCTGATTCTTTTTTGCTGCAAAATCAGTATTTTTGATGTGCGATTAAATAAAGCCATATTAAACTGCACACCAATAAAACTGCAGGGCAAAATACTGCCCCATTTATCCTTCGTATTAGGTTAAACTTGTAAGAACAACAAAAATACTTTATTTTTGCTGACCTTTTTTGCTGTAAAATCAGTATATTTGATGTGCTATTCAATACTAGCCGTTTATTTCTATGGTTTGCGTTGCATTGAATAAGTAATCCTAATAGATGATAAAGCAGCTGTTATCAAGCACCATATCAATGTCATCACAACACAAGATTCTCTCATCTCGATTTCAGCATCATTTGATTCAATGACAAATTATATCCTTTAGATCAACATTATGTCCAAGGAATTATTTAATAAAAATTTAACTATCATATTTAATTTACTGACACAACTGTTTAATACATGTAAACAGTCAGATAGCTCATTTTTCATTTTTCAATTTTTCAATAAATTTGCTTGATTTTTTTTCTAAATTTTATAGAACCGTGTTGAAGGAATTACCTACCCCTCTATATTTTTGTGAATCACTCAGGGAGAGCGGGCTCGCTGGCACAGCTAATATTTACTTAAAAGAGGACTCCATTTAATTTTATTGTAATCAAGTGTGTGTGAAAGTTTCTTTTTAATGTAGTCCACCAATTATTCAATTTGGCTTGTCAACCTGGAGCCCAATACCAAAATACCACTAGCACAGCTAGCAATATTCGGTGTCAATGACGCGATGACGACTTTAGGAATCTATTGATTTGTAATAACTTTTTTTTGTAGGGAAAAAATGGAATTCCCCATGCGCGGGAGTCAGACCTCCCTGCTGTGTTGGGGCCCCTACACATTGAGCGGGCATCAGCTCGTGTAGACGGACTATAAACAACCCCTTTACCCCTTTGTTGCGAAACATAACTGTTTCACAAGATGTTACTGTTAGCCATTGGTTTTTTGTAATACCTTTCTTTTTGGTGAATAACTAATCTATATGAAATAACTTATCTAATCTAATTACGTTAATTTTTACTATTAATTTAAATAAAAATCTCCAATCGCCAAATAAGGTAATTGCTAATAACATAGATTAGTTATTCACCGAAGGGATAGGTATTTCGTATATATTTATTGCACATAAAACAACATAAGATATAATAAACAGAAAGGACATCTACAAAGGCATGCTTATCTCTAAATAGAGATCTCTTCCAGCAAACCCAAGGTACTATAACAACGCCAGATAATAGATTCCTTAATTCGACGGTTGTCGTCAATGAGCGGTAGTCGTGCTAACGGAATCCAGGCCCTATTTAGGTAAACTAATATCTAGACTGGAACACAGGAAATATGATAAAACTGTGGCGGTTTCATGTATGCGTGTCTAGCACTATAGACACAGATAAATGAACCACCACAAAAACGGAAAAATGTATCAGACATAATTCCCAGATTTTTGTCCCAGATACATCGCGTTTGAAGATATTTCAATTCTCTACGATTTATTTATAGTCACTGCTTCTTTTCTCCCTTTTGTGTTTATGTTTACGCCTTGACTCGGCACCCCTAGAATGTTCTAAATCCCCGACAGATTTCTTTGGAATATATATGTTCTATTGATATTAGGTAAAACCTATATATATATATATATATATATATAAAGGAATCCTTTCTTTTCGCTTCGTGCAAGATTTGAAGCTATTCGATGTGTGTTTTGAATGCTATGATATTAGATATGTACGAATCTGCGATAGTTGGTTAATAAAATGAATATATCAATGGCGATGATATGAAGGTCAACAATTAGAAGTAACAGGCTTGTCATAACCTGCAGAATAATAGGATGAAAGACCACATGTGGAGAAGTCTGTGTAAAAATCAGAAAACTTGAATGATTGTTCATCATCATCACACTAACCATCACAAAAAGAAAGAGATTAATCATTTATTGTAACTAGCCTGTACTTAAATGATAAAAAACCTAGGAAAGGAAGCAATATATAAATTGCTTTCTACTTCGCTATCTCGCCATATTACGAATGCAAAACAGTAAAATAAAACTCCATTATTTCAGCAGAAGCTACTAAAGAAATGACACAGGTCTTACTGAACAGACTATTTATTCTACTACAAAAAATACTTTGCATTTTTTTCATGTGTATAATTAAACCATTGCACAGCTTTTAGACTAGCCAATAGGAGATAATTGAATCAATTGGCCGAAGCACGTCGCTATGTTTTTCGTTTACCGAGGCTATTTAAAAGTTATATAATAATAATAATAATAATAATACCTTGGACACTATTTACACACATTGATCTAGCCCCAAACTAGGATTCCCTGTATCTTGGATACTAGACAACGATACACATACTTATATAGATAAATATTATACTTAGATAGATAAACTACCATGACTAGGGTACAAAAATCCGTTTTCATCAAACAAATATTTGCCCCCACCGGGACTCGAACCCGGGACCCTTGGCTTCGTAGGCAGGGTCACTGCCGACTCGGCCATTCGGCTCGTCCCTTTACGTTTTATTGTATTTTTCACATTAATTGTCCCAGAGAATACTATTTTACTAAGTTTTTTTTCTAATAAAACGAGAAGAATTACACTCAACTTTGTATTGAGTTGAATTTCTCACTTCGCTTGGGCGTTAAAACATCCATTGGCTTTTTACTTCTCTTCTGAGCTAGTCTTTTACTATAGTAATTACCTGAATAAATTGTTTAACATTATCGTGTGCAATAGAACGAAACTTGGGTTTTAGTTCCAAATCATTTAACTTAATGCTCTAGCTCCCAAAAAACTGTGACGTTACAGGTAACAAAAGAATTCATTGGCATCACTTTAGATTCTGCAGCTTGAGCGATATGTTCAGGAACATTGTGTTAGCTCGAATCTATGATCTGTTAAGTTACCTAGTAACAGTAGTGCCATTTTCATAAATAATATTTTATTATATCTACACACGTATCATAAACCCTCTTTACTGCATCCAAAAACCGCACGTTGAGATCAGCATAATGTTAAACTACTTTGTAAAAACTCATTTCTTATCTACATATTGATCATTATGACCATAATGTGTAAATTTTCTACATACAAATTTCGGACGCCGACGCCCGCCGGCGTGCCGCCCCTACTTTGTCTGTGAAGTTAGTACTACAGAACAAGCTAAACAACTCAATGCCACAATGCCGGTCAAACATGCGGTTCCTGAACACATCAAAGAGAGCTTATGATATGTGTGTATATAAACTAGTGTATGTAACTGTACATAATTAGGCATTAAAACTCGATATTATTAGATTAGATATTATTATGAATTAGATATGATTATGAATTAGGTATTATTATGAATTAGATATTATTATGAATTAGATATTATTTTGAATTAGATATTATTATGAAACTCGCCTTCGGCTCGTTTCATTAACCCACTCTCGAGTTTTAATGCCCTCCATTATGTATCAGTCACATAAACTACTATTATGTCGCAGGTTCAATGGTGTAACATATAAACGCGGTACTGGTACCCCCAAGCTAAAATCATATCCAATATCTCGTGGCCAGTGAACTAGTATTTTCCACGTTCTTACTACATCAGGAGTACTCGACACGATTGGATACATTTGGAGATTGTGAGACAGCGACCTCCCTGGCTGTGTCAGCCATCTTGGAATCCCGTGCCTGTTGAAATATGATACTTTCTACTTGATGACTGGCTGATCGGTCGTGTGGATACCCTTTCGGAACAGTAATAAAACGAGGATGAGTATGATGGCCATGAAGATGCCTAGACAGACGTGCACAACTACCAACTCTAAGTTTGAGTGACGCTCAAGTGAAGCTCTCTGTGGCTGTTGCTCGTCAGAATGAGTATGGGAACTCTAGTTCTCGTTATGGCCACCAGGCTTGTTTAATTTATTTTTATTTGCAAGCATTTTTATCTCGATGGATAACCTAAATATAGTAGAACTATCAGTAACTACGATTTCCTGGCTAGTCAACATTAGTCGGTTCAATAGCTAACCGACAGTCAGCCGAAATTCCGTACTGACTCCTATGTACAAAAATATAACTTTACCGTTGAACTATTTAACTGCTTCCAAGCATGCAGTCGAATACGGAGCAATTATTCAATTTGATACGAATAGTATGGAATAATTGAAACGGCCGTTTTACCGCAAGTTATCGATAAATATTGAAATTAATTTTACAATGCACGTGCTCGAAAATAGCGTTTTCCAAGCAGACATTTTTTTCGATTTTATACTCAGTCGTCAGCCCAGCAAAGAGTAAAGTTTTATAAATTAAACAAGTAAGTACTTACTTGTTTAATTTATAAAATAATTTATAATTTATATATGATTGACAATCTGTACAGATTACAGATTGTCAATCATATAAAAGTACAATAACAGGAATAACGTGTTTGATTAGATTGGATTTTGATTAACAAACAAATTTTTAATTAATTCAATTTCATTATACATATAATACGGTATTTGACTGCTAGTCAAAATACATACATTTTAGGAACTATCAAAAAGGTAATTTTGTTTACGAGTTCTATGAAATACTAGCGTGTGACGTGACACAAAACTGAGTTTATAAAATACAACTGCTACAAATATACAATTCTGAAATTGTCAAACGTTTTTGTTGGAATAGGTTCAGCTTGAGACACGTTTCTAGATTTATTGGACTACCTTCTCAAATACCGTATTATGTTTGGCCGAATGTATATTTTCCTCGTGACTTTTGCGATACGACGTGGCAGCTATTTGGACATGCGCAGATATGTTGAGCGCGCATGAATTTAAAAGGGAAATATTAAACTGCACATAAAAAATACTAATTTACACAACAAATATCAGGGCAAAATGCTGCGGTTGCTTAGGTGAAGGGTAAAGGGGTTGAGCGAAGCGAAGCCACCTTTATCCTTCGTGTTAGGTTGAACATGCAAGAACAACAAAAAATACTTAAAACGCAAACATTTTTTTGTGTGCAAATCAGTATTTTTGATGTGCGATTAAATACTAGCCAATTTAAAAAAGCCCGTTATTTTACTTATTTCTTGTTTAGGTTATAAATAGATATTCTTTATTTCCTCGCACAACGCATATATATTAAAACGTTGTATGATACAAGCCGTTAGATGATTTCCGACTCGTGTCGACTTACATACTCGCTCACTTCGCTCGCTCGTGAATAAAAATGTCATTCTTCGGAAATGATCTACTTTCCGCACTTCTAGAATAACAAAACACAAATAATAATAATAATACCTTAGACACTATTTACACACATTGATCTAGCCCCAAACTAGGATTCCCTGTAACTTTGGAACCAGACAACGATTTATATAATTTTATAGATAAATATTATACTTAGATAGATAAACAACCATGACTAGGGTACAAACATCCGTTCTCATCAAACAAATATTTGCTCCCACCGGGACTCGAACCGGGACCCTTGGCTTCGTAGGCGGGTCACTGGCGACTCGGCCATTCGGTTCGTCAACAAAGCAAAGCATTAATGACTGAAACCTTATATTAAATATTTAGGGGCTAACAAAAATAATATTTGGAATAATAACATATATGTATGTACATTTTTTACAATATTGTGAGGGGTCAAAGTATAGTCCATTTCTAGCAAATTTAACCCTATATTCCATTTTGAATTGTACTTCTGTAGACGCTCCACTACTTTGCAATTATGGCAACAGGTTTTTTTTAAATGTTTGTGTAAAATATTTTACCATGGTTCCTTCCACCCACCTTAATTTTAATTAAGGATTTTTTTGTAATGAATTTTTCGCAGTTCCTTACAATATTTTAACAAAATCGCTGTTATAATATTGAAAATTAGTTTTACGTTTTCTCATCAATTGTGTTGGTGTGATCACTGTATTAAAATTAACTACTCAAAAACCGAGGGTAGTGGGACGGATCGCGACTATGCCATGGTAATAAAATTTAAAACCTATAACGGAAAAGTGGCGTTAGCTAACGCCGGTCGTAACTGAGGGGTTAAGAGTGTTGTCTAACTTTAACCTATTTCACAGTATCATTCATGTATAAGCTATCAAACGACAACGACGAACTATTGACAGTCATTGAGTTACCCAAAATAATTTAGATTTTTCGTTATTAATAACTTTATAACAAACTTTGGAGAAAAAAAAAGTCAAAAACCTGTATTACACGAAACCCCTTAATTTTCGGAAAAAATACATTTACTGGAAATGGTCTCTTCTTTACCCCCTCTTAATAAATGTATCAAATTACCAATCAACCTGTAGCTAGAGTACCTGTCAGGTATTTCTAAGGATTAATGAGGAAATTACTGCGTTTCCTCATAAGTGAAACCTAAATTAACTTAACTCTCAGTTTAGTTCGTCAGTTAGTTAGATTTGACTTGTTAATCTTAACTTCTCGCGCGGTGAAATTAAGAAGGCGTCACATCTTACCAACTAACAAACTTAACTAAGCTTGAAATTAGTTTTGTTAACTAGTTTAGCCTCTGGAATCGGCAAAGTAGTCAGCCTTCAAATTGTGTTTCTATTAATTTCTCTCCGTTCTATCCACACACAAAAGTATCGAACTAATATCACAAATGTTAAAGTAGTGATGTTTGTAGGTTTGGATGTTTGTGTGTTTGTGCCTCAATCACTATAAAACGGCTGAACGGATTTGTTTTAAATTTAGCACAGATGTAGTTTATGACCTAGATTAACATATAGGATACTTTTTATCCGTCTGCACCAGAAGGAGGGTAACGTTATCTCGGTAAATGATACCTCCTAGGAATAAGCAGATGAAGTTGTGGGCATCAGCTAGTTTATTTCATACTAGCAAACAACGTTGCAGCAAACAAGTTCTTTTTAACTTCAATTTAAATTCCCTTTCATTGGTTCTCTCGTATATTCCCCGTATCGTTAAGAGAGTTTCTCATCTCTTTGATTTTGTCTTAAAAATAATCAAGATATTTTTCTTGTCATTTCAGACAAGCTTTTTGGTAGGGGAGGCCAAGAGGGGGATTTCTAACAACTGAGTAACACGAGCGCTTCAGATTAAGATATTAGAGATACCTTAAACCCTGTTTAGTAATTCCACTAAATCTGCGCTTTCTATCTAAAGCCGCGGCTTCAGGGCAACAAAAAATAAGTCCACACAAGTGGAATTCACTCGTCAGACTAAGATATGGTGAGCTGATTAGTGAACATTTAAATAAATCTGACGATTTGACCGTAACGCGAGGGAATTTATTATTTTTAACTTTGTAACCCACCCCCACTTGTGCAACTTGAGGCGCTCAAATCGTGAGATTTATTGAAATATACGGAAAACATTTTGAGGAAACATTCAAATTGTAAATCGTTCTGATGGGCTCAACAATTCATGTCTCTAAACCTGTGATGGGCTGCCTATCACCCTCATAGCTCATAGTCTACTTTTGTACAATTGTCAACTTCAAATTGGGAGTCTTTTTTTTTTTTTGTTGGAGGGGAAAAAAATGGAATTACTCATGCCCAGGAGTCAGACCTCCCTGCTATGTCCGGGTCCCCACATATTGAGCGGGCATCAGCTCGTGTGGTATACGGACTAAAAACAACCCCTTTGTTTTTAACAGTTGTCTTAGTAAGAATTAACTGTGAGCCATGGCCTCGGTATATGCTGAAGGCTTTCTATCTGCAATTTGCCCTTTTGGGCGATATATATGTGTATATGATATATATGGGAGGAAATATATATGGGAGGACGTATATTTCTGCTCCTTCTTAAGGCCCAATTCTAGCTGTTGAGGTGAGGGGCGCCGCATTCGCCCGTCGTCTCCTGGCGGGGTAGCGGAACTGGCGGGGTAGCGGGCGGCGCGGAATAGCATCGGGTCGCCCGGACACTTTAAAAGTTAGGTGTTTTTTTCGAATTTACTGAAAGACGGAAATAAGCTAATTGATGAAATTTAAGGATTAATACGGAGCTCTAAAAGAGGAAAATGTAGGTATAAACATTCTGAGATAAATCAGTAATTTTATAATAAAATTATTGAATCTCCTTTTAAATATAGACTTTGTTCAGGATTTTTTAGGATCGAGCCAAATTAATCCAATCGCGTAACGACATAGTATTTAAATTATATTTTATATTTTAGATTATCTCTTTGTGAATAACATATATTTTTTTGAGACCTATGAATTAATTGGCAGTATATTTTTTTTTTGCCAAAGCTCTCTTCTGTCATTTTGTATGATCTTGGGCCTTAAGTCGACGGTCATCTCAAACACTGGCAGCCCAAAAAGCCACAACACCGCACGCTCGGTCGCCTTCCTAAAACAAGAAATCGCGATGTAGGATTGAAGGCAAAATCTACTTTGCCATTTATTTAGCATATCAGTAATGAATGGATGACTCATGGAGTAAACCGAAACATACACAAGACGTGATCGAAACATAAAGAAAAAATCGCTCGTTCTGTGACGCACGTACAACTGACGCTTGCGCATGTGTGGAGACGACTTAAAAGGATGATCGGAACTAAACTTTGCTGTGTAGATGACAGATCACATTTATTTACAAACATGACGTCATTGGCGTCATACTGTATTTGTCGGACGGGATAGTTAAACGACACACTTTTCTGGAATGAAAAAGATACCTATATTGTATTATTATTTTCTGAGAGCAGTTTCCTAAAAAACTTCTTCGTTTTCTATTGACTGGAGGTTGGCAGTAGTGATGCAACGAATACGAATATTCGTATTCGGCGAATACGCGCGTCGGTCGTCGGCACGTAAAAATAGGACGATCCAGTGGCCTTTTGGCAAGAAGATGTCCATTTTCCAAGTCTGAAAAAACTCGCCCAAAATTATTTTTCACTGAAGCCATGTTCAGTCGCCTCGGAAAGACTTTTCAATAGCTGGAAACATCCAGACTGAAAAAATAAATCGCCTAAAACCAGAAAATCTACAAATTTTATGTTTTTTTTAATACAAATTTGTCTATTGTAAATTTTAATTATTAGGTGAATAGAAATTCATAAAATAAATTAGTCTTTAACCATGGCGACATATTCTGATTCGTATTCACCGAATAGTAGGTTTGATATTCGTATTCGTAAAAGTAGTATTCCTTGCATCACTAGCAATTAACTACACTGGCAGTTAACTATTAATATCTCTATCTGTGTTTCTACAGTCGGAGCAGCGACCCCTAGACAAAGACCCCCTAACTCACCTTTAGCACGGCAACACGGTATGGGATTTGACATTTGCCAACGAAATTTATCACGCGATACATTTTTTGTTATCAGCGTTATACGACAACAGATCTTCGACGCCGGCTATTCTAAGAATTCCATTTGTGAATGTTTTTTTATGTGGCCTGGGTTCTGTCCCATTGTGTGCTGGGCAAAGGCCTCCCCAATCGCAGACCACTCTTCCATGTCCATTCCCGCCCGGCAAACACTGGTCCATCCATCAGTAGGCACCCATTCGGTGGCAAGTCTGGCCCACCAGTGGGGGTGCTTGCGGCAGACGTGTTCGGCCCAGTCGCACTTGACCCTGGCGGTCTTTGCGCTGTCGTCAGCAATGCCGGTGATGGAGGGCAGTGTCGTGTTGCTAACACGTTCGGCCAGTCTATGTTATTATCAGTCAATGCTATTCTAGTATTCTAAAATATTTGATTTAATCAGCGTGTTTCAAATCAGAAAGAACATCATATTTTTTCTGGTTCACCGACTGGCTCCAAATTGTTGTAATTTGTCATGCAGACAAGTCACGACCGGTATGTGTTCGTGAAGAGAACTTTCACTTCATGGACGAGAGTGAGTAGTTTAGATGCAATGCTGTATTGTGTCTGTTTTTGGAGATAGTTATAACCCTTTTTCATATATCCCTACCTGGATAACATGGTGATGGGCTAGGCACCTATCATGCAAAAATGAAGTATTGAATAACTCGTTAAACGTGGGCACAAGTGTGCCTCTGCCACCCTGTATGAAAAAAGGTGTTAATATGTTTTTAGTAACAAAAAAATACATCGCCCGTCAAACAATCGGCGTCTGCAGCGCAGCGGTTGTGGCTCTGCCTACCATGCGAGAGGTCCCGGGTTCGATCCCCGGCTGGGGTTAAGAAAACAAACCCAGAAAGTCTTGGATGTTTATATGTGTGTGACGTCGCTGTTTCTGGTTCCCACGACACAGGGTATCCTGGTGTGGGGCCAGAAGCAATGTATGTGCCTGTATCTAAATGTTTATGTTTATTCCTTCCTATTACAAGAAAGGTGCGGAACTATTATTTTTCAGGGGTCCCATTAAATCTCGTATAGATTTACCGCCTTATTCATGAACGTCTAATAAACCTATTTTAACTATAATGCCGTTATAATAATAATAATACCTTGGACACTATTTACACACATTGATCTAGCCCCAAACTAGGATTCCCTGTATCTTGGGTACTAGACAACGATACACGTAGGTATATAGATAAATATTATACTTAGATAGATAAACAACCATGACTAGGGTACAAACATCCGTTCTCATCAAACAAATACTTGCCCCCACCGGGACTCGAACCCGGGACCCTTGGCTTCGTAGGCAGGGTTATTGCCGACTCGGCCATTCGGGTCGTCGATGATATATAATTCGTTTGTTTTTGTCTGTCACTTTGAAATTTGTGTTTGTGAGAATAGGACAAAGCTCATTTTAGCTATATCATAGGCTTGATAAGTTTTATGAATAAGAAATAATAAATAATAATAAGAAGGTTAGTCTACACGATATCTGTCTTATTGACGTTTTGTGTACGTAAAATTACACATTATTTATTACACAATTTTCCGTAGAATTTGAATATAGTTAAAGTTAGTGACAGTTTCGAGTTTTGTCCAAGGGCATGTTAGTTCTATCTGAAGAATTGGAGTTACCATATTATTATCATTTGGAAACATTTACATAAAATATTTTACTAAATCATTTGTCTCTCTAGTGAATAATAGCCCTAGAGATATGAATGTTGATAAAGCTCAATTATAATATAATGTTCTCGGCATAATTATGTACAGCTTTTACACGCAGAAAGGCAATTTATGTAATTACATGTAGTCAACAATATAATGTTAACATTTGCAGAAGGATTATTCCAAAAGCTTACCCTTATAAAAGCTAATTACAAAGAGGAATGGGCCATGTAATAAAAAAGGTGCCAAACTGAGTAAACAATTTCGGGATAATTGTTTTCCTAACTAAATTCCGTAATTTCCATGGGCCATGTAAAAATAAACAAAGGTACCAAACTGAGAGAACCATTTCGAGATAATTGTGTTCCCAACTAAATTCCATCAAATAATATTACAGGATTACTGAAATATCCGCGAAAAACATGATGTACTTAATTTGTCCTCTACGGCGTAGTTTCAAATTCCCTTCGCCCGTTAAGTTGGCTGTTCTGTAAAACTGTCAAGTATCAACAGTTTTCCTGCCAACTGTCGATAACACAGATGTCGGTCGGAAACGGAATGTAAACAAATGTCGATATTGTAGTTTTTTAGTTTTATAATCGGAAACAACCAGCTTCAAGTACAACCGTTCCAACAAGTGACGTCACAAGGGGTGTTATTTAAAAAATATAAAAAATAAGACATCCATTACCCGAAATATTATTATAATTTTCTTGAAATATATATATATATATATATATATATAAGTAGTATATGTTTGATATATATTTTATTTTTGCGCTTTTGTATTTTATTTATTATATATGTTACCGGCCAAACCCGATTTCACGACAAACTAGTTTTGCCTAGGATAAGTTTATTTTCATTGGTACTCTGCTGTCCTATGATAATATTGTTGTTCTTACATGTTCAACCTAACACGAACGATAAAGAGGGCTTCGCTACGCTCACCCACTTTACCCTTCACCTAAGCTACCGCAGTGTTTTCCCTGATAATCTGTGTTATCACATTGCCCGAAACCCACATGGCAAAATAATGCCTGGCCAGAGTGATAAATAATAGTTTATCATAGGCAAAACTAGTTTGTCCTGAAATCGGGTTTGGCCGGTAACATATATATCATTTATTACATTATTATGTTTTATCTGTACACAATTAGATGTGTACAGTTTTATTGCGCACTAGGACTCTCCTGTTGTACAACTTTTCCTGTCCAGCCAAGGTGTGCTGGTAGAAATCTCTCTTTAGAGATAAGCTCGCCATCGCTCATAAAATGGTTTTTTACCTTACTATTCAGATTTCTGTGCAATGATAATAGTTTATGTGACTGTTACATAATGGAGGGCATTAAAACTCGAGAGTGGGTTTATGTTTATATTTTTATTATTTCATAATAATATCACTCCAGAGTTTTAATGCCTCATTATGTAACAGTCACATAAACTACTATTATTGTTCAATTACATACACTAGTTTATCTACACACATATCGTAAGCTCTCTTTGATGTGTTTAGGAACCGCATGTTTGTCCGGCATTGTGGCTCTGCAGTTGTTTAGTTTGTTCTGTAGTACCAACTTCACAGACGAACTAGGGGCGGCACGCAGGCGGGCGTCGGCGTTCGAAATTTGAATTTCAGTACCAACTTCACAGAGAAACTAGGGGCGGCACGCATGCGGGCGTCGGCGTTCGAAATTTGAATGTCATAATATGTAGAAAAAATACACATTATGGTCATAATGTGTAATTTTTCAGATAAGAAATGAGTTTTTAGCAAGTAGTTTAACATTATGTTGATCGTAACGTGCGGTTTTTGTACGCAGTAAAGAGGGTTTATGATACGTGTGTAGATAAGCAATATGAATATGAATATTACCCAACCAGCAGAGAAGTACAGTACAATACGTTATGTTTTTATGATTACATCGAAAGCTGCTTTGCCATTTAATTCGCCCCGTTTTGGAGCTTGGAGTTGAGTGACAGTACAGGCTTTCTGGCGTTTGATAAATTACTAATAACGCCGACAGTGATAATTTTATTTCGCCTCATGCAGGGCTAATAAAAGCTAATCACATTTAAACTGGTCAATTAGCGACTACAATTTTGCGGGGTGGTAGAAAACTATATTAAATTGCTGACACGCCATATCATCACTATTTGGCAGGTTTATACACGGTGAGACAAAATAATTCCCCCTACAGAGAAAACACATTGATTATTTAATGTTAGTTGACTCTAATTACACTTTTAATTAGGCAGAAAACATAACTATAATCTGTGAAATCTAAAGAAATGTGTGAAATTCAAAAAATCCAAAAAGTTATTTGTTGCTCAAAGCTTACGTTACTAATATTAATAAATAAATCGAAGTGAAGTTTTGGCTACTTTCGCCTATATAATGTAACTAGGTATACAGTCAAAAATTCAAAATTCAAAAAGAGTTTATTTCCATAAGAAATACATAGGTAACATTTGGAGAATGTCAAATCTTAAACTAACACATGTATAAGGTACAGGGAAATATAGAACTCAATTTGAATTCCGTCACCTCAATGTTTTAGATGCTGGAGGCAAAGAGGCGACTAGAAACCTCCAGCTTTATACGTTATTTTTATAGAATTGGAGCAAACACCTTCCCAAGCTTTCTTGTCTTCTACATAATCTGATATTTTGTAGTAACCTTTTTTACATAAGTGAGTAAATTCGAGCATTACAAAATAGCTCTAAATCGTATGTTGAAATGTTATATACATTGCTGAATTATTCTCTCGTTTAGGGAGCGCTATTAAAAATATGACAACATCGCATTAATTTTATGACACATTTGAAATTGGAACATCCGCTTCCGAAAATGTGAGCTGACGTCCTCTGATACATTCAGCAATATTGCCGTTTTTCGAATTATCGGCTTTATTTTCAAGCGCCATTCTAATTACCCGCTTCTTCTTTCGGCACGGACTCACGGTAAATGTCTAATTACGTTGCTTTTTGTTCTATTATAATAAGAATCTTTGACCTTCTTGAAACTTTCTGTGTGTGCTGACATAACATTGTTTGTATTTGTATAAGCATATTAGTGGTAGTTTTCTTACTCTTTCTGCGGTGGAAATCAACTACCAAATGAGTATGTGACTTAGAAAGATGGCTGAACAATGTAATTGTTTTGGAACACATGTGATCTATGTGTAATATCAAACAGACAAGCCTTTTCTGGTAGTAGGAGTATTAACAGCACATATTTGCCATCCAAGTTGAGCCAGAAATTAAACATTCCTCTTTGCGTGACGTTCTTGAGAAAGTCTTCCTGGACTTATTTGCGTAACGGGAGAAAGACCGCAGTCGCGCTGTGACGCGGTCATCACAAGCCGGTACTGGATAGGCCGGAAACGCCAGTTCTCATAATACCTTGTGTCCTGCTCAACATACCTAATAATTACTTCATGTATTGATATCGGCAGAAATTACTTAATAACCGGTTGAGAGGGCAGCTACTCGCACATCCGTTTTTCAGTGAGATGACTTTATGGAGGACTGTTCCATCATATAGCATTATTCTTGCTTTATTGCTTGCCGGCGTTAAGTTGGAAATTAGAAAAATATATCAGTTTGAGAATGATAATCAATGGCAAAGTGGCAAGCGTCAAAATCACAGATATCGAGAGATATAGGCCCTTGGCGCTAAGCTTGTATCGGAACCAGTGTCGCCGAAAACTAAGAACACGCATACATTTACACCACTCGTACATCAATCCCTCCGCTTTTATTGGTCAGTGCAATGTCATGCACCTATCGTCCGAACACACCCACACTACCGCAGGTATACTAGCTAGTCGAGCTAGTGTTGGGACAATGCAAGGACAGCGTGTATCATCGATCGATTATAATTTATAGACACTGGTATAGACAGTCGTATACAATGCCGGGTTCTATAAATAAAATAGTAAATTGTTTGTAAATACGACATATTTATACGACATACGACGTACGAGACCCCTTTGCCTCTCTTCTTCTTTTTAACAGAATCCTTACAGCTAGAAAGAGAGGCAAAGAGGTTTCTGAAGGTAGAATAACTGTGAACTCTTCGGACCTGACTGAAAGCATCGGAATTTCCTATCAATACTTATAACAACCCATTATCCTTCGTCGGGCGAGGTTTTAAACAAACTTAAAATCTAAACTGCCTGGCAATCATTGGAATAACTAACTATAAACTTACGTATTATGGGCAATAAAATAACTATATTATTACATTAACTATATTAGTAATTGCGGAATGATAAAATCTATCGATTCAAAAACATAATTCTCCTATCAGTATCCCCATCACTATATGTCGTCTCTGTGTGCGTGTAACAGTTCGCCTCCGTATCACGATGCATCTTTGCTTTCGTACTTAGATAAGTGTGAAATATTCATTGCGTGTTAGCTTGGCAATAAGTAGGGAAATTAAGATACAAAACAAGCAATGTATAGTAAACTTAGCGAGAAACATGACATTGTCACTTTAATGTCAATTCGTAACGAATTTTCCGCGAATGATTTATTTTCGTAATAATGTTTATTTCTTGTGTTTTAAGAAGAAATAATAGTTGGAATGAGACTTACAAGTGATATGTGACACCGGCGTTCTTGGAGTTCACAATCTCGCTTCTATTTTTGCACGTGAGTATTGCACAGGTCGGCATTTTCGAAAAACAACGGAAATGAATTCGTCACTGCGGTCGCCCGGTGACTACCGAGAATTTTTAATATCTAACCTGTCGGAGCTACATTTGTGCGCTCGTGCCACGCCCCTCAACCTTTCTCTCGATATCTGTGGTCAAAATACTAGAGAACTTGTCCTGTTGTCAATTTGACATACGTTCTTATTTTAACAAGTTTAATTTTGACTCCTAGAGAATCGGCCTCATACCATAAATATTATTGTACCCGAGACGTCGTTCTGTTAAAGCTATTATATAATATATAATATAATATATAATATAATATAATATAATAATATATATAATAATATAATACCTTGGACACTATTTACACACATTGATCTAGCCCCAAACTAGGAATCCCTGTATCTTGGGTACTAGACAACGATACACATACTTATATAGATAAATATTATACTTAATTAGATAAACAACCATAACTAGGGTACAAACATCCGTTCTCATCAAACAAATGTTGCCCCCACCGGGACTCGAACCCGGGACCCTTGGCTTCGTAGGCAGGGTCACTGCCGCCTCGGCCATTCGGGTCGTTTTTCTATTGTATTACCTACCAGCGCCATCTATTGTGAGAAGGATGTACTGAAATTCCCTTTACGTTTTTGAAATGTTTCTCTCTGTAAGATCCTTGCTGAGACTGCTTAGAATAGTTTAGAGAAGTTCATCCCAATCGGTTCAGCCGTTTGCTAGATTAGCGCTTACCCACCCATTTTTACAAAACATCGTCTACAGCTGGAAGATTGAGCTCTGCAGCTTTTGCTGTACGAAAAATTAGACAGTTTACTGATGAAGCCACTGCAAGATTAGTATATTTCAGTTACTTTCACAGCATTATGTCATATGGCATCGGTATTTATGCTACAGAAGAGATCAATCCGTACCATATGAAATCCTGCGATTCTCTCCGGGAACGATTTAAGGAGATCAACATTCTTACAGTGGCTTATCAATAGATATATGAAAACTTATTGTACGTTCGGAAAAATATTAACACCTTTGTCAAAAATTGCGATGTACATAATTTCCATACTAGAAATAAAAATAAACGGAATGAACCTAGATTTCGGTTGCAGAAGGTTAATGGTTCATTTATGGGGAACTGTATACGCTTTTATAATAATTTGCCAGAGGGAATTGATCACTTACGCATGCAAAGGTTTAAAACATTTAATAAGATAATCTCTTAAAGAAAGCCTATTACTTCCTTTTTCAAACTAAAAACTTAAATAGTTATGTACTCATTAGTTTAGTTGATCATATTTGATTCATTTTTTATTTTTATCCTTGTATATGAGACTTAAGTGTTTGACTTTTGTAAAAGTGCATTATTTTTGCCTATTTGCAATAAACTTTTTGAGTTTGAGCGCGGAAAAATATACAACAAAATATATATCTTGCACAAGTTATGAAAAATACACCTTAGTATAAATAACTTAATTATAATAACGTATCTGCTTGTTTTGCGCTTTTTAGTCTGCGGCAGTTGGGTTTTGCTTTTATAACTACGTCATTAAGTAATTAGTTTAGTTTTGACTCCAGAAGAATCAGCGTGATTATCGCATCGGCAGACATACCTTCAGCCACAACCTGACAGCAAGCATAGTGGGCGCTCTAAGAACACAGCCACAAACACAATTCAAGGGTCAACCAAATTTGGTGTGATTCGGACCGTCGAATACTGTCAGACTTCGCACTGTCCCAGAACGCCCACGACCCTAATTCTGTTAACAAAATGACAATGACGATTCAATTTAGGTAGGTAGTGCGCGTCAGGTTGGGATGGCACTCGGGAAGACATGATAAATTGATTAAAAAAAGCTAGTATTTAATCGCACATGAAAAATACTGATTTGCACAGCAAAAAAGGATCAACAAAAACACTTTTTATGTTTTAAATATTTTATGTGTAATCAAGTTTATGTTCTAAGTATTTTTTGTTGTTCTTACATATTCAACCTTACACGAAGGATAAAAGGGGCTTCGCTTCGCTCACCCCCTTTACCCTTCACCTAAGCTACCGCAGCATTTTGCCCTGATATTTGCTGTGCAAATCAGTATTTATGATGTGTAGTTTAATCCTATATTTTTTTTTCTGGTCGTAGAGTCCAATGTTAATAACAATTAAATTAAATTAAGTTAGATTAGATTTATGTACATTATAGAATAAATATCAATGAAATAAGTAATCAATAAGTAAGTTGTGGCTTACCTATCGTCCTCGAAGATCACAGTGGGATGAACATATTAGTGGGTAAACATGCGAATGAAGTAGACGTGTAATCCGATAGGCAATGCAGGCGACAAACACATTGTCTTCTTTGAGTTCCATCAGAATCCCACGTGAAGTAAGCCCATTCGTTATTTTTCAGCCGACTTCAAAAAGGGAAGCAAATATACTGATTTTTACAGCAAATATCAGGGCAAAATACTACGGTAGCTTAGGTGAAGGGTAAGGAGGTGAGCGAAGCGAAGCCCCTTTATCCTTTGTGTTAGGTTGGACTTGTAAGAACAACAAAAATACTTAAAACATAAAAAGTGTTTTTGCTGATCCTTTTTTGCTGTGAAAATCAGTATTTTTGATGTGCGATTAAATGCTAGCCATTCAAAAAGGAGGAGGTTCTAAATTAATTATTCCGTAAATTATGAATCGATTTGATGATTCTTGTTTTGATTGGTACACTGAAAAAAATTAATAACAAAACTTTTTCGGTTATCGCCTTTTTAACCATACTTCAGTTAGTCGTCAATAAACTTAATTTGAAATAATTAAAGTGGTTTATTTACGAAGCACAAAACTGGTTTGGTTATTTTCAGTTCGGTTGTTTAATAGCTAAGATTTAGTCATGTATAACCTTAATGAAGTAAACAAATTGGATTGGTAACTTGCAACAATACATGTTTACTTAGTTGATACTAATTCTTAGACTATTCGTTACTAAAGGCTTGCTGAAATATCAAACAATTATTATTGTTAAACACTAAACAAACATCTTGTTACTATTATCTCAATTAAGTTTGTTATTTTTTACACACAAAACTGCAATTCAACAAAACTTATGTAATTAACAACAAACTAATATGTTGAACTAAACATAGCGTTATCCACTGCTAGCCGTATTTTGATTGTTTACAACCAAACACTTTTGTTTACGGGATGACGAACTACCAACAGTCCTCGCGCGAGTTGAATGTAGGCTTGTCAAACAAAAACCGACCGTGCGGCACAGTGACAAGAGCAACTCTTTATTAATCTGTGCAAGAGCGAAAAATTTCAAAAACTGCATTTTGCTACGATCGACGCGACGACGCGACACGCCATGTCAAACACGTTGATTTTCTATTGATTTTGCTGCTTGCGCTTGCATCTCTCGGGACAATCGTGTGAAGACGGGTCTCCGTTTTTCATAAAACCCCAAAGTAAAATAGTTCTGTGCTTGTCGTCTCTCTCATCAGAAGAAGAATCTTTATTTCAGTCAGCTACCTACTTAAAAATGAGTGAGAGAACCATGGCCGAGCAGAGCCCAGATGCTCTCGAAGATTATCTGCAGCAGTGGGGCCTGGAAGTGTATTTTACACAATTCAAAGGTAAGCCTAAGGTAATTTACCTAATCATTTCCTTTCATTATCTTGTGGTAAGCTAAAGCTATGCCAATCTGGGGGTAAAAAGGCATAACGTGCCTGCCGCGCCAGCATGGTGCCAACGCGCCAAAAGTTAGTACCTCAGCACCCAAACCTATAAATAACGCTAGCTTGCATCTGTGTCTAACCTACCTACCGGGGGAGGAAAGTATGGCTATAGAAATAGAAGTATATTTAACAATCAACAGTAATTCAATAGGTACCTCTATTTCCTTACCACTACGTCGTTACCTAACCGAAATAGATTGATACGCCCTAATCACATGGTTTTCTCAGTTTCAGACATATGAAGATCAGTCGTCTGAGCCGAATAGATCACAGGCCTCACAGGGTACTAATAATTCTACAACGTACGAGTATGGCCTACAGTCACTGGAGGACACTGGGACATTGGGAAAAAGATTCCCGTTGTTTTGAGATTTTGATTTATGTGATAATGGTTCTTACATTGTAAAATTTCTGAAGTCTAACAATACAACAATTACATTTGTAAAACAATTGCTTTTATTTATCTGCCTACTTTTAAATTTTATATAGGTAGTACAATGTTTTTTTGTGTGTTTTGCTGTACTTTTTTGTTTATATGGTATTTAGTACTTCTGTAGTGTGTAGCCTAATTTATATTAGCTATCTGAGCGTTTTAGCATGGCAATAAGCGGTAATTCCCATTTGTTAACATTTCAAGAATCACCGATTAGATTGATTTGAAAATAATGTCAATCTAATCGGTGATTCTTGAAATATTAACAAAATGGAAATTACCGCTTATTGCCATGCTAAAACGCTCAGATAGCTAATATAAATTAGGCTACACACTACAGAAGTACTAAATACCATATAAACAAACTACTACAGCTAAAACAAGCAAAGTTTTGTTACTAACAGTCAAACTGTTTTGTAAAAATTAACAAAACAAGTTATCTAAATTAACTAATATATCAGGTTATAGTAACAAAACAACAGCTAAAACAACTCATTAGTTTAGTTAATAACAGTCAAACTGTTTTGTAAAAAATGGCTGAAGTAAACAAACAATTGGCTTCTTAACTGCATGTAAGTAGGCCTACCTTTAAGTAAGCACCTTGGTATGACTTAAACAAAATAGTGTTAACATTAATTACAAAACAGTTTCGTTAAAAAATAACCAAACTAGATTTGGTTACGTATTGCTATAGTTTTGTGGTCACTTTTTCTATGTTATACGTAGACGAAAGTTTAGCTACGAATAACAAGGGTTTTTTTTCAGTGTAGGTCATACTTAACAGATAGTCCAGTCCCATACAAATTTTATCAAAATTGATTAAAAATCAACAAAAACAAAAATATGACCTTTTGGTTTGGAACCACAAACCAAAAGGTCAGGTGCAGCAAAAGTTTTGATGAGGACTTCTCACGTACATAGACTTCTTCCCGTCCGGGGAGGAAGACATAGGGCTTGAACTTGAAGTCGTTTTTAGGGTTCCGTACCCGAAGGGTTCCAAACGGGACCCTATTACTAAGACTCCGCTGTCCGTCCGTCCGTCCGTCCGTCCGTCCTTCCGTCTGTCACCAGGCTGTATCTCAAGTACCTAGCTAGCTAGAGAGTTGAAATTTTCACAGATTTTGTATTAATGTTGCTGCTATAACAACAAATACTAAAAAACAGGATAAAAGAAATATTTAAGGGGGCTCCCATACAACAATTCTTTCAATACCACATACAAACTTATGGATGCACCTGGTTACGTACATGGAGTGTGAAAGTAACTGCACCAATAACTTTGTAAACAATATTTTGCGGTGTAAAATCCAAACTATTCACTCCACACCATCGCTTCCATTGAACGGTGGTACGGAACCCTTCGTGCGCAATTTAGACTCGCACTTGACCGGTTTTTTAGGGTTCCGTACCCGAAGGATGCCAAACGGACCCTATTACTAAGCCTCCGCTGTCCGTCCGTCCGTCAGTCTGTCCGTCTGTCACCGGGCTCTACCGGATCAACCGAATTATGTAGAGAGCTGAAATTTTCACAGAGGGTGTATTTCTATTGCCGCTATACCAAGAAATAATGAAACCTTCCGGTTTTTAAGAATTAAAAGAAGTACCCATATAAGGAATTATTGGTACGGCCATTTTATTTGCCATTTTGTTTTATTTGTTTATCGGTGAAAACTGGGCTCTCCCGGTCTTATCGAAAAAGATCTTTAATTGCAGGTATTACGTTTTGTGCTTAGTTGTTTGTCATTATACGATTAATGATTGCTCATTCGAATTATAATAAATAATATTAAGTTTTTTATCATATTTGATTTTATTTCTGTAAATAAGTTACTCAATTTCTATCCACTTCCGGTTTCAATGTACAAAGAGTTTCGTTAACCTGCCTACATAGTTCAATACTTACGTACTACATACATAAAACTCTTTTTTCCATGTTTCGATAGCCTTGAATGTAGACCGACCTAGTATTTATATTTATATAATAGTAGTTTATGTGACTGCTACATAATGGAGGGCATTAATACTCGAGAGTGGGTTTAATAATATCACTCCAGAGTTTTAATGCCTAATTAAGTACAGTCACATACACTTGTTTATCTACACACTCATCATAAGCTCTCTTTGATGTGTTCAGGAACTGCATGTTCGACCGGCATTGTGGCATTGATCATTGCTCTGCAGTTGTTTAGCTTGTTCACTACTACGAATTTCACGGACAAACTAGGGGCGGCACACAGTTTGAATGTCATAATTTGACAAATTTTGGTACATTATGGTCATAATGTATCGATATTCAGATAAGAAAACAGTTTTTACCAAGAAGTTTATCATTATGCTGGTCGTAGCGTGTGGTTTTTGGGCGCAGTATAAAGGGATTATGAAACGTGTATAGATAAAATATTATTAAAAATTATAAAGGTATACTCGTACCAAAGACTGTCTTTTTACGTTTTCCCGTTTACAATGGTATGGAACCCTTCGAGTGCGGGTCCGACGTCCTCCTCACATTTGACCGGTTTTATTTAAGTTTTTAACTTGGTGTATTATTTCTGCTTTCGTCAATGTAGATCGGAAAAAAATATATTAATAACTGATGTTTTTGTGATATATTTAATTCATTTATTAATTTTCTAATAAAGGATTTCCCAAACGCAAAATAATTAATACAGCAACTGGTGGACCGCCATTGTCTTTGTCACTGAGCCGCCACTTTTCTAGCCAAATCGGGTCTCAGGACTGGGTTTAAGCAAACATGACCTCAATTACTAGCGGTTGTAATCAATCAGCTATTCCGTGGTGATGCCAACAGGCCCGATATTGACTGAACGAATCAGCGGGGCAAACTGACCTGTGTCTATTGACTGTTGAAGTTGTCACTCAATTCGTATGGATTTTTACCAGACTGCGCCAAGAGGAGGGTTGTTTTTCGAGTGCATGTATGAATGTGTATTTTGCATGTCCACTAGAATGTATAATAAACTTCCGCAGTCTGTAAAAGACATCCAAAACATACACACATTCAAAAATAAAATAAAAGGTCTTCTCACAAACAAAGCCTATTACGGTGTCAACGAATACCTCCTTGATATTTTATGAAAGTTGTTGACAATTATGACTTAATCTGAATTCTACCTTATTTCTAATGTTTATAATGCCAATTATTAATAGTATTAATAATGTATATATTCATATGCCCTCCCATGACAGAACATATATAGAGACCTATCAAAATGTTATTAATTAAGATCAGTTCATTACCTATGTTCTTGAATAAATAATTATTTATCTTTATATTTCTTCGGCATGCTCTGTAGCCTAAAAGGCTTGATGGATGGTATCAAAATTTTCATAAATAAAAAGAAACTGAAAGATTGAAAATGCAGTCAGGTTATTTGTTTTTATAATGATTCCACTTGTTAGCGTAGTATTTTTTGTTAAAGCGGTCTTTAGCATAACGTTACTCTAATCAAGAAACACTGCCTGTTCTAAGCTTTAATAACGATATCCTGAACACTCTTTCCGTGTTACCACAAACAATATTAAACAGCGTTTAACCGCAAAACAAACGTCAAATCCCATACACTTGTTTTTAATCAAGTGTTGAACCGTAGTTTTTTTTCTGGTCAGGCCCTTTATCTCTAATAATCGATGTTTTAATTGTTTCAGGTATTGCTCACACTATCGACACAAAACAAAAAGTTTACAGTAAGATATGTCTCAATCGTAAGAGTAGAGTGCTCTAACCACCATCGAAACATATAGCCACTATTTTCTTTCCCTTCATGACTAAACCGAATTTGCGTAGTCTTCGACTGGAGTCATTTCACGTCGTTGACCGAAAACAAGGACGCGCCAGGTGGCCAGGTTTCCGCTCAGGTGCACCTTATTTCGTCTTTTGCCTTCGAAGCATGTTTCTTTGATTGTATTTTGATGCAGAATGCGGCAGTATCGCGGTACATATACTTATAAGTTACGTAAAAATAAAGTTGTCTTATCCCCAGCGGGGATACCACAACAATTTACCACCTATAGGCCTGCACGGGAATTTTGGGAAACAGACAGCAACTATAGTCAGTCAAAATGGACTGAATAACAGGCGGATCGTTAGTGCGACTGCGCCGCTGCTACTCCGTATGGAAAAGGGCGTGCTCGTCGTCCAAGGGCTAAAGTGATACTACACGCAAACATTGGCTCCAGCAGGAATACATACCTGAGCGAAAAAGTGTTCAAGTTCAGTTAAAATTAAAGTTATGTGACTCTTATGTACAATGGTACATAAGAGTCACTGACGGTTCAATTCGCGTACTTTTTCTACGCGTACTTAATCCTGCTTCCTACACAGTACCCTCTAGAACAAATAAGGCAAACGATATCAAAACAAAAACTGCCCCGCCCCACAAACCAAGGAATAACGTTAACCATTGTTCCTTTATATTTATTGCTCATCGTTACTTTGGACAACAAAGAATCTCGTTTACGAAGGATATGAAAACATTGGCACAGTGTAATCGATAGCGACTAATATCGGAAAGAATAGCTATTTTGTTTGGCTGTCGGTCAACTGCCAGCTGGAGTAATGAACTGAGTTATATTTTTACGATGTAAGAGTTGCAAGGTATATATGTACATGACGCGTAGAGACAGTCATTCTCAGTTTAGTAAACGTCTATTAAAAATGTGTTTGAATTACTTGTTCAAAGTGCAACACGAGACATGCTCCAATCCGCGCAACTTTCCGCGCAATTTCCCACATCGGTCCTATCCGACCGAAATACCTGTTCTCCACGCTGGAATACTTCATCCTCAAAGCGCCCTAATGACGTCAAAAGCCAGGTGCACACATAAAGTGGTTGGGTAGTAACATACAAAGTTACGCTTTCGGTAAACTTTTCGGTTGTTAATAGCCTGAAATTGCGTTTTCATTTTGCATTTCCCCGGTAACTAGTAAAACACTCATGGCTAACTTTCTGAGCCACTGTGCGAGTCAAATCGCTTGACTCAGGTGGATTATTTTCAACTAGGACGTGGATCGGTGCGTGATTAATTTAATACAAATTAAATTTTAATTAGCTTCATAATTTTGGTACTTAAGGTGGGCACCCCGACAGTGGGTTTTAACTTAGAATTTCTCCTTCCGCTTACTTTTAGAGGAAAAGGAATTCAAGTGTTTAAAAAAGGATGGCAGTCAGTATAAGGAGTACGATTATAGAAGAGTATACACCAAGGGGATAAAGCACTGACTTAGGTTACGGGTGCGATACTGAATCCTGAACCTAACGAAGGACTCCAGGAATTAAGACTGAGTCTTGAGTGCAGCGAGGGGTTCAAGCGAGCCCAAGGCAAAAACAGCTTAATCCGCGAGGAGTATACTTTACTTTTCTCACCATTTGCGAGGCAATAAAAAGCAAGGCTAATAAAACAGCATTTTATTAAAGTAAATTAAAAGTGAAAATTGATGTTTGTCTTAGTCCAGTTACAGCGTCTTGGAACGGGTTTTGTTTTATATCAAACTAACTGATGTCCGCAACTTCATCTCCGTGTTCCTAGGAAGTATCATTTACCGAGATAACGTTACCCTCCTTCTGGTGCAGTCGGATGAAACGTAACCTATACGTTAATCTAGGTTATAAACTGCCAAATTTCATTCAAATCCGTTTAGCCGTTTTAGCGTGATTGAGGCACAAACACACAAACATCCAAAAATACATTTTCAAACAAACTTTCACATTTATAATAGTAGTTGGATGTGTTCCATTCAGCTCGCCGTGGCCAACTCAATTTTCGAATAAGTTCGGCGCCGCGCTTACTGAATCCTGAACGTAACGAAGGACTTCAGGAATCAAAACTGAGTCTTGAGTGCAGAGAGTGGTTCAACGCCAAAACAGGTTAATAAAAAGCTAGGCTACTAAAAATAACATTTTATTTAAGTAATTTAAAATTGAAAATTGATGTTTGATACAATAGTCCAGTCGTGGAAAGATAATAGAATTGTATCTTCTCGTTTTGTAGCGTCTTGCAACACTCGCGGCTTTTGTTTTGCAACCCCCGACGACTAAAACAGGGGTGTTATAAGTTTGAAGCGTCTGTCGGTCGGTGTGTCGGTGTTTCTGTATATCTATCCGTGGCACCCTAGCGGTAGTAGACTTTACCGCGATGGTTCTTAGACATGTTTTGTTAAAATCGGTTCTGTGGTTCGAAAGTTATCAGCTGGTATAGCGGTCACACGGGTGGACGGATTTTATTGCAGTTTTTGTGGTTGGTAGTAGTATTCACCCTGATGGTTCATAGATATAATTTATTAAAATCGGTTCAGTGGTTCAAAAGTTATCAGCTAAATAGGAAACAAATGAACCAAATTTAAGCGGTTTTCATTTATGTGACGGGGTGTTTTAAATTTTAAATAAATGATTATATTTACAACGTGTTCCATTCAGTTTGCCGTGGCCAGCTCGCTATTCGAAAAAGTTCGATTTTCAAATACATTTCGACTCCAGTGGGCTGGGCTGTGCGTGCGTAATAGGTATTTAACGAAATTAGACTTTAAAGACTTATGTATCATTAAGAACTATGAGAAGTGAATTTCACACTATTACCCAGCGGGTTATAATGCATTTTAGTACGGTACTATTCTTACACCATATTCTTAGTCATTTCCTCGAGATTTCCTCGACTCAACTTGACCTCACTTGAGGAAATTTGTATGCTTAATTGATAAATATGTCCTCGCATTGAGCGACTCCCTTACTTGAGTCGAGGAATCAACTGTCAAACTCAAGGTACTTCTCGACCAGCCTTAAGGCGTCCTCAAAATTGTAATCATAAAACAAAATGTCCAAGAAAATGGCCATACCTACCAATAATGTATGGGTACTACTTTGAATTATTAAAAACCGGTATGTTTCATTATTTGTTGTTGTTGTAAAAATTTCAGCTCTCTACCTATTTCGGTTGATCCGGTAGAGCCCGGTGACAGACGGTCGGACGGACAGACGGACGGCCAGCGGAGGCTCAGTAATATTTCGGGTACGGAACCCTAAAAAATTGTCACTTTTTACATAGCCGAGTATGATTAAGGTAAGATCTGTCTCTGAATATCATCTTAAATCCTATTGTGTTTTGTTAAGAGTGCGATTATAAAAGCGCTCCATGACACCACAATGGTTTGGGATGAATGAAGGTTTGTGGGTCGCAGATTTTTCTCGAGTCATCTTTAATAATCATGCATTATAAATATCTTACTACAACTAACATTACAACAGAGCCGTCACATTCCACTGCACTGTACAGTGTACACCCTGATTCTTATCCAACCTCGGGATTTATATTGCGGCTACGTAGTTTTTGCTGTTGTAAAGTCGCAATCTCACCTAGTCGCATAAGAGCCCGCGGTTCGATAAGGATCAGACTGTCAATCGAAAAATAATTGGACTTGAACTTGAACTTAGCAACTTGAAGGTCTACGATTTCCGGTCTGACGGTGTCATGATGACTTGAAAGAGTTGGTAGAAGCAGAATGATGTCAGTCAAGGCTTGCGAACTAAGGCGTAATATGGAGTTAAAAAAGAATTGCAGGAACACCGTCAGTGCAGTGTACATTGTCCTCGTACAATGCGACTTGTATCTTGTAATATGTAAATGTTATCCCCGCGAATTCCCAGATCCGCTCGCAATCCCCGGTGCGGGGGGAAAGGGAATAACATATCGCTGATGGCTTTGTCGGGGTGGTCAGGACATAAGGGTGAATCCTACCCGTAAAGTTTTCGACGCACGCCCTGATTCGTGGGAACTGTAGAAGAGTATCAAAAGTATGGGTGGTAGTAAGAAAGGTGGTGGCAGAACTACTGATTACATAATGAACATAGACTCATTTGCGGTTTTAAAACTTTGGCAAGAATGTCGTCCTAAAACTAGGCCATGGTTTCTTTATGTTGAAATCGGATCTGAAATACCGCAAATCGGTTCATCTGCTTGAGATCGACAATGCCACTGATAGACACTCACACAGACTCATTGGTGGTTAAACTCACTGCTAAAACTACATTGTATGGGCTATAATGTGCCAGAAATAAATTCATACGTTCCACCGTAAACTCATTCATTCACAACAAAATGTAGCGAGTTGCCGGCCTACCAAATCAGTAGATTTCCGTCTACTCTGGCAACCCCAAGGTAACTCTGGGTGAAGACGTTGATATACTGACAGACAGATACAGGCTGTGATCTCACTAGGAACGTGTGAAATAGCTGAGGGATTACGCGGATAATGACGGAAATCCTCCCTTGCTGCGAATTGATGTTTTTTCATTCAAATTGAATCAGCTTTTCGCTGGGAAAGAAAATTGCTTGCCAGTTTCGTGGACTTAATATTATTACTGCATTCCGTATCGTGTTGTACGTATACAGTAATCTACTGCTTATTAAAATAAAATTTGAAAAATGCCCTAATGAAGAAAATTGTTTTAATCAATCTGCCATATTTAAATGGAAGATTTTGATTATTCGGAATGATGGTTTTGGATGATATCTCTCCAAATGTATAGCAAATAGGATATGCTTCCAGTTGTTTTATTAATTCCTTAAATTCAAGTATCAATTATGTAAAATTTGATTTTCAAAGGCGGTTTCATAATTTTCCAATTGTATTGCCTCTTGATTCCATTGCCCGATATTAATGAAACCCCCACTTTACATTCATTGTATAACATCCGATGAATCTTCCCGCTTGCGCTGTGTTAATTGTTAAATTAAAAATAATGTATACTACCCTGATCACCATATAATTTAGTCCTGGCTGCTGGTTGACCCACGCTCTATTTCCCTTCTTTCAGCCACCACTCGGTGATGTCGATGATTTGATGTGGTCTGGTCGTTCCATGTCGTTGCAGTAATCTGGAGTACGGTCTCTGTCATGGTGTGTGACGCCGCTGCTTCTGGTTCCCAGGACACAGGGTATCCTAGTGTGGGGCCAGAAGCAATGTGTATAAGAACATGCTACATTCTATTCTGGACCAACGCGTTTGGCGGGATGTACAGCACACAAAGTTTCCATTACTAAACGTGTTATTGTTTGCCTGATAAACTCCTGCTTCAACTGGGTCAGCTTATAACAAGACACACTATATCTTATTACAAGTAATGTTACACCATCTATCTTCGCTGTAGGTATTTATCATACCTACTCGTTAAACGTATAAAGTGCATGTGCAGTACATTTTATCTTTGCATACGCACGTACATTGCTTCTGGGCCCCAGAAATGACGACGTCACAAACACGTAAACATCCAAGAACTGGTATTTTCTTCCTCCTCCTCAGCCGGGATTCGAAGCCAGGACCTGTTGCTTGGGAAGCATTTCCTCCACCGCTACACCGCAGAGGTCGCGCTTTATGTTGTTATTAAGGGGGTAGTATTCTACGCTCTACATCTACTATCTACAGTAATAAAGAGATTTGGAATTTGGACTTTGGTTATTTATGCCAGTGTCAAGTGAATTTGAAAGATCACGTGGTGTGTTTCCGAACCTGTTTCCTCAGAAGAATGGAACTCTGCCTCCAACAACGCCAGACAGCACCACAAAGGCGGGAGCAAAGGCGGACATTTTGGGTGCTTACCTATGAAATTGGCGAGAGTTTCTTACAGAGTCAGGAGTTCATAATTCGTGTAATTGAAAAGCTATTTATTTTTATTGTTTGATAGTTAATTTCAAAGTTCTACATAGCTACACAATGCATTTTATTTTACTTTTCAGTTTGATGACTAAAATTGAATCTTCAAAATCAGTTCGTTCTGAATGTCATCCGTTTTCATGATAAGATTCGTAATATTTCTTTACAGCTGCCACTTCAAAAATCAAATCTGAAGGTAGCTAAACGTTGTCTCAGTCACACACACAAGTTTTATAAAATTTGGATTATTCATTCCCAAAAAAATGCAAAAATAATAGTACTGAAAATTGAGTTTACATCAATTTCTTCATGCAAAACGCCGATTTCATAGGTAAACAAGCAACGCAAGTTGTTCAGAATGACATCCCTAACAACCCATTAAAATATACCTTTGGCCCAAAGGTCTTTGCAACCAGGCCATACAATACAAAAAAAAAACGGTCAAGTGCGAGTCTAAATCGCGCACGAAGGGTTCCGTACCACCGTTCAATGGAAGCGATGGTGTGGAGTGAATAGTTTGGATTTTACACAGCAAAATATTGTTTACAAAGTTATTGGTGCGGTTACTTTCACACTCCATGTACGTAACCAGGTGCATCCATAAGTTTGTATGTGGTATTGAAAGAATTGTTGTATGGGAGCGCCCTTAAATATTTCTTTTATCCTGTTTTTTAGTATTTGTTGTTATAGCGGCAACAGAATTACATAATCTGTGAAAATTTCAACTCTCTAGCTAGCTAGGTTCTTGAGATACAGCCTGGTGACAGACGGACGGACGGACGGACGGACGGACAGCGAAGTCTTAGTAATAGGGTTCCGTTCTTACCCGTTGGGTACGGAACCCTAAAATGAAACCTTTTTGTTGTCACGCTGCGTCACGTAACCCAGGGGACTGAAAAAAGTCCCCTGATATTAGGCCGGTGCAGTATGCCCCCCTCAAACGTCTCACAATCATACTACATCCGGCTTGGCCTAATGAGCCATTGTTCTCATATTTGATCCCGCACCAGACATGTTATGTTGATTTTTACACTGTATTAAAAACCTGGTATACGGTGTTTTTAGCTCTGATAAAATAATGGTTGCAGCCACTGGATATGTGCCCATGGCTTAGGTGTTTCGTTTGCAAGTATTTACAGACGTATACATTCATGTTAAGCCCAGTAAAGCCGAATTAAGCCCATGTCCATTCGTAAAAAACTACTGTAAATTATTGTATCTACACACGTATCATAAACCCTCTTTACTGCGTCCAAAAACCGCACGTTACGATCAGCATAATGTTAAACTACTTTGTAAAAACTCATTTCTTATCTGAATATTGAACATTATGACCATAATGTGTAAATTTTCTACATATTATGACATTCAAATTTCGAACGTCGACGCCCGCCTGCGTGCCGCCCCCCTACTTTGCCTGTGAAGTTGGTACTACAGAACAAACTAAACAACTCAATGCCAGCCGATCAAAATGCGGTTCCTGAAGACATCAAAGAGAGCTTATGATATTTGTGTAGATAAACTAGTAAAAATGTATGTAACTGTACATAATTAGGCATTAAAACTCTCGAGTGGTATTATTACGAAACGAGCCGAAGGGCAACCTACTCTCGAGTTTTAATGGCCTCCATTATCTATCAGTCACATAAACTACTATAAGATACCTACATTACCAAGTTACCAACACTATGGACTGTATTTTTCAGGGCCTGACATTCCTTAACACAGAGTACGTACTAATCTAGCTAGGATGTCAGCTCGTCTCCCTACCTAAATGCAATACATTCGGTGTTTTAATTTTCGGGGTTCCGCACATTCCGGATTTCATACTTTCGGGTAAACAGACATTCGGCGTTATAATTTTCGGGATTCCGTACATTCGGGATTTCATACTTTCGGGTAAACAGACATTCGGCGTTTTAATTTTCGGGATTCCGCACATTCCTGATATCATGCTTACGGGTAAACAGACATTCGGCGTTTTAATTTTCGGGATTATCTACGTAGCTGGTATTATAATACGTACCCCCTAAATGTACACGCATTTCTTTATTCTGCACTTCTACCTTAATACCTTTGTTTCTACCTTAATTCATGTATATACCATTTCCTTTCTCAGAAATAAATGATATTTAAGATTTGATTTGATTCACCTTAGTCTGAAATAAATGATTATTGAATTGAATTATTACAACTTCATTCCCTTTACTAAGCTAGGCGGGAGAACCACATAGATTCGAAATCACGTATAATTAAACACTCTTGCATGACAGGAGGCCGCCTCAACGCCAATGCAGTTCGCTCTGGATGAAAATCAAAACACAGTTTTTGCCTAAAATTATTTAAAAGTCCCCTTTTTTGCTTGTCCAGAAAGTTCCCGATACTTCCTGTCAGTGTTATCCAGCGCATTAGAATTGAAATGTTAGGAAACACAGCTGCCCCGGTCTCTCTGCTGATTTTAAAGCCTAAGGCATTTCAGTTGTGCACAGCTTTTAGCGTGGACGCAAAATATCGTATCTTTGGAGTAGTAAAAAGCAAGCGGATGCCTGAATGGCTGGGTCTAAATATAGATAAACTGCAAACGGATTTTTAGTGCAAAAACGAGACAAGCAAGCAACCGGTCGGCGACGGATATAGCCGGGATTCCACACGACACTACACTGGCTCTCGTTTAAGGGATACCTCTCACCGCGTGCATTCGCTTGTAATGTAATATTTCAGAGCATTATCAATCGGCAACAAATATAATGACCACCAAAATATTTTTTTCCTACTCAAAATGTTTAAATGACCACCAAAAGTTGCAGAAAATATCAGGGCAAAATACTGCGGTAGCTTAGGTGAAGGGTAAAGGGGGTGAGCGAAGCGAAGCCCCTTTTATCATTCGTGTTAGGTTGAACATGTAAGAACACCAAAAATTCCTTAAAACATAAACTAAGGTACTTACACAAAACATAAAAAGAAGTTTGGTGATCATTTATCCTAACACAATTTGGTGGACAATAGTGGACATCCATCCATTTTGGCAGTCATTTCAAATTTATTGGTAGTAAATTTTCGAATTTTTTGGTAATCGTTTAAACACAAGCCTTATCAATCAGGCCTTTTCTTACGAGTGTTCGCTGTGAGAGAGATGTATGTGTAAAATCCAATCAAACACATTTAATTACACAGGAAATACGTAGTTCATATGAAAATAATTATATAGGCAGTAATCTTAAGTACTGAAATGTTTTAAGCCTTATTTGTGGTTAGACAATGATTATCTTACCCTCAACGTTTCATGGCCACTCCAATGGGATACTTACAGAGCATGCTTTTTTTAAATCGTACAGATGGCGTTGTAGACGCCACTACCATTTTTTCCTTGGCGCATAATTATGTGGTAAACATGGTAAGAGGACACCTAAACAAATTAAAATAGATGGTTATAGATAAGTGTCACGTTTGTGAGATAATTGAAATTAAAGTATCAATGTTTCTGAACTATTTGTCTTTACTTCCATTTATCTCGCTAACGTAAAACTTCAGCTTAAATAATAATAAAAAAAAACATTGGTGGTTAAGGTGTCCTTTACCCATATTTACCACATTCATCGTGCGCCAAAAGGAAAAAATGTAAGGGCCGTCTTCAACGCCATCTGTTGGATTTTGAAAAAAGCCTGCTCTGGCTCTGCAGCCTCGACAAAGATAGTGAGCGCTGTACGACCGATGTCGGTCGAAAGAGTTGAATAGTGTTGTAATACATACAGCGTCATAAACTCTTTAATTTGTAACTTTACCTTTTTATATCGCTCGTACAGCGCTCGCTGTCTTTGTCGACACTTCGGGGCGAAAGGATCACATTCATGCAGTCACTGTCAATTACTCCTCGAGCACACTTGGGTACTGAAGTACCCAAAAAACCCGGTAAAGGTTTTAAATTGTATTACCATGGCATAAGATTCAAAATCGCGACCCCTCAAAAAATAAATATTAATCGAGGGGCTAACTAGGATATGACATCGGCGGTCATTTCACGAGCCATCTAAGCGGCATTTTATTTGAGGGCAGAACGTGCATTCGCCTACGTCACATTCTCTATGCCAAACTAGCTTAGACTACATATCATTAGAGAACATACTGTAATCTTTTGATTGCAGTATGTTCTCTAGTGAGAGTTGTTATTGAATATTGTTAAATTTTGCCTAAAATGTCAACCCTTCCTCCCTTTTGTATACTTAGGAAAGTAAAAAAAACACAAAGTAATGATTTATTAAATCCTAAGATATTTTTTGGTAACTAATTAAGTAACTATAAACGTTCCTGCGTAGCTATAAACAGAAACTATGCTCCGATTTGGCTCTAGCTCCTGACACACAGGTCACCCTAGTTTGGGAGTTAGGTGCATTACTATAATTAGGAAGTATGAAAAAGAAACCATAAACAGATTTCATTTCATTTCATTTCAACCCCGCCTCCGGGCAACAGTATAATATCCCGAGCACACACCACTCATCTCCGCATAACCGCAGTCAGCACAGCACTCGATTTATTCTGAACATCGGAATTGTAAACCTCAGTGCACACTCTACTGCACACAGGGTTTTGACAGCTGCCTACACCCTGTTTGCGTAACGCGAAACCTACTCCCTGTTTGCGTAACCGCGAAACCTTCGAAACGTACGAGCAGGCTCGGTTGTATTTATGACAGTGGCGATACAGAATTGGGTGCTCGAAAATGTACGAGTCACATTTTGGGCGCAAGGGAGTGATGAGTGGGTTTGTAGGTTCGTTGAAAGTATCTCCACGAAAAAAAAAACATAGCGACACAACTTTTCCCATAATGGGCGGCAAAGGCACAGGTGTGACAACGTTCAGGCAGTTATTATACTCTCCGTTTAGAGCCCGCATAAACTTTAAAAAAAAGTCGTCGCTTATATTATTGACCGTGCGTACAGAGCGTCTTCGTTTCAGGATTGGGCATTTGGGCAAAAATGCTTTCGCAAGTCCGGATGTGTGTCCCTATGATCTCCTATACAGGCCGCATTTCTCAACTGGTTCTCGTGAATTTATGTGAGCTGGTTCGACAATTAAATAGATTTTTTTATTTATTAAGTTTTTGGATATTTTTCAAAATGGCGGAGCTATGGGGTTAAAAATGTAAAAATATCCGCTACGGCTTGACAGATTTTAGCAAATGAGGTGATGTTGGATTCGTGGAGACCGTGAGTTTGACATTAGCTATATACTTGTGGTAAAAAGTCATTAGGTTGGATTTTGGATCGCAGAATGTAGTTCACAAAGTTATTGGTGCGGCTACTTTCTTACTCCAATGTGATATTGAAAGAAAATGCTGTCATATTGTTAAAAACTTCAAGGGGTCGGGGATGTGATGCGAGGGGGTGAGAAAAAGACGCAAATTTCCAATGACGCTCCCGAGGTCTACAGCTCACAGAGCCACTAGTGTGTTTATTACCGTTAGAATGTAACTACTTGAATAGTTGTAATAATCTGCCAACCCATCATAGGAATAGTTTCACTTCGTATCGAAAGGTTAAGTGGGATCAGCTGAGGGGTATTCAAACTAACCTAGAATACGAGAAGCGGGTACAAACTAAACTCCCTATTCCACTAATTAGTTACGATTTGTCGACATTCATGCTTTCTAAAGTTACCGCCTTAAGAATCGTACAAAGAATCGTACACAATTAGGTAATTAACCTCTCAAAAACCGAGAGTAGTTGTGATGGGACGCGATTTTGAACCTTATGCCATGGTAATAAAATTTAAAACCTATGACGGAAAAGTGGCTTTATCTAACCCCCGTGGTATTTAAGAGGTTAAGGACATTGATAGCAAGATAGCAACCTAGTTTAATAGCCGCGTGAACAGGGGCGGATCCAGCTTTCAAATCAAGTCATTCTTCTAGACAGTGTTGTGAAAAAGGGATTTTTCACCCATGACCATGACGGCCCCTGTAGCGCAGCGGGTGTGGCTCTGCCTACCATGCGAGAGGTCCCGGGTTCGATCCCCGGCTGGGGGTGAAGTCTTGTATGTTTATATATGTATGTCGCTGTTTCTGGTTCCCTCGACACAGGGCATCCTAGTGTGGGGCCAGAAGCAATGTATGTGCCTGTATGTTAATGTTTATTTTTATGTTTATGTTTACGGTCCGATCACGGCGACTTTAACTTTAGCATATATTTCGACAAAGTCTAACCATTTTCCAGATCAAACCCAGAGTTGAAGTAACAAATTGATTTCAAAGCCATGTTCAGCAGACGAGGAGCCAAGTGTTAGTGGCAAATAGCCAGCTCACCGCCCGACAGAACCCCCACCTTCCGTTCCCTTTGACCTTGTCACATCCTTATAAACACACATCCATCCACCCATCCAACTACGGAGACTTACGTGTAAACTAAATCCCAAAGCAATTTATCAACAATCTGCACTGATGAGGAGAAAATTCTCGCGGGGCCGAACACATAATGTAATACTGCGCGAAAAAATATTCTGTGTAAAGCAATGAAGTGAAGATTAAAAGGGAGCTGCCTATAATGTACCGAATATTGCAATTCCAGCTTTACATAGTGCCGCTAATTCAGATATTCAGATGGAAAAAATTGCGGAAAAGTACCAGTTTCCATGGACATATTGCACCAACTGCATCGGTTTCACTGTAGATATTATAAGAAAAATATTCTTACAATTGGTTCGGAACCCAAGACAGAGCTGTTGCATCGATCCTCAGCTGTTGCAAAGTACTGCAGCAGACAGTAGATTCGAACCCCTGACAAAGTTTCCCGTATCCGCTTCCCCAAGGGATTGCAACAACAACGCGTGACCACTTAGGCAATTTTATACGCTGCTACCCTAAGAGTTATTCAGACTCAAAACAACTACCACTGGAGCAGCCACAGCGAACTTAATTACCCCTATACAGATCGTAGCCGCAATGGCGCACGAAATCATTTTAATTCATATTTTTTTTTGTATGCATATAATTATATTTGTGTTGCCCAGTCTTGTAATTTATGCGTTTATGCAACGAGAATTAGTTTGCACCTGTAGTTGTGTTTCACTCGTCTCCCCGGGAATAATACTAATGTAAGGCGGCTCCAGAGTTACTAGTTCTCAGCCGCTACCCTAGGAATGTGATATTGTGGGTGGTTTTACTATAACTAGAACGTATCAAATCTGCAAATAATTTCAAATACTTTCCTAATTTGAGTCTTTTCGCAATTGTAATAGAGACGTAACGTAATCAAAAAACTTCCTTACATTCATTTCACAGGAAGTGGATAGAAGACAGTAAAATGCAAATCGGCTTATTTTGAAAGTGCGTCTAGAAGCGCTATTTCGCACCTTATGGCGTGTAAAATAAAGGTGATTTATAATCCGAAATAGCTCTCCACTGGGAAACTTAATACTTTCGACATATATTGAATCGGTCCACTTAATTCAGACACCTCTCCGTCATATTCAGTGCTTAGGAGGTGGGATCTGAGTTAAGGTGATACCGAAAAATATTTGAAAAAGGAATACTAATTTAAACGAAAGTGACAGCGTTTATTAATTCCACATATAAGAAAGAAATGCGCTCGACTCAAACTAAAATAACTTAGCGCCAAACCACATAATATTAGTTTATGTGACTGCTACATAATGGAGGGCATTAATACTCGAGAGTGGGTTTATGAAACGAGCCGAAGGCGACTTTCATAATAATATCACTCGGGAGTTTTAATGCCTAATTATGTACAGTTACATACACTAGTTTATCTACACACATATCATAAGCTCTTTTTGATATGTTCAGGAACCGCATGTTGGACCGGCATTGTGGCTCTGCAGTTGTTTAGCTTGTTCTGTAGTACCAACTTCGGCCGTCGGCGTTCGCAATTTGAATGTCAGTACCAACTTCACACACAAACTAGGGGCGGCACGAGGCGGGCGTCGGCGTTCGAAATTTGAATGTCATTATATGTAGAAAAACTACACATAATGACCATAATGTGTAGTTTTCCAGATACGAAACGAGTTATTACCAAGTAGTTTAACATAATGCTGATCGTAACGTGCGGTTTTTGGACGCAGCAAAGAGGGTTTATGATACGTGTGTAGATAAAAATTGTTTAAAAATAAACTAAGCTATTTTGTCAGATACATTTTCAGGAGTTAGGAATACATAATGTCCTGTTAGACTTTTCATTGTTTTACGTCGATCGATATCAATATTTTCAATCGATCTTGAAATAATAGGTTATTTCTTAAACGCAGCCGGTTAATCCCGCAAGTGGGGGGTGGTCTTTAACGCAGCCGCGGAGCGAAAAGAGAAAAAAGGATATGACGGGTGGAGGCCGAGAGAAACGAGGCAAAAAGGAATTATAATCTAAAAAGGCTGAAATACAGAGAATGTGAGTTACTTGATTTAAAACCAGTTAAGAATAATGATAATTACTTGAATAAGGCAGAGTTTGTATGATGAGACGTTTTCAAATAAGTGGTCGTTTGATAATTTCCCTTGTTTTCTCAAGCAAGCTAACGCCTGAAAATAAAGGTTCATTTCTGTAATCTAGTATTTTATTGATGGACATCTACACCTCTAGGCACTACACTGGTTAGACCTCCTCTGATTTCTATCAAATCAGAAGTGGGATGTGACCCTGGTCAAATTCAAGTTGAAACCTGCCCACAACTTTGGTAAGTACCTACCAAGAGCCAAGTCTTACATACAATACAAACTCTGCCTTATTATATCCGAAATAGCAGCATTACGTCGGCATATGCAATGCCAGGATGCTGGGTTTCTACTTATCTCGCTGCGGGTGCTACCAAGCGTTGAGCTAGCAGGAAAACACGGTGGACGGGTGCCTGCAAGCGTCCAAAGCAGCGGGAGAGGATTTCTACATGGTTCGTACAATTAAACGACGGGAATTTCTTTTCAAATATGCAATCATCCCCAATTTTATGATAACCAGGGCGGACTAAAACATTTTCTTATTCTAAAGTTGGATGAACGAACGTTTGTGTTTGTAACCCAGAACCTCCACCTGATAAACCATTACTTAGCGAGCTTTCTCCGGCGATTCGTCCCAACCTTCTCGCCTATAGCGAAGCCCTTAACTGCGCTAACGGAGGCGACGCTAAATGTACGTGGGAATCTCCACAAGAGGAGGCATTCAATATTATAAAATCCAAACTTGTATAAAGACCGATACTAGCTCTATATGATCCCCAGTACCTGACAGAAGTCCACTGCGACGCCAGCAAGTTAGGCGTAAGCGGGATACTACTAAAAAAAACCGACGAAAAGGCACAACCTCGAGCCGTAGCATATTTCAGTAAACAAACAACTATAGAGGAAGAATTCATGCACTCATTTGAATTAGAGACCCTGGCAGTTGTACTATCGCTTAAAAAAAATCGCGTCTTCTTAATTGGGATCACATTTAAAGTCTATACCGATTGCAATGCGTTACGCACCACCCTAACCAAAAAAGATTTGCTACCGCGCATAGCCAGGTCGTGGCTCCTACTACAAGAATACGATTTCAGTATCGAATATAGACCAGGGGATAGCATGAAGCATGCAGACGCCCTCAGCAGAAACCCTGTTCACGATAATACACCACACGAACTAGCGAATTCACGAGAATATGAAATAATGGCATTATCTACCACACACTGGCTTGGCTACAAACCGTTCAAATGTCGGACCCAAACTTACTGCAATTAAAACTCATGCTACTAAGTAGTGAAAAAAAAAAGTTAAAGATATAAAAAACAATTTCGTCATTCGCGGCGATAAAATGTATAGGAAGGTTGGCGATCAATACAAATGGGTGGTTCCTGCAGGCGCCAAATGGCGTACTGCCAATTATGTCATGACGAAAGTGGACATTTTTCACTAGAAAAAACATTAGATAAGGCAAAACAGGATTATTGGTTTCCGAAGATGAAACGTTTCATCAAAAAATATGTAGCGGCCTGCATGAATTGCGCTTATAACAAAGCATATACCAGCAAACCTTCAGGAGTATTGCATCCTATACCCTTCCATACGCTCCACACGGATCATGTTGGACCATTTGTTAGAAGCAAGAAGGGGAATACGTACATTCTAGGCATAATAGATGACTTCAGCAAATTCATTTTTGTAAAGCCAGTAAAAGACGTCAAAACAAAAACAACGCTCAAAGTTCTCGAAGACATATTCAACATTATCGGTAGTCCTAAAGTAATAATTACCGACCGCGGTACCAGCTTCACGTCGTCAGCGTTTAAAGTTTTTGCAAATGACATCGGAACACATTCTAACTGCCGTCGCGACTCCGAGGGCTAACGGGCAAATTGAACGTTATAATAGAACTACTGGAATCGTTAGCAGCGACAAATTATAATCAGGATGAACAAGACTGGGATACCCACACAGGCAAACTGCACTGGAGCTTGATTAACACTTTAAATAGAGCTACCGAGAAATCACCATCCGAAATAGTATTTGGCCGGAGAACAGTTAGCCCAGAAGAAGGTCCATTACTCAATGCAATATCGGACTCAGTAGAAACTATGGACATGGATCTAAACAGAGCCGGGATACGAGAAGCAGCTAAAGCAAAAATGGAAAAGAGTCAGATTGAAATGAAGGAACGATTTGACAGTAAGCGGGCAGCTACGAAAGTTTATAAACTCAACGACTTAGTGATGATTCCAAATCATCATAACCCGGCAGATGGTAGAAGCAAGAAGCTATGTGCGAAGTTCAGGGGCCCTTTTAAGATAACAGCGACGCTGAACAACGATAGGTATGAAATTTCTAGTTTTCAAGGCATGAATAAAAGGGCGTACAAGAGCATATTTCCAGCGGATCAGCTAAAAAAATGGATATCATTTGCCCCTGGCAGAAACACCGACTGCGAGGATGACAATCTGAACGGAATCAATTGCTCAGAGGAAGAACATAGTACCGCAGAGAGTAATTCAAACTAACACTAGACGCAATACGGACACAATTTATTTAAACAAATATAGTAGTTGTTTAATATTTATGCTTCGGAACATCACTAGCTGTCACTTGCATAGAAACAAAATGACGAGTTAGATTAGAGGTTATCCTTTTGCACATGGGAAAAAGTCGGCGCCAGCATCGGGAAGCTTGGCTGAATGTTAATTATAATAATCACGGAACAATCGTCGGGAAATAAGTAGATTTCACGTCATCGGAGTGAGTGCTTCGTGCTTTGAAAGGTTGAAGTGATTCGGTGATCAATTCGTCGCGTTCGGATAGCGACCCTTGTGTCGGCAAGCATCACGACGGCGACAGCAGCAGGCTGCGACGAGAGTAAGATTCGACTCCCCTCTCCCCCTACCCTGGTGTTCCTCATCCCGTGTTCCTGCCTCGAATTGAGCTTTCGAATGCCGGTCCACGGCGTCAAGGTTAGTACTGCTTTGTGACATTCCACTGAAAAACAACCCTACCAAGATTCCACGCCCTGTCGGTTAAGGCGTGGAATTTAACATTTTGGTAGCAGAGCGTGGTTTCCTAGTAGGAAATCGATTCACGGACGGTTGTAGGGTTGTTTTTTTGCCACATTGTAGTTGGGAGAAAAGGTTATCTCAGATTGGTCGGCAATCATTTTGTGAGTGAGTCTTGTGGTCGGTATACCACAATTTAGGTTCATTTTCGGTTAGTGAACGTATAATTGACGATTTAGTTAACAATTATTATAAAATTGTAGTCAGAAACTACTCGGTGTGCATAAGGAACAGTCATTCGGTCGGACTATAGTATTGCAGTCGGGTCCTATAGTATTGCAGTGTTATTTCGGTTTGCAGAGCAGGGTCAGGCTATTTAAGGGGTATTAAGCTGATTTTGCTGACCTCAGGAGAAGTGCAGGTGATATCGGAAAGGCCACTTCTAGAAGGTTCACGGCTACCTTCACTATATTAAAAATAGTTTTTTTTTATAATACATTTTTGTGTGTTATTTTTTATTGTGCTTTATGGTGGCATTCTCTAATTGATTTAGAGTGTATAGTTATAAAGTGTATGTCCACAGGGCGACCATATTAAATATTTTTTAGGATTTAATTGTTTTAGTGGTTGCCTTAGTTTTGACAACTTAGTTTTAATTTCTGTGCCCAGCGCTGACGGGCAAGTGCTGGTCTCTGGCTATACTTAGTTCGGTAGTGAAGTATAAGACCAGAATCTATTAAATCGGTCAACATGGCACCTTCGCCCTTGACGGTACTGCGGCATGGTGTCCGGGAGGAAATGAGAGGGCTCGCCCATACTCATAAGTATGTGGAGCGACCGGACATGGAAGATGTCCTGCTCAAGCGTGTGGAGGACGCAATGACACGCGTCGGGAAGGTGTGTCGGCTGGCTGCGGAGGCTGAAGCTCTCGGGCTTACTGATGAAGCCTCGGTGGCTGCAGTGAAACAGCTCTGCGCGGATGCTGACCAAGCGATGGAATGCAAGGAATGACCGTGGGGAGGGTAACGGAGACCCATCCCCGAAGGGTGTTGTTGGACGGCTGCCACACCTGGAGATTCCGGCCTTCAGTGGGGAAATTGATGAGTGGCCGGCCTTCATTAATTTATTTGATAGTTTGGTCCACGGTCGGGACGACCTGGACAACGCCTACAAGTTGGCCCAACTATTGATGGCTCTGCGGGGTGAACCGAAGGAGTTGGTCGGTCACCTAACGGTCACGGCGGGCAATTACGATATAGCAAGGTCCATATTGTTGGACCGCTACCAACACAAACGGCGGTTGGTTGATGCGCAGCTGGGGAAGCTGTTTAGCATCCCAAGAGTAACCCGGGATGTTGACATCCGAGTACAGGTGCTCAACCCTGTGCTGGTGGCCACTAAGGCCCTTCAGAACCTTGGTCTTCCGGTAGACCAATGATCATACATTGTCTTATATATGGTTTTGTCACGATTGCCTGCAGCTGTTCAAAGTCGGTTTGAACAGCTGCATGGGGGCAGTAGCACGGAACTGCCCACGCTCGTCCAATTGACGGATTTTTTGGAGGGTGAATGAAGGCTATGTGACACACTGGACACGGAGGCCAGTGTGCAGCGCCAACCCGCGCGGATGCGGGAGGGGCCGCGTCCCCCGCCCCCACGGGGGGAAGGGAGGTCGAAACAATTTGGCGTTTTGAATGCCGCGCCGTCGGGTGACGGCTGTGTGCACTGCGACAGTGCCGGTCATGACGTGACCAGTTGCGCCAAATTTAAGGCGCTCGGGGTAGCTGCCCGCAGGAAGATTGTCTTCCGTCACCGATTGTGTTTCGGTTGTTTGGGGCCGCACACGCTGAGCGAGTGCTCGCGCGCGTTCCCCTGTGAGTGCTGTGGTGGCAAGCACCACATAGTGTTGTGCCTGAATCGGTCAGGCCCTTCGGACGGTCACCAGGGCCGGACTCAGGTTGGTCGGCCACAGGGCCCAACCAGGGCCGGACCCAGTCCCCCTCCGGGCAACGGGAGTCACCAACGGGGTGACTGGGGTACCCGCGGACGGGACCCCCCCTCGAGGGGAAGGGGGCAGCGCTGGGGGTAACATGCGGGACAGACGGGGTTCGGTCGCCGCTGTCCACGGTCAGCGAGGACTTCGGGCCGCTGGCTCACCGCGTGTTACGGGCGGGTGTCAGATGGCACCTATGAGTAGCGCGAAGGCTGGGAGCCCACCACCTTCTGCGCCACCGTGCCCGTCGCTCTGGGAGGCGAACAGGGAGGCGAACAGTCGGATGTCGCCCCCATTCCTAGAGCGCCCCAGGTTGGATCCGCTCTCCCCTATTCATCCACGGTGCGCACCGGGCACACCGTACATCGTCCGTTATGGTCGGATACCGGGACAGCGAGGGGCCTATTATACGGGTTGGGACCCCTTGATGTACATACGGTCTGATATGCCGGTTGCATATCAGCAGCCGAGTTACTCCACGGCCGACGGAGGTCTGAGCGGGTTCGGATCCCGCGGAGGTTCCCGCTAGGGACACGCCGCCCACTTACAGGGTGCCGCCACTCCACAGACGGTCATGCTCCCCACCGCCTCTGTGATAGCGTGGAGTTCGGACGGCAAATCGTGGCCCCCGAGTCAAATAGTGGCACGAGCACTATTGGACTCGGGGGCCCAGGGGTGCTTAGTGTCGTGTAACCTTGTAAGACGGTTGGGCATTTCGGTAAGGGAGTATCCACATTCCATTCGGGGAATTGGGAACACGGAAGTCGGTTCCGTTAAGGGAGTATGTCGGATTACTCTCTCGTCACGGGTGGATTCATCGGTGAATCTGACGGTCACGGCATTAGTCATGCCTAACGTGATGGGCTCACACCCTTACGTACGGTTGTCGCCCTTGGTGCAACAGTTGGTCGCTGGGTTGTCACTGGCTGACCCGGAGTTTGATATTCAGGGCCCAGTAGACATTTTATTGGGTGTTGATGCCTTGGGATACCTGTTAGTGCCAGGTGTCCACGTGTTGCAGGCGACTGGTCTGGTTTCGGTCAACACCAGACTGGGCCATGCGGTAATGGGTCCGGTCATGCCGGCTGCCCCACGCCTAGCGACTAGTAGTCCCTTATTCGGTTCTGTACTCTCGGAGGTGATACAGAAGTTTTGGGAGGTGGAGGAACCACCTACGGTCCGCCGGTTGGACCCGGTTGAAGAAGAATGTGAACAGTTTTATCGGAACAATACTGGTCGCCTTCGGTCAGGTCGATTTCTCACACCTCTTCCATTCCGGAGTGATCGCCCACCGCTGGGCAGTTCACACCATGCAGCCGAGACGCGGCTTCTGTCGATGGAACGACGCATGAAGCGTGACGGGATTTTCCGGCAGAAGTACGTCGATTTCATGCGGGAATACGAGTCGCTCGGCCACATGTCGGTTTCAGATATCGACTGGAAGCGTGAAGACCACTGCTTCCTGCCTCATCACGCGGTCTTGAGGACCCCGGAGGGCAAAATACGGGTAGTGTTCGATGGATCGGCATCAACATCTAACGGCATGAACCTGAACCAGTGTTTGCATTCAGGGCCGAAGTTGAACCATGACATTGCGGATGTTATCACACGGTTCCGTCGACACAATGTTGTGTTTGTAGCTGACATCCGGATGATGTTTAGACAGACGATCATTCACCCTGACGATAGACGGTATCAGCTGATACTGTGGCGAGAGAGCCCAGATCAGCCCATCAAGGTGTACGAGCTGAACACCAACACGTACGGGCTACGGTCTAGTCCTTATTTGGCGATTCGCACTCTGCGGGAGTTAGCGGATCGAGAACGGTTAAATTTCCCTAGAGGAGCAGCGATCCTGGAGCAGGATCTCTACGTTGACGATATCTGTACCGGTGCAGATTCCGTAGAGGAGGCGCTCGCTCGTCGGGACGAGCTAGTTGAGCTCTTACGGGGTGGAGGTTACGAGCTCCAGAAATGGATGTCGAACTCTCCAGAGTTACTGTCTGGTCTTCCGGATGACTACCAGCAGGATCCCCACATTTTTGAAAATTTGGAAAATCCGAATATGTTGTCGGTATTAGGCGTCCAGTACCAGCCGGTGTCAGACATGTTTTCGTATCGGGTCGAGTTGGACTCCCCGAAGGTCTGGACGAAACGGAACGTCCTTTCAACGGTGGCTAGGACATTTGATCCAAACGGGTGGATCACCCCGGTAACATTTCAGCTCAAGTGTTTTATGCAGCAATTGTGGTCTGCTGAGCTGAAATGGGACGACTCGATCGGCGGGTCATTGAGCTCAGAGTGGGAATCGTTCTTTTCGACCCTCCCTGTCATCAATCGGATTTCACTGCCACGGAGGTTGGTCCCCAACTCCCCACCAAACGATACACCGCCACCCTGCATGGGTTTTGCGATGCCTCGGAGAAGGGCTATGGAGCTGCGGTGTATCTGCGTACGGTCGACTCCTCGGGGGAGGTTGATGTGCGGTTGGTCATGGCCAAGAGCAAGGTTGCGCCGTTTTGCACTTGCCTGACCATTCCCAAATTAGAGCTTTCAGGAGCGGCTCTCCTGACTCGTCTGGTCAACCACACGATGACGGTTCTTCGTGGGTCAATAGCGTTAGAAGATACGGTCTACGCTTGGACGGACAGCCAGATCGTGTTATGCTGGCTGAAGGCTTCAGTTCACAAGCTGGAGATTTTTGTGGCGAATCGGGTTTCGCAGATTTTGAATTCGGAGGTTCCCTTAATCTGGAGACATGTTCCAGGGGAAATGAACCCAGCAGACTGTGCGTCTCGTGGGTGTCACGCTCCGGAGTTGGTTGGACATCCCTTGTGGTGGAGTCCAAAATGGTTGACTCAAGCCGAATCGGATTGGCCAATGAGTCCACGCGTTACCACGGCGAACGGCGCCTTAACAGTCGGTGTCTGTACGACGCAACCAGAGCCGGAAGAGGAGTTCAGCCTGTTGGAACGGTACAGCTCGCTCGACAAGCTGGCCAATGTGACCGCCTGGATCTTCCGATTTGCGCGGAATTGTCGCAATTCTGAGGCGCAACGGGTGCGGACACAGGTCCTGACACCACGGGATCGGAACCATGCGTTGTTCGCATTGGTACGGAACGTGCAGACGGTGCACTTTAAGTCCGAACTGGACATTCTGAGACGCGGACGCGTCCAACTGAAGGGAGCTGTGGCTCGGCTCAACCCGTTTATTGACCCTCACGTATTGCTGAGGGTAGGAGGTCGGCTGCGGAATGTCAACCTGCCTTATGCGGCTCGCCACCCGTTGTTACTCCCTAGGAAGGGGAAGTTGGTCGAACTGTTGATACAGGATCGACACATTCGGAATGGGCATGTCGGATGCCACGCCTTGATGGCGTTTCTCCAGCGCGAGTTCTGGATTCTATCGGGAAGACGCTTAGCGCGTAGCGTCGTATTTCGATGCCTGCCTTGTTATCGGGCCAAGGCGGCTACGATGCAGCCCCAGATGGGCGATTTGCCCTCGGATAGGGTTAACGAAATCCGGCCCTTTGCGGGTGTCGGAACGGATTTCGCGGGACCATTCATGGTCAAGTCTTCACAGCTACGGAACGCCAGATTAGTGAAGGCATACCTGTGCGTCTTCGTGTGCTTGGCCACGAAGGCAGTCCACTTGGAGGTGGTCAGTGACCTCACTACGGAGGCATTTATCGCATGTCTGGATCGGTTCGTCTCACGAAGGGGCCTCCCGTCATTAATCCGTTCGGACAGGCGATATCTGCAGGAGGTCACTCAATTCCTGAACGGTAACCAGGATGCCATCGGTACGGCTTGCTCCCGACGAGGGATTGAATGGGTTTTCAGTCCGCCGGGATGTCCTCATTGGGGAGGAATTTTTGAGGCTGCGGTTAAATCGGCTAAGTCGCACCTGACGAGGATCATCGGTGAGACCTCTCTACGCTTTGAAGAGCTTGCGACTCTGTTCTGTAAAATTGAAATGACACTGAACTCGCGTCCGTTGTGCCCGCTCAGTTCGGATCCAAATGATTTGGAAGCGTTGACGCCGGGTCACTTCCTGATAGGTCAGCCCCTTAACGCACTACCAGAATACCCATTCGGTGATGTTAAGTTAAGTCGGTTAACTAGGTGGCAAATGTTGCAGCAGATGGCTCAAGATTTTTGGAAACGGTGGTCCCTTGAGTACTTGCACATCTTGCAGCAGCGCCTTAAGTGGACTGACCGGACGAGCCCCCCTCAAGTCGGTGATTTGGTGCTGATTAAGGATGCGAACCTGCCATCATTGAGATGGAGACGAGGACGGATCGTCAATTTGTACACGGGTCGGGATGGCACGCCTCGATCAGCAGAAGTCAAGGTGGGGGACTCGGTCCTCAAGAGAGCGGTCGCAACACTTTCTCGCCTTCCTATTGATTAGGGACAGGTTCGGGCCTGTCCGGGCGGGTGACTGTTTAATATTTATGCTTCGGAACGCACCGGTTTTTTCGTTGCGCGGATCGACCGCGAGTGATCGGGACTTCACTAGCTGTCACTTGCATAGATACAAAATGACGAGTTAGAGGTTATCCTTTTGCACATGGGAAAAAGTCGGCGCCAGCATCGGGAAGCTTGGCTGAATGTTAATTATAATAATCACGGAACAATCGTCGGGAAATAAGTAGATTTCACGTCATCGGAGTGAGTGCTTCGTGCTTTGAAAGGTTGAAGTGATTCGGTGATCAATTCGTCGCGTTCGGATAGCGACCCTTGTGTCGGCAAGCATCACGACGGCGACAGCAGCGGGCTGCGACAAGAGTAAGATTCGACTCCTCACCCCCTACCCTGGTGTTCCTCAACCCGTGTTCCTGCCTCGAATTGAGCTTTCGAATGCCGGTCCACGGCGTCAAGGTCAGTACTGCTTTGTGACATTCCACTGAAAAACAACCCTACCAAGATTCCACTGGCCCTGTCGGTTAAGGCGTGGAATTTAACAGTAGTATTATACATATGTACTTATACATTATATACACATCACATTAGTCGAAGATAATCTACATCCATTTCCTGGCAGTTTGCAGGAAACAAGCCAGAGCCGTTTTCAGCAAAGCAATATTGAGAGGCCAGCTTGAATATTACATGAAGTACACTCGGCGCCACGAATAAAGAGCTCTCGGAGAAACTGGCGGGGATTACTGCGCATGTGTACAGTCGCGGCATAATTCCGAAGTGCGTTTTTAGGGTTAGTGTGAAGGAATGAGTGTTCAGGACTTTCTTCACTTCTATTTTTTCTCTGTTTGATATTTTGTTGATTGGGATATTAGCCGATGTAAATAATGGACTTTGTGTCAAATAAACTATAGGTACTCTCTATTGACAACATTTGTTAACGTCAAGGTTGAAACCTATATATAAATAACCCCCTAGCATAGAATGCCCCTAGTCACTAGGGCCTAGTGAATATAGATACTTGTAGTAATAGTCCTGCACACTCTTTTCTTCCCGCTGACTAATAATTTGTAATTCGACCGGGGCGAAAGATAACGTTGGGTAATATTGTATGCGACTGTACTCAAGAAGCTTCGAGACGTGCTTTCGGTGCGGGCATCGGGAAGCGACTGATCAACGAATCAGGTGCCGGCGCTGACTACCGCCCCCGTCGCTCCTCACTTCCCCGCGCCAAACACTTGTGAAAAGTGACTACTGCGCATTCAAGGACAAAGCTCTTTAGTCGTGGCGCCCGGTATACCTGAACTGCATAAAAGCTTGTGAGTACTACTATTTCGCTTGGATCCATTGCTAGGATACCAGCCGGTGGGCTCAGTAATATTGCCCAACATTGCAATATGAATATGACCCAGTTTTATTTTTACTATGGGTCTAAACTTTGATGGGTACTATTGTATAGACGGTAGGTGCAGTATCTAGTATACTGCCGTGATTCCGCAATCCGAGTACACCCAATATTTTAGATCTCAACTTTGAAGGTTACTATTGTATAGACGGTAGGTGCAGTAAATAGTATACTGCCTTGATTCCGCAATCTGAGTACACCCAAATGCTTATTTTGTACCATATCTCAGATGGGTACTGTTTGTATAGAGACAGCAGGCCCGCCGGTTACTATACCAGTATATCTTGAGTAATCATGACTTTTCCAGCGCATTTTCAACATCCCAGTTGAATGCCTGAATCATAAGAACAGTACATGCAAGAATAGTTCAAAGTGAATTAACATTATTTTTATCTCCGTTTCCAGCTGCAGCGAACACAAGCGAACACAAGCTTAAAAACATCTACCAACCAACCAAGTATCTGAATAGATAAACCCAGTGAGTCAAGCCATTAGCCCGTAAAGTCATTATTCATATCAATTGTTACGGTACTGTAAACAATACTTTTGATCTACATTTTTTTATTTTTTTTATTGAAGTATTGTCAAAAGTTTATTTGCCAGTGCCAAAATACCCGTTAACATAGGTTTCTGGAAAGTCATCAAGATTAGTCGAATTTCTAAAGGTGGCTGTGTCACTAATATTTTGTACTAAGATCTCTTAATGCCTTAATAAGGAGCTAATAATAATAACTATTTATTTGATTTCTAAACGCTGTTAGTCTCGTGGCGTTTCGAAATCAAAAAAATGGATATCGTATAGTATAAGATATCTGTTAACCTTTCTTAAGGAGACATTATCATTATGTTCACATTTCTCTTTCAAATCTTTAGTGCTAAGTGCATTTATATGTAGGTTATACTTATAAGGCGTTTGTTAATTTAGTATAGAGAAGTTTATAACTTTTTTTTTTAATTATAAATCCGTAAAACGAAGGTTCACTTCTGTTAATAGTAGTTTATGTGACTGCTACATAATGCCTAATTATGTACAGTTACATACACTAGTTTATCTACACACAATATCATAAGCTCTCTTTGAGCCGACCCGAATGGCCGAGTTGGCAATGACGCTGCCTACGAAACCAAGGGTCCCGGGTTCGAGTCCCGGTGGGGGCAAATATTTGTTTGATGAGAACGGATGTTTGTACCCTAGTCATGGTTGTTTATCTATTTAAGTATAATATTTCTCTATATATGTATATATATCGTTGTCTAGTACCCAATATACAGGGAATCCTAGTTTGGGGCTAGATCAATGTGTGTAAAAGGTGTCCAAGGTGTCCAAGGTATTATGTGTTCAGGAACCGCATATTTGACCGGCATTGTGGCTCTGCAGTTGTTTAGCTTGTTCTGTAGTACCAACTTCACAGACAAACTAGGGGCGGCACGCAGGCGGGTAGGCGTTCGAAATTTGAATTTCATAATATGAAGAAAAATTACACATTATGGTCATAATGTGTAATTTTTCAGATAAGAAATTAGTTTTTACCAAGTAGTTTAACGTTATGCTGATCTTAACGTGCGGTTTTGTACGCAGTAAAGAGGGTTTATGATACGTGTGTAGATAAAGCAATTAATAATCCATTCAAGTTTTCAAGCTGAACAGATCAGAAATATACTACTTTACTACATAGCCCAGTAAAAGACTACTATTCTTACATGTTATAATTCTTCATGAGGTGCTCATATTAACTTTGAATAACGTTTATTTAAGTTAGTTAAGTAAGTCTGCTAGATTACGAGAACTTTAAGATATTATTTGTAAAACTCCGTCGGCTGGTTCATTGTATAGAGTCATACAAGCATCCGAATGGCCGGATGGGAATGGGGACATTCTCACTTCTCAGGACGGCCGTCTGTTAGAGTTTTCATTGTTTTACGTCGATCTATATCAATATTTTCAATCGATCTTGAAATAATAGGTTATTTCTTAAACGCAGCCGGTCAATCCCGCAAGTGGGGGGGTGGTCTTTAATGCAGCCGCGTGGCGACGGATAGTTATGACGGGTGGAGGCCGAGAGAGAGAAACGAGGCAATAAGGAATTATAATCTAAAAAGGCTGAAATACAGAGAATGTGAGTTACTTGATTTATAACTAGTTAAGAATATTGATAATTACTAGAATAAGGCAGAGTTTGTATGATGAGACGTTTTAAAATAAGTGATCGTTTGATAATGTCGCTTGTTTTCTCAAGCAAGCTAACGCCTGAAAATAAAGGTTCGTTCCTGTAATCTAGCATTTTATTGATGGACATCTACACCTCTAGGCACTACACTGGTTAGACCTCCTCTGATTTCTATCAGTCCACATTTCTAATGCAAATCCGCAGTTAAATTAGTTAGGATTTCAGAATTACACGAAACATTAAAACAATGTATAGGTCTATCCGTAATTGAATTCTATCGAGAAAATTTCATCCAATCGGGTTTTCCTTCAGTGAGAATCTTAATCAAATAGTTAATAGACGTTAACCCAAAAATCAAATCTGTAGATGACTTTAAAATGGAGTAAATGGATTCGAAGAAAACCCCATTTTTTTAGTATCGCCTTAAATGGTCGCCCTGAACATCTTTGGGGTAGGTTCCTTAAGCTTCATAAGCATGGTTGATGCGTTTGTTTATTTACACCTGCCTTGCTCGTAAAGACCTACTTACTTACGTTCAAAGATCGAATGTAAGTTAGTCTTTACGTCATTCATTCATTGTCTGCATTGAAAACTACGTTCCATTTTCAAATTACTTTGCAGAACAAGCAATGCTTGATATGTAATGGATTTTCATACAACTTTACAGTTCAAGCTATGCAAACCTCCTTGGTCAAAAACTCAACAAACACAAAAAAAAATATTGGCGGTAATTCAATCGATATTATTTGAAGTTTGATAAAGTTTATCTCAAATTAATTACCTAATTAAAAATGTCAAGTGATGAAGTGGATATGGAAGCTGAGAATGTAATCGACAACCTTTTGCCAAATAAATCAAAAGAAACACATTAAAATTAATATGTAGGTACCTCGTTAGTTTTTTGATATGAATGTAAATTACATTGTTTTATTTTATTTGTCGTGTTTTATTTTCCTCGCAAGAAAGGTGTCAAATAGTATACTTCTCTCGGGTTGTAAGTAGCTATTGCACCCTCGAACTATATCCGCCCTTGCTCGCTTCGCTCGCTCGGGCGTCTAAATATCTCGGGTGCACTCGATCCTTAGAGCCCTTTGCGAGCGAAGCTCGCACGGGCACCAAATTGCATCTCGTTCCGTAATAGCTCACTTATTTCCCTTGTAGCGTAATGTACTATTAATCGCACATCAAAAATACTGATTTGCACAGCAAAAAAGGATCAGCAAAAACACTTTTTATGTTTTAAATATTTTATGTGTCCTCAAGTTTGTTTTAAGTATTTTTTGTTGTTCTTGCATGTTCAACCTAACACGAAGCATAAAGGGGGCTTCACCTCGCTCACTTCCTTTACCCTTCACCTAAGCTACCGCAGTATTTTGCCCTGATATTTGCTGTGCAAATCAGTATTTTTGATGTGTAGTTTAATATTTCCCTACAAGAATTACGGTTGAAAAGAGTTTCATGTTTGGATCGGCGAATCTCTCAGTGGTTCGCTGTTTTGAAAAGACGGTTCGGGGGAGTTTCTTGCCGATTCTTTTGTTAACACCGAAGCCCTCGACTTATGAAAAAGTATTTTATTACAAAAATGAGCTAATATGAATGTTAAGTACACTTCGAAATGGAAAATTGTAAAATCCACTGATAACTAAATGTAAAACCCTAAAAATCAAAAATATATATCTAATTAGTCCAGCGTTTTGTATATAGAATTAAGATGTAACATTAGGAACGTAATTTTTCATACCTATACTATCCTATACAATAAAATAAACAAAGCAAGAAAGAGCTATTCCTAACAAAATGAAGGAGTGCACACACATTATTTGTATGCTAATGATATAAAATTTAATTGTCTACTATGTACGTGCACATGTCCGACACCCGGTTTTGATTCATTCTGCCGACATTAAATGATTAGTGATACTAGTGTCATACATTATATGGGATATTATTATGATTTATTATCGTCTGTTTGGGGTGTGATGGGAAGGTTTTTTTCAATGATTATACAATTATCTTTCAACTGTTCTCTGGGTTTAATAAATTACTTTGTTCGACGATAATCACATTATCTTAGAGATAAACACCGTGTTCAGTAAAACGACATTCGGGCGTGGGAACATAGTAACTTTGTTGGGCGGCCCAGCTTATTTGTTTTCTTACTGTATTCACTTGCGCACATTTACTCACTCAAAGATAATGGTTTATTTATCGAAAAAAATGTATTTAAATTCAATCCATTAATCTGACAATTTTTTTCAATACCATGTGTGTGTGCCGTAAACAACGCTTAAAACAGAAATATTGCACAGTAGGCGGTGCCCTAAACAACGTTTAAAACATAAGCGAATATATTAAAATATAATAACAGAATTAAACATGTAAGCACTATATGTATATATGGGTAGTTAATATATGTTTCTATGTTTTACTCTATGGTATATGTATATTAATGAACGAATTGTATATGGAACGGGTTTAATTTAATTCTATTCTGCTGTGTGCGACGGAGCTAATATTTGGACCCGGTGTTTCATAATGAGGTTTTTCGAAATATACTTCGAGTAGGTATACTGGCTTATTACGAGCAATATCGGAACTAAATACTTCAGTAACAGTATAGGTACTAGTTGTGGATCGCGGATTTAACTGCATTGAACGGTTTAAACGGTAAAACGTAATAAAAAGAAAAGTTTTGCAATGCATGTGCTCGAAAAGGGTGTATTACAAGCAATAAAATCGTGTGGAATCGCCACTTTTTCGCACTAAAGTCTAACTTTTTATCAACTTCAGTAAACTGACGTTTCTAAATGTCATTCCGTAAAATAATGTTGACAGCCTAATCTCAATAGGCATTTGATTCAGTTCACAGAAGATCTAATCGTTCCATAACTGACTCATAATGATCCTACTTAATTCTATTTATTATTCATGTAAACAAAATGTTGTATAAACGTTGATCCTTTTACACATATACACGAGTTTTCGCTCAAGAAAACGCTCTCTCAAGTTGTTAGTACTGGTTTTTAGTTACGGTGCTACGATGACGCTTAGCCGCCTTTTAACAACATTGAACATTACACTCCCTATACTTCCACTAAAAAAGATCAATCCTCTACTATAGTAATAATAATAGAATAAAAAATACATTACAGCTTAATATTAAATCTCAAAGACAAAACCAAACTGATCATTCATTTATTGAATGATTCACTCACTCATTTAGCTACATCCCTATTTATTATTCTTAAAAAACGGCAACCCACAAAGTGTCATTTTACTGCAGCTGATAAAAAGTTAGACTTTAGTGCTTTTTAATTTATAGTATTTATTTTTATTCTGTCTCCAGCCCGACGCAAAAAGTTTTAATATATTTGAGTAAAGTTTTACAAATTAGACGAGTACAGATTATCATTCATAAAAGAGATACAACAAAACTAATACTTCTTTAAACGCGTTATTAATTTCTTGAGATTTTGATTTTGATCATTAAATAAATTTAAAATATTCATTAAAAAAAAAAATTTGCTCGTGCCTTTTTGCGATACGACGACGTGACAGCCATTTGGACATGCAATGTAAACGTAAAAAAATGTAAACATTGTAGCATTCTAGCTATGTAGGTATTTTTGCGATACGACGACGTGACAGCCATTTGGACATGCAATGTAAACGTAAAAAAATGTAAACGTTGTAGCATTCTAGCTATGTAGGTATTTTTGCGATACGACGACGTGACAGCCATTTGGACATGCAATGTAAACTTAAAAAAATGTAAACGTTGTAGCATTCTAGCTATGTAGGTATTTTTGCGATACGACGACGTGACAGCCATTTGGACATGCAATGTAAACGTAAAAAAATGTAAACGTTGTAGCATTCTAGCTATGTAGGTAGTTGTGACAGCTCTGGAAACCTTGCATTAAATCATACCGAAAAGCGTACAAAAGTATCTGGGGGCACAGAGTGCCTCCCCCCCGCCAACACGAGCCAAGCGTAAGGCATGGGTATTATACCTTTTCTTGAAGCGCTTCGTCGTGTTTTTGAACCCTCATAACTTGGGTTTGGATTATACCAGATAAACAAAATTCTCGTGATTTGATGTCAGTAGTGGACTCATTAATCATGAAAAGTTTCAATTACATAGCTATTATACTTTAGATTTTATTGATATCTAAAAAAACGATTTCGTCACTGACTCACCGATGATCCTCAAAATTCGGTTCTTCCTGAAGAAGACCCGAAATTTGGTATGTAAGCTTTACTTACTCAAAGCTAGTTAAAACTTAGCCATTTAAGTGAAACATAGCCTGTCACTGTTCTCACAAACTTACAAAGCATCTTTTACTGTTTATTACCTGTCTATTGTCTGTGGGAGCAAGCTTTTCGCATATCTGTACTTATAATATAACATACCTATCCACATAAGGTATGCTGTACGAACAAATAACCTATTTAGTAAGTTGCACTGCTAATTGCTTGCTTTAATATTTCGCCTGCCTAAACCTACCTTTAGTAAATAGCAAGAACCTGCAAATGTGGAACCTTTATACATAGTTTAAAAGGATTTGGCCGAACATTTCAGCTGGCTGTCAGGGCCCGCCGCGCTAGGATACCGTTACGCGTTATACAAGGAGATGAAAGTTTGTATGACTCTTCCTCAAATTTTGATGGTAGAGGTATGAAAATTGATATAGGGACTCCTTGTTATAAATAATTAAATAATAGTACATTACGATATTAGTGCGTAAAGATGGTTATAACATGCGAGGCGGAATTTCAGCCCGAGCCGAAGGCGAGGGCGTAATTGAGCCGAGTGTTATAACCAATACGCACGTATATCGTACGACGTTTTTTAACACATTTGCGAGGAAACAGAAAAAAAAACAAGGTGACAAGGGGGAGCAAGAAGTCAAATGGGAGCAAGATAATTTCGAATTTTGAATAGCAACAGCGCGCTGCTCACTAGCTGGAGTCGTGCGGCGGCGATCAGTTTCATATTTTAAATGGCAAATAATACTGTTATGGAATTTGTATGGACTATAACTTAACTATTTGCTTTGGTAACACACGCTTTTTTTATGACCCGCTTTACATATTTAAAACCGGTGGAATTACATCAGCTTTACGAGCAAGGGTGTTAAAAATGTTTTAGGAGTTTTAGTAAATCATTATGAATGATGGAATCAAGCGTGCAAAATACGCCTAATTTGTACCCGAACTTCAAGCTAAGAATGTTGTCAAAGTGCCAAAGTGCCCATTAGAGGCCAGTGATACGTTGTTGGGTATTACCTTAGATGCTAATGATCCCTAGATTAGGCAATTAGGTGGCTAGATGTCAACATGAACCGCAATCGAAGAGTCAAGTCTAAAACAGAAATGACAAGGCTGAATCCCGATTCCACAAACATTATATTACGATTCGGAAAAAGGCAAAGATAGAGTGGGCTATGAAAAAAGGTACCTCTGCTGTGCAAGAAATACATCCCCAAAATTAAAGACAAAATTAACCGAATAAAAAATATTGTCTTAAGCAACTTACAAAAATAAGTTAAACCCCTCTAAAAACATTTTCATGCAAAATGTTGCCAAGACGAGACCATATGGCTCGCACTGTCAAAAAGTTATATAAGTATATAGAAGGGTATTGCTCGAACTCTGACCTTTATCTGAATTCGAGAAAAGAATATCCATGATACTCCTTATAATATACGGTGCTAGAAAGTATTGTACCTAAGTGGCTCCCTCTGATTGTATACCTCGTACTAATCAGTAATTAACGCTTACTTAATACCAAATCATTTCGTAGAAGCTCTATAGCCGAAAGAGTTATTTACCCATTATTTATTTTGTATAGCTGCAGTATGTATTACAGCTTGAAATCGACCAACATTTAGCCGATACGCTGAGCACCTAATACAAGTTGATATGGCCCCATCGGATATTGGAAAAGTCATCATTGGGGAAACTTCGGCGTCCTAACTTGGAAGCCTTATTTAAGTGGTTCGAACTATACGTACATGGCCGGAGGTCACATAGCCTCAATATGGCCTTAAACATAAATGTATGTAAGACTTTACTTACTGAGTTACTAAGTTAATTTAGTTTGTTTAGAGAGGATTAAAGTATAAACTTTAATCCTCTCTATACATTATGTAATGGTCGGCCAAATCAAGAAATGGTTGGCCAGTTGGCCACAACATGTTATGATCAATTTTATGATCTGGCCACGACATATACATTACCACAAGTAGCTTAGGTAATAGTGTGTGCACAATGCCACACAATTTGTTGTTATTAGGGTAGTATTTAAACGAATGACTGTATGTCCAGTTTTTGCTTAGCAAAATTACTGGTTTTGCCTGATTGAATTACTGAATAAAAACAAAAAAACGCGACTAGAAATACACTAAAATTACTGAATTGCGCGACTAGGAATCTAAAAACAGCAACTTGAAAACCTTAATTCGAGTATGATTAAAAACAAAACGAGCGTTGGATTTTGTTGTTCTTACATGTTCAACCTAACACGAAGGATAAAGGTGACTTCGCTTCGCTCGCCCCCTTTATCCTTCACCTAAACTGACCCACCATTTCGCCCAGACACTGTTTATTTAGCCAATAAAAATAAGCGGTGGCTAGCCCATACAGTAATTTTGTCGCGCAATTCAGTATGTTTTCGCTTATTCGCTCATTCGTTTTTTTATTCGGTCGTTTTATTATTCCCCTTTTTACTGCGAATAAAGGTACTTTCTATTATATTCTATTATGGAGAAGCATACACACATTTATTATGACTCATGACAGTGATTCCGTACAGCAATAACAGAGGAATAGCAATTCCCACGTGGTGAGACCGTAAAACGGACATAAGAGTGTAATAACGCTTGAAGTGGGCTAGTGGCCCATAATACTAAAGATGAAATCTACGCTTTATATGGTTGGTCGATATGTTCCGCGTCTCTGGACAAACAAGAGCATCAATCAAAGAGCAAATGCTCCAAATCAACATAACGATCGCACATAAGGCCAATAGTGATTCCAGATCATTACCGAAAAGAACCTACTTCAATTTCCAAAGGCAATTTTCCTTTTAAACTTTTACGTTGCATAAAAATCGTTCGTCAAGGGCGTCTGGGCAGAAACAATGGCACTACATCCGAGCAGTGCAGACCGCAGACCGCAGACCGTGACTTTTTTATAGGTACGTCGTCGCGCCTAGTCACCTCTCTCCCTTTCACGCCACCTATGCGAGAAAGAGAAGCCATAGGCTCACAGCTCGCTCAGAGCCATAGAAACATGGCGCGGGCTGTACAAGCAGAATGCACTTAAATGTGTTTTTGTCGATATCATTTCCGAGAAATGACGAACCGACACGACGATCCGAATGGCCGAGTCGGCAGTGATCCTGCCTACGAAGTCAAGGGTCCCGGGTTCGAGTCGCAGTGGGGGCAAATATTTGTTTGACGAGAACGGATGGTTGTACCCTAGTCATGGTTTTTTATTATGTATCTGTATAAGTATGTGTATCGTTGTCTAGTACCCAAGATACAGGGGATCCTAGTTTGGGGCTAGATCAAAGTGTGTCAATAGTGTCCAAGGTATAATTATTATAAACAGTGACATCATGACTGAATGTCAAACTAAGCATTGTCGGTTGAGAAACGGGGCCCTTTTGGCTCTGGCAGTAAACCGGCGTCAGAATCGTCTTTGACTTTGCTGAGTCAGGTCAGGGCCAATTAATTATCGCGGTACAACCACATCACCACATAATTGTCCTAATTTTATTCTGTGTGCTGATCTGCTAATGCTAATTATTATAGTTTCAACATTTCTGTGTTAATTGATCTTTTGTTTGTGTTATTTCGATGCATTGATATTTTAAATTATGTTACGTTTAGTGAATAAATCAATTTATCTACCTATTTTGTGACAAAAAATAATCTTTTGATCTTCGTTCTTTTTCACGAATTGCAAGTTATAAGTATCTTGAGCGACGTATGCACTTGCAACGGAAATTATTTGACGTTAAAAATATAGCTTTAAAATTGCGTTGGTAAGCAAAACTGGTGTAATAATCATTTCACAGATGGGCGCGGCCATGGGTTTCCACCTTGGGTATACTTTACTACAGTATAAGTATATGCAAGGCTATTTGAAACGCAATTATAGAGTGTACGTTTTAAAATGCACTCATAATTGTGAATGGTGTAAGAGTCTTTTTATAAATAGACTGGCAGAAACTAATTTCCACCTGTATAAAATCTAGGACGTAAATATCCTTTGGCTACGGCTTTTACACAGCAAAAAGTCCCATCGGCATTTGTTTAACCAAAATACACCACAATACAATACATTGAAAGAACAATAAAGTCATTATTTCCCCACACAATCGCTGTTCACTTGCCGCAGAATCGAAAATCTACATAAGTGGAACGATTCAACTCAGCTGACTGAATGATCGAACGAATGATCCTGTATCTTTTCATTCAACGCTTCAATGGAGGTGGAATCATTGATATGGATATCGATTGTTTGACCCATGACCATAGGAATTATGTAACTGAATAAGTTTTAATTGTACATTTCTATAATTTGCACAAAAGGTATGAAATAAAAGTACATAAAACAGAGTATATGCATCACATGTATTCTAGGAAACGTTGGCCTGTATCTCAAATGATACCACCAACATTTAGGCCTCCTTGCAGCAGACTTTTGAAGCCATTTAAGTACAACACGGCCAAGTTACGTAGTCAAGCTTGTCAAAGTTATTGCCTGTCAGCCCGGCTCCTACTTAACAAAGCCATGTTGTGTTTATGTCACCGTAAGATTGTCAGAACTTTTAGTTGATAAACTAACATTTTTTTGTCGTTAGTTTGTCAACTATCGACACATAGTAAGCTGTAGCGTACTGCTTACGATATGACGTGTTAGTTAAATATTAAACAGGTTTTAACTTGAATTTTGCAAACGAAATATCAGGGCAAACACAAAAAAACGTAAATTCTACCCTGTCGGTCTGGTTTACTATTTGTCTATAGTTGACCAACTAACGCGTTTATCAACTAACGGTTTTGACTATCTTACGGTGACATATATATTGCGTTTAAATTTAGCGGCTGGCTAAAGTCTGTTGCAAGACAGTGTTAGCCTAGTACTCATAGTGGCCCCACACATTGCTGTACTGTGTTATCATAAGTAAACTGTTGGTCTGTCAGCATACTGGCTTATTGGTACGGAAATCGTAACCGACCGTAGATTTAATCACTTGGAGGTAATATATTGTTCTAATGGCTCGTAAACAAGGATTGAACGCGGTAATAAGAAATAATCAACTATACATAGAAGACAAACTATCTACACTGAAAAATAAAGAAGAACAAATACAAACGAACGAAGAATCTTCAACAACCACATAATACCGAAACAGGTGTAGTCATAGTCATTCCTTTCGTAAAACAAGACCACCATTTTAATGTATTTTATCAAAATCTCCAAAGTCTGTATAATAATTTCCAATATGTGTCGTATTGGAAAGCTTTATCGATCAGAACCCGACTTATAAAGCCCTATGTATCTCGGAATCATGGCTAACCCAACATAAACAGGATATCTATCAACGGTTATAAAATCGCAGCTTCCTTTCCTTCCAATCGCAGTATCCTACTCCAAGACCAAATTGAGAGCGAAGAAATCCAACATATCAGCGAATTATCTACAGAATATGTGATGAAAGCATGTGCGAGTTATCTGCCCAAAGAAAATATTTTATTAGTGACAATGTACTGGAATACAAGAGAGGAAAACATATTCTATGACCGTTTAAAATTAATATTAAAATTCATAAAAATTAATATTCTAAATCTAAGGAAATATTAGGCGGAGACTTCAACATAAACATCCTCCAAAAAAGGCCTAAAATTAACAAATTCCTAGAATTTATGTCGGAATTTATGTTAACACAACATTAAAGAACACACACATATTATCATCGTCATCAACGTGCCTAGATTAGATATTCACAAACTTTGATGACGAAATAATATTTACATCAGTAGAAGATTACGGCTTTACGAATTACCTATCTACAACACTACATTTGAAAACTCCCACTATTACGCGAAAGTCGACATGGTTTATAATGAAGAGAATATTTAATGATAAAAATATAGACTTATTTAAAAATGAAATAGTAAAATTTATTAGAATAACATACTGAAAGAATATAATACTGTAAATGAAAATTATAATTTATTTCATGACATACTTATAAAAACTTTAAATAAATGTTTACCTAAAAGAAAAATAAAAAACAAATTTAGAAAATATTGGCTTACTACAGGTATTAAACTATCCTGCAAAATTAAACAATTTTTAAAAGCTAACACTAAAATAAAATAATAAAACACTTACTGATTTTATAGGAAATATCAAAAACTGTTGAAGTAAACCGTTATCACATCTAAAAGACTTAACTATAAAAACAGAATTAAAAAATCTGGTAATATAATAAAAACTATGTGCAGTATTATAAATGAACGAATAAATAAAAAAACAACCAAGAAAAGAAAAAAAATTGAATTGAAAATTAACAACTCTCTAATCTATGTTCCAAAACAGATTACGAGTGTTTTTAACCACTGCTTTGCGTCTATAGGAGAGAAGAGTGCATCTCAAACCTCGCCAAATACTAACAATGGTCTTTGGGGAAATAGCACGGATGTACCGTCGATTTTCACTCTTCAAAAAGACTCATAAGGATATTGGTCAACATAAAATCGACTTGATAACCGCTCTCTGGGACTTTCCTAGTCCAGAGGATCTCACTCGCCGTGCAGCGCGGCGTTTGTTTGTGTCATTAATTTTGTATAATTTGTATTATTTATTATTTTTTGACGAAGCTTTGTGTGAATTTTTGTAATTTTTATTTTCTTGACATGTTAATTTCATTAATGTTTGATTAAATACTTGGTAGATAAGCCTTACTAAAATAACACGAAATCCTTCCCTTACCATGTATTTATATACTCGAAATATGTAGATTTATTCGAAAATACCCTGAATTTAACACCAGACGCGACAATATACCATCCCACCGTTCGCTAAGACCGAAAAAACAAGTAAATATTACCCATTTCCAACTCTAATAAAAATATACAATAATCTGCCGAAAGATAATATATTTATACATAAATCAAAACAAATGTTATACAATAAAAGCTATTATACAGTTAATGAGTACTTATTTTAAGAGCGCAAAGTCTTCCGATCGCATGACATCATGCTATCCACCAAAGTCTCCGTCTATATGGCCATAGTTCTTCCGAACCTTCTCTATTCCGCCGAGACCTGGTGTCCATACCGTAAACATATCAGCGCTTTAGACAGATTCCATCTAAGATGTCTTCGAAACATTTTGAACGTCTAGTGGTCTGACCGTATCAGGAATACAGAGATATTACGACGTTCTAATGTTGGTGGGGTCGAAGCTTACTTGATGAGGCGTCAACTGCGATGGTGTGGCCACGTGCGACGGATGCCAGAGGAACGACTTGCAAAACGTCTCTTATACTGTGAACTACAGAACGGAAAACGCAAGCAAGGCGGTCAGTTCTTGAGGTTCAAAGACGTGCAGAAGCGACATATGAAGAGTTGCGGTATCGACCATTCCACGTGGGAGGAACTCACGGAAGACAAGGCAAAGTGGCGACATACGGTGCACACAAAGATCTTCGATTTCGAGGTCCAACGAAGAGCTACTCTTGATGCCAAGCGAGACAAACTACGAGGCAGAACACCTGCCGCAATACAGTACACGCACCAAAATGGCGTGCTGACGTGTGGCCAGTGCAATCGCACTTTTTCTAATAAAATAGGCTACGCAAGCCATATGAGGGCACACGAACGACGCCTCCCCCAGCAGTTACAGTCGCCGTGACCGAACCCGGTCGGAGAACATCATCATCATCATCATCATCACTTATTTTAAATAGACAATAAATTCATTTCTAGGATAATTTTTCATGACTGATATTTACTTTCCACTGACTTTTAGTAAATATTATTCTTAATTATAAATCAACAAACCTTGTTTCCCTCTCTTCTATTGCAATGCCTTTTTTACATTAGTAAATATTATTCTTAATTATAAATCAACAAACCTTGTTTCCCTCTCTTCTATTGCAATGCCTTTTTTACAAGGTCCATAAATGACACATATATCCTTATAACATCCTATGCAACATCAATTTTATGTAATGCAATAAATATATTGCGTATTGGTTTGTTTACAATGTTGCTACTGAGATTGGCTGTACGTATGCTATTTCATCCATTATTATTGGGATAGAATTTTTGCTCATCACGAGACGTAATGCTTGTTACAATGACTGACAGAGGCATTAACGTCCCAGTCACACTCTGTATGCATACGTGACCAATTATTTTTTTCGTCGGAGCGGGACGCATGCGGATATTTGAAGAAAAAAAAAAAACGGCCAAGTGCGAGTCGGACTCGCGCACCAAGGGTTCCGCACAAATCGCATTTTTTGTGAAGGAGCTACAAATTTACGTTTTTAGGATTTTTCCCTTTACTTGTGCTATTATAAATTACTTCTTGCCAAATTTAATGATTCTAACGTACCTAACGAGAAGTACCCTATGGTTTTGATTCCCATGCGAGTATCAAGTAAATTAAGCAAATGTTCTGCAAAAACGATATATCTTTTGATTGCGTTGACCTAGAGGTTGTTTTTTTTTACAGCTCCAAGGGACCACAGACCTAAGTAGGTAATTGATATTAATTTCACTATTGCTGATAAAAATGGGCTAGACAGACGGACAGACAGATTAATTTTAGGTTTTAACTGCTTTTTTAACATTCTTCAAAGAAGTGGTGGGTTCTTATCCTCATTCTTATTCATATCCTTATTCTCATTACAATTACTGATGAAGTTTACGTTTAGTTTAGTGACTTGGCATTAATTTAGTTTAATTTCATCATAAATATAATTTTAGTGCACAACACATACATACATTATACATAACACATGCATAACACACACACAGAGAGACATACAACATACACGAATACTGGAAAAGTAGTCAAATAAAATTACATAGATAAATTGAAAATATTCGTACAATATACAAGCTTATCTCTTAAGAAGCGATCTGTAAGATAGGATAATAGAAAATTCCTGAAGATGAGCTGAAGCTTCCACTCACACTGTAAAATGGGTTCTGGCAGAATTACCAGCGTTGCAGTTATCTGCAACACATGCTGAGCCAGGGCCTATTCACTGTGGAATATGCACATGTATAGTTTATTCCTTTTTTTTATATCTTAAGTTTTGTTAGAATCTGTATTGCTTGTATTTGTGTGTATTCTCATAGTGAATAAATGGATTATCTATCTATCTATCTTCTTAATTCGGTGTTATGTTTATCACCAAATTTTCTTTCCCAATTCTTGTACAATACTTAATGTTGGTCCATTTAAAATAACCTTTGAACTTTTTGCTAAAGCGGGATATTTTTGCTCATTCGGGGAACAGCGGGACAGACAGTCTGAAAGCGGGACGTATGGTCACGAGATTATAAACCAACGGTTTTTTCAATCTTACAGTGACATATCTATTGTATAGTTATAATTGGCTAAATGGGCTTAGGTCACCCTCTGCCACTCCTCTTGGGAAAAGGCTATATCGTTCCCTTTTAACATCCTCGAAAGAGAACACACATATCTTTAAGTGTCTATCATGTTCTTACTTAAATGTCTTAGTACTGAGTATAGTTGAATACTTTTTGCGCTGCCCCTCATACTCGCAAGCGCGGAGTAAGCTTGCTGTCAATTTTGATAGTAATGACGAATATTTATTTTAAAAAACCGGTCAAATTAAGTTTGGACTCCGTTCGACGACGAAGGGCTCCGTTCCACGATCGAGCAAAATCGCCGAAACTCTCACCTTTATTGTGTGGCCCTCTTTCAAAATTTACTTTTGTTTTTTTAATGTATTTTAAATACTTAGATTATTGCTGGCATAGTAATAAAATAATCACTATGTGATTGAGTGCCCAGCAGCACGAAGACGAGGGATTTTATCTAAAGTGTTAACTCGCCTTCGTACTGATGGCACTTAGTGTATTTTATATGGTTTGCATCTAAGATACAGCCCTGGGATGCGGCACACAGACAGACAGCGGAGGCTTAGTAACACAGTGGTCGTCCACTAGCAAAATTGGAGTAGGGAACGGAACCCTATAAAAACGATAAGACACTCTAGAGACACCCTTTAGAATCGGTTTATAAATGAAGAGTTAAAGGAGTAGCAATGAGTTGGAATTGATTCATTTAACCGGCGCATACTGGGTCAAACGGTGTTCTATTTAGCTGTTCCAATAAATGAACAATGAAAGGTTATGAAGGATAGTCCTTGTTTATTTCCTTAACCGTTCGTCAACACTGGCATAATAATAGTTTATGTGACTGATACATAATGGAGGGCATTAAAACTCGAGAGTGGGTTTATGAAACGAGCCGAAGGCGAGTTTCATAATAATATCATTCCAGAGTTTTAATGCCTAATTATGTACAGTTACTAGACTAGTTTATCTACACACATATCATTAGCTCTCTTTGATGTGTTCACTGCTGCACTTGTTTAGCTTGTTCAGTAGTACCAACTACATATAAAGACTAGGGTGGGCGTTGGCGTTTAAAACTTGAATGTCATAATTTGTCAAAAATGTATACATTATCATAATGTATCAATATTCAGATACGAAATGAATTAGTGTAACACTATGCTGGTCGTAACGAGCGGTTTTTGGACGCAGTAAAGAGGGTTTATGATATGTGTGTAGATAAATAATAATTTAATTTAATCGCGTCTCGCCTTTTTCCATTCGTAGCCACATTCAGCGAGTCATTCAATACTCGTTGAATATGCTTCCCTTCTTTCCAGGCCGTGAAACAAACGTCCACTTCTTGTAGTCGTTCTATTATATGATTTGCTAGGCCAATTTAGGACGTCAGATCTTATTGGATCATGACGTTTTCATCCGCCTCATTCTATCCTTAGCCATTCATGGTCCTAATAAACATAATATCCGAAAGCTACAGATGTATGCGGTCAGTGGACCTCAGATTTGGCGCCCGTCCAGCAAACAATATACACGTCACGACAAACAGGAAAAGATTTATCCCAGTGATGGATCACGGCAAGTTAGTATTTGCTGAAATCGGATACTCAATTAGTCAATCTGTTGTATGGAATAGGAAACTGGCGATTGGGTGTTAGGGAAAGTAATTCGTGCCCGAGTTAATGTTACTACATTTACTGCTGCTGTGAACTAGCTAATAACAATACTAGGGGGTTTGAATGATGAGAGTTTAGCTAAGTTCCCTTCAGAAACTAAGTAACACGTTACTTATCAGGCAGGTTTTATAAAGTAAACTGTTTAATGATTACAGAATTTAACACGTGTTTGACGTCCATTTGACCATTAACCCTCTCTATCTTAACTTTATTCGAAATCTCTATTCTTTAGTATCATTCCACCAACATCAAGTTCTATATTTGATCTTGATGTTAGTGGAATGTTAAGCATATTCATTATCATCACTTTAAGTCAGTATCATATTTAACCAAGTAAGGCAAGCTTTTATTATCGGCGTGATCTATAAAATAACCATTAGTTCCTTCCATTAACGGTTCTTAAAGTCGAATGCACATACTGCTGCTGAAATAAAGTGCCCCTTTACCAGTCCTTTGCCGTACCCCGTAAAGAGGCATCGTGATTTTGAAACTCTGCCATGATAATAAAATTCAAAACCTATAACGGGAAAACGTCAGCTCTAGCTGGCCTTGGCACGCCAGCTAGCGGCGTCCAGGGACGCCATTTTGCCGTTATAAGTTTTTTTTAACAGGGCAAGAGGTTAAAAATCGCGATGCCTCATTACCAGGTCCAGCTCTCAAGCGGTTAAATGTCATACTGGCGCTGTCATTTCCCCACTGAGAGACGGAGACAGCATGAATTTTACTGTTCGAACGTTGACTTTGTGCGCAGTCCTACTCTGTGTCACAGCCCCTGCATGTTTGCAGCCGACCGCAACTGCAGACGATTTGTCGCCTGAGGAGCGAGACAGTGAGCGTAGTTGTCCTGCGAGTGACCGCGAGCGTAGTACTCGCAGGTAGCTACTGCTGACTTGCTCAATCACTGGCTACGTACCCTCGGCTCGCTGCTTCTTTTACACTCACGCGACACGCTACGCGGCATTGCACCTATAGCCATATTTGGATATCCATTTGCTGCCACGCTCACATAATTCATTATTATTCATAATTCCTTTATTGCTACAGATAGTATAAAGAAACAACAATAACATAAAAATAATGTATCCACGCCAAGCATGTCCATACGAAGCCAGCCTTCTTGATAGTTTGTACCAAAGTCGCAACTAGTCCGAAGGGTCAATAAACAGACTACACAGAGCACAGAGAACAGCAGTGGCTCATTGAATGCTTTCTATCCCTATATGTAGCTATTAGAAATTATATAGCGTTGTATAGGAACTCGTTGGTCAATGCTAGGAGTTCATAAAGTGTATCGACGACGACCTCCGTGGCGCAGCGGTTGTGGCTCTGTCTACCATGCGAGAGGTCCCGGGTTCGATCCCCGGCTGGGGGTAAAGAAAAAAACCCCAAGTCTTGGATGTTTTATAATGTGTGTGACGTCGCTTTTTCTGGTATCCACGACACGGGGTATCTGTTTATGTTTATCTATTTTATAATTGACTATAGCTGTGGGCTTCAGTGGGCAGTCAGTCCTTAAAACATATTTTATACAAAATTTTAACCCGTCACGGAGGTACCTAAATATCGAAATATCCTTACTCATATGACGGTTTCGTAACAAAATAAAACTATGTTACTCGTACCACTCAGCTGATTCGGTTCAGTTGTTTGAATGTCTGCTACATCATACTATTTTATTCACCCACAAAACAAGTGCTTGGGAAAATAATGACAAATTGTCCGCTACATACTGCGGCAGTTATTATAATAACAAAATAATTGGACAGGCTCTAAGCCTGGAAATACGAACCATGAAGAGAGATGCATTCAAAAAGTCATCGTAATTTAACATCATGTCAGCGGAACACGGAACCGTATATGTACGCTTATACAGGTGAATTTATAACTGAGCAATATTTGCAGAATGACAGTACCAATTATTGTTGAAGAACTTTCTCGAAGAAACCTATGGTCGCTCATGAAATAGTAGTTTATCTACACACGTATCATAAACCAAAAACTGCCAAACAAACGTACTGCATCCAAAAACCACAAGTTATGATAAACTTCTTAGTAAAAACTCATTTCTTATCAGAATATTGATCATTATGACCATAATGTACCAAAATTTGTCAAATTATGACATTCAAATTTCGAACGCCGACGCCCGCCTGCGTGCCGCCCCTAGTTTGTCTGTGAAGTTGGTACTACAGAACAAGCTAAACAATTGGAGTGCAATTATGAATGCCACAATGCCGGTCGAAGCGGTTCCTGAACATATCAAAGAGAGCTTATGATATGTGTGTAGATAAACTAGTGTATGTAACTGTACATAATTAGGCATTAAAACTCTCGAATGATATTATTATGAAGCCTTCGGCTCGTTTCAAAATCCCACTCTCGAGTGTTAATGGAGGGCTTTGAAACTCGAGAGTGGGTTTCATAAGGCATAATTATGTACAGTTACATACACTTAGAATACGTACAACATTGTTTGTTCGGAAAACTAAAAGGCAATGAAAACTATTAAGGTTTAGTGTATGTAAGATACAACATGATTCGACCAAGTAATGATAATTTTTTTGTAATGAATTACCTATCAAGATTATATGCATAGCTTGGCTCGTTATTTACCTTTGTTTACGAAAATAATACCACAGTGATCAGATCAACAGTGGTCAAAAAATCTTCGAAAACGAATCTTACAAAAGTATGGGCATGACTTTTTAGCAGTACTCAATTTCCGGAACATAATTAGTTATCGGAATTTTAATATTTTTAGATAAGTTTTCTTAGTGTTCATATTATCTTAATTATAAATGAAAGACACAGTTGAGAAGGTCTATTTATTGGCTTTAGAAGGTAAATCAAAATATTGTGAAAATTATCATTGACCTCTCAAAAACCGAGGATAGTTGGCACCGTCCCGGTCGCGATTTTGAACCTTAGCATGGCATGGTAAGAAAGTTTAAAACCTTTAACTGAAAAGTGGCGTTAGCTAACGCCGTTGGTATTCAAGTGGTTCAATTTTAAAAAACATTTAAAAAAAATTTGGCATATAATTTGGTAGTAAATAATATTTAATTTAAATTTAAAATTAAGATAGTTCAGTTTATTAAATAGGCTTATTATTTTAGATTTTAAGTTGGAAGTTTCAATTAAAAATTTAGGACCGGTACGTGTTTTCTAAACTGAAATATCTTTGCGTTGACGTTAGAAAAACAAATAGCCCACGTTATTCATAAAAATTGCTCTCAGTAGAAACTTATTCCTTCACCTGAAGTCTCTTCTGATATTTTCTTTGGAGGTAAATAAATGATCAATGAATTCATTAAATATTATTATTTTCAATATTTTTATCTTTTAATGCGTTTCGCTTTACCTGTAAAGTCCATTTGTAGCTCGAGAATGAGCGCTTCACATCCGTGGAGTTAAGTGGAGTGAATTTCAATTTTATTATATCTGGATCCCTTTTAGAGGTAAAAATCAGTCGTTTCGTCCAGAGAAATCCAGAGCTTCTTATGTTGTGTTTCTTCGTAAGCCTTTTCAATATTTATTTGAAGCATTTTTTTCCTAACAAAGATTCATGTGGAGCGTCCGATTTGAGCAAGTACAGCAAAAAATCGACTAAGAAAATCGAATTAAGCCCTTAAGCCCTGGCGAATGTAGTGCCATTATAGGTATTAACCACAGATATCGAGAGATAGGCCCTTGGCGCTAAGCTTGTGTCGGAACCAGTGTCGCCGAAAACTAAGAACACTCATACATTTACACCACTCGTACATCAATCCCTCCGCTTTTATTGGTCAGTGCAATGTCATCACCTATCGTCCGAACACACCTACACTACCGCAGGTATACTAGCTAGCCGAGCTAGTGTTGGGACAATGCAAGGACAACGTGTGTCATCGATCGATTATAATTTATAGACACTGGTATAGATAGTCGTATACAAAGCCGGGTTCTATAAATAAAATAGTAAATTGTTTGTAAATACGACATATTTATACGACATTCGACATACGAGACCCCTTTACCTCTCTTCTTTTTTTCAACAGAATCCTTACAGCTAGAAAGAGAGGCAAAGAGGTTTCTGAAGGTAGAATAACTGTGAACTCTTCGGGCCTGACTGAAAGCATCGGAATTTCCGATCAATACTTATAACACCCCATTATCCTTCGTCGGGCGAGGTTTTAAACAAAGTTAAAATCTAAACTGCCTGTTTGGCAATCATTGGAATAACTAACAATAAACTTACGTATTATGAGTAATAAAATAACTATTTTATTACATTAACTATATTAGTAATTGCGGAATGATAAAATCTATCGATTCAAAAACATAATTCTCCTATCACTATCCCCATCACTATATGTCGTCTCTGTGTGCGTGTAACAGTTCGCCTCCGTATCACGATGCATCTTTGCTTTCGTACTTAGATAAGTGTGAAATATTCATTGCGTGTTAGCTTGGCAATAAGTAGTGAAATTAAGATACAAAACAAGCAATGTATAGTAAACTTAGCGAGAACAACATGACATTGTCATTTTAATGTCAATTCGTGACGAATTTTCCGCGAATGATCGAACGATCCCCGGCTATAGAAAATAAAGGATAAAGAAAAAATCTCCAGGTCTTGGATGTTTATATATGTGAGTGATGTCGCTGTTTCTGGTTCCCAAGACACAGGGTATCCTAGTGTGGAGCCAGAAGGAATGTAATAAATTGTTATTGTTATTGTTTGCTTTCGTTGTGTTATTATTTGCTTTTCGTTCGTGAATCACCTAGTATCAACCGTATACAGTATACCGGAAAAACTTCGCTTTCCGCTGCCGCTCAATCAATCGTCAATCTCGATTTATGCTTCGGGGTTGATCTCGTAAAATCGCGATCACATTCCCTAGCAATCACGGTCTCTCGCTCGGAAAATGTCAGCGCAGGTATGAAATTTAACCGACAGTTTTTTGAGCAGCAATTTTTGCATTCGGCTATATAGAAACATATTCCCCAAAACACCACATAGCGGAACACACTTTCGTCAAATTACTCTCAGCCAAATGGTCGGCTCCATTCGTTGCCCTCGCAATTATCATGCTCGGCGCACTCTGTCAGCCGAAGTAATAGAATGGAATATGTGGTTGATAATTATAACGGACTGTGACGCTCCGTCCCATGAGCTTATGAAGGCATACAAATGGTGCGGATGGGATGCAAAATCCGTTTTTAACAGTCCTTTAGAGTTGTCTGGATGGCTTAGGCTCTCGCCTTTCCTGTTGATTATGGGGCGCCTCTGGCTTTAGTTTTATTACAAATCGATCTCGAAGTTCATTGATGAGCTTATACATAGTCAGGTCATAAGTTCTGTCACATGTGCAATATGAAATAATTTAGACATGTTTATTATTTATGTAAACATTTATATATCAAAATGAACTTAATAAAACATAGATTCCTATGGTAATAAAGTTTATTCAAAATGACCCCCGCCGTTTTGAATACAGGCCTGTATTCTGCGCGGCCAGTCGTCTATCGCAGCACGAACGAGGTCCATGTCAATATCGGCGGCTGCCTTAATCAAGGATGCCTTGAGTGACTCCAAATCAGGATGAGGCTTTGAGCAGGCCTTTTCCTCCAAGTGTTGCCATATCTTGTAATCTGACGGACTCAAATCTGGACTGGAGGAGGGCCTGTCTTTGTGCCGGATGAAGTCGATTTCACGCGCCGCCAGCCAGTCTTGTGTGCTTTTCGCTCTATGAGCTGGCGCAGAATCTTGTTGGAATACCCAGTGCCTGTTATTAAACATGGTATGAGAAACAGGTTCCACAAGGTTCTTGAGGACTGTATTTTGATACACAACTGCATTCGTTTTTACGCCTTTCTCACAAAAATGTACCTCAGTTAAGCCCCAATAAGAGACTCCCAACCAAACCATGAGCGAGGATGGAAAATGACCTCGTTGGACACGCGGAATATGGTTGCTCGCTTCTTCACTGCTGTGTGCATACACCTTATCATTTTGTTTGTTGTAGCTCTCTTCCACGGTGAAAATTTTTTCATCCGAAAAAAGAATTTCCCGATGATTTTTTCCCGCGTACCGCTTCAACAAAGCGCGGCATCTCTTCAGTCTCAGGTCCATTAAACGAGCGTCCAAACGATGTCCTGTTTTTCTTCGATATGCCCTAAGCCCTAAGTCTTCATTTAACACCCTTTTCACCGTGGTCCTGCTTAACCCCATCTGAAGGGCCAACAGTTTCTGCTTACATATGGGATTTCTTTGAATTCGCGCCTTCACAGCTTTTATCACTGCTGGAGTCGTAACAGAGCGAGGGCGACCACTTCTTGACCTGTCATCTACACTAGAGTCTTCATTGTATCGTTTTATGGTACGATAAACGAATCTTTTGGTTATATTCAAATTTTTCAGTAAGTCGAAAATCTGAATTGGCGCGTAACCGCAACGATGCAACGCAATAACTGCGACACGGTCTTCTTTAAGTGTCCACTCCATATTTAAAAATGAGGAAAATTCTAAAAAGTACACATTTTTATTTTCATGAAAAATTCGAAATTCGAATTCAATAAACTTTTTTGTGGCCAGCGTTCTAAATTCAAAAGTTTTTATTGTGTGACAGAACTTATGACCTGACTGTGTATATGTATATTCACTCACACGTGTGTACGCAGGATTTGCCGTCGATTTTCCGGAAAAACCTATGGGAGCCTGTGTTGATATTGATGTTTATAGCTTTTCATATTTCTATAACGACTCTTGTTGCATATTGTACCACAAAGCGTCACTTATTTTAGCATTTTCAGTTAGATTTCAGTTTCGCCTTTCTCCACAGAACTTGCTTTTGAAAAATTGAAACTTATAATTTTTGCGACGACTAACAAAGATCCGCTTATTCACTTCTTCACAAACTTTCTCAGCTCCGCGGATCCTTAATTGGAAATTCAATTGTAATAACGAGACTTGGAAGCAAACAACCACAGTTTATAAAACTTACATATATAATTATGTTTTCGATTCCACCCCCGTACAAGGGCAACATGTGTTAAAAGCAAGTTTATGGTTCTCCTAAAATGTCTAAAACTTTGTTGGTTTTTAATGCCCCCATTAAAACTACTGTGCGTGACTATTTCGATCGCGCTTCAAATAGATTTAGTTGCCACTGTCATTGAAACTCCTGTAACTACAACAAAATTTTACTCTTTGTTTCAGAAATCGGGATACCTGGTGAAAATGGGCAGAACTGGGAGGATATGGATAGCGCTGCTTATTAGCTTGGTGCTAGTATCAAATGTTAGAGCTGGAGACTTCACAGAGAATTGCCCTGAGCAATGCAAGTGCTTATGGGGAGGCGGAAGCAAGCAAGCTGATTGCGCGAACTCACATCTGCAGGAAATACCGACCAAGCTTAGCCCGGACATACAAAATTTAGACCTCAGTGGCAACGAACTTTATGAAATTTCTCGGCACGCCTTCGACGATGCTCAGCTCAAGAATCTAAAGAAGTTAGCGCTAAAAAATTGCAAGCTTGAGACAATCCACAAAAGTGGCTTTAGTGGATTAGTAATTATGATTGAGCTGGATCTCTCGAAAAATTCTCTGAAGACATTACACGCAGAAACTTTTAATGAAACACCAAAGATAAGATGGATTTTCCTGAACGATAACCTATTGGAGAAATTAGATGATGGGCTGTTCAATAACCTGACTTTCCTTCAAAAGGTTTATTTAAATAACAACCACATTGTCCAGATTGGAATGACTACGTTCAAAGACGTGCCTAAACTCAACCATCTGAAACTGGACGGGAATAAACTGCAGCGATTGACAACAGATACTCTAGGGGCCCTGAAATCTTTATCAACTTTGGACCTCCACGACAACCCTTGGCGGTGTGATTGTTATCTTCAGCCACTCAGAAACTGGGTCATGAGTAAGAAACTGGCTACTGTCCCAATCTCCTGCACTGAACCTGGGAAAATTCACGGAAAATTGTGGAAGGAGCTGGATTCATCAGACTTCGCATGCAGACCAACAATTGTTTATCCAGCCATTGAATCCACTGTGACATCAGCTGATTACAATATCACCATATCTTGCCATGTGAACGGAAACCCCTTGCCAGAAGTAAATTGGGTGTTGAACTCCCAAATAATTGACAGCTCCTACAGATACCAAGGGGAGATGAAATACTATCTGACACAAAGTAATATGGACAACAGCAAATGGGTGAACCTAACCATTGTAGATGCAGGAAGTACAGACAATGGCGAATACCTTTGCGTAGCAAAGAACCAAGGTGGTGTAGAAGAAAGAGCTGTCAACTTAGTTATAGCACACACCAACCCACCAGGTATCATGATACCTAACGGGATGGATAGCAATAAGCTCCCAGTACTGATTGGAGTCTCATGCACTGCCGCAATTTTGCTCATCATATTAGTCGTGCTATGTTACTACTGCTGTTGTAGAAGACGTAGCTCGGAGAAGGAAACGGAGAACTCGAATGGGGATGCCTTGATTGAGGGTTCGGTGATACCAGAGATGGAGAAGAGTCTTATATCGGCCGTGAATCCGGTGACTAAACCTCCGAGAAGGTACGATGTGCCTCCGTCGATCACCAGTGGCGCTACAGAGATGTCGGAGCTGAACAAAACGTTGCTGGACAACGACTCAGTATCAGGTAAGATTTCGGAAACATGCTACATATTTATTAGATGAAGTTTAAAATATGGCAGATGATAACAGGTTGTTGTTTTTTAAAGTTACGCTCGACTCAGGGGTTAATTACACCACAATACAGCAAAAAAACAATCATTTAAAAATACCTAAAAATCATCAAATTGTGGCATTACTTCTATCGCTTACTACTGTGCTCGCAATAATGGGCACTCGACGCTATTATTTCAGGACAAATAAACGAATCAAAATTATGCGAGGGAGAAATAAAAATATTTTATGGTCGCTTTACAAAACAACATCCATTAGCATACAACAAGTCACATACAACTTTGGCAGATAACTAGGAGGGCATATGTTTGCCAAAGCAACTGAAGCCAAATTCAGTATTTCTTAATTTGAAGTAGAGGTAAAACGTTTTTCTAGTATCACAGATTATAGGTAATTGGCTGATCCCAAGTCGATATTATTATTCAAAGGTCTCTAATTCAAACTTTACGAAATTTGTATCCTATGTTCCAGCAATCAACGACGATGACAAGCGTTCCTTCGAGTTCGAGCACCAGCCGAAGCGATCCCAAGACACCCTGAACGTCGATTACGGCCGTGTGGACGGCAGAGCCTACCCACCAGACCTGCTGTCCTTCCCGCCTAGAGCCACTCAAATCTCCCCAGCTGCAAGCAACGCGTCTACAGTACCAGATACAACCAGGCTTCCGCAACAGCTCAACCCAATCAGCCCGATCCATTCACCAATCTACGGGATGGTTCCTGCCAGCCACAATTTGTTCAAGACCCTTCCATATTCGAGGTCGCAGTCTCCATTCACGGCGGCCGTCACCTCACCAGTAGTGACGCCGCGGCAAGGATACGTTACCATCCCGAGAAGGCCCAGGGTACCGAGCTGGTCAAGCACTGCCAGCACGCAAATAATGCCCAGCACCGAAACTCAAGAGCCGCTTTATGACAACTTGGGACTCAGGACGACGGCCGATGGGAGCTCGGTGCTGTCTCTTAACAAAGCCGGATTAGAGCAACAGTTCTCGCCGATGAGGAACCGGCCCTTACCAGCAACACCCACGGTGTATCAGAACCCTCATCCGTACTACGCTCCTATCGAAGAACAAGAGCCGGTGCCTTCACCGGCTCCCTCACAATACTCCCAGAATCCAAGAAGCAGTGTGGCTTCTCAATTGTCCAACCAATTCGCAACTCCTGCCCCGCAAGAGCCTGTTAATCCGAGAATGAGTTGGACGGCAAAGAATACCCCAACGCCGCAGCCGGAACCGAGGAAAACCCTATTTAACGGAATCGACGTGAATAGGAACACCAATGAAGGCCAGTTCTCGCCTTCAGACAGCAGCACGTTGAGCCGAAGAAACAAGCCCGAGACTGGATCTTTGAGGCGGCCACCGAGGACTGAGAACAGAAACGACAATGTCCCCCCCGTTGCGTCGCCAACCAAAGAGGATTCAAGGAGGAACGAAAGCAACGCCTCTTTGAACCAGTCAGGGACTTTGGGACGAAGCGGCAAAATACCACCAAGACCGCCTCCCAAGCCTAAAAAAAAACTGAATCCGGACCAAGCGAATCAGAATCAACCGTTGTTTGAAGATGAAGGAGAAGACGGAACGGAAGTTTAGCAAAGTGTTGAGACTACCAAAGTGCCAATGAGCGTTCAGACTCTGTGAATGTAGTGATTATCCCAGGATCATACGATCAGTGATATCCCAAGCTGTAAAGAGAAAGATCAAGTGCAATGATACTGTTGTTCTTTATTTAATTTGCGGTGCTCGAGTGTAAATAAATCGTGCTAGGTTTTTACGTACAATCGAACGGACTATACATTTATAATAGATGTAAGTTTACTTTTACGAAAATATGACTATTTTAGTTTTACGTTACTCTGATGTGAGTAAGACATTTGTTTCCGCTCTCAAAATGTACACACTAAGTTACATATTTTAAGTATTTATTATTATGTACTACTTGTAGTAGTACTTGAAGCAGCATGTACAAATCAACGGCTAGAGTGTTTGTAATGCTTGCCCATTAGTGGCCTCCTTCCGAAAGATATTTTCGAAGACTGATTATTCTAAATTCAACATTCAAATAGAAACATTCGTCATTCCCTTATTATAATGCACCGTTTTGAAACACTCATTCCAACGTCAATTTAAAATATACCTTTAATCAGATCGTCAAGAATCTATTTGCCAATGTGTGTCAGCATCATCATCATCATCAGACATCAGAGTTGAAGATAATAGGGTGTACAGTGGGAATGGTATCTCCCTCAGACGCGTCGTAGGTCAGAAATAAAGGTCAATCCCACTCTTTTCAGCTTGCCAATTAAACGTTGAAGAAAAATATGGCAACAAGTGACAAATTAGCGGACTACTGCGTGTTTTATTATATAGGTCAAATATTTGCTTTATAAAACACAATGCAAATATCGCCATATTTTTTTTTCTACATGAATTTATCAAGCTGTAATTCGCCGTAGTCTCTATTGTCTCTGGATTTCGTTCTTTCTCATTTTCGCCATTCGCAAATAGCGCCTTATCGATATTTAGCTAGACATGATTGTAACTGATCGCAGACGGCATGATTAACTGTACATAAGACTGAAAAAATACGATTATAGAATGCTTTGTTACTATTCAACTCACAAATAGTTAATTTTAAGCGTGCTTCGTAGTCGGTGAATATCAAAGATACCCATATCTAATTTACTAAAATCATTAACTTTATCAGCTTAAGTTATTTTATTTTGGACTGTATTTTAAAATGTTATATTTATTTCTAAAAAGCTTTTTGCATAAAATTATACAAAGAATCTTTCTGTTGTACAACCCTGTCTGTTAAATTAAAATAATTACACATTCCTTGTCTCGCTATGTAAATCATGTGAATAAAAACATGACGAGTAAATATATATGATAATAAAAGTGACAAAAAATAGATAATTAAATGCTTCTTTGCGTCTCAAACAACTTTTAGGTGCATGTTTTTAAATTACGTGTATAAGCTTTATATTCTGTCGTTTCCCTTTTATTAACCAAAACCATTTGCTGACATAGTATTATAGTATTTTACCTACCATTTTTGTGTATTCAATGTTGCAATGTTTTGATAATATAAATGGTTCCTAGAAGACATAATTATGTGTTTTACATGCATTAGTTTATAAAACGAAATTATAAATGTATTCGGTGGTGCCTATTTTATCAACATTTTAGCACGTGATATTGTAAAATGCATTTTAGTGTGATCATGATTTAATTTTAGACGCACAGCATTATTAGAACAAACTCTTTTGTTTGTATTTTTATAAGATATGTTTTGCCGCCATTTTGAATGTAGAACGTTTTAGATCTAGCGTGCTTGCATCGAAGTTCCAAGTTTTAGTTAAAAGCAAAATGTACAATGTTCGATATTTTTACAATGTTTTACTGTAGAGATCTAGTTATATTACTGTAAGTGCTCTGTACATACATTGGTGTCAACTCTGTTTTTACTTATTAAATTTAAATGTTAGTGATCAACTCGAATTGAGTACCTACCTAGCTTTAAATTTGATAAGTGCAACAAAGAATTGGTATCATTTATTATTAAAACTGATTATTAAAGCTATATTTCAGTAATATTTACTTTTTTCATTAAACCTTTAACTCATTAAGTTAAGCCCAATATTACCTATACATTCCGTATTCTCTTAATTCAAATTGTGGGTAGTAGAGGGTACAGTAACATGTATGTTCACATGAGTCAAATAATTATAGGTATATATTCGCTTTGTTTTCAAACATACCATCATTCATTCCTAAATACCCCGCTGTCACATCAGTCACAGAAAAGGGAAATTATAATTAGCTCGTGAAAAAATACTTTTTGACTTGTTAACGACCAGAACAGTAAAAGTCCTCTATAAAGAACAATGGGGCATTTTACGACTCCGTCTTCAGGGTTAAGGTCGTTCATTGTTCTTCATTTTCGCCGGGAATATCGAAGGTCTGACCGAAATAAGGATCATTGAAAGACCCCACTGTTGCATTCGCCCAGAGAGAATGTGACCGAGACCAATGCTAAGATTTGGAGGCAATAAAATACGACAGGAGGAAAATAAACGCAACGTATCGCTTTCACACAATGCAATCGCTATGGGTGAACCTCAATGCAAAATGGTGTAACTATTGAAGTGCAGGCTAAATGTCTCTCACAACTGTGTCTCTGTCACCCCGTATGGGAAAAGGCGTGACGCTGTAACCATGGGGATGTAAAGGATGACAATGTCCATAGTAGACCCTTATGACAATTTTCAACTTCTGAAATGACACCGATCAGTAATATAGCCTGAAAAGTAAAGTTCGCCAAGCACCTCCGTCAAGTTGAATCGACGGATTTTTTTTGCAGTTAAATTTATTTGGCGACCTTTGTGGCGCTGCGCTTGTGGCCCTGCCTACCATGCGAGAGGTACCGGGTTCGATCCCCAGCTGGGGACAAAGAGAAAATATCCCCAGGTCTTGGATGTTTATGTGTATATGATATCGATGTTTCTGGTTCCCACGGCACAGGGTACCCTAGTGTGGGGCCAGAAGCAATGTATGTGCTGTATGTAAATGTTAAAATGTAAATAACATCAGTTGACAATCTCACGTAATCTGAAAAGTGAAAAGACGCGTTAGTGTTGTTGAAGGCTGTCTGTCTGTCAAATAACGAATGACTATTAACAGCGGAATTACCTGAAATGAGCATGTATTATGAGAAAAATTAGGAATTGCGCGACATAATTACTGAATGGTAATGGCTAAAACGCTTATGGGCTAGATCATGGGTGACGTGGTGGTTTAGGGCAGCGAAAGATAAAGCTCGTTAGCGAAGCGAAGCCCCCTTAATGTATCGTGTTAGTTTGAACATGTAATAACAACTAATTATCTTGCCTTCGTCTCAGAGATTTATTTTAACCATGTAGTAGCCCTGCTACACGAACCATAATCCGCACATAGCATTCAGCGTCACAAAAAGAGGAAGAAAACCTTCCTTGACCGCTGTAGTGGGGTTGCGCATGCAGCGCCCCGCCCGTCCAAACTCATATTTGTCCGTGCGCGCACGACGAACGCACGTAGCCGTAGCTTTGCTACTGAGTGTAAAAGTGATTTCTTAAAATGCCTAAACGGAAGCGTAACGAAACTAAGGAAGAACGATGGGATAGAAAGCGGAGAAAATATGAAGAAAAACTGCAGGAGCAAAGGAAAAGGAGCTCACGAGTTATTTATTCAAGTGACGACGACGAAATTGTGCAGCTACCTACCGAAGGTAAAATGCCTATTTATTATTTCTGAAGATAATTCTCGTACATTGCGAGATAAATGCAGGTGTCTACCTAACTACTGTGGTCAATCAAAATTTTATTCATTTTTGCTCAGAGTTATCACGCGCATGATAACCAGTAGCTACTTTTCCCCCGAGATAACACGCGCATGTTATCCAGAGGCCATTTTTTTTTGAGTATTAGATATCTAATATTCTATTACCTTTGTCTATTTTTGCAACACGATTCACTTTTTTCAGACTACCCACATACTCTGTTTTTTCAACAATAACTTATTGTAAGGTTTTATTTGCCTCTAAAATTACAATAAAATGCATTTGCATTTTCAGAAAATGCACAATATGATGTGGACGTTGCGGAAGTGGTTCCATTAAACTCTGAAAATGGGGTGGTTATGCCGCCACCGGATGACGTCACGAATCGTGAGGTTATGGACGAAGTACCAATTCTAGACCCTGATTTTGATGCCGAACTACTAAAATCTCTCGGTGATTTTGAAGACGAGCCGCTAGAATGGGGAGAAAATATCCAAGAGGACATCGCAAAAAGGTTCGAACGAGTCTTGTTGCACGGTCTGAAAAAAGACGAAAAAATGGAACTGACTAAAAGGTACCTGTTCGCGAAGAACAACCCATCGACCAAAGCACCAGTGCTTAACCCAGAATTGACCACGAATACGCTGCAAGAAAGCGCTAAAACTCGCGACAAGCGCCTTTTCGAGAAACAAAACCAGCTCGGGAGAGCCCTCGCTGCCCTTGGCGCCGCTATGACGGCATTGCTAAAAAAGAACGTGGACAAATCCAACGTTATGCAAAAATTGAACGATGTCGGCAAATTTCTATCTGACTCACACTATGCTGAAACAGAAACCCGTCGGGCCCTGATCATTCCTTTGATAGACAAATGTCTCGTAGATTCTTTCAAAGAAAGAAAAAGAGATAGTTTTCTGTTCGGTGATAAATTATGCGACCTAGTGAAAAACTCTCGAGGCATTATAAGAACGGGCCAAATAATCCAGGGGCCTGCAGCAAGTACATCTGGCATCAATTTAAACTGGAGAGGCCCACCGAACCGCCAGCGCCACTACCGCGCCGTCGCCGGTCCATCCCAGCCGAGTCGCGGTGGGCAGAGAACGACATACACTCCGCGTCGACGTCCTCCGCCACCGCCGCCGCCGCCGCCGCCGCGCCGCCAGCCGCCACCGCCGCCGCCGCGCCGCCAGCCCCCGCACAGATCAGCGGCGCAGTATCCGTCGGGCGATCGGCCGCACTAGAAGACGTACAACCCCTCGAGGTAACCATACATGCCGGTCGCTTACGTTATTTTGAAAGCGCATGGAAACTAATTACATGTGACGATTTTATTTTAAATACTATTTCCGGATATAGTTTACCTTTCATAGAAATACCTAAACAACTACTTTTCAAAGAACGTTCGTTTACTGAGGCCGAGAAAAAATCGATAGATAAAGAGTTATCACACCTTAAAGAATTGAAAGCTATAAGGAAATGTAAACCTGTTGAGGGGCAGTTCATTTCTGACATTTTTTTAACACCAAAAAGTGATGGTTCAATGCGTTTCATCCTTAATTTGAAAAAATTAAATGAATTTATATATTGTGAACATTTTAAAATGGAGGATATTAGAACCGCTTCACGGTTAATGACAAGAGATTCATATATGGGTAATATCGATTTAAAAGAGGCTTATTTTGTTCTGCCTATATTTCCCGGTCATTCCAAGTACTTACGTTTCATGTTTAGGAATGAATTATATGAATTCACGGCCCTCCCCTTCGGTTTATGTTCGGCCCCGTACATCTTCACAAAGATCCTCCAGCCTGTCGTCGCGCATCTGCGATCGCAAGGGTTAACATCGGTACGGTACCTAGATGACATATGGTGTTTAGGCAGATCCTATGACGATTGTCTAGATAACATTCATGAAACTGTCAGATGTTTAACCAGTTTAGGTTTCGTAATAAACTATAATAAAAGCACATTGACACCTAGTAAAGAATGCAAATTTTTAGGATTTATCCTTAATTCACACAAAATGACATTAGAACTACCAGATCAAAAAAGATGCAATATAGTTCGCCGCTTAGAATTAATCTTGGACCACATTTCAAAAAATCAAAATATCCGTATCCGGGATTTTGCCGCGTTTTTAGGTTCTCTTACCGCAATCTGCCCAGCCATAGCTTACTCGTGGCTTCATACTAAGTCGTTGGAGAGGGTCAAGTATCTAGCACTACTTAACAACAACGACAATTATGATAAGTTCATGACAATCCCAACTAACGTAGAAAAAGACTTGTTGTGGTTCAAACGAGTAATACCATCAGGTAATAATCCAATAAGACACGGTTGTTATGAACTAGAGATCTTTACAGACGCGTCGACGACTGGCTGGGGAGCATCATGTAATGGTCAGCATACCGGTGGTCTCTGGACTGATACGGAACGTGCCCATCACATTAACTACTTGGAGTTACTGGCAGTCTATTTTGGACTTAAGACATTCGCCAAAAGTTGTACGAATTGTGAGTTACTCTTACGCATCGATAACACAACGGCTATCGCTTATGTGAATCGTATGGGAGGTATCCAATATCCTCATCTGACATACCTAGCTAAACTTATATGGAATTGGTGCGAAGAAAGAAATATTTTTATATTTGCTTCTTACATTAAATCTTCCCAAAATACACATGCCGACCGGGAATCCAGAAATCTCAATGTCGATACAGAATGGCAACTCAGTTCAAAATCATTTCAAAAAATTGTTACATCCTTTGGCGAGCCAAACATTGACCTCTTTGCGTCGCGAATAAATGCAAAATGTGCTCAGTACATATCATGGAAACCAGACCCGTATGCGTTTAACATAGATGCATTTACAATCAATTGGAAACCATACTTCTTTTATGCTTTTCCACCGTTTTCTTTAATATTAAAAACCTTAAATAAAATTATCACTGACAAAGCCACGGGCATTGTCGTAGTACCCTACTGGCCGTCGCAAGCCTGGTTCCCCATGTTTAAATCCCTTTCCACGACAAATCCTATTTTTTTTCCCCCAAGTAAAGACCTTCTTTCATCCTCTTTCAGATTGAAACACCCACTGCACAAACACCTTTCGCTGGCTGCGAGTGTGTTATCAGGCAAGCATTTTTAAAACAAGGGGTACCTGATTCTGCTATAGACATAATGTGCTCATCCATTACACAAAGTACAAAATCCCAATATAACTCCAGCCTAAAACAATGGTGGGATTATTGTCGACACAATAATGTTGATTTTTTTTATGTAAATGTAGCCTCCCTTTTGAGTTTTCTAACGCAACGATTTCAATCAGGCGCATCTTACGGCACGCTTAATAGCCATAGGTCAGCAATTTCATTGATATCAATAAATAACATTTCCAATGATGAGAAATTAAAAAGATTTTTTAAAGGAATCTTTAGATTAAGGCCTGCATTCCCTCGTTACAATATTACATGGAACCCTAATATGGTTCTGGAATACTTATCTAATCAATTCCCTAATGATTCACTAACTTTTGAACAAATCAGTAAAAAATTAGTTGTACTGTTGGCTTTAGCTACAGGTCAAAGGACTCAAACGTTATCATTGATTAAAAATTCAAATATTTTAGAATTTAGTGATAAAATCATAATTACTATTACTGATTTAATTAAGACTTCTTGCATTGGTCGTGCACAGCCAGTTTTGAATTTACCATTTTTTCTCCAAAAACCATCCATATGTCCGGCAACCACATTAAAATCCTATATTCTAGTCTCCGCTCCCAAAAGACCTACTTCAGTTGTAAACCTTATTCTAACTTACAAGAGACCTTATAAGAACGCAACTGCTCAGACCATCGGGCGCTGGATAAAACAAACGTTACACGACAGCGGGGTCGACACTTCAATATTTTCTGCGCACAGCACGCGTCACGCCGCCACTTCGGCGGCGCTGCTCGCTGGTGTTAGCGTCGACACAATACGAAAATCTGCCGGGTGGTCTGACCAGTCAGCTGTTTTCGCAAATTTTTACAACCGTCCTATCGTTGATTGTAATCCTAATCTAGTTCAATTATAAAGTGTCTATGCATTTTTTTTTTTTTTTTTTTTTTTAAAGTAACCTACTTATAAGTATGTTATCACAAATAATAAGTAGACAATGTTAAAACTTAATCACCTTTATTTTTTATTAAATAAATAATTGATTATGTGTCTTTAAGACTTATTTTCTTTATGTTCTCTGAACATCTACATGGTTAAAATAAATCTCTGAGACGAAGGCAAGATAATTACCTGATCAAACGAACTTACCTGAAGTGAAGTTCGATCTTAATTATCTTGACTTCGTCGAGGAGATTTAGGATCCCTCCCTCCCTCTATTGTCATAGATACTCTCCCATGGCTGGTAGGTTATACCAACCATATTTACGTGCTTATTTTTCTTCTTCTTTATTCTCTGAAATATGAGTTTGGACGGGCGGGGCGCTGCATGCGCAACCCCACTACAGCGGTCAAGGAAGGTTTTCTTCCTCTTTTTGTGACGCTGAATGCTATGTGCGGATTATGGTTCGTGTAGCAGGGCTACTACATGGTTAAAATAAATCTCCTCGACGAAGTCAAGATAATTAAGATCGAACTTCACTTCAGGTAAGTTCGTTTGATCAGGTAAATATATTTGAGTTCCTTAATATTTTATGTAACTAACTAACTGACAGTTGTCAAGTTGCTGTTTTTCCGATTTCTAGTCGCGAAATTCAGTTATTTTCTCAGGCAAAGTCAGTATTTAATCAATCAAAAACTGGATTTACGGTAATACATCTAGTATCTAAATACTACCCAAATAATATTAGACGACACGGATACGAGAACTACTGTTTATAAATGGGAAATATTAAACTGCACATCAAAAATACTGATTTGCACAGCATATATAAGGGAAAATTACTGCGGTAGCTTAGGTGAAGGGTAAAGGGTATGAGCGAAGCGAAGCCCCCTTTATCTTCTGCGTTAGGTTCAACATGTAAGAACAACAAAAAATACTTAAAACATGAACTTAAGTACTCATTAAATATTTAAAACATCAAAAGTGTTTTTGTTGATTAATTTTTGCTGTGCGAATCAGCATTTTTAATGTACGATTAAATACTAGCCTCTATAATTACACAAGTATGTAGTAGGAGCAATCACTACCTACCCCGTATTTGTACAAGTTTGCTCTAACTGCGAAATCGATTTCTTCCGATCGAGGATTCAAATAAAGTTTTTGAGCACTACACAATTCATATGTAAATTTAGTTTTTTAGTAATTTTAGTTTATTTCACATAAAAGATCTAATTACCGTCTAATAATAATAATCACCAATTTGGATGCAAATCTTTGTCGCAGCCATCCTGTGTAGGCATAAGATTTGGAAGAAATCTCTTGTTAGAGATAAGCTCGCCTGTATTTTCACATATATTTTTCCTTTTTATGTGTTATCTTTTGATTTGTGCAATAAAATATTCAATACCATACAATAAGAGCGATTTCTTTATTATGTTACTTTTCCCGGTCAATTTTCATTTGACGTGCCAATTCAAACGTGTCGTACCTACAGACGCGCCTCGCCGACAAAGGTCATTTTGACAGATGGCTGACACGAAAAGGGTTAATCTCGGTAATCCAGCCGCTGCATACGAATAATAGCGGGTTAACCCTAAAATGGAGCGGCGTTTTTATCGCTTCTGGCCAACTGTCAGTCAGCTACATATTATGGAATGACAAATAATATCCCGACTGATTTTGGGCTGTATGAATTTGAAATAGAGCTTTTATTTGAGTGATGGGATGCTAATTATTTCACCTTTTATCCTAGTAGTTGGTAGTTGTATTGAGAATACTTCGAAATATCTTATTAGATAGTTTATGCCTTCTCCGTATATGATCAAATGTCAAGGATGTTTCGAGCAACTTATCGGGTTAAATCGAATGAAGTGGAAGTGCTAGTGAGAAAAAAAAGCCATTGTTCATTCAAGTTCTTAAAATAATTTCGCGCAGTCTGCAGTCGTTACACAAGTATGACACAAAGTTACGAAAATCAATATTTTTTTGTTTTCGCTCTTAGGGAAACAACAAGGCCATGGCTCAGACTCTCGTAATAGAACTAGAAAACTTATTATTTCAAACAAAACATTCCGGCAACCATTAGGAGCAAATTAAGCACTTAAAGTCGTCTTTATGCGACAAAGGAGGGTATTTCACAAGATCTGTGCAACAGAGGAAGGAATTTTAAATAAGATCTTGCCTCCTCGAGGATTTACGTAATTCGTGAATATTTTCAAGGAATGCTGTCGACACTTGGGAAAGAATGCTGGTTCATCCGACGTGTGCATGAGTCGTATCGAATCGTGTGTCGAATGGGTTACCTCCCCCTTTTCCTTTGGTGCATGATGTATGTGGATCTTACACAAACAAAATTATAATTGGAGGTAAAGATACATATTTATGAACTGATTCTTGATTGATTCCGTTGTTCCGGGTTCGGATCGAGAATATAAACCCTCGGGCTTGGACTAGTACATTGTTGCCCAGGTATAGAAAGTAAGCAATAGATGGACGAGTTAGTTCACCTCACCTCACCTGCGGCTCGGCCCGCGAAGATGCGAGTCCATCTATTGCACTTTCTACCGAGGCATTTACTATGTGCTTTTCACGCCTAATGTAAGGAAATAAAACAGGTTGAGTACACAGTATAATACACAGTTTAATTAAAAGTAATATTGATATTCGCATTAGGGCAGTTGTGGAATGACAAGGAAATGTTTTTTCCCGGAACATTTATATTAGTATTTTGTGTCATTTCGGCCGGTATGGAGTGTGATGCCGACCGAAAATAATCGACCAATAGCAGGGTAGAAAGTAAAAAAGGCCGCTTTTTACTTTGCAAATCTACATTGTTTGACTGTTTTTGAATTGTACTACTAAGAACTACTTTCTACTCTTATTTCAATCCATCTTTGGCCATATTTCCGAGCAGTGGCGTGAAAATTACTTTTTCTGGTTACTATTAAAGGTATCCTAAAGTGCGGCCAGATGATACATAGCCTTCTAATCATAAGTATTCTTGTAATTGCTAAACATGGGCATAACTGTGTTAAGTTATGGTTTTTATTATTCTATGTTTAAAAAAAACAAAACAAATGCCTTCACGAACTCAAATACACCCCCTCGTGCCTCAGGTCCTTTCAGGGGTACTGAAACATTGTATTCAGAGTTCAGCATATGCACGGGACTTTATACCGATTGGCAATAAATAATAAAATGGCTTGTAGTGCACTATGCCAAAGATTTGTTGCATAGAAAGCCTGGGATTAGAGGTGGGATGGAAGCAACATATCGCTGACATACCTATCCCACCAACAAGATATCAGATCTCATGTAGAGCCAAGGTTCTAACTCTACACGCCCTAACTCCACAAGCCCTAACTTTACAAACTCTACACCTTAGTCAAAATATGTGACTTGGCCGTTTCCCTACCGACACATGGGATCCCCTAGTTTAAGGGGTTAGGGGGTAAAAATTTCAAGTTTTAGATTGTTTTTGTTGTTTGTGTACTAATACTACCTTACATACCAAATTTCAGCTATCTAGGACTTGAGGAAGTACCCTAAGAATTTTGATGATCATCAGTGAGTCAGTGACGAAATCGGAGTATTTTAGATATCAATAAAATCTAAAGTATAAGAGCTATACTTTTGAACTTTCTAATAGAATCTACGGTACTCTAGGTGACGTCTGTCATAAAAGTTCCTTTTTAGGATTTACGTCTACAGGTTAAGCCAAGATAAGATAGGTAGTGCCCTTGCGCTTCGCTTGCTCGTCTTGGCGGGGCAGTACCGTGGCCCCAGATATTTGCGAACTGCATTTATACTTTTTGCCATATAACAAAAGATACAGACACAAAAATGGGAAATACCTGCACAAAGGCGAAACTATCTCTAACAAGAGACTATGATATGGTATATGAACATAACGTCAGGCATTATACCATATGAAGTAGCCGAGGCAAATTAATTGCATCTAATCTGAAATGCTCATTGCGGATGGCGCTGATGTAGTTGAATGCTGTCTATCTGTCAAAGTCGTCAAATTCTGTATTCTTCTTCTTATAATATACTAGCTGACCCGGTGAGCTTCGCACCACCCAGAATTTGATTGCAAAATAAATAATATGGTACATACCCTATCTAAAGCGTCGCATTGGCGCGAAAATTAGTAGTTAATAAAATTGTTAGTCGTTACACTCTCACACGAGACATCCCGAGACTAATGTACTATCCGATCAACTCAAGTTTGCACCTCGCTGGAATGCAATAACGTTAGAGCGCCGTAATGACTTCACGAATCCAGGTTAAAAATTTGAAGCTTGTAGGTTTGCTAGAAGTACCTTAGAATTTTGATGATCGGTGAGTGGGTCAGTCAGTGAGTCAGTGACAGAATTAAGAACCTTAACATGCCGTTGTTTTAAATCTACTGGTTCAAATTGAATGTAATTTGGGGATATACCTAGGTATGCTGAGCTCTCTTTGCCATAAAAAATCAGGCTTCTACCTTTATCCACAACGAAGTTAACGGGGGGTCAAAAATGCCCTGAATGGCTTCCAGTAATGAATGGTAATGACTGTGCTCGACGCTTCAAAACAAAATCACATTGTACCGCAAAAATCAAATCACATCGACGTAACTATTAAAATATTTGTCCAAATATTTTAGGTGCACACTGCGGTAGCTTGGGTGAAGGGTAAAGGGGCTGAGCGAATCGAAGCCCCCTTTATCCTTTGTGTTAGGTTGAACATCTAAAAACAACAAAAAAAACTTAAACATAACATAAAATATTTAATGTTTTTTTGTTGAACCTTCTTTCCTGTGTTTTCGATGTGCGATTAAATAATACCCATTTATAACCAATGATGCGGGTGCGTAAGTGGCACTGTATAGTTTGGAATAAACTTTCGCACGCATTCACTATAAACTATACACGGAAATTCCGCAAAATTCGTGTATATTTCGTAGTTGCAGTGAGTATTCGCATTCCGAAATGTACACGAAGAGTTCACTATGCGTAATGGCTTTGTATACAACGGAAATACGCCATGGTGTAACAGAAAGGACTAGTCCATGTTTAAGGCGTCATTAAACCTTTCATGCCTTTATAAAACCTATTTGATCATAGCAAGATAATTTTCCCCTTTATAGTAGTAGTTATAAGTGACCGCTCGGTCAACACTTGTAACAGAAATCTTTTCTATTTCCGTTCATACATTAGGTTTTATTACAGCTTTCTAGGCGCCGCCATAAATTAAATTACATTGATATGTGAATTTGTGAACCCCTTACAAATAGATAGTACCAAGATTAATTTGCTATAAACGCAAATCACTTTGCGAGTTGCTTTCCCGAGCTATTTTCCGCAGCCCGCTTGCATTATTCGATGCTGTCTACTGTCTAGCGGAGAGCGTTCGTAAATAAACCATAGGTAAATTATTTAACACGCGTACCACAATAGTACGCATTGTGAGAGGGAAATGGAATACATATATACAATACGGGGTGGCAGAAGCACAGATGCGCCCATGTTGCAGCCAATGCGTGACAGGGGTGTAGCCTATCGCCGCAATTATGGAGGTATGAAAATATTTGATCTAGTTTTTTTTTGTCTAGTGGTTATGTGCACGCCTGTCGTGCAGGAGAAGCAGGTTCGACATTATAAGGACGATAAAATCTAACGGAGATGGAAAACATTGTAGGTTAATACGTTAAGACCTCACTCGGCAGTGATCTATAAGCGCCATATTTCAGGAAGACAAAATTTGACCTGTCCACTCGCGCATGAACACCTAGTATGGACTTGGAATAATATTTATATTTATTTTATAAAATAATTACTACTACCCACTATTATTTTTTATTACTGGCAATACTGACCGGAAATAGCGGATAAACGTACCTTCTCTCTGGTATCTCACACTTAATTCGTCGACTGACTGAGTAAATGAAAAAAAAAAATCGGTAATGTGGCTGGCCGCCATGACAATTTGGCTTTATAAAGCCATTTTTTTAGGCTATTGAGACGGTAAACCGAATTAAAAAAATGATGAAGTTGCTAGTTTGTTTTGTATTGCGTCTCATGCTGCACCAAGGCTTCCAGCGGAATAGCATGTATCAATACACGATAGCCCCCATTTTCGTAATAGGACTGGAATATGACAAAGAAAGAAAGATGCATGCAAAGAAAATACATGTTTTAGTGCCTTTGGTGGACATCCGAACGCGAGCCCCGGAGGCTAAGCGAGGCAGTAGAGCCTCCATTACTTCTACTTGCCGAAGCCAATCCACCGTTAAATCTTAAGCTGTCTTTATAAAGCTCTGGACATTTACACCCTGAACGAAAGGCAGCTTGTTTTTTTATGCATTTAAAAATAACGGACGCGCGATCAAGGGTTTCAAGCTAAAGTGAATAGCTCATTTATGTAATGAAATTATGGAAATAAATATCGCTCGTCGTACATATAACGCCATTTCTCATACAACTCGTAGTAGCAGATGCAAAGATTTGTGCCCTATATTATTTTTTTATTGAAATGGCCAGCACATTTGTTAAAATCTGTCGAGCCGTTTGGACTGCAGCGGTTTTTTACATTTCCAACCGCATACCTCCGCCTTTTTTAATAAAAAAAAACAATTTAATTATCGAAGCTGCTCACAAAATTTCACGAGAATTTTTGAAAAATGCGAAATGTAGAGAAGAACAGCCGAAAATCATAAATTTTTGCCCAAGCTGACAGAGACGCTTCGCTCGCTCGGTCAAAAACATATTTAGGTAGGTATACGTAGCAAAATTATTTGTCTTATCGCACCTTTACACTATGAATATGCTGAATTCTAACATGGAATACTCGTTCCAACTGTAAAATAACAATTAAACTGGGACGTGATTTTCGATTGGTATTCGATCGCTGCAATAAACTGAAATATCACGATCACACACTAAATCTATTTTGAAATTTTTGTTACAACGTGCGTATGGTTTTATTGTAGTACTAGCTGCACGTGGCGGGGCTTCGCAATCGTAATGCGTTTTAGGTTAGAAGTCAGGGGGCGTCCATTTCACACGTGAGGCGCTTTTGACGATTTTCTGATTTTGACGATTTTTGTCGGCTGTTCCCTTTGCGATTTTTCTCTCTTAAAACCTTCATAAGGCTTAAACGAATTTAAATAAACATGCAAATTGGTAGGGCTTTGCGAGTTTTGCACCCACATAAAACAACACATTTAGCGATTCATTTTTATTTAGAAAGATAGAAGAAGAAGATACTGATCTGGGGCGTGGCGGTTGTGGCTCTGCCTACCATGAGCGAGAGGTCCCGGGTTCGATCCCCGGCTGGGTATACAGACAAAAAAACTCCAGGTTTTGGATGTTTATTTATGTGTGTCACGTCGCTGTTTCAGTTCCCGCGACACAGGGTATCCTATTGTTTATTTATTTATTTATTATCTTTTTACACAAAACAGCATTGAAGATAATACACTTAAATATAACATGACAACGGGTGAAAGGCTGTCTTCAGCGCCAAAAATATGTGTACACAGCATGTTATAAAAAAGAGTACGTGCTTAATTAAATAAATTAAAGAAAACTAGAGAAGAAATTAACTATTTAAACAAATTAAATTAACAATTTCAATATAATTTAGAAATATCTGCAAAAAATTCAACCGCGCGACACGGTTTTGTGGGGCCAGAAGCAATGTAATGTGCCTGTATGTGTTTATATTTATCAGCGTTGCGTGGTAAGCTGGACGTGGTTTAAGGCGATACATCGTCCGTGCAAAGGTCCCCGTTACTCCAGGCGGGAAGACCCGCAGTATGAGAGGGGCGGAATCGGGAAAAATATCATAACGTAGCGCTAAACCACAGAAAAATTGTTTGAAAATAGACTAAGCTATTTTGTTAAAAAGTTTTTTAAGAAGAGTTTACTAATACATAATAACGATATTTTGAACGTAGTTCCACAATTAAATTAGTTAAGATTTCAGAATTACAGGAAAAAATAAAACATTTTAGAGGTATTTTCTTAATTAAATTCTATCGAGAAAATTTCATCCAATCGCGTTTTCCTTTATTGAGAATCTTAATCAAATACTCAATAAACGTTAATCCAAAAATCAAATCTGTAGATAGATGACTTCATGGTGCAGTAAATGGATTCGAAAAAAACCCCATATTTTTTTTCGTATCAAGAAAGGTAATATAAAAAGGTAAGGTAATTCCATTTCTTTTCCCTCCAACAAAAACAAAATTAAAAAATAGGTTTCCCCGTTGGAATCCATTTTCGAAATGAAGGCCACCCCGTGTCGCGCGGTTGAAGTTTAATAGTTACGGAGTTAGTGGATATAGTTACGGAGAATTTCAGGAATATTAGGATAAGCTTAATGTTGTAATTTATGTTTCGCCATGGCGCTGTAGCTCTCAAACATGTGGGCCGATTTAAATAATGTTTTAGTAGGGTTCCCTACCTTAAATGGAACAAAGGAACCCTGGGACCATTTCGTTGTCCGTTTGTCTTTCCGTTTGACAAGACCCCTTTTATCAAGAACGCGTAAAGATGTCAAGTTAAAATTGATGTCAATTACTCAGATCTGTGGTTTGTTAAAGTTGTAAAAAAATCAAACCTATAAGTCAACAGAATCAAAACATACCGTCGACATGTAAGTCACAATTTTGTAGACATTGCTTGATATTCGCAAGGGGATCAAATTAATCATCAAGGGAATCATGAAATTTGGCAGGAAGCAAGGGTTTATGTAAGTAAAGGTAAAAATCCTAAAAATGTTTTTTTTTTCTCTGTGCCTGTCTCGCTGTCTGTCCGTCTGTCAAGACCCATTTTTCTCAAGAACTCGTGGAGGTATTAAGTAAAAAATTATATTATATATTATTATATATTATATAACTCAAGTCTCTAGTCTTTTCAAGTTGTAAAAAAATCAAAGTTATAGGTTAACGCAATCTAAAGATACCGCCGTTTATGTCACGATTTTGCAAAATTTGGTCGATACTCGCAAGGGAATTCGTTTATTTATGATTTATATACATATATATATTAAGTTTATTATTCTTATACAGTATTTCAATATTCGTTTATATAGTTAGGCTTAGATAGTTATATAAACAGGTTTAGGTATTTATTTTGAAGTGTATATTATTATGTTTAGGTATGTAGTCTATGTAGTACAATTGTACACAATTAGTCTACCCCCGCTCACCAATTATACCTCTTACTCTCTAAGTCGGTTTGATGGAAGAGATCTCTTACTTAGAGATAAGTACGCCGTTGTGTACTTTTTTATCTACAATGTAATATTGCTGTATATTTTGTGTGCAATAAAGAAATTATGAAATTATGAATTCCCGTTAACTAGAATTATGAAATTGGTCTCGAAGCAGGGTCTTGCTATCAAAAGTAACGGGAAAAATCTGAAATCCTGCAAAAATGCTATTTGTGCGGTACCCTCGGTGCGAGAGTCCGACTCGCACTTGGCCAGTTATTTATTTAATAGGGCTTCACTTCTATGGTTCGTAGAATCAATGATGCAAATCAGGTCAGATTTTGAAGATCTACATTAGCTCTTTTACAAGTGAAGTAGTAGATATACAAGTCAACGGGCTAAAGAATTAAATCGACCAAGCAAGACTGTACTTGGTACTTAGGACAATATATCCTGCCCTGGGGGCCTGCACCTTATATTATGACCTGGATGACCCGTCGTGTCGACCATGTTATTTATTAATAGACATTCCGTTAGTTCCCGTTGACCATAACTGTGAAAACAATAGCAAATGAAATGCACACTATGAATGGAAAATGCGGAGTTTAGCATGCATAAAGAAATTGCAATATCTATAGTTATAGAACTATCTATAGGCAGAAGTCTCAATGGGTCTGATATCCATACTTTACAAGGAGGGTGCTAATTCCGTGAGACTTCAAGCCTACAGTCCATGTTTGACAACTTGAGCCAAATAGTAGTTAATGTGACTGTAGGAAATTCATCAAAACAAGAGTATGGGTTTATGAAACGAGCCGACAGGCGGGTTTTATAATTACTTTTCACGAGTGTTTTAATGCCTAATTAATTATGTACAGTTGTATACAGTGCTTTATCTACACACATATTATAAGCTCTCGATGATTTGTTCAGGAACTGAATTTTACATTTAATTTCGAATAGCATGTCATCTCGACTGATAATAGAATTTAGGTCAAATCAAACTTCTTTCCAGAGATGTTCGAAATTTAAATGTAATAAGAACATCGAATTCGTTGTTATTATTATGAAGCAATAATAACATTTTCACAGATAAGAAATGTGTTCTAACAAACAGTTTATCTTTAAGCTGGGCCTAATTTAAGGGATTTTCAACGTAATATGGAGCGTTTATGATATGTGTGTAGATAAACAATAATGGCGGATCAATAAAAAGTCACATTTCATAGTGCTGGAAATCACTGAACGGCTGAGATCTGATATAATTTAATGTTTATTGAATAAAATTAATTCAAAATAGTATATATGATGAATGAGTTATAGATTATTTGGCCATATTGGATGTTACTGAATTTCAATAAGCCATTGTCGTTAGGAAACAATACAGGAAAGAAAACACACACATTCTAATCTCCATTATCTATTGTATTTTGGTTTAAACTAGTGTCGACAACTGAATGTGGTAACCTACAGCGAGTAATTCTTTCGGAATGTCGTGAAATGAGATTAAGAGATCTCTGAATACTAAAAAGATCACATGTAAAAACACCGACTTTACAATCATTATCCGTCCCACCCACCTATAAATACACAGGTTACGAGAATATTAAATGATCTGTTCATGGGTCGTGTACCTAAACAGCGTGTATCAATTACTTTTTCTGTAACATGTTTGTGATCAGGGCTCCAATTCCACTATCCAATCAACATAATATTGTGTTGAAATACGGTAAGTGGGTTTTGGCCCTGAACGCGTTAATCCGATAAGTGTCAGAAATAACCGACGATGCATAAAGCTGCACTAAATATTACATTATTTGGGGGCGGAGAGAACTACTGTTTTGTTTTTCCCGGGTTTCCCCTTATAGACGGAGAGACGTTCACGAATGGTTGCGCCTTCTGTCTGCAAAATGCGTTGCATTGTGCGGGCCGGAATAATAAACGTTTACAAACGTTACACAATGTCAATTTTAAGAATTACACATACATAAATTCACTAAATAACTAAAATGTATGCACTGTATTTAGAACTTATTGTTAACTTACTTAGGTAACTGCGTGCCGCGGGTGTAAATAGTACGTGTTTGTGTGTGAGTTTAAAGTATTGTCGCGCATATACGTGACCGCGGTCACCACTTCTGGAGAAAATATTGAAATTTGGCGTATTTGGTTAATTTCCCTGGCACTTTTAATAGGTATTTTTTTTAAATAATTATAACTAAAAACGAATTTAAGGTTGTTTCCCAACCAATAAATCGAAATGTCATTTCTTTTAGTTTATTCGTTGGGATGGATATAGCACACCGAAATTTTTGTTGGCCGGGTAATCAAAGGTTGGAAATTTTGATAAAGTGATTTAAAAATACAGGTTAATGAATTGTAAAATTACACCAGCACCAGAAACGTTTATGTGAAGCTTATAATTAATAAATAAATAAATAAATAATTTTATGTTTCTCTTGCATAATTTAGCTTTATCCGCAACGTGCAGACACGCCCCAGTTCACGAAACGTGCGCGCGCTGCGCGCCGAGTGCGCGATATCGCGAGCGCGGTAGCAGGCTATAATTTAATGATTTTGAGGTATTCCTCACTGTTTTTTTTCTAAATCTATACATAAATAAAAATATACATTTATTGCTTCAGTGTCGTATAAATAAACACTACTGAGTCGGGCAGGCTTCATTTTACAAAAGAACACCCTGCATAATCAATTAATTAGCAAACGACAGAGGACATTAAAACAAGTAAAAATGTCCTGCAGTAAATTTCCCTACACAGTTGCGACATTTTTGGTCAAAATGTAATGTCAGTGTTAAAAGTTCGTTACTTTGCAAATTATATCGTAAATATTTTCTATAAATTTCTAATGCTATAAAATAATCGAAAGCTTAGTAATCTACTCTAAAACCATTATTTCAAGAAGATAGACTTAAGAAAAATGAATAATGCGGACAAAGAATTCCAGGAGAATCAACCGAAAAACATAGTTTTTCCCAATATAGGTCGAACTAGTATGTTTTTCTGTAATTTGATTGATTTTATAATATCTAATCCTCTACATTGTTACCCTACACTTATTCCTACAACATTCCATTAGGGATTTATGTGGCCTTTTTTGATGCGCCAGGGTAATCAATTGAAAGCCCTGGACAACTCTTAGTCTCCGATTTGCATAAAAAGTTTATTTTAAACAGACCTACCGTCTACATAATTTAATTATTAAATTAATCTGCTATCGTGAAAACCAATTCATTCAGCTGAATTCCTGCAATAAGTTGTTTTTAGAAGATTGGTCGAAAATTGGTCGAACAATTAAAAACTATTACTATCGAGGGCAAGTAAGATTACATAGAAGATTAGTAAAAAAAATAGTTTGAATTGTTGTTTCGTTCCTACGGGTAATTTTTACCCGCGGACATCGAACATTGTGCCTTGTTATCTACCTACAGCTTCTCAACGTCATATTTGGTCATTGAAACTCTGGGATTAACTAAATTTCCGCCGTCTCTGTCCCTAACTTCTAAGTCAAAGTTGTGGGGAATCGCTGGGGAGACCAGCTGACACTTCCGTAGGGCCACGAAGGGCTACGCATAAGGGAATTGTTTATCCGTGCTGCGTTTGCTGCTTTAACGAATAATAAGAAATTCTGCGGAGAGATTAAAGAGGTTTTTAGTCTTACCACAAAAAACTTTAACTACTGTTTAACATGTATAAAAAACGTTACCACAATACTGTGTTTATGCTTATACGTTGTATTACGGATAGACATGGTTCATACTATGTAATAAATTTAGATAACCGAGAAAGCTTGTTTAGTAAGTGTCTTGGCTGTCAATATGGCGGAATTATTGATTCAAATCGCAAATACCAAATCGACATAAAGCTTCAAAAACTTTATAAACTGAAATTGGAATCTGAACCTGTATAGATTCAGATTCCAATTTCAATTCACAATAAAATAACAATTCAGATCCATAGACAAAATTTAATTTGCAATAATCCAGGGACAACACAATCATGCCTTCCTCTCACAGAAACTGCCACATTCTCGCACTATTCAGCTCCATGCATGTTTCCCGCAGGGATGTGTTGTTTTGTTGCTCTTCAGCACTACCCAGGATAAGTGCAGGTCGGTGGGATCCAAGTAATTCCTTTCCTGAAACAACTATTTATCCCCAACCAAAACTTAAACGGAAACAAAATTCTGTCTTACTTGACGAACTTTCAAAGTAAACACTTTAAACACAGTTCTGTTTCGCCGCTTATTTTTAGACGAGTTTGATGAAAGTACTAAAATGGACGGTGTTTCTAATAAATAAGTATATTGTAATACATAACCGAAGACTATTGTCAAATGACCATCTTTAAAGCGCTATCCTCTTAAAGAAGACATTTCTCAAATCCCAAAAAAATATATGTTATGAAGACATCCTTTTCCTATAATGTGTGTGTTCGAAAATATTATAAGTCAATTGAAACTACTAAAAAATAATAATAAAAAGATGTTTTTCACTAGAGTTGAGGCGTATATACTAGAACAGGTACAAATAATAGGTATTTTTCAATACTAGCCCGTACCTGATCCGCAAACGTACGGACTAGATCCAACGAGTATCAAATTTCGAGTATCGAAGCCGAGTTTATCGATTATCTAGTATCAGTATTACCAAGTCTCGGGTATCGATACGCGTAACGCATGCTAATAAGCGTACGCGGACTTGTTCTCAACGTTCCAATCCAAGGTATTCGGGGGATTTCGAGATGATTCGGAAATGTTCGGCGTTGCTCGTCAGCAGCCGTGCTGATTCTGCGTTTCGTACGTTTCATTGTAAGCGGGTGTGGGTTGGTGTATATTACTATCTCTTTTTCGCTTCATAATGAGTGAGTGAAAAGGACATCTTCTTTTCGCGAAATCGAACTTCGAAAACAAGGAGGTCGTTGAATCCAGTAATGAACGAGTGATTGTATACCTACCTATGTATTGTGTGCTTCGTACGTTTTACCTGCGTGTATATTACAATCTCTTTTTCGCTTCATAATGAGTGACAAGGACATTGTCTATTTGCCAAATCAAACTTCAGAATCACGAAGGTGGTTGAATCTAGCAGCGTAACTAGAGCAAGTAGACGAATTATATTGAGATCTCGCCGAGATTCAATAATTCGAGATTCAATCAGGTGATTGTTTAATTATTCGGGTAATAATACTTTCCACATTTTACGTGTTTCTCTTTCTTGCTCAAATAAAAGTCGACGTCTGAAATCACTGATTTAATAGAAAGACTCAAACAAGTGGTTCGCTACTTCAAAAAATCGACGCTATGTTAGACAAAACTAAAGAAAAATCAGTTGCTGAACTTTATATACTTACCTAGGTGTAACTGCTTCTGAAGATTTATTTTTAGAGTATATAAACGTTATTTAAGTTGCGTCGACAAATGGAAACGATGAAGATACTTATGCCTATATTTATACGTGACTTCCACCATTATACTGTGTAAATATTAGAAGGTTACTATAACATAAAAAGAACAAAAAATATAGGTAGGTAATAATATTATAAAATTTTAGTACCAAAAAAATATAATTCTATGTATGTCGATGTTGCTATGGAAGTAAGGTTACGATTATAATACATTATATCACTTTACAAAATTATTGTTACTATTTGCGTAAACCTGCTGGATAGCGCTTTCAATAGAGTTTCATTGATTTGAGACGCGTTTTCGACTACCAACACCCTCCTTTGGCGAATAGCGTGTTTATCGATAAAATATTTATTCTTCTCCCACACCATTTGTTGGCGAGTAGCGTGTAAATATCTTAGTTCTTCTTTATGATACTAGGTAGAGCTACTTTGTTTGGAGCTATATTTTTATAGTTTGGTTCACTTAGTTGGTATAGTCTCCTAAGGCCGAACAAACTAACAATGAAGAACAATAGATGCTGGAACGAGAGCCTTATTTAGTTATTTTTAACCGACTGCATTCGTTTCATTGTCTTTATTTAAATCACTATGGTTAATGATTTTATTTACACGATCGTTTAGTTTAATCTGTCGATTGTCCTTGTGCCACCCCGTATGGGAAAGGCGTGAAGCTATGGTATGTTTGTTTAGTGGTTATCACTGGTATCGTCCTAAGATGTAAGACGTGACTTTACTTAGTACTTTACGACGATACCACAAGACTAGGGCGCCCCCTGATACTACTAGGACTAGGTGATACTCGAAGAACAGGTATTTGGATCAAGTATTTTTGAGGACTAGGAACAGTTGGACTAAGTACCAAATTTACCTAGTACGACTCATCTCTATTTTTCACCTAAAATTTGCTATTTCTTGGGATCTAAAAATAATATTGACATGGTGCCTGCGTCAAAAATAGATATTAAAAATATCTTAAATGTGTGTTTGAAATTCAGGAATAATCAATGGTTTTCATAAAATGTTCATTTTATCACTTGCGATCCAAAAAATTGCACGAGGGTGTGAGCGAGACGGGCGGCAGTGTCATGTGTAGCAGGGGCACTTCGAGGGAGAGGTTGTGTCGCTCGGCTCAATACTTGTCAGACATACAATTTTTGCCACGCGGTATCGTCATGGCAAAATAGAACAAGGTTTCTCCTCCCGAAGAGGCCAAAAAGAGATGAGATAGATTGGACTTGTTTTGATCACTGTAATCTAATACCGGGTGCAACAGTAAACACATTTACGTAAAATTAAGTATGAAGTTATGACTAAACGTGGACGCAAGGGGACATACATTACGCCCCATCCCAAAATACGATTTAACTAATAATCCTAATAATATATATACCTACTAAATGAACTGATCGAATATTGGAGACGAAAATAGCTATTTAAGCTACTTATGTGGAAAGTAGGTGATTTACGACGAGTGGCATTTTTGAAATGTATAAGTCGATACGAGTCGGATATCATCTTTAGCACGTGTATCATACATTATTTATAAAAAATATGAACTTTTTTAAAGTTTTAATAGCCTTTAACAGTGTCCCATTGCTGGGCAAAGGGCTCCCCGGTTCGACGCTACACATCTCTGGTAGCCGCAAGATCGACCCACTCTGTTTGAAACTTGTCCATCCGTCTCGTCATCTTCTTCTGGGCCTTCCTCTACGCCGGTGTCCATCTGTAGGCACCCATTCAAAGGCTATCTTTGCCCATCTGTCTGCATTCGACACACATGGCCGGCCCAATTCCATTTAAGTTTGGCGGTCTGCATGCCCACATCGAATATGCCAGCTGTTGAGCGCAGTGCGGTATTTCTAATGCGATCAGTTATTTCACACCCAAGATGCTGCGCTCCATCGCACGCTGGCAAACCTTGAGCTTGTACTTTCAAGGACCACGTTTGTACACCGTAGGTAAGCATGGGTAGAATGCACATTGCGACGAGTTTGCGCTTCAGGGTCTACGGGAGCGTGCCCTTCATTAGCTCCTTCATGGACCAGAAGCTCTTCCAGGCGTTCGAAATATGACGTTCGATGTCCTGCCTGTTTTCAAAGGAGACTGTATTTTCCAAGTAAGTGTACTCGTCGACGTATTGTATCTCCTGCCCATCAATGACTACCTCACGCTTTGCGCCGATGGTCATTAGTTGAGTTTGAAACGGTTAGTACTCCCTATCTTGTATGAAAAGAGAGTTTAGAATATTTACAAGATTTATTTAAGGGAAAACAGAGCAAGCTCGTGGGTGTGAACTCGTGAGACGGACTTTGCGCGTTTAGGCTGCGACTCCCCTGATGAGGTCCGGTAGCAGGAGCGGCAGCAAAAAATGGCCTATAGGGGGCCACGAGGAGTCCGGTTCAGCAGAGGGGTTTCGGGTCCAGTGGTGTGAGCAGGAGGGTACGTAGGCGGGTGTACAGGTGGAACCTGCGGAGGTCACAGTGTGAGGAGCGGAAAATAATTCAGGATCCAGATCGTCTGCAATGCTCCGACAGGCTCGCCGAGGTGGGGGAGCCGTATAGGAACCTAGCTATCGGAGGCATTGCAGACAGAGTTGTAGCAGTAGGGATAGTGATACACGAGACATTTAATAATTATATACACAGTAAAATAGAAAGGACTACGAGCCATACAAATGTTTACATACCCAAGCGTGGGGGTCAGCAATCATTACAGCATATCAAGTAAAGGCCTTCTATTTACACAACACAAGTTATTTACAAAATTATATATATTAACAATTATGAGGGACTAGCCCATCGCTGCAACTATGGCATAATTGAGGCGGTAAAAATAAACTTACGTAGAGGATACGTTTTAGCTATTCAGAGCTCAAAGAAAGAATGCGTCAAAAACAATCGAAGAGCTACCAGACGAAATTCCAGGTTTGAATTCTGAACCTTTGCTTTTCAGAAGGCTAGTCAGCCAGTAAGCTTGTTATATGAAATAAAAAGAAGTTTTACTACAATTTGTATGCTTAAGTACGACTTAATAGTAAGTAGGACTTAATTTTAAGCAAACTATGTTACAAGTTTTTAACCGATTCATCTTCAGTCCAACCCCAAGGCTCGCTGTGCTTAGTTCCTGTAGCATAGCTTGAAGTTCAGAAGCTGTTGAAGCTAACAGTACAATAATATCGGCAAAGCGAAGGTTGTGTAGCCTTCGCTCGCCGGTAATAAAGCCTTTATCTTGCCATGAAGCTCTTACGGTTTTGAAGACTTCTTCTAGGGTGCTGGTAAACAGTTTAGGAGACAAGGGGTCGCCTTGTTTCACGCCCTTTTCTATGACAAATGTGGGTCCTGGAAATTGAAGTTTAACATCTGCTGTACTATTGTTATAAATTTATGTCTTCAAAGGCAGGATCTATATTGTGAATAAGCAAAGAATTAAAAATTGAGGAGTGCACAAGACTATCAAATGCTTTTGAATAGTCTACAAAAGTAAGGTAAAGCGGTTTATTGAATTCTTGATGTTTTTCAACAATCTGGTTAAGGGTTTGGAGATGAAATCACACCGTCGTCGTAGTAGAAAATACAAGTCTGAAGCTCGCCTGCTCGGGGGGTTGTTCACGGTCTAATTGTATTTAAAAAATATTTTGTAAATGTGTGATATCAAACTAATTGGCCTGTAATTGGCTATATCAGATTTGTCACCTTTTTGTGAAGCAAGATAATATTAGAGTGAAAAAATCGTTTTGTAAGTTTGCCGGTGTAAAGAAGAGAGTTGAAAAGGTTCGTTAAATGGGGTAGCAGAACTTGTTTTCCCGACTTTAGGGCCTCCCTCGTTATACCATTTTCTCCTGGATTTTTACCGTACTTCATACTCGACAAAGCACGATGGACTTCAAGGCCACTTATAATGGAGTCTTACTTCAGATACCATATGAAGCAGGACGGGGGCACTCTGCGGTAGAGCAAGTTTTTAATGTATCAGAATAGATGTTTTCATAGAATTTAGTAGAAATGTCCATGATGTTGTGCCTGCTTCCCTGTTTTTTGCCTTTTTTATCCATAGCTTGTGATCCAAGTTTTGTTGTTCTGAATGCCTTGTTTGGCTGTTCGGAGCGATCGGTAGTTTTCTATTGCTGTTTTTCTCAGGTTTGTATTAAAATCTCGAAGATCTTGATCGATGATGTATTTCTGTTGCCGCTATAACATCATATACTAAAAAACAGAATAAAATAAATATTTAAGATGGCTCCCATACAACAATTATTTCAATACCACATACAAAATTATGAATGTACCTGGTTACGTACATAGAGTGTAAAAGTAGCCACCCCAATAACTTTGTAAACAACATTTTGCTATGTAAAATTCAAACTATTCACTCCACACCATCCCTACCATTAATGGCCGGCAACCAAAGGGCATGTTTTTTGAGGGGAGGGGGGGAGATACCTGCTCACGTGATAGGATAGGATTGTGAACAGAATCGACCGATTAATGCAACCTTTAGCCAATATAGGTAGTTTGGACAGGGGAGGATATGTGATGGGAGAGCAGAAAAATGTTTCTTCATGTTTCCTTATATTCTGTTACATGTGTTGTTGGTTGATTTTCTTGGTTCTGTTCTGCTGGGTTGTCCGATGTACTTTCAGTTTCGCTGTTTGTTTCCGGAACCTGGTATATTAGATTTGAGGCGGCCCTAACTTCATCCCTGTTGTGTGCTATTTCGACCCAGTAGCTAGGATTCTTTCCGTAGTATTTAATATCGTGTTTGAGGGAATCTTTCCAGGTATATATGGGTCGGCCGACTTTCTTCTTACTAGTTTCGTAGTTCAGAGCGGCGTGGAGTATGTGTTTTTTTGGGCGTCTTAAGATATGTGAATAGTAGCATATTCTATGATTTTTTATTCGTTTGGTTATTGTTTTCCCTGTAGGATGTCGTGTATTTTCCTATGTCTGGGGTGGTTTTTGGCGTTTTCAAGCATGTCGCCTAAGATCATGTGTTCATATTTTCTTAGTCTTGAGCGGTTCGTTTTGGTGAGGGCTGCCACTTTTAGTCCATATGAAATGCACGGTGAAGTAACCATTTTGTATAAGCGAGCTATTTTCCAGTCCATGTCGGTCTTCTTCACAAAGTGTATTAAGGCTTTAGAGTTGCATATTGCTTTTTGACATCTTTTCCTTATTGTGTCTCTCCTGCGATGTCCTGCAGTAATATAAGTGCCGAGATATTTTATTTCTGTCACAGGTCGAATTGGAACTCTATCCAGTACTATGAACTCTGGTCGCTGAGGATCAATGGGGTCTCTTATTAGAATTTTAGTTTTTGTGTCATTTGTCACAGGGCCTACTGTTTTAAGCAATATTTTTAGGTAGGTTACGATTTGGTTGAGATGTTGAAGATCTTGACATACAATGATGAGATCGTCTGCGAAGGAGAGAATAAGGGGTAAGCTCATTTCTTCGTCTTGGTCCAGTTTTATATTGGGGATTTCATCTTCTAATGTTCTGAGGGCATCGTCCATTAGGATGGTAAATAGTCTTGGTGACAGTGGGCACCCTTGTTTGACCCCATGACCTTTATTAATACATGCGCTTTGCTGGCCGAACCATTTGATACAAGTGCGCTCATTCATACAGGCTTTAATTACCCTGTTAGTTAGGATCTTATTTTTCCTTGACAGGAGAATGTCTCTTAGCGCAGTTAGGTTAATTGTGTCAAATGCTTTCGCAATGTCAAGGGCTAATACGCCTTGCCCGCCCGCCATTCTTCATCTAGTACCCTGCGTAATATGAAGATGTGGTCGTCTGTGGATCTAGTTTCCGAGTTTCTTGAGTAGGTATGTGTCATAGATTCGATATCCTGTATTGCAAATTGTTATTCTGCGATAATCGTTGGTGTCCTGCGGGTTTCTGGTTTTTGGAATTGGTACTTGGACCGTTTCGTTCCATGGGTCCGGTATCATGTTATCTCTCCATGCTGTTTTCATTGTTTTCGTGATGATCATTAACAGTTGGTCCGGTATCCCTTTGTATAGTTCCGGCACTACCTGGTCCGTACCAGGTGCTGTTCCGTTGCGCATTTGGCTAATTATTGTGTAAATTTCGGATGTCGACGGGCCGTTATCAAGATACTCAATGTCTGTGGGCTCGTTGGGGATAAGGTCTATATTCGGACCTTCTGACTTTTTTAGTTCCTGTTCCCATCGTGACATTGGAATGTACCGTTGTTTTTTCAGCCGTCTCGTTTTTAGTTGGTGCTTTCTATACAAGTGATATACTATCTGCATACGTTTGCTTGGGTGATTTTTACCTATCCCGTCAAAGAATCGTCAGCATTTTTATTTTTGTTCTTCTGTCTCTTTAATTCTTTCAAGGCGTCGTCGGCACTCTTTGAGATGTCTGTTTACGTGAGGATCTGTTGGTCGGCGTACTTTGGCGAATTTTGCCTTTTGTATATTGCTTAAGGCGATGCGGTGTTCTCTCGATATGGCGGGTGGTGTGATAAGTATTTTTTGGGCCGCTATTTTCATAGCACCTGTTATAGATTCCCACGGGATGGTCGGGATGTTTTCGTCTCCCTGGGGTGTTGACCCCTAGTGTGTCCATGATTGCGTTTTGGTATTTTGTTTTGTATCATTTGGTTCGTCTTATGTTATTGAGATGTAAGCGCACTGTTTATAATTGAAGTTAGTGGCTGTGATAGGGTTCCTTTCATTTTGAGGTGTTTTATTTTCTGATTTCTTGCGGGTCACGGTGGTTCTCTGGGGCGGGCTTAATAAGTCTGTTTCGCCCCAGATTATCTTGTGGTCTGAAATGTCTGGGTCGCTCCATTCGCCTTTGATTAAGTTGAATGTGTGTGATGTATTTCTTGATATTATTATGTGGTCCAATTGTGAATTCGTTTTCCCGTTTGACCATGTGACACGACATGATTTGCGGGCCCTAGTGGTTTCTATTTTGAGATGTTCTCGGGTGCAAATGTCCAATAGGATTTCCGCTACTATGTTTGAATGTGTCTTTCATACACATTCAAACATAGTAGCGGAAATCCTGCGTAGCGGAAGGTTTGTTTCTATTATGCCCTTTTTCCTGAATTCGGCTGAGTCTTGTCGTCCCACATGGGCATTGAAGTCGCCTAGTAACAGTATTTCGGATTTGTTTGGTTTTTTTTAATGGTATTTAGGAGTTTGGTGAACACAATTGTTGCCCTTGTGTTTGAGCTTGGGATGTGTGCATTGATTACGTATATTGTATTGGTGGTGGACTTTATTGTAGCTGTCATGTTTTCCATGTCACGTTTGGTGTTGTGGACTGTTAGATTTAGGTCTTTTCTAATAAGTATTGCTAGCTCTTGGTGCGATTTGCTAGATCTGCCTGATAAATACCAGAAAAAGTGTTTTGATTCGTATGACCCGGAGGTCATGTTCGTTTCTTGAATACACGCGACATGTATGTTTCTGTTATAGAGTTCAGAGTCGATCTTGCGTTTTTTATCTAATTTCGCGCACCCTCTAACATTCCACGTATGCGCATGTGATTTTTGCTTTGTATGAAGGGTTGTTGCGTAACAGAGAGTAGCCGGTCGCGTCAAGGATCTCATCCATTGATGTCGCGGTTGAACCAGAGGAGATATAGTACCCGGTTGTATCTGACCCGGCGGAGGGGGATGCATGTGTTTGTGGCGTGTGACTGTAAAACAACCCTTCAAAGATTCCACCCTTTCGGTTGAGGCGTGGATTTAACATTTGGTAGCAGAGGCGCGGTTTCCTAGTAGGAAATCGATACACGGACGGTTGTAGGGTTGATTTTTTGTAGTGGGAGAGGGTACCTCAGATTGGTCGGCAATCTTTGTTGTGAGTGAGTCTTTTGTGGTCGGTATACCACAATTTAGGTTCATTTTCGGTTAGTGAACGTATAATTAACGATTTAATTAACGATTATTATAAATTTGTAGTCGGAAACTACTGTTGTGTGCATAAGGATTAAAAGGTCATTCCGCGAAGTAACCATATTGTATTACTTGTGGTAGAACGTCGGGTTCTTATTTCGGTTTACAGAGTAGGGTCAGGCTATTTAAGGGGTATTAAGCTGATTTTGCTGACCTCAGTAGAAGTGCAGGTCATATCGGAAAGGCCACTTCTAGAAGGTTCACGGCTACCTACATTATATTAAAAATAGCTTGGATTTGATATCCAGTGTGGTTTAGGGTGCTATATTGTTTAGGTTTATAGTCTCGGAGCCCACCACTTATTTTTCTTAATAAATTGTATTTAATATTTTTTATTGTTTTTATAATAAATTTTTGTGTGTTATTTTTTATTGTGCTTAATGGTGGCATTCTCTTATTGATTTAGAGTGTATAATTATAAGGTGTATATCCACAGGGCGACCATATTAAATATTTTTAGGATTTAATTGTTTAGTAGTGGCCTTAGTTTTGACAATTAGTATTATAGTAGTAGTAGTATTTAGTAGTGGCCTTAGTTTTGACTTAGTTCGGTAGTGAAGTATAGGACCAGAATCTTTTAAATCGGTCAACATGGCACCTTCACCCTTGACGGTACTGCGGAATGGTTTCCGGGAGGAAATGAGATGGCTCGCCCATACTTATCAGTTAGTGGAGCGACTGGACATGGATGATGTCCTGCTCAAGCGTGTGGAGGACGCAATGACACGCGTCGGGAAGGTGTGTCGGCTGGCTGCGGAGGCTGAAGCTCTCGGGCTTACTGATGAAGCTTCGGTGGCTACAGTGAAACAGCTCTGCGCGGATGCTGACCAAGCGATGGAATGCTTGGGTGACATCGAGTGTCGCGCGGAGAAAATTAAGCGGTCGCGAAGGAATGACCGTGGGGAGGGTAACGGAGACCCACCCCCAAAGGGTGTTGTTGGACGGCTGCCACAACTGGAGATTCCGGCCTTCAGTGGGGCAATTGATGAGTGGCCAACCTTCATCAATTTATTTGATAGTTTGGTTTACGGTCGGAACGACCTTGACAACGCCTACAAGTTGGCCCAACTATTGATGGCTCTGCGGGGTGAACCGAAGGAGTTGGTCGGTCACCTAACGGTCACGGCGGGCAACTACGATATAGCAAGGTCCATATTGTTGGACCGCTACCAACACAAACGGCGGTTGATTGATGCGCAGCTAGGGAAGCTATTTAGCATCCCTAGAGTAACCCGGGATGTTGACATCCGAGTACAGGTGCTCAACCCAGTGCTGGTGGCCACTAAGGCCCTTCAGAACCTTGGTCTTCCGGTAGAACAATGGTCATACATTATTTTATATATGGTTTTGTCACGGTTGCCTGCAGCTGTTCAAAGTCAGTTTGAACAGCTGCATGGGGGCAGTAGCACGGAACTGCCCACACTTGTCCAATTGACAGATTTTTTGGAGGGTAAATGTAGGCGATGTGACACACTGGACACAGAGGCCAGTGTGCAGCGCCAACCCGCACGGATGCGGGAGGGGCCGCGCCCCCCGCCCCCACGGGGGGGTGGGAGGTCGAAACAATTTGGCGTTTTGAATGCCGCGCCGTCGGGTGACGGCTGTGTGCACTGCGACAGTGCCGGTCATGACGTGACCAGTTGCGCCAAATTTAAGGCGCTCGGGGTAGCTGCCCGCAGGAAGATAGTCTTCCGTCACCTATCACCTATTGTGTTTCGGTTGTTTGGGGCCGCACACGCTGAGCGAGTGCTCGCGCGCGTTCCCGTGTGAGTGCTGTGGTGGCAAGCACCACATAGCGTTGTGCCTGAATCGGTCAGGCCCTTCGGATGGTCACCAGGGCCGGACTCAGGTTGGTTGGCCACAGGGCCCAACCAGGGCCGGACCCAGTCCCCCTCCGGGCAACGGGAGTCACCAACGGGGTGACTGGGGCACCCGCGGACGGGAACCCCCCGAGGGGAAAGGGGCAGCGCGGGGGGTAACATGCGGGATAACCGGGGTTCGGTCACCGCTGTCCACGGTCAGCGAGGACCTCGGGCCGCTGGCTCACCGCGTGTTATGGGCGGGTGTCAGATGGCACCTATGAGTAGCGCGAAGGCTGGGAGTTCACCACCTTCTGCGCCACCCTGCCCGTCGCTCTGGGAGGCGAACAGTCGGATGTCGCCCCCATTCCTAGAGCGCCCCAGGTTGGATCCGCTCTCCCCCATTCATCCACGATGCGCACCGGGCACACCGTACACCGTCCGGTATGGTCGGATACCGGGACAGCGAGGGGCCTATTATACGGGTTGGGACCCCTTGATGCACATACGGTCTGATATGCCGGTTGCATATCAGCAGCAGGGTTACTCCGAGGCCGACGGAGGCCTCAGCGGGTTCGGATCCCGCGGAGGTTCCCGCTAGGGACACGCTGCCCACTTACAGGGTGCCGCCACTCCACAGACGGTCATGCTCCCCACCGCCTCTGTGATATCGTGGAGTTCGGACGGCAAGTCATGTGTGGCACGAGCACTATTGGACTCGGGGGCCCAGGGGTGCTTAGTCTCGTGCAACCTTGTAAGACGGTTGGGCATTTCGGTAAGGGAGTATCCACATTCCATTCGGGGAATTGGGAACACGGAAGTCGGTTCCGTTAAGGGAGTATGTCGGATTACTTTCTCGTCACTGGTGGATTCATCGGTGAATCTGACGGTCACGGCATTAGTCATGCCTAATGTGATGCGCTCACACCCTCACGGACGGTTGTCGCCCTCGGTGCGGCAGTTGGTCGCTGGGTTGTCACTGGCTACCTGTTAGTGCCAGGTGTCCACGTGTTGCAGGCGACTGGTCTGGTTTCGGTCAACACCAGACTGGGCCATGCGGTAATGGGTCCGGTCATGCCGGCTGCCCCACGCCTAGCGACTAGTAGTCCCTTATTTGGTTCTGTACTCTCGGAGGTGATACAGAAGTTTTGGGAGGTGGAGGAACCACCTACGGTCCGCCGGTTGGACCCGGTTGAAGAAGAGTGTGAACAGTTTTATCGGAACAATACTGGTCGCCTTCGGTCAGGTCGATTCATCACACGTCTTCCATTCCGGAGTGATCGCCCACCGCTGGGCAGTTCACACCATGCAGCCGAGACGCGGCTTCTGTCGATGGAACGACGCATGAAGCGTGACGGGATTTTCCGGCAGAAGTACGTCGACTTCATGCGGGAATACGAGTCGCTCGGCCACATGTCGGTTTCGGGTATCGACTGGAAGCGTGAAGACCACTGCTTCCTGCCTCATCACGCGGTCTTGAGGACCCCGGAGGGCAAAATACGGGTAGTGTTCGATGGATCGGCATCAACATCTAACGGCATGAACCTGAACCAGTGTTTGCATTCAGGGCCGAAGTTGAAACGTGACATCGCGGATGTTATCACACGGTTCCGTCGACACAATGTTGTGTTTGTAGCTGACATCCGGATGATGTTTAGGCAGACGGTCATTCACCCTGACGATAGACGGTATCAGCTGATACTGTGGCGAGAGAGCCCAGATCGGCCCATCAAGGTGTATGAGCTGAACACCAACACGTATGGGCTACGGTCTAGTCCTTATTTGGCGATTTGCACTCTGCGGGAGTTAGCGGATCGAGAACGGTTAAATTTCCCTAGAGGAGCAGCGATCCTGGAGCAGGATCTCTACGTGGACGATATCTGTACCGGTGCAGATTCCGTAGAGGAGGCGCTCGCTCGACGGGACGAGCTAGTTGAGCTCTTACGGGGTGGAGGTTACGAGCTCCGGAAATGGATGTCGAACTCTCCAGAGTTACTGTCTGGTCTTCCGGATGACTACCAGCAGGATCCCCACGTTTTCGAAAACCTGGAAAATCCGAATATGTTGTCGGTATTAGGCGTCCAGTACCAGCCGGTGTCAGACATGTTTTCGTATCGGGTCGAGATGGACTCCCTGAAGATCTGGACGAAACGGAACGTCCTTTCAACGGTGGCTAAGACATTTGATCAAACGGGTGGATCACCCCGGTAACATTTCAGCTCAAGTGTTTTATGCAGCAATTGTGGTCTGCTGAGCTGAAATGGGACGACCCGATCGGCGGGTCATTGAGCTCATAGTGGGAATCGTTCTTTTTGACCCTCCCTGGCATCAATCGGATTTCACTGCCACGGAGGTTGGTCCCCACCAAACGATACACCGCCACCCTGCATGGGTTTTGCGATACCTCGGAGAAGGGCTACGGAGCTGCGGTGTATCTGCGTACGGTCGATTCCTCGGGGGAGGTTGATGTGCGGTTGGTCATGGCCAAGAGCAAGGTTGCGCCGTTGCGCACTCGACTGACCATTCCCAAATTAGAGCTTTCAGGAGCGGCTCTCCTGACTCGTCTGCTCAACCACACGATGACGGTTCTTTGTGGGTCAATAGCGTTAGAAGATACGGTCTACGCTTGGACGGACAGCCAGATCGTGTTATGCTAGCTGAAGGCTTCAGTTCACAAGCTGGAGATTTTTGTGGCGAATCGGATTTCGCAGATTTTGAATTCGGAGGTTCCCTTAATCTGGAGACATGTTCCAGGGGAAATGAAAACAGCAGACTGTGCGTCTCGTGGGTGTCACGCTCCGGAGTTAGTTGGACATCCCTTGTGGTGGGGTCAAAAATGGTTGACTCAAGCCGAATCGGATTGGCCAATGAGTCCACGCGTTACCTCAGCGAACGGTGCCTTGACAGTCGGTGTCTGTACGACGCAACCAGAGCCGGAAGAGGAGTACAGCCTGCTGGAACGGTACAGCTCGCTCGACAAGCTGGTCAATGTGACCGCCTGGATCTTCCAATTTACGCGGAATTGTCGCAATTCTGAGGCGCAACGGGTGCGGACACAGGTCCTGACACCACGGGAACGGAACCATGCGTTGTTCGCATTGGTACGGAACGTGCAGACGGTGCACTTAAGTCCGAACTGGACATTCTGAGACGCGGACGCGTCCAACTGAAGGGAGCTGTGGCTCGGCTCAACCCGTTTATTGACCCTCAAGGATTGCTGAGGGTAGGAGGTCGGCTGCGGAATGTCAACCTGCCTTATACGGCTCGCCACCCGTTGTTACTCCCTAGGAAGGGGAAGTTGGTCGAACTGTTGATACAGGATCGACACATTCGGAATGGGCATGTCGGATGCCACGCCTTGATGGCGTTTCTCCAGCGCGAGTTCTGGATTATATCGGGAAGACGCTTAGTGCGTAGCGTCGTATTTCGGTGCCTGCCTTGTTATCGGGCCAAGGCGGCTACGATGCAGCCCCAGATGGGCGATTTGCCCTCGGATAGGGTTAACAAAATCCGGCCCTTTGCGGGTGTCGGAACGGATTTCGCGGGACCATTCATGGTCAAGTCTTCACAGCTACGGAACGCCAGATTAGTGAAGGCATAACTGTGCGTCTTCGTGTGCTTGGTTCCGAAGGCAGTCCACTTGGAGGTGGTCAGTGACCTCACTACAGAGGCATTTATCGCATGTCTGGATCGGTTCGTCTCACGAAGGGGCCTCCCGACATTAATCCGTTCGGACAACGGCACAAATTTTGTCGGAGCCAGGCGATATCTGCAGGAGGTCACTCAATTCCTGAACGGTAACCAGGACGCCATCGATACGGCTTGCTCTCGACGAGGGATTGAATGAGTTTTCAGTCCGCCGGGATGTCCTCATTGGGGAGGAATTTTTGAGGCTGCGGTTAAATCGGCTAAGTAGTACCTGACGAGGATCATCGATGAGACCTCTCTACGCTTTGAAGAGCTTGCGACGCTGTTCTGTAAAATTGAAATGACACTGAACTCGTGTCCGTTGTGCCCGCTCAGTTCGGATCCAAATGATTTGGAAGCGTTGACGCCGGGTCACTTCCTGATAGATCAGCCCCTTAACGCCCTGCCAGAATACCCATTCGGTGATGTTAAGTTAAGTCGGTTAACTAGGTGGCAGATGTTGCAGCAGATGGCTCAAGATTTTTGGAAACGGTGGTCCCTTGAGTATTTGCACATCTTGCAGCAGCGCCTTAAGTGGACTGACCGGATGAGCCCCCCTCAAGTCGGTGATTTGGTGCTGATTAAGGATGCGAACCTGCCATCATTGAGATGGAGACGAGGACGGATCGTCAATTTGTACACGGATCGGGATGGCACGCCTCGATCAGCAGAAGTCAAGGTGGGGGACTCGGTCCTCAAGAGAGCGGTCGCAACACTTTCTCGCCTTCCTATTGATTAGGGACAGGTTCGGGCCTGTCCGGGCGGGTGACTGTTTAATATTTATCCTTCGGAACGCACCTCGGTTTTTGTTGCGCGGATCGACCGCGAGTGATCGAAACATCACTAGCTAGCTGTCACTTGTATAGAAAAAAAATGTCACTTTGCACGTGGAAAAATTGTCGGCGGTCAAGCATCGGGGCTTTGGCTGAATGTTATTTATAATAATCTCGTAATAATCGTCAAGAAATAAGTAGATTTCACGTCATCGTAGTGAGTGCTTCGTGCTGTGAAAGGTTGAGGTGATTCGGTAATCAATTCGTCGCGCTCGGATAGCGACCCTTGTAGTCGGCAGCATCACGACAGCACCAGCAGCGGGCTACGACACGAGTAAGATTCGACTCCCAAAACCCCCACCCTTGTGTTCCTCATCCCGTACTCCTTCCTCGAATCTGAACTTTCGAATACCAGTCAACGGCGTCAAGGTCAGTACTACTTCGTGACGTTACACTGTAATACAACCCTTCAAAGATTCCACCCTTTCGGTTGAGGCGTGGATTCAACAATACTTGAATTTATTAAAAACGGATAAATATTTGATAATCTTATATTTTTAAACTAGTACAATATCTATTTCGTTTTTAGTCTGTTTATTTGGTGAGATCCATATCCAGCGACTTTGTGGTTTTTTTATAGAAGAAGCTGTTACTGTTACTTATTTGAGGCTTTGGCCAAAAGCAAACTGGAGCAAGCGGGATCCATGCTCGTTTCGGCATCCAAGCCCGTGTGGACCCATTGGGCCTTACCACAAAAAAATAAACTATTGATCAACACTTGTTTAAAAACAAAAACGTATGGGATTTGACGTTTATTTTGAGGTTAAACGCTGTTTTTTTTTTGTGGTGACACGGATTATATCTTGGCTGTCTCGTCCTTGCCTCGGTCCGACCTTTGCGTTAAAATCTCCGAGGAATATGTTCCTAGTGCCTCGGTGATCATCGCATGCCTGATTTATAAGTTCGTAGAAATCTTCCACGTTATTATCGCTGTGATTGGATGTTGGTTCATGAGCTTGAATTATTGTCAGAGTTTTTGATTTATTGACTTTTAGTTTCAGGATAGTTACCCTCTCTGAATAGTTAATGAATTCGATTATATTTCCTTCCTACCACTTCTTAGCCACCAGGAAGCCCACTCTAAACATTTCACTGGTGGCGCCGTAGTGGTAGAAAATAGCATCTTCTTTTTCAGTTGTTGTTTCTCTGAATCTTCTGACTTCGGCAAGGCCTACGATGTCCCATTTGACTTCTTTGAGAGCGTGTTCCAAGTCAACTAAACGCTTTTCTACAATAAGTGTGTGGGCATTGTAGGTCAAAATGTTTAAAGTTTCGGAGTCCGATTTACTTCCGTTAGTCGTTTATACTTTAATAGTAGTACTTACGGTACTTTACGGTAGTCGTTAGATGGGAAGGCGATCTCGCCGCGGAATCTTAGCACCTCTGTTTCCATGGCTAGTCCGGCTACCGTCGTTGCCGGCGTCTCGCTGCTGGAGGCGCCGGGAACTAAGGGCCCTAGTATGTGTGCTCTCATCGGGGGTTTGGACTTTAGGCCCACTACGCTGGTCCAGTGCGGGTTGGTAGGTTTCTTCGCCAGAGCCTTGTTCATTGTTTAGCAGGATGACCACGTGCATGTAAGGTTGGCTTGCGCTCAGGGAGATGGTGTTTAGAGCCCGTACATCCCTTATGAACTAAACAAGAAATTAGTAAAATGGTGGGCTTTTAAAATTTTAAATACATGCGCGGTCAACATATCTTTACGCATGTGCTACGACGGAAAGTGAAACTAAATACGCTAATCTCACTGGCAAGAGACGACACGGTGGCGCCGCCGTGGCCATCGAATTTGAGTGGTGGCAGGGACTCCACTACTGCGCATTTGCAAATAGCTGCCACTTTGTATCGTAAAAGGGCAAACTATCGCAAACTTGCGTTCAGCCAAACACAGATAATGAATATTCAAAATTAATTTATTTTCAAAATTGAACTCATTCCTCCATTCAGCGAAATATAAATACTTGTAGTGGTTGAGAAGTATAAAATAGTTTCGTACAAGAAAACTTAAGGAGCAATAAATTATATAGATTAAACAAAATCCAGCCAAGCCGGGTCTGACTCGCACCAATAAATCATATTTTTGTGATGGAATTACAAAACTGTTTTCGGATTTTTTCATTTACTTGTGCTAGAATTGATAAATTGATTGAGTAATTCATATCAATTTCATCTGGATATTTTACGCGTTCCCGAGAAAAATAAAAGTTCTTTTGAATTGGTTTCGCTGTCGGTATTTTTTGATGCGGGTGTGAGACAGGGCTGCGTGGCGGAAAACGTTAGTCGATAGTCTAACAATACTCGCGTTTAAAGAGGTCTTAATACGTTTCTACGTCTTGGAACTAAATTAATCATGAACTTATGCATCAAATTACGTGTATTCGTCAGTTATTTTCGTAAAATGGAACTGATGAACGAACGTTTTGCAGTGTCGCCATAGGTGAAATTAAGTGCATGCTTTATCCGTTATTTAGATAGACACTCACTTAACACGATTTTGAGCTTACGAAATTAGAAACTTGTTAAACAATTGTTTTCTGATTAATCATGATTTAGTTAAGCAAGTGTTTTTACTGTGTTTATTTTTACTTTTTGTAGCTCGATGCCATGTAATAATCTATGTATAATAAGAAAATCGTTTATGTACATTTTGTCATAATGAAACTCAACCTATTTCTAAAAGAGATCTAAAAAACAATCTTTGGGAGTTTCTTTGCCTACTACTCCCACAGTGGTCCAATGTAGAGAAGAGGCAAAAAAATGCAGTATATAAGCAAAAATATATGTAGTTAGGCCTATCTAATTTTTTTACATAATTAGCTCTCACATTTAATTTCTTGATCTTGCAATTAATTTCTTGCAAGTCGCGCGAAACGTAATTAAATATTAAATCATTTTTGTGCTACACGGTAAATCACCATCTTGGAACATTTGGCTGCGATGTGCTATGATTAATGGCTCCCAGGGCAGAGGCTCGCTTCAGATGCATTCGATCCGGAGTTCAAAAACCCTGTGTACTATTGTGCTATTATTTTATAATAATGTCCTTTCGTAATGGTGTCCCACTGTTGGGCAAAGGCCTCGATTTTTTGAGTTCACACGTCCCTGAACTGTGCCACCACTGGCCAACCCCGGCAGAAACGTGTCCAAAATTTTGGTTTTGCATGTTAGTTGACCGAGCGACCGAAGCGTCCAGTTTCGAGATTAGCCAATAATGGCTTTGTCTGTTGTAGACTACAGCTGTCGCATATTAAATCGATTTTGACGAAAATTGGCACACAAGTTCCTTGATTTATTACTTTTTTTAGTTGATCGCGATTTCTGATTGGGGGGAAAACAGGGAGGAAAGGGGGGAAGTTTTCTGTAGCTTTATTTATCGACGGATTTCTATTATTTTTAAGAGGCACACTAAGGAATTAATACTACAAAAGATGTTGCGAAAAAAAAAAGTGGGAGTGGAGGTGGAAGCACTTCAGGATATTTTCGACCCCCATGTAACTATGTTGTAGATAAAGCTTTACACCTGAATTTTCTGCGACTAATAGGCCACAATTGAAATAGGCAAATCCCCAAAATTCAGCCAATATGAACCAATAGATTGGAAACGACAGCCGTTCAAAGTTCCGTCATTTTTTCACTGAATGGCTCATCATCGATCATCAAAATTCTAATGGTTATAAGGGCTCGCCCGTTCTCACAGAATCACTAATTATTCTTTGACTAGCTTCGACCTTTTCCCATACTGCATGGCAGAGGTATAATTTTCGCGACAAAAATATTGCACATGGTTATAAATTGGTTCAGAGATTCACCCGTGAAAAGAAAACGATGCTCAGACAGAGTAATAATAAATGGCATATATTTAAACGCTAGACAAATTTAAACCCCGATTTTTCGATGAAAATTTCTCAAAACTGCAACAAAAATACTGAATGCGCCTCAGAATTTACCCACAAAACAAAATACTTTTTGCAAACTGTTAAACCACTTATGTAAAACCGTTTTATTAAGTGATTATCTGATATATGAATGTTAACCTATAAATTATTTTATTGACTGCAAAAACTTAAGCCCAACTTTACATGAACCAAGCACCTATTATTCTTTGGGGCACATTAGTTTTAATAATGAAGACACCATTTAATCAATCATTATTATCTAATCCAACTATCAAAAAATCACCTTAATGCAAACATAATATCAACAAAGAAATATAAATCAGATTTATAAATATATTTTTTGCAATTGCAATATAAAAAAAACAACTAAATTAAATCTAATTAAAGCCTCAAACTTTTTATTTTAGCAGGGCGTCCGCGTTTTTGCTTTATGCCAATAGGGATGTTTTGGCTTCTGCATATTTCATGTGGCGTGGCATATTTCAACCTGATTGCAAGTCCAATAACATGTTTGCAGGGATAGTTTTTGTAAAACTGAGGGCAGTTGCATTTTCCATTTTTCCACTCAGTATTCAATTTCTCTTTCACACCCGCGTGAACGTTGCGGGAGCGTTGTCTGGCAGCACACGCGGAGAAAGAGCGCCAAAACAATATTCATTAAATCAGATAAGAAAAAAGAAATTTAGCTATATTAGTAAGCTTTATAGGTACAAGAATGATAAAATTGTTAAATATAATTTGGTAAAGTAAACATTAATTAGTATGGTGCAGTAAAAGACACGATTTTTAGAAATTATGATAAATGGTTAGAAAATTTTGAGGTGCGAGTCAGTATTTTAGAGTGACTAAGAACATTTTTGTATCGAAAACGGAATTTGTGTTCGAAAATCCAGATATTTGTTGTGAACTGTAACAAATATTAGCTTGTTTTGATACGATTTATGATTTTGTTGGTGGTGCTTGTTTTGTTAATCAAAAGGTTTATTTGTAGAGTAGTCAGTATTTTCACGACCCAACCCTAATGGCCGAGTCGGCAGTGACCCTGCCTACGAAGCCAAGGGTCCCAGGTTCGAGTCCCGGTGGGGGCAAATATTTGTTCGAGAACGGAGTTTGTACCCTAGTCATGGTTGTTTATCTATCTAAGTATAATATTTATCTATATAAGTATGTGTATCGTTGTCTAGTATCCAAGATAGGGAATCCTAGTTTGGGGCTAGAACAATGTGTGTAAATAGTGTCCAAGTATATTATATATATATTATTATTATTATTTTGGTATACGGTAGGTTAATTAGTGAAGATAATTTTACTTTGAGCCTCAGTTAAATATTCCCCTTATTAAATTCGTTTTATGACGAAAAAAAAACACGAGGATCGTAATATCCCATTACAATATGAAAACAGCTATTTGCAAGAACATAATAAATTTGCAGCATTAGTACCCTACCTAATATAATCCAAAAAAGAAAGTATACTTCTTTACTTCCTGTTTATCAGAAAGCAAAAGCAAACTATCTAAACAGAACATAAAGCAGGAAGCTCAGTTAAGCTAACATAAGATACGAGCAAAGTACCAGCTAATGCTAAAGTGAAAAATGCTCTCGAGCTAAGTAAGTAACGTCGGATATTGTAGCCATAATTTCTGGACCTTCCTTTCAGTCGAGCGAAAGGAATTCATGTATTTACTGTAATGGAATGGGTTCTCAAATGTACTTTTCTTGACTGTTACCAGTTAAAATGTGCATAAAGTTTTCAAAAAGGGGCGTAGCTACTTTGATGTAGGTAAATAATCAACTGAACCGGGGTCCACACTGCGTCACGACTTTTCCCATACGATGTCGCAGAGGCACATTGTGCCCACTTTTAGTTAGTACACTCGTATAATACTCCATTTAACGTGCATCTTAACCTGTAACTTACTGTAAAATTTTCACATTAATCTACCGGAATTTAAACCCATAACATGGAAGTCAGTTAAGCTATAATTATTACCTTTCTCTTGAACCCAGTATACATAGTTAATCAATCAAAACTTGCTAGCCGCTGCTGGCCTGTCATTATGAAGTCGTATTATAGTGGATACAGGTATTCCGTTTGATTGTATGCAGATAGTGGTCGTCTTTGTAATATATTCGAGAGTCGTGTTCACGGTGGAAACGTTGATTGGAGGCTTGGGTCAAATCTTCAGCTTAAGGCTGGTGATGTCCTATGAACGACATCGGAGGTAGGCCTGCTTCAGATGCCTCTCATAAACCTAACATGATCTCAGTAAAACTTTTAACGGATTATATTTCGAAACCATACAATTTTGTTTGAGGTCAGGTAACCAACTCCTCATCAACACAAGCTTTTTCTGTGGGCGCGACATAAGCGACAAAAGAAAGAAACCGAAAATTATACGGCTAATTTTCGACTTTTCCCTTTGCATTTAAAAAAAACAGCCCGTAAGAACATTCCTAAGACCTTTGGAGTCTTAATTTAAAAAAACTTTGGTCCAAAAAGGTCCAGCCGTTTGCGAGTTACGCCGTTACCAACCCATTTAGCGATTCATTTTAATACATTTAATGAAGATTTTATGTTTTTGCTACAATCCTGGATTCGCCACTGGCATTTATGAGACATTCTGTATTATACCATATACAGGCACAATACAGGCAAATTAAGTATGTCTTTACTTGTCTGTACTTTGAGCAAAAACCATGCTGCAAATAAAATTATAAAAAAATATAATGAAAGCGTACTGTTATTTTATACAAAATAGTTTATGATTCGAGTTCCATTCTTTTACCTGGATTACTAACAGGATATTTACCCGGAACGCGGGAGGTCACTTACACTTCCAACGCCCAGCACATCTTTTGCGCTGAGGCTTATATGGGTTTCAAATCTACGTTTTAGTAGACAACAAAACACTTTTCTAACGCCAACTGATGTTTACCATACCTATAGGTATACAGGTAGAATAAATCAAATTATTGTTGCCTCTCCCGTTTTGGCTCTGGCGCGCGTGGTCTGCGGAGTGTGTTCTCGCGCGGAGCGCGAGAACCACTACGGTTGCGGGGTCGAGGACTTATGGTTGCCTCATGCCCGCGGCGTCAACTCGGGGGGTAACGTCCCCCCCGGTCTTGGGTGGCCCCTACTTGTCAGGGGCCTCGCGTGGCCTTCGTTGTGCTGTGCTTTCGCCGTCTATTGGCATACACTGGCGACAACGGTGCGGGAGCTTCTTCTCTTCACTGTGCCGTGCTTTTCTGCGGGCTTACACTGGCGACAGTGGGATGTGCAGCAACTCTCTTGGGAGTGGTCTGCCTTCAGGCGGACGTGCGTGATGCGGAGCAATGTCGTGGAGATGTGCGTGGCGGCTGTTGTCGGCGCAATCGTACATGCGCCGTGCCAGCCGCGCGACGAATTACTCCACGGTGGGCATCCGGGTATCCCTCATGATTGTGGTGTTGCGCACGTACCGCCCGGCTCCCGTGATCACCCGCAGGGAGATGTTTTGGAACCACTGCAGCCGTGCCTTCTGGGTCTTCGACAGCAAGGCGTACCATGCTGGAGCCGCGTAGGTGAGCCGCGAGCGCACATAGGCCTTGTACACCCGCAGCTTGGCTCTCAGAGGCAGGCTGGACGACAGGACAGGCCGGAGCATTGCCCGCGCGGCTTTGGCCCGGTTGATGCAGTGTTGCACCATCGGGACCATGCGCAGCGAGCAGTCGATGTTGCAACCGAGGTATTTCACCGTCGATTGCCACTCGATGTCCCGGCCCCTCAACTGTAGCGGGGTCGGACGGCGGGAGCGGGTAGTCAACAGGGCTGTTGTCTTCCCGACGTTCACCGCGGTCCGCCACTTGTCCAGCCAGGGCGGCAGCAGGTCCAGGAGTCGCTGCATCTTCCTGCAGGCGAGCTCAATTTTGCGCGACGATGCGAAGTAGGCGCTGTCGTCCGCGTAGAGGGCGAGCACAACGTCTTCCTCGAGATGGCCCTCTCTGGCTCTGGCAGAATACCAGCGTCACAGATTCGTCTGTGACATTGCTGAGTCGGGGCCATTTCATTGTCGCGGTACTGTCACAATGCACATAGTGATCCTTGCTTACCGTACCCTAATTTGCATTCTTAATTGTAAGTATGTCCATTGTTTTATTAAATTTTATTGTTTTTTTATAATAATGTTTGATTTATTTTGTAATATGTTTTTATGTGTTTGTGTTTGTACCGTGTCTGATGAATAAATGATTAATCTATCTATCTATCTATCTAATCATAGGTCTGCATACTTCATTATAGGGCGTCAGGTTACCCAAAACTCAAATCGCACACAAATCAGTTGGTAGGTTTATTTCGACTTCGAGACTTCTCCTTTTGGTATTTAAATATACGGCCCTGTGCCAAACGCATCCAGGTCTTCGATTCGGCAATATATTTTATTCAGCATAGCTGGAGCGAAGTGTATTTCTGATCAAGAAAAAATGCATTGCACTAAATGAGGGGTTCTAAACACGCTTCCTCATATAGACTCACCAATAAGTTGTTTAAACAATGAAAGTCCTATTAAACCTTATTTGTGCTCGTGGTAGGATTACAAAGGAGTGCGAATCAGTCTTCAGTATTTTGTTCAAATCTTTGCCAAGCCTTTATCCTGAACTACAAAGTTGATTAAGAAACGTCTAGAACAAGATTGCAGATAGGGCATGGATGCTATTTGTGCCTCTAAGGATACGTCATTGGAAAACAATTATTTAATTATTTGATATAGACTTTTTAAATGGCAAAAAATACATATAATGATCACCAAAATATTTTTTTCTTACCCAAAATGGGTAAATGATCACCAAAAGTTGCAGAAAATATCAGGGCAAAATACTGCGGTAGCTTTGGTGAAGGGTAAAGGGGGTGAGCGAAGCGAAGCCCCCTTTATCCTTCGCATTAGGTTGAACATGTAAGAACAACAAATATACTTAAAAGATAATCTTAAGTACACACAACATAAAAAGAAGTTTGGTGATCATTTATCTAAACACAATTTGGATATCATTTACTTACTCTGGTAGTCATTTCGAATTCATTGGTAGTAAATTTTCGAATTTTTTGGTAATCATTTAAACACAAGCCTTTTTAAATTGGTATCAACCGACACGATCACAAGACGGATGGAAAACTGCCTTCATTTGAGTTAAAAATCTAAATTGGTACTGAGTGCAAAAAAGCTGCCTCACGAAAATAACTCAAAAGATAAAACTGACCAAGTGCATGTCGGAATTCGCACATTCAGGCTTCCGTAGCAAATGTAGAATATAAGCCTAAAAATTGGGGAAATTCAAAGAAAAACCTGATTGTCAATATATTGGTATTTGTTAGTAGAATATACGTAATAATAAACTTTAACACAAAATTTTAGGTGCAAAAAATGTCTTCGGTGTAAAAGTTTATCAAGGAAGCTGACTTTGATGGGTTCTCATTTCTTTGTTTTCCAATATATATTTTTTACAACAAAATACGCTTGTTATCCAATCAACGAGCTCCGAACAATGACACCTCACTAGTGGGGGTTGGTCAAATATATGTTTTTGCGCTCCCCACATCGCGCGCTGTATGGTAGAACATTAAAAAAAATACAATTTGTATGGCCTTGGGTCAACAAGATGTTTATACTATAAAAATTAGAAGACCGTTGGGCTGTAATACCTGTGTAACAGATGACGGACGGACGGACGGACACGTGAGTGACAGCACTCCGTTTGGACCTTTCGGGTACGGAACCCTAAAAAACTCTTAGGCCCGGCGTCACACAGACGGAATGCCTTTTATAATTCATAATCTGATTTTTTATATTATTATTTTCTCAGATCTATCTGACAGAATATATAATACTGATCAAACTGCAGTTTTCGTATAAACAAGCAAAGTCGCAATAAGAGACCGCTTCTGTCAAATTATTTTCAACTGCGATTGATATCAGAATTACATACTAATACTGCTGTTTTTTTTAAGAGTTCCCCCTACATGCCGCTATCATGTCCTCGCAGTGTGAGCTGATGTCCGCTCGTAAAATCGGGTAATCAGGCAAGCTCCAACCATATATATCATAAAAATATATATTCAGCATATACTGAGGCCATTGCTGCAGTGACATCTAACGATAACTCTTATACACAAACACAGGGGTTGTTTTTAGTCCGTATAGGTACTACACGAACTGATGCCCGCTCAATGTGTAGGGACCCGGATATAGCAGGGAGGTCGGACTCTTGGGCGTGGGTAATTCCATTTTTTTCCTCTCCAACAATACAAAAATGTTTTTTTTAAGATAAGTGTGAGGCCATGTACCGGAATTCCCATTATGAATTCAGTTCATGTGATTCAGTAAGGTATTATGGCTATATGACGCCAGCATATAGGATGACTTCTTCTCCGCCTGTCCAAATGCTTTTCTCACAATTCAAGTTAAAATTAATGTGAATAACTCAGGTATGTGGTCCTAGTTATGAAAAACCAAACTTCTGGTTCTTCACGTCTTAAGTCGGGTAAAGATAAAATGCCGAAGAACATGGCCGCGGGTAATGGCTTTTTTCATATAAAAAGGGGGAAATTTATGACCTCCATAAAAGTTACAATATAGGGCCAGTCTCATGAGTATCGGATATTTTATTTTATTAAAAAAGATATCCGTTATCGGGCGAAAGTAACGTTAATATCAATATCGGTTTATGTTATCGCGGATTGCACCTCGAAATTATTGCAGTTTTCGCGATTTCGCAAGAACGACCAACGTGGCACTTCTCGTGGCGTGCCTCAACCCTTATGGAGATTTCAATTTATTTTTATCAAAAAGTTTAGTCTTACAAAAGATTGTTCAGTGGCCCCCTCACTAGGCTCAGACTGTATCGTGGGTGCCTGTAGACAGATTTAACATTTGAAGTTGACGTTATTACTCGCTTAGTCTTAATTACCTATAATAAAAAATAACTAGAGCAAGCTTTGATAAAATGGGTTTCTTAGTAACTTCAGAACTCTTGGACGCAACTGTGTCGCGGAAAAAAAATACGGAAAAGGCGTGAAATGCTTTTTATTATTATGGCCAAGTTCTGTCTCTTGAGGTAAGTGGCATTCGCTTTTCGTCTTCTGGCGGGGTAGCGGGCAGCGCGGAATAGCATCGGGCCGCCCGGCGACGTTAAAAATTTGTTGTTTTTTTCGAGTTTACTCATAAACGAAAAAGCTAATTGATAAAATGAAAGGATTGATAAGGAGCTCTAAAGGAGGGAAATTTAGGTAAAATTTTATGGTAAAAATCAGTAATTTTATATTAAATATATTTTATTTTCTTTTTAATATAGACAATGTTCAGATTTTTTTGCGATCGAGGAAAAATAATCTAATTGTTACTAACTAACACAGTGTTTAACCTAGATTAGCTCATTATGAATAAAATACATTTTTTGAGACCGACGAATTTGGTGGAAATCATTTTACATAGTCAGGTCATAAGTTCTGTCACATGTGCAATATGAAATAATTTAGACATGTTTATTATTTATGTAAACATTTATATAGCAAAATGAACTTAATAAAACATAGATTCTTATGGTAATAAAGTTTATTCAAAATGACCCCCGCGATTTTGAATACAGGCCTTTATTCTGCGCGGCCAGTCGTCTATCGCAGCACGAACGAGGTCCATGTCAATATCGGCGGCTGCCTTAATCAAGGATGCCTTGAGTGACTCCAAATCAGGATGAGGCTTTGAGCAGGCCTTTTCCTCCAAGTGTTGCCATATCTTGTAATCTAACGGACTCAAATCTGGACTGGAGGAGGGCCAGTCTTCGTGCCGGATGAAGTCGATTTCACGTCGCCAGCCAGTCTTGTGTGCTTTTCGCTCTATGAGCTGGCGCAGAATCTTGTTGGAATACCCAGTGCCTGTTATTAAACATGGTATGAGAAACAGGTTCCACAAGGTTCTTGAGGACTGTATTTTGATACACAACTTCATTCATTTTTATGCCTTTCTCACAAAAATGTACCTCAGTTAAGCCCCAATAAGAGACTCCCAACCAAACCATGAGCGAGGATGGAAAATGACCTCGTTGGACACGCGGAATATGGATGCTCGCTTCTTCACTGCTGTGTGCGTACACCTTATCATTTTGTTTGTTGTAGCTCTCTTCCACGGTGAAAATTTTTTCATCCGAAAAAAGAATTTCCCGATGCTTTTTTCCCGCGTACCGCTTCAACAAAGCGCGGCATCTCTTCAGTCTCAGGTCCATTAAACGAGCGTCCAAACGATGTCCTGTTTTTCTTCGATATGCCCTAAGCCCTAAGTCTTCATTTAACACCCTTTTCACCGTGGTCCTGCTTAACCCCATCTGAAGGGCCAACAGTTTCAGCTTACGTATGGGATTTCTTTGAATTCGCGCCTTCACAGCTTTTATCACTGCTGGAGTCCTAACAGAGCGAGGGCGACCACTTCTTGACCTTTCATCTACACTAGAGTCTTCATTGTATCGTTTATGGTACGATAAACGAATCTTTTGGTTATATTCAAATTTTTCAGTAAGTCGAAAATCTTAATTGGCGCGTAGCCGCAACGATGCAACGCAATAACACGGTCTTCTTTAAGTGTCCACTCCATATTTAAAAATGAGGAAAATTCTAAAAAGTACACATTTTTATTTTCATGAAAAATTCGAAATTCGAATTCAATAAACTTTTTTGTGGCCAGCGTTCTAAATTCAAAAGTTTTTATTGTGTGACAGAACTTATGACCTGACTGTGTATATATATTTTTTGCTAAAGCGCTCTTCAGTGGTTATGTGATCGTGTGCCTTAACTGTGTCCCCAATACAATTTTGAAACACGTAGCGGTGTCATAGACTCATGTTTCTGATACAGCCTGTAGAGTGAATTCGAAATGTTTAGCTCCTAGCGGTCCTTTTCATGATGTTAGCAAAGCTATCACGTCTAAACACCGATAGCTCCAAAATTAACAATCATTGATAATGCCGAGGCACGCTTCCCCAACACTGGAAGAGACGACGATGCCAACCGACGCTCGCCCGGGGCGTGTACAGTCGGCAAAACAAGCTTGAACATGAAATATGTCTTGAAATAAAAATAATAGCAACAAATCAGATGCCCATCTTCAAATTCTGGTTGATGGCAATCAATGGATGCCCGCTTGGCCACGCAATCCATATTGTCCAAATAAGCTGTAACATTTTACTGGGTGGGGGTAGGTGGTTTGAAGAGGTGTTATTCGAATTATAAAGCAGTTTTCAATCTTTATCCTTTAGGATAGTGCAAAAAGTACTAAGTACTAAGTAAAAAAGAACTTTTGCTTGACATGCCTGTGACATCGGTAACAAAGACGACATCGGTAACGAGACACAGAGATGTGAAACTAATTTTATATTTTGTTACTTGATGAGGATAATATATCTTCATATAATATTACAAATATTGCAAAATGTATTTATATAGTTACTAAAGTACTTAACGCTACTGCTTTGGATATTTCTTTGCTGTTACTGTTCTTCAGTCGTTTTTTGTTCGCGTCCTTGCTTGTATTGTGTGTGAACTCTCTTCCGTTTGAGCCTGGCCAAATTATGATCAGATGGTTTGATTTCTCTGCTCTCCTGCTTATGGATCCTGTCCTTTGACCATCTTATATTGCGATATTCAGATAATTCGTATTCTCTGCTTTGCTCACCTGCTTCTGGATCCTATATTTCGTTATTCAGATGATTCGTAATCTATGATCTCCTGCGTATGGATCCTACCTTTAGCTTGCCTTGAATTGCATTGTTTAGATGATTACTTTTCTCTGCTCTTCTGTGTGTATTTAGCTTGCACTGTGTTGCGTTGTAAAGATGATTCTTTTTCTCTGCTCTTCTGTGTATGGATCCTATATTTAGCTTGCCTTATGTTGCCTTGTTCAGATGATTCGTATTCTCTGTTCTTCTTTGTATGGATCCTATATTTAGCTTGCCTTGTGTTGCGTTGATCAGATTATCCGTTTTCTCTGGTCTTCTGCATGTGGATCCTATCTTCAGCTCGCCTTATATTGTGTTGTTCAGATGATTATTTTTCTCTGCTCACCTATGTACAGATCCTATTTTCAACTCGCCTTATATGGCATCATGCAGGTGATTTCTTTTTCTCTGCTCTCCTGCATATGGTTCCTATATTCATAGAAAAGGAGATAACTCAAAAATATAATAAATTATTTTATACGAAGTTTTATGATGTTGTATAAAACATAACATAATATAACACCTTTTTATGTCAGGGTTAATGACGCGGTAGAAGAGTTATAGGTTAATACGTAAGTTTGTCTAGCTCGAGCACAGGTGTCTTTAAAATGTTTGCGTCCATACGTTTAAGCTTTATTTTTGTAGTTACAACGGGCAGTTCCAACTCCAGAATTTTATTTACCCGCGTAAATATAGAATTTCAACATTCCTTTGAATTTGACTTCTCTACTCGAATCCTAATAGGTACATACGGGAATTGAAACGCCCGGGGCAACGGAGAGAATGGATCTGAGCCAGGCGAATGGAACTTCTAGCTTTTAGTCTGCTAACAACCGCTGATAGTTTCTGAATCTGTATGTGGCGTTTGAAGAGATGTGTTGCGTTAATAGTACAATGAGCAATATATCCTGCTTTACTTTAAACTATTGTTCTTCGAATTTTAATTAGCTTTTTTTGATGTGCTGACCGTACTCTACGTATATTGAGTCGCGTAAGCTACATTTCTGCACAATTTAGTCACTATATATTGCGTAATATGATACTAGTTCCTGTTAACCCAATTCCTTTCTCCAACTACTAGTTACCAAATAGCATTGACCGCGCCGGTTTCACTCCGCTACGTCACAAATGTCCGATACGTCGCCAAAATTTTCCGGTACGTTACCGAAATTTCCCGTCACTAACGAAGAAACAACCGCAAACCAAATTACTGTCGAGACCGTCGGACACGCTAATTATCTTGGCTTGACGAGGGAATTTGCTGCACGACAGGAATTCATCGTACACTGACTGATAGATAAAAAAGTAGAATAAACATTTAACGTGTTTTAAATGTTAGTAAATTAACAATTGAATACTGCGGAAAGGTAATCCTTTCTCTCTCTGTGTGTGACACACACATAAGAGGAACAAAGTTGAAGTTAGCATCTTACTACCCATTCACTACCACAAAACTGTGTTTGACGTTGTATGGTATAGACATGGAGTAAACTATTGGTGTAAAAGCTTGTTTATTGAGTGTCTTGGCTATCAATATGGCCGAATTATTGATCAGATTTTCAGCTGTGTTGGTTTTATTTCCTAAAAAGTGGCCAAGTGTGAGTCGGACTTGCCCGTGAAGGGTTTCGTTGTAGCAAGTTATTATGTGACTGGATGTTGGTGTTTGGACTTTGTTTTTCATAGTGTTTGTATGAATGACAAAGTTATCTTAAAAACTGCTTATTTTATTTTGTTCCAACCTATTTTTGTTGAAAGTGTGTATTGAGATACACAGGATATATATTTTGTAGATTTTTCACTTTCTTACTTTAAAAGTTAGAGGGAGGGGGGAACACATGTTTCCACTTTGGAAGGGTATGCCTCTTTAACGATTTACTTTGAGGAAAAATGGTTTCAGGAACCTCAACGTCATTTTTAAAGACCTATCTACCAGACAATTCACATATATAGGTTTGATCAAAAAAATATATTTTGGTTTCAGTTCCATGTACGGGACTTTAATTATTTTATTTTTTAATTTGTTGTATATAATCGCAAAGCGGTTCATATAATACATCTATATACCAAGTTTCAACTGTGTAGTCCTAATAGTTTCTGCATAAAGTTGCTGTGATCTACGGGACGGACGGACGGACAGATAGGCTTGACGAAACTATAACGGTTATATGGTGCCAGTTTGCTATACGACATTCAATCTTAGGTCGTTTGCAAATGAAATTCCGTCGACTGTACCACCGGGTATGTTTTGACACTACTAATTATTATAAAATTATTATTATTATTATTATTATTATTATTATTATTAATAGTACTACGTAGTAGTAGTAGTCATAAAGTCCAGCCAGCGTGGTGGAGTATGACTTAATATAAAAAGGGTAAAGGTTTGTGCCCCTCGGTGAATATGTAGCAGTTAGTTGGTTAAATCAGACACTTAACTAACTCTCTAGACCGTTAATTAAATACCGACGTTTAACCAAGTAACTAAAATTCCGTCAGACAAGTGAGTCAACGAAACGTTTAACGAGTTGTCTAAACGTTCCTGGGCAACAATACATATGCAATATTTTTTAATGTGTACATAAGTTTACGTTTTAAGTATTTTTGTTGTTCTTACATGTTCAACTTAACACGAATGATAAAGGGGGATTCGCTTCGCTCACCCCCTTTACCCTTCACCTAAGCTACCACAATGTTTTGCCCTGATATAAGCTGTGCAAATCAGCTGTTGTCGTGACGCCATCTTGTTTTCCAACACGCCGGCTTTCGGTAAGACAGATTATTACACGTTTTCGACGATGCCTTATTTAAATCAAAATGCTAGAGACTTGGTTAAACGTCAGTATTTAATTAACGGTCTAGAGAGTTAGTTAAGTGACTGCTTTAACCAATCAACTGCGACAAATATATTAATACGTTTATTTTATATTATTTTGTTAATATAGTAGATCAAGGGAGGCCTTTCCCAGCAGTTGGACACAGAATAGGCTAGGTAAACAAAAATCTAGAATGAAAATAATAAAATAATAATATAATGTTGAGAAATTAATTTTTTAGGTTCACGTAATGTATGGCTTTATTGATTTATAACATGTCTTTGCTGATTCACGAACTCTAGTGTAGTTCCCATACAATAACACTGTAACCCGCTAGGGTACAACAAAATGGTCCTTTTTCCAAATAAGTCTTCAAATTGATCGCCTCGTCAAATCCAATATAAAGCGACGATCTAACGGTGAAGTGAGCATCAATGTAATAGTCACTTTAAAAAGGATATCCCTAACAATGTGTTTCGGATAAATTGATAGGGCGTTGCTATGACACAGAGTGGAGAAGAGTGAAAAAGGTTTTATGTTATCGGGCTGTGTAGCTTGGGAGTAGGTATCTAATAGGAGGTAGGAGCAGAGCCACAGAGCTCGTCATTGTATAATGACGAGCTCTGTGGCTCTGCCTACCATGCGAGAGGTCCCGGGTTTGATCCCCGGATGGGGATGAAGAAAAAAAGCCAGGTCTTGGATGTTTATAAGTGTGTTACGGGTTTTTGTTTCTCTAAGGAACCCTAAAAAGGGGTATTCTCCATTCTCGTCCATGTTTCGTCATGAGGAAACCTTTGTATCTCCATAGGACATTGTGAAGAAACCTCCATAGTTGCGGCGATGGGCTAGCCCCCTGTCATGCAAAATAGACTTTTGACTATCTAAAAGTAGGCACAACTGTGCCTCTGCCACCCCATATCGTCATGCTATCTATGTACAGGCCAATTATTAAATTTGTGGCCGACGGTCTGGTATATGGTGTACTAATGTGGTGCAATTAGGACATGTGCTACCGGTGCGGCGTGACCATCCAGCTTAGGACCCAGACTAGCCGTAAGCCGCAGCAATCTTAGGGAGTTTCATCTGCCTCAGAGCTCAACCATCCAGGCCGGTCGATATATAGATGGCTGTTATAGACGACTTTGTGCTGAAGATAAGCCGGCTTTTCACTATAGGATATACATATATACCTAATATAATATGTATTAAGGTGCAACATACGCGAATAAAGTGCGCGTGCGCCCGTAAGACTGGCAGCCAGCACTGGCCTCGAGTAAACCTAGCTAGACGGGCGCTCTATTCACGCCAGCACTGTCAGCCGGCGGTGTATTTCCTTATCCTTCCTTAATATGGTTACGGCGATTAATATTTATGTCAATATTTACACGATAACCTTATTGATTTCGTCAACACGAGGAGACGAAATGGATACGCTCACGAGCCATAAATGAATTTCCATAATCGTATTGATTTGGTCACGACGAGGGGACGTATTCAATAGGGATAGGGAAATGCGCCAGCCGGCGCTGGGTTGGCTTGAAAAACTGTTTTTAAAAGGCTAACACCAAGTCTCATCTCTCGGACCTCAAGTTGCAAAATAGTACCGCTTGCCGGTCTTTTTATATGAGTCCGTTTATTATAGTACAGTGTTAACGGGTCCATAGAAAAAGATTGAGATGTAATATACATATATTGGGTGCTTACCTATGAAATTGGCGAATTTTTCTTCCAGATTCAGGAGTTCATAATTCGAGTAATTCAATAGCTATTTCCAGTTTTTTTTTATTGTTTTAAAAATAATTTCAATATTTTACATCTACTTATTAAATTTTCATTTAATTTTCAGTTTGATAACTAAAATTTTATCTTCAAAATCAGTGCCTCCTAAATGTCATCCATTTTAATGATAATATTCGTAATATTTTTTTACAGCCACCTTTGAAAAATTATGTTAATTTTTATGTTAGCTAAATGTTGTCTCATTCATACAAACAAAGTTTGTAAAATTACGATCTGTCATTCCTAAAAAAATACAAAAATGTTTGTACTGAAAATTGAGTTAACTTCAATTTATCCATACAAAACGCCAATTTCATATGTAAGGACCTAATATAAGTTATATCCAATAGCGAAAAGCCGGCTATAAGCACAAAATACACGCTCAACCCCCTGGAATGAAATAAAATTAAGTGGAGCAATAAGTTTTGGTATCAACATTATTAATTTGTTAACAATAAAACTTTCATTCATTTTTATTTCATATTTTTTATATATCCAATTCCATGATTTTATTTTTATTTTATTTTATTTATTCAGAAAACCAACAGCGTTACAGTTTAATTCTCTTAATTAAATTACTTATTTACTACAGCCAATTATAGGTTTCAATAAATTACTTAATTCAAGACTCCTTAAATTATCGGGTTAGTAAAATAGATAAGTTATTTATTCGGAACTATGTTTTGTGTATTATTGAGAGGGGGTTGGTGTGAATGCAGTGTGAGTGTGTGTGTGAAGGTTGGTGTATAGCTATTATTGAAACTGTATTGTTATATTTTGTTATCCGCAGAGAGTGTCAAGAATATTATGTTTAAAAATACTTTTGAAATGATGGTATACGTCAATGTCGGAGAAAGTTTTATTGTAGGTTCTAGCTATTCGAGTGAGGACAGAATTGTTGGCGTAATTGGTACGACGTTGCGGATGGTGGAATAGTGAGTTAGCTGTATGTCTGGTGCGGCGGCGCGGCGTGCACAGCGGCAGCTGGCTCACTAGCGCGGGGCAGTCCACGTGTGCGGGCGCCAAGTCGTACAGCAGAGACATGTCGGCGAGTGGGCGGCGCGTCGTAAGACTCGGTATCCTGTGTCGCGGGCAGCTCTCCTCGTAGCCATCGATATATGCGTTGCTCTTATAGGTAAGGTGTTTGAGGAACTTGGATTGAACTTGATTGAATTGATTTTGCTGGTGTGTGATGTAGTGGGGATTCCAAATACTTGAAGCATATTCAAGTATACTACGTACATATGCGAAGAACACCTTTTTTATGCAAGATATATCCCTAAAAGGTTGGCAGATGCGCAGTACAAACACTAAGTTTTTGTAGGCTTTCCTGGTGATGATATCTACATGCTCGTTCATATTTAATTGGTGATCTAGGTGTACGCCAAGATCACGCACTAGTTGAACACGTTCAATACGCTGATCCTGGATTGTGTATGAGAAGTGCAAGGGACTGGTTTTCCGTGAAAAGGATATTAATTGGCATTTCATGGTATTAACTTTAATTCTATAAGTGATGTAGTATTTTGATAATGTGTTTAGGTCATTTTGAAGGTAAGCACAGTCCGTCGGTCCCTTGATATCCATAAATATTTTTGTATCGTCTGCGTACATAAGAAAGGACGCACTACTGAAGCAGGTGTAAATGTCGTATAGATAAGAGTTGTACAAGAGGGGCCCCAAGTGGAATCCTTGTGGGACACCAGATGATATATTCACGAAGTTTGATCTGAACCCACCAACCACAACCGCCTGTGACCTTTTGGTAAGGTATGATTGTATCCAGCGCAATAGGTCCCCGTGAATTCCTAGGTGTTCTTATTTGCGCAGCAGGATGGTGTGATCCACACGATCAAAGGCCTTTTCGAAGTCAGTGTAGATCACATCAACCTGCCAACGTTTTTCCATTGAATTAAGGCAGAAGTTCGTGAACAGAGCGAGGTTCGTGGTAGTAGACCGGCCTCGGAGGAAGCCGTGCTGTTCGGCGGGTATTCCTTTTGATAAACAAGGATTGAAAGTGTCGTATACTAATTTTTCTAATATTTTGGCAAATATATTCAGGATATATATGGGCCGGTAGTTTTCGACCTTTAATTTAGAGCTCTTTTTGTGTATAGGCACGATAAGTGCGGTTTTCCAGGCGCTCGGGAAAAATCCTTCCTTTAATGATCGATTATATAGAATAGTCAGAGGCCGGTGTAGCGCTTGGCGGCCACGAGAGATAAACGACGGGAATAGGTTGTCACTGCCTAAACCTTTGTTGCAATCGAGTTGTTTAAGAGCTTCTTTCTAGGACTATAACTGATTGTTTTTTTCTCTCCATTCTTTATTTCTCTCTTTACAGTTTACGCCACAATTCATGTACATCTTCCATCACATTTGTAGGTTTTTATTCCTAAATGACTGCGAATGAATGAATGATGATTCCTTGACTTTGCTGGCGCTGAAAAATATGATATAAATTAATTTATACCAACATTCTAAGGTAGAGGTGGGCTAGACACTTTGCTAGAAGGGATGACGGGAGGTGGATCAAGTATACAAGACGAAGGAAACGGCCAGCAAGTGGGCATTCTCCAAAGTTATTATCAAGTCGACATCTCTCCGATTGCGGTTGGGACAGAACCTTGGAGACTGGCGCTGCAGAGGAAAGGCCGATGCCCAGCAGTGGGCTGATCACGATTATGATGATAAGTGCAGGTTGGTCGGATCCAAGTTTTTCCTTTCCTGAGCGACTATTAGCAGTAGCTAATAGAATAGCTAACTATTCATCCCCAACCAAAACTCAATCTTCTGTCTGACAAACTTTCCAAGTGACAGTTACGTGTTCCGTTCCGTACGCCGCTTTTTTTTCAGACGTTGATAAAAGTACGGGAATACTGTTAATTCCAAATTCCAAATTTCAAATGTCTTTATTACTGTAGATATTTACATATACTTAGCAATCGTCATTTTTGCCACTTCTCTAAATTGGACCACTGTGGGAGAAAGAGGGCGTAGAAACTCCCACAGATTGATTTTTATATCTCTTTTTTAAAAATTGCTTATGCTTAACTAATACAAAATATAATATTTAGTCATTATCATAATTAATAAGCAGGAATAAATAATTACAAAATTATTAACAGAAAGGTCTGTGTTGAGCCAGATTAACCCCATACAGTCCCATCATTTAAGTAATCTTGAACATTGTAATATCCCTTTTTCGACAAAGCCGCTTTAACATGGTTTTTGTATTGCTCAAATGGCAATTTCAAGATCTCCAGAGGTATCTTGTTGTAGTAGAGAATGCATTGACCCTTGAAAGAATTGCTAACCTTCGCGAGTCTAAACCGGGGCGCAAGTAGTCTGTGATTATTTCTTAGGTTAACATTACAGCTATCGCTAAGTTTGGGAAATTTTGTAAGGTTCTTGCGTACATACATTATATTTTCGAAAATAAATTGACTAGCTACAGTTAGTATGTCAATTTCTTTAAAAAGCTCTCTTAAGGAGTCTGTGCATTTTAAATTATAAATTGCTCGAATAGCTCTTTTCTGTAAAATAAAAATAGTTTGAATATCCGCTGCTTTCCCCCACAACAAGATACAAAAGGACATGACACTATGAAAGTTACTAAAATATACGTTAGTAAATTTTTCCACCATAAAAGGCAGATCGTTAATATATACCAGGAATAAGAAAGGGCCTAATATGGAACCTTGTGGAGCGCCAATTTTTACCCCCGATCCATCAGACTTAACGCCGTTGACTTCTGCCTTTTGAGTTCTATTGCTTAGGTATGATCTTAGTAGATCCAACGCTTTATTTCTAACTCTGTAATGGTTTAATTTCATTAGTAGCATGTTATGATCAACACAATCAAATGCCTTCGACAGATCGCAAAAAACTCCGATAGCATCCTGTGCGGCTTCCCATGCAGAAAAAATATGAGATATAAGGGTAATGCATTCGTAGTCGATTTACCCCTAGTGAAACCGTATTGCTTGGCGTGGAGTTGTTTTGTACGGTTGAAGTGTGAGAGCATTTGGTTGAGTATAATCTTTTCAAAAAAAAATCTTAGTGCTTGAATAACCGATATTGGTCTGAAACACCTGAAAATATTACCTAACCATGTTTATTACTATGTTTCTACGTCTTTAGAACTAAATTAAGCATAAACGTTGCGTAAAATAGAACTGATGAACGAACGGCATTGTTGAAACTAAGTGGATGATTTATGCGTTATTTAGAAAGATACTCGCTAACCACGTTTTGTAGTAACAAAATTTAGACACTTGTTAAAAAAAAGTTTACTGAATAATCATGATTTAATTAAACAAGTGTTAATACTGGGCTTTTCTTTATTCGTTGTCGTAAGAGATTCATGTTTATAAGACTAAAGCTTTCCTCCATAAAAAACATTTCTCTTGAGAGCCAAGCCCCTATACTAACGCCACAAGGCCTAATTATTGTAGCGATAACTCAAAATCTGGGTCAAAAGTTTGGCTTGGCCTTTTCATAGAACCCATAACTGAGTGAGTGCAACGACCAAGTCATAGTTTTACAGCCAGTTTCTCTGTAGTTTTGATGACTCGATCTAAAACCACCTACCTACACGTCTTTACACCTACTTTGTCTTTACGTCTCTGCGTCGCTACACTGTCGGTGAAAGGTTTAGACTCCACATGAAAGGAATCTGTAACGACTACAGGCTTCGGAAGACAGCGAATGGCAACTGCCACTGTCAGCAGAAAACCATTAGCCTCTGTAATTACTTGTCTCTGCATATTATCGTTTTTAATTAATTTCGCGAGCGGGCACCCCGCTGTCGTTGGCTTTTGTTCATTTCTTACTGGTCCCCAATTCCGCTAGCATAATGACCGCTGACAATGACGTGACGACGACGGTCAACTTTAGGTATCTTCTATCTTCTAAAAGGGGGTGTAGCGCCTGCACCTGACCCACTTGAGCGGGGCCTTTGTGCATGTCCCCTTCGCCTGCACATCTACTTCAGCCATCCCAACTCCTGCACCAGCTGAAGCTTAGTTATCTTGTATCAGAAATCTTATATCTATAAATCTCTTATGGCTAAAGCATATTATATACCTTGGACACTATTTACACACATTGATGTAGCCCCAAACTAGGATTCCCTGTATCTTGGGTACTAGACAACGATTCACGTACTTATATAGATCAATATTATACTCAGATAGATAAACAACCATGACTAGGATACAAACATCCGTTCTCATCAAACAAATATTTGCCCCCACCGGGACTCGAGCCCGGGACCCTTGGATTCGTAGGCAGGGTCATTACCGTCACGGCCATTCGGGTCTTCAGATATATTTATAGCATTTTAATCACTCCTACGGGCGCAAAATGCGCAGTATTCAGCAGTCAGACAGCAAATAAAATAGGCGCCGCCGGCAAGCCAAACACGGCATTTTACGTCTTTCCGTTTTACCATTTGTTCCCTAAAAAGATTCCCTAATCGCCAAAAAATTGACTACCTCTGTGGCGCAGCGGTTGTGGCTCTGCCTACCATGCGAGAGGTCCCGGGTTCGATCCCCGGCTGGGGGTAAAAAAAGACCCCAAGTCTTGGATGTTTATTGTCTGTGACGTCGCTGTTTCTGGTTCCCACGACACAGGGTATCCTAGTGTGGGGCCGGAAGCAATGTATGTGCCTGTATGTAAATGTTTATGTTTATTAATTAATACAGGTGACATTTCATTAGCTGTCCATATTTTGGGGAATGATAGTACCTATCAATATGACCAGGCAACATATGGTAGAAAATGAAAAAAAAAATTCGTCCTTCAGTACATTGACCCGATCAGCCGATTACAAGTTACTATAGGAGACCCATTTTTTTTTTCGTTTGCGACCATATGTTTCTTGGGGTAAGTTGTTCATAATTATGGGGACTATCATTCCACAAAATGCCACCCTGCATACCCAACTTTGACCGTCGCGTCATTAACATTGAGCGGGGATTGTGCTACCGGAATCCAGGCCAGTCGTCTGATTCAATTTCTTGAGCTAAAAATCTTAAGTAGTAAGGGATAAAAAGTGTGTCGTCTGTTGTTTCTATCTTTGCTTATCGTGTTTTTCCTTCAGCTTAATCTAAGGTTACAAAACAGTTATATTGCTAAAGAAATTTCTTGGAAATAATAATAATAATAATACCTTGGACTCTATTTACACACATTGATCTAGCCCCAAACTAGGATTCCCTGTATCTTGGGTACTAGATAACGATACACGTACTTACATAGATAAATATCATACTTAGATATATAAACAACCATGACTAGGGTACAAGCATCCGTTCTCATCAAACAAATATTTGCACCCACCGGGACTCGAACACGGGACCCTTGGCTTCGTAGGCAGGGTCACTACCGACTCGGCCATTCGGGTCGCAGCAATTGTAGCAACAGTTCTTGTAACAAGAGGTCTCTTGAGCCTTATTCGCAGTGATCGGAAAATGTAGAGCTATTTTTGACACTTACGATACTTGATAATGACTGACCTAGCTTACACAGAGTGTAACAGAAAGGTGTGGTCATATTTTGGTGATTGTGAACATATTTTGAAAAAAATTCAGTATGAAACCATTCTGATAAGAGCAACTTCATTTTTAGTACCCGACTCGGTCAGATGTTGCTTAATCCGCTCGATCGCTTCATTGATTTATTGTTTACTCCATTAACATTATATTTCCTCCCAAGTTTGACAATATCAGGAAAGTTCTTCTTCCTCAGTCTCAAGTTTCAAGTCTTTCTGTTTGAGATACAATCGGTACAATACAAGTAATATAAATTTGCCGATATATTTATTTAGGTCAAATACTAATAAAAATATATGAAAATACAAATATTTAACTAAAAAAAAACCAAAAAAAAACGGCCAAGTGCGAGTCGGACTCGCGCACCGAACCCGAAGGGTGCCAAACGGGACCCTAATTCTAAGCCTCCGCTGTCAGTCTCTCCGTGGGTCTGTCCGTCCGTGCGTCAGCGGGCTGTATCTCATAACTCGTAATGGTTAGATTTGAAAATTTCACAGAAGAAATAATGAACTACACGAGATGTAATAAAATTAAGGGGGTCCCCTTTCAAGAGACATGTTTTATTCCCCCACGCGATGTAACAAATGATAACATGATTCAAATATGATCATAGATTTGCGGCTTATCACATGGTTGTGGTGGCACCTATGTCCGCCGTTGCTCCCGCTTGGTGGCGCTGGCGTAGTTGGAGGCAAAGAGGCTTTCATTCATCTGATGTTAGGTTCAAAAACATATCATGTGATCTTTCAAATACACGTGACACTGGCAAAATTAACCTAAAATGAGGTTAGGGTTATTATGAGAAGTAAATAGAATTTGACAACTTTGACAGACAGCCTCCAACAACACCATCTGCAATGAGCTTTTAAAATTAGGTGATATCGGTCATGCTATTTTAAAGTTCTGAAAAATAATATTATTTTGTTTTATTTTTTTAAAGTTTTCTTGTACTATATGGTACGGAACGCTTCGTGGAGGAGTAACCCGCACTTAACCGTTTTTTTGTTTTGGAATTAGTAGTCATGTATGGAAGTAGATAGTAAGTTAGTAAGACAAGTATTACTAGTGGTTCTGTGAGAACAGGAGACCTCGCTTGTTAAAAAATTGAAGCTTACAGGTCTGCTAGAAGTTCATTGGAATTTTGATGATCGATGATGACTCAGTCAGTGATGAAATGACGGAACTTTCAACGGCTGTCGTTTCTAATCCATTAGTTAAAATTGACTAAATTTTAGGGAATTGCTCAATCAAATTGTGTCCTATTAGTCACAGAAAATTCAGGTGTCTAGCTTTATCTACAACATAGTTACAGGGTGTTCGAAAATACCCAGAATTGCTTCTCCCTCCACTCCCCTTTTTGGATTATTTTTCGCAACATCTTGTGTAGAATGAAGTCCTTAGTGTCTCACAAATTTGATTGAAATCTGTCTTTAAATATGGCAATAGCAAACTTCCCCCTTTTTTGATTAGGAGAAAATAGGGGGGTATTTTCTCCTAATCAAAAATCGCGATCGGCTAAAAAATTAAATAAATCAAAGAACTTGTGTGCCATTTTTCATCAAAATCGGTTAAAAAAACGAACTGTGAATGAAAAGGCATTTTTGGCCAATCTCCAAACTGAACGCTTCGCTCGCTCGGTCAATGAGTATGCAGCTTAGTCCATCAAATTATTTTTTTACTATAAATGAGTGACTTGCTCGTGCTTGGTGAAATCAAGACATAATATAAACGTTGATTTTGTTTATTTCTGCCGATCTCTACGTTCATTCCATTACAACCTGTACAAGTCATCTAAATCCCTGCACCGATTCATCCGTAATCCAACACAGAAGCAGCAAATCGCTTATAATGTAAATGCGCATTTGTGTATATTTTCCGCACAATTATCCGCAAAAGCGGTGGTCGCGAATCCATTAATTCCGGAGTTGGGTCGACGGGAAAAATTGTCAAATGCAAATTTCGCTGCTGACGGTACCCGTCAAATGAGAAGGGAGGGGCGGTGATGCCTCGGGACCGTATGCTGAACAGTTTTATAATTGGAAAAAACGGGATAAAATTCTAAAGCTGATGTGGCATATAGTAAATCCCCCCAACAAACAATAATTACTTATAAAACGTATATTTCTATACTTTAACTAAAGTTGGAATTAGTTGAATCAAAAAGGATTTCTTTAAGTATTTTATTTCTTTAAAACTAAATAGTTTTGGTCTACCGCTACTTTAGCAATAAGCATGCAAAAAACCGGGTTAAGTATCCTCAATACTATTTTGAATTAAGTTTGCCTACAGTTAAAACTATACCATCAACTTCGATATTATTCAATATTCATATAATATTAAAGTAAATTAGTAAAATATAAAAAAACGCCGGTTTATTTATTTTTGTATTCACTTTTTTGTAATAAGTTAGTATTTTGCACTATACCAGAGAAATATATCAATAAGAGATATTAATAATAAATAATAGTTTCAAACTATAATAACCACTGCGTGTGTACATTCTAACCTAAAAGTAGCGGAACAATTTTTGGATTAATACAATGAAAAGGAAGAGGAGGCTAAAAACGATCGTGCATTATTGTTATTTCTTACTTTAACCAAATCGTACTGGAGTTTAGCTAATCAACGGTTAATGTGCGAAATTATGCCTTATTTCTGACTTTGACCACGTTAGGCGGTTTTTATGAATAATATATGCTGTTATAATGACCGCACTATTCAGTTTGACCATGGCATTTACAACTGCAAATATGTGGAGTATTTTGTGATAGTCCACTAGTTGTTTATGATGTGTAGATCTATTTGGCGACCCGAATGGCCTAGTCGGTAGTGACCCTGCCTACGAAGCCAAGGGTCCCGGGTTCGAGTCCCGGCAAATATTTGCTTGATGAGAACGGATGTCAGGGTTGTTTATCTAACTAAGTATAATATTTATCTAAATAAGTATGTGTGTCGTTGTCTAGTACCCAAGATACAGGGAAACCTAGATTGGGGCTAGATCATTGTGTGTAAATAGTTTCCAAGGTTATTATTATTATTATTTGGGTATCTTGCGCACTCACATATATCTTATGCTGACTGTACCTAAGCACGGCACCAAGAAGAGAAATTAGGGTCTAATTTAATTCACTAAAGCAGAGAGTACTAACTAGCCTGGCAAGCTCCCAATTCCGTTTCTAAAAGCCCACGCTGCACATTTATCATGGCGTATTGACTGAGCACCTGCAAGTCACGTGTGTAGTCGGCTTAATGCATTCAGTGTTCGTGTTAGGTCCTAAACTTAAATTATTGGTTGCTGTTACAAAGCATGTGGACATTATCTCAAATTGGGGAGCAATGGTCCTGGTACTCTAAGGCCTGAAAGAAAAAAAGCGAAGCAGCACTAATCTCGGGTCAACTTTGACATTTATATATCTTATATCTTCGCGAATTAGCGCAAGGCAAAGGTTGCATCATTTGGTATGGCGATTTTCTATGAGAGTTTGTGGTCGCGCTTGTAATTGGCAATCCAAAATTTGTTTTTTCATTTAAATTTTTTGACTTTGCAAAAGCGCTAACTAAAACAAATACAAGTAAAACAAATAACCCGACCACATTTTCTTACAATACCACATATAAACTTATTAAACTTTGTAAACTACATTTTGTGATCTGAAATCAAACTTATTGTCTTTTCACAGAAATTATGCCTATGACACTACCACAATTAAGACGAATCCAACGACACGTCATTTATTCAAATCCGTTATGAAGCGCGTGTTAACGAAATGCATACATACATACATGCTCGTAAAAACATTACCCTCCTTGTGCAGTCGGGTAAAAAGTACTGACTGGCTTTTCATCTTTCAGTCATTAGGCGCTTGCAACATAGAGTTGCTCTGAATATACTCCCCATCGTAGGGCACAGGCCGGTTTACTCGGTATCGAGAAAGATCAAAACTTACTATCGATACAATTTCAATAAAAAAAACTGAAAGCCGGAATACATGATGCTGTAAGTAGTCACATGTTTTAGGGGGTTGTTATTTAATCTAGTAATATCCTCCGTGTTTTAATAGGTTTCACGCTTGCTTCTCGCACAGGAGATGCAGTTTCGATTCCTGACCATGTACCAATGAGATAATTAATTTATCTTAAGTACATTAATAATAATAATAATAATAATAATACCTTGGACACCTTTTACACACATTGATCTAGCCCCAAACTAGGATTCCCTGTATCTTGGGTACTAGACAACGATATATATACTTATATAGAGAAATATTATACTTAGATAGATAAACAACCATGACTAGGGTACATACATTCGTTCTCATCAAACAAACATTTGCCCCCACCGGGACTCGAACCCGGGACCCTTGGTTTCGTAGGCAGCGTCACTACCGACTCCGCCATTCGGGTCGTCACGTCACGTCACATTATACGGACGTTCTAACGGTGATGGAAGAAAATCGTGAGGAAACCTTCATTATTCCATAGCTGCGGCGATGGGCTAGCCCCCTGTCATGCAAAATGGAGAATTGAATAACTGGCTCAAAGTGGGCACAATTATGCTTTTGCCACCCCGTATGGGAAAAGGCGCGACGCTATGTTATGTTATTTATTTGCATGCAATACAGTATTTGACTGCTAGTCAAAATAGATTCTTTTGAGCAACCGTCACAACGGTAATTTTGTTCACGAGTTCTATGTGTAAATACTAGCATGTGACGTCATAGTCAAATGCTGTCTTTTTAACCCAAAATTGAGTTTATAAAATACAACGGCTGGAAATATACAATTCTGATATTGTAAAACGTTTTTGTTGGAATAGGTTCAACTTGAGACACGTTTCTAGATTTATTGGACTACCTTTTCAAATACCGTATTATTGAGATTGGGATTAAATGGATGAATGGAATGAAACTTTATTTCTTTAAAATCTTAAGATCTAAACATATATCCCACGAAACTAAATGTTAGTTGGTTTGTCTGTGGGTCGGGAGTTAAATTGAGCTTATATCTATTTCAATTTGTCTTAATGTGAATAACTATGCGTTATAGGCTTGTTAAAGTTTTGGTGATAATATTTGAAAACGTGAATTGGGAATAATTAAAAATATCAAGATCATTATATAACTTATTGTAAATATTCATTAATATCAAGACAATCTGTCTATCGTATTATTTTGTCCATAGTTTGAACGTCGAAATGGGATATGGAAAAGCGTTTGTTAGGGACATCATAATAATACCTTGGACACTATTTACACACATTGATCTAGCCCCAAACTAGTATCTTGGGTACTAGACAACGATACACATACTTATATAGATAAACAACCATGAGTAGGGAACCCTTCACATCTGTTTTCATCAAACAAATATTTGCCCCCACCGGGACTCGAACGGGACCCTTGGGTTCGTAGACAGGGTCACTGCCGACTCGGCCATTCGGGTCGTCACACCTTTGCACGGCTCTGAACAACTTTTTCTATGAGACCGATGTGATCAGAGCAACTTTATTTGTCAATTCTTTATACAATATAAAGAATTGACAAATAAAGTTGCAGTTGGGCCGAGTGCGATCACTCGGTCCAACTGCAACTTCAAAATGTCATTAAATTAGTTAGTATTAATTTGTGTTGGGTTCATTCTTCAGACTAAAGTATCGTACAGAATACTTTCCGACACTACCGACTGAACTCCAAATTCGATTTTAAAACCAAACAGTCGTACGTAGCGGAGATTAGAGACATCTGTGCCACTGTCAGTAGATTTATTCCGACCAGTAAAGGTATGTTCCCATTTCGGCACGTTTATACACCAACAAGGTTGACTAGGCGCGGTTAATTATCGGAATTCTCTCACGACGACAAATATCGTAGATTTTCCAATTTCAGTTATAATATGTTGTGTTGAGTCACTGCCCTTCTTTGTATAGTAAATGTCATAGCCCTGTAAATAGACACATTCCATCATATTCCTGGTCTCTATTTTATGTCTACGAAGAACTAAGATGGTTGGGCTTAGAATTGAGGCGTATGAGTTGGGAGTCCACGGGCCAAATCACTACACACTTGTTCACAAAGGCTATGTTGCCATTGCTCAACCAGTGAGCGAGTGACTGTTTCGATTCATCAAATTTGACACATCATTGGTTAGCGGCGTGGCAAATTCCTATGGAAACTATACCTTCATTATACAATTAGCAGGGTGACATTTAATTAGCCTATCATATTTTGGGAAAGACGTGAAGACGGACGGTGGACCAAAGTAGTCACAGAGTGGTGGCCACGGGCAGCGAAAGGGCCATTGGGCAGACCTCCAGCCCGATGGTCCGCAATATCATAAAGTCGTCGGGATCCCACTGGGTGCGATTGGCAAAGGAATGGGGAGATTGGCGCTTTAGAGAAGAGGCCTATGCCCAGCAGTGGGTCGATGTGGGCTGAATATATTAATGATGATTTTGGGCAATGATAGTACAGTATGGATTTAGGCGAGGTATGTCTACCGAAGACGCAGTTGGAGACATGATTAAGTGTATTTCCTCCCTTCTTGATAAAGGTAAGTCATACATTGGTGTCTTCCTAGATTTAGCAAAAGCTTTCGACACAGTATCGGTCTCTATTCTACTGGGAAAACTGGAGAGCTTCGGAATCAGAGGAATAGCCCTAGTCCGTAGTTATTTAATTAATAGGAAGCAATGCACAAGGATCGGTCACTTTGTAAGCTCTACTAAGGAGGTAGGTTTTGACGTCCCACAGGGAAGCATCCTCGGCCCTGCTTTGTTTTTAATGTATCTAAATGACATATCATCCCTACTCATTGAAAAAGCTGAATTATTCTGCTATGCGGACGATACACCAGTATCTTTCATAGGCAGACTTGGAATGACGTTTTTAGCACAGCTGAAAAGGGAATGTCAAAGATAGCCTGGTGGCTTCGAGGCAATCTTCTAACTCTGAATGCCGAAAAACCTAAATACTTATGCTTCCATAAGCCCTTAGCATCAAAGCCACCCCTATCAGCTCGCTTTAGAATTCATCAATGTAAAACCAATTTGCCAGGTCCAACATGCTTGTGCATAAAAATTAGTAGTTCCATAAAGTATTTGGGTGTAATATTATACCAACATCTGTCATTTAAAGAGCATGTTTACGTTCTTTCTGGAAGAGTAAGTAAGGTCATCAACATTATGAAACATCTACAAAATTCAGCTGACATAACCCTCTTAAAAACTACTTATATCGCTGTATATACTGTATTTCTGTCTGGGGAGGAGCTGGTAAAACTGTGATGCTAGAGGTTGAAAGAGCTCAGCGATCTGTAATTAAATTTATGTTCAAAAAGAAATATAGACATCTAACCAATCTTCTCTATTCAGAGTCGAAATTGCTGAGCGTCCGTGGATTGTTTGTTATGAGGGCTTTTCTTGGTGTTCATCGAGCTTTAATTGGAACACATTGCTATCCTGAAATCTTAAAAAGAAGAATCTATAAAGCCCCAGTTGAGCATGTAAACATAAATTTCGCTATCAAATTCAATGATTTTTTGCATCCTTTCATTTATAACAAGCTTCACTATGTCTGCAACTTCCGCGACTGCACCTCCCCTGAAGTTAAAAGAAAGCTTAATGAAACTCTTCAGGCGCTACCTCGTCCGTGCAAAGGTCCCCGTTACTCCAGGCGAAAAGACCCGCAGTGTGAGAGGGACGGAATCGGGAAAAAATGTCATAACGTAGCCCTAAACCACAGAAAAAAAATTAAAAATAAACTACGCTATTTTGATAAAAAGTTTTTTAAGGAGATTTTGCGAATACATAATATCTACTTTTTAAACGCAGATCCACAATGAAATTAGTTAGGATTACAGAATGACAAGAAAAAATAAAACAATTTAGAGGTGTTTTCGTAACTAAATTCTATAGAGAAAATTTCATCCAATCGCGTTTACCTTTTGTGAAAATCCTAATCAAATACTCAATAAACGTTAACCCAAAAATCAAATCTGTAGATGACTTCATGGTGGAGTAAATGGATTCGAATAAAACCCCATTTTTTTTTCGTTTCACCTTAAAATGACATACGAGGAGATAGAGGAGATTCTTAATACACCTCCTAAAATAATCTCACTGTTAAATAATTTTCGTACCATAGCGTGATATTAACTATGTTGTATAATACTATATACAAGGTGACATTTAATTAGCTGACCATATTTTGGGGAATGATAGTATTCATTATTATGAACAACTTTCCCCAAGAAACATGTGGTCGTAAACGAAATAAATTTTTGGGTCTCCCATAGTAACTTGTAATCAGCTGATCGGGTCAATGTACTGAGGGACGAAAAATATTTTTCATTTGCGACCATATGTGTCTTTGGGAAAGTTGTTATGATTGGTGCTATCAATCCCCAAAATATGGTCAGTTAATTAAATGTCACCTTGTATATATGTTATTGGTAATATATTTATAATGTTATTTATTATTTATACTTACATATATATAGTAATATATATTTATAAGCATTTTCTATCTTTATTATTATTTTTATTCTAATGGTGTATTGTGAACTTTTCTGTTTTACTATAGTGTTTTAAATTATAATTTATAGTAATAGCATTTAAAGGTCGTTTTTAGATATAGTACTCTTGCCTTTACCATTGCGTAATTTTTTAATTGACAAACTGTTGAAATTGGCACCCATAAGACAAGCTTGCTTAGTTTGGGGCCACAAGAAAACGAAACAATAATCTCTTGAATTCCTAAATGTAAATGGCTTAGTGTTTGTTTATTTTTAATTAATTTTGTAATTATTTAGAATATTTTTTTGTGATTGTTTTAAAGTATTTTGGAATAAATATTTTTGTATGAACAATTTTTCCGCGAAACGTATGGTCGCAAATGAAAAAGAAAATCCGTCCCTCATAATGAATGAGGGGCGGATTTTCTTTTTCATTGCATTGACCAGCTGATTGATCAGCTGATTACAAACTACTATGGGGGACCAAAAAATGTTTTTCATTTGCGACCATATTTTTCATATGGGTAATATCATTTCCCAAAATATGGTCAGCTTATTTCACCTGCATATTGTATTATAATATATTATTATTATATTAAAGGAGCTCCGTGGTCTAATGGGTAAGGAGCTCTGTGGTATATGGGATTCACGCTTGCTTCTCACACAGGAGATGCAGGCTCGAAACCTGACATTATATTAATGAGATAATTAATCTATTTTACCAGTCATCAGTGGGCGCCATTTTGTAACTTTATCCGTATCTGTGCATCCGAAATTCGGACATTTCGATCCCTGGAAAGCGCACCGACCCGGCGAATGCGACATTTCCGATTCCAGGAATTTTCACTGACGACTGGTTGAGTACATTATCGGACGGACACTTTGAGCTGTAGATCCCGGCTACTATCGCTACGTGGTAGTGGTCGTAAAACCCCTCCATCAACCCGCACTGAGCCAGCGTGGTGGAGTACGGCTTAATCTTACTCATATCCAGGTAAAGGCCTGTGCCCCTCGGTGTTGTCCCCACTAACGGGCTACATATTTACTATACCTTTCTGTTACACCCTGTATATCTTGTCGGTCTACTTATATATAGGTTTGTGTTATTGTCTTATGTATTCATTTGTCGGTCCTCTATTGTATCAATAACGATGTATACAATAAATTATTTATATGACGATATTCCAAATAAAATCCTTTATCATTCCTTCACTGGTGTCAAAAGTCACAATGGGAATAACCCAGAAAGGCCAATTTTGACGGATTGAGCACTTTAGCGGCCCCATGGAGCTGTGGGGCCGATCTGAAAGGGTTAAGTCGATGGAGTTTTTAACTGTTTGGATAAATATTCCTTTTCAGTGAAGTAAAACTATTCGACGGTCCATATATGCCCCAATAAATAAATTTACAAGACAATAAGGCCAGAGTCGCACACGAAGGGTTCCGTATAAACGTACAAGAAAAATAATAATCATAAATTAACATAAACATAAATATTTACATACAGGCACTAACACTTCTTCTGGCCCCACACTAGGATACCCTGTGTCGTGGGAATCAGAAACAGCGACGTCACACACATATAAAACAAAATAATATTATGTTTGAACGTGGATTAGAACCCAGAACTTTAAGACTGCGCGACCGATACCAAACCAATGGCATACCATCGTATGAGGAAACTTAAGGATTGCAAATAATAATAAGAAGAACAAAATATATATATATATAAATCCCAACTTCGCTTTGATACCAATTGCGCTACCAGAGACAATTAGTACCGCGAACTTGATGTCGATGAGCGCAGGGATATTGTGACATATCGCTTGTATGGGATGGGAAACCCCTTTTCATTTATAAAATATCATTAGTTCATCATTTGTTGTTGTAGCGGCAACAGAAATACATATGCTGTAAAAATTTCAACTCTCTACCTATTTCGGTCGGATGAACTAACAGCCAGACGGTTAGACGGACAGCGGAGGCGTAGTAATAGGGTCCCGTTTGGCACCTTTCTGGTATGGAACCCTAAAAACTAAACCCGACTGCTAAAACATCGCGCTCTAAAGAGTAAACCTATACAGCCACCGGGCGGTCTATAATCTTCTAACGACTAAATGCAAGGAAAACAGCGAGAGAGAGAGCGATAGAGAGAGAGAGAGAGAGAGAGAGAGAGTAATATAATTGGAATGTGCCAATAAAGCTCTTTAATTTGATAACTAGTAGTGTTTTCGCTACACTAACCTTTGTACCCTAAAATGACCTACCAAATGGTTTGAAAATTAATGAGATATCCTCTTCACGTGTTATAGGACCTGCAGCCTTATGGCGTAACTCTCTGAAGTTCTTAGCGTGTGTCTATGGTTCATCTCATGCTCATACAATTTCATCGATTGCGGGGTATCACCGAAGGCTTCTATGCTTCATTCAATGAGCTTGGGTTATTTATCATCATTTTCATTATGACAATTCCTCCACCAATTTGACAGATGAAGCTGGTGCTAGGTGTCAAACGTAAAAGTCTATATAAAGTGCATAGCTTAGACGACTTACGCCATAAGGCTGCTGAAACGTGCACTCAAGTAATGTCGTCTGATAAATAGTCCAGCCTTTCCAACGACTCATGTCATTGACTTGATTTCCAGCTTTTTTCTCAGCAACTATGAAAATTGTTATTGTTTACATCTTTGACAGCATGAGTTTTCGACAACATGCTATTTGATCTATATTTTTTCATACGCTTCATATAGTCTTTATCTATGGCTCTTACTGGCCCCTTGGGTGGAAAAACGTCAATTCAATATCGAAAAACATGTTTGAAGATTGGAATGAAAAACAGTTTTCTTTAGACTGGAAAAACCAAGAATGAGGTCCTTCGTCTACAAATCTCTGTAGTGAAAAGAACTAAGAGACTAGATACCCCGGGCCCAATGGGCCTCCAAGGAAATGAATGCCAACGAATCAGCGGTCCCACACGTTGCTTTCAGACCACCGCTACACGGACCTGACCACTGCTGCACAGGCCTGACCACCGCTACACAGACAGGCCTGATCACTACCATCGTCTCCCTGGCCACCGCTATACGGCCTGGACAAGGCTAGCCGCTGCCTACCTCCATGTACAGACTTCACTGGACTACCCCAGTCACCGCGTCGCCCAGGGGTCAGATTCCTTTGGAAAACTTGTGTTAAATAAAATCGGACTAATTTTCAATTTCTCTGTTTCATTTTCTTTAGGCTCTTATCTTCATTAAGCTTCCGTTACGGGGGGTTATTCACACCAACCCTTCGTACCGTGACAGTTTTGGCGCTCAACGGGTTTTTATTTTACAAAAGTTATTCTATTCTCTAAATTCTAAAACTCACTCTCTGGTGACTCAATCTGATCTCGTTTTCTATCTCTTTCGATCTAGGTTTAATTTTTCTCTTACTTGATTATTTCTTAGGTAGGTATTACCGCATAGGTTGTTATTACTTCATAGGTAGGTAGATTCCTTACTTCAGAGCAATGGCTCGTCCCTTGAACCTCACCCTTGAACAAAGCGGAACTTGAATATGAGGTGCGAATCTATTTGGTAACCCCTGCCGATTCCCTTTAAACCTCAAAAAGCAGATTGAACCCTTAATAAGAGCCTGTTCTGCTTCTGAAATTGTAACTTCAGTCCTACTTCCTGATGAAGATGAAGAACAGGCTGAAGCTACCTTGCCTTACCTAGAGGGAATAATCTATTAACTTGAACAGTCATTTTCTTCCCTACTTTTTAAATAGGTTGAGACTTACCTGACTTACTCTATTATCGGCTGGAACGAAGCGACACAAACTCATAGCCCGTACTCGAGGAGCGGCTGCCCACATTACAATCGAAACTCTCCTCTCTTGATAAAAGATATGAAAGCCTCCTGTGTATGAACAGCTGAGTCGTCTCCCATCACTCAAAACACTCAAGTCAACGCACACACAAGAACACACCTGTCGTTAACTCGGATACAACACCTATCACTACACCTACTCTACCTACAATCATTCAGATCCCACATAAAAACCAAACCTACTGGAATGAAAAACAGTTTTCTTTAGACTGGAAAAACCATTTGAAAAATCATTGGGAAAAGATCGTGGTGTTTCGTCTTAAAATCTCTAAAGTGATAAGAACTAAGAGGCCAGATACGCCGGCCCAATTGGCTTGGGTAACGTTGAAGAAAGAAGAAGTTATTTCTCCCTCCGTCTAAAAAGTAAAGTTTGTCTCCCCCCCCACCAAGGAAATCAATGGCAACAAATATAATGACCACTAAAATATTTTTTTCCTATCCAAAATGGCTAAATGACCACCAAAAGTTGCAGAAAATATCAGGGCAAAATATTGCGGTAGCTTAGGTGAAGGATAAAGGGGGTGAGCGAAGCGAAGCCTCCGTTATACTTCGTGTCAGGTTGAACATGTAAGAACAACAAAAAATACATAAAACATAAACTTAAGTACACAAAACATAAAATGAAGTTTGGTGATCATTTATCCAAATACAATTTGGTGGACATTCATTCATTTTGGCAGTCATTTCGAATTTATTGGTAGTGAATTTTCGAATTTTTTGGTTATCCTTTAAACACAATTCGAAATCAATGCCAACGAATCAGTGGTCCCACATGTTGCGTCCAGACCACCGCTACACGGACTTTCTAGCTTTAGCCGTAACAAATACATACAAATAAATACAGTACAAATTCTTTTGATACTTTACTCCCCATTGAGCTCCATCATTTTCGATTCTTCTTTTATGACGTGCTCGATGCATTTGGTCCACGTCTCAGAATTTATGTTTAGCAAACGTTCTTTCGTCAAATCATGCCCATCACTAAAACGAAGTGTGACACTTCTTGTTAATCTATGTTCAGATTTTCGTCGGAAGTAGAATTTTGGGAATTAATGTTATTTCAAGCAGAATTTAGACCAGTTTTTAGTGAAATCTAGTGTATCTGTGTTTTTAAATTGTCTCTACATCTGAATGTGGTAACCAATATCGAGTGGTCCCTTTGGAATATCGAGCTTCGTGATCACGTGACATTTATTTACTTTGTTGGCCTAGTTAGAACGCCTATACTTTAAGTAAGTAAATAAATCAGTATATTTATTTGTCACAAGGAGACAACCCTAAAGTAACAAGGGCCACGTCAGACGAGATAGTGTTACGTGACAGAAAGAAAAGCAACTTCTAGCTGAATATGCGATGTCCGTGCGCCGCGCTTTGCACGATGAATTGTACTTAATCGCGTTGCAGCAAGAGTCGCTATTTAGTTGAATGGTTTTGCTGAGTGTCCCATCTGTTCATGACTGAATAAATGATCTACACTACAGTAAGCACTACTTTTATTTCCAATAGGATCTGCTCTCCTTACTGCGTTCATCGACTTTTTTCCAATTTTATGGCTTAATGGCACACAAAAAAAAACTTATTCGGTGTTTTCACACTCGAATTACTGCACATGGGCACAATGCAATGTTTCTTGGTCATTTTAGTTTTTATTCGTGTGTAAAGTGCGACTTGTTTACAGTATGGTGCGCTTGAGCCGATTGAATGAGCCCGATCGATCCGATTACCTGACTAGTAAAGTGACGTCATCGCTGACCCTACATGCTACGCTCAGTTGACAGCGGGGGGTTGAACTTTGAGCTTTAATAACTCCGTAAATTTTTAAGATATCAAAAAACTATTTTTCTTTCTTATTTTTTTTAATTTAACTGCATTCACTGATTTTTTTTGTTGGCCACGTGGAGGATCCACATAGATCAATTAGCTGGTGGATTAAGTTCTGTGGCTAAACAAAACTAAACATGTGGCTACAGCAAGACTAGTCTACTTTAGTTCAGTTACTTTAATAGTGGTATTTTGTTGTGGGGGCAAAGCAGCGAATATTCAAACTATATTTATATCACATAATAGACCTGTTTGAGCAATTCATATGCACATACTTCCTAAGAGTTTTTTTTAAAGAAATAGACATTCTAACTGAATCAAGTCAATTTATTTTCAAAAATATATTATATGTATGCAAGAATCTATCAACATTTGCATCATAATTTTGCAATTATTTATTCCTGCATATTTTTATGTAATATTTGCGCTAGTTTTACTAAACCTATATTTAAAAGAAATCTAAATTTTGATCTGTAGGAGTTTCTTCGTCTGCCACTCCCACAGTGGTCCAATGTAGAGAGATGCAAAAAATGACATTTCCTAAACATATGTTAATATTTACAGAAAATAAAGACTTGAATTTGAATTTGAAAAAAAATATAATAATGGTACATGTACTCCGACGTGACTCCGACCAAAGAAATTAACGCAAAGAATATAGATACATTTCATCAAACAGTAAAATGATTTATCGTACTGCACCGATTAAAATATTCATGAATCCGGAATAAATTATTATTTATAGGTACTGCGAAGTATCAATTATCATTTTTCAACCAAGGGGCCTATTCACATTTTTATGCACCAAGCTTCATGATAATAAATAATAATTAACGTAACTTTTACAAATGCAATAATGTCATATAATTTTAAGGTAAAAAATGAAGTGTACAAAAGTGCACTGTGAGGGGACTCGTAACAATTTATTAGTTTTAACGTAGAGTCTGTTACCAAGAAACCAGAGTTTATGGTAATGCTCACTAAAATGTCTTTGCTTGCGGCGGCTATGTGTACCGGGTTGCTCCCATCCCTCAAATATGGCGAGGGGGGTGATGGCTGGTGCACTTGCCATACTCGTAAACGGGTGCTGCTTGGGGGAACTTGATCAGTCTGGTTTCTTATAACTTATGTTCATTGCAGCTTTTGTTTGTTCTTATTTACTTCTTTTGTAAAATTGTTATTTTGAATCTTATTGGCACTTATAGATACGACTTAACGCCTCTTACGTCACCATGCGGAAGTGGAGGTGCCGGCTTACAACGATCCCAACATGGGACAGCGTACGGGACAGCACCAACACTTAACACACGGAACTGTGGCGCAGGCTCACACTGATCGCAATATGGGATCGCGTGCGGGACAGCACCACCACAACACAAACGAAACTGTGGTGCAGGCTCACATCACTCCCCATACAGGAAAGCGTACGGGACAGCACCACAACACCAAAGGGTTAGGAAGGCAGGCTCACAACGCTCACTTTATGGGACCGCGTGCGGGACAGCGCCACCCCCTAAATCAAGCCGCATCACAGTGAAACACATTCTCGCAGCAACCAGCCCAAGGGGAGGGGCAGGTGCCTGCGGGAAAAGAAAAATCAACTGGGGAAAGCGCAATCTCGGGCCCTCCCCCGTCTGCCCATCCACCGTCTCGGCGCCGTAAGAGCAAAGGGGCGGGGAAGGGCAGATCGGGGGGGTCATCAGAGCAAGCACACGGGGCAAGCTCTGTGGCCGGGACAAGCAGACCAAAAAAAAAAGAATGAGGTCTGATGACCAAGTGTCGCCTAACGGGGAGTTGATGAGGGGACCGTTCAAAAGACCCTTCAATTCAGGCCCAAATGTAAGGGAACAACGAGTCCAATCTGGACTATCCTATGCCCAGGCTGCGAACCCGCACCTGATCATGGTGATTGTCCCCATTACCATTACCACTGTCCCTATTACCATGGCTCACAGTTAATTCTTAATAAGACAACTGTAAACACAAAGGGGTTGTTTTTAGTCCGTATACCACACGAGCTGATGCCCGCTCAATATGTGGGGACCCGGACATAGCAGGGAGGTCTGACTCCTGGGCATGGGTAATTCCATTTTTTCCCCCTCCAACAAAAAAAAAAGGTGATTGTCCCCAATGACGGAGATACGACGGCTGAACAAGGCGTCCTTCTCCGTCTAGAGATGGAGAAGAAACAAGAAGAAGCGGTAGATGACCTGACCCAAGACTTTGTCACGGGCTTTGATGATATGCCGCAACGTCTGCCGCAAGGTGGGCTTAAATTCACCTGCCTCGACCACGAAACTGTGGCGTGGCTTAAGGTGACGACAGCAAACCTCCCCCGCCCCCTGTGGGAAGGAGGCTGCCAGTACATGGCGGTCGGCATGACGGAGTTGCCGAAACTTATCAAAGGGGTGGTCTGGCTTCCCGATGTTCAGGGAAGTGACATCGAGGGGCTGAGGCTCCGACTGATAAGGGCAAACCGTCAGCGTGGCATCGACATGAGTCGCTGGCGCCTACTAAAGGGGTAGCTTAAAAACACCGACTCGGAGCTTCAGGGTGCCATCATGGTATTCGGAATCCCCGAGTCGGATATCCCGGAGCTGGAGAAAAGGCAGATGAAGGTCTGCTACAAGTGTGGCTCTGTGAGGGTGGAGCTCAAGCGGAGGGCAGGCGGAACTGGGTCCAGACCCGCTCCCGCCGGCCAGCCGAGTGAGGTGCCCGCACCGGGTGACGCTGAAGGAAGCAGCAACACTCTGCCAACACGCAGGGCCTCGGCGGGCTGCGTGGGGGTAGCTCTAGGTATCCGAAACCTGGTGATTGGCTCACCGATGTCCGACGAGGTCGAGGCGCTTCTCGGCTCTGAGGATGAAAACTCAACTCCAGTAGAGGGGGAGAAATAATAATTATGTATCCTTTCATACAAAATTTGCACACATAATAAAATTAAAATAAATATATACATGTATTAAATATACATTCACATTACATATAATAACAATAACCAAAGGCGCTTACACAAATATCATACAAGCCAACATCCAACATAGCTCCTCTGGTGCAGCGGCCCTTCGGAGAACTCTCGAAGAGCACCCGAAGACGATCGCACTTATACAAGAGCCAGCAATTTATAAAAGCAGGGTATGTGGTTTCAATAACTTATTTGGAAATATATACACAGTCAGGTCATAAGTTCTGTCTGAATTTAGAACGCTGGCCACAAAAAGTTTATTGAATTCGAATTTCGAATTTTTCATGAAAATAAAAATGTGTACTTTTTAGAATTTTTATCATTTTTAAATATGGAGTGGACACTTAAAGAAGACCGTGTCGCAGTTATTGCGTTGCATCGTTGCGGTTACGCGCCAATTCAGATTTTCGACTTACTGAAAAATTTGAATATAACCAAAAGATTCGTTTATCGTACCATAAAACGATACAATGAAGACTCTAGTGTAGATGACAGGTCAAGTAGTGGTCGCCCTTGCTCTGTTAGGACTTCAGCAGTGATAAAAGCTGTGAAGGCGCGAATTCAAAGAAATCCCATACGTAAGCAGAAACTGTTGGCCCTTCAGATGGGGTTAAACAGGACCACGGTGAAAAGGGTGTTAAATGAAGACTTAGGGCTTAGGGCATATCGAAGAAAAACAGGACATCGTTTGGACGCTCGTTTAATGGACCTGAGACTGAAGAGATGCCGCGCTTTGTTGAAGCGGTACGCGGGAAAAAAGCATCGGGAAATTATTTTTTCGGATGAAAAAATTTTCACCGAGGAAGAGAGCTACAACAAACAAAATGATAAGGTGTACGCACACAGCAGTGAAGAAGCGAGCAACCGTATTCCGCGTGTCCAACGAGGTCATTTTCCATCCTCGCTCATGATTTGGTTGGGAGTCTCTTATTGGGGCTTAACTGAGGTACATTTTTGTGAGAAAGGCGTAAAAACGAATGCAGTTATGTATCAAAATACAGTCCTCAAGAACCTTGTGGAACCTGTTTCTCATACCATGTTTAATAACAGGCACTGGGTATTCCAACAAGATTCTGCGTCAGCTCATAGAGCGAAAAGCACACAAGACTGGCTAGCGGCGCGTGAAATCGACTTCATCCGGCACGAAGACTGGCCCTCCTCCAGTCCAGATTTGATTCCGTTAGATTACAAGATATGGCATCACTTGGAGGAAAAGGCCTGCTCAAAGCCTCATCCTGATTTGGAGTCACTCAAGGCATCCTTGATTAAGGCAGCCGCCGATATTGACATGGACCTCGTTCGTGCTGCGATAGACGACTGGCCGCGCAGAATAAAGGCCTGTATTCAAAATCGCGGGGGTCATTTTGAATAAACTTTATTACCATAAGAATCTATGTTTTATTAAGTTAATTTTGCTATATAAGTTTACATAAATAATAAACATGTCTAAATTATTTCATATTGCACATGTGACAGAACTTATGACCTGACTATGTATACCTACTATTCAAACACGAAAGTGAGGGCGGCCATATATGTCCCGAATCACTACAAAGCTACCTTAATAACACACCTCTGCTCCCCAGATCTAACCGTGGTGAACATTGACACGGGGCAAGGGGGTCTCTCGTTATATCTCGCCTCGGCATACCAGCCAGGCGAAGGGGAGATACCTACGGAGGAACTGGAGGTGCTAGTCAGAGAGTGTGAAGAAAATGACATACCCCTCTTAATTGGATGCGATGCCAACGCGCACAGCACCGTATGGGGTGGAAAGGACATAAACAAAAGAGGTAAGGATCTCATGGAATTTCTCTCAAAATACGAACTGTCGACACTAAATAGAGGATCAGAACCCACATTTGTCACAAGAAAGGCACAAACAATACCAGACATGACAATAGCCAACTTTTTGGCTCTAGACCTTATATCGGGATGGAGAGTTTCATCAGAAGCATCGTGTTCGGATCACAAATGGATCACCTTCGGCCTGAAGAATATAAACTTAAATTTAAAAACCTAGGCAATTTCGTAACCCTAGAAAAACCAACATAAGTGAGTATTATCAGCACCTAGAGACGGACTTATCTAGAACTGAGTACAACATCAAACTTGATACAACGGAAGAAATAGAATTAGCGGTCATTCAACTCAACGGAGCGAGAAATGATAGCTATAACAAATCCTGCCCTCTAATGACAGCGAAGCCATCTAAAGACAGCTGGTGGTGCGACAAACTGGAGAGAATGCGGGTTAACATGAGAAATCTTTTCAATCATGCCATCAATACGAAGGCAGAATACGGATTCCCGAATCAGATCGACTCATAAATCGCTCGCTTCGCTCGCTCGTGAATAAAAATACCACTCTTTGGAAATCACCTACTTTCCGCAGTAGCATAATAAGTAGTACCATAAATAGCTATTTTGGTTCTCATGACACAGCGTATCCTAGTATTGGGACTACTTGGGACAGATGCAATGTGTCTGCTGGTAACGGCCTCTGTGGCATAGCGTATTGAATGTCTGACAACCCACGGGGGTTCCAGGTTCGAATCCAGGAAAGAAAAAACCTTGGGTCTTGCTTAACCGTTTACATTGTCAGTAACTCTGACTTTCCCGCCACGATACTGGGTATATAATAATGTAGGGCCAGTAGCAATGTAGTATGTTCCTATATGTAAAGAAAAAATGTTGTGTAGTTTCTCTATATTTATATATTCATTAATTATTAGGGTTTTAGGTATATTTGGATATATATATGTCACCGGAAAAAAATACGATCCGCAAGTTTATAAATTTCCTAGGAAATTTATAAACTTCCTTCTAGATTATATTAGACTAGGTTAGGTTAGGTTAGGTTATGTTAGGTTAGGTTAGGTTAGGTTAGTATATTTATAAACTTGCGGAAAAAAATTAGGAAATTTATAAACTTGCGGATCGTATTATTTTCCGGTGACATATACATATATAGTATGTTTCTATTTGCAGGCGTAGTTCTGCCCTAGTTTGGTCTACTTCTCCTGTCCAACCATGGATTGCTAGAAGAAATCTCTTGTTAGAGATTAGTTCGCATTTGTACACTTTTTTCTTTCTGTATGGGTTAATTGAGTACAATAAAGAAATTATGAAAATAACGTTGCATGCTTGGGGTTGTTGCATGCGTATAAAATTGCCTAAGTGGTCACTCGTTGTTGTTGCAATCCCTTGGGGAAGCGGATACGGGAAACTTTGTTAGGGGTTCGAATCTACTGTCTGCTGCAGTGCCTTGAAGGATCGACCGATGCAACAGTTTTGTATTGGGTTCTAATGTTCAAACTAACAAAACAAACAGCATTCCGCGTAGTAGACGGCACAGTTGCAACTATTCTATACTACATTTCGCGTGGCAAGGGGCTAGCCCATCATCGCAGCTATGTTCCTACTGTTTTATACGGTGACATGTTATTAGCTGACCATATTTTGGGGATTGACAGTACCCATGATTATAAACAACTTTCCCCAAGAAACTGGAATCGAAATAGTCGGTCCCAATTTTAAAATAATAATCTTCCCTCAGTACAATGACCCGATCAGCTGATTACAAGTCATTATGGGAGCATCAACATTTTTTTTCACTTACGACCATACGTTTCTCATGGAAAGTTGTTCATAATGATGGTTACTATCATTCCTCAAAATATGGTCGGCCAATGAAATGTCACCTTGTTTTTGTATTTTTTGTATTTTAAATAAACTCGTGTTATGAATAGACCCCACGCCGTTTCACTCTTCATTGACGCAACAGCAGAGTCAGTCAACATTCGACAACTTGCAAAATGAAATAATTGTTTCTGTATTTGCATCAAAACATTATTCATTACATTTATTTATCAATCATAAGTTCTCTCATTATATTATATTGCACACTAAAAGAAAAGGCTGTTCTTTTTTAAAGTTACGCCAGACACTGGGGTGGATTTCAGTTAAAAACATTGAAAAATACCTAAAAATCATTAAATTGTGGTTTAGTTCAATCGTTTGCTACCGAGCTCAAAATATCAGGCAGTCGGCGCGCGCGCGCTTCTTGGACCGGCATTTCAGGACATATTGAACACAGAGAACGCATAAGAGTTCTCGGTCGCTTCTCACAAAGGAGATGCAGGTTCGAATCCGTGCCAATGAGATAAGTAATTTATCTTAAATACATTATACGGACGTACTAACGGTGATGGAAAACATCGTGAGGGGACCTTTAATCTCCATAGCTGCGGCGATGGGCTAGCAGTAGCTGGCTGCTTTCTGTTAGTTTTAGATTAAGAAATAATCAGAAGTTTTTGAAAAAATTATAAAAAACCCAAAACTTTCGCAGTTCTGCCGGAGCGACGGCATTTTAATATGGTTGTGTAAAAAATGTCAACCACTACGTATCGAATAGCAAATTTTACGAATACACGAGCCTTAACGGTGAAGTTGAGGACACCTTCATATCTCCATAAGCTGCGGCTATGGGCTAGACCCCTGTCACTCAAAATGGAGTATCGATAACTGGCTGAAAGTGGGTACAACTGTGCCTGTGCAACTGCCATCCCGTATGGGAAATGGCGTGACGCTGTGTAATGTTATATAATTGAACACAGCTATTTGTGAAACAAAATTGTGCGAGGGAAAAATAATAGTAGTTTATGTGACTGATACATAATTGAAAAGGCGAGTTTCATAATAATATGACTCGAGAATAATGAACAGTTACATACACTAGTTTGACGATTCAGGAACCGCATGTTCGACCGGCATTGTGGCATTGTTCTGCACTTGTTTAGCTTGTTCAGTAGTACCAACTTCACAGACAAACTAGGCGGCACGAAGGCGGGCGTCAGCGTAAGAAATTTGAAAGTTATAATATGTCGAAATATTGATACACTATGGTCATAATGTATCAATATTCAAATAAGAAATGAGTTTTTACCAAGTCGTATATCATTATGCTGGTCGTAACGTGCAGTTTTTGGACCCAGTAAAGAGGGTTATTGATACGTGTCCTTTACAAAACAACACCTGTAGGTACAAAGGCGAGCTCATCTCTAAAAAAGATTTCTTCCATCTAGGCATGACAGGAAATTCAAAGAAATGGAAGTGCACAATAATAATAATAATAATAAAAATATTTATTCATCAAAAAACTTGGACAGTAAAAAGTTACAATTAAAGGTACTTAGCTAAATAGATTGATACAAAGATAATGTGAACATCTGAGCCTGAGCTAGGTCTAAACCTGTATTTCAGGCTACAGCGCTCTTCCCTTAAAATATGTAAAGCTAGTTTATGGTACACAGAAAGAAACCAACAACAAAAATAGTAACATTTAAAATTAAAAACATGTTGTACCTAAATTAGTAGTTATACTTATACAATTAACATGAAAAAATAATAATAAGAGAGTGGGTTAGTGAGTTTGTTTGTGAGTTTGTTTGTGATCCTCTCTGTGTGTGGAGTGATTGTGAATGAGTGTGTGTGAGAGGGTGTGTGAGATTAACACATATGTCAGACTTATTTATAATTATTAAAATAGTAAATATTTTTGTAAGTACTTAGAAATATTATTTGGTTAGCTAGTAATTTTGAGTAATTCCTCAGTTTTGTCATAGTCGAGTGAGTGTAATATTTTATATACCGTTTTTTTTAAATCAAATGTTGAGAGAGTATAAATTTCAGCTGTTCTATTTATTCTATTGTATAGGAAGGGACCAAGGAAGCAGGGAAATTTATGAGCAAAAGAGGTTCGAAACAATATATTGTCTAAGCAGACCCTATCTTTACGCCGTCTGGTCAGTAAAGAAGGGCTATATATTAAAGATGAGTGTTGTTTTAATATAATGTGATACAGAAATAGTTGCCTCACCGTTAGGACGTTGCAGGAATTATAAAGGAAACAGGTAGGGAAGAGGAGGGGACGGAAAGTAGAGACCTTGAGTACAGCTCTTTGAGCAAGTTCGAGAGGCAAGATAGATGTTTTCGGTGCACCTCCCCACGAGGTGATGCAGTAGGTGAGCACGGATTGACAGAGTGCCATATAAACTCGTTTTATCAATCCGGCATCAGCAACATGGCGAAGCATTTTGAAAACATAGATTAGTTTGCGGATTCTGCCAGTGACCAGGTGAATATGAGGTCGAAAGGTGAGATTATTATCGATGAGGACACCAAGGTATTTTATGGTTGTACTTTTGTGCAGGGCTGGACAGGAGCATGTTCCACTATTTGGATCTATGCAGTTGTGCGCAAATATCGCACCTTCATCGGTAAACTTTGTGTTTCTGATTGAAAAGGTAACGTAAACTGTTTTATCAGAGTTTAAAGTCAGCAGGTTATTTTGAAGCCATTTGGTGGCATTGTTGAAACCTCTCTGGGCAACTTCGTATGTCTCTTGCCAGGTGTTTGTCGAGAATATCAGGGCGGTATCATCTGCATAGGTTATTACTTTGCCATTATCAGGATTCAGGCCACACAGATCATTTATGTAAATGAGAAAGAGTGTAGGCCCCAATATGCTGCCCTGAGGAACGCCGTACGTGATTGGTAAGTCATCGCTGCAGTGCTCACCGATTTTTACAAATTGAGAGCGACCAGTGAGATACTCCTCAAAAAACCTCAACTGCACCCCCCGTATACCCAACCTATCGAGTTTGTCCAATAGGAGGGGGACAGAGACCGTGTCAAACGCCTTGGCAAGATCAAGAAAAATACCTAAAACCTTTCGCCCGGCATCAAGATTTTTCACCACGTAGTCAGTGAGTTCATGGACTGCGTCACTAGTCGAGATATTATTTCGGAATCCGAATTGGCAATCAGATAAAAGGTTGTATGATTCTAGGTATCCTATTAATTGACGGTTAACAATTCGTTCCAGTAACTTAGAGATTGAAGGCAAGATAGAGATGGGCCTATAGTTATTGACACGGTCTCTGTCGCCAGCCTTATGAATAGGGATCACCATAGATCGCTTGAGGGGATTAGGGAAAACTCCATCAGCAAGACACATGTTGAAAATATAAGTAAGGGGTGGAACAAAGAAATCTTTGAAGAGCCTAAGAATACGGTTCGAGATGTTGTCCCAACCAACAGCGCACACGCTCCTCAGACCAACTATAAGTCTCTCAACTTCACCCTTATCGGTCTCCAGTAAGGCAAATGAAGTAATAGATCTGCTTGGTGGTAGTGGAGGTTTGCTGTCAGTTTGTCTGGGACCCAACGGTGTGTTTATTCTTTCAGCAAGATTCTTACCCACATTTGCAAAGAAATGGTTCACATTATTAGTATTATTAGAATTAGGATTTCCCGCTGAACCTAATAACTCAGTCGCAGAGCTTTTTGTCTTGGTGGTGTTTGTGATAGCTTTTATTGATTTCCATAACTCCTTAGAGTTGTTGCCAGCCTTTGAGAGTTCATTCTTTTCATGGTTTCTTTTGAGTTTTTTGAGGAGATTGTTGCAAAAATTTCGATATCTTTTGTAAGTCGTTTGAAGGATGAGGTTGTCCGGGGCTGCAGTTGTCTTTTTATGCAGTCTGTCTCTATTTCGCATGCATTTAATTAGACCGGGAGTGATCCATGGTTTAATAACCTTGAAGCGACGCGGGAGACTTTTAGTGGAGGAGTTAGCATTGATAGCATGATGGACTGAAGATATAAGATATTCTAAAGCAGTGTTTGGGTCAGATGAATTATAGACTGGCTGCAAATCAATATTCGTCATGGCAATACTTAAACCTTCATGATTGATCCTGGTAGTTGTTGTTTGACTAAGAACTCTCTGGTGTTTGTGACCGATAGAGACTAGTACAAGGTTGTGATCGGTAAGACTAGAGTTGGCAACAAGAGTAATAGCAGGCTTTTTAGTTTTTAAGATTACGTGATCAAGACATGATCTGTCTAATCTGGTCGGTAATGTATGAGCCGGAAGAAGACCATGATAAGCGCATAGATTCAGATATTCATAGGCTCTAGAATTTGTAACATCAGGTTTAATGTTGATGTTTATGTCTCCTATAATTGAAATATTACTATAAGGTTTTAATGTCCCCAAGATGGTATTTAATGATTCAAGAAATGGTTCTACGTTGTTTTCGGATGGGGAGCGATATATGGCAACAATAGCTGTTTCCATTCCAATTTTTATTAGCAAACAGTTTGCACCCATGCATGGTGGTTCCTCTACTGACATTTTTAGACTATTATTTATGTAAACGACAACGCCATCATTTTGAAGGTGGTTGTTCACCGTTGCATAATGTAAAAAATTCGGGAGTTGGGGGATAACAGTTGTACGGGATAGACGACATTCAGTTAGAATTATAACATCTAGTTCCACATTTAGTCTCTTTTGTAGTATCAAAAATTCATTCATGTTACACGTGATGCTGCGAATGTTCTGAGTGAGCAAAGTGAGGCAGGTAGTTGGGTTTGGCAAATATTTTTTACAGTGCTCTACCTCACAGTTCCTTGACTCAGATACAGCAATGTCATCTAGTTCTTCTGTAACAATATTATCAAGCTCCGTGCGAGTAGGTAAAACAAAGGGCACAGTGATAGTTCTCGTAGAGTGGACAAATAGAGCAAAACAGGATGGCAATTGGGAGGGGCGAATATGGTAACTTAGGAGGGCAGGTAATAATTTGTATATAAATGTGTAAATAGTTATTCGATCTGATGAGGTTCATGTAAGGTCTGACATAGGTTCGTTGTATAGTGTGGTATGAAAGAGTGTTAGTGTAATTGTGTATGAGAGAGATTGAAAGTGGTGACAAAAAGTTTGTTACAATTAGATGCTTATCACATATTAAAACTAGTCACTTTGACAGAGTAGAGTTCTCCTTCAGATTTTTCAGGACCTTTTCATCGTCAACACGAATGAAGGGAAGGCCCACTGCTTTCCTCAGGTATATTTTGCCGTACGATATCCAGCAAAAAGTATAGCCATGGACCTTAGCGAAATCGCGAGCGAGGAAGTGCAGCCGTTTAGCTTTATGAGTAAGACACTCCGAGATGTAAACTGGAGAAGCCGGTCCATCATAACCGAGGTGACTAGTATTAAATTTGTTATTATTTGACTTCTTGTCATTGAAATTTCTCAGTCCCCTCATAAGAGTATCTTTTGTAATTATTGACGTAAACTCGACAACAATTGGTTTGATTTTGTCTGCTTTTGCAAAGCCACGGTAAATATCTCTGACATCGGATTTACCGAAACATAAGCCCAATGTTGTGCCAATTTTCTCGGCGATGTTGGAGAGCGCCGCTTTATCCTCATTAGACACTATCTTTGGGATATTTCTAATCTCCACTTTGGCAGAGCAGGAGTTTCTTTCTAGGGTTTCCAGCCTGGATTCTAATTCCTGGATATATGTAAGTAATAATATTATTATAACAATCTGTATTATGTGAAGTACATTATATTATTTTATGTGACTGCTACATAATGGAGGGCATTAATACTCGAGAGTGGGTTTATGAAATGAGCCGAAGGCGAGTTTCATAATAATATCACTCGAGAGTTTTAATGCCTAATTATGTACAGTTACATAGGTACACTAGTTTATCTACACACATATCATAAGCTCTCTTTGATGTGTTCAGGAACCGCATGTTTTACCGGCATTGTGGCTCTACAGTTATTTAGCTTGTTCTGTAGTACCAACTTCACAGACAAACTAGGGGCGGTACGCAGGCGGGCGTCGGCGTTCGAAATTTGAATGTCATAATATGTAGAAAAATTACACATTATGGTCATAATGTATAATTTTTCAGATAAGAAATGAGTTTTTACCAAGTAGTTTAACATCATGCTGATCGTAACGTGCGGTTTTTGTACGCAGTAAAGAGGGTTTATGATACGTGTGTAGATAAAAGAAATTACGAAAAACATTTTACACCAACGGCTTATAAATGATTGCAACCCATAACACCACTAGCCTACAGTAGTCTTCAGGTTGGGATATACCAATACAATAGGTACTGCACGATCGAATTCCCTAAGACGGCATAATTAAGGAAATGGAGATCCGAATATATAAATACGCATATATTGAGCCTAGTATTCACGACATAGGGATACCTATTATGGGAGTAGTGAATATCCCGTTGTCCCCATTGGCTGTATCACAACGATGGGGACAACGACACGGAAAATAATGATGTTCCGTTGTCCCCATAATGGGGATAGAGGCAAGGGAGACAACGGGACTACAGGGTGCAGCATGTATTTAGAATATTTATTGCGTAATATAAAAAAAAAAAAATTGTTTTGATTTTATTTCGATTTAATTTTTCATATTCATTTAGCATCACTCTATGGAAACACATAACAAAACACATAGGTACATACATTGGTTCTAGCCCCATACTAGGATACTCTGTGTCAAGGGAACCAGAAACAGCGACGTCAAAAACATGTAAACATCCAAGACCAAGTTTTTTTTCTTCCTCCCCAGACGGGATTCGAACCCGGGACCTGTCGCTTGGGAAGCACAGCCTCGACCGCAACACCACAGAGGTCGTCGTGAGACATACGCATCACTCTATTAGTTTTGCTTATCCTATGAACTACTGAACCAATTATAAAACAGTTTTCACCGATAGTTACAATTTTTGAAGAAAGTTTAAATGATATAATAATAATAATTCCTTGGACATCATTTTACACACATTGATCTAGCCCCAAACTAGGATTCCCTGTATCTTAGGTACTAGACAACGGTACACATACTTATATAGATAAATATTATACTTAGATAGATAAACAACCATGACTAGGGTACAAAAATTCGTTCTCATCAAACAAATATTTGCCCCCACCGGGACTCGAACCCGGGACCCCTGGTTTCGTAGGCAGCGTCACTGCCGACTCGGCCATGCGGGTCGGATGCTGGATGGAGCGGAGCTATGGGATGCTTATGTACGCTTACGGGAAATTAATCGGTGGTATATACCACCCGATACATAGTAATATAATAACTGAAACATAGCGCCGAGCCTTTTGCATTTTGGCTTTGCCTAGTGTGGGGCCACAAGAAAGTATTGTTAGGACGACCCGAATTGCCGAGTCGGCAGTGACCCTGCCTACGACGCCAAGGGTCCCGGGTCCGAGTCCCGGTGGGGGCAAATATTTGTTTGATGAGAACGGATATTTGTACCCTAGTCATGGTTGTTTCTTTATCTAAGTATAATAATTATCTATATAAGTATTTGTATCGTTGTCTAGTACCCAAGATACAGACAATCCTAGTTTGGGGCTAGATCAATGTGTGTGTCAATAGTGCCCAAGGTATTATTATTACCTAGTCGGTCCTTAAGTTCTGTCACAAGGTTTTTGATAGATAAAACTCAGCAATAAACTTTTTCTTATTCGTATTATACATGATTAAAAAGCTTATTTTATACGAATCAAATTGCAATACAATACATTTTGTACGATTATCGCAATATGACAAAAAACCTTATAACTTGAGACAATCGCGAACCCAAAACACGCCGCAACTGACAAAAATACCACTTACCACAAATTTAATAAAAAAAACAGTGTTCCAGATAACCAACAAGGTTTTTTTTATTTATTCTGAAACCTCGATTTTAGACCATGCTTAACAACTAGCATTTGATTTTCTGTTAGCTTTCAGTTCCAACTGCTCCCAAAGAGAACTTTACGTACTTTTTACGTTTTCAGAAAAACGTATAAAAATGATCTTGTGGGCAACAAGTGCACTACGTAAAATGTGAATATGAAAATTAGTTTTACCCAGACTTAGTTATCTTATGCTTCAAAATGAAGGTAACGGGTTCAGGGAGGGTTCTGACTAAAATCTCACGTAAGTTTGAAAGGTTTTAAGAGTCATGGAAAAAAGATAAAGTGAATCACGTCCGTATTTTTGATTGGGTAAAAAAGTGCAAAATCTCTGAAGAATCTAGCATTTGTGTAATATGGCTTTAAGCATTTAAATCCGATAATCGTTCTAATTTATCAGTATTTAATGAGCTATCAAACCATATATAGTATTAAATAAAATAAAACTTGGTATTATTTACTATGCGGCAAAATATTTGTGACAGAACTTATGGACCGACTAGGTATTAGTTTCAACAACTATTGAATACACTTTGGATACTTAATTGGGTGTCATAAACCCAGTTCAGGATGGTATATTTAGGTATATTTGGTTAGTGGATTACCTAACAAATTGTTTATTACGATTCACGGTTTGACCCTTTTCCAGCTTAAGAAATTTCGTCAAAACCCTAACCTTAAAACCAGCCACGAGTATAAAATTTACCTCTTTATAAAACCCTGTTAAGCGGAAGTAGCCGGATTTGCTTATAAAAGTCAACAAGGACCCTTCTGGGTACACTTGGGTTAATAAAATTTCAGAAGTTGATTAAAATAATATTACTAAAGCCACCAAGAGCACGTCATGTGAAGGTTTTATTACCTTTGAGATAGGGGGAAATATCCATACATATACTAACGACGAAAACGACCACTAAAGTTTGCATTTTTTTTTGTTCATAAAATGGTGAAAGCATAAATAATTTGTATGGGATGCAGCTGTAGAAATAATTACTTTACTTGCAAATTACATTTAAAGGACATTTTGAATAACTGTAAATATGAATCCGATTTGATCAGAGCAAAGATGTTTGGTGTCGACTGAGTCTCACTCAACCCTTTATGGATAAGTCTCAAAAATCTAGTCCTTCCCAGAGCTCAAAGACAGAACAAATTCAAAATTAAATATTACCAGCCGGCTCCATGAGATTGTTGGTACAGTCAGGTAAATAAAGGCTTGTTGAACGACTTGCCAGCAGCCATTGACTCCAGCGAGATTTTCATGTATGCTGATGACGTCGCCGGCGTAGTCATAGCCCCAGAGTTACCTCAACTGCAGCAATGCCTGAATATAATGGCTTCGAATATAGCCAGGTGGTTCCGAATGAACGGTCTCGTCCTGAACGCAAAAAAAACCCATTTCCTCCACTTCAACCTCGCAGGTCAAGCTATGAAGCAGTTTGAGGTGCTGGCAGACGGCGTGAAAATAAACCAGGTCGAGGCAACAGCCTTCCTAGGTTTCGAGCTCGACAGGACCCTCACCTGGGGCTCGCACATTGGTAAGGTGTGCGGCCAACTGGCGGGAGCGTGCTCCGCGCTACGCCGCCTGGAGCGTACGGTTCCTCGCGACGTAGTACGCACCTGCTACTTCGCGACGACGGTGCACTTGGTACTGCAATACGGCGCCGAGCTGTGGGGGCGCGCCGCGGACTGGCAGCGCGCCTTCCGAATGCATAAGCGGGCCGTGCGGGCGATCATGAAGCTGCCACATGACGAGTTGGCCAGGCCACATTTCAAAGCCCTCAGAATCCTTACCTTACCCTCCATTGTAATTCTGCAGGTGGCAACTTTTGTAAGGGAAAACGCCCATAATTTTGTTAAACTGGGTGATCTTCACAAATACCGCACCAGAAATGCGGAAAAATTAGCCGCTATCCCACGAAGTCTCGCTCGTTCAGATAAACTCACGCACATTATGGGCCCCACTACATATCTATAACCGGCTACCACAAGAAATCACGGCCGCCATAACAACAAGTGACTTCAAACATAAACTGAAGAACTGGCTTATCGAGCAGACGTTTTATAGTATAGATGAATACTTGACTAATACGTAGCCTCGTATTTTTATATAATGTACCTTCCTGCGTACCTTTTGAACATAGGTGCTGTAATGGTACACGAGAGTCGGTACATTAGATACTGCATTCTGCGTGATAGAGGGCTAGCCCAACGCCGCGCTGTTTTGAATACGAGAATCGGTTCAGATAACGTTTGGGGGTTTTGTGTAGCTTACTGGCAAAGTTAGCAAAAAAAAAGCAGAGCCGATGCGTGGGTTGATTCGTGGAAGTTTCAGGCCAAGTTTTTTTTGTCGCATTCCTGCGAGATGTGTAGAAATCAGAGCCGATTTGGCTGCGCGTTGAATAAAATTATGAATAACTAAATAATGAAAGGTTATTATGGAACGATACGGAGAAAGCTATTATGTAGATTGCAAATATACAATTGCGATTGAGGTATGAGATGGAGGGTCTGACACCTCTATTCTGAATATCATACTAGTGGTCTTTTGCTACGCGCACCTAGCGGTCGGGTAATGCTTAATTAATCGCAACAAGCTTTTATTGGTCAGCGATCAACAGATTCTGTGTATCGGCAGTACCAAATGATTTGAGTGATAACCTACGGTTGATCATAGTGAATATGCGTACACACAATTTGTAGAACGGCGGATCTGCATGGCATGGTTGAAATTGGACCCTGTGTAGTTAGTGATAAGAAGCTTCGCTTGGGCAGAGCGTTTTCGCGAAGGACGCATGTGGGGCGTATAAATACAATTGTGGGGGAAGGGAGAGCATTCAGTCTCTGCGTCTAGCCTCTGTGACAGTCGTCTTCACGAGTTCTAAACAGTTTTTGTCTGCCGTGTTACGCGTCAGAACTATACGAATTTGTGACTGCGAAGTTTCAGTGGGTTTTCGTGAGTGTCTGAAGCGCCGAGATATACCTCGGTTCCTACCTTTATATCAACCTACCCCTAATTCCAAAACTATCCTTGGGTCGTTAGGAAAGAACTTTTAAGTCAATTGATCTGAGTCTGAGTCTGGGCTTGGAGCGACCCTAAATTCCTTTTTCCTTCACCATAGGGTTCCTGGATTGGCTCTTAGGATATTCGCGGGCTAATCCTCTCCTCATTCCTTCGACTAGCGAGCTTTGAAATTCCCACACACACAGTCGTTAAACATTCAAGCACATTCAAATCAAACTCAACCATTTTCGAGTGGTGTCGATAATGGACGTGGTATAACACTAGGTTTTTAGACTAGGCTAGACAGGAGTTTAGTTGCGGCTAAACCTAGGTTGTCAGGGCATAGGGAGACTGTTTGATCGATGAGGTTCCGCGGATGGAAATAACAAATTCAGAACAAAGTTAAACCGGTGTCAGCACAGATAACATATCCTGTTGATATTTTGACATTTGTGTGCTATCGGGGACGCGCGAAGAGATCAATTTACAGTCTAAAGTTCATTGTTTAGGTCCGGGTAGGTGTTTTGCATTGCCTTGGGTCAGATTGGATTCAAGTTGCATTTTTAAATTAAATGTAAATTTCGCTGGATATCTAATGTGTAAGTTGAGTCGGTATATATGATTTGGCTCAGCCCAGGACGTGCTGCGGCTAGTGGAATTCATAGTTCGGTATTTATCGAATTATGCACTTCGCTATGGTGTGGGTTAGATATCCTAAAACAATAATGCTTGCGTTTCGATAACATCCAGCTCAAATTGCGCAGAGTTGAAGGTTTCAAAACGTTACGGACCTTTTGAGGTAACCGCTAGTTCAGAACCCATTTCGGAACTCAAATCGCAATTGTGTAAACCGGTCTTTTCGGATCGTTATTGCCGTGAACAAAATATATAATTGGAACCACCACAAGCCGCTACGAGCGAGCACATGAAATATAATTGAGTACTCACGTCGTAAAACTACGACGGATATCTATACTATAACTGGGATCGATCACTAAAACTAAAACCTAAATTACAACAAAAGATGTTCCAATGCGCTCATATATACAAAAACCAGATGGTGCCATCACATAAAATATAACAACGATCGTTTTGGCGCAATACACCGCTGACTGATGCGAATTACCGGCTCGCGGACATATATGCTTTCTCTGTCTAACTTGAAACTGTAACTTTCCGAACCAAGCTTCGTTCGACTATTGTACGCCTGACGAATTTCTCAACGAACGAGAAATTCAGACTTATCATTCTTACTTACAAATCTTACAGCTGAATCGGGTCCTCTCATTTTGGGATAGAAAGAATAGATGATCATAGCTACTGTTAGCGGCGGCTACGACCTTTGGCCCAGGGGCCGGTACAGATTTTTGTTGCCGAGACCGAAGGATATCCTAGATAGTCTGATACCTAGATATTCTAAAAGAATCAAGGTCTAACGCGTTACTTTTAAAAATAACACAACGTAGAAACGATTTTAAACAGTTCAGTTTGTAAATAAGAAATAAGCAAAAAAGGGGCATTGTTTTCACAATTCTTTGTACGAGCTACGGCGGTTTAATAGGAATAATGGCCGGCCGGCGTAGAAAAAACGATAGTCGGGTAGCACAAAATTCACTTTCACACACAAGTGAAATGGCGTCAGGGCAGGTGACGCAATTGTTATCTGAAATAGTGAATAGATTAGACAGTTTGGAAAGGGGTTCCAGCACGAGCAATGCTAGTAGGACTTCGGACAGACAGACTGACAGACAGGAACTAGAGACGTTTGAACAATCGGTAGAAAAACGTCAATCATGCATTGTGAAAATGACACAGAAGTTGCCGACATTCGATGGGCGGAATTCGGAAAATCCGATGATTTTCTTAAGAGATTTAAAGGCTTATATTAACGTCTCGGGAGATAGTTCTAGGGCTTTGATATGGGCAACGGATAGTTTGGTAGGAATTGCAAAAGTTCGAATGAGCATATACAGAGACTCATGGCGAACCTATTCGGATTTTGAAAAAGATTTCAGAGAGGTATTCTGGGGTGATAATGAACAGGAATTAATTAAGCAAAGATTCCTAACTGCGAAGTTTGATTCTAAGAAAGGTCAAAGTATGGAAGAATTCTTTGCCTCTCAATTGAATAGCATATATGAGCTTACGATACCGTTTACTGATACGGAGAAAATCAACACGATTTTCAGACAGTTGCCGCGTGATATTCAGGTAGCGTTTTTTGCTAGAAAGGAGACTATGACCATACGGGATGCGGTCGAATTCCTTCGGCATTTAGAACGGAATGTCGATGGGGAATTAAGAGCGATACATGGTTCGGAACCTATGAATACGAATAACGTGAGGCGGGATAGCTATATGCGTGGGCAATATCGAGCTATGCGGGTAAATACGATACGTTATAACGCGGTGAGTCGTAGGAATAATTATAACGCGGGAACGAAGGGGCAAAACGAATTTGGGACGCGTGGTCGCGGTTATTTTCGCGGTAGAAGCGGACAGCCTCAGCCTAGCTTCAAGGCAATAAAGTTTCAGAGGGGCAATGATAGTTCAGGAGATACAGAGGCAGGGCAAAGTTCAAGTGACAGGAATAATGCGATAAGTCAGAATTCAAAAAACTAGTGGACTCGCGCGGGTCGTTCGCGCTCAGATATTTATTACGGTTCGGGTGGACAGCCGATCAAATTGGGAAAAAGCATAGACTGTATGATTTGTGTAATTTGGATTCGAACGTGGGTGTGAATGAATTTATTCAATTATTAGCGCATAAAGCGCACGGATATGCCGTGTGTTTAGAGGAAAAATCTAGATCGAATTATAGAGATCGAAATGACAGACGTTTACATACGATATTCAGAGACGACGATTCGACTGAGTGTGGGCGCGAGTTATGTAGTACTTTGACATTACCTGAGATAGATGTGCGTATTGGGAATATTGTTGTAAGGAGTTTGATTGATTCGGGGAGCGAAATCAGCGTAATAAGTCGGAGAGTATATGAAGAAGTGTGCAGACAATTGGGAAAACCGACGGAAATACCGATTCCAAGTTTGAGAATCATAGGTGCATTTGGAGTCAGTAAGGAAAAGGTTGATAAATTAGTAACGTTACCATTAACAATAGGTGAATGCGTTATCGATACTCCAATGCTAGTATTAACAAGGGTGCCTAAAGATTTAATTTTGGGGTTTAATTTTATACAACAGACGCGAGCGAGTTTAATGTGTGAGGGTAATAAGAGGCTAATTATACGAAGCGCCGGGCGGATGTGTGAAATACCATTAGGTACTGGCCCTAATCAGGAATCTTGCTGTTGTACAATGGAAGTACAGAACCAAGATACCTGTAGAAATATGATAGAGGAATATGTGAATAATTCATCAATACCTGTTGAACACAAAACAAGGTTATTGCCGGTGTTAAATAAACATGCAGAGTTGTTTAGCGATAGGATAGGTCGGACAAATAAATATATACATGAGATAAAAATGAGAGATGAAACGCCTTTCGTAAAACGAAGCTATCCCATACCGTTCGCATATCGCGATAAAGTAACAAAACGTTTGGAAGAGATGGAATTGATAGGTATTATTAGCAGGCAATCTACGGATTTCAGCAGTCCATTGACTTGTACATTAAAGAAATCAGGAGAGGTCCGTATTCTTCTAGATGCACGACAATTAAACACAGGAATGGTCGGGGAGGTAGAAACCACACCTTTAATGAGTGAGATATTGCAATCCGGGCGCCGGATAAATTACATAGGAGTTATTGATATCAAAGATGCGTATTTTTCTATACCATTATCAGACGAATCTAAACGATACACGGGTTTTGTATATCAAGGCAGAAGTTATGTTTACAACGTTTTACCTCAGGGGTTGAAAACCAGTGTGGGTTCATTTTCGAGGGCGATGGACTTAATTCTAGGGCCAGAGGTTAGGTCATATTGTCTAAATTTTGTTGACGATTTGGCAATTTTAACTGAGGGTGACTTCGAACAGCATTTGTCTCAAGTGGACACGGTTCTGAGTAAATTGAAAGACGCGGGCTTCACATGCAAACTAAAAAAATGCGAGTTTGCACAAAAAAAGGTCAAGTTATTGGGGCATATTTTGTCTACACAAGGTTTGCAGATGGACCCGGACAAAATTGAAACACTTAAATTATATCCGTCACCCAGAACTGTCAGGCAATTGAGGGCGTTTTTGGGGTTCATAAATTACTTTAGGAGGTTTATAAAAAATTTTGGAACGTTAACACAGCCCTTGTACAATTTATTGCGGTCTGGAGTCAAGTTCATCTGGAGTGCGCAGATGCAAAGTGCCTTTGACGAGATAAAAAATCAATTCTCAGAAAGTATAATTTTGAGTCAGCCATTGGCGGGAAAAACATATTATGTTCAATGTGACGCCAGCGCTATAGGAATTGGGGGCTATGTTTATCAATTAGATGAATCGGGCCAGGAACTAATTATAGGGTTCTGTTCGCAGGCATTCAAGGGTGCCCAGACTAGATGGTCGGTCAGTGAACAGGAAATGTATGCAGTTATATACACTTTAAAGCGATTTGAGATATACTTGCGGGGAGAAAAGGTTATTATTAGAACTGATCATAAAAGTTTGACGTTCATTAAGTCGTGGACTTTATTGGGTGCACGCGTAACGAGGTGGATTATGTTTTTAGAGCAATTCGATTACGACATAGAATTTGTGCGAGGGACTGATAATCAAATTGCCGACACGCTAAGCAGGCAAATGGCGGGACCTGGAGGTATGAATGACAGTATAAATGTTCAGCCGGGAATATTCTGGTTTCAGGCATCGAATACCGCAAGTGTTATTTCGAGTTTACGGGACATTGCGAGATTACAAAGCGAAGATGAGCGGTTAAATCGAATTAGCGGTTGTATCAGACGTAATGTGGTAGATACCGGAACGAGAGGTTTTGAAAATTACAAGCTAGTAGGTGATACGTTATATTTTCACGTGCCGAAGCGGAACGTACAGTTGCTAGTAATTCCGAAATCACTACAGGAGGAACTAATTTTACACATACATGAAGAAATAGGTCACTACGGCAGATATAAAATATTAGCACTGATGAAGGACAGATATTATTTTCTTCATATGAGTAGGGTGATTAGCGCGGTGATAAGAAGTTGTGACATATGTCAAAAGGTCAAACCAAGTACTAACAATACCGTTGGTCCTTGTACACCGGTGTTGGCGGAAAGGTTGGGTGAGAAAGTTTTCTCGGACCTTTATGGGCCATTGCCCGTAGGTAAATTCGGATATCAATATATATATGTGATTCAAGACGTGTACAGTAAAGTAATAAAATTATATCCAATGCGAAAAGCGACAGGTAGGAGCGTGCTCGCTTGTACAAAGAGATTTCATAGGGAAATACCTATCGAAACTATAATTACGGACTCAGGACCACAGTTCATATCGAAAGTTTGGGAATTTGGACTCAAACAGCTGGGGATTCGGGTCACTCATACGTCGGTGTATTGTCCAAATTCTAATAGCGTAGAAAGAGTGAATCGCGAGCTAGGTCGGCTGATTAGAACCTATTGCGGCGGAAGTAATCGTAGTTGGGTAGACGTGTTACCGGACATTCAGAATTGCTATAATAATATCGAACACACAAGCACAGGCTTTGCGCCTAATGAGTTAGCGTTTGGTAGGCGGGAACCGTTAACTATTGACAAGGAATTAGGCGATGAATGGTTATTAGGCCATAGTGTGCGAGATTCGGAACAGGTGCGGAGTGTAGCGATAGAAAACTCTAAAAGTTCTAGTGAACGACGTAAGCGACAGGCGGACAAACGGCGTAAGTTAGAGGTCTATCGTATAGGTGATTATGTGAAACTTAAGACTTTTGTGCGTTCAAATAAAGAACATAAAATCATGCGGAAATTTTCGTTGTTGTATAAAGGGCCTTATGTTATTTCGGCAGTGGTATATCCTAACTGTTATACGTTAGTAGATCCGGGTTCAAATGAGATATTGGGTAACTTCAATACTATAAATATAGCCAGGTATTATGTGAGGACGAATAAGGGCGTAGATAAATAAGATAGTGTATAAAGGTTATATAATTAAGCTGTAAGCTGTGAATTTGAGTAACTACTTTGTAGATTTAAGGATCTTGCATGGTTTGGAAACAAAAACAAAAAAAAAAAAACCAAAAAAAAAAAAAAAAAAAATACAATTTGTATATATATAGTAATACGAATTAGGATAAATTGCGGGTAAGCGAGGTTGTATAGTAAGATAGATAAATGAGATAAGACAGGAGAGAACTCAATCGAGTTGTGTAAATATTATATACATAATTGACAGATTCATCGGTCGGTGTACATGATTTGAGATGTCCGAACATATAGAGTAGATATGTACAAAGTATGGGTAGCATAGTGGTAATGAGATCCTTGCGCCATGTTAACTGAGATAAACAGTGTCTCAAGGTCTGGGAGGGGGCTGTAATGGTACACGAGAGTCGGTACATTAGATACTGCATTCTGCGTGATAGAGGGCTAGCCCAACGCCGCGCTGTTTTGAATACGAGAATCGGTTCAGATAACGTTTGGGGGTTTTGTGTAGCTTACTGGCAAAGTTAGCAAAAAAAAAGCAGAGCCGATGCGTGGGTTGATTCGTGGAAGTTTCAGGCCAAGTTTTTTTTGTCGCATTCCTGCGAGATGTGTAGAAATCAGAGCCGATTTGGCTGCGCGTTGAATAAAATTATGAATAACTAAATAATGAAAGGTTATTATGGAACGATACGGAGAAAGCTATTATGTAGATTGCAAATATACAATTGCGATTGAGGTATGAGATGGAGGGTCTGACACCTCTATTCTGAATATCATACTAGTGGTCTTTTGCTACGCGCACCTAGCGGTCGGGTAATGCTTAATTAATCGCAACAAGCTTTTATTGGTCAGCGATCAACAGATTCTGTGTATCGGCAGTACCAAATGATTTGAGTGATAACCTACGGTTGATCATAGTGAATATGCGTACACACAATTTGTAGAACGGCGGATCTGCATGGCATGGTTGAAATTGGACCCTGTGTAGTTAGTGATAAGAAGCTTCGCTTGGGCAGAGCGTTTTCGCGAAGGACGCATGTGGGGCGTATAAATACAATTGTGGGGGAAGGGAGAGCATTCAGTCTCTGCGTCTAGCCTCTGTGACAGTCGTCTTCACGAGTTCTAAACAGTTTTTGTCTGCCGTGTTACGCGTCAGAACTATACGAATTTGTGACTGCGAAGTTTCAGTGGGTTTTCGTGAGTGTCTGAAGCGCCGAGATATACCTCGGTTCCTACCTTTATATCAACCTACCCCTAATTCCAAAACTATCCTTGGGTCGTTAGGAAAGAACTTTTAAGTCAATTGATCTGAGTCTGAGTCTGGGCTTGGAGCGACCCTAAATTCCTTTTTCCTTCACCATAGGGTTCCTGGATTGGCTCTTAGGATATTCGCGGGCTAATCACGACGTGGGACGTGGTATAACACTAGGTTTTTAGACTAGGCTAGACAGGAGTTTAGTTGCGGCTAAACCTAGGTTGTCAGGGCATAGGGAGACTGTTTGATCGATGAGGTTCCGCGGATGGAAATAACAAATTCAGAACAAAGTTAAACCGGTGTCAGCACAGATAACATATCCTGTTGATATTTTGACATTTGTGTGCTATCGGGGACGCGCGAAGAGATCAATTTACAGTCTAAAGTTCATTGTTTAGGTCCGGGTAGGTGTTTTGCATTGCCTTGGGTCAGATTGGATTCAAGTTGCATTTTTAAATTAAATGTAAATTTCGCTGGATATCTAATGTGTAAGTTGAGTCGGTATATATGATTTGGCTCAGCCCAGGACGTGCTGCGGCTAGTGGAATTCATAGTTCGGTATTTATCGAATTATGCACTTCGCTATGGTGTGGGTTAGATATCCTAAAACAATAATGCTTGCGTTTCGATAACATCCAGCTCAAATTGCGCAGAGTTGAAGGTTTCAAAACGTTACGGACCTTTTGAGGTAACCGCTAGTTCAGAACCCATTTCGGAACTCAAATCGCAATTGTGTAAACCGGTCTTTTCGGATCGTTATTGCCGTGAACAAAATATATAATTGGAACCACCACAAGCCGCTACGAGCGAGCACATGAAATATAATTGAGTACTCACGTCGTAAAACTACGACGGATATCTATACTATAACTGGGATCGATCACTAAAACTAAAACCTAAATTACAACAAAAGATGTTCCAATGCGCTCATATATACAAAAACCAGATGGTGCCATCACATAAAATATAACAACGATCGTTTTGGCGCAATACACCGCTGACTGATGCGAATTACCGGCTCGCGGACATATATGCTTTCTCTGTCTAACTTGAAACTGTAACTTTCCGAACCAAGCTTCGTTCGACTATTGTACGCCTGACGAATTTCTCAACGAACGAGAAATTCAGACTTATCATTCTTACTTACAAATCTTACAGCTGAATCGGGTCCTCTCATTTTGGGATAGAAAGAATAGATGATCATAGCTACTGTTAGCGGCGGCTACGACCTTTGGCCCAGGGGCCGGTACAGATTTTTGTTGCCGAGACCGAAGGATATCCTAGATAGTCTGATACCTAGATATTCTAAAAGAATCAAGGTCTAACGCGTTACTTTTAAAAATAACACAACGTAGAAACGATTTTAAACAGTTCAGTTTGTAAATAAGAAATAAGCAAAAAAGGGGCATTGTTTTCACAATTCTTTGTACGAGCTACGGCGGTTTAATAGGAATAATGGCCGGCCGGCGTAGAAAAAACGATAGTCGGGTAGCACAAAATTCACTTTCACACACAAGTGAAATGGCGTCAGGGCAGGTGACGCAATTGTTATCTGAAATAGTGAATAGATTAGACAGTTTGGAAAGGGGTTCCAGCACGAGCAATGCTAGTAGGACTTCGGACAGACAGACTGACAGACAGGAACTAGAGACGTTTGAACAATCGGTAGAAAAACGTCAATCATGCATTGTGAAAATGACACAGAAGTTGCCGACATTCGATGGGCGGAATTCGGAAAATCCGATGATTTTCTTAAGAGATTTAAAGGCTTATATTAACGTCTCGGGAGATAGTTCTAGGGCTTTGATATGGGCAACGGATAGTTTGGTAGGAATTGCAAAAGTTCGAATGAGCATATACAGAGACTCATGGCGAACCTATTCGGATTTTGAAAAAGATTTCAGAGAGGTATTCTGGGGTGATAATGAACAGGAATTAATTAAGCAAAGATTCCTAACTGCGAAGTTTGATTCTAAGAAAGGTCAAAGTATGGAAGAATTCTTTGCCTCTCAATTGAATAGCATATATGAGCTTACGATACCGTTTACTGATACGGAGAAAATCAACACGATTTTCAGACAGTTGCCGCGTGATATTCAGGTAGCGTTTTTTGCTAGAAAGGAGACTATGACCATACGGGATGCGGTCGAATTCCTTCGGCATTTAGAACGGAATGTCGATGGGGAATTAAGAGCGATACATGGTTCGGAACCTATGAATACGAATAACGTGAGGCGGGATAGCTATATGCGTGGGCAATATCGAGCTATGCGGGTAAATACGATACGTTATAACGCGGTGAGTCGTAGGAATAATTATAACGCGGGAACGAAGGGGCAAAACGAATTTGGGACGCGTGGTCGCGGTTATTTTCGCGGTAGAAGCGGACAGCCTCAGCCTAGCTTCAAGGCAATAAAGTTTCAGAGGGGCAATGATAGTTCAGGAGATACAGAGGCAGGGCAAAGTTCAAGTGACAGGAATAATGCGATAAGTCAGAATTCAAAAAACTAGTGGACTCGCGCGGGTCGTTCGCGCTCAGATATTTATTACGGTTCGGGTGGACAGCCGATCAAATTGGGAAAAAGCATAGACTGTATGATTTGTGTAATTTGGATTCGAACGTGGGTGTGAATGAATTTATTCAATTATTAGCGCATAAAGCGCACGGATATGCCGTGTGTTTAGAGGAAAAATCTAGATCGAATTATAGAGATCGAAATGACAGACGTTTACATACGATATTCAGAGACGACGATTCGACTGAGTGTGGGCGCGAGTTATGTAGTACTTTGACATTACCTGAGATAGATGTGCGTATTGGGAATATTGTTGTAAGGAGTTTGATTGATTCGGGGAGCGAAATCAGCGTAATAAGTCGGAGAGTATATGAAGAAGTGTGCAGACAATTGGGAAAACCGACGGAAATACCGATTCCAAGTTTGAGAATCATAGGTGCATTTGGAGTCAGTAAGGAAAAGGTTGATAAATTAGTAACGTTACCATTAACAATAGGTGAATGCGTTATCGATACTCCAATGCTAGTATTAACAAGGGTGCCTAAAGATTTAATTTTGGGGTTTAATTTTATACAACAGACGCGAGCGAGTTTAATGTGTGAGGGTAATAAGAGGCTAATTATACGAAGCGCCGGGCGGATGTGTGAAATACCATTAGGTACTGGCCCTAATCAGGAATCTTGCTGTTGTACAATGGAAGTACAGAACCAAGATACCTGTAGAAATATGATAGAGGAATATGTGAATAATTCATCAATACCTGTTGAACACAAAACAAGGTTATTGCCGGTGTTAAATAAACATGCAGAGTTGTTTAGCGATAGGATAGGTCGGACAAATAAATATATACATGAGATAAAAATGAGAGATGAAACGCCTTTCGTAAAACGAAGCTATCCCATACCGTTCGCATATCGCGATAAAGTAACAAAACGTTTGGAAGAGATGGAATTGATAGGTATTATTAGCAGGCAATCTACGGATTTCAGCAGTCCATTGACTTGTACATTAAAGAAATCAGGAGAGGTCCGTATTCTTCTAGATGCACGACAATTAAACACAGGAATGGTCGGGGAGGTAGAAACCACACCTTTAATGAGTGAGATATTGCAATCCGGGCGCCGGATAAATTACATAGGAGTTATTGATATCAAAGATGCGTATTTTTCTATACCATTATCAGACGAATCTAAACGATACACGGGTTTTGTATATCAAGGCAGAAGTTATGTTTACAACGTTTTACCTCAGGGGTTGAAAACCAGTGTGGGTTCATTTTCGAGGGCGATGGACTTAATTCTAGGGCCAGAGGTTAGGTCATATTGTCTAAATTTTGTTGACGATTTGGCAATTTTAACTGAGGGTGACTTCGAACAGCATTTGTCTCAAGTGGACACGGTTCTGAGTAAATTGAAAGACGCGGGCTTCACATGCAAACTAAAAAAATGCGAGTTTGCACAAAAAAAGGTCAAGTTATTGGGGCATATTTTGTCTACACAAGGTTTGCAGATGGACCCGGACAAAATTGAAACACTTAAATTATATCCGTCACCCAGAACTGTCAGGCAATTGAGGGCGTTTTTGGGGTTCATAAATTACTTTAGGAGGTTTATAAAAAATTTTGGAACGTTAACACAGCCCTTGTACAATTTATTGCGGTCTGGAGTCAAGTTCATCTGGAGTGCGCAGATGCAAAGTGCCTTTGACGAGATAAAAAATCAATTCTCAGAAAGTATAATTTTGAGTCAGCCATTGGCGGGAAAAACATATTATGTTCAATGTGACGCCAGCGCTATAGGAATTGGGGGCTATGTTTATCAATTAGATGAATCGGGCCAGGAACTAATTATAGGGTTCTGTTCGCAGGCATTCAAGGGTGCCCAGACTAGATGGTCGGTCAGTGAACAGGAAATGTATGCAGTTATATACACTTTAAAGCGATTTGAGATATACTTGCGGGGAGAAAAGGTTATTATTAGAACTGATCATAAAAGTTTGACGTTCATTAAGTCGTGGACTTTATTGGGTGCACGCGTAACGAGGTGGATTATGTTTTTAGAGCAATTCGATTACGACATAGAATTTGTGCGAGGGACTGATAATCAAATTGCCGACACGCTAAGCAGGCAAATGGCGGGACCTGGAGGTATGAATGACAGTATAAATGTTCAGCCGGGAATATTCTGGTTTCAGGCATCGAATACCGCAAGTGTTATTTCGAGTTTACGGGACATTGCGAGATTACAAAGCGAAGATGAGCGGTTAAATCGAATTAGCGGTTGTATCAGACGTAATGTGGTAGATACCGGAACGAGAGGTTTTGAAAATTACAAGCTAGTAGGTGATACGTTATATTTTCACGTGCCGAAGCGGAACGTACAGTTGCTAGTAATTCCGAAATCACTACAGGAGGAACTAATTTTACACATACATGAAGAAATAGGTCACTACGGCAGATATAAAATATTAGCACTGATGAAGGACAGATATTATTTTCTTCATATGAGTAGGGTGATTAGCGCGGTGATAAGAAGTTGTGACATATGTCAAAAGGTCAAACCAAGTACTAACAATACCGTTGGTCCTTGTACACCGGTGTTGGCGGAAAGGTTGGGTGAGAAAGTTTTCTCGGACCTTTATGGGCCATTGCCCGTAGGTAAATTCGGATATCAATATATATATGTGATTCAAGACGTGTACAGTAAAGTAATAAAATTATATCCAATGCGAAAAGCGACAGGTAGGAGCGTGCTCGCTTGTACAAAGAGATTTCATAGGGAAATACCTATCGAAACTATAATTACGGACTCAGGACCACAGTTCATATCGAAAGTTTGGGAATTTGGACTCAAACAGCTGGGGATTCGGGTCACTCATACGTCGGTGTATTGTCCAAATTCTAATAGCGTAGAAAGAGTGAATCGCGAGCTAGGTCGGCTGATTAGAACCTATTGCGGCGGAAGTAATCGTAGTTGGGTAGACGTGTTACCGGACATTCAGAATTGCTATAATAATATCGAACACACAAGCACAGGCTTTGCGCCTAATGAGTTAGCGTTTGGTAGGCGGGAACCGTTAACTATTGACAAGGAATTAGGCGATGAATGGTTATTAGGCCATAGTGTGCGAGATTCGGAACAGGTGCGGAGTGTAGCGATAGAAAACTCTAAAAGTTCTAGTGAACGACGTAAGCGACAGGCGGACAAACGGCGTAAGTTAGAGGTCTATCGTATAGGTGATTATGTGAAACTTAAGACTTTTGTGCGTTCAAATAAAGAACATAAAATCATGCGGAAATTTTCGTTGTTGTATAAAGGGCCTTATGTTATTTCGGCAGTGGTATATCCTAACTGTTATACGTTAGTAGATCCGGGTTCAAATGAGATATTGGGTAACTTCAATACTATAAATATAGCCAGGTATTATGTGAGGACGAATAAGGGCGTAGATAAATAAGATAGTGTATAAAGGTTATATAATTAAGCTGTAAGCTGTGAATTTGAGTAACTACTTTGTAGATTTAAGGATCTTGCATGGTTTGGAAACAAAAACAAAAAAAAAAAAACCAAAAAAAAAAAAAAAAAAATACAATTTGTATATATATAGTAATACGAATTAGGATAAATTGCGGGTAAGCGAGGTTGTATAGTAAGATAGATAAATGAGATAAGACAGGAGAGAACTCAATCGAGTTGTGTAAATATTATATACATAATTGACAGATTCATCGGTCGGTGTACATGATTTGAGATGTCCGAACATATAGAGTAGATATGTACAAAGTATGGGTAGCATAGTGGTAATGAGATCCTTGCGCCATGTTAACTGAGATAAACAGTGTCTCAAGGTCTGGGAGGGGGCTGTAATGGTACACGAGAGTCGGTACATTAGATACTGCATTCTGCGTGATAGAGGGCTAGCCCAACGCCGCGCTGTTTTGAATACGAGAATCGGTTCAGATAACGTTTGGGGGTTTTGTGTAGCTTACTGGCAAAGTTAGCAAAAAAAAAGCAGAGCCGATGCGTGGGTTGATTCGTGGAAGTTTCAGGCCAAGTTTTTTTTGTCGCATTCCTGCGAGATGTGTAGAAATCAGAGCCGATTTGGCTGCGCGTTGAATAAAATTATGAATAACTAAATAATGAAAGGTTATTATGGAACGATACGGAGAAAGCTATTATGTAGATTGCAAATATACAATTGCGATTGAGGTATGAGATGGAGGGTCTGACACCTCTATTCTGAATATCATACTAGTGGTCTTTTGCTACGCGCACCTAGCGGTCGGGTAATGCTTAATTAATCGCAACAAGCTTTTATTGGTCAGCGATCAACAGATTCTGTGTATCGGCAGTACCAAATGATTTGAGTGATAACCTACGGTTGATCATAGTGAATATGCGTACACACAATTTGTAGAACGGCGGATCTGCATGGCATGGTTGAAATTGGACCCTGTGTAGTTAGTGATAAGAAGCTTCGCTTGGGCAGAGCGTTTTCGCGAAGGACGCATGTGGGGCGTATAAATACAATTGTGGGGGAAGGGAGAGCATTCAGTCTCTGCGTCTAGCCTCTGTGACAGTCGTCTTCACGAGTTCTAAACAGTTTTTGTCTGCCGTGTTACGCGTCAGAACTATACGAATTTGTGACTGCGAAGTTTCAGTGGGTTTTCGTGAGTGTCTGAAGCGCCGAGATATACCTCGGTTCCTACCTTTATATCAACCTACCCCTAATTCCAAAACTATCCTTGGGTCGTTAGGAAAGAACTTTTAAGTCAATTGATCTGAGTCTGAGTCTGGGCTTGGAGCGACCCTAAATTCCTTTTTCCTTCACCATAGGGTTCCTGGATTGGCTCTTAGGATATTCGCGGGCTAATCCTCTCCTCATTCCTTCGACTAGCGAGCTTTGAAATTCCCACACACACAGTCGTTAAACATTCAAGCACATTCAAATCAAACTCAACCATTTTCGAGTGGTGTCGATAATGGACGTGGTATAACACTAGGTTTTTAGACTAGGCTAGACAGGAGTTTAGTTGCGGCTAAACCTAGGTTGTCAGGGCATAGGGAGACTGTTTGATCGATGAGGTTCCGCGGATGGAAATAACAAATTCAGAACAAAGTTAAACCGGTGTCAGCACAGATAACATATCCTGTTGATATTTTGACATTTGTGTGCTATCGGGGACGCGCGAAGAGATCAATTTACAGTCTAAAGTTCATTGTTTAGGTCCGGGTAGGTGTTTTGCATTGCCTTGGGTCAGATTGGATTCAAGTTGCATTTTTAAATTAAATGTAAATTTCGCTGGATATCTAATGTGTAAGTTGAGTCGGTATATATGATTTGGCTCAGCCCAGGACGTGCTGCGGCTAGTGGAATTCATAGTTCGGTATTTATCGAATTATGCACTTCGCTATGGTGTGGGTTAGATATCCTAAAACAATAATGCTTGCGTTTCGATAACATCCAGCTCAAATTGCGCAGAGTTGAAGGTTTCAAAACGTTACGGACCTTTTGAGGTAACCGCTAGTTCAGAACCCATTTCGGAACTCAAATCGCAATTGTGTAAACCGGTCTTTTCGGATCGTTATTGCCGTGAACAAAATATATAATTGGAACCACCACAAGCCGCTACGAGCGAGCACATGAAATATAATTGAGTACTCACGTCGTAAAACTACGACGGATATCTATACTATAACTGGGATCGATCACTAAAACTAAAACCTAAATTACAACAAAAGATGTTCCAATGCGCTCATATATACAGAAACCAGATGGTGCCATCACATAAAATATAACAACGATCGTTTTGGCGCAATACACCGCTGACTGATGCGAATTACCGGCTCGCGGACATATATGCTTTCTCTGTCTAACTTGAAACTGTAACTTTCCGAACCAAGCTTCGTTCGACTATTGTACGCCTGACGAATTTCTCAACGAACGAGAAATTCAGACTTATCATTCTTACTTACAAATCTTACAGCTGAATCGGGTCCTCTCATTTTGGGATAGAAAGAATAGACGATCATAGCTACTGTTAGCGGCGGCTACGACCTTTGGCCCAGGGGCCGGTACAGTATTTATATTTAATGAGTTATGTGTAATAAACAGTGCAATATAATTAGTATATAATAATTTCTATTAATAGGTTATGATAATCTTAATTATGACGTATAATTTAAATCAAATTTTAAAAGTATTTCTAAATGTGTATTGACCTGTAATTGACAATTATAAATAAATAAACTGAAACTGAAACTGAAACTGATACAAAAATGATGTATAAATTAAATGCGTTATTAGCCAGTGTCCGTTTGCCTCAAAATGTTCATTTACCGGGACATAAAAACTATAAAATTTCAACCAATTAACGCCGAAGATGAACTTACTGAGGAACACTAGCCTACTTTGTTACCGTTTTCGTACATAAAAATATTAGACCACTAAAAATAAGTTCATCGAGAAACATAATAAAAAATTAAACTTGGCAATGTAATGTAAAAAATAAATAATGACAAAATTAGAGAACTACAGCATGTTAAATAAACCAAATATTATAAGTAATAAAACAAACAGTTGTCGGCAAGTGTTGCAATATAATGTTTTTTTTATATACATTGCCAATACTGAGAAAAAATTGGACGTGCACACGCAACGGAATGTGATCCGTCTTGTGGCTTGTTGCCAGTACCCGATAAACTAAATTTTCTTGTCGGGTTGCTATTTAATTCAATATACCTTTCATTTCTAGACATTTGTCATAATCTAGACTGTATTTATTTGATTATTTGTATATTACTTGATTGGCGCCAATTAAAGTTAAAAAAATATCTGACTTTTGTTAAAACTATACAGCCTTGAAATAATTAAAAGAACACAAAAATTACAGATGTTGAATTACTCTTTACTTTAAATAAAATAGTTTTCATTCTGAAGGAGTGTAGGGCAAGTGCACAAAAAAAACAGTGGCTAATATGCTGCTCCAATATGACCTTTGACACAGCCAGCTAATATATAGGGATTTCTATCTACAAGACCTACCTATATATGTTAGCTGGCTGTGTATTATCTACAGAACTTGGCACCCATTTAGATCTCAAATATTTTTCAGCGTAGTTTAACTTCATTCTTCGTAGTTAACTCCAATTTGTACTGTATGTTTTGAATGAGATGCCTCTTACGCGATACAGAAAAACTTTTTGTTACCGACTGTTCCTTGAGTAAATGTCGTGGAGCCGACAGGAATTCATATATGGATTCAAAATTTTGATTATTTATCCGTGGAGCCGAATGGGAACAGAGAACCGTGGGCTCATGGTGCTCTGGGAACAACCCCTCAAATAGTGTGATTGGGCAACAATTTATTGACCGAGCTAGCGAAGCGACGAAGCTTCTCCGTTTCAGGATTGGGCAAAAATGCTTTCGTATGTTTGTTTGTTTGTTTGTCTGTCTGTTCTTCCCTACAGGTCGCATTTTTGAACCGATTCACGTGAAATTTTGTGAGCATGTTGGATAATTAAATGGATTTTTTTTGTCGTTTAATATTTATTTTTTTAAATGGCGGAGATATGGCGTTTTCAAATTTTAAAACTCGCTGCAACCCAAACGGCTCAACGGATATTAACAAATGAGGTGTCGTTAGATTCGTGGAGACCGTGAAAAAGTCAATAGATTGTATTTTAGATAACAAAATGTAACTTTATAAAGTTATTGGTGCGGCTATTTTCATACTCCATGTACGTAACCAGGAACATTCATAAGTTTGTTTTGTATGTTAGCAGTTCAGCTTTCCACCGACATGCTCGCGAGGTCTACAGCTCACAGAGCCACTAGTTTATATTTGTTTAAAGCAAAACACTTTTTATTACACCTTTCCGTTACACCTGTATAGGAATAGTAAAAATCGGTCAAGTGCGGCCTATCTCGCGCACGAAGGGCTCTGTACCACCGTATAATGGTGTGGAGTGAATAGTTTGGATTTTAAATAGCGAAAATTTATTTACAAACTTATCGGTGCGGCTACATTCACACTCCATGCACGTAACCAAGTGCATTTATTAATTTTTTATGTAGCATTGAAAGAAATTTAAATATTTATTTTATTCTGTTTTTTAGTATTTGTTCTTATAGCGGCAACTGAAATACATCAAATGTGAAAATTTCATCTGTCTATCACGGTTCATGAGGTACAGCCTGGTGACAGACGGACGGATGGACGGACGAACGGACAGCGGAGGCTTAGTAATAGGGTCCCGTTTGGGCAAAACGTGACCCCCGTTTGGCACCATTCGGGTACGGAAACCTGGAAATGACAGCTATTGCAGCTTTCACCACTAAAACAATCCCTTTTGTTGCTGCTCCAAAATAATCCGAAAAAAACAGCTATGGTAGGCAGGACACAGAACCATAAACGAAATATTTTAATGTTACACTGCAGTTTACAAACGTACTTTTAATGTGATCCTCTCACGAACCACTGAGTAAAGACTACGCGAGCTAAATAAGCGTTTCGGCATATACGGCGTGTTCCGAATAAAATTCTATGGATAATCAAAGCGATTATGTGAGTCGAGGGTACTCGCCATCCAGCCTAACTAAAGGCTTCGTCGAATCGTCGTTAACGTCTGTGAGTGTACAATGACAAACCGTTGCTTGATTCGCTTTCTCTGAAGGCGAATGTAAATTTTAAAGGATGGCAGAGCAGAGACTTCAGAGCACAATTTGATTGCGATTGCGACAATATTTCGATGGATTTGAGTAACCTACGTCTTCACAAAATAAAAGGCCCGGTGACAGCGTCCGTGTCACTGACGTAATAAGGTTAAATTTAGTTTGGACCACCGGGCCTGTTATTCTGTGAAGACTGTAGTCGAATGTTTGGCAGATGACATTTCAAAATTGTAATCAAATTCCATTTCCAAGTCGCAAGAGAATCGAGCTATAGGATCTGAGTTAGAATAAGGCCTTCAGCACATGGTGCTGCACGCAACGACGACGCGACTGCGATGCAACTCGTACCATATAAAACAGGTGACAAATAAGTGCATGCAAATCAAATGCAACTCTAAGGCCTTCCGCACATGGAAGACACATACGACGACCTCAAAACTCATATGGCCCAATAAGACGCCCATATTTAAAGCGTTATTCCCCACGAAGTAGACCCCACTTTCCAAATCCATAAAAAAATGTATCGTAGTGTTTAAAAACATATTGTTAATGGAAACTGGATGAAGAAAATGTGGAAAAAAATATATTTTTCACCTAATCTGTGTTAGTTTTTGGGATCTAAAAGGAATATTGGTATGGTTCTTGCATCTAAAATAGGTATTAAAAATATCTTAAAACGTAGAGTGATTGAAATTATAGAAGTAATCGTTAGTTTTGGAAAATAAATAAAAAAACTCACATTTTCGCTCTGTTCTGTCGCAGCGACTGATGTAACAGCCATTAGGGTAGAAAAGTAGAATATGAATTAACTCGATAAAACCTTTTTTGGGTGTTAGTTTCATATAGAAAACTGACTTTGACTCCGAATGAATTTCCATTTAGTAGGAAATAATGCATCAGTAAGACAGATTTTTGTTTTATATTTTCGGTGAAAGATCTTCTCTAATAAACTTTATGCAATATATATTTATCCCACATTTTTATTCCGACTAGTTTGGCCTAGAATTTAAGCTAAAGATTACTGACGCTTGTTTTAAAGCCTTAAGGCTTCGGTACACCACCGGCGGGTCGGTAGCGATAGCGGTGCGTTACCGCGGGGCGGGTGTCAATGTTATCAAATGGCTACCACAGTAACACTACACTGCGGCCTTTTTTGAATTTAGTGTGACATGCTTCTTAGACTTTCTTGTGTTATTTGACACCTACCCCTCTACTGCCCCGCAACGAACCCACCGGCGGTGGTGGCTTTGGTTAAGAACCATAACTATGATGATGATGCCATCTCTCCTTCAGTTTAACAGCGAGTGAATCCTACATATTTCCTATGGAATGTCAAAGTTAAGTTTAGTGCAACTCTCTATAGATCTTTCGTCGCATAAAAAGAAAGCACTCGTAATCGAACCAATCGCAGAATGCCAGCTTATTAAGCGCGCGCTGTATTTTTGTACCCTGCAAGCAATTTAAGGGGATTAGGCTCGACGTTTACGATGCAATAAATCGTGCATCCCCCTCCCACCGATGTATTTAGAGGGAGGTGCATTACCTGCATTTCCCGCGCGCTTGTTACAGTCCTCCATTCCCAAATACTGATTGCAGTGTATTGCATTTAAGTATTACTATATACATACTTTTGCATATGCTTTTTTCAGTTCAGTCATTTAAAAAAAAAACTCACTTTTGATGGGAACTTTAAGGGCTGAACATAGGCCAATGGCATTGAGAATTAGACAAAGAAAACAAATACCCGTCGCATCGCGTCGAAGCAGACTGACGCATGCTCCCGCGCAGAGCCCCGCGGGGCAGCTCGAGCTCCGAGACCGAGAAAATTATAGAAAATATTACTAAACTCCTGTAATAATAACATTAAAAATAAAATAAAACAACCAAAAATTTTCCCTTTTTTTACCTATTTTTGCGTGTAAGTTTCATATAGGAAACTGATTTCGTCTCCGAGCGCTTGTTCATTTAGTTGAATAATAATGCATTGCGAAAAATATTTTTAAGTATTAAATATAACAGATATCCGGTAATTTTAAAAGTCCATTCTTATCTCTAATAGACCTTTTATAACATATATTTATCCTACATTCTTATGTTGTCTAGTTTAGCCTAGAATTGAAGCTAAAGATGCATTTCTGGCCATATTTAATATGCTACATTTTCCCCTTTATTTTCACCGATGTGGTAGCCCCCTCTCATGCAAATATAGTATTGAATTTCCGACTCAATTGGTTGGAGTTGGAACCCAACTGGGCCACCCGCGTATGAAAAGCTGTGAAAGATGTCCATAGAACCGTCTCCCCCTTACATTTCAAATATTTGATTATATCCAGTTACTTCCAGAACATGAAAATGATGCTAATAAAAATAGTCGTGCAAAACTAAAAAGTAGAACTTGGAAGAAACCTAGTTTTAATTACTTCAAGAGTAAAAACAAGCGGCAAATAAGTATGCGAAACTAGACTCTTGAAGTTTTACTTTCAAATATGATTTTGCGGCAAAGTTGCAAAACTTTTCTATTGGCTGGAACCGCTTTGGTTGAAACTTAATTGCAAGACATAAATAGAGCTGGCGAGGGGCCACTTGGACATACTTTTGGATACCCAAGGTGCCAAATTGACTCTACAATGCCTCAGTAGATCTCATGAACCGTAATCAGTAGTGACAACATTTCAAAGATATGGGTATTACTATTGCTGATATGGAAAATGAAATAAACATTTACTAAACCAAAGAGCTCTGTCTGTGGTCTGGGTTCAAATAGCTACAGCGCTAATGGTTTCAAAAAAGCTCTGTGGTCTAATCGTTTCAAAAGAGCTCTGTGATATAATGGTTTCAAAAGACTCTGTGGTCTAATGGTTTCACGCAAAATGATTGACTTTGACATTTTAACGGGTCGAAATTTTGAACTTTATGCCATGGTAATAGAATTCAAAACCTATAACGGTATTTTGGGTACCCAGGGTACCCAAAGTCAATCAAGCATGTAATATCAAATATTGAAACTAAAGGGGAGGTATTGTTGCGTTTTTTCTTGTGGTGCGAGTCAGCTTAGAGCGTCTGGTTACTTGTTTCTGCGCCAAAGATTGTAGAAAATATTTTGTTTTGGTAATAATTGCTTGGTATTGGAAATTCCGTCTGCCTATCAAGATTTTCGGATAATTAATTAAGCATAATTTATAATGATTGATTATCACTATACCTGATAATCAATCATTATAATAAACAACTTATAAACCTATTTTAACTATAATGCCGTTATAATTCGTTTGTCTTTGTCTGACACTTTGAAATTTGTGTTTGTGAGAAAAGGACAAAGCACATTTTAGCTATAATAGGTTTGATAAGTTTTATGAATAAGGCGGACTTTAGTCACAAAACAATTAACTATACACAAAGGGTGAGCAATAGAGAGAGAGAGAGAGAGAGAGAGAGAGAGAGAGAAAATCGACATAATGCACTGGTTTCTGGATTGTGTAATAGGGATACGGAGACGGAAGTAGGAAACACGAATTCTTCTTACGACACACGTAATTTTCCGCCATGTCACTCTACCGTGCTCGGCAATCGGATCACAAAGGAAACCCAACAGCAGCCAATTTTCTTCATCTTCACCTATGCTACTCGCCGGTGCTATTGGTGCAGGGATGTACTAGTACAGAGTAGCGGGCGTGTGCTGGGCCTTTATCCGCTTGTGTATAAGTGATAGGCTACCCATACGGCAATTTTTCTGGCATTCGAGTTCGCCTATTTCTTCAAGGCTTGTGTTTAAACGCTTACCGAAAAAATCAAAAATTTACTACCAACAAATTCGAAATGACTGCCAGGGTTAGTAAATGATCACCAAATTGTGTTTGGATAAATTATCACCAAACTTCTTTTTAGGTTTTGTGTACTTAAGTTTATTTTTTAAGTATTTTTTTTTCATCCTAATTTTCAACCTAACACGAAGTATAAAAGGGTCTTCGCTTCGCTAACCCCCTTTACCCTTCAACTAAGCTGCCGCAGTATTTTGCCATGATATTTTCTGCAACTTTTAGTGATCATGTACCCATTTTGGGTAAGAAAAAGATATTTTGGGGATCATTCTATTTGTTGCCTTCCTTCCATCCACAGATTGCTATACAGAGCAAATCATAAGAAAAACGTAAAACAGCTAGTTGTCAGTTGCTGGTGCCCCGACAGAAATCTCTAAGTTACTACTGCACTGTGCACCAATCTCACAACGCAGTACCGTAATTAGTAGTTGATACACAAAATGACATTTCTCTGAGGCCGCAGTATCTGCCCTACTGCTGTTTCAGAGATCCCCTGCTGCCCGCTCACTCCGCCCCCTCCTAGATACGTCCACAAACCACGCGTAAGGTTCGTACAATACAAGCACATATACTTGTGTTTGGTCGCTTCCAGCGATATTCCTTTTCTCTATCCCAATGTTATTCTTCAATTTCGGTCCTGTATTGTTGTCAAAGCGTTCCATGTTTTGATTTCGCACGGAAGTTTAACTACAACCTTACTATGGCAACTAGTACATGGCAACGGAATTTAACATAAAAAGTTAATGTGCAGATTATTCTTGGCAATGAGTGAGTTATCATATCACTAGGGCATACTTTTGACTTGTGAAGTACTTTGTATTGTTATAAAGGTATCAAATACTGGATTACCTTAGAAACCAGACTTCAGCGGTAAAAATATCTTAGAAAGAGTTCTTGACAAATCCCTCGTTACCTCCCTCAGTCTGAGTATTATGTCGCGTGATGCTTGATCATGATAAATAGTTTCTCTGTTACTTGGTGTCCATGCCACTTTTGCGGATAATGCCGAAATAAAAATGTAATATGAAAAGTATCATGTCGTTCTCGTTCAATCATGATTCTCGTTGCTCAGTACATCACTATTCGCTCAATGGGATCATTATTTACCTTTTTCCACTAAGTGAAAGCTCTGTGCCTGAATCAACGAAGAGGGGAATCATGTCAAAGCAGGTATGATGATCCTGAATCAACGAAGAGGGGTCATGTCAAAGCAGGTCTGATGATCCTGAATCAACGAAGAGGGGTCATGTCAAAGCAGGTATGATGATCCTGAATCAACGAAGAGGAGTCATGTCAAAGCAGGTCTGATGATCCTGAATCAACGAAGAGGGGTCATGTCAAAGCAGGTCTGATGATCCTGAATCAACGAAGAGGGGTCATGTCAAAGCAGGTATGATGATCCTGAATCAACGAAGAGGGGAATCATGTCAAAGCAGGTATGATGATCCTGAAACAACGCACAAAAATTATTTATTATTGGAATTGAGTAAGTCTCATTTAGGTACGACACATTTAACAAATTACACATAATCTAACAAACTAAGACATTCTGATACCAATAAAATAAAAAATGTCAAAAATCCACACAAAGTTTCGTCACAAAATAATAAATAATATAAATTATACAAAATTTATTACGCAAACAAACCGCCCGCCCCAAGAATCGCCTGGGCCACAGATACACATCACACAAGCAGCATTACCGTGCTTGACTTGTAAGTGCATGCTGTAGCATTACTTGAGTAAGTAGGTATCTATTTTTGGATCTTTTCCCTCAAGAAGGAATTAGGATTTGGTTCCAAGAGACGTCAAGTCCCGCTACTTCGAGTAGCCTCTGCTACTACTTATTTACTAAAATTACTTTAAGCGAAAGTTTCTGGATTCGACTTTGAGGGTATTCCACGTGGCGGGATTCGACATCAAGGAACCAAACATTAGATTTAGTTCCTCGACGTCGAGTCCCGCCACTTCGAGTAGCCGTTACGTCTACTTATATACTAAAATTACTATAAGTGAAAGTTTGTGGAATCGACGCCGATTCGACAGATAAATACACAACGTGGCTGTATAGGAAATTAGATTGGTCCCTATGACAAAAAAAGCGAAAACTAAATGTAACTAGATAGTAGATGGAACGCTAGTTATATTGACACCCGAATGAAATTATCCTGTACCCTGATTCTGTGCCGCAACATCTATCCCGAATCCCGATCCCTTTGACAATCACGTATAAAGGATATTCAGCAAAAATTATTTGACAAATTCCTTTAAAAATTGCAGTCACAATCACAATCGCAATACCTTTCATAAGTATCGGGATAGATGTTAAGAGAATCAGAATCAAGCTGCTGTTCACTAGAGTTTGCCTTGGAACTTGCTACTTTTCACTTGGGAATAGAGGTTACTAGTACTTCCGGGTTTGGGCCGGAAATCACCTTTATAATCGACTAGGGTCGGCAGCACTGCGTACTTCCTCTGAAAGCCCACTGCGCATTGTATGGGGTTTATAGAAAAGGTCACATACACACAATATACACCTGAATAATATGGATATTGGAACAAGACACCCATATCTACCTTCGTGAATCTCTTACTCCAAATTCTGCGTTCATTCTGTGGCAAACCTTAAAGGAGCTTAAGAAAACAGAAATTTATAATTTATTTGGTTTAAAAAGGGACAAATAATGGCTAGAAAATATGAAAATGAGAAACTGCATGTCATCAACAAAAGATATCGAAATAATTCAAATTGACCTTACAAAATAATGCTAAATTACCATATTTTTATTGTTAAACTGTCTCAAATTAAAGAGGGCTTCACACCATCACCATCGATTCAAGAATCCAACCACAAAACAAGGAACGAATTTATAACAATTCATCGCAACGTAAATCACTGAGACCTCTCCACGGAAATATCAGATCCATAATAACGAATTTCTCACAGCTAGAATAACAAGTAAGGAGCAGCTCGAGCATCATTCATGCTATTGTTATTATGGAAGCAAATATCACAGACACATGCAAAACAATATTTGAGCTACAGGACTTCGAAATACACACCGATCTCCGAAATTCACATCGGAATGTTGTAGAAGCTCAATAATGCAACGTAATTTTGACCTTCTATTTAAATGGAGAAAAAAAAACTTTTACGCATTTATTGCCCGTGCTTAATAGTAGTTTATGTGACTGATACATAATGGAGGGCATTAAAACTCGAGAGTGGGTTTATGAAACTAGCCGAAGGCGAGTTTCATAATAATATCACTCGAGAGTTTTATTGCTAATGATGTACAGTTACATACACTAGTTTATCTACACACATATAATAAGCTCTCTTTGATGTGTTCAGAAACCGCATGTTCGACCGGCATTGTGGAATTGTAACTGCTCTGCAATTGTTTAGCTTGGTCAGTAGTACCAACTTCACAGACAAACTAGGGGCGGCACGCACGCGGGCCATTTGCAAGAATTTGAATGCCATATAATTCGTCGAAAATTGATACATTATGGTCATAATGTATCAATATTCAGATAAGAAATGAATTTTTACCAAGTAGCATAGTATTATGCTGGTCGTAACGTGCGGTTTTTGGACGCAGTAAAGAGTGTTTATGATACGTGTGTAGATAAAAATCCTTATCACTCCGAGCATCGTTGCCCATGAACACCAATGATTACATTATAAAATTCACAGTACATGTAACTGTGAGTGTCTAGAACTGTTCAGATCAAACAGCATAACTGCCTTGGTCTCATTATTATAGATAAAATATAAACTGGGGTCCATACATTGAATATCTTTGTTCAAAGTTTTGTATGATTAAATATAAACTAGCATACAATGTATTCTCATTACGGTCATACCCATAAACCTATATCGATAGTCTATAGATTGCTACTTAGAATATTAAAAGTCATTGGTCTAGCCATATCAAAAGTATGTACTATGAGGTCGTTATAGGCTTATTTGACGACTGAAAAAATTATATGTATCATATTAAAATAAAAATGGCTATCATAGTTGAACTTATTAAGTAAACTAGGCCTAAGAACTTACGAAACCTAGTGTACCTACCCACTTATTAACATACGTCCATGTTATGAACTCTTACATAGTAATACCTATGGTATGCGAACATGGAAACAGTACTTCCTTTATTATTAAATGAACTATCTACCATAGTTCCAGTACATTGGATAGCCTATGAATTTTCAACAATGTTAAAAAGCTAAGAAGTACAATAAAGCATTATTTTCTTGAACATCAGCACAGCCTGTGGCTTTGTGATGTTATGTTGTATCAATTATAATTATAATAATAAGTCTTGTTTATCAAGAGTTTTGCGATCTCGTCATACTGCGTATTAAACCTTTTGGATTTTGTAGGCTGATGGCGTTTATTCTTAGAAAAATGTATGTAGCTTGTGTCTTGAAAAAAATAAAACAAAAACCCTTTGAAAGAAAAATAAGATAATGATGAGAGACAGGCCCGGTTACACAACCGTATTACATTTGCGTAGCCTTCTGTAACTCCAGACGACGAGTTGCGTGAGCGTGAGAGCGAGACAGCGAGCGCAGTTACCTAGCGAGTGAGCGTGACAGCGATCTATAACGCTCAATCGACACGTCGGTCTGCAGTTGCGGTCGGCAAGGGAAAAGGGAAGATTACGCAAAATGTTCTGGTAGAGGGCACTGTGTTTCTTGAGAATTGTCAAACCTTTTCAAAAGCAACAAAGAACTTCATTCACCTAAGGTTCTAAGGATATCTCGATATTGACTGTTAATTCCTTTGAATTAAGAAACTTTTTGCTTACAGTTTGCTTTTCTTACTTACTCTGTGATGGTCTCGGAGACTTAGCGCCCTCTAAGTGGAACTAATTTGACAGGAGTCATTGTACCATAATGCCGGCACTGTCTCGGGTCCCTTATGGAAAAAGACATCGCCAAGTTCACATGTATTGTATGAATACTCAAGCCATACTATATCTAATTTACGGTAGTCTCGTCAACACGACAACCGGAAAAAAAAAAACCGGATTTTTCTCCGTGTCGGCTACCCATAATTTTCTATGTATATCTTCAGAATTCTAATGTTTTTTTTTTTATAATTAAACCTAAATCCGCATAAACAGGCCAGAGTTCGACACGCGTACCTATTCTCATATATCTCACCTCAACGCAGAGCATCTGAATGAACATTCAAGCTTTTTTTTTTCAGGCTGAAGTATTGATTACATCGCGCTAAATAAAAAAGGGTCGATCAATCTCTATCGCTTTCACGTGCAATAACACAAGGTTCGAATACAGCACTGTTATATGCTAGTTTTTTTTATTGTTTAAGGTTCCATAACCGAGTTTTTTCTATTGAGAACAGAATAGAATACACGTAGGCTGGATGGAATGAACTAGAACACTGTTAAACGAAGATTATGTGACATTACATATGCTGAACCAAGACAGGTCTTAATTTCAGCGCTGGTTTTCAGCCGTCTCACCAGAACACGAGAAAATTCTTCTTTACGCCAGATAATATGGTAAATAAGAAAAAAATACATAATTACTAAATAGAGATATGAAAATTGGGAATGTTAGAAAATACATGATACAATAAAAAAAACACATTCTTCGCAGCGGCACACACACACCACAACCCAGTTATACATTGCAGAATACAAGAAACATGTGTTACTTTATGCACCACCTGATCGAAAATGACATTTTATATAGGGAACAAATATAATGATCACCAGAATATTTTTTTTCCCACCCAAAATGGATAAATGAACACCAAAAGTTGCAAAAAATATCAGGGCAAAATACTGCGTTAGCTTAGGTGAAGGGTAAAGGGGGTGAGCGAAGCGAAGCACTCTTTATCCTTCGTGTTAGGTTGAACATGTAAGAACAACAAAAAATACTTAAAACATAAACTGTGTGTCATTTATCCAAACACAATTTGGTGGACATTTATCCATTCTGGCAGTCATTTCGAATTTATTGGTACTAAAATAGGTGCGTTTTTGGTAATCGTTTAAACATAAGCCTTTTATATATCATGCAAACCTTACTTAAAGCATGTCATTATAGCTCAAGGCTGCGTTCACATAAAGTTGTACTAAATTTCATTATATCACAACCTAGATTATTAATCCTGATTACATTGTAACGTACTACCTCCTTGACCATATTGGCTACTGGCGGATTAGCCAGTTAAAAACTAAAACTATAAAAATTCGGAAATTCGGGTCTGGAATCTCGTCTGGCAGCTGATTGTTTTTTTGAGGCAGACATTGTTTGAGCTCTGTAACGTGAGGTTGTATCTTCTGCATCAATAATTTTTAAGTCACGCCTTTAGTTGCGGCGATGGGCTAGTCCCTTTAGTACTGTAATGGAGATGAATGTTTAGTTGCTGTAAAGTGCAGTAGTTGATATGAAACTTCCCTACTATCCCCAATCCATGGGTAAGCATTGGTTCGTAGTTAGTCTTTCTTATTTTCGTGTATTTTATACTCTCTATGTATTTCCCTTTTCTATACAGTGTCTATTGGACTGCGGCACTCTTAGATCCTAATTACCCTAGGGCCCTCGTCGGAAGTCTCCGTGTGGGGAGCCGTCGCCTGATAGCTGGGCGCTGTAGCGCTTTTGTATTCCTATCATTCACACTGGTCTCTTTCCAGGGTTCCACGCTGAGGAGTAATATCCTCCTGGCGCTAACGGAGCTCTGAATCGGTTCCACGCCGAGGAATAATATCCTCCTGGCGCTAACCGCATAATCACTTGTTGACGTCTGGAGAAGTGGACCAGTCGGATTGAGTCTACCAAGGAGCTGAAATCTACAAATTCCCGGCGAGTCCCTATCCAGCGTTTCAACTATATCACCAATATTCGACTCACGACCCTGTGATTAATAAATGTATCTTGAGCCTGCCAACAATCTCTTTTGGTCAGGTTAGAGTCTCACTGTTTCAACATTCAGGATTCATTATCGCGCCCGTGACATAAAATAGCTATTTACCCCCTTCGAGCATAATCTACTATCATATAGGTTAGAACATAAAGGCTAGGTCTGACGGTAGGTTTCAAAGTTAGGTACTCAAGGGTGATACTGATAATGCAACCCTATTACCATACCGATTACAATACCAAGCTTCCGCTTTATGTTTGTCTGTCACAAGGTTTTATGTTTTTATAACCGTATAACTTAAAATCAGTGATTAACTTAAAGCTGCGATGGGCTAGTACCCTAACCGGCTGAACGTGGGCTTGCTATGTTGTTTATTGTTTTGTTTACTCTTGGTACCTTTGCGAGACTGACACGCACATGGGTATTTTTTGGGTTCCGTAACTCAACTGTTAGAATCCACAAGCTGCTAAAAGGAGTAATGCTCTTTGATTTAGAGAACCTCTTGCGTTTCCAAGAATTCCGTATTGAAAGGTACTTACGAATGTATTAGTAAAGTTACACCCGACCCAGGGGTGATTAACAACCCGACAACGAAGAATTATTTTTCCAGTAAAAAATACCTAAAAATCATTAAATTACTTCTGTCGGTTGCAACCGCGCTCGCAGTATCGGGTACTCGGCGCCCGGCGCGCGCGCACTTCATGGACCAGCCCGGAGTGTCCGCACGTTGCGGTTATTTCAGGACAAATTGAACACGCCAAATAATGCGATGGGAAAATAAAACATTTTTTTGGTTACAAGCGCTAAGTTTTTTCTTTTTTTTTTATTTATTCATGAAGTTTATGTACATAACACACTCATGATAAAATCTCACTGAAACCTGAGACAGTTTATCTGTGAGATTGGAGTTACTCGAATATGCAATTCATTTAGGGACATGGCCAGAACGTACTCCGATGTTCGTGTTCCGTAATAGTTATTGTAGTCTGGTAGAATATAAGTAGGAAGATATTCTAAGGTGCGTAGGTATTTGGGACGAGTTCTTTTTACGAGGGAGTCGATTCTGTCACATTCCTCACAGACAATAGCAAATTTTATTTTATCTAAGACATTTATCTCTTTAGATTGTTTGTATAGGGCAGACTCATCATTGCTATATATCTGTTGATATTTTTTTTGCATTATGGGTTTAATGGCGCTAGATTGGACATGCCTTGAGAAGACCAGATAATCATCTGTCCAAACAAGGGTTAACGTGGCAAGCCTATGGGAAAAGAAGGCCGGGCCGCCCCCGTATCACCTGGAGGCGCTCAGTTGAAAAAGAGACTGCATCAACTGGGCTCGACTGGAAGGACCTGGAAACTGCCGCACAAGATCGTGAGAAGTGGAAATCTCTTCTTCGAGCCCTATGTCCCTGATGAAGGATTACAGGATTACATCATCATCATCATGGGTTTAATTAGAATTAAGTGCAATAAGTACAACAAGTAAACCATTGTCCCTGAGTCCGGCGTAATTTAACAAACCAACATTCTGTATAGTACGTAGCAAAAATAATAATAATAATAATACCTTGGACACTATTTACACACATTCATCTAGCTCCAAACTAGGATTCCCTGTAGGTATTTTGGGTACTAGACAACGATACACATTCTTTTATAGATAAATATTATACTTAGATAAATAAGCAACCAAGACTAGGGTACAAAATCCGTTCTCATCAAAGAAATATTTGCCCCCACCGGGACTCTAACCCGGGACCCTTGGCTTCGTAGGGTCACTGCCGACTTGACCATTCGGGTCGTCAGAACAGGAAGTGTGGTCATATATATATATATAAAGGGCTTGTTACAAGTTAGTTTAGTACTAATCGACTTCCACTAAATTTTGGGCCAAGCGGTCAGCTGGTTTGTGTAGAAAAGTGAATATTGAGAAACACAAACAAATCCAAACAAGACATCTTTTCCAGCTAACCAAGTCAGGATGTGATAGGTTAATTGCAATGCTTTTGTGTGTGGCATGAAGGAAATGCAACTTGCACTTACCCAATGTTTTTTTTTTCACTGCCAGCGAACTAATCTATCTTGGTCGGTGTGCAGCCAGCATGAATAGCACCTGTAGATTTATTGCTCTGCCAACTAAACAAAGTATTCGCGCCTGCAAAAATATCCCTTATGGCTAAGGGAATAAAGGGAAGTAGACGTTTGGCCATTTGGACTGCAAATATTTTATTACGTGTAACTATTTGTCTTGATCAGAATAGTTCGGTGGTTTATTTGTTCACTCCACACACGACGACCGGCCATTTTTGACCGTTTATTGTTACTATTTATTTATTTTGTTTTTGGTTTCTGTTCATTAAGTTATTAATGTCTGTGGTCTAGTAAATACGCCCGCCTTAAACGCAGCACATTCGGATTCGAATCTCGGCTATCTATTTTAGCTTATGTAGATTATAATGAATTTATTTCATGTCTCATCTCATATCATCTGCGGCGATGGGTTGGCCCTGTCACGCAAAATGGATATAGAATAAACTGGCTAAAAGTCTACTTTTAGCCAGTTTATTCTATATCCATTTTGCAACTTGGCCTCTGCCATCTCGTATCGGAACGCCATTTTAATACGTAATCAACCGAAAATTCTGTAAATTTGTAAATTTTTCTTATCAAAGTACTATGGGAGTGTGTTTTTTTTAAATTTATCAACTAAGGATACACCTTATAAATAACACATTGACATCACAAAAACCACGGAGGTTTATCCGTGATGCAGGCGTTCGTGCGTACGAGGTACATTACATAGGTCAGTAAATATATATATATATATATAGTATAGTGGGTTCATGAACAATTCACAAAGTGTCGAACAACGATCAGAGACGAACAAAAGCTACATACTTAGTAGAATAGGTAGCCTAGGTAGTCACTGAACATTTCTAGACATTTTACTCTCTTTATCGGCAGCACTGAGGAAGAATTGTTTATTTACAAACAGCCACATACATTGCTTCTGGCCCCACACTAGGATACCCTGTGTCGTAGGAACCAGAAACAGCGACTTCACACACGTAGGTATTTAAACATCCAAGACATGTGGATTTTTTCTTAACGCCCAGCCGGTGGTCGAACCCGGGACCTCTCGCATGGTAGACAGAGCCACAATGCGCCACAGAGGCCGTCAAAATACATATTTCGTCAAAATACAATGACAAAAGAAGTAAATTTCACGATTTACCTTGACCAATAATCCATTTTAAACAAAACATTTTTTGAAAAGAAAAAACATTGAACATTTTTTCTTTTTAAATACTAGAGATGTCACCCAAAAAATCGATCGATCAATCTAACAAAAATAATTGAAATATAGATGAAGACCGCATCACATTCACAGATGTTTGAAAACCGTATCGAATACATAGGTAGATGTTTTAAGGTGGTCACCGCACTGTAGACTGACAGATGTCAAATGGGATTGCTAATCTTGGCCCTACAATAGGTGTTTAATTTGGTTTAGTTTTAACTTTCTAGCCAAGTCTGGCTTTAAAACTAGCCTTGTGTATGTGAGGAATAAGGCCCATCATTATAACAGTGGCCAACTGTTTCGTTGCAAGTGGCCATAAGTGGCAATTGAGGCGGCCAGAGGCAATATCACTGTAAAATATGTTATGCGTCTGTCAAATACAGTACAGCCATGTGGCTGACAGTACGGCTGTAATGTCTGCTTTCGCATAAATTTATGAAGCAATATTGTTGAAGTGGTCACCGTGGACCGATTCTGGTAGGTATGACGCTGCATCCCGAACTGGGAGAATATTACATGCACACAAACATTCATATAGGTTTTCAATCCGGCTATATTTCTACAAGCATATCTCGTAGCCAATCTTCAAAACAGTTAGTCGAAACAATTATTAGATATGTTCATAGCGAAATAAAGGCAGTTAGGTATAATATGGTATTCTGATTATGAAGAAATACATAATATTCTTTCAATGTAATATTTCCCTACAAGGTGATTATTTTTATCTTTTTATCGAATCTATTATTATTTTCCCAAAAAAATTGCACGGTTAGGGGGGGATTTATTTTTCATTGCCGTGTTGATTTTTTTCGTGTTACCATAAAACATATTAAACAGCGTTTACTTAACTTCAAAACGTCAAATCCAAAACATTTTTCTTTTTAAACAAGTGTTGAATAGTAGTTTATTTTTTTGTGGTCAACTAGGAAATAACAAAAAAATATTTGAACTGTATTAATAAATTTAAGCAATGTGAATGACAGGAAAGGAAACCTAAAAGCTACCAAACTATAAAAGCTCGCCACAGTCGGTGCAAAGCACGTAATTTTTCTCATGAAAATTATGCACAATGTATGCACATAATTATTTTGAATGTGTCTAGACTAGATCTTCTGAAATATCTTTTGTTTTACGCAGCCAGATATGTTCCTCCAGTGGGTATAAACGTGAAGGTATAAATAAGTCGTAAAAATATGAAGGAATTAATGGTGCTTCTCCAGCCAGGGTTCTAAACCGGTTCCGGTCTTTCGGCTGGCATACCAGAGGGCACGAGTTTTTAAGGAGGGCGGAATGATCTGCTCGGGGAGAGGGAGGAGTGTGATTTCAATCGACTGACTCTTGAGCCTAAAGCCAATATAGGATATGTGGAGTGGGGAGGAATTGCGATGTGGAGAGCAGCAGTTTTTTAATTCAAGTTCATGCTTTCCTTCTAGTTTCCAGTATCATTGTTTCCATAAGCTGACTCATGTTCTGCTTGGTTTTCCGGAGAGCTGTCAGTTTCACCGTCTTTTAACAAGATGATCTTTCTTCGTGGCTTGAGGCATTTATCATTTTCTCTAAGAAGCACGCAGAGTCCTTCCACTAGCTGTTTGAAATATTCGCTTTTCTTTTGTCTAAATGAAGTTTGCCTTCGTCTTCTTGCCTTAACAAGATTATTGTCTGCCAGTCGCTACCCGCGATGCTAAGAGTCTACCTGCTTCACCCATCCACTTTTTTCAATGTCATTTGTATTATATTCTTGCGCCCTATATATATATCTGCTTGCCTTGTTTTGAACTGAGCTGGAATTACCGTCTGACTAACTAGGCTATTGTTGCGTTGCGTCCTTTTGGGTTGATTGTATTTATTTTGGACCTTTGAATTTTAAATTAAATGACCCGACACTAAACTATACACTTTTGTCATTTCTTATTGATTCCTTATTCCTTTCTTACTAGTCAAACCATACATAATTATGTGATTCACAAGGCAAAACGCACTTCATTACTTTTCAAGGATATAACGACATGACACAGTAGGTATTTTACAGAAAATAATAAACTGCTTTGTTTAACTTCTCACCAACCCAACCACATTTGGAGGCATCGCGATTTTTAACCTCATGCCATGATAATACAATTCAAAACCTGTAGCGGAAAATGGACCTCTATCAAAGTCTTGGGTCATTAAGGGGTTAACTCTTCTTATCAACTACACTTCTCTTAACATACTTATGTGTGATACCAATAAACACTTTTACGCGTAGATCATGGAATTTCTCGATTATATGCTACGTTTAGAATATAAAATACGGTGACGCGGCGTCCGCTACAGGAAATGTGCTGCTGAAATGTAAGTTTTTGACCATTCTGATCTGATTTAAATAATTCTACCTATCTTATCGAAATTGTATTTTTTGTGGTTTAATGATTTGTTAGCTCTAGGTAGTGAAACGATCTCACCCGTATCTGCTCAAAGGATCTGCCTACGCTCACACGTCCACTGTATCTCTAGGGTCCTAGTATAGATCTTTTAACTTTTACACATATGGCAAAATAACACGCACAATCAAAAACACAGAAATAACTTCATTTACAGCAGAGGCGGCTCGTCTTTAAAAGCGCTGGTGCAGTGCACTCCCACTAAAATTACATAATATATATTAATTTATACATACATTCTACTATGCCTAAACACTCAGCAGCAGCAGTAGCAGTCTACAAGAAACATACCTACGCACGCCTACGCGTACAAGGTTGACTCATATTTGGTGTCAAACTTGACACCAAATTTTGACCAACACTGACCAATTTTTTAAGATCAATAGGTCAAACGTGGGGTTAATGACATCGTACTGACTGTCAAAAGGGCCAGTTAATTTTCATACAAAACGCGTACTGCCAGCAGGACTTCAGGTCGCTTCCGGCAGGACGGTTTGCACAACCACCTCGTCCTTCGGGACAAATCATCCGACGTGCGGTATGCGTGGCCCCCAGTTCTCAGAATTTACAAATGCTGCATTATCCACAAATAAACCACACGCTGTAACAGAAAACAACATGGCGTTGTGCCCATGGACGTATCCTCCATGGTTGTGCCCACGTCTCGCCAGTTAATCAATAGTCCATTTTGCGTGAGGGTTATCCCATCGCCTCAGCTTATGGAGATACGGAGGTGTCCTCACCATCACCGTAAGGCTCGTGTATCGGTAAAATCCGCAACTGGATTCGTGCTGGTTGAAATTTTGAACACAACCATATTAAAATAAAGTTCATAACAGCTCACTGAGCATCATGGCTGTTACCGTTGCGAAAGTTGTGGGTTATTTTATTTATTTTGCGAAAACCACTGATTATTAATTTGCTTACACCAACCAGTTTTAACATATTTTGTGTACCTACCTATCTTTTGACGTAAGATCCATATTAATATTATTTACAGTCGCAGATCCCAAGAAATAGCAAGTTATAAGTAAAACCATCAGTTTTTTTCCGTATACTTACACCTACCTACCTAGTTCCATTTAATGTTTATGTCCCCGTGAGATTGTCAACACCGTGAGTTTATAAACTAACGCGTTAGTTTGTAAACTATCGACTAATTGTAAACCAGACCGACAGTGTTTAGAATTTATGTTAATTTTGTTGTTACATGTCAACCTAACACGAAGACTATTCGGGCGCAACGCCGCGCTCGCCCCCTCTAGTCTTCACCTAAGCTACCGCAGTGTTTGCCCTGATATTTCCTTTGCAATTAAAGTTTAAACCAGTTCACAATTTAACGGTTTTATTATAAACTAACGCGTCTTATTGTAAGCAGTACGGTACAGCTTACAATGTATCGATTGTTTGTAAACCAACAAGAAAGAAAACATTACATTTTAACTAACGGTTTTGACAATGTTACGGTGACATTTACAAACCAACAGATTGACGAAAAAGGATAGGATATTTTTTTTTCAGGATTTGAGAACTGTCTACTTTATGAGGAATAGCGCTTCAAAGGTGGACTTTTGACAATAGCCATTCCCAGCAGAAAAGTGTACTTGGTCACATTGAGAAGGGTAATTTTAGCGACATGTAATAAACTGATGAACATATTTTAAGAAAAGTGAATATAGTACATTTCCCACGAGTTCGCATTCGAACGAGTTAGTAATAGTCGGAAAAAGCATTTCGAACAGAATTGGCTGCCGAACAGAAATGACGTAGCATCATGCTTTCTAGATACCTAGGTACCTACCGACCTCCCACAGACCTACATCAGTCAATTGTCAACATATTGCTGGCATGTCTCTCTGATTGATTTTGGCAGATACTAGTACAACGAACATTTGTATCTGTGATAAGATAATAGGTATGCTGGCACATTAACATTACACACGCTGCCGCTTTAAGTTGTAAATAGGTAGGAAGGCCTATTACCTACAATACAAATTCAAAGTGAACAGAACAGACCTATAATCTATAGTTTTCACTTCTTTCCTACGGGGATACGCTAAGGACACTCAGTTATTTTTCTTTTCGTGTGGAAGCGCTAAACAGTAAATTAAAATTGATATAGGTAGGTAGTGAAGAATCTATAGCATAAAGATTTAGCATTACTCAAGAAACTTCTTCGATGACTTGGTAGGCAGGCAGGTATATATTTCCAAAAATTAACCACTGCTATGGCATTAGATAGGCATACACGCACGGATGTACCTGAAAGATCTGGCATATCCGTGCCCGTTTCATGCCATACATGCTTTGAGTAATATTCATGTACATACAGTTTTGCCCGCAGGCACAACTGGCGGGCAGCTCCGCCGGGTACATACATATATATATACATATACCTGGATAATTGGGCGCGATGGCAGAGGGGCGACGGCAGATGGACCAAAGCGGTGACGGAATGGTCGAGCTTAGAACGAGAGGCAGACCACGGGCACAGAAAACTGCCGGGCTGCAGTGGATCAGGTTGGCAATAAATGGCGTAATTAAGAGGAGGCCTTATCAAAAGTGGCTGAAGGAGCCTGGATAGATAGATCTCATTCGCTGATGCTACGCTCCGGTCGCCGAAGCTCAGTCAGTAGGTAATGTTTCTTAAAAGGAGAGAAAGAACCTAGCTAGCGTTTCAGCCATTCGTTTTTGGTACCTATTGTAAAGTGAACAAATGTCCTCTCATGTTCCTACTTACTTTCCCAGCGACTAGGTAAGCTTCTGTCTGAAGAGAACGCTCTTGTAAGATTAGCAAGCAAAAGCACCCTGTTTATGCATCAAGGCCATCTATCTTTGCACGCGGGAACAAAAAGTTCTGATAAGGCTAATGCCATCTGTTGGAGGCGCATGTACATTCAGTTGTCGTTTCTACAACAATGTAGAGATGGCGTTAGTGGATTACAGAAGAAGAATGTATCAAGCGAATTTTGGTTAGGAAGAAATGAATTTTAGTTTGCTGTATTTTTCAGAAATAATAATGTGCAGTGCAGTTCAACTCAAATCATGACCTTTTGTGAAAATAAAGGCTACAGAAAAACTATAAAACCGGTTATCTCTGGAATGCGGCGCCTCCTGGCAACACTGAATACAAAAAAAGTTAATCACAAACATGGAGGATCAGCTGTTTTCAGTCTTCGGTATTTTGTTTTTATAAATCGAAGCCTTGTTATGGTGTCGTAGCCATGTGTGAATTAAAATGGGCTCCATCGCTTCTGTGCTGCAATGGCATTGTGAAACGTGCGGCCAAATCAACCCGACAGAGAGTTTGAAATGTCTAAAATGTGCTACAAAGAGGATTTCGAGTCATGATATTGGGAAGCCTTCAAAGCGGAATTGTGGGCAGGATTCCTCACCGGAGCACGCGTCTAGAGCTGAGAAGAGCGAGGGAACCACACCGGTCTCAGAATCAATCCTCATACCCACCACAACCCCTTTCAATAGGTGAGCAATCGACACATAACTTTCCATTGTTAGAATGTCACTTGGGATATCGATTTTTCTTTTCCCGTATTTAGGTTATATTACTTTTGTATTTTACTGTTACAAGGATAGGAAAGCGAAGGTAATTAACTAAATTGCACTCTTGAAATTGAGTTGGTGTAGGTTTCTGTGACCTTTTTGATGTATGATGGTTTTGTTGGGTTTGGGTCAGAGAAAAAGTCAGTTGTCCTGTAGTCGGTATAGGTGAGTAGCTGTTGAAAAGTAATTATTTTGTGTGGGATTCCTTATTTTGTTGTGTTTGTTTTGATAATTGTATTTTCCTGTCACTGAATTTTGTGTTTTGTAGTCTACAATAGCCTGTTCAAAAAGTATCCATTTCAGACTGGCACATTGTAACTATATTCATCATTTTTTATCATTATAAAATGCAACAACACAGCACAACAAAACTTACCAGCTTTTAATAGTATGACATTGCAATGAAATTCATATTTGTTGAATAGTGATATCAGTTTTTTTAATGTTAGAAATGAGTGGTCATTTAGTGTTAAAATTATTCCTCCATTGTTTTAGCAGATGGTCAGTATTGGACTCTAGCCTAGCCAGACTGGCACACAAAAGGTTCCATACCATTATACAAGAAAACACAAAAGTTTGTCTCTTGTTGTTAGAGTTAGAGTGTCGATAAGGGGGCAGAAGCCCCCACTTGTAAAATATTCAAAAATTATCACTTTTTGAAATAAAATTATGTAAATGAATTATCTTCACTGATTAACCTACCGTATGCCAAAAAACTGAGTACTCTACAAATAAACCATTTGATCAACAAAATGAGCACTACCAACAAAATAATAAATCCTAACAAAACAAGTTTATCTTTCTTACACAATTCACAACAAATATCTGGCTTGTCATACACAAATTCCGTTTTCAATACAAAAACATTCTTAGTCACTCTAAAATACTGACTTGCACTCAAAATTCTCCATACAAATAACGGAATTTTTGCTGCACCTAAGCGGTGTCTTTTGCTGCACCACACTGATTAATTTTTACTTTACCATATTTTATAATTAACAATTTTATCATTATTTTACGTAAAAAGCTTACTAATATAGCTAAATTTCTTTTTTCTTATCTTTTTTAATGAAAATTATATCAAAACATCCCTATTGTGATAAAGCGAAAACGCAAAACCTGCCTTAATGATACAATGAAAAGTTTGTGGCTTTTATTTTGTTTTAATTGGGAAATATTAAACCGCACATCAAAAATACTGATTTGCGCAGCAAACATCAGGGTGAAGTGTGCGGTAGCTTAGTTGAAAGGTGAATGGGGTGAGTGATGCGAAGCCACCTTTATCCTTTGTGTTAGGTTGAATAACAGCAAAAGAATCATAAAATGTTTGAACATGTAAGAGCATAAGAAAGATTAGGGTTTTTTTGTTGAACATTGTTGCTGTGCAAATATGTGTGGACTTATTCGATCCGGGATTAAAAATTACCCGATTAAATTTTGATTTTTATGTTGCATTTGAAAAAAAAAAGTTTCAAAATCTGATCTATCATTCTTTGTTGTTATTATGTTTGCATTTAGGTGATTTTTTGATTGATTGATCAGAGAATAAGGATTGATTAAATGGTGTTTTCATTGTTAAAATTTATGGGCCCCAAAGTTTAATAAGTGCTTGGTGTAAGTCTTCCTAGTTAATAAAATATTTGCTAGTTTACATTCAGATATCAGATAATCACTTAGTAATAACAGTTTTCATAAGTAGTTAAACAGTTTGCAAAATAGATTTTGTTCTTTGGGTAAATTCTGAGGACAGTCAGAATTTTTGTTGCAGTTTTGAGTTATATTGTTAAAAAAATTCGGGGATTATTTGTTTAGCGTTTAAATACATGCCATAGAAATATATATTCTCTTAACATTTCAACCAACTACCTATTATTTTACATGAGATACATGCCACTGACAGGGAGACAGATAGACGAACAGCGGAGACTTTGTTAGGGTCCCATTGGGCACACTTTGGCTATGGTATAGAACCCAGTTATAATAGATGCAATGAAAACTCAGCATATATTCAAAATCCAGCCTATTCTGCCACTTTTTCTATTATTTGGTTTTTGGCCGAATATTGCAGAATATTATTGCTTAGTGACAAAGTGTTTGAGAAAATAGGCAAAAATAGACATAAGGGGGAGGCCTTAGTTCTGAAACTTCTAATACATTTTTTTAAAATAAAATATGTAATACAATTTATTTTAATACCTCAAATAAATGCACTTGGTTACATACATGGAGTATTTATGTTCCCAGTGTAATGAACATGTTTGATGCGGGCATTTCTTGGAGGCATTAAAATATATAAATGTTTATTTTGTATTTTCTTTAGTTTATTTAGTTATGGCGAAGCATTTGGCGCATTTATCCACTCAACAGATGGTTGAATATTTTTCACAGGTTTTGAACTTTATTACTAAGTAATAAGGTTCAAAATCGCGTGCATTCGGGCGCGGGACATTGAAGTTTATTGGATTTTATTATAAATTTATTAGTAGAATGAGCTATTTTTCCTTAGGCTTAAATAGGGTCACGTTTGGCACCCTACGGGTATGGAACCCTAATAAATTACAAGCCATTTAAATGGTGTCGTTTGTAGATACCTACATAGGATTAGTACCACAATTTGACAGAAAATTTAAGAAATAATGGGTGTCTTGACAAGATTAGCTCGCGATAAAATATAAACGGGTTGTCATCGACACTGTCACCACCCGCGACATATAAAACTTTATCCTACATTTTTATATTCGGCAGCCGAATATTCCGCGCTTCGGCCAAATCACTATTCATTTCATCTCAATAAAGGCTCTACAATATCAAAATTGTATATTTCCAGCAGTCAGCAGTTAAATGAATTTTGGAAACGCAGTTTTGTTTCAAAAAGACGACATTTTACTATGAAGTCACTTGCTTGCTAAACATTCAACTCTCCAATTGTTGTTCCAGCGGATGGTCAGCTGTGGGATCCGCGCCCGGCGCAACGCGGGCCTGGCGCTGCGGCTGCGGGCTCCGCAACGTGTCGGCGGCGTGGCGGTGCGCCGCGTGTGACGCGCTCGCCCCACATGCGCCAGTCTTTAGGTTAGAACCCGCACTGAGAGGTACAAGGCTTTACTAATCCTAATAGTGCTTGGCGCTACGGCTGCGGTCTCCGCAACGTGTCAGTGCTTCGCGTGTGACGTGCTCGCCCCACATGCGCCATTTATTGAGTAAAATTTAGCCATACCACAACGCTGGCTCAGTGCGGTTTCATGAAAGGAGTATGGAGTACCACATTCAGGCGAAGCTGCGATGGGTATTATTTGTATTACCGCCATTTTTAGGGTTCCGTACCCGAAGGGTTCCAAACGGGACCCTATTACTAAGACTCCGCTGTCCGTCCGTCCGTCTGTCACCAGGCTGTATCTCACAAACCGTGATAGTTAGACAGTTGAAATTTTCACAGATGATGTATTTATGTTGCCGCTATAACAACAAATACTAAAAAACAGGATAAAAGAAATATTTAAGGGGGCTCCCATACAACAATTCTTTCAATACCACATACAAAATTATGGATGCACCTGGTTACGTACATGGAGTGTGAAAGTAACCGCACCAATAACTTTGTAAACAATATTTTGCTGTGTAAAATCCAAACTATTCACTCCACACCATCGCTTCCATTGAACGGTGGTACGGAACCCTTCGTGCGCGATTTAGACTCGCACTTGACCGGTTTTTCAATCCTCAGATAACGTTTATCTGTCTATTTATTCGAGGAATTTGTACCTATGGAATGTTAAATAAAGATATCTGTCTGTTTATCTGTGTATTGAAAAATCACTCTTTAATTATATTAGTTATAATTCTTTATGAATTTCCAGGTTTTCTGACGATGACGATCAAACAGCAGGGATGACGGACAAGGATAAAGCTGCCCAAGGTACGAACCTCATCACATTAAATATTTATCTGCAAGCTTAACACTTATACAGAAATTTTATGTTTCATGGTCGGTTAGACTTGACATTTTTTAGTTCAAAACCAAACCTTCACTTTCAACACTAAATTGGAATATTCTATTTTCGTTATAAAGCGACGCGGAGGCGTAACAATAAGTGATGAGCGTTGATGTGTCCCATCAACATATTGACATTCAAAGTGGCCTTGTTTGGTTCTATTTGTGGCATTTATTATCAACTAACTTTATCAAAAACCATTATAGAAAGACGCTTCAACACCTTATTAACCAAGCTGATTCATCAGCATTATTAAAACTTACCTTCCCATCAATATTCATATTCGAATTCTCCTTTCAGACAATACTATGATAAGATCCAACACACTGGCTGTCCCGTCATACAAGCCCTCACCCAGCTTCTCTGATGGCCGTCGTCGTCTGAACCTCGACCTACAGTCACTGCGTTTATCCCCAACCCAGCTAACCGATCACGCTCACGGAGTGACCCGCTCGCTGTCCCACGGCTCGGTGATAAACAACCAACAGAAATGGTGGAAGGTCGACGAGACGAAAGGCACAATCAACCGTCCAACCTCTCTCATGGTCTCCGAAAGACACGGACTGCACAATACTGCCCACACCAACCCGCACAGGGAATCGTTTCTGAGAAGTCTACACACTGTCACCAGGAAACCGAAGAAGTCGAACGCTGAGAGCAAATCCAATTGGGAATTGAATTACGTGAAGGAATACCAAAGGGAGCAGAGTCGAGCGTTGCATTTGAAGAAGTGGGCGTGTGGGAAGTGTACTTTGGAGAATTCTGGTATAAGGACTCATTGCGAAGCCTGTTTGACGCCCAGACTACCTCCTATGGCACGAATCCCAAACACCAGAGGTCTCAGCGTTACGACTTTAGGCCGTCGCGAGACTATGAATAGGGATGGCGCCGCGTCACTGCCCGCGACCGGCGGTGTCATGATAACAGTTCCCGACTGGCCGCAAACTGGCTGCACAAATCTCGGAGCCACGTTCCGAAGGTCAATAAGCGCCCAGAATTCGCCCGAAATCAGGCCCACTTATAGAAGGTCCTTTTCGGAACAGACGAACGCGGAATCCCGCCCCGTTGGCAAAGTCATCTCCAGCAGAAGAAGTCTCAACGACTACCAGAAGTCCTTAGCAAGCTACTGCGAAAGCCTAACCCGAAAACCCGAGGAAAAAAAAGACAGGCCGGATCATCGTATAGAAGAGAACGTGGATGCGGTCGATTCGGTCGAAAAAGAATGTAGCTGGGACACCAACGCCGAAGGGGTGATCTACGCATTACCGAACAAGGGGAAGTACAAAGACAGGAACCTCCAACTGCAAGTCAATAACAGCGGCACCAGATACTCTTACGTTTCCGTTCAAGACACCAAAAACGTGATGAGCAACTGCCACAATGAAGCAGTCTACAGCAATGACATCAACGAGGGTGACTACGCTCGCATAGATGAACTATTAGGCGCAGAAAACTGTGTATCACCGGTCAACAATGTGGATGTGGCCAGTAATATAAGGACTTCTCATATAGGTGTGTCGGTGCCGCGTGATCCGAATACGAAAGTGTTCAACATGCTGCCCTCTGTTGGGAAGGTGTCGCACAATCCGAACAGGGAAATGTCTAAAGTGCCTTCAACTCAGACGCAAGCAACGTGAGTACTTGTTTAGTAACGGAAGTAGTTGAGTAACATGAAATTAGTATTCTGGAATTTTAGAAAATAAATATAGGTAGCGGAAACATCCTTTGTTAGAAACGTAACATTATGTCTCGATCATCGAGATGCATCTCGTATGTAAGCAGCATTTGGGTACTATGCTTACTAAAGTAATGGCTAACTAATGGGGATCTGTTAAACTACCTAGTTCCAGCATGGAGGTCGGTATGAGTTTGTGATAAACAACATGAGCACGAATCAAAAACCCTTTCAGTCTGTCGTAATGACCTCAGAAAGTAAAATCCATTTGTTCCCATCTTGGGCTATCTGATCCAGCTCCGCCTAAAATCTGACCTTACAATGCTCTTTCTCTGTTAAACATCGCCACGTTGTTTTGGGACGACTTTGCCTCCGTTTCTCCTTCTGGCACCAATGTCTTCCCCATAAACGGAGCAAAATCTAGAATCCCTCTCTACACTCGTGATTGGAATACCGCACTATGTCTCCTGTGCCGTGAGTCGCTTATGTAGCAGTGCAGCCAATGCTGGTTCGAGTAACAAACTCCTACCGCCTTCTATTGGTCAAATATCCTCCCCGTTCCCGGCCGAAGTCTAGAATCCCTCTCTACACTCGTGATTGTAAACCGCACTATATCCAATCAGCCGCGAGTCGCGCATGTGGCAGTGCAGCGAGTGCTGGTTCGCGTACAACGTGTGGTGGGCGCGCGCCTGCGACGTGTGCCGCGCCGGCCGCCCGCCGCACGCGCCCGCCACGCTCGCCAGTGACGTCACACAGTACGTTCATATCTAAGGCCACACTATACAGATGTCGCTTATTGCTAATGATAGAGCCAAGCTACTCATTTAGCCACACAACATTCCGCTCGGTATAGTGGGTCCTGAGACTGTTGAGTGGTTAGTGAATAATCCTATTGTTTTTTTTTATACCTTGGACACTATTAACACACATTGATCTAGCCTCAAAATAGGATTCCCTGTATCTTGAGTACTAGACAACGATACACATACTTATATAGATAAATATAATACTTAGATAGATAAACAACCATGACTAGGGTACAAACGTCCGTTCTCATCAAACCAATATTTGCCCCCACCGGGACTCGAATCCGGGACCGTTGGCCTCGTAGGCCATTCGACACATTCGAGAATACATGTAGATACTTATTGAATACATTATAATAAATCACTGGGCTTGTCGCGCTGCTTCCCCCCTCCCCCTCTACATTAATTGACTATGTTAACTTTGTGTTGACATTTAACTCTTTTCAGCTCCCTTATTTAGTCATCATCTTCACATAAGCCCACTTCGTGCTACCGCTGAGTATATTTTTCTCGCAGGCCCTCAAACCCGTCAGAAGCGAGCGGCAGCAAAATCGAGTCAAGTCGCGAGCATCGTAAACTGACGGTGCCTATTGCATCTCTCGACCATGATCTGAACAGCGACGAGCTGCTGTTCGCTGTTGGTAAGTCACTCTATGACACCTGTAAATTATGACAATTACATTTAGGCTAGTCCCCGGGCCGAAGGACAGAATGGTAATGATAATCAAAATATCTGCGTAATGTCAAAGTCCACTCAAGATTGGTGCTATCTCGCTTGCAGGTGAGAAACCTGCAAGCGAGATAGCACTTTTTAGGGCCTTACTCGCTAACACAAATTAACAGTTAAACAGACCGACGCCGACGTCTTTTATGTCAAATTGATGTTATATGTGTAGGAAAACTAATCCCCATAATTTAAAATCGATTGGAGTGAATAAGGGGGCAGTCTCACTGGTTTACTGTAAGAGATTCGTGGTTACTGTTGTACAGCACTCACCATCATACTCGGCCAACATCAACCCGCCACCACAACCACCTTGTCTATAGAGTCAATCCGCACGGTCCTGTGCCAACCGCAGCCATTGAGATCCTGTCGACTTGATCATATAGTCCGACCACCGGCCAGGTTGATAGGACCTCAACACTCCCATAACTAAATCAAAGAGAGGAGATGCAGTAACTGAACTTTTCCTCTGCGAATAGAGTCTCGGCCGCCACCATCGTCTGAGAGTACCGGCTGGGGCTGCGACCGGTGCACGCTGGTGAACGATGCGAGCGCGACCGTGTGTGCCGCTTGCGCCGCGACCCGCCGCCCGCCGAGCTTCTGGTGAGTGAGTGAACGAGTGAGTGAATGAGTGATAGTGCGGGCTCGACCTGCGGCTGGTGCACGCTGGTGAACGAAGCGAGTTCCTTTAAACAAAAACCGACACTAAATAATGTATTTTAACTTGGTACGTAAAATACTTGTCGCAAGTTTATAACTTAAGCTAACTCAGCATACGATTCATAACATAATTTAACCAAGACGGCGCGTCTGGCTTGGCAACAGGAGGTAATAGAAAATAGAGGGTAGTTGCAATAGTGCATCTCGTATGAGTTGGCAAAGGCTTATATTTACGAACCGAGAAGTTCACGGCACGAGCCGAAGGCGATCGGTAGAGAGGATCGTAAAGAAGCCTTTTCGAACGAGTTAAGAATATAATTTTCCCGCCTAAGAACCCAAAATCTAGCGGCGAATGTGCTATTTTAAGGTTAGAAGGCGGAAAAAATATTACCAGTACCATTCATGCACTGCTTAGGAAGTAGTGAAGGGCAGTCTGTATCTTCGATATGTATCGATGTATGGCATATTACGATACCGCGTTGGACCAATGGAAGAGACAAGGCTTTTTTTCCAGATAGAACCTACGCGACAAATTGTGGACATATTTTCTTATGATCGGGAAATTTATTCAATAATGTAGACTAGAGAGGTTGGTGTAGTATGTGGTATTATATGATCCTCTTAATGCTTTATTTTGGACAAACTTGTAGTTTGGCATAGTTTGTCTCGCATGTGCTGCTCCATACAGGTGCTGCGTATGATATGCACGGACTGACTAACGACGCGTAAATTCTGGGTTTGGTGCAAGGATTGAGGTTAGTTCGAAGGTTGAGTATTCGGCTCAAACCATCTAAGCATTTTATGCCTTTAACGTATTATAGTATCTGTGCTTTAACACACAGAGCTTGCACTTGTGCTGACCAGTGTAATTTAGTGTCCAGAATAACACCTAGATAGTTTACATTTTTCCGCCATGGGATTTTATGACCATCTAAGCTGAGCTGGCGTTTAGGGTTCTGCTGTTTGCGGATAAATAGGATAGTTTCCGTTTTAGACCCATTCAGCTTTAGCTTCCAAGCTGTAAAATATTCGGTTAGGAGATCGAGCGATAGTTGGAGTTGGCTAATCACCTAGTCAACATCGTCCGATGACGTGAAAATTGCGGTGTTATCAGCAAATCATGCCAGCTGGGTTTGTGGCTGTTTTGGGATGTCATTTAAGTAAATGAGAAATAAATACGGTCCCAAGACCGAGCCCTGAGGCACGCCAGCTGGTACGTCATGCAGGTTCGATGTAGTGGCACCAATGTGGACCGTGAATGGTTCTGTAGGTATGACTCAACAAGTTTGACGAATTTGAGAGGGATTCCAATTCTAAGTTATTTGTGGGCTAGGCCATCATGCCAAACGGCATCGAACGCTTTATCTATGTCTAGTAGGTATATCCCGGTTGTATTGTTCTTGTTCAAGTTGTCAGATATTTGTTCAGATACTCGGGCGAGCTGCTGAACAACCTCTGCGGAAACCAAATTATTCAGGTAAAACTAATTGTAGAGTATCGGTATAACGAGCGAGTCTAGTGAGTATCAGACGCTCGAAGACTGCCGAGTCTAGCGAGTAGGCTGTTGGGGCGATAAATAACATGATTTGACTCTTCCTTCCCTGGCTTTTTGATTGCAATAACCTTTGCCTGCTTCCATGTAGATGGAGAGTATCAGGCCCTTAAGCAACCATTAATTATTTTGGTATTAGTATTTTTTTGAGGCAAGTTTTTTAAGAGGATTGCCAGGAGACTTTTACACTTTTAATATGCTTCTACAGTTCTTTGGGGTGTATAGGATGCAAAAGAGGGTCTTTGTTAGTCGAGTAATTGTTCAGGATAGCAAGATTTGTTGCTATCCTGAAGCGAGTTTTCGCTTACCATGTCGTTGATTTGAACGGGGGGACTTCAGTTGGCTGTGAGGTGAATATTTTTATGAAATGTATCAGCTAGTAAGTTGCACCTATCGTGTGAATATACAGCTAGTGAGCCATCTTCATTTCTAAGGGGAGGTGTTATTACAAAGTATTTTGGGATAAGGATTTTACCAACTTCCATATATCGGATGTAGGGTTGTCTACTTTTCTCAATTTGTTATTCCATATTGTGTCGTTATTCACTTGTATGGTTGCCTTCATTTGTTGTTGAAGTTTATTTATTGCTGATCTGAGTGATTTTAGAATATTTGAATTGAGTTCGTTTTGATAATAACACAGGAGTCGGTTTAGTACTGTGATTCATAGCTATTCTTGGTAAAAAAGTATTCTGAGCTTCGAAGATGTAAGTAGTCAGATTCCTAACAGCGTCATCCAGTTCCTTAATAGCCGTGAAGAATTTAGAGGAAAGAGAAACTTTATTGTTTAAGAGGTTACGGTATCCTCTCCAGTTTGCTTCAGAGTAGTTGAACTGAAACTTAGTCTCGCGTTTAGTCTCGCCTTCTAAGGTAAACTCTATTCAAGGTTGTATTCGCGATTAGACAATGATAGACGAACTCCAATAGCTTCTATAGTTGTTGTGGTCGGTATCGAAAGCCTAATGTGTTGCAGATCTGATTGTATAAGCATGGCCACACCTTGGCCCTTATCGTTACCTGGATGTTTATCCTGATGGTAACATACAATTAATTGGTTGAGTGAATGAGTGTGTGAGCTGCCGCCGTGTGTGCGCACGGTGGAGAACGTTCAGGATAGAAAACCTCAAATAGTAGGCACAGATAAAAAGAAGAAGCATAAATCATGAATCTAATTACAATTCCAGGTCATGCAGTTCCTGTACGCTCCGGAACCCGGCGTCCGCGTCGCTGTGCCTCGCCTGCAAGACGCCGCCCGTGCCCAAGCACGGCATACAGAGCGCCACCACAGATACCAGCGTCGTCACTTGTACGTACTTACATATAGACTATACTGTGCGTGCAAGTGCTAGTCACCGCCTGAGCGGCAGTATTGGGAGGTATATACGTCTCTCTCCCTTCCCTTGTTTCACTGCTTACATACCGCAGGCGAACACTCGCACTTGCGTTGAGAGCGCCACCACCGATACTACCGTCGTCACTTGTACCACAGATACTAAAATATGATACTAATACTTGTACGTAACACTTGGACTAGCATTCTTGATACTTTTTCCTTGACTAGACCAAAGAGAGTGAAATTCATAGGCTCATTCACAGATACGTCATCACGCCTGTGTGTAAATTTTCCTGAGTATGACACTCTCTCATTCTAACACAGGCATGATGACGTATTGTGAATTCGTGGTTACATTTAGGTTACACGCAGAACCCACCCCCATAGCTAGAGGCAATTGAAAGCTTGACAGTGAGAATGTGACGTTTCTTTAGGCTTGTTATGAGAATTTTCGGGTGCAATAAAAATATGCTTGTAATGCTTCTTGGCTATACCTTTATGCTTCTATTATGGTCTAGACTCGTATATTTTTCGTATATTTTTATTGCACCCGAAAATTCTCATAACAAGCCTAAAGAAACGTCACATTCTCACTGTCAAGCTATCAATTGCCTCTAGCTATGGGGGTGGGTTCTGCGTGTAACCTAAACCAAAGGGTGACTACCTAGGGGTGTGGCTGGCAAGAAAAAGAGCACAGGGAACTATTTTTTTTACACGGGGTTTATTTACACTCGAGCCTTACACATCTGTAGCTAACAAAATTGGGCGCCATCCCAGCTATAACTGAGAAATACAGTAATTAACTATAAATCGAACGCAAAGTGTTACCGGTATACCCGTCTCGACCTTACGCATCCATTCGCGAGGGGTGGCGTACGCGGGGAATCGGGGTGGCAGTCCATCAAACTTTGCTTCTTCAGCGAGAGACGAACAGTTTCCACTTCATGACGACATGCTCTCCGACCTGGGTAGTCTAAACATTCCAACTTGTAAGCTTCGGCGACATGACGCAACAAGCCCTCGAGGGGACGCCATCCAACGGACACGGCTCCGGAACGGCTCGCAGACCTTTGCGGGATCAAAAAGTCTACTCCGGCGACTTGGCAACTCCGACAGGGTTTCACCAGGGGCTCCGCTCGCCCAAGTCGCAGCAGGAGAGCGTAGCAGGAACACGTCTTCTATCTTGCGTCGCGGGCCTAAAAGTTTACGATAAAGAAAGATAATGCTCCTTTAGACGATTCTTGATGATATAGACAGATTGACTGTCCCTGATGGCGCAGGGAAGCGAGTTCCACAGATTGATTGCCCTCATTTGGAACCCATGTGCATAAGCGACGATATTTTGAGTCGGAATGGGGAGAATGGAGGCCTTGTAGGATCTAGGAGATCGAGTCGCGGGAAGGAAGTTGAAGCGTTCTCGCAGAATGCTGGGATATCGGGGATTGGTAAAGATGCTGTACAGGAAAGTGAGGACGCGAGTGTCCCGCCCGACAAAGACGAATAGGCTGCCATTTTAACTCCATTATTATGACTCTGTGATCAGATGATTTTTATATTGTACATTGTAGCATAAAATTACGAAAATAGAAAAAAATACATTCCCGTAGAGTTTCTTAGTGCTATCTTCTCTGACGGGCATATTTCCGAAGCACTGGAGGAGTTAATGGAGTTTCCTTTTCCTGTGCGAGATTCAGTCATGAATCACCACTTGAAAGGGAAATTTACGTTTTCAAACTCCTCCCATAAACTCATTAGTTTATTGATCATATTTGTTTTTATTTTATTTTCTCCATGTATGAGTGTAAAAGTGCATTATTTTTGCCTACTTATCTTACCCTTACATACCCCTTCTATCTGTCAAATGTCATCTTTAGACACGGATTACAATCTAGAATCCCTCGCTGCACTCGAGATTCTAACATCGCACTACGTTTTCCCCAGCCGGGAGGAGTCCGTCGCCGAGGCGTCATCAGGCACGCCACACGCCGGCACTGCCGCGCCGCGGCTCCAGGCACAAAACACCGACTGACAACAAGTACGTTTGTTAATACTGTACAATGAACATGTGAACTAACAGTTCTCTTTTTCTTCAACTCCTACATGAACACAAAATGTTCAGGCTCCTGTTGCCTGAAATAATTTGTAGTAATGTAGGAGTTATGGGATAACAGGAGATTAGGAGGGACAACATTATTAAGGTTAGTCAGGTATGTATATGCTCGTCATAATGCAAAACAGTGAAATGGAAGTAAAAGTAAAAGCTAGTTAACTATTTATCAACGATAGTCAGGTTCTGATAATGGTATCACACTAGCATACCGCATAGATAGTTAGGATCTGATAATGGTATCATGGAAAAATAAAGGGAACTCTTTGATTAATTAAGACTCGTTAGGGTATGTTTTGTAACAAATTAGGTTTAGTTGAAGTCGTTTTTATCAATAATTTACTTTTACATCCAAAGGCCAGACGCAAACACCGAATGGGCGTGCTCAGAATGCACATTCAAGAACACGCCCACGGCAGCCGCGTGTGATATGTGCCAGTCGCCCAAGGCAAGGCTGCTGTCCGCTTCTACGAGCTCGCGGTTAGACGACGATGACGAACGTAAGTACAAGAGATAAACTACGATAACATGGCGCGCCCCTCCACTACCCCATAGGTACGCTGTCACGCTCACTCGCGTCGTAAGTACGCTCGTGCCAGTGGCCTAAGGCTATGCTGCTGTCCGCTTTTACGAGCTCATTTGAGAAAGGTCAAGGTTCAATCGAGAATAGACAAGTTGACTTATAAGAACACAGCGTAGATATTAGGCGAGCTAAGCGTGCCTATCACTATGCGACAATCCGCCTTGTGGCTGTGAAGATACTATTACACCTATAGGTTTGAGCTTTCACATGGTGATTTAAGTTTATATTTAGTTTCTGCAAAAATCATTGAAATCTTATTGTCTTATTTTTTAAACTCAAAACAAGTTCTCACCTTTCGCTCGCCTTTACAAAGCACCGCTTTCTGCTAGTTTAATTTGGTGCATTTTGTTATGTTGACAATTGTGCTCGCCGCGACACGTGTTGCGCTTCGTTAAAGGACCCCCGTAACCAATTAACCGTTAGAGGACATTCAGCCGGTGCAACCTCAATGAAAAAATCCAACATTGCCAAAACGGCCTGCAACTGGCCCAAACTTGGCCATAAGATTGGCGCGCTATCAATTTGCACAAGAACTAGAAAAGAAGAGTATCGATTGATAATTCAGTGCTGATTCTTATTCATATTCTTTATTTCACAGTACTTAAATAGTAACAAGACAATTTATGTGCAAAGACGATTGATGACGCAAACCTAGGCAGGACAGGAAAGTTTATGCTAAGTTAATGAATAATAAATGAAACTTATAATTGTTACTGTTGACAGCGGAAGGCTCGGACAGCGAGCGTCACGAGAGCACGCCCATGGAGATACTGCGCATTCGGGAAGAGAGCCACGCGTGGACGCAGTGGCAGGAAGTGCTGGCGCAGTGTGCCGCGGTATGATACATTCTCATGTGAATGTCAAAGCCAAAGTTCTTTATACATACATACATACATATGCTCACGCCTATTTCCTGAAAGAGGGGTAGGCAGAGACCAAAGACCTCCACCTGCTACGATCCTGGCATACATCTCTCGCTTCCTCAACATTCATAAGTCTCTTCATGCAAGCTCGCCGGTTACGGGTACTTCGAATTTGCCCCTTCACTAACAAATCGCCGATTTGGTCTTTATAGGACCTTCTTGGGCGTCCCCGCCCGACGGCTCCCGTTAAAGTTCTTTTGATTAAATTCCACGCCTCAACCGAACGGGCGTGGAATCTTGGTAGGGTTGGTTTTCACCAGGAGTACTGATCTTTGACGCCGTGGACCGGAATTCGAAAGCTCAATTCGAGGCAGGAACACGGGATAAGGAGCACAAGGGGGGTGAGGGGAGAGGAGTCGAATCTTACTCTCGTCGTAGCCCGATGCTGTCGCCGTCGTGTTGCTTGCCGACACGAAGAGTCGCTGTCCGAATGCGACGAATTGGGGACCGAACCACTTTAACCTTTCACAACACGAAGCACTCACTCCGATGACTTGAATCTACTTATTTCCCGACGATTGTTCCGTGCTCATTATAATTAACATTCCGACCAGGCCCGACACCTGTGTTAGACAATTATTACTACTAAAATACAGCCAAGGCCCGAACGCCATGTGCCGACATTTTTTTTCATGTCAAAAAAAGTAACCTCTAACTCGTCATCTCGTTTCTATACAAGTGACAGCTGCTAGTTCCGTTTCCGATCACTCGCGGTCCGAGTCGCGCAACAAAAATAAGTGCGTTCCGAAGCATAAATATTAAACAGTCACCCGCCCGGACAGGCCCGAACCTGTCCCTAATCAATAGGAAGGCGAGGCAGTGTTGCGACCGCTCTCTTGAGGACCGAGTCCCCCACCTTGACTTCTGCTGATCAAGGCGTGCCATCCCGACCCGTGTACAATTTGACGATCCGTCCTCGTCTCCATCTCAATGATGGCAGGTTCGCATCCTTAATCAGCACCAAATCACCGACTTGAGGGGGGCTCGTCCGGTCAGTCCACTTAAGGCGCTGCTGCAAGATGTGCAAGTACTCAAGGGACCACCGTTTCCAAAAATCTTGAGCCATCTGCTGCAACATCTGCCACCTAGTTAACCGACTTACTTAACATCACCGAATGGATTCTGGCAGGGCGTTAAGGGGCTGACCTATCAGGAAGTGACCCGTCGTCAACGCTTCCAAATCATTTGGATCCGAACTAAGCGGGCACAACGGACGCGAGTTCAGTGTCATTTCCATTTTACAGAACAGCGTCGCAAGCTCTTCAAAGCGTAGAGAGGTCTCACCGATGATCCTCGTCGGGTGCGACTTAGCCGATTTAACCGCAGCCTCAAAAATTCCTCCCCAATGAGGACATCCCGGCGGACTGAAAACCCATTCAATCCCTCGTCGGGAGCAAGCCGTACCGATGGCGTCCTGGTTACCGTTCAGAAATTGAGTGACCTCCTGCAGATATCGCCTGGCTCTGACAAAATTTGTGCCGTTGTCCGAACGGATTAATGTCGGGAGGCCCCTTCGTGAGACGAACCGATCTAGACATGCGATAAATGCCTCTGTAGTGAGGTCACTGACCACCTCCAAGTGGACTGCCTTCGTGGCCAAGCACACGAAGACGCACAGATATGCCTTCACTAATCTGGCGTTCCGTAGCTGTGAAGACTTGACCATGAATGGTCCCGCGAAATCCGTTCCGACACCCGCAAAGGGCCGGATTTCGTTAACCCTATCCGAGGGCAAATCACCCATCTGGGGCTGCATCGTAGCCGCCTTGGCCCGATAACAAGGCAGGCACCGAAATACGACGCTACGCACTAAGCGTCTTCCCGATAGAATCCAGAACTCGCGCTGGAGAAACGCCATCAAGGCGTGGCATCCGATATGCCCATTCCGAATGTGTCGATCCTGTATCAACAGTTCGACCAACTTCCCTTTCCTAGGGAGTAACAACGGGTGGCGAGCCGCATAAGGCAGGTTGGCATTCCGCAGCCGACCTCCTACCCTCAGCAATCCTTGAGGGTCAATAAACGGGTTGAGCCGAGCCACAGCTTCCTTCAGTTGGACGCGTCCGCGTCTCAGAATGTCCAATTCAGACTTAAAGTGCGCCGTCTGCACGTTCCGTACCAATGCGAACAACGCATGGTTCCGTTCCCGTGGTGTCAGGACCTGTGTCCGCACCCGTTGCGCCTCAGAATTGCGACAATTCCGCGCAAATCGGAAGATCCAGGCGGTCACATTGACCAGCTTGTCGAGCGAGCTGTACCGTTCCAGCAGGCTTAACTCCTCTTCCGGCTCTGGTTGCGTCGTACAGACACCGGCTGTCAAGGCGCCGTTCGCCGAGGTAACGCGTGGACTCATTGGCCAATCCGATTCGGCTTGAGTCAACCATTTTGGACCCCACCACAAGGGATGTCCAACCAACTTCGGAGCGTGACACCCACGAGACGCACAGTCTGCTGGGTTCATTTCCCCTGGAACATGTCTCCAGATTAAGGGAACCTCCGGATTCAAAATCTGCGAAACCCGATTCGCCACAAAAATCTCCAGCTTGTGAACTGAAGCCTTCAGCCAGCATAACACGATCTGGCTGTCCGTCCAAGCGTAGACCGTATCTTCTAACGCTATTGACCAACGAAGAACCGTCATCGTGTGGTTGAGCAGACGAGTCAGGAGAGCCGCTCCCGAAAGCTCTAATTTGGGAATGGTCAGGCGAGTGCGCAACGGCGCAACCTTGCTCTTGGCCATGACCAACCGCACATCAACCTCCCCCGAGGAGTCGACCGTACGCAAATATACCGCAGCTCCGTAGCCCTTCTCCGAGGCATCGCAAAACCCATGCAGGGTGGCGGTGTATCGTTTGGTGGGGACCAACCTCCGTGGCAGTGAAATCCGATTGATGCCAGGGAGGGTCGAAAAGAACGAGTCCCACTCTGAGCTCAATGACCCGCCCATCGGGTCGTCCCATTTCAGCTCAGCAGACCACAATTGCTGCATAAAACACTTGAGCTGAAATGTTACCGGGGTGATCCACCCGTTTGGATCAAATGTCCTAGCCACCGTTGAAAGGACGTTCCGTTTCGTCCAGACCTTCGGGGAGTCCAACTCGACCCGATACGAAAACATGTCTGACACCGGCTGGTACTGGACGCCTAATACCGACAACATATTTGGATTTTCCAAGTTTTCAAAAATGTGGGGATCCTGCTGGTAGTCATCCGGAAGACCAGACAGTAACTCTGGAGAGTTCGACATCCATTTCCGGAGCTCGTAACCTCCACCCCGTAAGAGCTCAACTAGTTCGTCCCGACGAGCGAGCGCCTCCTCTACGGAATCTGCACCGGTACAGATATCGTCCACGTAGAGATCCTGCTCCAGGATTGTTGCTCCTCTAGGGAAATTTAACCGTTCTCGATCCGCTAACTCCCGCAGAGTGCGAATCGCCAAATAACGACTAGACCGTAGCCCGTACGTGTTGGTGTTCAGCTCGTACACCCTGATGGGCTGATCTGGGCTCTCTCGCCACAGTATCAGCTGATACCGTCTATCGTCAGGGTGAATGACCGTCTGCCTAAACATCATCCGGATGTCAGCTACAAACACAACATTGTGTCGACGGAACCGTGTGATAACATCCGCGATGTCATGGTTCAACTTCGGGCCCTGAATGCAAACACTGGTTCAGGTTCATGCCGTTAGATGTTGATGCCGATCCATCGAACACTACCCGTATTTTGCCCTCCGGGGTCCTCAAGACCGCGTGATGAGGCAGGAAGCAGTGGTCTTCACGCTTCCAGTCGATACCCAAAGCCGACATGTGGCCGAGCGACTCGTATTCCCGCATGAAGTCGACGTACTTCTGCCGGAAAATCCCGTCACGCTTCATGCGTCGTTCCATCGACAGAAGCCGCGTCTCGGCTGCATGGTGTGAACTGCCCAGCGGTGGGCGATCACTCCGGAATGGAAGACGTGTGAGAAATCGACCTGACCGAAGGCGACCAGTATTGTTCCGATAAAACTGTTCACACTCTTCTTCAACCGGGTCCAACCGGCGGACCGTAGGTGGTTCCTCCACCTCCCAAAACTTCTGTATCACCTCCGAGAGTACAGAACCGAATAAGGGACTACGAGTCGCTAGGCGTGGGGCAGCCGGCATGACCGGACCCATTACCGCATGGCCCAGTCTGGTGTTGACCGAAACCAGACCAGTCGCCTGCAACACGTGGACACCTGGCACTAACAGGTATCCCAAGGCATCAACACCCAATAAAATGTCTACTGGGCCCGGAATATCGAACTCCGGGTCAGCCAGTGACAACCCAGTCGCACCGAGGGCGACAACCGTACGTGAGGGTGTGAGCCCATCACATTAGGCATGACTAATGCGGTGACCGTCAGATTCACTGATGAATCCACCCGTGACGAGAGAGTAATCCGACATACTCCCTTAACGGAACCGACTTCCGTGTTCCCAATTCCCCGAATGGATTGTGGATACTCCCTTACCGAAATGCCCAACCGTCTTACAAGGTTGCACGAGACTAAGCACCCCTGGGCCCCCGAGTCCAATAGTGCTCGTGCCACACAAGATTTGCCGTCCGAACTCCACGCTATCACAGAGGCAGTGGGGAGCATGACCGTCTGTGGAGTGGCGGCACCCTGTAAGTGGGCGGCGTGTCCCTAGCGGGAACCTCCGCGGGATCCGAACCCGCTCAGACCTCCGTCGGCCTTGGAGTAACTCGGCTGCTGATATGCAACCGGCATATCAGGCCGTATGTGCATCAAGGGGTCCCAACCCGTATAATAGGCCCCTCGCTGTCCCGGTATCCGATCATACCGGACGGTGTACGGTGTGCCCGGTGCGCACCGTGGATGAATGGGGGAGAGCGGATCCAACCTGGGGCGCTCTAGGAATAGGGGGGACATCCGACAGTTCGCCTCCCAGAGCGACGGGCAGGGTGGCGCAGAAGGTGGTGGACTCCTAGCCTTCGCGCTACTCATAGGTGCCATCTGACACCCGCCCGTAACACGCGGTGAGCCAGCGGCCCGAAGTCCTCGCTGACCGTGGACAGCGGCGACCGAACCCCGGCTATCCCGCATGTTGCCCCCCGCCCGGCCCTTTTCCCCCCTGGGGGGGGGGGGGTCCCGTCCGCGGGTACCCCAGTCACCCCGTTGGTGACTCCCGTTGCCCGGAGGGGGACTGGGTCCGGCCCTGGTTGGGCCCTGTGGCCGACCAACCTGAGTCCGGCCCTGGTGACCGTCCGAAGGGCCTGACCGATTCAGGCACAACACGATGTGGTGCTTGCCACCACAACACTCACAGGGGAACGCGCGCGAGCACTCGCTCAGCGTGTGCGGCCCCAAACAACCGAAACACAATCGGTGGCGGAAGACTATCTTCCTGCGGGCAGCTACCCCGAGCGCCTTAAAGTTGGCGCAACTGGTCACTTCATGACCGGCACTGTCGCAGTGCACACAGCCGTCACCCGACGGCGCGGCATTCAAAACGCCAAATTGTTTCGACCGCCCACCCCCCCGTGGGGGCGGGGGGCGCGGCCCCTCCCGCATCCGCGCGGGTTGGCGCTGCACACTGGCCTCCGTATCCAGTGTGTCACATCGCCTGCATTCACCCTCCATAAAATCCGTCAATTGGACGAGCGTGGGCAGTTCCGTGCTACTGCCCCCATGCAGCTGTTCAAACCGACTTTGAACAGCTGCAGGCAACCGTGACAAAACCATATATAGAACAATATATGACCATTGGTCTACCGGAAGACCAAGGTTCTGAAGGGCCTTAGTGGCCACCAGCACAGGGTTGAGCACCTGTACTCGGATGTCAACATCCCGGGTTACTCTTGGGATGCTAAACAGCTTCCCCAGCTGCGCATCAACCAACCGCCGTTTGTGTTGGTAGCGGTTAAACAATATGGACCTGGCTATCTCATAATTGCCCGCCGTGACCGTTAGGTGACCGACCAACTCCTTCGGTTCACCCCGCAGAGCCATCAATAGTTGGGCCAACTTGTAGGCGTTGTCCAGGTCGTCCCGACCGTGGACCAAACTATCAAATAAATTAATGAATGCCGGCCACTCATCAATTGCCCCACTGAAGGCCGGAATCTCCAGGTGTGGCAGCCGTCCAACAACACCCTTCGGGGGTGGGTCTCCGTTACCCTCCCCACGGTCATTCCTTCGCGACCGCCTAATTTTCTCCGCGCGACGCTCGATGTCACCCAAGCATTCCATCGCTTGGTCAGCATCCGCGCAGAGCTGTTTCACTGCAGCCACCGAGGCTTCATCAGTAAGCCCGAGAGCTTCAGCCTCCGCAGCCAGCCGACACACCTTCCCGACGCGTGTCATTGCGTCCTCCACACGCTTGAGCAGGACATCGTCCATGTCAGGTCGCTCCACATACTTATGAGTATGGGCGAGCCATCTCATTTCCTCCCGGACACCATGTCGCATTACCGTCAAGGGCGAAGGTGCCATGTTGACCGATTTAATAGATTCTGGTCTTATTCTTCACTACCGAACTAAGTATAGCCAGAGACCAGCACTTGCCCGTCAGCGCTGGGCACAGAAATTAAAACTAAGTTGTCAAAACTAAGGCAACCACTAAAAATAATTAAATCCTAAACAATATTTAATATGGTCGCCCTGTGGACATACACCTTATAACTATACACTCTAAATCAATTAGAGAATGCCACCATAAGGCACAATAAAAGTAACACACAAAATTTATTATAAGAAAAAAGGCTATTTTTAATATAATGAAGGTAGCTGTGAACCTTCTAGAAGTGGCCCCTCCGATATGACCCACACTTCCACTGAGGTCTGCAAAATCAGCTTAATACCCCTTAAATAGCCTGACCCTGCTCTGTAATCCGAAATAACACTGCAATGCTATGGAACCCGACTGCAATACTATAGTCCGACCGAATGACTGTTTCTTATGCACACCGAGTAGTTTCCGACTACAAATTTATAATAATTGTTAACTAAATCGTCAATTATACGTTCACTAACCGAAAATGAACCTAAATTGTGGTATACCGACCACACGACTCACTCACAAAATGTTTGCCGGCCAATCTGAGGTATCCACCCTCTCCCAGCTACAATGTGGTAAAAAAACAACCCTACAACCGTCCGTGAATCGATTTCCTACTAGGAAACCGCGCCTGCTTCCAAATTGATTAAATTCCACGCCTCAGCCGAACGGGCGTGGAACCTTGATAGGGTTGGTTTTCACCAGGAGTACTGACCTTTGACGCCGTGGACTGGAATTTGAAAGCTCAATTCGAGGCAGGAACACGGGATAAGGAGCACAAGGGGGGTGAGGGGAGAGGAGTCGAATCTTACTCTCGTCGTAGCCCGATGCTGTCGCCGTCGTGTTGCTTGCCGACACGAAGAGTCGCTGTCCGAATGCGACGAATTGGGGACCGAACCACTTTAACCTTTCACAACACGAAGCACTCACTCCGATGACTTGAATCTACTTATTTCCCGACGATTATTCCGTGCTTATTATAATTAACATTCCGACCAGGCCCGACACCTGTGTTAGACAATTATTACTACTAAAATACAGCCAAGGCCCGAACGCCATGTGCCGACATTTTTTTTCATGTCAAAAAAAGTAACCTCTAACTCGTCATCTCGTTTCTATACAAGTGACAGCTGCTAGTTCCGTTTCCGATCACTCGCGGTCCGAGTCGCGCAACAAAAAGAGGTGCGTTCCGAAGCATAAATATTAAACATCTTTATTACTGTAGATATAATACATATACTTAGCAAATGTCATTTTTTGCCACTTCTCTACATTGGACCACTGTGGGAGGAGAAAGGCGTAGAAACTCCCACAGATTAATTTTTTAATCTCTTTTAAAAATTGCTTGTGGTTAACTAATACAAATATAAAAAAACACAATTATTGTGATTAATAAGTAATAATAAATAATTACAGAATTATTAACAGGAAGGTCTGTGTTGAGCTAGATTACAGTCATACAGTCCCGTCATTTAAGTAATCTTGAACATTGTAATATCCCTTTTTCGACAAAGTCACTTTAAGGTGATACAAAATTGGGTTTTTTTCCGAATCCGTTTACTCCACTATAAAGTCATCTACAGATTTCATTTTTGGGTTGACGTTTATTGACTATTTGATTAAGATTCTCACAGAAGGAAAACGCGATTGGGTGAAATTTTCTCGATAGAATTTAATAGCGAAAAAACCTCCAAATAGTTAATTTTTTTCCCGTAATTCTGAAATACTAACTTATTTCATTGCAGAATTGCATTCAAAACGTGGACATTATGTATTAGTAAACTCTGCTTGATTATTTTTTTGGAAAAATAGTGTAGTTTATTTCTAAACAATTTTAATGTGGTTTGGCGCCACGTTACCTAATTTTTCCCCGATTCCGTCCCTCTCACACTGCGGGTCTTTCCGCCTGGAGTAACGGGGACCTTTGCACGGGCGAGGTATCCCCTTAACATGCTTTTTAAATTGCTCAAATGGAAATTTCAAAACCTACTTCGACAGGACATTACTGCGACAAGACACGACCTCAGCTACCCTGACCCACCACTTCGACCGATATTTCGTGTGCTGGTTCACAATTTAACGATTAGACGACCAGAATGGCCGAGTCGGCAGTGACCCTGCCTACGAAGCCAAGGGTCCCGGGTTCGAGTCCCGGTGGGGGCAAATATTTGTTTGATGAGAACGGATGTCTGTACCCTAGTCATGGTTGTTTATCTATCTAAGTATAATATTTATCTATAAAAGTATGTGTATCGTTGTCTAGTACCCAAGATACAGGAATCCTAGTTTGGGGCTAGATCAATGTGTGTAAAATAGTGTCCAAGGTATTATTCAGATTGTCGGAGTAGTCTTGTCTTCGCGGTGGTCATTTAAAATTTTGATTTACAATTATGTATTTCGTGTTAATTGTACACCAGCAGAGCGGCGAGCCGTACGTGGACGAGGCGTTCCCCGCGGCGCCGCGCTCGCTGTACTACGGCGCCGGCGGCGGCGGCGGCGACAGTCACGCGGCCACGCGCTGGCTGCGGCCGAGGCAGATACACGTCGAGTCGGACCCGAGGCTGCCGTGGGTGGTCTTCCGGGAGCCGAGACCGAGTGACATCTCGCAGGGTACGAGTGGACGACTGGCTGCTAGGCGGCACTAGCAAATATTGGACTAGATAGACTGAAGCTAGCCAGCATCGGTCTTGCCCCCAGTTTCCGAAAGAGTTGTCAAATTTAACAAGCGATTAATCGATCATTAATTCAAAATAGCGGCATGTGATTGGCTGAAATGCGTTTAACAAGAGTTTAACAAGTTGTCACAGCTAATTTTCCTTTCAGAAACCGGGCGTTAGTGTAATACTCCCAGCTGACCTCGGTCTGAATACACCTAACCTTGGTATGTTCTGACTCAGATACCACCGGCGTTAGCTAACGCCACGTTTGCGATGTAGGTTTTAAATTTTATTACCATGGCATAGGATACAAAATCGCGATCCGTCCCAACTACCCTCGGTTTTTGAGTAGTTAAGCAAGCCAGCCGCAGTCTTAGTTTAATAACCGACTTGCTCTGAGTACTCGATTGTGCTTATAGAGCCAAGACCGAGTGGTGTATCGCTAGGTAGACGCCTAGCCAATATCGGCCTAATAGAACACGGTGTAATTTTTCCGCACGGACGACGCGCGATTATCCGTGCGTCTGAAATCAGCCGTATGCAAGGGCTCTTAGTTTAATACTCCCGGCTGACCTCGGTGTGAGTACGTATGCAAGGGCTCTTAGTTTAATACTCCCGGCTGACCTCGGTGTGAGTACGTATGCAAGGGCTCTTAGTTTAATACTCCCGGCTGACCTCGGTGTGAGTACGTATGCAAGGGCTCTTAGTTTAATACTCCCGGCTGACCTCGGTGTGAGTACGTATGCAAGGGCTCTTAGTTTTATACTCCCGGCTGACCTCGGTGTGAGTACGTATGCAAGGGCTCTTAGTTTAATACTCCCGGCTGACCTCGGTGTGAGTACGTATGCAAGGGCTCTTAGTTTAATACTTCCGGCTGACCTCGGTGTGAGTACGTATGCAAGGGCTCTTAGTTTAATACTCCCGGCTGACCTCGGTGTGAGTACGTATGCAAGGGCTCTTAGTTTAATACTACCGGCTGAGCTCGGTGTGAGTACGCTCGCTGTTCAACAGGCCTATAGTCTATAGTGGATTTGAAAGAAAGAAAGAAAGAAAATATATTTATTGGGAACTAACTCAACAGCACCAAAATCATACACTGCATGAAAATAAAAACAAATCAAACATACTTAAACAAAAAATGAAAAGCATGCATGAAATTAAAAAAAAAATACAAAAAAAAACTTAAATCTAACAATGGTTTGACACAATATTTTAATAACGATTCGAAATAATATTTTACAATAAATGGTGCTGTCATGTCAGCCCACAAAAGGACACCACTCAGCATATGTTACGGCATCTGGGAGATGTCGCAACGCTGGTCTTCCCTGACACCCAGGGCTCCAACTGGTAGGTAGGAGCAGCAATTGGTGACCACTTTGTCTACATTTTCATCTGTGATGTGATATGTTAACGAATTAAACAATTATACGATATATTATACATTATACATACATAAAATGGCTACATACATTATATTATGCATACATAAAATGGCGAGCAGTATTGGATAAAATAAGTACTTATATTTTAGATATGGATTTTTTGGGAGGTGTAGTTTATTACCGGGTTGTCTGATATTAGGAATTAGAGAGTTGGATACTCAATAAATGTTTCGAAATTTAAATTTTAAAAGTGCATGGTGATTTCGCATTCCTAATGGGTGGAGGAATATTGTTCCAACATCTCGTAGCTGATTTCCTGATATGCTGCCGATGAACAGCAGCCCTATGGCGTAAGTCGTCTGAGCTATGAACTGCTTCATATAGATTTTTACGTTTGACACCGTGCACCAGCTTCATCTGTCAAATTGGTATCACGCAAGTAGCATCATGATACTTCGGTGATACCGCGCAATCGATGAAATTGTATGAGCATGAGATGAACCATAGACACACGCTATGAACTTCAGAGAGTAACGCCATAAGGCTGCTGAATCCCTTGTACGACCTGCTGAATCTAAAGAACCATTCATATCCCCCAGGCGTCCTCGGAAACTGCTGGCTGCTCTCCGCGCTGGCAGTGCTAGCGGAGCGGTCCTCGCTCGTGCGAGGCGTGCTGGTCAGGGGCGAGCCGAGCGTGGGCGCGTACCAGCTGCGCCTGTGCAAGGACGGCCGGTGGGTCACCGTGACGGTGGACGACCTGCTGCCGGCGAACAAGAAGGGGCATCTGGTGTACTCGCAGGTAGGCGACATCTAAACTATTGCCAATTTCTCGAGATAAAGTATGTTAACAATCTGACCCTTTCTGAGCTAAGTTGCGACAGCGAGCATTTATTATCTCTGTCTTATTCTCTCGTACGTAATAATGTTGTCAGTTGGTCAACGATGCCTGTCGTTGCGTGAACATTTGGATCCAACATTTGGCCCGGGGGACTATTGCTCACATCTGGTCGGTAGGAAAAGCTTGGATTACATCATCCTACACGTTCTCCTGGGTACAGATCGGTAAGTGGCTTAGCCATGGTTTTTAAGTTGCTTAAATGTCAATTTCAACATTACGCCGTAGTAATAGTGAGCAAATCCTATGATAACTCCATTGTACTGAGGTTATCCTTACCCAAGCGAAGGGGTATCTCGTGCAGTTATCTCTCAGGAGGGTTATAGGACTCTCATTAAAGATTATAATAAAGTTTTTTTTTTGTATTATTATTGAAAATTTTACAACATAAATCTTGTTATTACACTAGGTAAGGAACAAGGGATGATCACTACTCCCTAAAATACTATAATATATTATAGGTATATATAAAAGATAAAGGTATTCTGTTTTAGCAGAGAATGCTTTGACCCTTGAAATAATTCCTAATTTTCGCGAGTCTAAACTGGGGCGCAACTAGTCTGTGATTATTTCTTACGTTGACATTACAGATTCCCACGACACGTTATCCTAGTGTGTGGTCAAAAAGCAATGTGTGTGACTATATATAAATGTTTACATTTATAGATATCGCTAATTTTGGGAAAAAAAATGTACCAGCTTCCTGCGTACATATGGTTTTGAAAATAAATTGGCTTACTACAGTTAGTACGTTAAAGTATCTTAGGAAGTCTGTGCTATTTAAATTTTTAATTTTCTAAAAACATTTATTGTATAATATAAAAGCTATTTTCTGTAATATAAAAACAGTTTGAATATCCGCTGCTTTCTCCCACAACAAGATACCATAGGACATGCATGACACTACGATAGTAACTTAAATAGACTAGCCTAACTGTGGTTACATCTGTGTATTGTCTGATGAATCTAAAGATCCCTTCTTCGACGGCAGGGCAGACGACTGATGGGGGTGCAAATGGGAAATCAAAATGGTTTCGTGTGGTGGGTTCTGGCGAAGTTATTTTGAGACATCTTATTGGCAGTTATAGATACGATGTTAAAATATTGTCATTAGATTAGATTATTTTTAAATTGTAAACTAACAAAAAAAAATTACGAAAATAAAAAAATTACATCCAATGAGTTTCTTGGCGATATCTTCTCTGACGGGCGTATTACCGAAGCACTAGTAGAGTGAATGGAGTTTCCTTTCCTGTGCGAGATCCTGCCATACTGAAAAATTTCATTTCATAGACACCAATATTTGTATTGGAAAATATTTTTATTTGACTAAGGATAGGTATTACCTATTGAAAATGGGTGCCCCAAATAATAGGTGTTTATGTTTTATCTGAAGATATTTAATTCGGTTTGTACAAGGTATTCGCAGCTCGGGCTCTAATGCGAGAATGGTGGTTAAATCGAGTTGAACGGAATTTATAAGATATGGTTAATTAGCGCCATCTAGCCTTTATTAGTCGAACCACCTCTAAAGGTATTGATTTAGGGTATAGTTGTGGGTGAGGTGGTTCGTACTATGGAAGACTAGATGGCGCTGTACATTGATGCTATGATGTCATTTTGACATACTCCAGAGCGCCTAAACTCTACTAGGTATACAAATATAACTGTAATTTATGAATGTGACTAGCTAATTTATTAATAGATTTATGTATACTCCTAGCGTTCTGTTTTAGTTACCTACCTAGAAAGATTCTAGATCTTATGAAGAAAACACAAGAGAAGTATTTTTTTATTAATTAGGTTACATTTCACTTGTTTGTGTAATAAAGTGATTAATTAATTATATAGTCCCTGTCTACCTACACTGATTACTTAGAACTAATAGTCGGTATCTGACAGAGAAATAGGTAAGGGGCAAATATTATTGAAGGCTCGTTTGATAAGGCCTTTTGTTGTTTGGATGACGGCGACCCTCGTTTCGCCATCTTGACCGTCTTGTGTCTTCGCGATGCGTCCCAACTTCCACTGGCAGGGTGGTAAGCGATCGTCCTTCACCAGCACGATTGAGCCGACGGTGAGGTTAGGTCCCTTTGTGCTCCTCCACTTGCACCTCTGCTGTAGGAGACCCAGGTACTCTCGAGACCACCGCTTCCAGAAGTCCTGTTGTATCTGTTGGAGTTGTTGGAAGTGATTTAACTTATTCCTTGATACATCTTGGTATTCGTAGTCCGCCAGAGACGTGTACGATCTACCGATCAGAAAGTGAGCTGGCGTAAGAATGGGAAAATCATCATTATTAGCATTAGGTATGGGACACAATGGGCGCGAGTTTAATATTGCCTCAATTTGAGTAAGAACCGTAGAGAATTCTTCAAATGTTAATAAGGCTTGACTTAATACCCTCTTAAGATGAAGCTTACAGCTGCCAATTGCAGCTTCATGTAGGCCGCCTAGATGCGGGCTGTAGGGGGGTAAGAATTTCCAGGAAATACCTTCGTTTGCAAGGAAGTTGGTAAGTTCGCTAAAATTTTCGTTTAGGTATCTGTATAGTTCTACTAAATCATTATTTGCTCCACGGAATGTGGTCGAGTTGTCACTTACCATTTGACTTGGTTTACCTCTTCTGCATATGAATCGCCGGAAGGCGGCAATAAAGGCTTGTGATTCTAAACCTGAAACCAACTCAATGTGAACTGCCCTTGTCGATGAGCAAACAAACATAGCTATCCAACATTTGTAAGACTTGAAACCACGCCCCCTTCTATCTCGAATTGAATAGGGCCCAGCATAATCACAAAATGTTGTGTGGAATGGCGGTGAAGGAGTAGTTCTTATTGTAGGTAGTTGACCCATAATGGGTACGTGTATGAGTGGTTTTGCTTTGAAACATGTAACGCATTTGTGTACAATTTTGTTAGCCAGACCTTTTCCATTTAATGGCCAGTACTGCTCTCTCATGCATGCTAGCAGTAGCTGTGGACCACAATGGAAGAGTTTGATATGCATGTTTCTCATTATAGTTTCAGTGAGTATGTGTTTTGGATGCAAAATTATAGGATGTTTTTTAGTTTCGGGAATGTTTGATAGGTTTAACCTTCCTCCAACTTTCAACAGGCCATCTTCAAAAAACGGGTTAAGGCATTTAATATTTGATGACGTTGGTATTGATTTATTCTGACTTAAAAGTTTGTATTCAATAGGTAGTGATGTTATTTGTGCGCGCATAATTAGTTTATGCATCGAATCATTTAATTCTTGAACGGACAGCGGTCCGCTTATTTTATTACAAGGATTTTGTAGGTTATTGATGAATCGCAGAGTATAGGCAAACACTCGCGATAATTTTTTGTCGTTTGAATATTTATGAAACAATTTATCTATGAAATTATTCTCGATGTTTGTTGGGTTAACTAAGGATATAGTTTGTTCTGTGTCCTTTGTTTGTATTTGTGTGTTAGTTTGATTGTGCAGAGGCCACTGCGCCGTTTGACCAGATAGCCAGGCGGGACCCGACCACCACAGATTGCTTTTTCTTAATATATGAGGTTGAATTCCTCTCGATATAATGTCAGCTGGATTTTCAGCCGAACACACCCAATGCCAGTCTTCGATCTTGGTTAATCTCTGAATTTCCGCTACTCTGTTACTGATGAAAGTACCTAGTTTAGGTGGCGGTGTTTTTATCCACGCCAATACCACCTGTGAGTCAGACCATAGGTATATTTTACTGACTCGTTTGGCAAGGTTATTGCCTTGTGATTCCATTACTTGTGATAACAATACCGCTGCGCGTAATTCTAAGCGGGGTATTGTTTCCTCTCTAGCAATTCTAGACTTTGTGCATAACAAATGCACCTGTATATTACCTAAATTATCAATGGAACGTAAATAAATTGCAATTCCGTAACATGTTTTTGAACTATCTGCAAACCCATGCAGTTCTAGTGTTACGTAATTGTTTATGATTGTGCGTCTCGGTATGGATAGATTGTTTAAAGAAAATAGACTCCTATAGTAAGATATCCATTCTCTTGTTAAAGCGGGCGATAGGGTTTCGTCCCATGAAGTTTTATCCTGCCATAGTTTTTTAATAAAACATTTAGCTGTCACTAAAACGGGACTAATTAAGCCCGTAGGATCATAGATAGCTGAAATTATAGACAGGACCTTTCTTTTCGTAAGTCGATCTGGCATTGGTTGTTCTTTGAATGAGAATTGTAAACAATCTGTGTGGCTGCACCATGTGATACCTAATAGTTTGTGTGTGTTATTTCCGCTCTCGGTCGGATTTGTTGAGTCGGTGTTACATACCTTTTTTAATATGGTTTTTGAGTTCGACTTCCATTTTCGTAGATTGAAGCAGGCTGTACGCAGGATGGCCGCTACTTGCGTTGCTGTCTCGATTAGCGCTGCTTCGTCGTCGCCTCCATAGATCCAGTCATCGTAGTAGAATGAACCTTTTATTGCTTCGGCTGCTGTAGGGTATTTACCTTCGAATTCGGTTGCTAGCTGCAGTAGGCATCTCGTGGCTATGTAGGGGGCCGCCTTCAAGCCAAAACTGAGAGTAGTTAATGTGTAGGTACGTAGAGGATCGGTTGAGTTTTCCCTCCATAGTATATTTTGTAGGTTTTGTTGTGATTGATCAATATTGACCTGGCAAAACATTTTCTGTATATCTGCATTTACTACAAATTTGTAAGTTCTAAATCTTACTAGTATATTGATTAGGCTATCTTGAAATATCGTACCCTTATATTGAATATCGTTAAGCGATTTTCCAGTGTCTGTTGGACATGATGCGTCAAAGACAACCCTCACTGGGGTTGATAATTTTTCGATATTAATTACCGCGTGATGCGGTAAGTAGACTTGGGGTCCTACATTGGAGTATTCCATCTCTTTCATGCGGCCCGCTTGTTGGAAATCTCTCATGAATTGGACGTATTGTTTTTTATATTCTGAATTTTTACTAAATTTGTTTTCTAATGACAGAAATCTCTTATAGGCAATGTGTCTTGATCTACCTAAACTTGAAGCAGGTTCTTTTAGAGGTATTTTTACGACAAACTTTCCCTCAGAATCTCGATTATGCGTCATAAAGACACTTTCGCACTCCGTGATATCATCATTGGAAAGTGTGGAATTTTCCTCAGTTTCGAAAATGCTTCTCATTTGTTGTTGAATGAAATGACATCTAGTTTGCTGGCGTACTGGCCCCGTCGTCGAGCCAGTCACGATCCAGCCCAATTTGGTTTTTTGCAAAGTCGGTAAGTTAGTTCCTAATTCGTGTCGGTTTACGCACAATAGGTCATAGAAATTTTCGGCGCCCAGTATCATGTCGATTTCGCCGGCTGAATTGAATCCATCATCAGCCAGTCGGAATCGTTTAGGTATGATAAGATTTCCTATATCATAGTTAGGTAGGTTGCAGATTGTAGGTACAATATAGCAAGATAGATCCACAGAAAATGGTTCGGTTCTAGAGTGAATAATAACGTTACAATAGTGTTTAACGTTTATTATTGTGTTGCTGATACCCATGACATCGGTATCTGTGTTGTGTACAGGTAGGTTTAGTTTTTTGTGTGCCCTTTCTGTTATGTAGCACGATTGCGAGCCGGAATCCAATAGGATTCTCATGCTTTGTTGTTTGTTTTCGTGATCGGTTATGTTTACTACAGCTGTAGATAAGAAAACATGCTTGTTTTGCATCGGCTGTGAACAAGCATTGTCATTTGACGTGTTGATTTGCTTAATATGCAAGTTTATAGATTGATTTTCGGATGTAGATTGTTGTTGTGGGGTGTATAGCGTCATAGGACGAGATACGCTCGGTTGTGTAGGTAATCGCTCGGGATTATAGGTAGGACGAGATGTGTTCGGTTGTGTAGGTAATCGCTCGGGATTATAAATAGATTGCTCGTTCGCTGGAGTAGGTATAGTAGGTATGTGTAACAAAGTATGATGTTTACCTGAGCACTTGGTACACTTGCTGGCTCGGCAGTTCGGCACCGCGTGATTCGATCTCAGGCAGTTAGTGCAGAGTCGTAACCTCTTCGCAGCTCGGCTGCGAGCTATAGGGCTAAGGGCTAGGAACTGTGTACACTGATTTAGGTAGTGGGTGCCCTTGCAAAAAGGGCAGTGATTATGCTGGGTAGTAGGTGGTTTTGTTACCTTGTTAGCTTCCGGATTGTTGCGGGACGTGGTTATCATCGCCTTTTCAGTTGTATTACTCGAATTCCGGTTTGTATTTTCAACAGCTTGGTTGCTGTTCATCGACTCCAAAAGGTCAGCTCGGGACCTCAAAAAAGTCTTGAAATCCTGTAATGTAGGAAGTTCACGTGAGTTGGATTTTTCTTCCCATTTTAGTTGTAGTGACTTTTCTAGCTTGCTAGATAAAAAGAAAATTATCAATATATCCCAGTTTTCGGTTGCTATATTTAAGCTTCTTAGGGTTCTAAGGTGTTTCGATATGTTATCACCCATGCCCCTTAGTGCCATTGGATTCGATTGTACGCTATCGATGCCGAAAAGCGCTCGCAAATGATTGTAGACCAATACTTTTGGGTTATTATAGCGTTCGCAAAGTAATTGCCATGCTATGCTGTACCCTTCCTCCGAATATTCCAGCGCTCCTATAACTTCCAAAGCACTGCCCTTTAGACAACTTCTCAAATATTTATATTTTTGTATGGGCTTCAGGTTACCCTGATTTATAAGTGCGTCGAAAGTATCTCGGAATTCGATCCACTGTGTAATGTCTCCATTAAATGAGGGTAGGCTAATATCTGGGTACCTAATGGAATCGCTAGCATCTGAGCTATGTTTGCAATGATGTGTAGGTTCTTGTAAGTCGGTCTGGTCTGTCGCTTTTTGATTTAAAGTGCCTTTGGCTTTAGCTATGTATTGATAATACTGAGATTCGAAGGAGTCTCTTTCGAGTAACTGCTTGTCAATATCTGAGCAGAGGGTTTCGATATTACTTTGTATTTTATCAAACTGTAAAAACTCGAGTTGCATTTTGTCTGTGCGCAGCCCAAGCTCGATTATTTGTTCGGCAGTCATCGTTTCGGGTTTTATGGATGCTATAAATTTGACAAATAGGGTCATTTTCCCCTTTATAATCCCTCGCTTTCTTATTAGTTCTGATATGCTCTCAGGTTTAGATTTCTCTACGGTTGCCACGTCGTTATTGGGCATTTTAGCTAATGGGAATATTTAGATAGATAGATATAGATAGATATTGTTTGATAGGTAGATTAACGACGAATTTCCTCAGAGTCTCGTTTGTGCGTCATACAGACACTATCGCGTTCCTTGATATCATCATATGGAAATGTCGAAATTTACCAATAATTTACCTACTAATAACGGTGTATAGATAAAATAAATGGGGGGGAAATTTTGTGCCAACTCACGTGATCGGTAGATACTTATGTTTTTATGTCTCTCGTCTCTGGCGCGCCTTTCGTCCAACAGCAGGGGCGGCTCCTCGGCTTCCGACGGGTCTCGAGTCCAGTCTCGGCTGGACGCTCCACCGGGCTTCGGATATGCTGCTCCTTGTACGTCCGTTGGGTTTCGGCTGCTCGGTGATTTGATTCTCGGCTGATGGTCTTCAGATGTTGGGGGGCACACGCGGGACGCACGTGGTGATGTCTTAGTGTGTTTTCCTGGGGTTTCGCCTTGCAGGATCACTTTCTTCGACGCCTCGTGGTCGCTTTTACTTGTTCTAATGCAGGAACGAATTTCAGACGGCTGTTGAAACGAATACGCGGCAATAACGCGGCAATACGCAAGATGGCTGCGACCATGTGCTCGCGCCTTTGTCCTTGTCGCGGGCGGCGCGGCGGCGTATTTGCAGGTTTCTTCCGTCCAATTTCTTCACTGCGTTATTTCGAACGTCGGGGTCACCATGAAAATGGGTGCCCCAAATAATAGGTGTTTATGTTTTATCTGAAGATATTTAATTCGGTTTGTACAAGGTATTCGCAGCTCGGGCTCTAATGCGAGAATGGTGGTTAAATCGAGTTGAACGGAATTTATAAGATATGGTTAATTAGCGCCATCTAGCCTTTATTAGTCGAACCACCTCTAAAGGTATTGATTTAGGGTATAGTTGTGGGTGAGGTGGTTCGTACTATGGAAGACTAGATGGCGCTGTACATTGATGCTATGATGTCATTTTGACACCTATCTAGGTTTTATACAAAACAGATAGCACAGTCACTATCTTATTTTATTTTGAACTCAGTCAAGTTTTTGACTAATGAAACGCCTGCTTCTATTGAGCAGTGTAATAATAATGACATGTACTCCTTGGAATCTGTTCCAAGCTCTTTAAATTAACCCATAGGACAACAGAGAGTAACTCTGGCAGTAATATTAATATTTGTATAAATATACCTTCATCTTGCCCATTAAATCAAGTTACAAGTAATGAAAAATGTAAAAGTAAGAATATTTTAAACGTGGTTCATCAAAATATACAGGGCATGTTAAGTAAAGAACTGGAAATTGAGTTATTCATGAACTGTAATAATATTGATATTTTATGTATAACAGAGCACTTTTTAAAGAGTTATCAGTTCATGTTCAACTTTAATAACCACCACGTTGCTAGTTCGTTCAACAGAAAAACAGCTGATCGCGGTGGCTCCTTAATACTTGTAAATAATAGTTTTAAATACAAGGAACGAGTTGACATAGTGAGCCTGTCTGTTGAGCGTACCATGGAAATAGCCTGTATTGAACTTGAACAACTTATTGTAATGAGCGTATACAGACCACCAGATTCATCCTTTGATTTATTTGAAAAGAAAATGGATGAAGTGTTGATTAAAATCAGCGATAAAAACAATTTTTTTATAATTTGTGGTGATTTTAATATTAATCTGTTAGAGGATAATAATATTTGTACTAGATTAAAATCTTTATTTTTATGTCACAACATGAAGTATCTGTTTTTGGAGCCTACTAGAATTACTGCAACATCTGCTACCTGCATTGACAATATATTTACTAACATTACGCCCATTTTCAAATCGGTCATCAATAAATTAACCTCTGATCACTCTGGTCAGATAGGTATATTCAATATTAAAATAAAAAAGGACCAAAAAGAGGATATTACATGTGTGCCCGTTAGTGACACTCGGCTTGAACACTACAGGAATAATATTTTAGATAAACTATGGGAAATACCATACAGTGACGATCCAAATTTGTTGTACAACTCAGTATTTAACCTTGTCAAAAATGAATATGATACGGTATTTAAATCAAAAACTATAAAAGTTAATAACAAAGCTTTGTTTAGTGATTGGGCGACAGTTGGAATTCATAGGAGCAGACGAAGATTATATGAACTCTATGAAGAGAAATCATATAACAAAAATACGGCCTTTCTAGATTATGTTCGTAGTTATTCAAAAATGTTTAAACGCGTTTGTGCCGTAGCTAAATCTAATTTCATTAAAAACAAAATTGAATCTAGTAGCAATGTAATGAAAACGACTTGGCAAATTATAAACAGAGAGACTGGAAAGGCCAAAGCTACACATAATAACTTCAAGCTTAAGATAGATAATCAATTGCTAAGTACAGACCTAGAAGTAGCAAAAGCTTTCGAAAATTTCTTTACGGACATTCCAGTTTCAACAACCAAGTCTTTAAATTCATCTCCCGCTGCTGCTGAATCTATACTTAAACAAAACTTGGAGGAATGTAAAACAGATTTTAAATTTAGGCACGTAAATAATGAAGACATTGTAAAAGCGTTTAAATCCCTGGAAATGAAAAAGACAGCTGACGCCCATGGTCTATCAGTAAAAATTATTAGTTCCATTGTAGATTGTATTGCACCTCACCTTTGTTGTATATTTAATCAATGTATAGATAGTGGTGTGTTTCCTGACTTGATGAAACTAAGTAAAGTTATACCTTTATTCAAAGCTGGTAGTACATCAGACCCCACCAATTTTAGACCCATATTGATACTACCAACTCTTAGCAAAATATTTGAAAAACTTATACTTAATCAATTGCAAAGTCATTTTTATCTCAATAATTTAATTCATATTGCTCAGTTTGGTTTCACAAAGGGTCGTTCAACAGCCGATGCTGGTGTTGAACTAATCGACAATATTTTTGATGCCTGGGAAGACGCAATGGATGCAATAGGTGTCTTCTGCGATCTATCCAAGGCTTTTGATTGCGTCCATCATGACACTCTTGTCAGGAAGTTACGCCATTATGGTGTAAAAGATCAGGGACTTGGCCTTCTGGAGTCATATCTAACAGATAGGGTTCAGATGGTCGATGTTAATGGGAAAAGATCACCTGGGTCTTCAATAAGTATGGGCGTACCGCAAGGTTCAATTCTTGGTCCTTTCTTGTTTTTAGTATATATTAATGATTTACCTTACCTTGTTAAAGCAAAACATGGGTTAGTATTGTTTGCCGATGATACTTCTTTGATATTTAAAGTTAAAAGACAGCAATCAAATTATGACGAGGTAAACAATGCTATCTCTAGTATAGTGAACTGGTTTACTGTTAACAATTTATTACTTAATGAAAAGAAAACTAAATGTATTAAATTCGTGTTACCCAATGTGAACCCGGTAACTACAGACATATTTATAAAAGGACAGAGATTGGACCTTGTGCAGTCGACTGTCTTTTTGGGCATTACTTTAGACGCCAAACTACAATGGGATCCTCATATAAATAAATTGTCGACTGACGACAGACTGAGTTCGGCAGCGTTCGCAGTTAAAAAAATTAGAGCTCTTACCGACGTAGACACCGCTAGACTAGTCTACTTTAGTTACTTTCATAGTCTAATGACCTATGGTGTATTATTGTAGGGTCACGTTGCGAATGCTAATAGTATATTTATTCTGCAGAAACGGGCTGTTCGTGCAATTTATAGATTAGGGCCTAGAGTGTCACTGAGGGAAAAGTTTAAAGAAATCAATATTCTGACATTTGTGTCTCAATATATCTATGACAATCTTGTGTATGTAAAAAGAAATAAAACTAATTTTCAGAAGTACAGTGATATACACAATTTTAATACTAGAAATAAAGACAAGTTGGTTGCTTATGTAAGCCGACTACATAAAATTAGTAATTCTTTTAAAGGCAATTGTATACGCTATTACAATAAGGTCCCTACTGATATTAAAAACCTACCTTTAGACAAGTTTAAAATAATAATAAAACAGAAATTGTATAAAAAAGGTTACTACAGGATATCTGATTACTTAGAGGACAGATGTCCATGGGAATAGATTGTTTGAGTAACAGGCTGTTTCGATATATAATTAGCATTCATTTTGTAATTTGACAATATTTTATTTAAAAAAGGAAACGCAAAAGATGCGACGACTGTGGAGTTTCTTCGGTGAGCTCTTCTCCACAGATTCCGCCATTGGGTTAGTGAACTCACCCAAAAAAATGTAATGACGGATCTAAGTGATGTAACAACATCCTATGGAAATAAATGATTTTTGATTTTGATTTGATTTTGATTTGATGCCATGAATCACCACTTGAAAGGAAAATTTTAAAGGGTAGGTTTGAAAACTCAAACCATAATCCATTACTCAATAGTTTAGTTGATAATATTTGATTTATTTATTATTTTTCTCCATTTATTTTTGATTGAGTTTGAAGTATTTCAATGAAAAAAACAAGTCAATAAACGGCCCTGCTTTAAGCGTTCATAATATTTTATCGAAACTTTGTGAAACTGCGGTAGTGGTACTGATCAATCCTCGTTACCACTCAAGACGCCGAAAAAAACCATTACTGCAAGGAGAAAAACAAATGTTCAGAATGGCTCAGAAATGAAATAATCTGTGATTAAAAAAACTGTAAATGCAGAACTTTTGAAGAAATTTAACGAGTTAAAGGCGAACTACCAAAGTTACGCTGTGGATGAGCTCGCAAAAAATATAAGGTGAAAAGTCCCAAGACTACCACGTTATTATTGCGAGATCAATCCTATTGAACTCGTGTGGGCTGACGTGAAGAGATACGTAGTTCGCAATAATACCTCATTTGAAATTGAAGATTTGAAAAATTGGTACAAGAAGGAATCCGAAGCGAAAAGTGGATGATATCATAAAAGTTGAGAACAATTGTCACTTATCTGAATATTGGTACATTATGACCATATTCAAATTTCGAACGCCGACGCCCACCTGCTTGCCGCCCCTAGTTTGTCTATGAAGTTGGTACTACTGGACAAGCTAAACAAGTGCAGAGCAATAATCAATGCCACAATGCCGGTAAAACATGCGGTTCCTAAACATATCAAAAAGAGCTTATGATAAACTAGTGTATGTAACTGTACATAATTAGGCATTAAAACTCTCGAGTGATATTATTATGAAACGAGCCGAATATCTCGAGTTTTAATGCCCTCCATTGTGATCACTGATCAGTCACATAAACTACTATTATAATATAAAGTCAGTTCTCACTCGTCTATCTATTAGGTAAATCAGCGTTTTGTATGGAGATATTGAGGTAAACTCAATTTTCGGTACAATTTTTTTTGCTTTTTTTAGGAATGACAAATCATAATTTTATAAAACTTAGTGTGTCTTAATGTGACAACATTTAGCTAACGACAAATTTGATAGAATTTTTGAAAAGTGTCAGCTGTAAAAAAATATTACGAATCTTATCATGAAAATGTATGACATTTAGGAGGCACTGATTTTTAAGATTAAAATTAGTTAGCAAACTGAAAATTAAAGTGTGCACGTGGGAGTGCACTGCACCAGCGCTCTGCTCTCTCTGAAAATTTAATAAGTAGATTTGAAATTAAATTTTAAACAATAGAAAAAATATTGGAAATAGCTATTGAATTACACGAATTATAAACCCCTGAATGTGTAAGAAAATTTCGCTAATTTCATAGGTAATTATCAATTCTTTCCTGTTCCTAAAGCTTCAAACCACACTCTTTGGTTTACTGTTGCCAGAGCTGCGAAATTTGAGTGATGTTGGTACAAATCAAACCCCATATCTGGCCAGGTAGGCCAGCCAAACAGATTTGTCCCCACTGAGCTAATATTTAATCTCTCTTATTCCAGGCCAAAAGAAAACAGCTATGGGTGCCTCTAATAGAGAAGGCTGTGGCGAAACTGCACGGTTGCTACGAAGCGCTGGTATCCGGCAGAGCTATTGAAGGTAGGAGCTAAAGAACTACTAGTGGCTCTGTGAGCCGTAGACCCTCGCCAGCGACACAGGAAATATGCGCTTTTATTTTCATTACTGTCCAAACCTTACACCCCCGACCCCTTCAAGGTTATCGGATGAACAAGTGGGATCAGTATAATAACAAATACCCGACTGCACTTTCTTTTAATACCACATACAAACGTATGAATGCACCTGGTTACGTGCATGGAGTATGAAAGTTGCCGCATCAATAACTTTTTAAACTGTTTTGGATTTGAATCGAGTGACTTCATATCTATATTATGTAATTTTAGTGGGAGTGCACTGCACCAGCGCTCTGCTCTCTCTGAGCAGCCGCCTCTGCTTATCATCAATCCACGCTGATCTTTTGACAATTGACAACATTTCGTTTTTGTTTAGGTAAAAATATTTAATGTCCATTGATATATGACAATGGACATTAAACACTCGTTTCGGTTCGGTTTGTTTGTGTTTTCAGAAAGAAATACCCGCATAAAACTAATAGAAGAATAGAACTATACAAGTTCTACGCCTGTAAAAGAGGTAGCATGTAAGGTGGGCTTATGGCGAGCGTCAACTGAGATGTTCAAACCGAATGCAGCCTTTGTTTTTTTTTACTGTCTGGGACAGGCATAGACAAAGTCTTGACAATGATATTTTTTGTTCTGGCAAAGGTAACATGGTCCATTATGCCTGCATCAACTTTTTCCAAAAACTCAAGATTTACAAATTTACTTAAATATGAAAAATCTAAATTTTGGAAAATGTTAAAATGAAAATCCCTTAAGCTCTCGACCAACTTTAGAATTAGCTATTAAAATTAGGGGATTAATAATTTGAAATGTTGTGAATTCCACCAATTCCATAGACGGCACATTTTCAATGCGAGGCAGCGAAAAATTACAAACCAATGCTTGCCATTACAAACCAATTCTTGCTTGAATTGTGGTGCGCAATTATCGCTGAAGATATATAAAGATGTGATATTTTCACTGACCGACCTGATGTAGTCCAATATTTTTTGCAGAAAGACATGTATTGTGTGTTTATTGTGGCTCAATTTATCACTTACTATGCCTACTGAATAGAGTTTGTCGGTAATCTAAACACAGCGACCAATGTGCTGATTGTGTTTCGTCTTCACTGATCAGCCCATAATTCTCGGCAAAGTCTAAGTGTATTATAGCCTTTTCACAGGTAATGTCTAGATTTGCATTTTGAAAGTAATCGGCCTGAACATTCTTAACGAAAGAATGAAGCTTGAATTTAGCAGTGCCGTCATTTAGTTCATCTAGAGCCTCATTGAAAGGTTGCCAATGACAATCTGTTTGGTCTCTGATTCTGAAAGACCCAGGCCTTCCAATTAACACAGGGATTAGAATCTAATGTTGGATTCTTTGCATACATTGCAACTGTTGAATGTGCAATCTTCATCATCGACAATGAGTGATGCCTGTTTCAGAAGCTCTTGGTGTGTTTTCGGAAAATCTGGCGAATGTTTCGAAATAGCGAGAAGAAGATTAATGTAATTTGACTGAGTCGTACATACGCAGGAGTATCGCTGATTGGCAGAATATAAGTTGGTCTCTCATTATATTTGCATTGCTTCCTTCGTCACTTTTCGAGGCATTGCTTAGGGGAGTAATTTTTATCAGATATACCAACTCCGTATTCAGCAGCAATTTGTTTAAAACTGCTACTGCTTTAATGGGACTAAATGGTAGACAACGTTTGACTTTGCCCCAGCTCTAGCCTTCCTAAGTGTGCAAGGACTAATCTATGAAATGCCTGGTTGTTCAGGTTGTTTTTTATACGAGGCTTTCTAGTTGCCGGCATTTTTTCTTTGGATCTGATTCTAGCCCGCATTTTCAAATCTGCATTTGCTTCCAGGTTACGTTTAAATACGTTACAAATACGTTTAAAAATCCTCATTGGAGGTGCTTAGATTCATAGGGAGTCAAAATGAAGTTAAACATGTTATTAAAATGCAAAATAAATGCGGAATAGTAAGTTGTTTTGCAAAAAAAAAAATAGAATTAAATACTCTCACTTTTGGATGTTAATCGAGTAGAAATTAGTGTTTATAAGTATTTATACTTATTGATAAAAATGAAATAGAAGTGAATTGAAAAAAGTGAGAGACTTGGATATTTATCGAGTAGAAACGAGTGTTTTTGAGTATTTATCCTTTCACGGGTAAATGCTTGAGTAGAAACTTTGGCGTAGTGTTATGCAGTAGTAAAAGAATAATTGCGAATTGAAGACGATATATATTGCAATTCACTTATTCTAACTATATACAATATTTAGCAATCCTACGAGTAGTAGGCGGCGCGATTAGGCGCGATTCCATCGCCGCGTCTCAGAACTGATACGTCGTAAGTCGCGAGCGTGAATACTTCGCTGCGCCTGCGCACATTTCGCAGCGCCTAAGTGTCCCACCGGCAGCCGTGCCGTGTGGATGCGTTAATGGCTGCGGCGACTGCTCAAAACCAATCCCTAATCAGTACCTTTGTAACCCACTAAAAATTTAATAAATTTGTCCTGCTGCCAGGTCAAATAATTCATAAAACATAAATAAACATTTATGTACAGGCACAAACATTGCTTCTGGCCCCAAACTAGGGGATAGCATGTGTCGTGGGAACCAGAACAGCGACATTACACACCTATAAACATGCAAGACCTGGGGATTTATTTCTTACCGATCCAGGGTTTCGCCACAGAAGTCATCATATTCTAACTGGTCGCAAACGCATTATGACAGATCGGACTTATTTCTCTATCTACTTACTACCCCGCAGGCCTATGCACGCTAACGGGCGCACCGTGCGAGTCGGTCTCGCTGCAGGCGGGTGGCGGTGGCGGTGGGCCAGCCCCGCTGGAGCAGCTTGACCGCGACCTGGTGTGGGCGCAGCTGCTGTCCTCGCGGCAGGCCTGCTTCCTGATGGGTGCCAGCTGCGGCGGCGGGAACATGAAGGTGAAGTAATCTCTGTGCTAGTTCCCGTGTTAGATCATAGATGGCGTAAGTTGTTGAATCTGTTTGATTGGTCGGAAGTCTAGATTTGTTGGGCGCAGCTGCTGTCCTCGCGGCAGGCTGCTTTCTGTGCTTCCTGATGGGCGGTAGTTGCGGCGGCGGGAACATGAAGGTGAACTAATGTTTGTGCTAGGTCGCGTGTTATTTCTCAGATGGCGCCATTTGATAAATCTGTTTGGAGAAGGTGAAGTCAGTTCCATTCCAGAAAAAAACGACCGCATTTAGCGAAAAATAAAGTGTTGTTTCACCAGGGCAATGGACCAGTTCCTCATGCACCGTATTCGCCAGAATATAGCTCCCTCGGTTTTTTTTGTTTCCAAAATAAAAGTGGCTCGGCGGTAAAAGATTTGCCAATAATGAAAAGGTACAGTCTGCTGTTGATGGCTATTTTGAGGAGCTTGACAATTTTAGGAGGCAAATAAGAAATTTATCAAACGGTATCGTGTGATATGTAAAATGAAAGGACTCATTGGGAGCATTTCAAATATTATTTAATATTGAAATACTTGTTAAAAAATGAGGCAGTCGATGCCACTTGAAATGCACAAGTACGATTACAAGTGCAATCTTCAACGTTAGCAAGATCGAAATCGATAAACATGGTCGATGCGGACTTGCGCAGCACTATAACACGGCCTTTGCGGGAGGTGTGCGGGACGTAACCCCTTCCGTGATTTCCACTTTCCCCTCTAGCCTTCAATCCTTACATGGACTAAACATATACATTTGGAATATGCTAATTAAGCCGTTACCTTATTGATGCAAATTATATCATCACGACTAGACCAACAGCAGCGTAGCACAGTTTTTATTTGGATTTGGCGAAAGCTTTTGATACTGTCTCCGTTCCTATTCTCTTACGTAAGCAGGAACACATTTGTCCTAGACTTAGTTCAAGAGCTATCTTTCAGAGTGGAGACAGTGTGAACCGATTGGCATATAAAGTCTGTTACCGGCATGTGGGTTTTTATTAAAACTGATAATAACATGCTCTGTTAACAATCTTTTGCACGTATTAGTAAATCATAATTATGTTAATTAACTCCACAATTAAACTTTCTATATTTGCAGCTTAAATGTAGTAGACGTATTGCCTAATAGTCGTAACTCATGTCGTTGAATTATTTGGTACAAGGCATGTCGATAGTGTGACAGTGTGACAGGCACGACAAGTGTTGATAGTAACATGCGTGCTTTACATTGCGGGCAATTAAAATTTTGTTAGAAAGTTAACAAACTGAAATTTAATTTATTGATTAAATTAATGTTATGGTTACGTTACAGACACACGTTATTTTAACGTCCTTAATTAAAAGCCCAGCTGCTGGTAACACACTGTATATATATATATATATATATATATTTGAAATGTGTTATTTTAAGTCCTCTAGAGGGCGCCATATTAAATTCAGTGTTAGATAACCAGTTGACGATTTAGACGATTCTAATGATACCTATTTTGTCAAATCTGATAAATAGTTTAGATGTTCTGGTGACACAAATGGACATACATACATAATACCGGTCAAACACAGAACTCTCTTTTTGGCTTCGCAGTAGTCGGGTAAATAAGGCACAACATTCTATACTCTAGGTCTAGCGTATCACGATATTCACTGACCATAACCTTTGCTGTACGCTTTCGTACAGCGCCGAGAGAAATTCCCTCCATCACAACTCAATCAGCTTTCCTTCATTTACCAATATACAACTGACGTTAATTGTATAAAAGGAGAAGACAACGTCGTGGCCGATGCCTTCTCGCGCATCGACGCCATTTCTCTGGAGCAAGAGTATGAGGAGTAGACATGGAACTGGCAGAGCTCAAAGGGCTCCAGCCTTAAGCTGTCTAAGATTCCTATTCCAGGTACTGACATTTCCCTGACTTGTGACATTTCAACTGACAGACCTCGTCCGTTCATTACCCAGAACCTCGCCGTAGGATGTTCAATAAACCTGACAGTTTAAGCCATCCTGGCGCCCGGGCGACCCTGCGTCTTGTCTCGGCAAGGAACGCTGGACCTTCAATTAGCAAGGATTGAACGGAGCGTTGTACAACATGTGCAGCATGCCAACGCAGTTAAGTGTCGACACACGTTACTGCTCCTCTTGGAACCTTCGACACTCCATAGGCCGATTTTAACATGTACATATGGATATTATCGGTCCCTTGCCCGTGTTTGACGAATTCCGTTACTGTTACTCTACTTACTATACAGTATACACAATAATAACTCAGCGAAAACGTACTTGTACGTTTTGTGCCTGTAACTTTTTTCTGTAAAGGAATATGTTATAATATTATATATCTTTCTCTTTGACAGGTCGACGAAGATGAATATCAGCGCCTCGGCCTTCGCCCCCGCCACGCTTACTCTGTACTGGACGTCGTAGAGATCGAAGGTGAGTCACATAAATATAAACCTCAAGACGGACGCCGTAAGTATGCCTTGAATTTCATGTTTACCAGCTGCCCGTGGCGCGGCAACGCGTTTTTCGTATTCTCATAGTTCCCCGTCCTAAAACTATTCGTTTATCATTTTAGAGTATCTTCATAGGTTTCTGAAATCCATATCGACATTATCGGCCTGTTGTTGACCATAATACGCATCAGACCTCAGTTTAACGAAACTCTGCTTAAAACCTTTATGCATCACAATGTCAAAAAGTAAATAAGTACCACTACCAACATAGAGGTTGAATGTAATAAATTAATTAATTAACGACAGGAATTTGAGTGATGCTATGGCTACCAACGCCATCAAGCGAAAGAGGCTGAACTTTCCATTCAAAATATTTTTCGATTTTTTGGCTGTTTCTTTTTATCTAAATGTCCTCTGTACTGAGGAGAATAAAACCAAATAGGAATTATACAAATCGATCGGGCTATTTTAGAGATTTAGTAAGACTAACGTTCAGCGATTCATTTTTATAAGCAGAGGCGGCTCGTCTTATGGAGCGCTGGTGCAGTGCACTCCCACTCTACCAAAATTACCTACTGTATTATTATTTTTCATATTACTTACCTATAACCCTATACCTACCTAGACATTCTAATATGCGTATAGACGCTCAATAGTAAACAACTACCTATGCCCACAACGTTGATGTTTGGCGCCATGTCAAGTAAATTCGAGTGGAGCGCCAGCGATTGCGCTCCTATGAAACCAATTTCAGTGCAATGCCTAGCCCTGTATTCAGTGCGTGCGAAAGAGAATTTTTACAACAGTCCGGCGCGTGAAACAAAAGATTTCTATGAGAAAATTTGCTACTCCGGAGCGCCGCTCCGCGCGACGTTGCCAGATCGCGGTGTGGTTGCTGGGCGCTGACAAAACGAGAGCGGCGGCGCGGTGAAGTACCTATGCGTTGTTGCCGCTCTTATCACAACAATCAAACGTGTCGTCCTGTCTGTTTTGCGCCAGTTATTTCAGGAAATCAGGAGATTTCGCAATAAATAAATACTAAAAACAGTTTGTGTGAGTGTTGTGTGTGACAATCGAGTGAAAGATGGAACAATATAGTGTCACTTTTATTAAAAACTGTGAAAAGACCCTCGAAAAGCGTCTCGAACTAAAGTCGAAGGGCCCACCACGGCCTGAACTAGGACTTACCCAAAAATGTGGAACGAAAAGTAAATCGTTTACGCGAGTTTTCAATTCAGAACAATATTTAAAAACCCATTGGTTGTGTGGATGTGTAGACAGCAATAAATTGTTTTGTTTCCCGTGTTTGGTGTTTGCTGCAGTGGTGGTGGTGACTGCATGGACAGAAACCGGTGTTGATGATTTAGCGCATCTTTCAATAAAAGTGAAAAAGCATTCGCAATCTCGATCTCATATGTTATGTGAAGTGCAATTAGCATCTATCGGACGACAAGATATTCGTAAGGCGCTTGATTCTGCGTATCGAAAATCTATTAGAGAGTTCAATGAACGTGTTGATGAAAATCGATATATTTTACGGCGTTTAATAGATTGTGTTGTGTTCTGTGGTGCGTTTCAAGTTGCCTTACGCGGGCATGATGAATCTACGGAATCCCTGAATCCCGGTATCTATAGAGGTTTGGTTGATTTTGTATCAGAGATCGATTTGGCTATGAAACAGCATTTATCCAGCAGCTCTGTTTTTAAAGGTACGTCCAAAACAATACAGAATGATATTTTGGATGCTATCTATGAAGTATGCAGATCAGAAATACAGATTCATATTAAAAATGCAGAGTTTATTGCAATTCAGGCAGATGAATCAACTAATTGTTCTACTATTCAGCATCTTGTATTTATTATAAGGTATGTACATGATGGTAAAATATATGAAAGATTTATGAAGTTTATACAACCTAAAGGGTATACAGCAGAAGTTATAGCGGCTGAAATCATGAAAGAGCTTGATAATTTAAATATTGATAAAAATGAGTTAATTGGTCAGAGCTACGACGGAGCTGCCGTAATCAGTGGAAGTACTAATGGTGTCCAAAAGATTGTCAGAAATACCTACCCATATGCCCACTATGTACATTGTTACGCGCATCAACTTAATCTAATGTTAGAAAAATGTGCATCGATTAATCACACAGTAAGAAGCTTCTTTTGCAATTTACATGCATTCCCATCGTTTTTCACACGTTCGCCAAAACGATCCGAAATTTTAAAAGAAATCGTGCATAAAAAAATACCTGCCGCTCCACAGACGAGATGGAATCATAATACAAGTACAGTGAAAGTTATACACGATAATTTAGGGCCTCTGAAACAGTGTATGCAAGCAATAATGGTCAGTCGTAACAGTGACCCCAATACCTATAATCAAGCTGAATCTCTTCTTTCATATCTAAATAATGACAATTTTTTGTATTGGCTGAACTTTTTTGCGACGCTGATGCCGCACTGTGAAATGCTGTTTAAATTTTTATCTACACACGTATCATAAACCCTCTTTACTGCGTTCAAAAACCGCACGTTACGATCAGCATTATGTTAAACTACTTGGTAAAAACTCGTTTCGTATCTGGAAAACTACACATAATGGTCATTATGTGTAGTTTTTCTACATATAATGACATTCAAATTTCGAACGCCGACGCCCACCCGCGTGCCGTCCCTAGTTTGTCTGTGAAGTTGGTACTGACATTCAAATTTCGAATGCCGACGCCCGCCTGTGTGAAGTTGGTACTAAAGAACAAGCTAAACAATTGCAGAACCACAATGCCGGTCAAACATGCGGTTCCTGAACACATCAAAGAGAGCTTATGATATGTGTGTAGATAAACTAGTGTATGTAACTGTACATAATTAGGCATTAAAACTCTCGAGTGATATTATTATGAAACTCGCCTTCGGCTCGTTTCATAAGCCCACTCGAGTTTTAATGCCCTCCATTATGCAGCAGTCACATAAACTACTATTACAGTCTCGATCACTTGACTAATCCTGAATGAAGTCAGTAAATTCGAAAAAGTCGTAAACCAATTACGTGATGATGATCCACCACCTTCACCAAAGAAAAAACTTCGGCCTGATAATGTAAATCATTCAGTTATGAGAAAAGAAGTATGTGATGTATTAAGAGTGCAGATTAAAGACAGATTTGTGCATACGGACCATTTATTGGCGTCTAAATTGTTTTACACAGATAGATTTGCCGACTACAATAAGAAATTTCCGGAAGATGATTTTAAAAAGGTTGTAAACACATACAATTTCCTAGAAAAAATTAAACTGAAAAATGAGCTGTCAGTTATTTATAGCAGAGAAGATTTTCACAATGCTGACGGCGCCCTTGCTTTACTTCAACATTTTATGGAATATGCATTGGAATCGGTATTTGAAGAAAGCATGAAGCTTTTAAAAATTGTATGCACTATTCCCATGACCTCAGTAGAAAGCGAGCGCTGTTTTTCGACACTAAACAAAGTGAAAAAATTTACGCGAAACACTATGGCGCAAGACCGTCTTAATGCTTTATGCATGATCAGCATAGAAAAACGTCTGATAAATAGTATTTCAGATTTCCACAAGAAGGTCATTGACGTCTTCGCTCACCAAAAAGATCGGCGAATGGATTTTATTTACAAATAAAACAATGAGGTAAGCTGTCGTTTTTCATTTTTATTTTTAGTGAACACCCAAATAATATATCACGAGCCGCCCCTGTTTATAAGTATAGATTATATTAGTTTTATTATTATCTAATTATGCCCAAAGCTGCAATTCCGTAGCCGACTTCAGTGTCAACGTGTCGCATGAGGTACAGGTTACCTACTAAGCTCGATGTGTCGTTCACTCGCTAGGTAACGATGTCATCTGTCTCGCTCACACACTAACGTGACACGTCGCCGTCGTCGTCGTAAACTACGTCGAACTAAATGTGAATATACATATGTATGCACATACATCACGATCAGTGACTCAAGTAGGAATAATTACCAGGGTGTAAAAGTTTTCGAGTTCAGATAAAATGAACCTTAGTCATTGTACTTAAGAGTCACTGTTTTCAATTCGCATACTTTTTCGACACTTAATTATTCCTGCTTCCTACACTGTTCACGTACATTTTTTTATAGGGGGTGGCAGAGGCAAGGTTGGTCCTATTTTTAACTACTTATTCATACTCCTTTTTGCGTTAGGTGAAATAAACGTTAATGGAATGAATGTATCCCCTCCTAGGGCCGACGCGGCTGCTGCGCCTGCGCAACCCGTGGGGGCACTACACGTGGCGCGGCGCGTGGGCGCTGGGCTGCGCGCGCTGGTCGGAGGCGGCGCGCCGGGCGGTGCGCGCGCACGCCCCGCACGCGCACGCCGACCACGACCAGGGCGTGTTCTGGATCGCCTTCGACGACGTGCTCAAGTGAGTCGCTCTGTCCACACTGCCCTCCCAGGGCCGTCGCGGCTGCTGTGCCTGCGCAACCCGTGGGGGCACTACACGTGGCGCGGCGCGTGGGCGCTGGGCTGCGCGCGCTGGTCGGAGGCGGCGCGCCGGGCGGTGCGCGCGCACGCCCCGCACGCGCACGCCGACCACGACCAGGGCGTGTTCTGGATCGCCTTCGACGACGTGCTCAAGTGAGTCGCTCTGTCCACACTGCCCTCCCAGGGCCGTCGCGGCTGCTGTGCCTGCGCAACCCGTGGGGGCACTACACGTGGCGCGGCGCGTGGGCGCTGGGCTGCGCGCGCTGGTCGGAGGCGGCGCGCCGGGCGGTGCGCGCGCACGCCCCGCACGCGCACGCCGACCACGACCAGGGCGTGTTCTGGATCGCCTTCGACGAAGTGCTCAAGTGAGTCGCTCTGTCCACACTGCCCTCCGAGGACCGTCGCCGTCGCGGCTGCTGTGCCTGCGCAACCCGTGGGGGCAACCGACTGACTTGTCTGCCAGCGGCTAGTTACATCTTATAGTAGTTTATTTGACTGCTACATAATGGAGGGCATTAATACTCGAGAGTGATCACTCGAGAGTTTTAATGCCTAATTATGTACAGTTACATACACTAGTTTATCTACACACATATCATAAGCTCTCTTTAATGTGTTCAGGAACCGCATTTCCGACCGGCATGGTGGCATTGATAATTCCTTTGCACTTGTTTAGCTTGTTCAGTAGTACCAACTTCACAAACAAAGTAGGGGCGGCACGCAGGCGGGCGTCGGCGTTCGAAATTTGAATGTCATAATATGTAGAAAAATTACACATTAAGAAATGAGTTTTTACCAAGTAGTTTAACATTATGCTGATGGTAACGTGCGGTTTTTGTACGTATTAAAGAGGGTTTATGATACGTGTGTAGATAAAAGTAGGCTTTCAGCCAGTTGCAGAAATGATCTTAGCCCCATTCAATGCTAATGGGCGTAATTTCAAGTCGTGTGAACTGTCATGGACATTATGTATATTCAGAAATACGATCCAAGTTTTATTAAAAAAGAAAAACAACATTTCACCTGACAATTCATCAGCATTTAATGGGGCTTTAAAGTATAATAGTAGTTTATGTGACTGCTACATAATGCCTAATTATGTACAGTTATATTTATGTACATACACTAGTTTATCTACACACATATCATAAGCTCTCTTTGATGTGTTCAGGAACCGCATGTTTGACCGGCATTGTGGCTCTGCAGTTGTTTAGCTTGTTCTGTAGGACCAACTTCGGGCGTCGGCGTTCGAAATTTGAATGTCAGTACCAACTTCACAGACAAACTAGGGGCGGCACGAGGCGGGCGTCGGCGTTCGAAATTTGAATGTTATTATATGTAGAAAAACTACACATAATGAACATAATGTGTAGTTTTCCAGATACGAAACGAGTTTTTACCAAGTAGTTTAACATAATGCTGATCGTAACGTGCGGTTTTTGAACGCAGTAAAGAGGGTTTATGATACGTGTGTAGATAAAGATCGTTACGGACATACCACATCTGAGAAAGGTGTAATACCACATAATGAGCTACGTGAGACAAAACATTCATTCCAAAAAAACATCTTACCACACCATAATCACGAGGTTAAAGGCTGCTACAAAAACTTTCTGTTTATATTACATTCAAATACAAAATTTGGAGCTAACTACCAACTTCCAGTAGTGGAGAGGGCGAAGAATATAAAATCGCTCACTGCTAAATATACATAATGTACCTCTCTTTCCCGCAGATACTTCGATTGCATCGACATCTGCAAGGTGCGAGTGGGATGGCACGAGACGCGCCTGGCCGGTATCCTGCCGCCGATGTCCTCCACGCGCCACCTCACGTGTCTACTGCTGACGGCCACGCAGCCCACCGAGGTCGACTTCACGCTGTTCCAGGAAGGACAGAGGCGAGTTTCTTTGTGCTACCCTAGATGACTCTATACGAGAAAAAAATATAGTCACAGCCCCTGGCTCTGATAGAGAAACTTTCCATATGAGCAGATACGCTTTATATTCTAACCCGCAGACTCTGATATAGACTTTGTATGGAAACTCGCTCGCTTGTTTTTTCTGACGAACTGTAATTTGACGGCCCATAAATAAGTTAGACCTCAATACAGGAGGAAAAGGATCACAATATGAAACAAAGGCATTAATAAGGCATATATTTAACTATAATTTACAACTTTAACTTTATAACTTTAACTTTACTTTACTTTATAACACATTATAATTCTCATTATTTTTCAAGTAATCCCTCATTTAGCATAAATCGTCGAGTATTTTCGCTGTCCACCATGACATCTGGATTTTTTATCGCCATATCATATAACTTATATCGAGTGAGCCACCGGGGGCCACGGTTGGGCTCTGACACCCGACACCCGAGCCCAGGTCAAACGCCATGGCTTCAGTCAACATACGCGCTAGATGGCGCTTATCTGACACCCGAGCCCAGGTCAAACGCCATGGCTTCAGTCAACATACGCGCTAGATGGCGCTTATCTTAGAATGTTAAAATGAAAATGTTATAGATTTGCAAATAGGTTTGTTTGATTCGTAGCCTCCGTCTAGTAAATCTATATGATCTATTAAATAATCAAAGTGTGAAATAAAAATCGGTGATTGTTCTCTTGAAGGAGTGTTATCCGAGACGAAAAATAGCATTTTCTACGTCTTACAGTATTTTTTGAAAAATCGCCAAAATAAACCAATGTTTGTTAGGTTTGACATTTGTCGATGCGCTTAAATAAGTTTTTATCAAAGTATTTTAGATTAAGCATAACTCTGTGTTTAATGGGGTTGGCCGGTGAAAGCTAATTCCAGATGGCGCTAGCACGTCTTGTACCTCTTCCTTCAAAAGTAGGGATGCTATTATTTTTTTCGAATCGAATCGTTCGAGATTGAATTTATCTGGCGCAAGGATCGAAAGAATATGTTTGTATTAAAAAAGATGGGATTACTTCAGGGAAATGCAATTCTAGTTCACACGTCCATGGGTTAAGCTCGTTTAAGTTTCAAACAATATAAAAATAGGACATCCAAAACCGATCTTTGATTAAATCGTTTCGTATGTAATCCCTATAATACAATGTCAGTGTCAACTGTCACTAAATGTTGGTCTGGTCAATGTCTGTTCTGTTGTAGATTGGACTTAATCAATCAACTAGCTACATGGAATATGATAAATTAGTAACTCACCCGAGTATTTTCCCTGCTTTACGTAGTCTGATTCCACGAAATGATTCCGACATAACCTTGTTCCATTGCTTATCACTAATTTTTACGACGTATCGCCTTCAGCCACTGTTTTGACAACTTTAGGTCTTTGGGAAAACTATGAATTCCAACTTCTGAGCAACTAATTACACTACAACGCGGCATTATTGCTTTTTTTGATAAAAATGCTAAAATGTTCATACAAAATCTGTTTGTTATGAGTACAAGTGATGCTAGCGCCAATTTGACAGTTGCCAACCCCATAGCGTCATCTCGGGGCAACGGCAGTATTTAAATTTCCTATCGCCATCTCGTGGTATTTGCATTATTGCAACAGTGGCGCACCAAGCGACAGGCCTCGAACTAATAGTGGATGAGTTTTTTCTACGTGGTTAATTTGTAGATACTGTGGTATTCGGACAAATAAATGTTCAATCTGATTCACGCTAGTTAAAATTTGCTGATAACTACTACACCAGCAACGCATACTTGTGCATTCTTTTAATTTATTACTCTCTCTCAAAACTCAAATAATTTATTGCAAATAGGCAAAATAATGCACTTTTACAAGTCAAACACGTACTTAAGTCTCATATACATGGAAAAAAATAATAAATAAATAAAATATGATCAACTAAACTAATGAGTGATAACTGATTATGGTTTGAGTTTGAAAAAGGAAATTTCTCCTTCAAGCTTTGAGTCATGGCTGAATCTCGCACAGGAAAAATAACTCCATTAACTCTACCAGTGCTTCGGAAATACGCCCGTCAGAGAAGATAGCACCAAGAAACACTAGGGGATGTAATTTTTTAAATTTTCGTCATATTTTTTTATTCTTTATTACACAATGTACGATACAAAAATTATCTAATCTAATGACAATATTATAAGATCGTATCCATTAATGCCAATAAGATGTCTCAAAATAACAATCTAACAAAATAAATAAACAAGAACAAAGACAAGCTGTAATGAACATAACTTATGAGAAACCAGACTGGACCAGTCCCCCCAAGCAGCACCCGTTCACGAGTATGACTTATGCACCAGCCATCACCCCCCTCGCCATATTTGAGGAAGGGGAGCAACCCGCCACACAGAGCCGCCGCTGCGAAATAAATAATTGTTTTCTTATTTGTTCATCATAATTTCGTAATTTCTATATTGTACTACACAAAACAAGCATACAGCAAATATTCCAGCAAACCATGATGGCTAGGAAAGGGGATGATTGAGCGGGGGAAGACCTGCGTGTACAATAAAACTCAAGTACTACGAGTAATATATACTACAAACAATACATACTGATAATTCACAATTCACAATTCTTTATTGCACAGAACATTACAACAATACAATTATACACGAAATTAAAAGGCAAAGGCGAGCTTATCTCTCAACAGAGATTTCTTCCAGCAAACCTATCTGGATAGGATTCATATAAAATGAAAAGAGTAGTCAATTAAATAGTGCAATTAAATACTTACCAAATACCAATAAAATATGATACTTACTATAAAAATACATATAATCAAAGAAATAGTAGATAAAATAAGAATAAACAAATAATAATAATAAATAGATAAATACAATTACATACTTATATATACAATACCTAATTACTAAACCCTAATTACTAAAAATAGACTGCATACACAATAACTTAAATACTACGTAACATAAACCGTATGCTACACTAATACATACCAATATACGGGAGAGCTTATGCTTTGTGTTTTGTCCGGACTTATGTTAACTTGACGATGTTATTTCAGAAACTCAGCGAAGAGTCAACGCTCCCAGCTGGACCTGTGCGTTGTCGTGTTCAGAACCAAGTCTGGTAACAGCGCGCAAGTGGGGAAGTTGGTGGCGCATAGTAAAAGACAGGTAAGTGTTAACTCTATTCAAATCACAAAATTGTTCAATTTTTCACCCATTTTACAGAGTTACAAGTGGTGTACAAGTTTTTTATCGAAAGCCTAGTGGTCTAAAATGACTAACTTCCAAAGCCGTTTCCGCCTCTCTGTGTCGTTGATGTGTTCCCGCCTTTCCCAATGGGTTTATAATGGATGTGATGACTGGATGGTGTTGTAGTTTGAAGCGTCTGTCTGTGTGCGACTGTGTGTCCGTGTCCGTGTGTGTCTGTCTGTCTCTAGCGCTCAAACTGGTGGATGGATTTTAAAACAGTTTTCTGTAAATAGTGGTACACTTCCCTGCGATGGTTCTTAGCCATTTATTTTACTAAAATCAGTCCAGTGGTTCGAAAGTTATCAGCTTAACATGGAAACATATCAGCCTGTAGACTTTATGTTTCATTTATTGTGACGGGGGTGTTTAAAATTTTATAGTTTGTAGCAATGTGTATTTTATTCACATTTGACATCTCTCAGGTCCGCGGCTTCGTCGGCTGCCACAAGATGCTAGAGAAGGGCTTCTACCTCGTGGTCTGCCTCGCCTTCAACCATTGGCACACTGGCCTGGAGTTGGCCGACTCCTCTGCTTGGCCACGCCACGTGTTGGCCGCGCATTCGTCCAAGCCGCTCACAGTGGAGCGGCCGCCGCTGCACCCGCACATACTGGCCGACGCGATCATTGGCCTGACGCTGGCGAGAGGGCAACGGCACGAGGGCCGGCAAGGGATGACGGCTTATTATTTGACCAAGGTAATTTAGAGGTGCCACTAGGCTTTCCTTTGTGTGTGTGAGTTTGTGTGTGTGTGTGTGTGTGTGTGACATAAAGTAAAGCCTGGTGGTGGTACCTCAGTAGATCAAAAACTTGGGTTATATTATTGGGACTTAAAAGCACTATGTTTTATTTGTGTGAATTGCAGCCTAGTGGGGCCAGAAGCAATGTGTGGTTGTTAGGGACATCGTTCTGAACAGCTTTGATCAGCAAATTATTACTGTCCCCTTTACTTTTTGCCTCGCCATACGTTAATGGTTGAGCCGCCGGCTGTTTTGTAGGTAAGTGTCAACCATACTACGCCGAAATAGACCGAAGCTCCGCTGCTGTTTTTACCTTCCGAGGTAAATGCACCATACGCGCGGAAATTCGGTATTGGACAAGGTAGTCCAATAAATGTAAAAATGTGACAGACGTTGAAACAATTTGTACAAAAAGGTTTGAAAATATCAGAATTATACAGGGTGTTTGGTGCATCGTTTGCCAAATTAAAATGGCGATTAGAAGGGGTCATTTGCTATCTCCTAGATCCACAAAAAAAGTTTTGGCTCAACGGATTTTTTTATTTTAATGTTTTTAACTTTTTTGAAAAATCCACAATTACTCCTTTAAACTTGAATAAACAAAAAATTTATAAATAAAACTTGCAATTATTTACTGTTATTGGTTGTGTAATGTTGTACGGTTCTTTTGTAGTCAAAATACTGGAAAGTAACATTTTATTTTTATTTACCTACTCATAAATGTTTTTTCATGAAGTGAAATTCTGTAACGACTCATCTTTGACCTGCAGTAAAAAAAAAAACTAAACTAAACTTGCGCGTTTTCCAAACCTTTGCATTTTCGTGTTTGTTTTTTTCATTCTTTGTGTTTTTCGTGTTGGTTAGCGCCGCGAACCTTTTACGAACGTTTTGATGATTAAACAATGTCTACATTCTCTAATGAAGAATACGCGGACATCTAAATGGCATATTGGGTCGTCGCCACCAGAACCCGTAGACGAAGCACGAGAACAATTACCGTTTTGACAGATCATTAAAAGTATCCATTTTGACTACCAGCCAATGGCGTATTACGCGACAGAAGTGTACATAGATGCGTTGCGAAGTCGGCAAATATGTTGCTTGTAATTGAGTTATCTTTGCAGGCGTAATCATGTGGAACTTCGGTCGCATAATTTCGGCATTGTGTGGTGATACACGATAAGCGAAAAATAAATGAGTTGCTCTCATCAAATCAGTTTCACCGTGAAAGTTGGCCAGAATGATGTGTAATGGTACACGAGAGTCAGTACATTTGATACTTCATTTTGCGTGACAGAGGGCTAGCCCAACGCCGCGCTGTTTTGAATACGAGAATCGGTTCAGATAACGTTTGGGGTATTGAGTAGCTCAGGGGCAAGTTAGCAAAAAACAATGAGCCGACGCGTGGGATGGTTCGAGGAAGGTTACAGGTCAGGTTTTTTTTGTCGCATTCCTGCGAGATGTGTAGGGATCAGAGCCGATTTGGCTGCGCGCTGAATAAAATATGAATAACTAAATAATGGAAGGTTATTATGGAACGATACGGAGAAAGCTATTATGTTGATTGCAAATATACAATTGCGTTTGGTTGGTATGAGATGGAGAGTTTGAGACGACTAGTATGAATAGCATTCTAGTGGTCTTTGCTTCACGCGCTAGCGGTCGGGAAGGCTTAATTAATCGCAACAAGCTTTATGGTCAGCGATCAACAGATTTTGTGTATCGGCCATACCGAATGACTTGAGTGATAACCTACGGTTGATCATAGTGAATATGCGTACACACAATTTGTAGAACGGCGGATCTGCATGGCATGGTTGAAATTAGACCCTGTGTAGTTAGTGATAAGAAGCTTCGCTTGGGCAGAGCGTGTTCGCAAAGGACGCCATTTTTTCCTTTCAGACATGTGGGGTGTATAAATACGATTTCGGGGGAAGGGAGAGCATTCAGTCTCAGCGTCTAGCTACTGTGACAGACGCCTTTCACGAGTTCTAAACAGTTTTGGTCTGCCGTGTTACGCGTCAGAACTATACGAATTGTGATTGCGAAGTTTCAGTGGTTTTTCGTGAGTGTCTGAAGCGCCGAGATATACCTCGGTTCCTATCCTTTATATCAACCTACCCCAAATTCCAAAACTATCCTTGGGTCGTTAGATAAGAACTTTTAGGTAATTTATCTGAGTCTGAGTCTGGGCTTGGAGCGACCCTAAATTCCTTTTTCCTTCACCATAGGGTTCCTGGATTGGCTCTTAGGATATTCGCGGGCTAATCCTCTCCTCATTCCTTTCGAGTAGCGAGTTTTGAAATTCCCACACACACAGTCATTAAACATACAAGCACATTCAAATCAAACTCAACCATTTTCGAGTGGTGTCGATAATGGACATGGTATAACACTAGGATTTTAGACTAGGCTAGACAGGAGTTTAGTTGCGGCTAACCTAGGTTGGCAGGGCATAGGGAGACTGTTTGATCGATGAGGTTCCGCGGATGGAAATAACAAATTCAGAACAAAGTTAAACCGGTGTCAACACAGATAACCTATCCTGTTGATATTTTGACATTTGAGTGTTGTCGAGGACGCGCGAAGAGATCAATTTACAGTCTAAAGTTCATTGTTTAGGACCGGGTAGGTGGTTTTGCTTTGCCTTGGGTCAGGTTGGATTCAAATTGCATCTTTAAATTAAATGTAAATTTCGCTGGAGGTCTAATGTGTAGGCTGAGTCAAATATATATGATTAGGCTCAGTCGAGGACGTGCTGTGGCTAGTGGAATTCATAGATCGGAATTTACCGAAGTATGCATTTCGCTATGGTGTGGGTTAGATCTCCTAAAGCGCTAATGACTACGTTTCGATAACATCCAGCTCAAATTGCGCAGAGTTGAAGGTTTCAAAACGTTACGGACCTTTTGAGGTAACCGCTAGTTCAGAACCCATTTCGGAAAATCAAATCGCAATTGTGTAAACCGGTCTTTTCGGATCGTTATTGCCGTGAACTAATTATATAATTGGAACCACTACAAGCCGCTACTAGCGAGCACATGAAATATCATTGAGTACTCACGTCGTAAAACTACGACGGATATCTATACGATATTCCAAACAAATATTACAAATCGTGGTCGACCACTAAAAGAAGTTCCAAGCGCCCATATATACAAAAAAATAGATGGTACCATCACACAAAATATAACGAAGATAGATCTAGCGCAATACACCGCTGACTGATGCGAATTACCGGCTTGCGGACATATATGCTTTCTCTGTCTAACTGGAAACTGTAACTTCCTGAACCAAACTTCGTTCGACTATTGTACGCCTAACGAACTTCTCAACGAACGAGAAATTCGGACTTATCATTCTTAACTTACAAATCTTACAGCTGAATCGGGACATCTAATTTTGGGGTAGATAGAAAGACGATCATAGCTACTGATAGCGGTGGCTCGACCTTAGCCTTTGTGCCGTTACAGATTTCTGGTGCCGAGACCGAAGGATATCCTAGATAGTCTGATACCTAGATATTCTAAAAGAATCAAGGTCTAACGCGTTACTTTTAAAAATAACACAACGTAGAAACGATTTTAAACAGTTCAGTTTTGTAAATAAGAAATAAGCAAAAAAAAGGGGCATTGTTTTCATAATTCTTTGGACGAGCTACGGCGGTTTAGTGTTCAGGAATAATGGCCGGCCGGCTTAGAAAAAACGCTAGGCGTGTTTCACTTTCGCAAACAAGTGAAATGGCGTCAGGACAGGTGACGCAATTGTTATCTGAAATAGTGAATAGATTAGACAGTTTGGAAAGGGGTTCTAGTGCGAGCAATGCTAGTAGGACTTCGAACAGACAGACTGACAGACAGGAACTAGAGACGTTTGAACAATCGGTAGAAAAACGTCAAACATGCATAGTGAAAATGACACAGAAGTTGCCGACATTCGATGGGCGGAGTTCGGAAAATCCTATGATTTTCTTAAGGGATTTAAAGGCTTATATTAAAGTCTCGGGAGATAGTTCTAGGGCTTTGATATGGGCAACGGATAGTTTGGTAGGAATTGCAAAAGTTCGAATGAGCATATACAGAGACTCATGGCGAACTTATTCGGATTTTGTAAAAGATTTCAGAGAGGTATTCTGGGGTGATAATGAACAGGAATTAATTAAACAAAGATTCCTAACTGCGAAGTTTGATTCCAAAAAAGGTCAAAGTATGGAAGAATTCTTTGCCTCTCAATTGAATGGCATATATGAGCTTACGATACCGTTTACTGATACGGAGAAAATCAACACGATTTTCAGACAGTTGCCGCGTGATATTCAGGTAGCGTTTTTTGCTAGAAAGGAACCAATGACTATACGAGATGCGGTCGAGTTCCTTCGGCATTTAGAACGGAATGTCGATGGGGAATTAAGTGCATTGCAGAGTTCGGAGACAATGAATACGAATAACGTAAGGCGGAATAGCTACATGCGTGGGCATTATCGTGCTATGCGGGTAAATACGTTACGATATAACGCGGTGAGTCGTAGGAATAATTATAACGCGGGAACGAAGGCGCGAAACGAATTTGGGACGCGCGCTCGCGGTTATTTTCGCGGTAGAGGTAGACAGCCTCAGGCTAGTTTCAAGGCAATAGGGTTCCAAAGGGGCAATGATGGTTCAGATAATACAGAGGCAGGGCAAAGATCAAGTGACAGGAATAATACGATAAATCAGAATTCAAAAAACTAGTGGACTCGCGCGGGTCGTTCGCGCTCAGATATTTATAACGCTTCGGGTGGACAGCCGATCAAATTGGAAAAAAGCATAGACTGTATGAATTGTGTAATTAGGATTCGAACGTGGGTGTGAATGAATTTATTCAATTACTAGCGCATAAAGCGCACGGATATGCCGTGTGTTTAGATGAAAAATCTAGATCGAATTGTATAGGCCGAAATGACAGACGTTTACATACGATATTCAGAGACGACGATTCGACTGAGTGTGGGCGCGAATTATGTAGTACATTGACATTACCTGAGATAGATGTGCGTATTGGGAATATTGTTGTAAGGAGTTTGATTGATTCGGGCAGCGAAATCAGTGTAATTAGTCGGAGAGTGTACGATGAAGTATGCAGACAATTGGGAAAACCGACGGAAATACCGATTCCAAGTTTGAGAATCACAGGTGCGTTCGGGGTCAGTAAGGAAAAGGTTGATAAGTTAGTTACGTTACCATTAACAATAGGTGAATGCGTTATTGATACTCCAATGCTAGTATTAACAAGGGTGCCTAAAGATTTAATTTTAGGGTTTGATTTTATACAACAGACGCGAGCCAGTTTAATGTGTGAGGGTAATAAGAGGCTAATTATACGAAGCGCCGGGCGGATGTGTGAAATACCATTAGATACTGGTCCTAATCAGGATTCTTGCTATTGTACAATGGAAGTACAGAACCAAGATATGTACCAGTAGAAATATGATAGAGGAATATGTGAATAATTCATCAATACCTGTTGAACACAAAACAAAGTTATTGCCGGTGTTAAATAAACATGCAGAGTTGTTTAGCGATAGGGTAGGTCGGACAAATAAATATATACATGAGATAAAAATGAGAGATGAAACGCCTTTCGTAAAACGAAGCTATCCCATACCGTTCGCATATCGCGATAAAGTAACAAAACGATTGAAAGAAATGGAACAGATAGGTATTATTAGCAGGCAATCTACGGATTTCAGCAGTCCATTGACTTGTGCACTAAAGAAATCAGGGGAGGTCCGTATATTGCTAGATGCACGACAATTAAACACGGGAATGGTTGGGGAAGTTGAAACTACACCTTTAATGAGTGAGATATTGCAATCCGGGCGCCGGATAAACTACATAGGGGTTATTGATATCAAAGATGCGTATTTTTCTATACCATTATCAGACGAATCTAAACGATACACGGGTTTTGTATATCAAGGCAGAAGTTATGTTTACAACGTTTTACCTCAGGGGTTGAAAACCAGTGTGGGTTCATTTTCGAGGGCGATGGACTTAATTTTAGGGCCAGAGGTTAGGTCATATTGTTTAAATTTTGTTGACGATTTGGCGATTTTAACTGAGGGTGACTTCGAACAGCATTTGTCTCAAGTGGACACGGTTCTGAGTAAATTGAAAGACGCGGGCTTCACATGCAAACTAAAAAATGCGAGTTCGCACAAAAAAAGGTCAAGTTATTGGGGCATATTTTGTCTACACAAGGTTTGCAAATGGACCCGGACAAAATTGAAACACTTAAATTATATCCGTCACCCAGAACTGTCAGGCAATTGAGGGCGTTTTTGGGGTTCATAAATTACTTTAGGAGGTTTATAAAAAATTTTGGAACGTTAACACAGCCCTTGTACAATTTATTACGGTCTGGAGTGCGCAGGTGCAAAGTGCTTTTGACGAGATAAAAAAACAATTCTTAGAAAGTATAATTTTGAGTCAGCCATTGGCGGGAAAAACATATTATGTTCAATGTGACGCCAGCGCTATAGGAATTGGGGGCTATGTTTATCAATTAGATGATTCGGGCCAGGAACGAATTATAGGGTTTTGTTCGCAGGCATTTAAGGGAGCTCAGACGAGATGGGCTGTCAGTGAACAGGAAATGTATGCAGTTATATACACTTTAAAGCGATTTGAGATATATTTGCGGGGAGAAAAAGTTATTATTAGAACTGATCATAAAAGTTTGACGTTCATTAAGTCGTGGACTTTATTGGGGCACGCGTAACTAGGTGGGTTATGTTTTTAGAGCAATTCGATTACGACATAGAATTTGTGCGAGGGACTGATAATCAAATTGCCGACACGCTAAGCAGGCAAATAGCAGGACCTGGAGGCATGAATGACAGTATGAATATTCAGCCGGGAATATTCTGGTTTCAGGCATCGAATACCGCAAGTGTTATTTCAAGTTTACGGGACATTGCGAGATTACAAAGCGAAGATGAGCGATTAAATCGAATTAGCGGTTGTATCAGACGTAGTGTGGTAGATACGGAAACGAGAGGGTTTAAAAATTACAAGCTAGTAGGTGATACGTTTTATTTTCACGTGCCGAAGCGGAACGTACAGTTGTTAGTAATTCCGAAATCACTACAGGAGGAACCAATTTTACACATACATGAAGAAATAGGTCACTACGGCAGATATAAAATATTAGCACTGATGAAGGACAGATATTATTTTCTTCATATGAGTAGGGTGATTAGCACGGTGATAAGGAGTTGTGACATATGTCAAAAGGTCAAACCAAGTACTAACAATACCGTTGGTCCTTGTACACCGGTGTTGGCGGAAAAGTTGGGTGAGAAAGTTTTCTCGGACCTTTATGGGCCATTGCCCGTAGGTAAATTCGGATATCAATATGTGATTCAAGACGTGTACAGTAAAGTAATAAAATTATATCCAATGCGTAAAGCTACAGGTAGGAGCGTGCTCGCTTGTACAAAGAGATTTCATAGGGAAATACCTATCGAAACTATAATTACGGACTCAGGACCACAGTTCATATCGAAAGTTTGGGAATTTGGTCTCAAACAGCTGGGGATTCGGGTCACTCATACGTCGGTGTATTGTCCAAATTCTAATAGCGTAGAAAGAGTGAATCGCGAGCTAGGTCGACTAATTAGAACTTATTGCGGCGGAAGTAATCGTAGTTGGGTCGACGTGTTACCGGACATTCAAAATTGCTACAATAATATCGAACACACAAGCACAGGCTTTGCGCCTAATGAGTTAGCGTTTGGTAGGCGGGAACCGTTAACTATTGACAAGGAATTAGGCGATGAATGGTTATTAGGTCATAGTGCGCGAGATACGGAACAGGTGCGGAATGTAGCGATAGAAAACTCTAAAAGTTCTAGTGAACGACGTAAGCGACAGGCAGACAAACGGCGTAAGTTAGAAGTCTATCGTATAGGTGATTATGTGAAACTTAAGACTTTTGTGCGTTCAAATAAAGAACATAAAATCATGCGGAAATTTTCATTGTTGTATAAAGGGCCTTATGTTATTTCGGCAGTGGTATATCCGAACTGTTATACTTTAGTAGATCCGGGTTCAAATGAGATATTGGGTAACTTCAATACTATAAATATAGCCAGGTATTATGTGAGGACGAATAAGGGCGTAGATAAATAAGATAGTGTATATAAGTTATATGATTAAGCTGTAAGCTGTAAATTTGAGTAACTACTTTGTAGATTTAAGGAACTTGCATGGTTTGGAAACAAAAACAAAAAAAAAACAATTTGTATATATATAGTAATACGAATTAGGATAAGTTGCGGGTAAGCGAGGTTGTATAGTTAGATAGATAAATAAGATAAGACAGGAGAGAGCTCAATCGAGTTGTGTAGATATTATATACATAATTGACAGTTTCATCGGTCTGTGTACGTGATTTGAGATGTTCGTACGTATAGAGTGGATATGGACAAAGCATGGATTAGCATTGTGGTAATGAGATCCTTGCGCCATGTTTAACTGAGATAAACAGTGTCTCAAGGTCTGGGAGGGGGCTGTAATGGTACACGAGAGTCAGTACATTTGATACTTCATTTTGCGTGACAGAGGGTTTATACAATTATATACAATTGCGTTTGGTTGGTATGAGATGGAGAGTTTGAGACGACTAGTATGAATAGGATTCTAGTGGTCTTTGCTTCGCGCGCTAGCGGTCGGGAAGGCTTAATTAATCGCAACAAGCTTTATGGTCAGCGATCAACAGATTTTGTGTATCGGCCATACCGAATGACTTGAGTGATAACCTACGGTTGATCATAGTGAATATGCGTACACACAATTTGTAGAACGGCGGATCTGCATGGCATGGTTGAAATTAGACCCTGTGTAGTTAGTGATAAGAAGCTTCGCTTGGGCAGAGCGTGTTCGCAAAGGACGCCATTTTTTTCTTTCAGACATGTGGGGTGTATAAATACGATTGCGGGGGAAGGGAGAGCATTCAGTCTCAGCGTCTAGCTACTGTGACAGTCGCCTTTCACGAGTTCTAAACAGTTTTGGTCTGCCGTGTTACGCGTCAGAACTATACGAATTGTGATTGCGAAGTTTCAGTGGTTTTTCGTGAGTGTCTGAAGCGCCGAGATATACCTCGGTTCCTATCCTTTATATCAACCTACCCCAAATTCCAAAACTATCCTTGGGTCGTTAGATAAGAACTTTTAGGTAATTTATCTGAGTCTGAGTCTGGGCTTGGAGCGACCCTAAATTCCTTTTTCCTTCACCATAGGGTTCCTGGATTGGCTCTTAGGATATTCGCGGGCTAATCCTCTCCTCATTCCTTTCGAGTAGCGAGTTTTGAAATTCCCACACACACAGTCATTAAACATACAAGCACATTCAAATCACACTCAACCATTTTCGAGTGGTGTCGATAATGGACATGGTTTAACACTAGGATTTTAGACTAGGCTAGACAGGAGTTTAGTTGCGGCTAAACCTAGGTTGGCAGGGCATAGGGAGACTGTTTGATCGATGAGGTTCCGCGGATGGAAATAACAAATTCAGAACAAAGTTAAATCGGTGTCAACACAGATAACCTATCCTGTTGATATTTTGACATTTGAGTGTTGTCGAGGACGCGCGAAGAGATTAATTTACAGTCTAAAGTTCATTGTTTAGGACCGGGAAGGTGGTTTTGCTTTGCCTTGGGTCAGGTTGGATTCAAGTTGCATCTTTAAATTAAATGTAAATTTCGCTGGAGGTCTAATGTGTAGATAGAATAGACGATCATAGCTACTGATAGCGGTGGCTCGACCTTAGCCTTTGTGCCGTTACAGATGCCCATAACAACCCCTTAAAATATGTCTGCAACTGTCTTTATAACGCGACCGAAACAATTCGGCGTATGACAGGCATTTTCCGTCTCAAAACGCATGCCTTGAAGCATGTTTTGTTTTACAGGTGTCTCATGAGACAGAAGATGCCTGTCATGCGCCTAAGGGGGAAAATAGCTTAAAACTTTTTGCTAGAGGGCACTGTATGTTTGTAACACAAAGAGATTCATCTGAGGTACTATGGAGATCTGGATATTAAACCTTTCACTTCTCAGCAGGCCTTAAAAGAAAAAAAAATGACATGAAAATTAAGGCAAATTTTATTTGTTCCACCACGAATGCCCCAATAGAATCTTCGAGACTACTCTAGGAGACGTCTGTCAATTACAGGACTGGATAGTCTTAACGCGAGCCTACAAGCCATCAAACTCTGCATACTGTTGCTTTACTTGCTTTTACTCTGTGATTCATTTGTAAGTAACTTCAGATAAACGAAAGTATTTGCCTACTTACGCTGTGTTTGTAGATACAAACATTTCCCGCCCTCTACGTTTATGTCTCTATTATGTATTTACTCCTGGTTATTAATTATAATAAATAATATTGTAATATTTGTATTAATACAAGTAGTTAAGCACAAGCAATTTTTTAAAGAGATCTAAAAATTAATCTCTGGTAGTTTCTACGCCTTCTTCTCCCACAGTGGTCCATTCTACAGTTTACTTCCCCATAGTTTTGGTCGCGAAGTAAATATGAATGTTTCCTCAGGGCTGGGCCGGCCTGGTGGTGATGGTCGAGAACCGGCACACGGACAAGTGGATCCACGTGAAGTGCGACTGTCAGGAGAGCTACAACGTGGTGTCGACGCGAGGCGAGCTCAAGACTATCGACTCCGTGCCGCCGTTGCATAGGTGAGTAATGGGGAACATTATGCAAAACGTTTTCCTAGAGGGCTCCATATGTTTGTATCACAAAGAGTTTAATTTATCTAAGGTTTGTCACTTGATACACATTGTCAACAGCATCAAATAATTTTATTTATCTCAGGCTATATATTAGGTCCTTACATATGAAATTGGCGTTTTGCATGGGAGGAACATAAAGTAGTTTTTTTTTTAAATATAATATATTTATTTAATCAAAGTATGTACCATTGCTATCTATACACTTTTGCCATATCATAGGTAGTTCTTCGATCCCTTTACTAAAAAAAAACATTCGGAAGGGAATCAATAAAATCTTTGAAGGCGGTTTGGACTGCCCCATCGGAGTTGAATTTTTTCCCTTTCAAGAAGTTATCCTAATTTCGAAAAAAAAAGGTAATCTGTTGGAGCAAGGTCCGGAGAATACGGTGGATGTCTTAGACATTCCAATTGAAGCAGCTCCTCTAATATGGTAGCCGTCTGTTGTGCAGTATGTGGTCTAGCGTTATCATGAAGCAGCAGTGGCCTAGAGCGATTGAACAGCTCGGTTGTTTAGCAGCTAGCTTTTCCATCATAATTTGCAGTTGCTGACAATAGACATCTGCCGTAATCGTCTGGCCAGATTTAAGAAAGCTGTAGGGAACGACACCAGCACTAGTCCACCAAACGCTCACAAGTAACTTTTTTGGAGTTAATTTTCGCTTGGGGCATGGTTTGGCTGGTTCGGCAGGGTTTCAGCCATTGCGATAAGCGCTTCCGATTATCGTACAGGATCCACTTTTCATCACAGGTAATGATTCGATTTAAAATCCTTTCATTATTGTGCCGGGTGAGTAATGCAACGCAGCAGTCAACGCGCGTTTGTTGATTTGCTGGACTCAGTTCGTGAGGTACCCATCTTTCAAGCTTTTTCACCTTCCCAATTTGCTTTAAGTGGATTAAAACAGTTTTATCACTAACACCGCAGCCTGCAGCTAGCTCGGACGTGGTTTGCGATGGATCCGCTTCCACAATAGCCATCAATTCTTCATTATCAACTTTGGTCTCCGGCCGTCCACGGGGCTTGTTCTGCAGGTCGAAATTTCCAGAACGAAAACGTTGGAACCAAAAACGCACTGTGTTTTCTATTGCGGCACCGTCGCCATACACATCATTAATCCTTCGAGCCGTTTCTGCAGCACTGGTGCCACTCATACTCGTAAATAACGCAATATTTCCATTTTGTAAGCTGAGTGACGCAAGAAAAAAAAGAATTGAGGAAAAAACAAATGAATTATAATTTTAGAAACACAAATACATGAGTAAAGAGCTGTATAAATTTAAACTTGGAATTCCTGACCATAGAGGAGATATTTGAGATCAAAGTAGCCAGTACGGCGAAACGCCAATTTCATATGTAAGGACCTAATATTATATATCTGATATCTATCAGTATATTAACAATTAAATACAATATCGGTTTATTTACTTTTGCTCTGAGATTCATTTATAAGTAACCTCAGAAACAAAACTTTTTGCTTACTTCTTTGTTTATCTAATTTGACAATTAGCTAATCCATTCTTTAGATAGAAATGAATTCCTCTCTGCGCTCTGTATCCAATGACAAAGCGAACATAGCGACACGCCTTTTCACATAGGGGTGGAGGAATAGTTGCGCCCACGTTAAGCCACGTATTCAATAGACGATGCCAAATAAATATACGTAGTACTTTTTATTTTATGATATTTTAGCCTATTTTGAGAAACTAATTTGAATATTTCGAGTAATAGATGTCTAGATACATTTATATATATATTTTTAATAACACCCTTGCGACGTCAATTCAGGAACCTTTTTGAACGGTTCCTTGCGGCTGGTTATTTCCGAACGAAAAAATCAATGTCACTCACATCAACTCACATGTCACTATTGAACATTCATAACAACAAAAACATTTCAGAAAATTGAGTAAAAGACCGTCAAAAATATCTCCACTATACGATAATGAACTAATTTAATTGTTTTGCAGTTTTTACGTATATTTAGCACAGGTCCCAAATAATATCAATTGTAAAACTTTAGAAAACTGGTAGCGTAATTTTGTTATATTCAGTTTTTACGAGTTAACCCTCTACTGACCGAGTTTAATAGTAGTTTATGTGACTACTACATAATGGAGGGCATTAATACTCGAGAGTGGGTTTATGAAACGAGCCGAAGGCGAGTTTCATAATAATATCACTCGAGAGTTTTAATGCCTAATTATGTACAGTTACATACACTAGTTTATCTACACACATATCATAAGCTCTCTTTGATGTGTTCAGAAACCGCATGTTTGACCGGCATTGTGGCTCTGCAGTTATTTAGCTTGCTCTGTAGTACCAACGTGCCGCAGGCGGGCTTCGGCGTTCGAAATTTGAATGTCAGTACCAACTTCACAAACTTTCAGACAAACTAGGGGCGGCTCGCAGGCAGGCGTCGGCGTTCGAAATTTGAATGTCATAATATGCAGAATTTTTCAGATAAGAAATGAGTTTTTACCAAATAGTTTAACATTATGCTGATTGTAACGTGCGGTTTTTATACGCAGTAAAGAGGGTTTATGATACGTGTGTAGATAATAGTAGTTTATGTGACTGCTACATGATGCCTAATTATGTAGAGTTACATACACTAGTTTATCTACACACATATCATAAGCTCTCTTTGATATGTTCAGGAACCGCATGTTTGACCGGCATTGTGGCTCTGCAATTGTTTAGCTTGTTCTGTAGTACCAACTTCACGCAGGCGGGCGTCGGCGTTCGAAATTTGAATGTACCAACTTCACAGACAAACTAGGGACGGCACGCAGGCGGGCGTCAGCATTCGAAATTTGAATGTCATAATATGTAGAAAAATTACACATTATGGTCATAATGTATAATTTTTCAGATAAGAAATGAGTTTTTACCAAGTAGTTTAACCCTTAAATGCATGAAACATTTTTTTTTTTAGAAAAAATATATTTCAGCATATAATTTAGCTATAGAATTATGGAAAAATAATTAAAAAAATCTCAGTTACGTGTTATTATTTATTTTAGCCAAAAAACATCATGTGCCGTTTTCGGCACTGCATGCATTTGAGTAATAATAGGTACGAGTAGTACATTCATTTTTTGTGAATTTCATTGAAACAATTTTTTGATTTCTTTGCACATAAATGTACCTTACACTTACTGCACATAGTGACTGTTTTCAAATTACATGATGGGAACATACACCTTTGTCTGTCGGGCATTCTTATTTGTTCATGTCCCACTCCATCGAGTATCACATCCAATGGGGGCAAAGCTTGACATGGTTTCCCTTTTCTTATTTTACAAGGAGGCTCCTGCATAGAACTTGAGCTTGGACGACCCCTTGCAACAGGTGTGGAGTATTTACATAATGTATCCGCTAGTTCTGATCGGAAACTGCCTAGATCCATAATTTCTTTTTTAGGGGTGTTTTTTCGACTGCGTACTTGCTTGTAGAGAATCCATGCGTTGATGATACTTAGATCCAAAAGATGGTTGAATATTCTCATGTACCATTTCCTGCTTTTGATCTGAATTTTATACCGACCCAGATGGGCGTCCATTAGGTCCACACCTCCCATATGCGCATTATATTCCTTCACTAGTTTTGGGCAATCAATTTTGATTTTTCGTTTTTCTTTTTTATCATAGCGTTCTATCTTTTCTACAGGTTCAGCTCCAACGTATGTTGATGTAAGAACCACCTGTTTGTTGTCTTTCCAAGAGACTGCAGTAACCTCAACCCCGTCGACATTTGTGGTATATTCTGCGTACGTTCCTCTCGGCACAGAGCTTTTCATGACTTCTGGTTTGGACGGTATTTTACATGTTTTTCCTAAACGATTTCTTTGAATAGTACCTAGGGCATAGATACCTTGCATTTTTAAAAAATACAGCAGTGGTATGGATGTGTAATAATTATCGAAGTACACAATGTGGTTTCGTTGGCGAGGGACCACTCTCAGCAGCTTTATAACGGTTTGTGCAACCACTCCAATGTCAGGTTCACCTGGAAGCCTGTCATCATTTTCTTTTCCAGCATTTATAATGAATTTGTACGCATAGCCAAGCAAGCTACAGAGCACGAATAGTTTGAAGCCCCACTTGTGAGGCTTATTAGGCAAATATTGTTTCAAAAAGTGCCCCACCTTGGTTGAGCACATCTGTTCGTCGATGGACAATCTTTGTGCAATAGGTACACTACAAAACCTTTGGTTCAAGTGATCTATCTCAGGTCGAATTTTGTGCAACTTATCATGATCTGGATGGCTCACAGGTAGGTGTTTTGTGTTATCATTGAAGTGTAATATTCTTCTTATCTTTTCAAATTTATTGACAGCCATAGCTTCTCGAATTGGGTTGACCCAAATTTACCCCAGTATGATCTTATGTTGGGGTAGTGGTAGACAGACATGAAAGTAACAATACCCACATATTTGAGAAAATCATTCTTTGTCAATATTTCAGTTCGATTGGGCTGTTGTTGTATTGCGTATGAGTTTGATTCTTTCACAATTGTTTCAATCAACTCATCAGTAAAGAAGTAATTGAAAAATTGCAACGGCGTGCTTAGCTCCATGATGTCACTAGGGAATTCATCAGACCCTATGAAAGCTATTTTATCTTCATCAAAAACCAGGTTCCGTTTTCTCCATAAAAGATTTCGACTGGTTAACAAGAAACTTGAGCTCTGAGAAGTGCTTGGGGCGTTGACATCTACGAGTAAAGGAGGATCATTATCACAGCCAAGAGCACCATCATCGCCAACCAAAGGTTGATCATCTTCATTGAAGTGCTCACCACTCTCAGCAGCATCAACTCCTTCATCAGCTTCTAATTCATCCAAAAGTTCCCGGCGACTTGCATAGAACTCTAATTCGTCACCATCAGATTCGGCGTCATCTTCGGAAATTTCGCCATTTTCTAGCTGGCGAAGCAGTTCTTCCAAATTTTTATCTTTCATAGCTAAAAACAAAACAAAAGCAAACTCAAACCAAGCAGCAAAAGAGCAAAAGTTATAAAAATTATCAGAAATCATAAGCCAAGTACATAGAATGTACCATACCCTACATGCATGATGGGTCGTTTTCGGGACAATTCTAATTTTGTCGTTTTACATGTTACTTTTTAGGAAATTCACACAAATATTGATGTACAAAATAAAATGACGAACATACCTGCGATATCAATATTATTTCTCGCCAATATATGTCAAAATACTCTTGATTATCTTCGGTTGAAAAATGAAAATTTCACCAAACGCAAAGACAACGGTCTCATCAACAATTTGACAGGTTGTTGAAAATGGCTGACATGTCCATCGACAAAACATTGTTTTCTTTGATCATTAGTGTCCATATAAAATATTTGTATCAGGCAACATTATGTTAGACAACAGTTTGACGTTGTAATAGAGAACAAAGTTGTTGTGCCGTTTTCGGCACAAAATGCATTTAAGGGTTAACATCATGCTGATCGTAACGGATTTGCCACCCGAGCCTTTTGGGTGATACATTTGTATCTGAATGCGAGGTGTTGGTGGATAATGGCTTCGACTTTGCGAATGTTCTGCATGCTCCTGTTATGCTGTAAGGTTTCTGAGCTACTGTATGGCTAACATAAATCCCAAACACTTACACATCATTCAATCTTTAATTAAATAGAAAGTAAGTAAGGAAGTTTATTCATGTAGGCAAAATACATTTACATAGCAATTTTAATAGCAATAAACAGATGATTACACACCATGAGTTAACAGAGATCGCTAATCACGATTCAATTATAGAATACCCTTGACGTACCGTGATGACGTAGGAAGACGAACGCGTATCTTTAAAAAGTATCAGCAGCATTGGGATATTTTGACGAATTGTGAATGTCGGATCCTGTGTGAATGAGCTTATTTCTTCAACAGATGTGAAGGGGAGATTCAGTGTTGGTATAGCAGTTTGTATTAGTCTGCAATTATTTTTTTATTGCTGGTAAAACTTTCTGTAGTAAAATCTTCTTGAGCATTCGCTCGTGTCTTTGCCGTCCAGCCGGATCCGCGAGATACCGCCGTTATCCAATCTTTTTTTTACGAGGAAATCTGCAGTAAAAGGATGGTACTTAATGGCATTAAATTTCATACATCAATGTTACTTTGCGGAAAGGATTCATAAATTCATTTCAAATAATTGCAATTAAACATATTTGTTACTATACAATTTATCGATAATGCTTTTTTCACATCACTAATCGATATTTTTGGTACAATCTTGTAAAAGATAAATTGTTGTAATTACACTACTATAAACATATTCTGATATTTCTGGGCCGAAATTATTTGGGATACCTAATACCCTATCCTAATGTATCCAATAAAATGTAGAAAATACAAGAAAACCTGTGAATAACATCAATAAATTCTTACCTTATGGTAGCTGATGAGTACGCCTGAGTTTTTTGATTTCTCATGATAAGTTTGCACTATATGATTATCACATGGCATGGCGAATAAATTCTAAAGCAATAATTGTATAATTTTTCTCACTGACATAATTTTTAATCAAAATCACGTTACCCGAAAATTACGATTTAAAATATCCAGTCTTTGTTTAGGTTATGACTATGACAGGGGCCCAATTCCGGTAAAAAAAGACAGCTCCATGACAATTACATGACGATTACGGTCAACTTTAGATATCCAATATCTGGCGTTTCGAGAATATTTTTTTAGGCAATTATGGTAAAAATTAAGTTACTTGGTAAGCATTTAGTTAATCAACCAGTTAGTTATTGTATCTAAAGTTGACCATAATCGTCATGTTATTGTCATTAAGATGTCATTGTGTACCGGAATTGGGCCCCTGATCTGCTGCTCGATGCAATTGAAGAGGTCATTGTTGTCTAACAAACTATACATATTAGTAGTTTATGTGATTGCTACATAATGGAGGGCATTAATACTCGAGAGTGGGTTTATGAAACGAGCCGAAGGCGAGTTTCATAATAATATCACTCGAGAGTTTTAATGCCTAATTATGTACATTTACATACACTAGTTTATCTACACACATATCATAAGCTCTCTTTGATGTGTTCAGGAACCGCATGTTTGACCGGCTTTGTGGCTCTGCAGTTATTTAGCTTGTTCTGTAGTACCAACGTGCCGCAGGCGGGCTTCGGCGTTCGAAATTTGAATGTCAGTACCAACTTCACAAACTTTCAGACAAACTAGGGGCGGCTCGCAGGCAGGCGTCGGCGTTCGAAATTTGAATGTCATAATATGCAGAATTTTTCAGATAAGAAATGAGTTTTTACCAAATAGTTTAACATTATGCTGATTGTAACGTGCGGTTTTTATACGCAGTAAAGAGGGTTTATGATACGTGTGTAGATAATAGTAGTTTATGTGACTGCTACATGATGCCTAATTATGTACAGTTACATACACTAGTTTATCTACACACATATCATAAGCTCTCTTTGATGTGTTCAGGAACCGCATGTTTGACCGGCATTGTGGCTCTGCAGTTGTTTAGCTTGTTCTGTAGTACCAACTTCACGCAGGCGGGCGTTGGCGTTCGAAATTTGAATGTCAGTACCAACTTCACAAACTTTCAGACAAACTAGGGGCGGCTCGCAGGCAGGCGTCGGCGTTCGAAATTTGAATATCATAATATGTAGAAAAATTACACATAATGGTCATAATGTGTAATTTTTCAGATAAGAAATGAGTTTTTACCAAGTAGTTTAACATTATGTTGATCGTAACGTACGGTTTTTGTACGCAGTAAAGAGGGTTTATGATACGTGTGTAGATAAAAGTTATTATATAAGTTTATTAATAGAGTGTGTAAAACTGTTTGTTCTCCTAATGCAATAAAATAAAAATAATAAATAAATAAAAATATAAATGGCGAGTATTAACTGATTCTGTAATGCAACCTTTGTAACCAAAAAACCAAACAAATGAAGAAAGTGTAAGAAAATCCGAAATTGACGCTACATCTATTTAAGCAAAGACCTATTTCATCTGAGGTAAACGATTTTTTTTAAATCAAAATGCCTTTAGAAATAGGGATTGAGAAGATTTTTTTATATTCTTTTCGTCGATGAATTTGGATCATCTTGAACCTTGTTCGATATGTATACTTTTAAAGAACCACACTGTAGTAGTATATTATATATTTAAAAGGAATGCGAATTCAAAAGAAACTTGTCGACTAATTGACTAATCGACTTATCGACTTATTGACTTATCCAAATCTTCCGATTTGACCGACTCATGCACTTGTCGACTTATTGACTTATCGACTTATCGATTGAACTGACTCATCCCAAATAACCGACTTATCACCTTATCGTCTTATCCTCTTATCGCTTTATCAACTTATTGACTTATCCAAATTATCTGACTTATCCGACTTTTAGACTTTTAGACTTATCGACTTATCGACTTATAGACTTATCGACTAATTGACTTATTGACTTATTGATTTATCGACTTACCAATTTATCGACTTGACGATTATCGACATATCGATTTGACGATTATCGACATATCGACTTATCCATCAAATTATCGACTTATCGAATCATCGACTAATCGACTTATCGACTTATCCTCTTATCGCTTTATCGACCTATCGAACTACCGACTTATCGATCTATCGAAATATCGACTTATCGACCTCACACTATCAACCTATCGAACTATAGACTTATGAACCTATCAAATTATCTACCTAACGACTTATCGACTTATTGACTTATCGAATTATCAACATATCGACTCATCGACTTATCGACTTATCAACATATCGACTCATCGACTCCACATTTTGAATGCAATTCCGCAATGAAATTAGTTAGGATTTCAGAATGACAGGAAAAAATATTAGAATTTAGGTCGTTTCGTAATAAAATTCTATCGAAAAAATTACATCAAATCGCGTTTTCCTTCAGTGAGAATCTAAATCAAATACTCATTCAACGTTAACCCAAAAAACAAATCTGAAGATGACTTTATAGTGGAGTAAATGCATTCTAAAAAAACCCATTTTTTCAAATCACTTAAGTTGGCACCCACTAGGAATGCGTTTGCCTTTCCTCTCTTACTAGCTCTCGCCATCGACGCGTCAGAAGGACAGTGACGTCAGAGCGAGGTGTAAAGTTAACATTGGCATATCAGTCATAATAAAGATGATAATCTCAAATATCTCCCCAGGCAAGTGATCATCGTCCTCACCCAACTCGAAGGCAGCGGCGGGTTCAGCATCGCGCACCGGCTCACACACCGGCTCGCGCGCGGCGCCCGCCTGCAGGACTGGGCGCCCGCGGAGCTGGAGCCGCGGCACCGCCCACCAAAGCACGCGCTGCATGACCCTCGCACCATCACCTAGTGGGGCCGGTGGGACGGTTACTTAAGGACTTAATCCTAGTAGCTGGTACTGGGACTGTTACCTGGTACTGGGGACCGGGACTAGAAACGGAGACTAGTAACTGGGACTAGGAACGGAGACTAGGGATTGGGACTAGTAACTGGAGCTAGGAACTGGAATAGGAACTGAGACGAGAAACGTGGACGAGAAACATGGACTTGGAACTTGGCCAGGAACTGGGTCTAGGATCTTGGACTTGGGACTGACACTATACCTAGGAGATTCGAATTTAGGCTGCACGTCTTAGCCTCGGCGCACATGGACTAAAAAATTGTCGCCAAAAAATTGTCGTCTTGTGGTGACTGCTGACCACAAGTGATCGGTTGTTACTTGCAGTCGAGGTTGACTGAAGCGAAAGGAGAGAGGGATGAGTTAATCACTCGAGTAACATGTGTCAGCGTTTTGTGGCGCCACTGGAAGTGAGCAGCGGCGATTTGCAGCGTGTGACGGCCGCCGGCGTTTACCGTGTCCGGCTTGTTCATATAAAATGTTTTGTGGCGACGTTTGGCTGTTTGCTAGCGGTCGCGGGTCTGTTACATGTCATCTGCCGCGCCACTACCGACCCGCCCCGCTATCGACCCGTCGGCGGTGTGTTTCAACCTTTAGCCTCGCCACAACCACGCCACGACCACAAAAGCAGTACTAAAGTGGCTGAAGCGCGCTTCACCTCGCCGCCCATAAGCCACAAAACACCGCCACGCGCCACGCCAATTTTATGTGGTAAAAGTGGTTATGGCGTGGTTGTGGTACTTAGTGGGACTAGCAACGACTTGCGAAAAAATGGTGGGCTAACCGGTAGTGACTGTTAGATCTATTACCAAGGGACTGGGACTGTTGCCAAAGGATTGCAAAATAAAAGGCCCGGTGACAGCGTCACTGACGTAATAAGGATGAATGTTGTTCGGGCCACCGGGCCTTTTATTTTGTGAAGACTGTAGGACTATTACCTACACCCTGGGTCTGTTACCTATAGACGGCCTGCTACCCAGCCAATGTGTCTGTTACCTAGAAGCTGGCACTGATACCTAGAAACTGGGACTGTGGCCTAGATACTGTGACTATCACCTAGGGAATGGCACTATTACCTTGAGAATCCATTTTAGGTTAGACAAGTTTTGAGCTAAGAAATGACAATTAAGAACTGGATCAAACAACGGTTAGCGCAATAACTATCACAATGCAATTAAAAAACAATCGATTCCAGAATATTCGGCGTAAATTACTCAGCTGGAAATCAGTGTTTGTTTAAGTGAAGCTCGTACATGTAGAAGTCCTGGAAAGACTTACTTACTACTGAAATCGATTGGATGTGCAAATTCTACAAGAAACTGAGGTTCGCTTTGGTTGACCCTTATCTGTGGATCAGAAGTCCGAAACCAATCTTTCTTGAATAAACCAGTGCAGTGTTATTACTAATGCTATATAAAGGGGAGAAAAGATGACGTCTCGAAACTTACTGATGTATAACTTGAATAGCTTTAATTTAGATCCTTGACAACATAAATAAGTCATATTTTGCCATGTACTGTACAATTTGTCAATAGAGTTTTGTGGTAATGGAGAACCGAGGGATGTTGCATCTATAAGATCTCGTCAACGAGCTATAATAATAAAAATAATAGTTAATACAACGACTGGAAATTTCCTGCATATATTGACGGAATTAGTAGATTACGCGCAAGTAAATGCGCGTACAGTAAATATAGCACACATAGAGCGTCTGCTTTTCTTGATACTAGATTATTATTATTATCGTTTACATAGACTTATAGAAGTTCAACAGTCCTGATCTCAAAAACAAAGTCCTATCGCACACAGAACTAATTGGATTGAATGTGAAACTATGAATAATTTCGATTGTACATTTTATATAATAAACTTGTAATTTTTAAACACTGTATTATATCAAGCGATGATCGAGTGAGCACAATATGCACAAAATGGAATATCACATCACAGCTATTACGATAGTGCATTAGTTCTTAAAGCGACACTATAATATGTATCTAATCAAAAGTAATGATTGTTAATATTTTTTCTACTAATTAAGCCTGTAGCGCGTCGAATGAGCCAAATAGATCGTAGGCGCAAGTTCTGGTCGCACTGTTTACAATTTAGAAGCGACCAATACAAAATTATCCTAAAATTCTAAAAGACAATGACGACTTCAAGTCACGTTCAAGTAAGTGATTTTAAAATAATAGTTATTTTTAGGCGGTTATTTTTGTACATTAATTAATTCTATTCTCAAATAGTCCTTTGCCTGTAACACCTTTTTGTCATATGTGGCCAATGGGGAAATTAGTTCCAAGGAGAAAGAGAATATACCTAAGCAAAGAGTTTTGTTCATCTGAGGTTACAAATGAATCATCAGGAATGCAATGCATTAAGGCGCTGCGGTAGTGGCTTTGCCTACCATGCGGGAGGTCCCGGGTTCGAGCCCCGGCTGCGGATGAAGAAAAAAACCCAGGTCTTGGATGTTTACATGTTTGTGACGTCGGTGTTTCTGGTTTTCACGACACAGGTTACCCTAGGGTAGGCTCAGAATAACAAAAACCTACTGCTCGTTGGAAATAATCGTGTTAGATTGGTTGTATTTATTATGATTAAGATCAAGTTTAAGAAAAGAGTAACTTCTTTGCTTAAACTTAAGAGTTTCGTTACTCAGAGACATGAATTGTCAATAACCATAGAACTTTACTATAGACACAGTGCCCTCTATCAAAAAGGTTTGCGGAATCTTCACCATTGAACAGTATTTATTCATCGAGGATTTATTTTTATTTTTAAAAGAATCCTGTTTGACTTAGTCTGTTACAATATTTTCGCTCATAGAAGATTAAATTTGTAATAAGAACTCATGCATTTTTAGAGCGACTGAAATCGATACTTTCTAAAAGACAAGATATCACGATACTGCATAGGTAGGTACGCTTAGTTGTAAAATGTATATCAATATTTCATTGTATTTATTAATATCATCTGTTATATTATAACTTACAACTTGCTCGAGGCATGTAGGGACTAAAGTATAGATAGTTACATTTACATGCTACAACCATTCCGTTTTGTTCATGCTTAATGCCACTTTGATAATATTTGCAACCCAGATTAACTCCAAATCATTAAGTACCATGTTTAGCTGATTTGTATGGAAGAGTGAAAAAGAAATTTTCTCTGTTCAAACCGGTTTCATACTGAAAATCACTCAGAATGACGTTCCTAAATACACTTTTAACCTTTCGACCGCCATATATCAAATACAAACATGTCACTCACACGCCAAACATGTTCGCTATACTATGCAAAATACAACTTATTTCATATGAGCTTATTTTAATATAGCCTCTTTTAATATAAAATTTGTGTCGGCTGTAACCGACGTGGCGCCAGTGGCACGACTTTCAGTGGTCAGCCGTGCCGACTGTGGCGGTCAATAAGTAAAAATATGACATCCCTTATTTATATACAATTAGACCAACATGACAGTGAGTGGGTTGCTTTATGGTAGGAATCAAATAGTGTTGTAGTCACTGTTGGCCAATTCATTCGTTGCGATTATTAGTATAATACCCATTCCTATATTAATGATCGATCGATCGATTAATCGACGTACCTATTTTTCTAATTGAATCGATATGTCTTCGATTTGACTGAATCAATTTTACAACTTACAACACTAGGATTATAAAGCTTACAACATTAAAAGTAAAAAGGGTGAATCCAACAGTCATGTGGGTCTAGTTGTATAAAAAGACACTTTTAAACATTTCTGTGACATCATGTATTTACTTATTTATCTGATTCGAGGGAAAGGTAGTGACGTTTTAAACACTTTGTATAGTTTTTTTAACCCAATAACAAAACTGCTAAATCAAAAATTTGCTCCCTTCCATAGCAATGACAGTGTTGGTGCGTTCAGCGGATGCTTTAATGTACTACGTACTTTTTTATGGCAACAAATATAATGATCACCAAAATATTTTTTTCCTACCCAAAATGAATAAATGAACACCAAAAGTTGCAAAAAATATCAGGGCAAAATACTGCGGTAACTTAGGTGAAGGGTAAAGGGGGTGAGCGAAGCGAACCCCCTTGTTCAACCTAACCCTTCGTGTTAGGTTGAACATGTAAGAACAACAAAAAATACTTAAAACATAAACTTAAGTACACAAAACATAAAATGAAGTTTGGTGATCATTTATCCAAACACAATTTGGTGGACATTTATCCATTCTGGCAGTCATTTCGAATTTATTGGTAGTAAAATAGGTGCGTTTTTGGTAATCGTTTAAAAATAAACCCTTTTTTATTGTAATGAGATTTTTCGTAATTCGTAATTATGTTTTGCACAATGGATTAAGTGAAGTTTTTAAGAGATTTTTGACCGATTTCCGCTGAAAGGTAAAATGCTCATTATATAAATAGGTTTCTTTCAGAGCCGAAATTTATCAAAATTCAACAGATGGCGTTATATAGGGCCCTACGTTAAATGGTGAATGGGTTAAATAATGGGTAGAGGATACTTGAACAAACAATATATGGTTGGTAATGTTTTACCTAATTGTCATATTTTTGGATAATTGGAAGTAAATATTTGAGAACATTGGTTCTTTAATCTCAATTATCTCACAAACGTGACACTATAGTTAGAGGATCATTTTACCACACATTTTATGTTTGTTTAGGTAACCTCTAATCATGTTTACCACATTCATCATGCGCAAATGAAAAAAAAAAGGATAGGGCGCTATATATATATTACGCCATCGGTTTGATTAAAAAAAAGCCTGCTCTAAATGTATCCCTTTAGGTAGGTATAGTTATGGTTGATTAACGATTTTATTAGTTTTATTAAATATTATATTATTAGTGATTTTATGCTTGCCATATTTTTAAAAGAATATCTGATGAATGTTGTGGCCTATTTTTTGTAATACTCATTTAGTGCAATAATGTTTTGTATGTTTTTTACAAGAATGATCACACCTTCAATGCGGAAAAGATTAATTTTAAGTATATTAGCGGCACATAATTGTTTTTACTAAAGATATGCTTTCCCGTGATTGTTTTTATAATAGTATCGTGCCATCAGATGCTGATTTAAACATTGTTAAAACATAAGAACCCAATTACTGAACATTGTTGAAAGTTTCGTAAAATGTTATTTTTTCATACATAAATGAGGGTGTTTGTTATTTTAATTTAGAAAAGACGCTTATTTTATGTTTAGCATACGTTATGTAGTGCATGTTATATTTATGATAGATAACGATAAGGAAATAAAATAATTTATTATTAATACATTTGTATTTCATTTAACTTCTTTCGAAAAGTAAAGAGATTCGCGTTTATATTTTCAAAAAGTAAAGATGATATCATGAAGAGCTTCGTACTCAGGTTCATACATTTCGCTCTTCGTGATATTTGAACACTACTTTTGGTGACCACAAGATATGGTATACATTTTGCTCGTTAAGGCCCACTACTTTGAAGGCGAGTCAAGTAGTGGGCAATAGCGACATATCCTCAGATTAACGGTATTGTGCAAAATGAGGCAAACGCCAATGTTTGTTCGACATATCGCTATCTCTCCTGACGCGTGCGGGCGCACAATGCGACGGATTTCGAAATTGCGGGCTCACGTTTTTTTTGTTATATATCATTATTTTATTTATATGTTCTCGGAGCCCTTTTTATTGCAAAAGTTATAATTTGCGAGAAAAATTGACTTAATAAAAATAAAGTATGGAGTGATATCTAATTTGCTCTTATAAGTACCAAGTCTTAAAAGTGTTCAAGCTGGTCTTTTGTAAGCTTAATCTACGTGTGTTTGTGTACAACACACAATACATAACATGGCCACGGACTTCCCGGCTCTCCGGATAAACGAAGCTGAACTTAGGTACTTTTGGCGATATGAACCACTACGCTGATAGAGTTGAATTTACTCTATTATTATTGATAAATAAAGCAAACGCATTAATACTTCTTCTTTCTAGTCGTTTCCTAGTGGCTGGGGATTGACATATCCACTCAGCTGTGGGGCCATCAACAGATGATTGATTATTTGCCATAGGTTTTGAACTTTATTACCAAGCGATAAGGTTCAAAAATCCCAGGCTATTTTTTGATCTACCCACAGACGAGTGGAGATTTATTATTAATATTCATTACATCTGATCGTGACTGTCATGGTTGTTGGTACGAGGCTCGACCAAGGACCTTCTCCATTTTGTTCAGTCCTGGTCTGCGTTATTGTCTCGTGTAGACCAAGCTGCAGGTATTCCTGCGTGTGACTACACCAGCGTGCAGGTGGTCTTCCCCTTGTTCCTGCAAGTTCTATTTTTCCTTCCATTTACATACACGTTCCATACACGTGCAATATGTCAAATAAATATGATGAGATTTGTACGAAAGTATTAAAATATGTTGTACTTACTATAAGCAAGGTGATGATTATTAATATTTGCATCGAATTCGGTTCATATCCTAATGCCTTAAAGACAGCCATAATCAAGCCTCTTTTAAAAAAAGAAAATAAAGTAAATATGAACTTCTACAGGCTTATCGCCACAGATATCGAGAGATAGGCCCTTGGCGCTAAGCTTGTATCGGAACCAGTGTCGCCGAAAACTAAGAACACGCATACATTTGCACCACTCGTACATCAATCCCCCCGCTTTTATTGGTCAGTGCAATGTCATGCATCTATCGTCCGAACACACCCACACTACCGCAGGTATACTAGCTAGTCGAGCTAGTGTTGGGGCAATGCAAGGACAGCGTGTATCATCGATCGATTATAATTTATAGACACTGGTATAGGCAGTCGTATACAATTCCGGGTTCTATAAATAAAATAGTTTGTAAATACGAAATATTTATACGACATACGAGACCCCTTTGCCTCTCTTCTTTTTTCAACAGATTCCTTACAGCTAGAAAGAGAGGCAAAGAGGTTTCTGAAGGTAGAATAACTGAACTCTTCGGACCTGACTGAAAGCATCGGAATTTCCGATCAATACTTATAACACCCCATTATCCTTCGTCGGCCGAGGTTTTAAACAAACTTACACAAGTACAAGTAACAATTTTTTTAGGATTACAAATCGACAATAAACTAAATTAGAATGTACAAATAGAAAATTTGACCAAGAAACTGAACTAATTTTCCGCATGTGGATTTTACCGCAGTACTAACTGCTTATCACGGTTTCGTAATGTCCACTCTCAGGTACGTAATAATATTCTGGGGTAACGGCTTAAATAAGGAAATTGCGTTCAAATCTCAAAAGAAATGCATTAGGGTTGTATTTTCGCTAAAAAGAACAGACAGTTGCAAACCATATTTCAAACGCCATAAATTATTAACAATGCCCTCTCTGTATATTTTTGAAATAAGTAATAATGTTTATAAAAACAAACCCAAACCTGTTCGACTACCTGATCAGTCGCCGTAACAACATAAAAATACGTGCTACTAGACACCAAACTATGCTGTTCAGCAATAGTGTGTTTGGTATGGCGTCAAAAATATATAATGAAGTTCCTGTCTGTCACTGTCCAAACTGTCACTTATGAACATAGATAGCATACATACATGTGTTTAAGCGTAAATTACATGATTGTTTAGATGATAAGGCATACTACTCTGTAGGCGAATATAGCATAGCATAGTGTTGACATGACATGTTCTATTACTATTGACATCTATATAATCTTATTTATACCCGACATCATCGAATCCAATTTTTTTTTGACATCATTGTATAATTGCCTAATTGCTTAACTACGTTCCACAATAAACGATCTGAATCTGAATCTGAATCTGAATGAAGTCCAGCACTCGGATGTTCCAGGATGCTGTAGTACTGAAGTATTTCTATTCTATAAAGAAATATGGACTATTTAAATGGATTTTTACAAAATACATTTATTTTTTTTGATTATTTTTAACAAAGTACCGTTGTTGTGCCGTTACTTTTAAACAATGTTATATTATCATCAGTGATTTCGTTCATACTGTATAAGTGAAATAGATAAAGTGTTGTCTAGATGTACGTTTCCTCAATTGATCTCAGAGCACGGCAAATTCTGTCCTGACATTTCTAAAAGAGACAAGACACTACTATTGTCTGACTATATACTGATTATGTATTCAGTTTGATTTTAAACATTTTTTAACCAACCTGCAAGCCTACAACATATTTTGTGGTATTTACTCTAAATTGTTGATCTTGAACAGAAAATTATAAAATTATTTTTGGATACATCTGAAACAGGAGCTTAGCTAGCAATTGAATGAATAAAACACTGGGATTTTCCCAGATTTTTTCCGGTAGTATATTCTAATTTGAAACGTAAATGGACTGCTGCTAATCATTCTTTCAATCATTTTCATGAAATGTAAGGCCCAGTTTCCTCCCTACTGAAGGAGAATAAGTTGATGTTAAAGACGGTGAGCCATCTGACCATATATAAATCTACCTCCTAGTGTACATGAAGCTTCAACTTCCTATACTCCGAGGAAACTATTCAAAGAACTGGGCTCAATACAAAAAGAAGACGTATTCAAACTTTAAGTAATTCCTTGTCGCCAGAAGAACTGTTACGGTCAGCAGTAAAAACTTTAATGGACAATAATAATGAAGACGTAAGCAGAATTTTGAGGCTTCCTAGGAGGCTACATAGGGACAGGAGGGGACGACTTCGTAAAAAAGAATGTAACCGAATGGATATCTATCATCGAGAAACTCACAACAATCTGCAAAAACTCACCTCAAGCCGCTTACACTGCCCTAACTAAAGCAGCTCAGTTTAAATGGTCCTTCCTACTACGTGTCTTAAAAAAATTCAGAAGAACTTTTTGAACCCTTAACTAACACATTACACGACAAATTCATACCAACACTAATCGGAGGCAAAATCACAAAACTTGAAACCCAGCTATTTACCCTCCCAGTCCACAAAGGCGGACTTGCCCTTTCTGACCCCTTCAACACACCAAACCGTGCATACCAAATCTCAAAATAGGGATCTACAATACTTTCAACAGCCCTAACCGAGATGAAAGACATAAACCTTGCTGAACACTACAATTCTTTGCGTGACGCAAGAAAGGAAGGAAACAAGGAAAAAGAAACATACGAGAACGAAACTCTAGAAAGCATTCTAACAAAATTACCATCCAAAAAGAAAAGAGCAATAGAAAGATCAATAGCGACAAAAATGAAATCAAAAACATCAACATGGCTTTCAGTAATACCGACAAGAAAAGACAACTTCGACTTATCACCCCACGAATTTAGAGATGCCCTGGCCATAAGATACCACCGCACACCAATCTCCATGCCTGCGACTTGCGACGGCTGCGGCAATGACAACTTCAACATGGACCACGCCTTGTGCTGCAAAACAGGTGGCCTTATCACACGCAGACATAACGAAATAAGAGATCTTTTCTTTGAACTGTGCCAGCAAGCCTGGGGAAACGTCACGAAAGAGCCAGTCATCTCCGAAGGCGATACTGGGCTGCGCGGAGACTTGGCTTGTCGGGGGGTATGGATTGCCCAGAGGGAGGCGTTATTTGATATCCGTGTCATAGACACCGACGCTCCCTCCCACGCATCACGCCCCGTAGCGGCTGTCCTTCGTTCAGCTGAAGAAGAAAAGAAAAGGAAGTACTGCGACCCATGCGAGACGCGCCACTCCACCTTTACCCCTTTAGTAACCTCTGTCGACGGAGTTTTTTGCTCCACAAATTATATCATTCACTAAACACCTCGCCGAAACACTGGCGGACCGCTGGAACCGGACCCCTGCCACAATAATGGGCTGGCTACGAGCAAGAATTCAAACCGCCATCATCAGGGCTAGCAGCATGTGCATCCGCGGCACCCGCCATAGGTGGAATCGCACAGGCCTATATGAGGATGGAGCGGCAGTCCCACACGTCTTGAACTAGAATGAATATCTTATTTATATTCTCTGTACTTATTTTCATGAATCTTTTGCTTAATAAATTTCTTATCTGAAGTTCTGAAGTTATCAAATAAAATAAAAATAATAATAATAATATATATATATATATATATATATATATATATATATATATATATATATATATATATATATGTATATATATATATAGCCCTTTTTAATGATACCCTACATGAATTTTGAACCATCTTATTAAACATCCTGAAGATATCCATAAGTCAGATTAAATGTAAAGAAAATGTAAATGTTAGCTGAAAAGGCAAAACTTTTAAAGTGGCAATACTTTAAACTTTTACATTTTGGTCTGTTTCCTTCATCTTTCTAAGTTGGAGAAGCAAAACTGGATTGTTATCTCTAATATGAACATTTAACAGTGACGAAAGAGCGCAGATAAAATTGCAAGCTTTGCTTGATTTCACTGTGTCCAGACCCCATAATTTCAAATCATTTAAAACTGAAATTTATGATTAGTTTGGTTCCATTAAGGATTATTTCGGGTGATGTTATTAGGTAGGAACACGATCGGCCGTCATTCAAATTCATGAAAGAAACTAAAGAGTCAGCAGAATGAGGAAGAAAATAAGTTGAAGACCAAATTTAAGTCCTACAGCCCGCAAAATTAGGAGACGTATCTGTAAATCACGAATTGCTCTTGACAATGATAGATAGCAAAAAAAACATATATTTCTGACACTTCGCCAGCTTCCTGCGATATGTGTAAAGTAATGAAATCATTAATCTAAACACGATTTACTGAAGTAGAATTATATAAAGAAATGTATGAGTACGGACTTTCATCTTTACATGATTGGATCAGATGTATGGAATGATTACTTCACATAGGTTAATGATACTATACTTATAATTCCTAATAAGAAGGATTACGATGTCAAATGTCAATAACAAAAATTTCAATTTACAGGTTAGACTTTAAACAATAGCCTGCAAGAAAAGAAAATAAAGATATATCAATGACTAGAAGAGGCAAAATCAAGAAACTTACCGAAATGAATGATATTTGCAGATCGACATCGTTAAACAGGACGCGGGAACCACAAATGTTGGCACTGCTAGAAAGTTTTGCGGAGATAGTAAAATAGCTGCACATTTTACAGGCATGAATGAAGATTTAATCAAAAGGGTTCATGTTATACTGCAAACGATAGCATGTGGAGAACATGTAGATGTTGCAAATTTTTCTCTGCTGCCGAGAAACAGCAGCCTTGTTTGTAAATCTATACCCGTGCTATAATATGCCTGCTAGCGTCCATAAGATCTTCTACATGGATCAAACATAATTGAATATTTTGGTTTGATGCCGATCGAAATGCTTTCTAAAGAAGCTTCAGAGGCGAGAAACAAAGAGTGGAAAATATAGAGAAGGACATTCCAGATAAGTAAGCAGGTATGCGTCAAATGAGGACATACTGCATAATCTCCTTTTGTGTTCCGTCCCTGTGTATTACACATGTATATTAATATTATATAAATTAATTAAATATTTTTAGAAAAATGTTGGAACAGGAACCTAGCTAAATACTGTATTAATACGAATAATAGCGTATATACGTTGAAATATTCTCGAATTTAAAATTATTATGGTATAAAGTTTGTATGAAAATTCCAGTGTTAGCCGGCTTCTTAAGTACAGACAAATTAAACTATGACCCGGACATTTGAAACCTCAAGTTTAAACTAATTTTAAACATAGCGGCCGAACGGAGCTTCTAATTGTTTCCCTTTTTTCACCAAATTATTTCGGACTTTTTTTTGTTTTATTTGCCTGCTCTATCATATCTCTATGGGCATAAGATATGCCTCCCTTCACCGCAGTCGTTGCAGATGCAGAGGGTAAATTTAATTACAACCTCCTTGACTCCGACCTAGGCTTAGGACTAAAGAAAATAAAAGGCTAACCAAAAAAGTAAGGTCACCGGAAGTTCTCTGAATGTCATCAGACTGTCATTTCCTCCACCTTTAACTTCCGAATGGCGTTTAGTTTGCTCTTAGCAAGCAAGGATCTCATCTTGGAAAGGGAAATTACAACGTTACGATGGTACTTAGGTAGGCATACTTACCTGAAGAGGTCATGGGCGACGGATCTCACCCTGTTACACCTGGCTTAAGTACTATAGAAGTACAGTTAAAGTTAAGTATGTACTAGCGGTGAGTCATTGAGTTTTTTTCGTTAGCGAAATGTATTCGTTGACCGTCAACGAGTAACCGTAGAATTATTAGTTTAATTTCGTATGGAATGGAAGAACGGATCAACGGAAAGAAATGATCAAAAGATTGAGAGAGCGCTTAACTTTATGGACGTTTATGAATGAAGAAATTAATCCTTTATTAAGAAAAAACAGCTCTTGTTACTCATTTAGTTTAATTTAATGCCGCGTCCGGACTCTTGCCATTCGCCGCAAGCTCCGAGCCACTACAAATGTTTGCGTTGATTTGGGGAATCAAACGTGGCGACGTTTGATTCCACTGATTCCATTGATCCTCACGCTGGCGAGTGCGTCAGTTTGTTGTCAGCGAGCAAGCATGGCGGACATGGAACTTATTGCGTCGGTCTATTGTCTATTCTAACATTTGGTCTAATTTATTTTTGTTATAAGTAAAATCACTTTTTTTATTCCTTTTTGAAAGTGGCCCTAAGATTTTTTATTTTTATTTTCAGTTCCTTCACTTTTATTTCCAAACGGAAACATGACGTAGACGTTTGTTCATTTTACAAAATAGTGCGATCGCCCTCCTGGTTTATTTAATAAATTACCAATGTCCCGGGTTCGAATCCCGGCTGGGGATGAAGAATAAAAATCCCCAGGTCTTGGATGTTTACGTGTTTCTGACGTTGCCACGACACAGTGTTTCCTATTGTGGGGCCAGAAGCAATGTATGTGCCTGTATATAAATATTCTTCAATTGTTAAACCATGCATCGGCTACTTTTTTATCCTCTTGATTATTGCCCGGGTCCCAAATGCATGGCTCACCATGGTAACATTCCAGCATGTTTAGGGCATCCAGAGTTGACCAGTCAGTCATATTTTTACGTTACGTCGCACTTCTCTACGCCACCACTACCTGCAAAAACGAGGTGAACGGGACTGACTAGGCACAAGCGTGTGGACGCGTCGCAATCGAACTTGGAGGTTAGTTAATTTGGCTAGAATTATATCTAGCATTGTCCATGACTATACAGATGGGTTCATTTAGATTGGGTAATAATTTATTCAATAACCATTTTTTTAAATTAACTTTATTCATGGCATCATGGAAATCAGATTTTTTTTCTTTGTCGTTATAAATTAACAAAGCATTGGGGAAGAACTCAGTCTTGCCACCACAATGAACAATTCTGTATCTTTTCCCTGTAGCTACTTAGATATGCCGGGCTCATTTTCGCTTTGCCAACATTTTGCATGATTGAGCGAAGTATGAATATAACTTTCATCAAGATTTAGAACAGGCATAAAACTCTCCCTTACATCTTTGACTTCATATAGGTACCTGTCCCTCTATGCCACTATATCATGTCGCTCCATAAGTACTGTCCTTTGAATTCTACATTTTCTATATTTCTAACCTAATTTGTGTAAGAGTAAACGAAGAGATTCTCTGCCACCAACAAAATGTATGGATTCTTTAAGAGCTGCAAACAGCCGTTTCAAACTCGGTACTTCTTTTCGGACAGCATCAAATTCATGCATTTTTTGCCTAATTGCACCTAAATCAAAATTATCCAGATTGATTTTCTTTTTGGTTTTAGGTTTATTTTTCTTAGGCGTAGAAAATACAGCTGCCGTCCCACTTTCGTTTTGTATTTTCATTACGGAAGATCGGGATATACATTAAATACAACAAAATATTTTACTTATAAATAGTCAAATCAAATCAAAAATCAAATCAAAAATCATTTATTTCCATAGGATGTTGTTACATCACTTAGATCCGTCATTACATTTTTTTGGGTGAGTTCACTAACACAATGGCGGAATCTGTGGAGAAGAGCTCACCGAAGAAACTCCACAGTCGTCGCATCTTTTGCGTTTCCTTCCTAGTTACAAATTAGCCAATTCTCATTGCGCATACTATATGACGTACCTACCAGCATCTACCAGTCAAGTTGACAACAAGGCTGGTGATGTTATTTAGAGGAATAGAGTCCAATCCTTAAGACATTCTATCCGACAAATATTTCGATAAATTGTGTATAATTTTTCTTACGCCCCTGTTAATAGTTTTCGGCATTTCCACTCACAAAACACAAGAAATATACAATGTACAATCGACGCCCCACTTTGACAGCAATCGAAAGATCACATTAATTACTGTTTAAAGAAAGTGTTGCAAGTTGAAGAAAATAGTTACATAGGTTTTCCGCAACATGGCGATGTTTTTATATTCTTGGTTTGGCTTTAGATATTACATTACCTCTACACAGACCATTATTTCCCTACTTGTCTTGATTCGTAAGTCAAACAGACACCAGTTCCAGTAGAAACCTACACAAGTGTTTGCTTAGGATCGATAGCGATTACGATTATTTGTCTTCTGAATGTAACGATCAAATATTCAAGATATGTATTAATTTGCTGACCTCCTGGCTATGGTCTGATATTTAGTTCGATGGACTTGTCTGAAAGTTAGAGTGACAACCTTTTCAAAAAAATTTGAATAGGTAAATAGTGATGTGGTAAATATCGATATTTTTATCTATAGTGCAGTACTTATTGCTGTAAATATCGATATTTATATTCATCGTTAAAAGTATCGTTATTTATAGCAATGATTTGTTGGATCAATAACAATAACGAAAACTAGCAACGAACTGTACATTTTACGAGCTTCCTCCAATAATCATTCATTTTATTTATAGATCATCATGCGTAAAGGCTGAGGAATCTTTGAGCTGAGGGGGCAGTCTGTTAGCAAAATCTTATTGGCCGATAAAAGTGACGAAGATGATGCCTTACAGCTTGTAGAAGAAGACCAAATATTTTTGACGTAAGACGATGACTAATGGGCTACCTTTGTGGACATAGACTGTTCTACAGCTCAGCCCCAGTCTACAGCAAGATCGCAGCTCCTCAGCCTTCAACATCAACTGCAGAACCCGTAACCGTACAGGATAACCGTAACAACGTAGTAACTTTCAAGTGGAACCAAATAACCTATAAACCTAACAACTTTGAGGAAGTAGATTATGAGTTTGGTAAACTCATAATCTACTCATTGTCTACATCTGAACAGACTTGTCTGTTCAGATGTAGGCAAAGAGTCAATAACACCTTTTGATACTTTTAAGGAGGCCACAAATTTTGAAGAACTCATGATGAAATCTCATGATGAAATCGGTTGGATATATGCTCGTCAGAATGGTTGTGAATTTACAGTAAACAATGAAGAGATTAATGCATTTTTAGGCATAAAGCAGATTACAGGCTACCATGTATGTACTACCATCTATGAGAGACAACTGGTCTATAGAACCATATATGGGTCTGTCTTACATATCCAACATTATTATATAGAACCAGATTTAAAGCTATTCGCCAAAACTTACACTTCTGTAACAAGGAAGTTCGGAGAGGACCTGAAAGTCCAGACTATGACAGAGCCTTCAAAATAAGACCTATATAATGGATCATTTCAACAGCGCCTTTCAAAATGCTCTCAATAACACGCCGAGTCAATCTAATGATGTGCATAGATGATCGATCGGTTGACTGACTCATTTTTTTTTATTGGTATTGCAACCATGATACAACCATACAGGCATACAGGATAGGTTAGCAAAGAAGCTCAAGGACAAATCTGCGATACGTCATCACGCTTTTCAAACTTTTGAGGCCTTCGAAAATATTTCTATGTCCATTCCTCGGAAACTAACTTTTTGGTCCATTCTTTCGCGCACGATTAATGTGGTAGAGGGACACAAAGATAGATTATGTCCTGCAATATGGCACAGGCCGCGCTAAGCTTCTTTAGCACTGATTGAGCAGTGCCCTCTCTTTTCCGTATGGATTTGAAGATTTTTCAAGATTTCATTTTTTTATTGAAAATAAATAAATAAATAATCTTATTCAACGTCAAAATTATACTTACTTATAACAACAAGGCATTTTTTTGTATAAAAAAAGAGAATACACCGTTTCAGAAGGTGGGCCTCAGGGGTTAAGAAGAGAAGGCAAGAAACTCCCCCATACCTTCTTTTTAAAAAAGTGACTTCACAACAGGTACTACTGGTTTCGGTCTAAGGAAATTCGCCGGCGAGTGATAGACTTGATCCATCGCCCCACTTCGAATTTCTGTGCGCTGAGATGGTATGGACCATGCAGTTTTGTCATCTAAGTATTCCTTAATACTATAATAGGACTTTCTTATCAGCTCATTTTTAACACAGTTTTTGAACCTCTTTTCAGGAAGGATCAATGATTCTTGTGGTATTTTATTGTAGAAGCGAATACAGTGCCCCCTGAATGATATGCCTACTTTACTTAGTCTAAATAATGGTAGTGCTAAACTATTTCTATTTCTTACAGTTTTAAATAAAGCTATGTTTTTTCTTACATGCATGATATTCTCGTATATATATTGTCAGGTAACCGTAAGTTTATTAATTTTTTGAATTTTTCTCTTAATGATTCTCTAGCATCTAATCGATATATCGCCCTGATCGCCCTTTTTTGTAAAACAAATATCGTATTTATATCTGCTGCTCTCCCCCAGAGCAGTATTCCATAAGACATACTACTGTGAAAATAACTAAAGTAAACCAATCTGGCAGTTTCAACATCTGTAAGATATCTGATTTGTCTGGCCGCAAAAGCGGCTGAGCTAAGTCTTCGTGCGAGATTAGTTATGTGAGGACCCCATTGAAGTTTCGAATCTATAGTGATTCCAAGAAAGATTGTGTCCTCAATGAGGTCCAATCTTTCAGATCCTATTCTTACACCGCTTTAGGCAAACAAAATTTGATACATTTAGTCTTCTTTGAGTTTAATAACAGGTTGTTTACATTGAACCAACTTAACACATGAGAGAGTGTACTATTTGCGTCATCTAGAATTCTTCTTGTCTTTTCACCTTGAAAATAATAGATGTGTCATCAGCAAATAGAACAATCTGAGTCATTTTTTCCACCAAATACGGCAGGCCATTCAGGTAAACTAAGAAAAGGAACGGAGCTAAGATAGAACCCTGGGGTACACCAATATTCATATGGGTTCCAGTGGACTTACATCTGTTTATATCTACTTTTAGGACTCTTCCATAAGATAAGATTTCATTAATTTTAACGCATTATCTTTGATACCATAATGTTGTAGTTTGAGCAAAAGAGTTTGATGGTCCACACATTCAAAGACCTTGGAAAGATCACAGAAAATACCAACCGCATCCTCTGATCCTTCCCACGCACTATAAATGTGTTCTACTAGCGCTAGAATTAGTAAGTGTTGAAGTACCTACTTCATCTACTCTAACTAAAACTACAACTACAAGTCAAGGAGTTATGTAAAAACCATTTGGATTTCTAGACCGAAAGTTTATCGGAATCATTCCTTCGCTACTGTTCCATCCCGAGTTAATCGGTAAAACCTGATTGTACTACCGTCCTTTGCACTTATGCAATGTTTGATGAATGTCTATTCATATCCGGATCCGGTCAGACAGCCTTGTCTGACCGCATCCGGAATACCGAAATCAGGCGCCGAACGTAGGTAGCTGACGTGGGTAAGCGGATTAAGCGGCTCAGGTGGAAGTGGGTATGACATGTGGTAGTGAGAAGACGGCGACCGACAGGTAACCGAGTGGCGGCCAAGAGGGGGCCAAAGAACCGTCGGCAGACCAGCTGTCCAGGGGGGTGTGATTGGTTTGCATCGTGTATCGGAAAAAATCCCTGGCAAAAATACGAAATTAAGTTAAATTGCAGTTTAATTACATCACGTTACATTACACACGTAGAGTGACAATTGCTGGTAATAAATCAATTATTTTATCCAATACATCACAGTAAAACTCTCTTAGTGAACCCTCTCGCTCACCCTCACATTCGTCATTCCATCGACAGAAAATGCTGGAAATACCTGGAAATTGTTACTGTTGAAGGTTTATAGGCAAGTTTGTCAAAATCGTTAGTTTATAAACTTACGCTTTATTTTGTAAACTATCGACTTAAGAAACTAAACTTATGAAACAAAATACATATCTATAAAATTAAACCGCCCCAAGAAACGCCCGCACCAAACGTCCCCATACACTGGCAATACCTAAATGTGAAGCCTGCGGGAAATTCGTCAGCATCGCCAAACTTATGAGTTGCTTATCCTGCACTCGCACTTATCATCACCTGTGCTTGAATGTATTGGCAAAGGACTACAAAAAGCTTCCTGCAGACAACCGTAAGGTGGATAAATGCGACAGTTGCAAATCAGAACAACGGTCTCAGACTCCTCTGCGTGCTCCGTCTACTACTAGTCATTTGAACCAGGAAGGCCTTAAGGATTCGGTGCCACCATTACAAACATCGGCCGCCGCCTCCGCCGCCGCCGCAGCTGTTGTCGCTGCCACTGCTAAACTCGCGACGTTCGAAGTGAGTTCACCCGTCTCGCCCAACACACCTCAGCCTAATGTTACAGCCGACGATAAACCTGTGTCGTCGGACAACAGCGCTTTTGACATCACTTCCCTGGAGACTCGTCTCGAAGCCCTTATTCATAAGGGAAACGAAGCACTGAAGAAGGAGATCAGGCTAATTATTGAGTCTGAAATAAAAAAGCAAGTAACATCCTTGACTGTCCAGTTCGAGGCCAGACTTGTAGAAGTTGAGAAACAAAGCGACAAAATTGCAGTGCTCGAAAACAACTTACTGGCTTCCGAGAAACGCGTCACGGAACTTGAGTACCAGTTTGGCTCACATCAACAATGGCTACGTATGAGTAACCTGGAGGTATCCGGAGTCCCCGAGCTGAAAAATGAATCGCCACGTGATATAACTATCAAAATAGCAGCGCACGCGGGAGTTGTGCTCAAGCCCGAAGACATTGAGTTCGCGCACCGCGTACAGCCGATGAAGGCTAAACCTGGTCGCCCTAAAGTCATTATAACAAAGCTTCGCAACCGCTCGCACAAAGATGCTATCGTTGCAGGGCTAATCAAGACAAAGGGCATCAAAATATCGGACATTGGCTTTTCTGGAGATGAGCAAAAAATTTACGTCCACGACCATCTCACACCATCCAACAAAAAAATGTTTATGGATCTAAAAGAGATATGTAATAAGCATAACTACACCTATGTATGGACCAAACATTGCAATGTATATGCCCGGAAAGCTGATAACTGCCCCCTGATTCATATTCGTACTCCTGTGGATTTTCACAAAATCGTGTGATTAGTACTTTCGCCGCTATTTGCTTCTACATTTTAACATTATATTTGATAATCGCCACTCTACACGCACTATTACACACACACCTCCCTCACTTGTCTTCCCGTATCATGGCTTTAATGTGTTCCAAGCATTGTCTCATCACTATTGTAACTACTTTCTCTGGAGAACCTCACTTGAACTACATTCGCGGCTAATCAATTTAATATTTATTATCAGAACGTCAGAGGACTGAGGACAAAGACGTTAACATTATATAATAGTATTTTAGCAAACAATTTTGATCTGATAATTATTACTGAATCTTGGCTCGTAGATGGTGTGCTGGACTCCGAACTATGCGATGACCGTTACGATGTATTTCGCCTTGACCGCGACCGTATCGCCACGGGTAGGAAGGATGGTGGTGGAGTATTGGTTATCGCACGTCGCACACTAAACGCGGTTGCGCGTCCTGAATGGACTACGTCTAGCACGGAATACCTATGGGTTACCATACCCGCTAAGGCTCTTCGTGGTACTTCCAAGGACTTATGCGTATGTGCTGCATATCTTCCCGAAAAAAGCGGCCTCTATCCGGTTCTCCACCTCCACATTAATAATTTAATTTCATCTGTGAACCATGTTAAAACCTTAAACCCTGATTCAAATTTTATTGTCGCTGGCGATTTTAACTTGCGTTGCTTGCGATGGTCACCCACCGGTGTTGAGCATCAGCGCAGGGAACTTATAGCAGTCCAAGAAGCAGCTACTGATTTAGTCGATGAATTTCAGGCACTTGAATTTAATCAGTTCAACACTATTACCAATGAGAGCGGTCATACCTTAGACTTAATTTTCAGCAACTTCGCACTTGAAATTTCACGTTCATCCGTCCCGCTCATTAAGGAAGATCTAGCCCACCCTTCCCTAGAAATACTTGCCAACGACCTAACATCCAAACCTCTTACCGAAGCAAACTGTCCTAGACACCGCTTTCACAAGGGCGACTATGATGCAATCTGTAATATACTCAGTAAGTTAGACTGGTCCGAATGCCTCAATGAGGGCCCTCTTGATGATGCGATTAATATTTTTTATGTTACTATTAATAAGACAATTAGTGATCATATACCTAAGGACACCAGAAGGAAAAAAACGTCACATCATGTGTGGTTTAGCGAGGCACTTATTAAAATAAACAGGGTTAAAGCCAACTGTCACAAGAAATGGAAACTCTACAATAATCCTTTAGATTACACTGAATTCTCAATACTGCGCAAAAGGCAGAAGGCTCTTCAAGATGAATGTTTTAAACGCTATATTGAATCAATGCAAACAAATATAAAAAACAACCCTAAGCAATTTTGGTCATTTGTAAAAGCACGTAGATGTAAATCGGCCTACCCGCAATCACTAGTCTACAATGGTGTGCAGTATTCTGATGGTCCTAGCATTTGTAAGGGTTTTAACGATTTTTTTGGCTCAGTATTCAGTCAACCAGCAACATCCTATCCCGATCTTCCTTTGGCTCCACCGTTTTGTGACGATAACAACACTATCAGTACCACTCAGTTTCACCCTGACTCTATACTTGAATTGCTTCAGTCCCTTGATATCAATGGTGGTGCAGGTAGTGACAAGATACCACCATATTTCATAGTACGATGCGCGAAACAGTTGTGTCTTCCTCTGTGCATCCTGTTCAACAGATCGCTGAAGGAAGGCTCGTATCCGAATATTTGGAAGAAAGCGCATATCCTTCCGATCCATAAAAAGGGCACTAAGGATAATATTGAACATTATAGGCCAATATCCATCCTCAATGTGTTTGGCAAAGTATTCGAAAAAGCCGTTTACAACAGTATTTACCCCATTGTTTCGCGCGGAATCCCCCCACAGCAACACGGGTTCCTTAAAGAGTCGATCCACCGTTAGTAATCTTTCTGAATTTTTGAATTTTGTTCTCGGCATGATGGACAGACGCAGACAGGTTGACGTGGTCTACACAGATTTCGAGAAAGCTTTCGATCGTGTAGACCATGTCATACTACTGCGCAAATTATTCCACTTGGGAATACACGGTGACCTCTACCGGTGGATTACATCGTATATATCTAATAGACAGCAGGCTGTGGTTGTTGGGGGACATAATTCCAACTTCATAAACATACCATCGGGGGTACCACAGGGCTCTCATTTGGGTCCTCTTTTCTATAACGCCTATCTCTATGACATTTGCACAGTATTTCGTGAATGCAGATTCCTGTTATATGCAGATGATAAAAAGATTTTTCTTGATGTGACCAATAGTATTGATTGTGATAGGCTGCAGTCCGACCTCGATCGCCTTAGTGTATATTATAAACAAAACAGAATTTCTGTAAACGCTAGCAAATGTGTCCAAATATCCTTCACCAGGCGTCCAGTACCAATAGTATATAATTACAATATTAATAAACAACCACTCACTCGCGTCGACTCGATCCGAGATCTGGGTGTCATACTGGATAGTAAACTAACCTTTCAAAAGCACATTGAAAGCATCGTGGGTCGCGCATTTCGGAATCTTGGATTTGTCATTCGTATCTGCAAACCTTTCAGCGATCTGGGATGCATAAAGCTGATCTATTGTGCCTATGTCAGGAGTATTTTAGAATACGCGTCGTGTATTTGGTCCCCGAACTACATTACCTACATCCAGCGAATTGAACGTATTCAATACAAATTCCTGAAACACCTGAACATCAGATCCCGTATCCAGGACCGTTCGTACGAGGAGTCCTGTCACCGGCATCAATTCATTACTCTCGAAGATCGTAGAGTATTACTAGACATGATGGTACTCCACGATATTCTATCTGGCCGCCTCGATTCTCCCCCGTTACTATCTGAACTATCTTTTTGCGTCCCAAAGTGCCGCGCTTGCCATACATCCAATAGATTATTCTCCGTCCCTCTAGCACATACTAATTATGCCCAAAATTCTACCATAGCTCGCCTTGCCTCTGAATATAATAAACAATTTAGTGATTTGGATCCATTTTCATCCTCCAAAGCCAAGTTCCGTCATGATATTATAAATGTCTTGATAGACGACGAGGGTAACAAGTGAATCAACACACCCTTACATAAATACACTCTCACACACACACACACCCTTACACAAACAATACAGTTACACTCCTCACATATCCCCTTATTATCATCCTGTACATGTATAAAATTTCTAATTTCCTAAAACTGAATGTCTATATGTATACTGCTAAGATAACCGCTAAGTTTTTTCTTCTTCTACTTCTTTATTGTACCTTCTGTGGATATCTGTTACCGGCTTAATTTTTTGTATTTACCTACTGTAACTAATTTATAATATATACGCTGTTGATGTCCCAAATATAATAAATAAATAAATAAATAGATATACTTAGCTAAACATACTATTTTATATTATTTTGTTGAAAATTGTTTTTATGGAGACTCTGCTTAAGAGGGTTCCATCGGTGTAAGTAGCAACTGCATTATGACTTTTGTTTCGGTAACGCTTGTTTTTAGGGTTCCGTATCCCAAGGAATCTTTTACAGGAAGTCAAGGAATATACGTGGTACGAATTTAGTATGGTACGGGACCCTTCGTGTGTGAGTTGACCAGCTTTTTATGAACTTCATGTTCCCCTAATTTTCTTAAAGTAATTTTTTCACAATTTCAAAATTGTATGTTTGAGCTCACGATCTAAAACTTCAGGTTTTGTTTTTTTTCATTAAGGCGCTACCTCGACCATGCAAAGGTATCCGTTACTCCAGGTGGAAAGACCCGCAGTGTGAGAGGGACGGAATCGGCAAAAATAAAAAAACGTTGCGCTAAACCACAGTAAAATTGTTTAAAAATAAACTACGCCATTTTATTAAAAAGTTTTTTAAGGAGTTTGCGAATACATTATATCTACATTTTGAACGCAGTTCCACAATGAAATTAGTTAGGATTTCAGAATTACAAGAAAAAATAAATCAATTTAGAGGTGTTTCATCGCGTTTCCCATTAGTGAAAATCTTAATCAAATACTCAATCAACGTTAACCTAAAAATCAAATCTGTAGATAACTTCATGGTGGAGTAAATGGATTCGAATAAACCCCTTTTTTTTTTCGTATCACCTTAAGTATTTTTTTCAAAATTTCCTCAAATGTGGGTATTAAGTATAAATACATATTAATCCCAGTACGACGCAACAAGCCAGAGTTACAATTCAATTTTCATTTTATTCTGTGTGCGACTGCAAACCAGACTGTGACTTCTCGTTCCCACTAACATCACGTCGTTTATACCCAGAGGGGTAGCCTGTTCAGTCCCAGTCACATACACTAAAACATCAGCTTGTCTGTTGAACATATGGGACAGAGTTTTGCAATATCTTAGAAGTAATACATTTCGTGGCCTTCCATTTCAATTTACGGAAATAAGTAGCGCCTGGATAATTTGAAACGGCAAAACGGGAGTTTATTTCAATAAGGCGTGACGTTGTTGGGGATTTTTTTTACCTATACGAAATGTTGTTACTGTTTTAGTACATAATTCATCATTTTCCACAATGAATTGTGTCGAGCATTTCTACCGGCGCGCAAATACTCGCATAATTATATGGCTTGTGTTTAAACGATTACCAAAAAATATTTACTACCAATAAATTCGAAATGACTGCCAGAATTGGTAAATGATCACTAAATTATGTTTGGATAAATGATCACCAAACTTCTTTTTATGTTTTAAGGATTTTTTGTTGTTCTTACATATTCAACCTAACACGAAGGATTAAGGGGGCTTCGCTTCGCTCACCCACTTAACCCATCACCTAAGCTGTAAAGTAATTAGTGTATGTGATAAAGTAGAACTTGCAATTGTATCCGATAATCAGAATAAAATACAGTCTTAAGATTTAAAAAAGAGATATACACTCTTTCAAAAACACCCACATTTAATTTACCTAACTGTAATAACGAATATGGCAGAAGAATTTGGACGTACAGCCTACCTAGTATATTAAACTCACTGCCAAAATCCTTAATAAATAATCTTATAAATAAAAATCCAAAGCAAGTTCGAAACATACTTAAACGTTATTGTATCTATGATAGATATAAGAAAGAGGAGGGTGTACGTACACATCATTCACATCCAGAATAATATAATATAGTCACTTGGATGTACTAAAATAAAATATTAAATTGCATTTTGTAACTTAATATTAAATAAATTAATATTATTAATATGTAAACTTAGGGCAACCTTCCCGGGGATTAAAAATCTTAAATGTAAAGATTACACCCGGGAATTAAACAATTTACTAACCTTTTTTATTGAAATAAACAGTTTAAAATTTAAAAAATTTAAAAGCTACCGCAGTATTTTGCTCTGATATTTTCTGCAACTTTTGGTGATCATTTACCAATTTTGGGTAAAAAAAAAATTTTTGGTGATCATATATTTGTTGCCTAATTATACCCCGTGATTTATTTCGACGGACTTGTTTGACGACTCAAATAAAATGCACACATTTGCCACAACTTGCGATGTGTTTTGTACCTACATGTGCTCGAACAAATTTAATTATTTAAGCCCATTTCTGTATTCAACCCAATAACCGTTCAAATTGTTTGTGTCAAAAATTTTAAATCGAATAGGTATTTCAATTACTAAAAAAAATATACTTAGGTGTAGTTTGCATTTGAAAGGTTGGTACGGATTGTAGAATTAAAGTATTTTGACGTCAAACATATATAAAATTTTTTTTTCAAAATGACACCATAAAATAGCAAGGCATTACTTTCCTTTCCTACCACTCTATGGCATAAGTCGTATTGTCTAGATTACGAATAAAGACCCAACGTCATGATTGATAAACCCACTCAAAATGACCAAAGTCGTCGCTCTCTCAATCTATTCAGATGGGACAGAATCTAGCCATTTACGAGTTAATTAGAAGTGTACCTGAGCTAGTGCGTGGTTGAGAATTTTCTAATTATCGAGGTTAAAGAGGCTCGCTTTGATTTGACAATCAAGGCGGGAGTTAGGGGGAGAACCGGCTAGGTACTTCTTCAATAATTAAGGTAATTCCAAAATCATCAAAGCTTGCACTGCTGTGGTGAATGCTACGGGCTCGCTGTTATGCCCTACAGACCGCAGTCCACAGACGTCTTCTCAAAAGTTCAACCCACAAGCCCTAAGCCCTATCACCTTAATAAATTAGGTCTAAGGCGCGTGTGATAACGATTACAAGAGATTTTCAGTTAAATGATTTCAATTCAAATTCTCTTCTGGTAAATTGACATATCCTCCAATCAGTCGTAATTAAATGACAAATGGACAAAAGAACTGAAGATGAAACCTGGTGGTTTCTAGCGTTCCCTGCTACGAATCGCGATCGCCTATCTCAAATTAATAAACAATATTTTAATATAATATTTTGTAATAATAACGCAACTTAAGAGGCGGAATATACCAGAAATACACACAGATCATAAAATCAAAAATTCACAAATAAAGAAATTATGAACACGGTATAAAGTTTAAAATCCTAGGTAAGCTGTAGAAAACCACGGCATCTCTCCAAAAAAATAATCAAGTTTCACGTGGATGTTACTCTGGAATCCTAGCTCTCCTTTAAAGTCGATCACAACCAAGCGAAAAGCTAATCGAATGATCAAATTAGTAACAAATAGCAAGACAGACAAACACTTATCTTCGTAGAAATCCTGTGGAAAATACCCGCACCTAGACCCCTAGTCAATGTCAAAGTCACAATATTTGTATATATGTACATACCTTAGGTGCATGCTTATTGAAAAGAAGTAAATAAGTATAATTATACTTAATTAGTTACCAAAATGTACACTAAATAAGTACATTTCGATGAAGGCTTATAACGATCTATACACTCAAATGCAAAAATTAAAATAAACACTAAATTGCCGTATGCAAAAATACCGCACTTCTCGTCAACTTTCTCGACTTTGAACCGACGACCGACAGTCAATAAAAATCGAATGACCAGTATTCGCGCCTCGAACGTTTATTTTCCTCTCCTCAATCCTCAAAACTCTCCACAATTCACAAGCTCCTATTCCCTTATAAACTCTCACGCATCATTTATTCCCTTTTTTCCTTTAACTATTTACGTTTATTACAGGATTTAGCATATTTTGTGAAGTATATTTGTTAACTAGTCCGTGCCTCGGCTCCCCCCTCACTGTGTGATTGTTCTTGCTCAACGTCGCAACGAAATTAGAAAAAACCCAAGCCACTTGTCTCCCTGTTTGTGAAACTCGAATAAGCTAGGGGTCTTGAAGTGTATTTGTGACTTGGTCCTCCCGCGCTCATAGGAATTTCTCAACTTAAGATAATAACGAATATTTGTTCTTGGAAATGCAGATCCCAACCACTATTATCTTGTGAACTAAAAATAAACATTTAAACATAAACAATCACATACAGACACAAACATTGCCTCCGGCCCCTCACTAGGTAATCCCGTGTCGTCCAAGACCTGGGGATTATTTTTCTGTATCCCCGGCCGGGGATCGAACACGGGACCTCGCACGGCAGGCAGGGCCACAACTGCAGCGCTACAGAGGTTTTAAATTTTATTACCATGGCTTACGCTTCAAAATCGCGACCCATCCCAACTACCCTCGGTTTTTGAAAGGTTAAGCACCGGAACACGGATTGCAAGTCGGTCACCACATGTTGCGCGACCTGCAAACGATTCAAGCGATCGGAGGCGGCGACCCAGACCATCGCAGCCACTAACTGCCCCGCCCGGCATCATGCCGAGGAGCAGGAAGCGGCCAAGACGATGTACCGATAGCAGTTGAGGGCGTCAATACTATTATGTTCGGGCAGCTCAACCTACAAAATTCGGAAGCAGCCACCGCAGAACTTCCAGTGGTAGCGAGTTCGCATCGACTCGACTTGGTACTGGTCCAGGAACAGTACAATGGTCGGCCCGGAATTCTGCAGTGTGGCACCAACCCCAGAGCTGGCGTCTTAGTACTGAACCGCGCGATAGCAGCCACGATCCTACATCACATGAGCAACGGGCACTGCACGGTAGTCCACGTCACATACGGAGAAAACAGCCTGCACGTAGTATCAGCATACTTCCAGTTGTAAAATAAAACAGTTCCCGCTCGATTCACACTTTATTGTGTTTCACCAATCACACCGTAACACTTTACTTCCAGCACTTATAATCAGTTCCCACTCGGTTTACACCTAATTTGTTTTCACCAGTCACACTATAACACTTCACTATTAGAACTTGTTTATCCGAAGAACTTTACAACAGCTATGGCGCGCTCCGCTCGAGCGCCACCTTTTATATTTTCTAGGTTCGCGCGAAAACTGAGCGCCTCGTGCACCGGAAATACAGTTTTTACCAATTTTTACACAATAATGGCAACATTAAATTGCTTAATTGTTATAAATATTACTAAAGCTAAATAATACTAAAGTAATTGAATCTGTATAATGCTAACATTCGTCCATCCTGACAATAAGATTGCGTCCTCGCAATGTAACAATCAAAATACTTCTAACTTTGTGTAATAAATTGAAAATATTGACACAATATAAGAGAAAAAATAATTTTTTATTTTTTCATAATTATTAGCAATACAGATTATGATTAGTCAGAGCTTAACTATATACTAGACTTTATACCATGTTAATAATTACATTAGAAATCCTTAACAAAGGAAAAGTGCAGAAAGGAAAATAAAATTGGTACAGAACTCACTAGCTACCCTACTTGGGCTACCCTAGCTACAAAACGTATGAAAAATCCTCGTTGTATTTATTATTATCATATTAGAGATCTTACCTAATAAAAAAAACTTTATAAATACTTATCACTGAAAACTTTAGTTAAAATTGAATACCTCAAATTAACGCTTTGCAAATTTTCACACATGCTTACATTCACACCCAACCACATGTAGCATACACAACGACGTTTATTCAACATCAGTATTATCATTAGACGTATCACTGTCATCTGGCGCTTGAAATGCTAACCATGGATATATTTTATCTACCGGAAAGACACCTTTGTATACAGCTTTACCCTTTTTTTTTGTTATCGTGGTATCCTCAACTTCGTACCTGTCGTTTGGCAACACCGTTACAATTCTATAGGGACCTAAACACTTACTAATTAGTTTTTTACTTTTACCCTTTTCTCCGATCTCTCGCTCAACTCTAACTAGTTGCCCAACTTTGAATTGACGTGGCTGACAACGTGAAAGGTCAAACCTGTTTTTCTGCTTTTGTTGCGCTTTTGTTACTTTATCGTTCGCTTCCTCTCTAAGCTGAGCAACATCAGTTGTTACGGCATTTTCATCATTATTTACTGCAAATTTCAAACTACTTTCGCTGTCCCCAGTAAGTCTTAGACCAAACAGCAACTGCGCTGGTGTTTTCCCAGTACTTTTGTTTATAGTATTATTTAATCCCCATTGAACCCGTAGTAATTGTTTATCCCATATTTTTTCGTTTGCATCATGAACCATTGTCGTCAACGCGTCCAATACCGTACGATTATAGCGCTCCACCTGGCCATTAGCTCGTGGAGTCGCGACCCGCGTTCAGAACATGTTTTTATCCGTAATTAACCTCATTGGGACACCGAACAATGCAAAATATTCTTTAAATACTTTTACTGTTGTATTTGATTTAGTGTTTCTAACAGCCTTCAGAACAATGAATTTTGTAAATGAATCAATTATTAGTAATATGTATTTGTTTCTTGATTTACTCTCGTTGAATGGCCCTAGGTGGTCAGCATGCAGTGTATGAAATGGTTTTGGTACTTTTGGGATGGGATGCAAGTGGTCTGATCTTTTCCCACTAGGAACTTTGCCATGGGCGCACTGCAAACAAGATCGAACATATTTTTTAATGAATTTATTTATTTTAGGAAACCAGTAATCAGCCTTTACTTTATCCATTGTTTTGTCAATTGAAAAGTGTCCAACATCATCGTGACACGCGCGCAGAATTTGCCATCGCAGTCCTTTCGGTACCAGCCATTTGTGTCCTTCATCTGATATTTTATAGACTAAACCGCGTTTAACACAATAATTTTGTTTCAAGTTCATTACTTCATCTGTTTATCTTCCACAATTTGTTTGATTCTTTGAATTTCACTATCAGCCATCGGAGCGGTTGAGAGCCAGTCCGAAGAAATATGGAGAACCTCTAAGTTATTCTCATCCATAACGTCTGCTCCTATTAGACCTTCTTCTACCAACGGGTTTCTACTTAGTGCGTCCACATCTTGGACGTCAAACTCTTGGACAAAACTCCACCATCTAGCGACACGAGGGATCATGTTTTTTTCAGAAAGGTAGCTCTTAACGAGTTGCAATCGGTGAAGATGGTAAAATTTATGCCAAGGAGATACGGCCTGAATTTTGATAACGAGCTAACGACTGCCAGAGTCTCTAACTCATAAGACGAAAAGTTTTGTTCTTCGGGGGACGTTTGACTACTGTAGTAAGCTACGGGGTTTACTAAACTGTTTGCTTGTTTTTGAAGCAAGATTCCTCCAACGCCGTGTTTGCTTGCATCGGTGTGTAATTCAGTGGTTGCCTGAGGATCATAAAGGGCAAGAACCGGTCTGGAGATCAGTTTGGTTTTTAATTCTTCGAAAGCGACTTCTTGTTCAGGACCCCAGGACCACGGTGCATCAGCCTTTAATAATTTGGATACTGGTCGAGATAATCCAGCAAAGTTTTTAATAAACTTTCTGAAGTAACTCACCAAACCCAAGAATTGCCGAACATTGTGGACATTTTTGGGAGTTGGAAACTTTTCAACCGCATCTATTTTATGTTGTTCTGGTCTTATACCATCCTCAGACACCTCAAAATAAAGAAAGTTTATCTTTGTTTGGAAAAAATTGCACTTAGAGAGTTTAAGTGTCAGTCCTGCATCGCGAATACGTGTCAAGACCATTTCGAGTTTGTGCAAACCATCGTCAAAAGATGTCGATGGTATCAAAACATCATCCATGTAAACAATTACCGAATTGAAGCGCATTTTGTCTAGAACTTTGTTAATAACCCTTTGAAATACTGCAGGTGCATTAGTTAAGCCAAACGGCATTCGGTTAAATTCAAATTGTCCATCAGGCATTACAAATGCAGTTTTTGTTTTGGCTTCTTCCGTTAGTTCTATTTGGTAGTAACCGGAAGCCATATCCAAAGAAGTGTAATACCGATGTCCTGATAACCGGTCCATCTGATCTTCGATGCGTGGCAATGGATAGTGTTGTTTGATAGTTTTGCGATTTAACGCTCTATAATCCACACAAAGGCGTTTGTCTCCCGTTTTCTTTCGCACTAAGATGATTGGGCTTGCAAATGGTGAAGAAGACTCCCTTATAATACCACAATGTAGTAGTTCGTCAGTCATATTTCTCACTTCTGATCTTTCAGCATGGGACATTCTGTAAGGGCGGTATACTATGGGTTCAGGATTTGTCAATGATATGTCCATTTTCTCAATGTTCGTACACCCTAGCTCTTTGAAGCTCGTTGAAAAGCATACCCTTTCCCGGTTAATGACTCCCAAAAGCTCCTCTCGCTGTTTACTGGTAACCGAATCACCAACGACTATATCATCCAACGAGAAAAGCTTTTGAGGCTCATCAGTTTTGTCAATTTGATTTACAGTTTTCGATTCCTCAAGCTTTACTTTATGTCCCCTAGCTAACAGTTGGCCCTTTTGAAAATGAATCACATTTTTGCAAACATTTTCGAGAACTACTACTCCATCTACTTCCATCGCTAAGTAAATGCCATCCTCTATAAGGAACTCTTGATAAGGTTTACTTCTTAGACTGCCGTTGATAATTAACGTTCCCGAATACTTTTCAGAACAACTGAATTCCACGCAACCTACGCCGTAATTGACTTTACAGTCATCTCTCACATACACAACAATGTTACCATCATCATTTTCATCAATAAGTTCCTGCGATATTTTTAACTCATCTTTTGTTTTCAAGATGTTGATGTAAGGCTTCTCAGTATAGTCTTGATGATTGGTCAAGGATTGGCATAGGAAATTTCAAATAATGATCAGGGACCACCAACATATTAACACGAGCCTTGACACCTTGTATTTCTAATTCCACATCACGCTTACCTAACGCAGATACAGTAGCACCGCCAAATCCCGTCATGTTCGAATTACAAGATTTGTCCCAACCTCCGAGAAGTTTCTTTGCTTCTGTTTCTTTGATGAGACTACAGTCGCTGCCTAAGTCAACAAAACCCATGCTAGCGATCCCGTTTATGGCCACATCTTGTACGTACTTGTTATTTATCTTTTGTGTCCCGATCGATATTTTTAATACGGATTTATTTTCGAATTTGGTTTTGTAACAATCTTTACTTTCATGACCACATACTTATATGACACAAGTACTACATTTCTTAATTGGTTTTGTACACTTATTGGCGAAATGTCCTTCTTCCTTGCAGTTATGACACCTAATGCCCGATCTAAAATCTTTGTTGTCATTGAGTTTATCCCCTGTACCTCTTTTGTGGTTCTGCTTGAACGTCTCGATTTTTTTATTTTATTGCATTTCGAAGATATGCTAACAATTTATCCGTATTAGTGAATTGTGCAGCCTCCGCGCCTAATCTTATAGTCTTATCCTCTATACCAAAAACCACGCAGTCGACTGCCCTTTTACCTTCAATTACGCATCGATTTATTAGCGCTATTTTTTCGTAATAGTAATCTTCAAAAGAATCCCCAAATCTAGCCCTCTTTTGCAACATATCGTGAAGCATCTGCCCATAATTCTCTTCTGCGGGAAATACCGCTTTGAGTTTAGCCTGCCACTCCTTCCAAGTAAATTTGACCGTCGTTAATCCCTCATACCAGCGTTTCGCGTTCCCTCTTAATTTAGGTATCGCATAATGAATTATTTGTTCTTCTCCCCATTTATAAATCTGTGCAATTTCGTTTATTTTAGTTATCCATGTGTTTATGTTCTGATTTTTTGTAGTTTATATTACTAAATTTATTCCTAGACAACCTCTCAATACATTCGTACACATTCAAAATACTCTCATCTATACGACCTTGACTGCGGCGCAACGCAGGGCTAGAACTACGGCGTGCTGCCGTACTGCTATGCAAGCCGCGGCTGCGTTGCAAGTATCGCACTGTTGGACTGCGACTGCGATGCGCCGCCGTCGTGCGCTTTGGGCTACGACTGCGGCGCGGACGACCTTGTCCGTCGCCGCTGCCGCCGCCACAACACGGACCATGTCGTAAGCTACATTGGCTGCGCTCGCGGCTGCGAGGATGACTATGATAATTTATTTGCTCGCAACAATGAGACTTACTCTGCTCGCGACAACGAGACTTTCTTTGCTCGCGACGACGAGACTCACTCTGCTCGCGACAACGAGACTTTCTCTGCTCGCGACTGCGAGACTTTCTTTGCTCGCGACTGCGAGACTTTCTTTGCTCGCGACTGCGAGACTTTCTTTGCTCGCGACTGCGAGACTTTCTTTGCTCGCGACTGCGAGACTTTCTTTGCTCGCGACTGCGAGACTTTCTTTGCTCGCGACTGCGATACTTTCTTTGCTCGCGACTGCGAGACTTTCTCTGCTCGCGACAACGAGACTTACTCTGCTCGCGACAGCGAGACTTACAGCACCCACGGCTGTGGGGCCTATTGTACTCGCGACTACGAGACTGGTTCCGCCTGTAACTGCTGGTCGTACTGCGTAGCAGACTGCGCAGGCTGCGCTCACGACTGCGAAGCGGACTGCGCTCGCGACTGTGAATATGGTTATGCTCACGAATACGAAACTGGCTGCATCCTCCACTGCGAGGCTGACTGCGTCCGCGACTGCTAACTTCGCTTTGCTCATGACTGCGCCCCCGACTGCGTGGCAGACTTGCTGCAGTGACTCCCAGAATCAAGCTGGGGCTCCGGGAGACTCGAAACGGCATCTCGTTGTCCGATTCATATTACTGGAAACAAGAAATAAAACAGCGACAAAAGTTTGTAAAATTACATCATCAATATACATATATTTCAAGGATATATTTTTAAAATCCGATATTTGGTGGTATGCTTGAATTAACTTATGTTATCTCTTAAAAGCAGCATTGCTATGGGGATCTACGGGGGGAAAAAATTCAACCATTTTGCTCTACGACGTACCGTTTACGAGATATTTAAAAAAATGTTTTTCGAAAAATAATAATTTGTAGAAGTATATATTTTTTTTTACCTTACAATTTTTTCGTTATTCGTAATTTCTTTATTGTACTGCACAAAACAGACATACCGATAACTTATAATATAAAAACTTGAACAAAGACGAGCTTATGTCTAAAAAGAGATTTCATCCGGCAAACCATGATGGGTAGGAAAGGTTATGGCTGAGCAGGGAAAGACCTGCACCTACGATAAAACATTTTTTTCATGATTTACCTTCATGGTATGTATACATAGGCAAAATACACATTATCTTTCCCAAATGGGATGGCAATGAACCAAAATAAAATTCCAGATATTTTCAAAAATAAGATTCTAATTAAGTCCTTGGAATTATTTAAATTGGTTACACGCCAGCCACTCACTGTTGTAGCTATTAACTTTTCAGAAATAACACTATTGTTACTACACAATGCACAAAAATAAAATAACTTACGTGCGTAATCCCACTTCTGAACTGTAAAATAAAACAGTTCCCGCTCGATTCACACTTTATTGTGTTTCACCAATCACACCGTAACACTTTACTTCCAGCACTTATAATCAGTTCCCACTCGGTTTACACCTAATTTGTTTTCACCAGTCACACTATAACACTTCACTATTAGAACTTGTTTATCCGAAGAACTTTACAACAGCTATGGCGCGCTCCGCTCGAGCGCCACCTTTTATATTTTCTAGGTTCGCGCGAAAACTGAGCGCCTCGTGCACCGGAAATACAGTTTTTACCAATTTTTACACAATAATGGCAACATTAAATTGCTTAATTGTTATAAATATTACTAAAGCTAAATAATACTAAAGTAATTGAATCTGTATAATGCTAACACAGTATAGTCACGATATCGGTCGCCACATAGCACACCTAGAATCGGTTCTTCAACGGCTTTCAGGCAAACCTACTCTCGTAGGAGTTGACAGCAACGCTCACTCGCCTATGTGGCACTGCCATAGGAGACAGTATACTGGACGTGGGCGGGATACGGAGTATAGAAGAAACCAGATGGAGGGCCTCATCCTCGACAAAGATCTTCTTCTGCACAATGTCTCGGGACAGTCGCCGACCTTCAGCGGTCCCAACGGTAAGGCAAACGTCGATTTGACCATTACTGCCAGAGGAATAAACGTGTGCGACTGGACAGTACATGAAGGCGCCAGCCTCAGCGATCACCAGCTAATCACCTTCAATCAATAGTCTTCGGGAGGTTAGACTCGAGAGCCAGTGAGTCTTCAGGACCTCTGCTACCTCCGTTCCGGACGCGTGGAGTCAATTGGGCCAACATTTGTTCGACACTTCATTCTCGAATGGACAGGATTCACCCAGGCCTTTCCGCCACCAGGAACTGCGAACGATAGTCAGAGATCTTACTGCGCACTGCCCGACTTTGGGGCATTGCGGCAAAAGTAACGATGGCAGGTATGAATGGTGGACCCCGGAGTTGGACACTCTTCGAACTATGGTCAACCGAGCTCGGCGCGAATGGCAACAGGCAAGTAGCGCATGACACTGCCCAAGATTCGGTCTGTAAGCCGCGAGGCAGGAAAGACCATGTGGTGGTGGAGGGAATACCTCCGGTTTTTGAAAGGTTAAGGTGTCATCTGAAACACGGAAGCACCCGAAACAAATGCCACATAAAAACGGACACCCATCCAGTACCGGTCTCAGCCAGATGTTGCTAGCCGCACGATCATTTCCGACGTGCGAATACCGCTAGGCCACGGACGCTTCAAGATACAAGAAGAAAGATACAAGAATTTTATTCAGTACCTAATAAAAGAAATTACGACTTTACCGAAGTTACTGAATGTTCTTAGGGAATACATTAATTTCCAAGCATAACGTGAAACTCTTCGAAAATTGCTCAACAAAATGGCACGATGACCCGAATGGCCGAGTCGGCAGTGACCCTGCCTACGAAGCCAAGGGTCCCGAGTTCGAGTCCCGGTGGGGGCAAATATATGTTTGACGAGAACAGATGTTTGTACCCTAGTCATGGTTGTTTATCTATCTAAGTATAATATTTATCTATACAGGGTGTTTTTGTTGAATTCCCATAACTGTAGGGTATTGATAAGACCACCTTTAGAAATCGAATGTAAAAACTTGTTTTTTAATTACTCGATTTTTTTACTTTTTGCATTTTTCATACAAAATAATTCAATATTTTTTCGCTTTATCAAGTCTTTATACTAAGTCCGGCAACGTCGCAATGTCGGAACTCGCTAATCAATGAAAATGAAATTCCCGCGCTTTTAATAAAAGATCATGTGTCTCTCTTGCTACTGCGCTGACTCGCATATCTACCTTCGTCTTACATGTGTGTGTTTACGCTTTTGTCTTGTGGTGTCTATGATAGCTTAAAGGATCCGACAAGTCACACACACACAGTCAAACACAAACTAAGTAGTTTCAACTCACACGCGAACAAAAACGGACGAAAAATAATAAATCGCCGTTGAAAAATAGTTCTTAATATGAAAACCATAAAATCGCTTCCCACCCTTAACCCGGGTCGTTCGGTTTGCTTGTTTGTTGTATATAGGTTGCGCTCCTGCGGGTACAGTCGAGCGAGATACGAAATACTTGTTAATGCTTTATTCAAATTTTCTATTGATGTTCTTTAGATTTGTTACTCGTAATTAAACAACAAGGTACAACTAACAAGTAATCTGTGGCAGAAGACACGTTTATGTAAACAGATAGTAAAGATAGGTTTTTCATTTTATAAAAAATAATTAATTTAACTAAAGGCATATTTTTCGTTATTCTCTCGTTAGTCCTTATCTGACGATTGCAAAATCGACATTCATATGTTTAAATGCCTATTAGTTAATAGTGGGAATAACAATCGGTCAAGTCCGAGGCAAGAACGAAGGATTCCAAAACATTACTTGGCAAAACAAGGTTGTAAGGTGTACAAGGTAAGTTCCTTGTCTACCTATTGCCGTTATCAATATTAGAGCAAAAATTGTTTAAAAAAAACATTTTTTCTTCATTCATTAATGGTATGTTTGTCTGTTTTTAGTATTATTTGATATAGCGGCAACAGAAATACATCATTTCTGAAAATTTCAACTGTCTAACTATAGGTTCATGAGATACAGCCTGCTGACAGACAGACAGACAGTGGAGTCTAAATAATGGACCCTATTACTAACTGCCAGTTTCCTGGGCTCTGATTAAGTTAACAAATTGGTTAAACTGATTTGAGCCAATCACGTACCGCTGATATTCAAAATAGCGGCACGTGATTGGCTGAAATCAGTTTAACCAATTTGTTAACTTAACGAGCGCCCAGGAAACCGGCCGTAAGACTCCGCTTTTCAGACTCCTATTATAAATATAAATTTGATACCTATTAAAGTATATTTAATGTCCCTACCGAGGGGCACAGGCCTTTGCCCGGATACGAGTAAGATTGAGCCATATCTCTTCTCCTAGTGCAGTATTATTTTTTGTTCTAGGCTCGGGGACCACAAATGACGGGAACACAGCCAGAACTTTTTTTAGCAATCCAGAAAAAACTGCAGCTATCACAGGCTTGGATTCGGGTTTGATCCAAAGATTTGGTACAATTTTGCGTGTACTTGCCTGTGGGGAACCCATTAACATTGAAGCGTTTGAAAGTTTTGCGCGGCTTACTGCAGAAATGTATGTAGAGCTCTATGGCTGGTATAACATGCCTTCGAGTGTCCACAAACTTTTACTGTATGGTGCTGAAATCATCAAATACTTTAATGTTATTCCCATTGGAAAATTATCAGAAGAGGCATCGGAAGTTAGAAACAAAGACTTTAGAAAAATCCGGGAGCATCATTCGCGCAAATTTTGTCGGGAAGCGACAAACGAAGACATATTTTATAGTCTTCTTGTGTCGTCAGATCCCTACCTGTCTAGCATAAGACCTGTGTTAAGAAAAGGTAAAAAAACGCTCGTGACTGATGATATGAAACTTCTCCTAATTAATGACGGTTCAGTGATAGATAAAGAAAACATAGAATTTGTTGATGTTAATGCATCATTGATGGACTCGGATAAAGAGGACTGTGATGATGACTAAGATAAGACTCACTTTTTCATTTTGTCCTTGACGTCTTTTATTAGATATATCATAGTAATATTTGTGTTTTTATTGCAGTATGTTGTATAGGTATTACGAATCATGTCATTAAATTAAGAGATTGTAGCCTCGTTTTTCTGGGGGTACTAGTTCCTGTCAGTAAAAGAAGAGATTCTGGTTCTCAAGTTTTATTTCCTGAACATTTGTTAAAGAAAACAAGGGGGGGTTCTCTCTTAGTGGCCGTCCTATTTAAATAATACACGTCCTTAATTCTACACTTATCTCGACCCTTGTTTCTTCAGGTCTGCCCCCCCCGCAGGGAAGATCAGCGTCACCAGCTACACTGGCAGTACAGGCGCCATGCGGGATCTTATGTACTGGAATTAGGAGAAAAATCTACTTAGCGACTGGCCCTAAGTTCACAATGTACACCACGGGCCTTAATTAAGAGCTCCCCGACTTAAAATTACACAAAATTAACCAAACACACGGGCAAGGTCTATTTCTCAGGTGCCCAGGCCTTAATCTACCGCAGGGAAAATTTATATTCCTTCAAATTACACAAAATTATCAAAACACACGGGCAAGGTCTATTCTTAGGTGCATAAGCCTTAATCTACCGCAGGGAAAATTTATATTCCTTCAAATTACACAAAATTATCAAAACACACGGGCAAGGTCTATTCTTAGGTGCATAAGCCTTAATCTACTACAAGGAAAATCTATATTCGGTTTGCAATACACTAACAAATGTCACAAACTAACCTATTTACAAAATCACCCTGGCCGTGGTCCAGCCCCATGATGCAATTATATTTAATAAAACCTCTTGGTTTGGCCACTGGACCACAGGGAATGCCTAAGGAAGTTGAATCACTGCGTCGACGTTACCTAAGACTAGGTCAATCGACCATGATGAGCGACTAGGGCCGCGTTATGGAGAAGTAACGAGAAATCTACTGGGGCAGGTTAGTAAGCGCGCGATGCGAACCATGGAAGATGGAAATTTCTCACCTTATATATTCAGGATGTACCTCGCCCGCTACCACGGGGTGCACCCAGCACGGGTCACCTTGGCGGCTCCCAAAATCCCGTCTTCGGCAGGGTTGGATTTAGCGAGCCGATGCGTCAGCCACCTCACCACACGTGGGAACAACCTCCTTCCGCTACGCGTCCACCACGGCACGCTCTCTCCGTCCCCGGAGCAAAAAGGGGCAAGGTTTCTTGTCAGTGGTTCCTCCTTCTACCACCTCAAGCGGTGTGCCTCTCGCGGCACTCTCGTCGAAAAAAGCCTCCCACCGGCTTGGGGCGCATATTTATAACCAAAATCTTCGCGAACAATCTTTCCATCAGGGATACCACCTTCGCGCTGAAAGCCCCCCATGACAAGTTCACGTCGCCGATTGCGACAGTAAATTAGCCGGGCGAAATTTCTATCTAGCTCCCGTTCCGCTGTCAGTTCCTGCACCTTACATTCAGGACGCGTCCCCACCAACATTTAGGGTACACGGCAGCGATTCCCGCCTGAAAATAATTGTTCACTCCGCCAGCTGTAGTTAAATTTTCCCGACAACATGGGAACAAAAAGACGAGGGCAACACTAAGAGTGGTGGCGCCCTCTAGCGGCGTTCCACCGTAACCACTTGGATCGATACTGTTCGACGCGCAGCGAGATGGCTCCCCCAATGTAAGCATTGTTAAGGCTGCCGCCAGATGGCGATACCTGTATCTTCCTCTCATAAATCCAACTGTTTAAACCTATGTAAATGGACTGAAAATCCAGCGCTACAGTACCCCCCAAGCCAAAATAGGATTCACGCAGGGAATCCTACGGATGACCCCATCCGAGAACACCGCCCCCCAACAAAACAAACCCTCCAACATCCACAATACCAAAAAAAACGAAGTGCCTACGACACACAAAACCAAAAGACCTATGATGCCACCTCATGATCCGGCCGAAGACTCTTGAGGGACCAAACAAAATAACAAGCTAAACAGTACAGCTGTCACAACATACAACAATGATACAATGGAAACTATTTCCTTGGCATCACCGTTCCAGGTGTTGTTCCGGAACGGCTTATCTGGGCCTACGGCGGAATACTCGGCTCCTATAGGCGGCGCTGTGACTTGGCGAAGCGCCTGTATTTATCCCCAATCTTTCACCAGCTACGTGGGCATTGCTGCGCAGAACTCCGCGACGGGGCGACGCAGCCGGACCAACGATCGCTGATGAGTGAAAATTACCAACACTCACAACACTACTCACGGGGTTTACTCGTGGGTCGCATGACATCTGTCCCTCGTCTTTCTGTTTGATATCCTTAATATGCCACTTCCCCAATGGCTTGCCGTTTTCATCCTCTACCTCGTAAACCAAACGCGATAACTTCTTGACGATGATGCATTTTTCATACTTAGGACATAACTTCGCAGAAAAATGTTTGCTCGCATCACTGAGTTTGTAAGTTCTTTTCCAAACAATATCGCCTACATTGAAAGACAAATCACGGCGTTTGCTATTATACGTTTTGACATTACGATCGTGGGCCTACGGTGGCGAAGGACACGCACGCCCCCGGCGCACGTTGCCTTTCCGCCTCCGCCGCATGAAATTCGGACGCCGTATTAACAGCGCACTTACTTGCAGGGTTACTTACGTGGTAAGAGGGTATACCTCTCCCAAAGCCTACACCCGAATCAACCCTGCTCTGATTCGACTTTATTAGTTTTTTGACATCTTACATTTAGGACACGTTGAAGTAACTACATCCGGTTCCCCGCAACGGTAGCAGAATAATTTCCGCGACGGCTCTTGTATCGCTGAGACTTGGCCTGCGGTGGCTTTCCCGTTGTCACAAGTATAAATTAAGTCCGACGCCAAGATTGAGGCGGATGTAGTTGGCTCCGAGAAGCTACGCGCAATACATTCTGCCTGTTCCAGCAATCGGCAGCTTGACTTCAAATCCGACCATGAGTTGATTGGGTGCAGAGCTAGTTGGGTCGTGTAGAACGGCCTAATATTGTGTCTAACTATAGCCAATTTCTCAATTTCCGTAATGGGTTTTAATAATTGGGAGAAATAATTTTGCATTACGCTCAAATAATTTACTATGCTCTCGTCCTGTCCCTGAGTTCTTTCCCTAATCTCTTTCATAAGACGGAAATCAAAGTCAAATGGTAAGTATTCCGCCAACAAAAGATTTTTCAATTCGGACCATGTGTGTACATCGCTAATGGCACCTCTGTACCAGCATAACGCTCCGTCCGTGAATAATTCCGGGGCCGACTTGAACAATCTTTCGTCGGAGATACCGCGGGAGACCCTAACTTCTTCCAATCTTTGTAAAAATCCCTTTACGCACGACTTCCCATCGAATTTGATATTCAATGTGTGAACCGCCTGATACTTCTCGGGTATTACCTCGCGGACGGGGGTAGGTGACGCCACTCTGGACGATCGAAAATTTAACATAATACTCTCTAGTCTGTCTATTATTTTTTCGAAAGTCGCGTTTGTCTCGAAAAATTTGTCGCCGGCACCTTCTAGGGGCTGAAGCCTACTCAGACGGTGATATAAGTGGTACGCTAACGCCTGTACCCTACTCAGAATCTTTAAAGAACACGGTCTTTGAGTTGTACCTACCAACAGACTCTGCAGTGATTCTAACTTCTCACAAATAGTGGCGAATTCCCGCTCACAATCGCCACTGAACTCCGTTACTTCGTCCGAGCTGAGTTCAATGTTTAATTTTCGGATCTGGGAACGCAGTTCCGTGACGGTTGGGGCTGGCTTTCCCCCACGAAGTTCAACTTCATATTCTAACTCGTCCTTATGCAGTAAATTAAAATTAATCGGCCTATCTTCAAAAGTTGCCATTGTGGCCCGGTCACACACGATAACACAATAACAACAATTAACAATCCGCCTCAAAATACAAAAACTAAAGTATAGAAACGGCCATGTGTACTGAGCGAAAGACCAGAACACAGGTTTACACAACCACCAAGAGAGAAAAACCTGTTCGGGCGCCAATTGTAGCCTCGTTTTTCTGGGGGTACTAGTTCCTGTCAGTAAAAGAAGAGATTCTGGTTCTCAAGTTTTATTTCCTGAACATTTGTTAAAGAAAACAAGGGGGGGTTCTCTCTTAGTGGCCGTCCTATTTAAATAATACACGTCCTTAATTCTACACTTATCTCGACCCTTGTTTCTTCAGGTCTGCCCCCCCCGCAGGGAAGATCAGCGTCACCAGCTACACTGGCAGTACAGGCGCCATGCGGGATCTTATGTACTGGAATTAGGAGAAAAATCTACTTAGCGACTGGCCCTAAGTTCACAATGTACACCACGGGCCTTAATTAAGAGCTCCCCGACTTAAAATTACACAAAATTAACCAAACACACGGGCAAGGTCTATTTCTCAGGTGCCCAGGCCTTAATCTACCGCAGGGAAAATTTATATTCCTTCAAATTACACAAAATTATCAAAACACACGGGCAAGGTCTATTCTTAGGTGCATAAGCCTTAATCTACCGCAGGGAAAATTTATATTCCTTCAAATTACACAAAATTATCAAAACACACGGGCAAGGTCTATTCTTAGGTGCATAAGCCTTAATCTACTACAAGGAAAATCTATATTCGGTTTGCAATACACTAACAAATGTCACAAACTAACCTATTTACAAAATCACCCTGGCCGTGGTCCAGCCCCATGATGCAATTATATTTAATAAAACCTCTTGGTTTGGCCACTGGACCACAGGGAATGCCTAAGGAAGTTGAATCACTGCGTCGACGTTACCTAAGACTAGGTCAATCGACCATGATGAGCGACTAGGGCCGCGTTATGGAGAAGTAACGAGAAATCTACTGGGGCAGGTTAGTAAGCGCGCGATGCGAACCATGGAAGATGGAAATTTCTCACCTTATATATTCAGGATGTACCTCGCCCGCTACCACGGGGTGCACCCAGCACGGGTCACCTTGGCGGCTCCCAAAATCCCGTCTTCGGCAGGGTTGGATTTAGCGAGCCGATGCGTCAGCCACCTCACCACACGTGGGAACAACCTCCTTCCGCTACGCGTCCACCACGGCACGCTCTCTCCGTCCCCGGAGCAAAAAGGGGCAAGGTTTCTTGTCAGTGGTTCCTCCTTCTACCACCTCAAGCGGTGTGCCTCTCGCGGCACTCTCGTCGAAAAAAGCCTCCCACCGGCTTGGGGCGCATATTTATAACCAAAATCTTCGCGAACAATCTTTCCATCAGGGATACCACCTTCGCGCTGAAAGCCCCCCATGACAAGTTCACGTCGCCGATTGCGACAGTAAATTAGCCGGGCGAAATTTCTATCTAGCTCCCGTTCCGCTGTCAGTTCCTGCACCTTACATTCAGGACGCGTCCCCACCAACATTTAGGGTACACGGCAGCGATTCCCGCCTGAAAATAATTGTTCACTCCGCCAGCTGTAGTTAAATTTTCCCGACAACATGGGAACAAAAAGACGAGGGCAACACTAAGAGTGGTGGCGCCCTCTAGCGGCGTTCCACCGTAACCACTTGGATCGATACTGTTCGACGCGCAGCGAGATGGCTCCCCCAATGTAAGCATTGTTAAGGCTGCCGCCAGATGGCGATACCTGTATCTTCCTCTCATAAATCCAACTGTTTAAACCTATGTAAATGGACTGAAAATCCAGCGCTACAAGATTACCTAAATATTTGTGATTAGTACATAGTTTCTAATTCTAAGAGATTACCCAAATATTTGGTATATCTATACATATTTAAATTACCTCTATTATTGTTAATAAAGATCATTAGCAGCCTGTTGACTAATGACAGTTTTATTGTTATTGATGTATTTTGCCTTGTTTTTTTTTACTTTTTAACAAGCTATTATTAATTATTATATTAACCATATTGTAATTTCCGTATCAAAAGAATAAAATAAAATAACTTATAAACTTTGTTTTTGTTATTATTTGCATTTCTATTATTTTTATGGTATTTTCACTCTCAAAGAGATCGGCTGGCATCTCATTTTGTCAAAGATTATAATGATAAAGCTGATACAAAAAATTCAAAATTTCAAAAAATAACTACTTCCAAAGCTGCACCGAAAAGTGCATGAATTATATAACATTATGTTCAGTATGCCATGTATAATAGATCATGTGAGCACTAGCCCATCAGTTGTAATTAGTTCCGAAATAATGTACTTTAAGTGTTTTCTCCCATACAAAAAAATAATCATCATTTTTTTTCTCACTTGTGGAGCAACTAATCCACTCCATGTTTTAATATGACATATAGGGAGGTATACCAGAGACATTATATATTTTTTATAATTATTCCAGACCTAAAGAATAAAGAATTACCTATGAGTATGGAGCCCAAATCCTAGACCACTGACGGACAGACAGACAGACTTGACGAAACTATAAGGGTTCCTTGTTTCTCTACGGAACCCTAAAAACCAAATTGAACAGGAAAGTTCTGTGTGAACAGAACGACACGTAGTGGCGTGGAGATCAGCCTGTCAACCTGAGAAAACTACCTACCTCAGAAACCTACATGCACTCGTCTCACTCAACTGGCAAATGTAGGCAAGGTGCTGAAGTCGACGGTGATTTTTGACCAGTTTCAAAGGGGAACAGGTGGATCATTGTTCATACAGGTGGACAAGAAGGTTTTGTAGAGAATGCAAATCAGACATAAAAGCAATAATACCACCATTACGACAATAATGGTAATTTAAAAAGGCTTGTGTTTAAACGATTACCAAAAAAATCGAAAATTTACTACCAATAAATTCGAAATGACTGCCAAAATGAATGGATGTCCACCAAATTGTGTTTGGATAAATTATCACCAAACTTCTGTTCATGTTTTGTGTACTTAAGTTTATGTTTTAAGTATTTTTTGTTGTTCTTACATGTTCAACCTAACACGAAGGATAAAGGGGGCTTCGCTTCGCTCACCCCCTTTACCTTTGAGCAATTTAAAAAGCATGTTAAAGCGACTTTGTCGAAAAAGGGATATTACAATGTTCGAGATTACTTAAATGACAGGATTGTATGGGGTTAATCTAGTTCAACAGAGACCTCGCTGTTAATAATTTTGTAATTATTTATTATTGCCTGCTTATTAAATAAAAAAAAAACATAATTGTATTAGTTAAGCACAACCTATTTTTAAAAGAGATCTTAAAATCAATCTGTGGGAGTTTCTACGCCCTTCTACTCCCATAGTGGTCGAATGTAGAGAAGAGGCAAAAAATGACGTTTGCTAAGTATATGTAAATATCTACTGTAATAAAGTACTTTGACTTCACCTAAGCTACCGCAGTATTTTGCCCTTGCCCTGATATTTTCTGCAACATTTGGTGGTCATTTAGCCATTTTGGGTAGGAAAAAAATATTTTGGTGGTCATTATATTTGTTGCCATTTAAAAAAATGGGTTCTTGAAAAATTACTGCTAAATCTGCGTGAACCCACGCTTATTGTGATGGATAATGTGCCATATCATGGTATTTGTGTAAATAGGTGTCCTTTCTCAAACCACACATTCACGTAGCTGTTAGTAAACATGGTGGATTCTAACGAACCACCATATATATTATGTATATATGTATATTATCATTTTGCTTGCATTTAAGATGAGGACTGGAAAAAACAACCAGGGTTAGTTGGTAATTTTCTGGGCTTTGGTACAGGCTTATTCCGACATTTCGTGTCTGAAATATTTATCATATGCTAAGAGTTTATTTATTTAACGTCCACAGCACGTACAATTTAAAATTAAGTTTAAAAAATATTCTAAGCCAATTGCGGACTTACATTATTTAGGACTTAACATATAAATTAGTAAGGTAAGTTGCATGCAGAAAAGCTTTTTAGAATACACTTAGTTACTTACTTATGATCTAATAAAGATAATTACTGAATTCGATAATAATAATAATACCTTGGACACAATTTACACACATTGATCTAGACCCAAACTAGGATTCCCTGTATCTTGGGTACTAGACAACGATACATGTACTTATATAGATAAATATTATACTTAGATAGATAAACAACCATGACTAGGGTACAAACATCCGTTCTCATCAAACAAATATTTGCCCCCACCGGGACTCGAACCCGGGACCCTTGGCTTCGTAGGCAGGGTCACTGCCGACTCGGCCATTCGGGTCGTCTGTCGTCGATAATGTGTTAGGTACGGAGTTATAAAGTTTAAGTTTTATTTAGGCTACATTGGTGAATATTTGGTTTTAAATTTATTTAAGTTTTCTGAATTTCCTGTGCGTCGAAGTTTCATGCGAGTTCGTGTCCTTTCACACACGATTCTCTGAAAAATAAACCACGTTATTCAGATAATCATATAATAAATTACATTCCACCAATTCCTTACTTCTGAAAGGTGTTCATACATTTGCTTAAGTTATCACATGGTAACAAATATATTGTTTACCAATATAAGTTTTGGCTCCCAAATATGTTAAATGTTCACCAAATTTTGTGGCCCCATATAGTTTCACAGAACCGTATTGGTTGTCACTTTTTGTCCGAAAACTTAAGTTTGGTTTTTTAGGTCACAACTTTATAATGCAACCTGGAGCTCAAGCGAAGCGGAGTGGAGCGGGGCGACCCTATGTAGCTAAGTATGAAATAGAGTGAAAAATATTAGTGAACTATTTGTTAATTTGAGATGAATATATATTTTTGGATGTAACTCATTATAACACAGCTAAACATAAGCCTTTTCATATTCCAGTGTCGCTCTAGCTGTAACGTTTAGCATAGCTGCCAAAATCATCAGCCTATTGCAGGATGTGAATGGTTTGAGGATGCTACAACCGTTCAATAAATATATTAATATATAGGAAATATATCTTACCATGGACAATTTTCTTTAACAATCACTGTGTACCAATAAAATGAGTCATTGCATAATGTTGACGGAATTAGTAAAAGAACCTCCCAGATCTGATGGAATTGATTGTTGAATGTTTTTTTTTGGCCCTACATACTAATTTATTTGAAAGAATACAATACAATTTATACAAGACCTTACACTAAAATTAAATACCACCGAAGTCAAATTAAAAACTAAATATCGAATAACCCGCCCCGCGTCACTCGAGGTGAAAAGGTGCCCTTAACACTAGCCGCATTGCCGCGCTGAATAGAAATGGCTAACCTTTGCACCAGAACTGCAGCCTTATGGCGTAACTCTCTGAAGTTCATAGCGTGTGTCTATGGTTCATCTCATGCTCATACAATTTCATCGATTGCGGGGTATCACCGAAGGCTTCTAGGCTTCATTCAATGAGCTTGGGTTTGGCCTCCATTATGATGCTACTTGCGTGATACCAATTTGACAGATGAAGCTGGTGTAAGGTGTCCAACGTAAAAGTCTATATGAAGTTAATAGCTCAGACGACTTACGCCATAAGGCTGCTGACCCAGAGCGAGGATCGAGAGCTCCTCTTGTAAGCGGCACCCCGCTTCCCTAAAGAAGGTTTTGGCCTCCGAGCAACAACACCCACTAACTTCCACCGCAAGAGGAACGAATAAATAATGTGAGAGGCCCGAGTATTGTCCCTTGAATGAATAAAATTAATTCAGTATTATAATCATCATAGAGTGATTTTTAGATGGATTAAGGACCTTTTCCAAAATGTCGGGAGAAACACTATCTGTCAGATAAATCCTAAACTTGACACTGGCAAAATTAACCTCAAAAGAGCTTATCACGCCAAATGAATGGAAATAGAAGAAGAATGTTATTTCTTTGCAGAATTTAGACAGAACAATTTAGGGTCTACAGCTGAATGTGGTAACTACATCGATTGATCCTTTTGGAATATCGAGATTTGTGATCACGTGCATTTATTAATCATTCTGATGAAGTTAAGATGTATGGTTCACTACGCCATTCCAAAACAAGTTTCACCTTGTTACATTTTACCTATGACTATACTCCTCGGCAGTTTGTTTTTTCGGTAATTCAATTAATACAATGATTGATACTACGAATTACATTTGCTCAGTGCTACGTTTCACCCAAACACGATGGCGTCAATACACGATTCGTCTTAAAACAATTAATCTAAACACTATAGTCATTCTATCAAAGTCTATCAAAAGTTCATTTTATCAAACACTTTTCACATAAGAACTAAAATACTAAGTTAAATCGTATCGAAACGGCGGCGACGACGTAACCTTGTTTTGCCTGCCTGAAAAGTTTAAATTGAGAATCAAGCTGTTTTGCCAACAGTGACAGATTGATATTTGTGAAATTTAATTAATAGGGGGTTAATGTGGTTTAGCTTAAACCATTTATCCAGTTTTTATGACTGCGAGATAAGTATTTATTTAAATACGAATTAGTCAAGAACGTCAAGAATTAATTAATCTTACGTATATCGGAACCTTTTTTCCATAAGATTTCTACGGGATGAATGTCAGTTAGACTTAGAATGCACGTAAAGAAACGTAAACGTCTGTGCTGTGACGCTGTGCCGCCATTTCGTTTTGTTTGCGTAGTAATTCCGTTTCTGTTTGAGTTGCGCGAATGCTCCTTTGCTTTCGACGACTTTTGCTGTGATTTTGGACTGTTTACGATCGCTACAACGTTGGACATTTGGCAGTGTTATTGGACTTGAGATTGCATTTAAAATACTGATTTGCACTGCAAATATTAGGGCAAAATGCTGCGGTAACTTAGGTGTAGGGTAAAGGGGGTGAGCGAAGCCAAGCCCTCTTTATACTTTGTGTTAAGTTGAACATGTAAGAACAAAAGTACTTAAAACATAAACTTAAGTACACATAAAATATTTAAAACATAAAAAGTGTTTTTTTTATCCTTTTTTGCTGTGCAAATCAGTATTTTTGATGTGCGATTAAATACTAGCCTTAATAAATACAAACAATAATAAATATGTAACATGTTTTATTTATATACCCTCACCTATTAGTAGGAAAGCAGTTTTAGGTTAGGTTAGTTTAGGTCGAATATCTCAAGAATCATACATTTCCCAGACTAGATATTTTACAGGGGTAGTTCCCCTCCTATTTATTTTTATTTTGTAGTCAGCATTACCAATACTTTAATAATATCACTTGGATTTTCATCAGCATTTCCCTTGATAAGAGCCCCTTGGTGGCTATACTATTAACTCTGCATTATTGTAGCTAATAAATAAGTGATTTTGTTATTCAGTCAATCAATATTGGTGTGATCATATATTTAATTTACGATATTTTGTTACGTATAGGGAGAACAAGCGAATGTTACCGTGCTACCACAAAAAATACAAAACAGCGTTTAAACTCAAAACAAACGTCAAATCCTATAATTTTTTGATTATAAACAAGTTTTAATAGTAGTTTAGTTTTTAGTGGTAAGCTCTTAATCTTTTGCACGAGGAAAAATATCGAAATCCTGCGAGATTCCACTTCACGGCTCATGGACGGAACTTTCCAATCGTGTCCAAGGTTATTCAAGCAGATATATACAATTCATACGACGACCTGAATGGTTGAGGCGGTAGTGACCCTGCAAAAGTTGATGGTTGAGCAGGGGTAGACTGATGTGTGCAACATTAGTCTACCCCTGCTCAACCATCAACTTTTGCCATGTTAACCTGGTTTCATAAACTTCATAATCAATTAAACTTAAAACACATGGCATGAGGCGACCCTATGTAGTTTCACAGAACTTTATTGGTTGCTTATTTGGCATTTCCTTTTTTGGACCAACAGTTTACATACAAACTTTGCTTTTGTCATTTCACGAAATCAGTTTCAAATCAACGTTGCAGCGCACGCGCTTGGTGAGCTAATCCGCTATGTCTTTCACGCCTGTACATGGGTCGCACACGCGTTGTTGTATACGTCGCGCCACACGTTACGAGCGCTGGAAGAGATCTCTTATTAGAGATAAGCTCGCCTTTTTACACTCTTTTATGTAACTCTTGTTTTTTGTATGATTTGTGTGCAATAAAGAAATTATGAAAAGCGATTAGATTTTTTAAATCATATCACGGTAATAATCAATAATTTCATTTTAGTCAGGTTAGGACCACGCTAGTGCAGACGTGAGTGACGTGCGTGTTGTTTGTTTGACATTTAGTTGGCACTCTTTAGTTGACTTGACTGCCACTATTTTTTTGTGGTAGGCAAAGAAATTCATCCCATTACTGCTCTTGGTGACGTCACATTTACATGTAGCGGGTAAAAATTTGACTTAGTTTTTTAAATAGGCGCAATGAATAAAACCCAAAAATATTTAAATTCGTTTCTTAAAATGGTGTATATTATCAAAATAAAATTTAAAATAATATGTGATTCAGAAAAATGCATGGCCAATTCAACACATACATGAAAAAGAGCAAATGATAACCAATCATGCCATTGAAAAGGCTAGGGTTAGTGTGGAACAAACGCCACCCCGAAAAAAGGGGTTGAGGAGAAACAACGCCCTAGGAAGATGGTGCGAAAATATATTAAGGATGAGCACATTTGATTTCTTGCGATCTATTGCAAGCCACATCGATCTTTAATTACTTTTTTGTTAAACCATTTTGGTGTAAACTTTGATAATAATTTAAATCAAAAATTTACATCACCATGTTTTTTTTTTATTAAATTATGATGAGTTCATTATTTGTTTGGTATTTTGTGAACAAAAATTAATGTAGATAATTAAAACGAGAAGTGAAATTATTTATTTAGTAAATCATCAGCAATAGTACGGAGCTCTTCTGACGTGCAATTATCTATACATGAATAAAAGCAAATTAAATTAAAAAAAACTTCGATCCAATGGCATACGGCATCATAAGACCTAAAATACTTAGATAAAATAAGCCTATGATCTTTTGACATTAAAGTAGAATTTTTGGTTGGAGTGTAGATAAGGGGGCGCCAAGGAAAAAAAAAACTTAGCCTTATCGACACTCTGACCGAATTTTTAATTTGAGGCCAGAAATTTAAACAATGAAATGTCGTTTTGCAGAACAAAAAATATAATATGAATATCAAAATCAACGGTTTTGTTTTAGAAAATGACAGTTGTTTGTTTAAATTTCTAGCCTCAAATTAAAAATAGTACTTTAGGTGAAATGCACCACCGATGAAATGTCATTTGCTCAATTGAATCTTAGTACAAATAAACACCCGAGGAGTATTTAGTTATAGGTAAAATGATACAAGGTGAAACGTACTTTGGAATGGCGTAGTGAACCTGTAATATAGTTGGTTACTACAGTTTTCTAAAATTATTTCTCTCATTAAAAACAAACACTTGTGTTTTTCCGAAATGTCGTGTCTAGTTTTTTGAGTCTTATCTAATTTTCGTGGTGTTCTTGTTCGTGAATTGCTGAAACTTCAGGTGTGCCAACAATAGATTATTTTTCTTATTTCAGTATTCTTGGAATAATCAAAAATACAAAGAAAAACAAATGACTCGAGTCTCAGAAATTTTCGGTCCGTTAGGAGAAATGCTCGACGCTAACTCGCTACGGTAGAGCGAGCAGGCAAGACGGTTGTCATCGTCGTTTTAGGGTTTCATACCCGAAGGTTTCCCAATTACTAAGCCGTCCGACGTCCGTCTGTCTGCCTGCCTGCCTGTCTATTCTTCCGTCTTTGGGATGTGTCTCATGAACTGTAATTAATAGGAAGAGAACTGTTGCAAATGACGTGTTTCTTTTACAATGCTACGCACATTTCATGTGCGAGTCCCACTCGCACTTGACGATTTTATTTCAATTCACTCCATAAAATATTGTATCGTACCATCAAGGATATTAACCATAGAAATTATAATCACCCTCCCCATCTTCTCTTCCAATAAAAAATAGGTAAATGGTTTTAAGTCTGTTTTCCTGTAAGTAAAATATGTTGGATGCATAAAATAAACCGCTGTAAACAAACCCCTCTACGTTTCAACAGAAAGCGTCAGTTGAGCTCCCATAGGAAATTAGTGAGAAATATGTGAAGATTCTATACGCTTTTCGAATGGTACGTATCTGGACTATCTAGGCACTATGGTTTTGCGTTCTTCTGAATAATATAATCTACCTACCCACTAATCTCCGATGTTTTTGCCGTAGTAGTTCTAAATCCACCCAGCACGTCACCAGCGCAAGTACCTTAAGCCCATTACAAATACCGACAAGATTAAGATTCAGCAATCATCCATCAGTAACGAATGCTAACATCGCAACGAGAATGTAGGCTACTTTCGCTCTTTTTATCCTTCCTTGCTTACAATTACACCATCTTGCACAAATCCAGAAAACTGGTATACGGCGTAAGTATAGTGGTCCCTAATACACAACTTAGCAATACATACAACTATTTAACCATATACACGGACCGACCAATCAATTAAACTTAAAACACATGGCATGAGGCGACCCTATGTAGTTTCACAGAACTTTATTGGTTGCTTATTTGGCATTCCCTTTTTTGGACCAACAGTTTACATACAAACTTTGTTTTTGTCATTTCACTAAATCAGTTTCAAATCAACGTTGCAGCGCACGCGCTCGGTGAGCTAATCCGCTATCTCTTTCTCGCCTGTACATGGATCGCACACGCGTTGTTGTATACGTCGCGCCACACGTTACGAGCGGTGGCCTTGAATGCGCAGTAGTCACTTTACAATACCTGTACATATGCGCAGTAATTACCGCCAACGTCGCCCAGCGCTCTTAATTCGTGGCGCGAGGTATACCTCACGGGCTATTCAGTCGATGAATTGTCAATGTGAGCGCTCAAAAACGCTGTGCGCTGTAGCGCCCTGGCTTTTCGAGCGGTTTGAAATTCTGAAAAGACCGTGAGGCACAACGCGGCTCAGGGTTGTAACCCACGGGCTTTTCTGAAGAGGCGCCCGGGGACACGCCCCGGTTCGCCTCGAAGTCACACAAAAGCCTCGGAGATAAAACTAAACATAAAAATAAAAAATGCCCCCACCAAGGGGCTAAGGCCTTTACCATTTTATCATTAATTCCTTTGGCTTTTTATCGGGATGCAGCTCTACGTGTAATAGTCTCGCAAAATGCTAATAGATGTAACGTCAAAGCGTGTGACGTTGAGTACAGTTAGCAAAAAAATACTAAGTATCTCTAAGTATGTCTAATATCAGGTTTGCAAGTAGAAATACTTGTCATGGAAGGAACCACGGAAAAGCTGAGTAATATCACAGAATACGCAGTAGTAACTACAATACAGAAGGATCACTCCGCAAAGACATTGCAATGGGGTCCCCCGCCCGTGCAGGCTAAATTGCGTAGCGTCACTACGCCCTATAGTGCTTCTTTTCCTCTGACAACTCGAGGTTGTCCTGTCTCTCTGGCTCATGGTTGGGGTACCTGAGCACGTTATGTTTTTAATTGTTAACAATGATGAAAGATTTTCAGTGTTATTATAAAACCTTTTTAAACGTCGTCCAACTTTTAAAACTAAACACACGGATGAATTGAATGGGAGATTGTATCTTACTGTAACTGTCACAAGCCACAGCTGTCACTTAAAAATATTCGGAATAGATTTAAACCAAGTGTAATTTCTAGTTCGACCACGTTTATAAATTTCTGTCTATTCCTTGGATTATTTCTGACCAACTAAAGAATTCTATCGTTACATAATTAGCAAACGAACATTCAAATATACGCAACTATGACTATGTAGGGACCTATGGATCTTGATTTACTCTTATACGAATTATAAGATCGTTTATCTACACACGTATCATAAACCCCCTTTACTGCGTACAAAAACCTCACGTTACGATCATCATAATGTTAAACTACTTGGTAAAAACTCATTTATTATCTGAAAAATTACACATTATGTTATGACATTCAAATTTCGAACGCCGACGCCCGCCTCGTGCCGCCCCTAGTTTGTCTGTGAAGTTGGTACTGACATTCAAATTTCGAAAGCCGACGCCCGAAGTTGGTGATACAGAACAAGCTAAACAACTGCAGAGCCACAATGCCGGTCAAACATGCGGTTCCTGAACAAACTACTATTAGAAGTCATTTTTCTTGAAGGCGCTTAACATGATTCATTAGACGACCTCTGTGGCGCTTCGGTTGTAGCTCTGCCTACCAGTCAATGAATCATGAATCAAATGTCTTTATTAATGTAGATATTTACATATACTTAGCTAACGTATTTTTTTAATCTTCTCTACATTGGACCACTGTGGGAGAAGGAGGGCGAAGCAACACCGTGGAGAAAGAAGTACCATGCGATAGGTCCCGGGTTCGATCCCCGGCTGGGATAAAGAAAACAAAATCCCCAGGTCTTGGATTATGATATGTGACGTTGCAGTTTCTGGTTCCTATGACAGGGTATCCTAGTGTGGGGCCAGAAGCAATGTATGTGCCTTTATGTAAATGTTGTATGTCATTGTGTCATTTAGAGTCAAATACTTCATTCTCAAGGGACGTACTTACTCTGCTAAGCAAACTCTTCGACTCTTATCTCTCCTTTTCAAAATAATCATCAATATTCACAATCATAAAATCATTCTGTCTCTTTCTCGCGATAAAACTTACTCGACCAAAATCGTTGCTAAGCTAACCGTACTAGCTTTTCATCACAGCTTCTTCCGTGTCCTTGGGCGGGAAATAACAAAACTATTACCGTGTTACAACAAAAAAATTTAAACAGCGTTTAACCTCAAAACAAACGTCAAACCCCATACGTTTTTGTTTTTAAACAAGTGTTGAAGAGTAGTTTATTTTTTTTGTGGTAAGGCGGTTGGCGTTTTGTGGGGCTTATAGAAAATCATAGCTTATTTGGGCACACGTAAGAATTGACGTGGCAATATGTAGATTGGCAATTTAATGTATAAAATAAATGATGGCAACATTAGTTATAATGCACTTATGTTGCTATTTTTCCCACAATAAATTGCCAAGCTATAACTAATGAATAGTACTTTCATGTAAGCAAGACATTATTATTTTAAAACACACGTCTTTCTAATAAAAATATTCTATAGAACAGATAAAATTTGGAAAGAATAATGCGACAACTCAACACTTACCAGAGCTCTCCTGTTGAACCTCATTTGATTATTTCATCAAAGGAAACGATTAATTTAGTACAACCTATCAATAATTACATATATACTAGCTATAGAAACTTCGCAAACTTTGGGAACGAAAGGCTTTAGTCGCTATGACTAAAATATAGTTCAATATTCATAAACTACCAAATATTGTAAAACACTTCGAGACAATCCGTAATTAACTATTTCGTGAAACGACAATGTCGAAAGCAGTTAAAGTATCAGTTTAATTTAATCACTTCATTTATAAACCGGTTAATTTCACTCAGCGGAATAACTCATTATGTTTCCATGCAATTAGTTTTGCAGTTTTGATACTTCTGTAAAAGGTCAATTTGCGATTTGATTAACAGGTTTTCGAAATTCGTTTTGGTTATTCGGTATGGCCTTGAATCTTTTGAAAAGTGTGTGGAATGTTCCGTGTGGCATGGCAATGACACAAAATATCAGAAAAAGTGTGTGGAATGTTCCGTGTGGCATGGCAATGACACAAAATATCAGAAAAAGTGTGTGGAATGTTCCGTGTGGCATGGCAATGACACAAAATATCAGAAAAAGTATCTCTGTACTTATGTCGTAAACATAATGATCCTGTTCAAATCCCAATCAGATCAACCTTCTACTCTGAATAAGGGCTAAAATATATGATTTGACATAAAACTGTAGTCATATGGTCTGTTTGGGATCAACCTTCTACTCTGAATAAGGGCTAAAATATTTGATTTGACATAAAACTGTAGTCATATGGTCTGTTTGGGATCAACCTTCTACTCTGAATAAGGGCTAAAATATATGATTTGACATAAAATTGTAGTCATATGGTCTGTTTGGGATCAACCTTCTACTCTGAATAAGGGCTAAAATATATGATTTGACATAAAACTGTAGTCATATGGTCTGTTTGGAATCAACCTTCTACTCTGAATAAGGGCTAAAATATATGATTTGACATAAAACTGTAGTCATATGGTCTGTTTGGGATCAACCTTCTACTCTGAATAAGGGCTAAAATATATGATTTGACATAAAACTGTAGTCATATGGTCTGTTTGGGATCAACCTTCTACTCTGAATAAGGGCTAAAATATATGATTTGACATAAAACTGTAGTCATATGGTCTGTTTGGGATCAACCTTCTACTCTGAATAAGGGCTAAAATATATGATTTGACATAAAACTGTAGTCATATGGTCTGTTTGGGATCAACCTTAGAAGGTAGACTCTGAATAAGGGCTAAAATATATGATTTGACATAAAACTGTAGTCATATGGTCTGTTTGGGATTCTGGACAACTTTGATTTTATTTTTCACTTCTCCCTACAAATCAGCTGAGCCCTAAAAATGTATGGAGGATTTAAAAATAATGTTGCTGTGATCAAATTGGTTTCCTATTGAGAGTTGCTCAGAATGATTTCCGTAATAACCGTTAAATCTTAAAATATTATATGTTACATACTCAAGAAACATTATTTTCCCTAAGTGGTTGGAAGCCATCGCGGTCAATCTTGGACGACGCCTACCGCACGACGCAAGTGTAGACGTTGAACGTATTTTATAGGGAAACCTCACTAGGTTTTGCCCTCCTCACCTTCACCTCACTAGGTGAAAACCTACCTTCATTTTCCAGAATATAGGTAATAAGAAGAAAAAAAAAACTTACAAACAAACTACAAATTTATATTTTATTTGCAAAGTCGAGTGTATTGGTTTACCAAAGTGTTTTAATATAAGGATACATGATACCGGGCATCTAATAAAATCTAGATTACAAAACTGAAATAGCACTGAACCTAACTTGATCATTGAACCATATCTAAATACAGCTAAAGTTCAATGCCTTTAATCTCGGTCCAAATGATTCACATTGACGACATCTAGATTCAAATTAGTCACAGTTTCCTCAATCTTTTGTGTTAAGACTTCAGACACACGGGGAAGCATTTCTTCATACAACCTTGGCGCGATACAGAGCAGCGTTTCGAACGCCGCGTTTTAACACTGTATGTAACGCGTTTTGATCAAAATGTATATACAATAGTGTCCTACTGATATGACATTGCTATCGAGTGGATAAATTTAGCTTGCGGTTCTTCTTCATACTCCAAGAAATAACGGTATCAGAACAATATTTCTGCTTTTCTGTAATCGCTATCTCCATTCCATGGAAAACCCGGCGTAGTTAGCGTCTAAATGTCGTTTGATGTATAGGAAATATATCACACATCCGAAAAAATGTGTAGCTAATCAAAATAATTATACCGAATTGACTGTAGAGAGTTTCAAACGCTTGTTTGTATGAAACAAATGCATACCAATTTAAAGTGTTCATGGTATTTAATCACCCAAGGCGACAGCATAGCATGGATTTTTCAGTTATTGGACATGAAGTCTTGAAGACTTAAATCGTGTCTTTAATATACGATATATTGTTTCAATGTATGTATCAACACTTTGAATGTCCGAGCTTTATATGTAATGCATTCTTGTACTGGTTGTTACGTTACCCGACATAACCTTCATAGACTGGCAACGTGTTAATTTCCTGCTCAATAAGTGATCATCCAAACGATGGTTGAATTTTATTAGTCAATTTCATTTATCGTTTCGCTTATCACTAGGCCACATCCCGGCAAATATTTTGGTAGGTATCATTTATGAAAAAACTATTACTACTATAGTTTTTATTTTGTGTTTTGTCATAGTCATTTAATTACATATTTACGAGAATCGTTCACCATGTAACAAATTAAGTCAGCATAGATTTAACCTCTCCTAAAATGTAAAAGTAATCAAAACTAAAGGAATGAGTACATTATCTAATGCGTTTCGGAAAAAAGATACAAAAATCTTTACAAAATAAGTAATACACCCATATAATTAGTATAGAATAAAAGGTATTGGTGTTTGCGGTGATAGATAGCTTTCAAACCAGTCCGCCGGTTCAGCGAAGCGTATCCACTCAATTCTTTCGCGCTCCGTATTGTTGATACCAAAGAGAATCGTTTTGTAAACAATATAAATAATAGTGTCTAATCAAAACAAACAGTTGGTTTCGCGCTTTCATTTCGCAGTCACCTCTCAGTAGGTGTTTTAAAACATTGCAATAAGGTATGATATTTATATCAAACTAAATCCGAATTAGTTCTGACGGCAAAATGCGAGATATAACTAAATACGGAATCATTGTTTTGCTGCTAATTTACTTTATTACGGACTCTAATAATTTAAGTATAGGAACAGTGAGTGAAAGTGAGGACAATGTGACGACAACAGAACCACAAGTGAGAGAATCTCAGCAGGAACTCTTCCCTGATTGGGTGCCCTTCAAAAATAAACACGGAGATGAGTTGGGAGAATTCAAACAGGTTCCCAAGAAAATGCCTAAGAAAAGGTTAGCTCTACCTATGAACTTTGAACTTAAAGCCGTTGCCGACCCAGAGGGCGATGACTACTTCGAAAAAATTGCAGGAGATGACAGCGAATACGAAAAGAAGGGTTGGTCAGATATATACAGACCTGATACATCGGGACCTGAGAAAGTAGAACTTGACGTACATCACACGGACTTGTCTGATATAGAAGGTGTTGTTAATATTATAAAAAATACAGGAAAACAAAAGCTTAATCATAAAACAACTCAAGAAGTAGATGAAATATCAAATTCTAATGGAGACTATCGTGGAGAAAAAAATTCAGAGGAACAAAATGTGAGAATAGATTCAGGGGAAGTACAGACCACCAAAAAACAGCCCAGTAAAAAGCATATTTTGTGGGATGATACAGAAATCGAACTCGATACGAATGATAATCAAAATGTGAATAATTACTCAAATAAAAGAAACAGAAATAGTGAACCAACTGGAGAACAAAAAACAGATATCGGAACTTCTAGCGAAAGAAAAAATGAAAACAAATCTGACGAAGAAGAGGTGAATGAGTACGATGATTCATCAGACGAAGTCAGAAAAACTAATGATAAAACAAAAGCCGTAACTGAAGAACCTGATTATGAAGAAAAACCACCAGAGACTAAACAAAATGATGAAGTGAAAGTAGCTACAGAAGAAGATAAAGAAAATGAAGCTCAAAAAGCATTAATTCTAAATAGTGTCGATGAGTTAAAAGAAAGGCATGCAGAAGAACAAAGATTAATATCTGAGAGAGTTAAGGAAGAACAAAGATTATCAGAAGAGGTTGAAACCTACAAACCTAGAAATGATTATGGAAAATACAGTGAAAGCTATGTAAGGCCAAATAAAAACGTACATAAGTATGAAGAAAATGATTATGATGACTCAAGCGAGGCATATGTGGTGAAAGACAAATACAAAATAAAACATCAACCAAGAGTCAAAACTAAACCTATCACTATCACTACAACAACTCAAATCGTTACATCAGAAACACCATACATTGCTGAAAATCAAACGGGAAAACCGTCCATTTTCAAGAATCCACAAATATTCGTGGTTAATGATTACGATGAAGATATGCCTACACCACACCACAGACGGAAGGAAACAACCGCGAAAAATACTCATGCAAAAACCGACCAGAAAATCTTATCGGACAACGAAGAAAGAATTCGCATATCATTAGTACCAGTATCAGACAATGGAAGTAGAAAACCGGCACTCTTCTTTCCCAGAGCAACACGCCGAAGACCTAAAAACAAATCAACAACAGCTAGCGAGGCTCCTAAAAGTAATCCTGTAATAGAGAAAGTAGCTGATGCGACTGCCGCGGACTCCATTTCAACTATTGTGGATACGGCTCCTTCTAATTTATTCACGGTACCATCATCTCTTGAGGCATCACCTACTGCTCCAGAAATATCCTCAACTGGTTTTGGAGTATCAGGAGAGACTGGTCCATCAGCTATTGAGACTTCTCCGTCAGCAGGGACGGCCCCGTCAGCAGAAGCAGCCTCAGATACAGAGAACATCAGATCATCAGCACTCACTGTGCCCTCAACAGAGGCTAGATCTTTAGCAATTAAACCCTCAAGACGTCCAATGCTTGCATCTCCAGAGTCCGGTTTGTCTGCGTCTGATGAGACGATAGCTACTGGTCCTTCAGCGTCATCATCAAATGCGGATCCGGTGACTGATGCCCTGTCAGCCCCGTCAGAGCATAAGAAGGCTCCACATAAGAAGAAGGGACATCATCATCATGAGCACGAAGGAGGTGAGTCAACATTCAGATTTTTATAGTAGTTGCAAAATTAGCAGAAAATCAAAATTGAGAAAAATGAGTATTTAATTTATATTTTTTGCAAAAAACAGAAAACAATAATTAAAAGAGTTAGTTTTTGATAATGCCTATGTATTTCCGTTCAATATGAATAAGGTTTAATCAATCTATCTTTAAACATATACAATTGTAAAAGGATTATTGTGACGTTAATAGCAAATTACTTTATCCAAATCCTGTGCATGAAAATTTATATTAACATGTTCATTTTTGGCAGTTAAGCTATGTAAAATATTTATATATAGTATATAGTAACTTTTGTTTGTTTTTTTTTTTATTTTTTTAAATAGCCTATAATGCTTCCCACTGCTGGGCAAAGGCCTCCCTACTTTCGGACCATACTTCCCGATCTTGCGCCTTCTCTTCCCAGTCCGGGAGGTACCACTCCAGGCCCTCACGCCATCTCCTCCTAGGCCTGCCTCTTCGGCGCTGTCCGTCTTGAGGCACCCACTCGGTGGCAATTTTTGCCCACCTATCCGGGTGCATACGGCAGACATATCCGGCCCAGCTCCACTTGAGGTTGGCGCTCTGTACACCCACGTCAGTGATGCGAGTTATAGAGCGCAGCGTTGTATTCCTGATACGGTCCGTCAGTTTGACTCCTATCATACTACGCTCCATAGCCCTTTGGCAAACCTTGAGTCTGGACTTCAGACGATCGGTCAGAGACCACGTCTGAGCGCCGTAGGTGAGAATATATATATTTAGCATAAATCCATTCATGATGGTTTCATAAATGTTGTGCGTTGCTCTTTAGATTACTAATAAAAGTGACTTAATAGTCGGGAGGGACAATTTTATAATGAAGGTATGCCTGGGCAGCGGGTATTAAAAACACAATTTATACTAAGTTGTAATCAACCTGTAATAGGTTTTTACCTACGGGTATTACAGAGTCACAATATAATAGCATAAGGTTAATTTTATCTGAACGCGAAAATGTTTTCAAGGTTATTATTTTTATTAATTATTCCTGCCTTTTATTCCTATAAATTAATTATTGAAAAAAAAAAAAAAAAAAATGAAAAAATATTTATTTAACAATAAGAAAAACATACAGTAAATTGTCGGTGACCCCCACACTAGGCAAGCCTGTGTCGTGGGAATCTAATTACACGATTTACAAACTGATTTGTATGTCACGCGCCATTTGCACGTCATAAACAGAAAAGTAATAATAATTTGTAAAAATATGAAACAGTTAATTTAAATTTTATTATAGCCGTTACATATACAAAGTAAATAAATATATAAATACATTAAATATTTAATACATATACATTTATATAATTAGATTTTATTTATAATTTGAATTTATACCACACAGATTTCAGGCAATATTAGCAAGCAGTAGTTCAGTTTTGTCATATGAGATTGTCTCCAGCCATCTCTGTAAAGCTGCTTTGGATTCATTAAGAGACATGTTTTTTATTTCGCAAGACCTTACTATTTGATTGTATACATGTGAGTTAATGTATGGGCTAAAACGACAGGCAAAAGCGGTTTTAGTACGAGGTGTAGGAATTCTAAACACTCGGTTTTTCAGCAGCTGCGAATAGTTTCCCGAGTTTAGAGTCATTTTATGCGTGGTTAGGGTTACTCTGAGGATATAAAGTTTACGAACGCTGAGTACTTTGGCTTCTTTGTATAGAGTTTCGGTTGGGAATTTATAAGGTTTACTCATCATAGTTTTAAGAACGGACCGTTGAGCTCTTTCCACCTTTATTATCGCTGTCTTTGCTGCACTGCCCCAGCATGAGATACAGTATATAAGTTGTGATTGGCAGAGAGCAAAGTAAACAGTTTTCATTGTATCCATAGTTGCTGAGTTACGAAGTTGTCGCATGATGTGCACTACTCTGCGGATTCGACCTGATAGTTTCTCGATGTGGGTTTTAAAATTTAAGTTTTCATCAACAATGACGCCGAGGTATTTTATCTCATGTGTTTTGGTGATTGCGTCGCAGCTGCAGGCGGCATCACTGTTACATGAGTGTATTGTGATGACAGTCTGGGGTGGTGGAGCTGATGCTGCAGTTTTATGAAAACATAAAAACTTAGTTTTACTTGTATTAAGTGTCAGAAGATTATTTTTTAACCAATTGGCTACATTCGTCATTCCATACTCAGCGCTGGAGAAAGCATCGTTCCAGCTGTCTCCATGGAAAATTATTGCAGTGTCATCAGCATAGCAAATTATTTCAGCGTTTTCTAACAGCAAACTATGTATATCATTAATGTACAGGATAAAGAGAGTTGGTCCAAGTATACTGCCCTGCGGCACCCCGAAACTCAGTGTTTTGCTGTCACTTTTTTGATAGCCAATCCTTACACACTGCGTCCGATCCGTTAAATAGCTTTGCAACCAGTCCAGGGCCAAGCCTCGGATTCCCAGTAGTTCCAGCTTACTTAGGAGTATGGGAACGGAAACAGTGTCAAAGGCTTTGGCTAAGTCTAAGAAGACCCCTATGCTGCTGAGCTGCCTGTCGAGCTGTGACGAGATTATAGTGGTCAATAAAGATACCGCATCTTCAGTTGACTTGCCTTGTCTGAAACCGAATTGCCTCTCTGAGAGCAGACCTTTGGCTTCAAGATATTTTACTAAACGACGGTTCACTAACTTTTCCAGTAGCTTAGAGAATGCCCCGAGCAGGGAGATGGGGCGATAATTATCAGGTGTGTTCTTTAGGCCACCTTTGTGTATCGGACAAACCGACGCAATTTTCCATTCATTGGGAAAGATTCCTGTTGATAGGCTTTTATTAAATATTGCTGTTAGTGGTTCAATAATTGTGTGTCTGATATATTTTATTAACGAGTTATTCAGCCCATCATTGCCGGGAGCCTTGTCATTCTGCAGATTAATAATAAGCGTATCAACTTCCCTGGAATCTGTCGGCTCCATGTAAAAAGAGTTCAATGTGTTGTGTTTTGATTTTATTGATGTTGCTAATTCAGCTTCACTAGATTTTGTGTTTGATAGTATGGTGTTCGCCAAATTTTGACCGACTGTCGCAAAAAAATCATTGCACAGATCCAATGACTGTTTTTGGTCCTTCGACCCTGGGATGTTAAGGAGATCTATATGATCGTTGCTACTTTTGGAAATGTTGCAGATTTCCTTGACTACTTTCCATAATTTCTTAGGGTTACCCTGGCTATCTTGCAGTTCTCGATTTTCGTACTCAGCCTTTATTTTTCGCAGAAGATCATTGCAAAAGTTTCGATAGCGTTTATAAATAAGTTGTCTAACTACGTCATTTAGATTTTTCCTTGCCTCAGTGTGTAGACGATCGCGGTGTTTTATGCAGCGCATTAGACCGTTAGTAATCCAGGGCCTTAGGTTATAGCAAGATCGACGTGTTTTAACCATGGCTGTGTGGTTTTCAACTATGGTCGATAGCCTTTTTGTGAATATTTTCACAGCCTCGTCTACATTTTCATTGTCTATAACGTCTCTCCAATTTTGATCGGCTAGGTCCAATGTAATGCCATTAAAATCTCTCTTTAGTCGAATACGAGTTAGACGTTGTGATTTAGGTTTATTTAGCATTATTCCTGCTAGAGTAAAAGAGTGGTCCGTCACATCTGTTTCACAGACAATACCTATTACAGAAGATTGTGATCGAACAAAAATATGGTCAAGACAGCTTCTTCCTCTAGTTGGTTTGGTTATTGCGGGTAGCAGACTATGTTCAGCATTTAGATCTAAGTATTTAATTCTCTGCAATGGCATTCTTTGATCTGTTGGCAAAATGTTTATATTGATATCGCCCGCAATTACGACGTGCTTATTTTTGATAATGTCTAGTTGACTTGCAAGTTCAGAGAGAAAGCAGTCTGTGTTATCAAAAGATGGTGATCGATAAATACCTATAATTATTATGGTATTGGGAATGTCAATCAAGAGGCCGTCAGCCTCACCAAAGTTAAGTTCGGAGACAGTGGCACTCCAGGTTTCTCTGACAAATGCCACCACACCGCTGTTTTTATTTATAACCTTATTTGTTTGGTAAGTTTTATAACCTGGGATATTCGGAACTAACGACGACTCATTTATAAAACACTCTGTGAGTATAATCGCATCGCAGTTGGAGTTTAGTCTTTTGAGATTAATTAAAAAGTGGTCAAAGTTTCTATTTATACTTCTTATATTAAAGTTAAGTATTCTAAAGTTATATGAGTTCAGTAGAGTACTGGCTGTCTCAATCTCATCAAGGCTATGGCAGGGAATCTCTAGTGATTCTATATCTTTATCAATATTATTTAGGCCTATAGATATCGGGTGAAGAGTTTGTTAAACAGTTTTTTGTTTTTAGATGTGCTGTCATGCCTGATGAGCTTGAGGTTAATCGATATATTTGGATGAGTTCTGCTGTTTGATGCAAATGTTGATTATTATTCATGAGTTTATTGATTTTGTTTACGTGTGTGGTATTCCTGCTGTCTGAATTTATGTTATATAGTGCGATATTATGATTAAAATATAAATACGATATATTAAATAATATGAAGTTATAAAGTATTTTTACAAGTGGATAATTATTGCTGGTTGGGTGTTGCCGACGGGGAAGCCGTGTAGAAGCCAATTTTCTGCGTGATGTCTTCTTCACTTCGGATTGGGATAGCTGACATTTTTTCAGCTTTCCGAACGTAAATGCAGCCATCTCTTGTCCAGCAGTAGCGAAACTTATATTGGGCTGCACGCTCTCTGGCGAGACGAAAAAGAGCTCTGTTCGACTTGGTGAGCCGCTCATTCATGTAGACCGAAGTGCTGGTCCCGGGAACGATGTCTTGAGACGTCAGTGTCTTCCTTTCTTTTGAGGCCTTCACTAACTCATCGCGCTTCGTTTTGCGAGTAAGCTTCACCACGATAGGTCGAGGCAGATTTTTGGGGTTGGAGGCAGAGGGAGTCGAAGATGATCGCCTTGGACCGGCTCGGTGTAGTCCGTCTACGTCAGTGTCAACAAGCGTGACACCTAGCTTGGTAGCTGCGACCAGTACTAGCTGATGAAGGTTTTCGTGATCAGTCTCTGGTATTCCAACTATTTCTAGTTCATTTCTGATTCCGTTCTGTTCCTGGGCTGCAGCTCTATGTTGAAGTTCAGCTGCAGTGGCGCGGAGCTCAGTTATTTCGCGATCCCGCATTTCCAGCTGCTTCTCACAATTACCTGGACATGACTGCGGCGTGGGTAATAAGGAGAGTTGTGTTTTTAATTCAGTTACTTCTTTCCTGAGTAAAGCTATTTCCGAATTTTGCATCGTTAGATCGTTAACCGCTATTCTAAGTTGACGAATTTCGGTGAGTAGAATTGTCACGTCGAATGCTTCTCCGAACTCTACAGACGCGTCTAATTCAGCAGGTCTATCTCTTCTGTAGGTGACGTTCATGCGATCCAGATGAGGAGTTGTGCGTACCGGGGTGTTTGTATTGCCAACCTTTGGCTTTTTACACTTGCATTCAGGACAGATGCATGTCAGATTTAGTTTATCAGATGATTCGGGTTTAAGTGAGTCATACACGCATAGCTTATGGAGTCTGTTTTGGCAGCTTATGCAGCTGTAGTACTCCTCTTCAAGTATGTCTTGACAACAGGCTGCACAACACATATATGGCCCCACAGACATTTTGTTAAGCAACGAGGATGGTGGATCAATAGTCGAGCGTCCTCACAGAGACAACAACGCACGCACTAAGTTGTCGCTTCTGTTAGTTGTTTACTCACACGGCTGCGGGACGCAGTGTCGCGGTGAGTCACGCTGAGCGCCGTCGACCGCTGCTGGTCACTGCCGCGCGGGAGAATGGTGCTTGTGCCGTTGGTGTAGAAGCTATAGTCACGTACGGGCCGCCCGTACAAGAAGATCACGGGCTCGTTGAGTGGTCGACGCGTTGACGGTTGTATTTATGCACTTTTAGGGTTTTAACTAACATTACCGGTAAAGTAACAGACACACTTTGTAAATCTTAACACTATTAATAACTGGTTAAAATTTTACGACGCAAAAATGTCTAATTCAATTTTAGTTGAATAAAAACTAGTGAGCGCCCAACTCAGGCAGTTTAACGGTCAAATGACGCGTCAAAGATATTTGTGGTAATTAATCCTGCTTGAGCCACTGAAGTATCCCTGGTTTTTCCTATGCCTTGATCATTGACCCTAGCAGCGCAACGGGACTAAGGAACCTTTCGAACCATCGATTACTAAGAAAAGTATATACACCGTCGTATACTTGCTAAGGCCATCGGGATCATTCTGCTGGCGTGCTCATCTATCAGAGAAACCCTAGCTATACGGGCAGAAGCCTCATCAGCCTCAGAGCTCCTCAACCATCAAGTCCTCCTACTCCAGCTGGTACACGAGCTAGGTTGGCTGAATTAGAAATGTGGGTTCCATATGCCCAAAGGTCAGGCCTTACAATCCCCTAGAATAAAATTAATGAACCATAGAAGAACCAGAGGTGGCACAGTCAAGGGACATGTAGACTCAAGAGGGAGAGGCCTTTGCCCAGCAGTGAGACACTATTACGGCTGCATAAAAAAACGTAGAACCTTAAAAGTACAGCCAAGAAGATCATACTCAAATCCACTATAAATCATCACGCCTGGATTTGACCTTGAGCTTCCTCGCTATACCTGGCATGGCATGGCTACTCATAAGAAATGAACGAAAGTGGTTCAGAGTTGTCACAACTTGATACGCCTATTTTGTCGAAACCTTGTGATTACTCAACAGATGCCCTCGGCAAAAACTTATATCAATAACTCAGTTGTTGCTAGTAGTTTACCCCACAAGGTAACTAATTCGGCGCAACAACCAGCAACAAAAGCTTAATTACATGTAATTCGTTAGGGTTTCTCGTTACGAACGATTCGTTACATTCGGCACGTCAATCACACAAAACGCCCGATCGAAATAGTTTCGACAATGACACCGAAATCGATGAACGCAATGGCGGTTTTACTGACGGATAGAATTATGCGTCACGCCTTTGCCATACGATGATGCCGAGACACAGGTGCGCTGACGTTTAGCAAGTTTTTCATTACTTCATTTAACCTAAGATTTAACAATTAGAAAACGCAATTCACATTTAGTGCAGATAAGTTAAACCTAACAGGCACCCAGGATTTTTACAGTGCTTTTTACTTTGCAATCAAATTGTAAATGTAGAAAAGGCAATCTTGATACTAATTAAATTGAGTGCGATATTTTTCATTAGATTAATAAACATCCATGGTGCAGTTTTTATTGTAGTACCGGCTAGGAACTACAGGTTAAAATGGAAAAAAAACCGCGTGCAACGTGATCGAAGTGAACAAAGAAACCAGAAATATAATTAAGATACGGAGAAATAAATAAGCGTTGGCTGTGTGGTCGGGAATCTTGTGCATGTCGTTATTGACCCAGAATAAAGAAAGAGAACCACAAAATGGCGCTAGTCTCTTTCGCATTTCGAACTTTTTTTTATTTTCACATTTTGTCCTCTGACTAATAAACATGTTTATCTACACACGTATCATAAACCCTCTTTACTCCGTACAAAAATCGCACGTTACGATCAGCATAATGTTAAACTACTTGGTAAAAACTCATTTCTTATCTGAAAAATTACACATTATGACCATAATATGTAATTTTTCTACATATTATGACGTTCAAATTTTGAACGCCGACGCCCGCCTGCTTGCCCCTACTTTGTTTGTGAAGTTGGTACTACTGGACAAGCTAAACAAGTGCAAAGGAATTATCAATGCCACTATGCCGGTCGAACATGCGGTTCCTGAACACATTAAAGAGAGCGTATGATATGTGTGTAGATAAACTAGTGTATGTAACTGTACATAATTAGGCATTAAAACTCTCAAGTGATATTATTATGAAACTCGCCATTTTTAACATAATGAACTCGGTTAAAGAGCACTTTTAAAATCAATACGCTATTTAACAGAACTGAAGCGTCAGTATCGAACAAAGTGACTTTTTTATAAATTTTACCTCGAATCAAATGCAAATTCGCCGTAGCAAAATCCATTGATAAAATCACTTGTCATGTTTCTACACCGTGCTCGCCTGAGCAGCCACTAACCATAGCACCTGATGATTCCGGATCATTGGATATTCAGCTTTATTTACCCAAGTTTCGTGTCATTTTTTCTACGTGAGTCCATCTTGGGGGAACCTCTAGGCGACAAATTGATTTACCATCGAGAGAAAATTCATTTAGTTACTGAATATTGCTGATTTCGAGACAACTGTTGAAAGTAGTCGATTGGTCTGGAGGTAGTGTACATTGAGAAACGGAAAAAGGTGGGCATGGCTCTATTCGTTGAATATTATGTATATAACGTTTGTTACGTTACGGCCGCAGGAAATTATTTCCTCACAGTAGTTTTAAACGATATACCTATGCATATCCCGAGATCAAGATATAACTAAATAGTTTCATAAAAACAAAAAAATCATAACCTCATCGTTTAACCAATAAGAATATCGACAAACTTACTCCATTTTCACATGGCAGGGATCTTTTACGATTGCGTTGATCAAAGTGATTATAACAAATATAATAATTGTTTCGTGATGATAACAAGAAGTGGGCGTTATTCTTAGATTTTTGACATGGGTAACGTCTTATAAATCGATGAAACGCCTAAGCCGAGCGTGCAAGCGAGAGCGCGAAACAAGCGAGAGCGCGGAGCAAGCGATAGAGAGGCACGATCGCCCTAAGCGTTTCTTATAAAATTATTACGTAAAAGTATCGTCCGTAAACAGACTTAACAGACAACCATATTTTTTTACATAGTGACTTAGTTAGAGTTCGACCTGATAAAAGGGTTTAAAAATGCCATTTTGATGATAGCTTGCAATTTGTCATGAAAGTTTTCCGGTGTTACCTAACTGTAGGTAGAACCGCGAAAAATCGATTTGTTTAGAGGTCAAATATGATCAACTCGAATTGAACTCGGTTATGACAATAAGTAGGTCTTTCTCTTTTGTCACTTACGCACCGTTCCAGCTACGCAAGCACAATAAACTATTGCTCAAGTACTAAGTGTATGCGTAATTATAATAGTATCATAATGATCATAGTTGGGCGCAACTGTGTCTCTGAAACCCCGTATAGGGAAAAGCGTGTCGCTATTTATTATGTAAATATTTCCAATTTAATAATTCACACCAACAAAAAATACTTTTATCTACACACGTATCATAAACCCTCTTTACTGCGTACAAAAACCGCACGTTACGATCAGCATAATGTTAAACTACTTGACAAAAACAAATTTCTTATCTAAAAATTACACATTATGACCATAATTTGTAATTTTTCTACATATTATAACATTCAAATTTCGAACGCTGACGCTCGCCTGCGTGCTGCCCCTAGTTTGTCTGTGATGTTGGTACTACAGAACAAGCTAAACAACTGCAGGGCCACAATGCCGGTCAAACATGCGGTTCCTGAACACATCAAAGAGAGCTTATGATATGTGTGTAGATAAACTAGTGTATGTAACTGTACATAATTAGGCATTAAAACTCTCGTGTAATATTATTATGTAACGAGCCGAACTCGAGTATTAATGCCCTCCATTATGTAGCAGTCACATAAACTACTATTATCTACACACGTATTATAAACCCTCTTTATTGCGTCCAAAAACCGCACGTTACGATCAGCATAATGATAAACAACTTTGTAAAAACTCATTTCTCATCTGAATATTTAACATTATGACCATAATGTGTAAATTTTCTACATATTATGACATTCAAATTTCGAACGCCGACGCCCGCCTGCGTGCCGCCCCTACTTTGTCTGTGAAGTTGGTACTACAGAACAAGCTAAACAACTCAATACCACAATGTCGGTCAAACATGCGGTTCCTGAACACATCAAAGAGAGCTTATGATATGTGTGTAGATAAACTAGGGCTTGTGTATAAATGACTGCCAGAATGGATAAATGTCCACCAAATTGTGTTTTGATAAATGATCACCAAACTTCTTTTTATGTTTTGTGTACTTAAGTTTATTTTTTAAGTATTTTTTGTTGTTCTTACATGTTCAACCTAACACGAAGGATAAAGGGGGCTTCGCTTCGCTCACCCCCTTTACCCTTCACCTAAGCTACCGCAGTATTTTGCTCTGATATTTTCTGTAACTTTTGGTTGTCATTTAGTTATTTTGGGTAGGAAAATATTTTGATGGTCATTATATTATATTTGTTGCCATAAACTAGTGTATGTAACTGTACATAATTGGGCATTAAAACTCGAGAGTGGGTTTATGAAACGAGCCGAAGGCGAGTTTCATAATAATATCACTCGAGAGTCCATTTTATATCAGTCACATAAACTACTAATAAATATGGACAATAATGAACAATATTTCAAAATACCCACATATGTACTTACTAGAAGTTACTAGAAGTTATATATGTACTTGCCGAAATGACAAAGTACAGAAATTATGTTAACAGACGAGAAACTTCGGTAGGTAATTGCCACCCTAAGGCAAATCGTGCATTATTTATTATGTAAGGCATACTTCAAATGATGATTTTTCTATTTAACTTTACAACAAAATTTTCAGAGGTGTTCTGACATATTTAGGGCCTGTTTGAAGAAGTCCCGATTAGCCCTTTTGAAAAGATAAATCATAAATTCTGTATGTAAAATGACGGACTAATCTCTCTTGGAACAGTCCATTAATAAATCATGATTAGTCGCTATATTAACATTGCATTTCTTGCATTTCTACGTTAAATATCACAGTTGATAGCACTTTCTTGTTTCGTTTGATGGGTGTTGTATCAAACAATAATAATTTTGATAAACTTTCACTGCAAAAGCGATTTCATCAGAGTACCAGTAGCCAATTTCCGAGCTACGTTTTGGATACGTAGCTCACAAATTTCTGTTTTAACCCCCGACGTCCAAAAGAGGAGTGTTATAATTATAAGTTTGAAGCGTATGTCGGTCGGTGTGTCGGTAGTCTGTATCGAACGGTGGTTTAATGCGGTTTTCTGTAAATGGTAGTAGACTTCTCTGCGATGGTTCTTAGATATGTTTTTCATAAAATTTGTTCAGAAGTTCGAAAGTTGTCAGCTTAACATGAAAACGTGTGAACCAAATTTAAGACTTGTAAGGTTTCATTAATATGTAACGGGCTTTAATTTTAAATTTTATTGAAACTCCTTTCTTAGTACCTATTTAAGTAAAATTCAGTAACCGCGATTTTTTGTTGCAGGCGGAGTCAAAGAATTCCATTCTGAGAACGAAGAGGAACATGGGGAACATGGCAAAAAGTCATATAAGGTAAGCAACAAGCACCAATCAACTTTGAGAATGCAGGGGATTAGTGGATTAGTAAATGGTTTTTAATGTTTTTTACCAAATTTTGGGGAAGAGCACATTGTTACGAGTAAGAACAACTTCCTAGAAACCAAGTTCATAACTATTTAAAAGACGGTTTTAGGGTTACAGCGGGTTCAGAAATTACTTTGTTTTTGACATCCCAACTCTCTTTTTAAATGAAGAATCTTTCCGGCCAGTGATTTTGGTAATTAAGCTTGAGCCTAGCCTTTGCTCAATCGTCAAAGGGCTCTCACTGTTCTGACAAAAGAAAAGATACGAGGCCTTTCAATTCGACATTATTAAAATAGGTATCCCGGAAATCGTAGCTTAGTTTAGTTTGAGTTAGTTATAAAGATAACTTGAAACATTTATTCATTCATCGCAATAAAAGCATCGATGTAAAGTTTTCGATGTAACAAGATATCGAGTAAACAAAGCACCGATGTGGGAACATTCGAAGAAATAAGCCGTCGCTCTATGGAAAATAATAATTTGAAAAACATTCAGCGATGAATAGTATTATGAAGATTTTTTTTTCGAATAATACTTCAAACTTCGGAATCAAAACTTCTTTTAGATTAGATTCCGTTATCATAACTATGGTGTCTTAAATGAGTCGCCACATAGACATAGTAAGTACTAACTACTACCAAAAGCTACTGTAACTACTCCGTTAATTGGGATCATAAAAATCTCGTAATTTTGCCCAAAGGTCTCAGTAAAACCGAGCTTAATGACGTTACCTTATACTGATCTGTACAACGTTCTGAGGACAACAACACTCTTCATATCATCACCTGGGTATTTTATTTTTAATTTAGACGTAAGTGTGTGTTCTGTGTTAATTTAATTTTTTTGATGTAAAAGTACCTACTGAGGGAGTTAATTTAATTTTTATTTAATTTAATTTTTCAATTCTATTGGATTTCGAAGAAGCTTTTGTCTAAAAGGCACCACCTTGAGAATTGAATGTAAAAGAAACCCGAACTCTTTCCGAGCGGATCTTTTATTTAGCTTTTACGACCTACTTATTTCGTTTGATGAAAATATGAAAGGCTATATTTATATATTTTTACGAAATAGTAAATATATATAAAGTGCCAGGGTAAGAAGTCTTATTAATCCTATAGCTTATTGGAATTAACATATGGGATTTTACAATATATTATAAACTACTCTTAGTAGAGTAAGTAGGTATTAAGATAATATCGAATACATGATCAAATCACATTGTCAAATACAAAATATTTTTTATTTTAAATATCGTTAACTAAACAAAAAGTTGTCAGCATGCTAACACAATTTGTTATTGATACGAAAATGCTCTCAGTAGTGAGAATGATAACAATATGTGACTATGAATGATTGTTGGTAGTTTTTTATTAGTAATCTATGACTGTTTTAACTCTGTTGCACTTTGTGAATGTGATTGCTTGCAATAATATTATAAACTTTGAAAAAGTTTACCATAACAAAATAAAGTTGAATCATTTTAACGAGTATATTTTGAACAGTCTAGAATATCAGAGATATAAGATATCCAGAGGTTGATTGAAAGCAACTTTTAACAGCTCTCAAAGTTTGTCAACTACGGTTGTGGCTTTGTGTCTAGTAAATTATGTAAACTTACGATGGATATTTAACTAACTATAACTATCATGTAAAATACGACATTAGTACCACAGATCGTTAGACCATAGCAATTGTTTTTATTGATTTAATCTTGAGTCGTGTATGATCGCTATATTTCATTTTGCACATCTTTATTTATTGGTTAATCCTACAGGCTCATTGTGACCGATCCCAGTGGCGTCACAATTAAACAAAATAAACTAATTTAAATTGAACCTATGGCAAGGCAACCGGACGAGATTTGTCAAATAAAAATAACAAAACATAGCGTCATGCTCTTTCCCATAAGGGATGGCAGAGACAGATTTCGAGCTTTGAGTTTAGTTTGTTCGTTAGTTTTGACGCCTTCGGATTTCGTGGCATTGCTTAAATATACCATGAATACTCAATGCATTGTATTACGCACAGGGCGAGCACAAAGAGTCCAAGATCGCTAAAGGTCACCACGATAAAGAGGACCACAATGGCAATTACCACGACCACGGAGGCCACGATAAAAAGCACCATGACGAAAGCGGCCACTATGGTCACCACCACCACGAAGAGGCCGGAAAGAAACACGCAAAGGTATGGCAACCAGGTATTTATATTCTATTTATTCTATCAACTTTAGAATAAGATTGATTACAGTGTGTGAATAGAGTCCCGGAGTACACTTTTAAAGTTCTTAGTTATTGTTGTAGTTTCGAGGTATTGAGTATTTCAGAAATTTGTATCGTACCCAGCACTGTTTCTACTTGCCACGGGAGTGAAGCTAGTGGCGATGTATATGCCCGTCTCGAAATATACTTTTGTATTAATATTTTTACTCTTCTACTGTCACAAAGTACGAGGAGTCCGGCAAGCACAGCAAGGGTCACAGCACGAAGGGATCTCATGACGTCCACAAGAAGGAAGAGTACGAAAAAAAAGTAGAGTTTTTCGAGGAGGAGGGAGATTCGGCGGAGGAGGAGAAACATGGCGGATTCAACGAGGACAAGGAGCATAAGAGCGTGAGTCGGATTTTGCAAATATTTACAACGTGAAACAGGGGTGCAAGTAGAGAAGTAGCAATACATGACGTTTGCTATGTATATGTTAATATCTTTAGTAATAAAGACATTTTGGTTTTGGGTAGATAGGGCTGCAGGATCGAATATTGTTCCGATGAAAGCCGCACTAAGCATAAAAAAGTTTCCAGGTGTAAAAACCACCTTATATTGTCAAGTCGACGGGATTTCACTGAATGCGGTTGGCCCAGGACCCTCAAAATTGGCGTTTTTGGAAGCCCATGCTCAGCTGTGGGTCGATTGGTTGAGCAGCATGAGTATGACATGTGAGGAAGAACTATCAGTCGCAAAGTACTAGTTCATCGTCTGTCAAATTGTTATGGTAGCAGAAGGCGTTTCTTTACTTGAACCACACGAAATTTATCAGGAAGACCAGCTGATGAATTCGCATACAAAAAAGTTAATCTGATTTCCCTCTCTTTAATTTATCTTAAGCACGTGTTAAATATTCATGTGTCATGCATAGGGAAATCCCACGAGTATCCCCTTAAATAAAATGCGTTGTTAAGTCAGCTATCAAATGAGCCACAAAAAGGACTTAAAACAATTCAGTACCACCTCTCTCATTCACTGTTTGCCAAATCAAACAATGGGATGGCGAAGACAATATGGTGTTGATATTTCAAGCAGGTATCCAGTCTCTTGATTTAAGATTGAATCCGTATTTCAATCCTTATCGCCCACTAATCGTCTTCACGTGGCTACGCCAACACAACTAGTTTAACTTTTTTCACGAGGAAAACAGTTTGCTGAATGAAATGAAATTTAAACAGCCAGAGTAAAAAAGCTACAACCGATGCTCCTGGCACAAAAACTGCTACATCGAATTTTGAGATGTCGTCGGAAGATCGTGGAAGTTAGGCGTGTCATTACACTCGGGTACCTTTTTTGACACCTGAAACTTGACAGACCAAGAGCACGTTTTACTCTGTTGCCTCCTCTAAAACTATTTTCAAGAACGAAGTCATCAAGCTAGCACTATTCGCCGATCAACTTTGACAACTGCATATAAATAAATGTATTCAAGACATTTAGTGTTGATTCGCGTCCGAAATAAAATAAATCACAATTCAATAGTATATGTAGAATAGTGCTCCGAATATCTCTGACAACTTCATAAAAGTTTATCTGGACTAAGTTATATAACTAGTGGTCGAACCCTTCGAAGTACATGTACTTAAAAATATTATCACGACTGACGGACAAAAGGCTGTATTATAATGTGATACAAGTTTATTTAGCGCAATAATTTAACGAAGAAAGTCTAATTTTAAATTGAATTTCAGGTGCTTGAATTTTCCAATTACTATGCAGACTTTTGAGCATAACAGGGGTATAAGATTTAGCGATTACTCGCGTTTCCTTGGTCCCATAAAGGAGGTCAAGTCTGGTGACTACGAGATCGTCTCGTAAAGGCGGAAAGAACTGTTTAGTCTGATTTGGTATAAACCCCCCCCCTTTCCCCCCACTCCCCCGACCCCTTGAAGTTTATCGGGTGAACAAATGGAATTATTATAAAGAAAATAACCCGTCTGCATTTTCTTTCAATACCACATAACACTTATGAATACACCTGGTTACTTATATGGAGTATGAAAGTAGCCGCACCAATAACTTTGTAAAGCCAGTTTAGTCCGCCGTTAAAAAAACTGACTCAACCAAAAAATTATATATATTTATCGAACCTGCTCATAAAATTTCACGAGAATCGGTTGAGAAATGCGACCTGTAGAACAGACAGACAGACAGACAGAAGGACAAATGCATTTTTCGAAACTGGACGCTCCGCTCGCTCGGTCAATTTATTGGGATAGCTACATTTTATCCTGCAATCTGCCAATGCATAAACCAAACGAGAGAAGTTGGAGCAAAACGTTGATTTTCGTGTAACTTTCGTCACATCCGAACTAAATCGATTTAAAGCCCAGTCTAGACTATAAAAACTTTACTTAGAGGCCAAAATGTTGCACAAAATAGATTTGTTTCATGTCATGGCTATTGATTGCGACAGCGACTAAAATGTATTTAGGTTATTATTATATATTCATGCAATAAATTATGTCTCTTAACATTAAAACATGTTTAATGCTCTGCCTACCATGCGAGAGGTCCCGGGTTCGATCCCCGGCTGGGAATGATGAAAAAAAAAACCCAGGTCATGGACGTTTTCATGAGTATAATCTCGCTGTTTCTGGTTCTCACGACGCAGGGTATCCTAGTATGGGGCCAGAAGCAATGCATGTGCCAATATACATATATGTCAGGAAGATAGTCAAAACCGTTAGTTGATAAACTAACGCGGTAGTCGATCAACTATCGACAGATAGTAAACCAGACCGACAGGGTTTTGAATTTATGTTTCTTTTGTTCTTACGTGTCAACCTAACACGAAGACTATTAGGGGGCTTCACTGCGCTCGCCCCCTCTAGTCTTCACCTAAGCTACCGCAGTGTTTACCCTGGTATTTCGTTTGCAATTCAAGTTTAAACCAGTTTACTATTCAAAGGTTTTAACCGTTAGTTTATCAACTAAGGCGTCATATAGTAAGCAGTATGCTACAGTTTACTATATACGGTGATATATACATGTTTATGGTTATGTTATTAATGTTGATTTGCATGATAAACACATGGCTTTTGTCTTTTGGTCATACCTTTGACATTTCAACGGGTCGAAATTTTGAACTTTATGCCATATGGTCATAGAATTCAACACCTATAACGGCATTTTGGGTAGCCAGGGTACCCAAAGTCAATCAAGGGGTTAATTTGAATTTCAATAATTCACAACGAACCGCCGAAAAAGTTTTAGCATATCCGCCCAATCATTTCATCGTTGGAATTAAATCCAACCTTCCCTCTCGATATTTGATAAGTTTGCTCTAATACTTCACTCTTTATTCGAAACAACATGTTTACAATCCACTTCCCGCGGTTTTTCATTTACAGCGTTCGCGTTTGTTCGTTCTGTAATAATGCCTGGCCGGTTGTTTAATTGCCCGGGCTCTATTCCGGTGGACAACGACGGCTCAGTGACAGTGGCGAACCAACGAAGGTCAAGTTTAGGTACCTATCCTATCCATTATCCACTCAGCGGTGAGGCCACTAACAGATGATGATCTTTATTACCGAGCAATAAGGTTCAAAATCGCGGGCCATTTTTCTAAACTACCTACAGACTAGTGGATATCTGACTTTTTGTAATACTTTTCTCTTTGGTTTAGAAATCAAATGATAAGCAATTACCTTAATTTCTACCATCAATTTTCTTACAAAAGATTTTACAAGCACCAAATAATGAATAGGTGCCTTAAGTTCACTGTCATCGTCGAGTCGGCCTTACCACAAAACAATAAACAACTGTTCAACACTTGTTTAAAAACAGAAATGTATGGGATTTGATGTTTTTTTGAGGATAAACGCTGTTTAATATTTTTTGTGGTAACACTGTCATTGTCTAATGCCTAGCGGAATGGGGCTCCTGGTTAAGCGTGGGTGCGAATCTGTCCCTCCACCACCCACGGGAAACGGGGCTACGTTGGGCAACTTGGCAAAGGTAGTTAACATAGATAGATACTTTTCAGAACGATTTAAATTACCACCAAAATATATTTTTCCTACCCGAAATGGGTAAATAATCACCAAAAGTTGCAGAAAATATCTGGGCAAAATACCATTACCTTTATCCTTCATGTTAGGTTGAACATGTAAGAACAACAAAAATACTTAAAACTTGAAATTAAGTGTGCAAAACATAAAAAGAAGTTTGGTGATCATTTAACTAAACACAATTTGGTAATCGTTTACTAATACTGGCGGTTGTTTCGAATTTATAGGTAGTGAAATTGGTGCGTTTTTGGTGATCGTTTAAACATAAGCCATTACTTTTTGAGAACTGTCAAAACTTTAGAACATGGAAACATTGATCTGTGACGTCATAACACATTGTTGTCAAATGTCAAACCCTTCCAGGTCTTGCATGTTTATATGTGTGTGACGCCGCTCTTTCTGGTTCCCACGACACAGGGTATCCTTGTGTGGGGCCAGAAGCAATGTATGTGCCTGTATGTAAATGTTTTTGTTTAAATGTGAAAGATCAATCCTCAGGATTAATACTACTCAGAGAATTATTGTTGAAAAGTATAAATAAGTCTATTTTGCGTAACAAAAAAATTGCAATCGTCTCCCTTAATGACAGTTCTCACTGACAACCAACATAACAAAATCAATATAGAAATAAACTAATACAATACTACCAACTTAAAAACCGGCCAAGTGCGTGTCGCACATTTAGGGCTCCGTAATAAATATAGAATATAAGCCAAAAAAAAAAATAGGAAGGTACTCACTTCACATACACCTAACACACCTAGCCAAAATATCACTATCATGCTTTACCAGCAAATAATTACTTTGTTTTTCATAGTGTTTGTTCATACAAATTAATGACAAAGTTATATTTTTTTTGTTGTAAGTTTTTATTGAGATACACCACATATATTTTTTTTGATTTTTCATCCTACACATACATAAATTTTTCCTCTTTGGAAGGGTCTGTGTCTCTTTAACAATAAAATCAAAGTAAACTTTGAGGAAAAATGGTTCGATGAACCTCAACGTCATTTTTAAAGACCTATCTATAGACACCTCACACATATAGGATTGATGAAAAACATATTTTTTGGTTTCAGTTCCCTGTATGGGGAGACCCCTTAATTTTTATTTTTTAAATTTTTGTATAAAAATTGAAAAGCGGTTCACAGAATACATACTAAGTTTCAACAGTGTAGTTCTGATATTTTCGGAATAAAGTTGCTGTGACATACAGATGGACGGACGGACACACAGACATGACGAAACTATAAGGGTTCCTTGTTTCTCTACGGAACCCTGAAAAGGGCCTTTCCACACACGTAACATGATATTCTAAATTTTAGGATATCTAATCAAGGCTTTCTAATCAGAATAAATACTTGATATTTTACAGTGTTTCTGTTACGAAACTTACAAATGGAGGTCTTTTTAACACAACATTATGTTAATACAATAAAACTTGCTTAAAATTTACAATTCTGATATATACAAGCCCTTTCGTTTATAAAGCTTCAATGTCTGACAAGATATTTATATTTGTTGGACTACCTAGTCTTGTAACCTAAGCTTATTTTAAACACAATCACTAGGTTCAAAGATATAGTTGATGCTGAGCAGAGGTTAGTTTCTAAATTATTACTGTTGTTATATATTTTAATGAATCTCTTTATTTACAGTTTAAATAATAACAATTAACGCCGACTCTAATTTAGACCCAAACCCAACATAACACAATTTATAAATTCCCGTTTTTAACTTTCCGTACCCGAAGGGTACCAAACAGGAGCCTATTATGAAGCCTCCGCTGCCTTTCCGTCGGTCTGTCCGTCTGTCCTTCATAGTAGAGAGCTGAAATTTTCACAGAATATGTTTTTCTGTTGCCGCTATGACGAACCAAATGAGATTTGATTGATGAAAGGGTTTCCCATTTAAGAGAGTGTTTAAAAATCCCTCCCCCTCCCAATTAACCAATCATCATCATTCAAATACCATCGCAAATTTCGTGTCACATATATCGTTTCGGTGGCGTAATTCGTTAAACGTCTGCTGTCTGTTGGTTGGGTAGAGTACTGGGTTCAAAACCTACATAATCGGAGAGAAACTTTTTTGTTTTTCTTATTGTTTTTTGTCTTGTACGATGGTACTCGTCTGCGAGACCGACCCGCATCGACCGATTTTTCACTTTGTCGGCAAACCCTATTTTAATAGAATTATAATTAATCATTAAAGAAAAAGCTTATCAACAAACTACTGAGCCCAGAACCTTCTTTTACTCTTCCATCAAACATCAGGCTATCTATGCCCAAGAAACTGGAAAGCGAGGATAACAATTCCTAACTCCAGTAAAGGCATGACTCAATTAAAAGATTAAACTCTGGGACGGTCCAACTATTCGATTGCCCGTTGGAATTAGCCTTTATCTGATTTTATTACTCGTGCTTGTACTGTACAGTAGGCAGTACTAAGAACTTAACATTTACTACTTTCTGACGATATTCAACCAATCCAATTATTCCAATAAGCGTTGCATTATACTAGATTTGCCGCTACTGTAGTATTATACTGCTGTACTATTATAAAATCTACGTGACGAAAATTTGTATGTTATAATTATAAGTATTTACAACACGTTTATTATTATTGCGTTTAGGAATGTGCATATTATTTTGTACAGTTGGGTTGGGTTATACGTATTTGGTGTACAGTTGTGTTATATGTAGCGAAACTGTGAATGTTGTACCGTTATCTCGCTCTTATTTCATGCATCATTAGAGCGTAATCTGTCACTCGCGTCCCGTTTTTAGTGCGTATTTCCAAAGAAAACAAAGTAATCGCCGATAAGAAATACTTGTAGATGTAGGATGAACCCCAAAATCTTATCAAATGAAAATGTCTTTATTACTATAGATATTTAAATATAACAAATATTACAATATTTATTAAAATAATATACAGCAATAGATTATCTCAAAATTATTAACAGCGAGTTCTGTATTGAGTAAGATTAAATCTATCCACCAAGTGTCATCGCTATTTAAGCTCATTACCCATTCCTGTGGCGCATATAGCTAAGTTGCCTTATTTGTTTACCAATGTTTGTTTCTTTCAGGGCGGTAAATTCCACAATAACAATCTGAAGGCGGATCATCAGGCGCATCACAAGGGCGAGTCCAGGCACTTCGAGAAGGCAGGGCATGGATCTGGGAACAAGGTAGGTCGGATGACTACACACAGGCGTTGGGCCGAGCCAACTTTGATATACCATGGATTTTTCATATGGCAACCTAGGCATACTTGTCCCTGTACCAGCCCGTATGGGAAAAGACGTGACAACTCAACATAGGAATGTCAAAGTGCTGACCCGAGGTGTTGATTTACTTTCTATCTTGAGGCACGTAATTTTTGTAGCTGCAATTTACTTGAACCTTAATTTATTCTTGCGGCATTATGTACGCTGCTGTACGAACTGGCTGTGCTACAAAAGGCCCGACACAAAGCATGTTTACAGTTTACTTAGACCCACATTAAAGTTTCTCATTTCGCTTGAATAGATTCCACGAGTGCGGACAAATTAGAAAGTGAAGTCCGACCGAGACAGCTTTTTGAGTCTCGGCCGAGACCGAGACCGAAACCGAGGATATATGAAGATGGTTAGAAATAAAATTGTGTAAAATCTGTTCAAAAAGGCTGAAAGTGATAAAATATATACAATTTATTCAACAAATGCACTAAAGACATATTTTTCATGAAACTAAAGCATTTTATGTTTCCTAGAGGATCACAATATCACTTAGTGTATGAACACGTCTTTTTATCCTTATAATACCACAGCAGCTTGATTATGTTTGAATGAATCATAGCTTAAGGCACCGATTAAAACACGTTTCTATCAAAATAAAAATAAATCCATGCGTTGACGAGCTCTGTAAAGGTCAGCAATTCAAAAAATGTTTAAAGTTACCTACGGATTGACGGCGCTAACTGCCTTGAGAATTTCCGCTTTGGCGTAATATTTATTAAATAAGAAAAAATGTAGCAAATTATAGAGAAAATTAATGCAATTTCTACATCAAAAATTAAAAAATGACGGTTATAAAAAAAAAAAACACCTAACTGAGGGGCACAGGCTTTGACCCGATTTTAAGTTAAATTGAGCCATACTCCACGCTGGGTATGAGCGGGTTGATGGAGGGGTGCCGGGCTAGTGACCAACTTGACTGTCTAAAGTTTTCAAGGATCTCGCTCGCTGTGCAGTGCGGTAACGTAGCCAGTGTCATGATGTGTATCTTTAGGCGGGTCAATTTTTTGGGTGTTTTGTTTGTGGAATTATATAATGTTGGTATAATTTGCAATATTTATTTTGACGAAGCTTTGCGCGGATTTTTGACATTGTATTTCTTCATAATTGATTTATTAATGTATTATACATTGTTTTAAAATCAATAAGTTTGGCAGTTGACAAAATTGCAGAAATAAAAGTTCAATCTGATATTTTATACAAGTAAGCTATTTTTATGTTGAAATGTTTGGCATAAAATTATTCAACTTTCGTTTAATTATAGGAATAGTTAAAATATGGTTCTAGAGTCGCTCGCCGCGCCCACCTTTGGATCACTTTACGCTTCCAGGGGGGTGCGGGCGCGTATACCACTGTATTGGTAACCATGTTCTTGGTTAACGGGAAATACCCCATATATTTTGTTTCCCTTACGAGTGTCAAATATACGGCATAAACGGCCGAATATTTTGATTGCGTTCCCGAGAAAAAGCACCTTGACAGACGTTTAGACAGGCACAAAGTGATCGAAGGTTTTCCCTTTTCTTTTTGAGTTACAGAACCCTTAAAATTACTTCATATGCCTATCGCAGCCATATTAACACACTCAAACATTCCAATTTACTAATGGGCTATAGTCTCGGCCTTTGCCGATAATCTTGGCGTCTTTTGGCTGAAGCCTCTTGCCTAGATATAAAAAATGGCCGGGATATGTCGACACCAAGACGGAGACGAGACCTCGGTTGAACCTCATTAAAAAGGTTTTTAACACTCAAAAACCGACGGTAATTGGGACGGGTCGTGATTTTGAACCTTATGCCACGGTAATAAAATTTAAAACCTATAACGAATAAGTGGCGTTAGCTAACTCTGGTGGTATTTAAGAAGATAAGAGTAGACAAATAATAAGGAATTGATTCACGTAGTGTAGCAGGGACAGGTTTGCATTCCATGGGGATGTTAGACAAAACAAACAAAACATATATCATAGATTTTCCCATTCGGGGTAGCAAATGCACACGCACAGGCATAGCTGCGCCCATGTTTAGCTAGTTCGTGATTCAATACTCCAAGGTGACGGGATGCTAGCCCATCGCCGCAGCTATGAGGATATTTGTTGTACTGTAATTTGTGATGACTCATCATTGTTTGTCGTTAGAGGGGTTCATGCAAAGAGCAATTCAAATGATACGAAAAAATCCCTAAAAGGATATAATAACTGTCAATATGGCAAACATAAATTCAGAGTACAGGTCAGATATTTTTAAGTTCTATTGATAGCAAATAAGTGGATAGAGTTGAAATAGCATACTCGTGAAGGACAAAGACAATACATAGGGTTAGAGATCGAAAGAGTGGCACGGAATAGGATTATACAGGTAGTTTTTTTTACTCAACTCACTACTTAGATATACTCACGCCCTTTTACAGTATTGGGGGGTAACCACAATCTTTTTCCGATTCAAATTAGGTTCAAAACAAGAACATCACCATGGCAACCATTTCCATTCCAAGTCGCCATAATCGGCTTTATTTACCTAATACCAAGACTTGTTTTAAGACTGTCACGGTAATATTGCGGATCAGGTTCAAATTAGGTTCCTAATCTGAATCGGCATAAGACGTTGTGTGTTTAAAACCTATAACGTAAAAGTGGCGTTAGCTAACTCTGGTGGTAGCTGAGGGGTTAAAGCATTATTTTTGTCTTTTTTAACAGAAATCCAAGGGGTGTCCCAAAAACAATGTACAACCCCGAAGCTATTGATAGGCTCATCATTTTGAACAATTTTCATAATGAAGTACTCATTCATAGTCTTTCATCATTTTTAAAGATAAGTACTTTAAAAAATACATATCATCTTTAAGATGATATAAATTCTGTACATAGACATACATACACATACAATACTAATAAACATTAACCACATGATACGACATCAAGGATCAGCCACACCCCGGCCTTTTGGCCGATGGCACACCTATGTAAGTGTGCCATCCAGAACTGTGAAAGACCGAAACCGAAACCGAACCTTCGGCCTTTGTACTTGTTTCAGCCGTAATCGAAAATTTAAAACTTGTGAAAATGTACACAGTTCCTTAAAATGTTAAGCTTTATCCTTATAATAGTTTACGCGTTATTTGAAACAATAAAAATTACCCTTTACTTAAAAACTTAAGTTTCGGTTGGTTTTTGGCCGTTACCGAAACCTTGGTCGAAATCTCTTTTTGGGCCGAAACTTGGCTGAAACCTAAAACGAACCTTCTGTCGGTCTCTAGTCATCACATCACCCAGTGAGCCAAGATATAACCGTCCATGGGGTCTGCCCATATTTTCAGAAAACTGTTGGTACTCCCCCTCAGCCTGTCCATCATAGACGCCATTTTGTAACGCATTTATATATCCCCAAACCGACCCACGTCTCGCCGGAGAGGCATCTTCCCGATGAAGGTTTTGAATTTCATTACCATGGCATGAGGTCCAACAACGCGATGCTTCAAAAGGGATTGGGTCGGTGAGAGGTTAATGGCGTCACCGCTCAGTTTAGATAACACACCAGAAGAAAGAACGGTTTGTAAGCGCCAATAATGAACGAAGAGCCATCTGCAAAGAGCTTAGAATACTAAGTGGGCCTTTGTTCTTCTGCCTGTTAGTGATGAATGGTTGGTTTGTCATTTGTTTATTTGTAATCAATTGTTGGCGATCACGATTTTACCCAAATTGAACGAAAACATGCGGATCGAGACAACCGTACCTAAATTCTGAAATAGCTTTGATAGCCGGGTATGGGTTAATTTGCCTTTTATCTGATATATAATCTAGACCCTTAGTACAACGGTTATATTGGGAGACATTGACACGCGTATTATTATTTCTTGGCTGCTGTTAATTGTAATGTTTAATTTTGTGACAATACAACAAAAAGGATGAAAAGGATGAATTCCCTTAACACTCATAAAAGAGTGCACTTTTTGTCACAAACTGAATTTTCTGAGTTTTGCTAATTTTACAGGATTCTAGACAAAATAAACTCCTGGTCCAGAATTATGCTTGATATTACCAAATTCATTTTTTGATTTCTTCATTTCTGTTTATTTCATATCTATAGTTGATATCTTATACAGATGACTATAGGATAGATAATATCGAAGGAAGTCGGATGAAACAAAAAAATCAAAAGAAGTTATGTAAGAAAGAAACGACAAATAGCTATTTCATAAACTAATTGTATACGTCGTCGAAGTAAAAAGTTGTCAATTTCAGGTTAATCTAATTTTGAATAGGATAGCAGTTGAATAAGAGTAAACGGTTACCTGAGTAAAATATTGTATAACTGTCTCAAAATCTGTTTTATGTAAGTAGGCAATGTTGCAGGTGAAAGTTGCAGTAACAAAATATGCCACCCAGCAAATGAATAATGGAAAAGTTGGAAGTCTAATGTTAAAATTATACCATTTCCCCAGGGTCACAAGTCATCCGGCGGCCACGACTCCCACGGCCGCCACGGTCAGGCCCACTTCCACAGCGATGGCAAAGAGGCTGGCAAGAAGTGGATCTTCCATCAGGGGTACCCGGCCAAGACTGCCAACCTGGTTGTCATAGACCGCCGCGGCGACCAAATGCAGCACGGACCTAGTTTCTATGGGTAGAACTTAACTTACTGGAGTTAATTGTTTGCTATCCATTTTAGAGGCAAGTGAATCGTAATTATGGGTTATCGTCAGATTTTGGGTTGAACAGTTTTTGGATCATTAGCGAATTAATGCTCTCAATATTATGTCCCACAAAGGGGACAGATTTTGTGGTTTGGGATTTACTCATATTTAAAAGCAGGTCTTTTGAATTAGCCAACTTTATTTTCGCCATTGTATCACTTTCACTGAAAAATATTATATAGGATATTATATTGCAATGATAGCAGAAGTATTATTAATTAGAACATAAGGCACTTACTTTAAATGTTGTATACCTACCGTTTTTGTAAAAACTAATTTTCTGTAAATATTTATTGTAAATACCGTTTTATAAATAAAAACCATTATAAAATGAAAAATATTTTTTCTATGAGGTTGTTAATATAGTTGTTTAAAAATTAAACAATCCTTTTGAAATCAATAGGTTTACAAGTAAGAATGCCAGTCTTCCGTCTACCACCTTCCAGCTCCATCCAGATGCTGATGATGAGAAAATCGCCACTACATATGGATAGGACTTGTCACGACGAATCTAATGGGATCAACCTCGATGGGTTTTTTAAGTAAACATCCCAGGATTCCCTCTCCCACCTTCGAGCTCCATCATCAGACCAGCTCGATGGAACCATATTATTGTATTGTCATCCGACTTACACACACACACACCAAATTTCGTAATGCTGGAAGAACTAGAAGCAGGCGAAATTTCCCTAGTTTTGTGGCACATTATTATTATTAAGTAGTTACAAGTCGACCTAATAAAAGGGTGTTAAATTTTTCTAGATTTTGAACGTCGACCTACTGGAACGAATGAATAACCCAACACGAATTATGCTAAATTCTAAAACTAAATAGGGAAAGTGGGTGTTATCTCACCGCAACCATAATTCTGATTTAACGGCGTGTTAAACTCCAATTTCATATTTTACTTTCATTCAAATCGATTTTAAACAGCTGGCAACAGGAAAATTATCTAAGAGGTTTTATTTTTAGTATTGGTTTACTTATTAACACGAATTCATCTCTGACTATTATTATTTTTTTTTTTATTTATTAAGCAGAAATTATAAATTTACATCTGACAATAGGTCCACGGAAACCATATAGGTTTGTATGTGGATCCTTATTACGCTAAAATATATGTACAATGTTTAACAAATCTTGTTTTTATTTATGTAAGTACACACAAAATTTTAAAAATAAATTAAAAACATATCACGTATGTATTTTTCATGGTTACACAACTTAGGTATTGGTTAGGGATAGGAAAGGGAGGAAAAGTATTTTTTAAGTTTCGCTTTTATGTTTAGCGGAGATATAGAGTTTCTTATGTCAGTGGGTAGTTTGTTTATTAGTCGCGGAATGCAGTAGGCGCGCGTCCGTGTACCGTAGAAATTATTTGCGCGTGTAGTGGTTAGTTTACCTTGGGCCGCACGACGCGTACCTACGGGGTGATCTATTCTGTGCTGTAGGGTATTGTTGAAGAACTCCTCTTTCAGTAATGTATAATGAAATTTGGTGTGAATAGGGAGTGTATTACAGTAATGGAATAGTTTAGATGAGTTACCTGAATATTCGTATCTGATATTAGGTGGGACAATTATTTTAAGAAGTTTGATTTGCAAGGTGTGTATTTGGTCCAGATATGTTTTGTGGGTACGTCCATAGCTGGAGAGGCCATAAGACACTATGGAGTCAAAGAATGCATTGTATAGCATTATTCGAGTTTTGAATGGTATACGATTTCTAACTACATAAAATGCGGCAATGAGTGCCCTGAGCTTGTCGCATACTCGTTGGATGTGGGGACCCCAGTTAAAAGTACCATTAAATATGGCGATTTAATGAGCATTAATTTGGTCTTTTGGGCATTCAGAGCTAGGCCTACGTCATGGCACTGGCACAAACTGGAGGCCTTGAAGTGCTATGTTTATGTTACTATTGGCGATGTTCGATTCAAAATCGATATTCGATCGATGGTTTCGGAACGGCCATTTTGAATTTGACGTTGCTGCCAACCTTGCAGTTTTTGACAACTGACAGACAAAAGCCCTCGCAATGTAACGCGTATTGATTAGGGTATTGAATTTAAATCGCAAGCCATCTGGAATGTATTCGGGTTCCCCTCAGGATTGTCTATATAGCTGAGTGTGTTGTGGTTCCCCGAACCAGATAAAGTTCGCATTTACGTGGCCGATTGGTTTTTCCCACGTAACATAACCTGTGTTGGAACACTGTGCCTGTGGCCTGCCAGTCATACCTGGTTGGCTGAAGAACCTGTCTACCAAGAAGAGCCTAGGGTGCACCCGGGCCTTGCAGAGAGACAGGAGGTTGACGGGAACGAAGCACAGACCAGGTTAGATCGACTCCATAAGTATTAGCTCGGTGAATCGCCGACGTTCACACTTCTTGGCATCTGATCGCTACGCTACCTCGTAGCTGATGGGCCCCTGCGAGGTCATTGGGTGCCGAGAAGCCTGAACATTTTGGTAGCAGAGCGTGGTTTCCTGAGATTTGCAGCCGTCAAGGGCTCCAGGAACCCACGATTTGGGACTATCAATCTGTAGGTATAGGCGGTTATTAGCTAACTTGGTGTTGTTCCTGTATCCACATAGATTGGTAGTATTGTAAGCTATAAGTCTATTGCTGGTAGTAGACAGACAGATATTACAGTTTTCCCTAAATGACCAGTTGTACTGAGATGTGACTCAGAATAGTAGGTACTCAACTTAGGTTCATTGTAGGTGAATTGAAATTTGCATTGAAGTACCAGTTAGTCAATCTATTAGTGGTCTAGTAATGCTAATGAATGTTTGGTTAACATGGTAGTTACATCTATTGATAGCAGGCTATTACATTGTTTTCAGTTTATAGCAATTTATAACTTGAACTAATATTGACTATCTGTGTGTGTTATAGTGATAAAGGGAAACTAAATTGTATTTACAGAATTTATATAGATATAAAACTCGGTTCCTATTGTTTAAGGAAAACAGCATTGTTTAAGTTGTGGTTTAGGGTTCCCTCGTTTGGGTTATAGACTGGAGGGTCCAATAAAATTGAGTTACTGCAAATTGTGAGTAAGTATCGTTCCGATCATGTCGTTATCTGAAATCCAGAAGGGTGTTTCTAAGGAACTCAGATGGTTTTCCTCCGCACACGGTCTGATAGACCGTTTAGATAGGCATGATGTGGTATTGGAGCGGTCTATGGACGTTAAGGAACGTTACAACAGGGTGCTCGAATTGTCCGCGCAGGCGGAATCAGTTGATGGTTGCGCACCTGACAGGCTGTCACGGTTGCTAGGGGATGTCGACCAATGTATGGAGATGGCAGCTGCTATCACGCAGAAGGCTGCGGACATACGTAGACAGCGCGAGTCCAGCCATGGTGGTGACATTGAAGCACCTCTGCCGCTTCAGGGTTCAGGGTCCAGGTTACCGGCCATAACTATGCCTACTTTTGACGGAGTGTCCGGTGAATGGATGAGCTTCATCAATCTGTTCGACAGTTTGGTGCACATGCGATCGGACATTACCAAGTCTGTCAAGATGGCTCAGCTGGTGGCAGCATTGAGGGGTGAGCCTAGGGAGCTGGTCGCTCATTTGACAGTTACGGAGGGTAACTATGAAACGGCCAGACAATTGTTGGTCAGACGTTACCATAACAAACGGAGGTTGGCCGATGCCCAACTGAACCGTTTGTTTAGTATCCCGGTTGTGAACAAGGTCGGGGCCATACAGACGGAGGTTTTGAACCCGTTGTTGTCCGTCACCAAGGCTCTAGAGAATCTTGGACTTCCGGTTGGTGAATGGTCGTACCTACTGCTGTACATTGTACTTTCCCGCCTACCCGCTGACGTGCAGACTCGTTTCGAACAGTCTCACGGGAGGTCGGCCGAGGACCTGCCCGCCTTCTCCGACTTGGTCGGATTCTTGGAAGAGGAGGCTCGACGGGCAGAGAATTTGGGGTTGACGGTCACCCATCCTTCGGAGCCACAGAGAGCTGCCGGGAGCGCTGTGAGTAGGGGCTCTCCGACGAGGAAGGACCGCACCAACCGGCAGTCATATGGGACTGTGAGTGCATTGACCCCACATAGTGAGACCTGCCCATGTTGTAGGCAGATTGGCCATGCTGTGGCCAATTGCAATAAGATCGGGGAACTTAGGGTTCAGGGACGGCGCCGGATGGCCAAGCAGCGGAGCTGGTGTTTCCTGTGCCTCGGGCCACACATGGCTAGGTACTGCACGCGCACAAAAATGTGCGGATATTGTGGTGGGGCCCACAACAATCTGTTGTGCATGAACCGGTCCGGCCAACAGCCACCACAGGGCCGTACCCAGGGTGACACGGCATGGGGCCCTGAGAATTCGTTTGCGACTCGGAGCGCAACTCAGGGGCCAATGTCCCCACGTGCACAGGGCGGTACTAGGGTGCAGGGCCGCACTCAGGGTCATCACATGGGGGGCCCTGAGTTTTCGGTTGCGACTCAGCATCCGACTCAGCGGGCAATGGGGCCACAAGCACGCGGCCACCCAGGGGTGCAGGGCCGCACTCAGGGTCATCACATGGGGGGCCCTGAGTTCTCGGTTGCGACTCAGCATCCGACTCAGCGGCACATTGGGTGTGTTGAGCAGGCCGTAACGGGCGGGTGGCATGGGACACCTTCGAGCTATGCGGATGCGGTTCAGACGCCGCCTCAGTTGTCGCCCCGCTCGTCGCCTCGTCCTCGTCGGTCGCATGTGATATCCCCCCCGCTCATGGAGCGGCCACGGTTGAATTCACGCCCACCCCCCTTCGGGGGGCGTCGTAGGGTGGCAATGGAACCGGCGCGTGGGCCATTTGTACAATGGGACCCTCTGGCGTATAGCTGCCTACCTGATCGGTTACAGGCACAGTGGGGCCCCGGGGGCCCTCGCTAGGAATTTGCGGCCCAACAATTTGTTGCCCCCCAACCGGAGACGGTGGTGTTACCGATCGCCTCTGTGCTTGTTTGGGATTTGGCGGGCAACTATTAGATTCTGGAGCTCAGGGCTGCATTGTATCGAATGATTTAGCAAAATGGTTGGGCCTCAATATAAATAATGTATCGCTGCCGAGGAAATTGGTCCCTGCTGGGGATTACAGGGCAACCCTTCACGGGTTTTGTGATGCCTCTGAACGAGGGTTTGCGGCAGCGGTTTATTTGCGAACCGTCACCTCCACCGGGGAGGTCGACGTGCGTTTGGTTTTGGCAAAAAGCAAGGTAGCGCCTATTCGGACAAGGATGACGATTCCAAAACTGGAACTGTCCGGGGCTGCTCTTTTGACCAAACTTTTGAATCACACTCTAACAGTGTTGCGTGGGTCAGTGGTTTTGGAGGATACGGTGTACGCGTGGACGGACAGCCAGATTGTTTTGTGCTGGCTGAAGGCTTCGGTCCATAACTTAGAGGTTTTTGTTGCGAACCGTGTCTCCCAGATTGTGTCGTCTGAGGTCCCACTGACCTGGAGACATGTACCAGGAGAATTGAACCCGTCTGATTGTGCATCCAGGGGATGTCGGGCTCCTGAACTCGTTAGACACCATTTGTGGTGGGGACCACCCTGGCTTGCCAGGAGAGAATCGGACTGGCCCCACAGCCATGTAGTAGTATCTTCGGATCATGGCCCCAGAGCGGCCGTGCATGTTACCCAGAAGGCTGAGGACCCTGACGCCGGGTTTCTGCTGGACCGGTATAGCTCACTTGACAAGTTGATAAACGTGTCCACTTGGATTAGGAGATTCGCTCGAAATTGTCGTACTCCTCGCGATCAGCGAACGTTGAACCCTATTCTGACTCCGGCAGAGCGAAACGAGTCGCTACTGAATTTGGTCCGGTTGGTACAGTCCTCGAAGTTTGGGGCAGAATTGGAGATTATACGAAGTGGACGTTCGAAATTGAAGGGAGCCGTCGCGCGTCTCAACCCCTTTGTTGATTCGACCGGGTTACTTCGGGTAGGAGGAAGATTGCGCAATGCGAATCTGTCGTATTCGGCTCGTCACCCACTTCTGCTCCCCAAGGGGGGACAGTTAGTTGAGTTGCTGGTGACTGATCGTCATATTAAAAACGCGCATGCCGGCTGTAACGCGTTGTTGGCCACGCTCCAGCGGGAGTTTTGGATCTTATCTGCCCGCCGTGTCATACGGAACATCGTGTTTCGGTGCATGCCTTGTTATCGACTTAAGGCTGCCACGATGCAACCTCTCATGGTGGACTTGCCCCCTGATCGTGTGAATGAGGTCAGACCGTTTTCAGGTGTTGGTACGGATTTTGCAGGACCGTTTATGGTGAAGAGTTCACGATTGCGTACCGCTAAGCAATACAAGGCGTACCTATGTGTGTTTGTTTGTTTATCCACCAAGGCGGTACATCTCGAGCTCGTTGCTGATCTCTCGACAGAGGCTTTCATTGCTTGTTTGGATAGGTTTGTTTCTCGAAGGGGACTTCCAACTTTGATCCGCTCTGATAACGGCACTAACTACGTCGGTGCGGAACGATACTTACGAGAGATAGTCAACTTTTTGAATGTAAATAAAGTGGATATTGGAACGGCCCTCTCCCGTCGGGGTATACAGTGGACCTTCAGCCCACCGAGTTGCCCCCACTGGGGTGGGATTTTTGAGGCCATAGTTAAGTCAGCTAAGACGCACTTGGGGCGTATAGTAGGTCAGACCGCGCTGACTTTTGAGGAGCTCGCGACATTGTTTTGTAAGATCGAGGCCGTTCTCAATTCGCGACCGTTGTGTCCGCTCAGCTCGGATCCAAATGACCTGGAGGCTCTGACCCCAGGCCATTTCTTGATAGGACAGCCACTTAACGCGTTGCCCGAGCACCCCTTCGAGGGAGTGAAATTGTATCGGTTGTCAAGGTATCAGATGTTGCAGCAATTTTCTCAGAATTTCTGGAAGCGTTGGTCGCTCGAGTATCTGCATATCTTACAACAGCGCCTTAAGTGGACTGACAAAACCAGCCCCCCTAGTGTTGGTGACCTCGTTCTGGTTAAGGATGCTAACCTACCGCCACTACGTTGGCGCAGGGGGCGCATTGTTAACTTGTTCCCTGGCAAGGACGGGACCCCCCGGTCTGCGGAGGTTCTAGTAGGAGGCTCGGTTCTAAAACGAGCGGTAGCAACGTTGTCTCGGCTGCCCGTAGATTAGGGGACAGGTGGGTGCCTGTCCGGGCGGGTGATTGTTCGATTCAAAATCGATATTCGATCGATGGTTTCGGAACGGCCATTTTGAATTTGACGTTGCTGCCAACCTTGCAGTTTTTGACAACTGACAGACGAAAGCCCTCGCAATGTAACGCGTATTGATTAGGGTATTGAATTTAAATCGCAAGCCATCTGGAATGTATTCGGGTTCCCCTCAGGATTGTCTATATAGCTGAGTGTGTTGTGGTTCCCCGAACCAGATAAAGTTCGCATTTACGTGGCCGATTGGTTTTTCCCACGTAACATAACCTGTGTTGGAACACTGTGCCTGTGGCCTGCCAGTCATACCTGGTTGGCTGAAGAACCTGTCTACCAAGAAGAGCCTAGGGTGCACCCGGGCCTTGCAGAGAGACAGGAGGTTGACGGGAATGAAGCACAGACCAGGTTAGATCGACTCCATAAGTATTAGCTCGGTGAATCGCCGACGTTCACACTTCTTGGCATCTGATCGCTACGCTACCTCGTAGCTGATGGGCCCCTGCGAGGTCATTGGGTGCCGAGAAGCCTGAACAGGCGATAATTAGGCATGTGTCGTCTGCAAATTTGTAAGGGGTGTTGAAGCTTAGGACATTTACCATATCGTTGACGTATGTTATAAAGTGGAGGGGCCCTAGTACAGAACCCTGAGCAGTTCCCTGGGATACCGTGGTGGTACGACTAATACTTTCGCCGACTTTAACACAGTACTGTCTATTTTTTAAGTAATTAGCGCACCAGGTCTGTAGCGGGCCTCTGATGCCACATTTTCCAAGTTTGTTTGTGAGCAGATTGTGATCTAATGTATCGAAAGCGCGCGAAAAATCTATGAAAAGGGCTAGTACCTGTTTCTTATCGTTAAGCGAGCTGTTCACGTGATCCGTGAATTTGGATAGTAACGATGTTGTACTTTTTTTTTGCTGGAAGCCAAATTGGTGAGTGTTTATAGTATTATTAGATTGGTAGAATTTATGTATCTGCTCACAAACAAACTTCTCAACTATTTTGTCGACCGACGACAGTAGTGTGATGGGACGGTAATCAGCAACGTTGTCCCTTTTACCTTTTTTAAATATCGGTCTAACGCAACCCAATTTGAGATCATCTGGGTACTTACCCGTGTTTATGCTAGTATTTATAAGATGCGCGATCGTACCCGCAATTTTGTCACCGATTGCTTTGATGTCGAGGATTTTGATTTTATCTAGACCCGACGCTTTTCTGCTGTTCAGGCCGCGAATAAGTTTGTGGATTGCTCGTGGGGTAGCTTTTTTGAACCTCATACTGACGTCCGCGTTATTGCTGAAGCTGTTTTCGTCGAGAATGGTATGTTTACATTGCGGGAGGATCTTTTTTACGGATTCGTCAAACTCAATAGCGAATTCATTTGCTATTTCAGTATTTGTAAGGTTTTTTGGTTTAAAAGCGTCCGCTATCGCATCGTCAATACTTTTTGATATTCTGCCGCATATCGAATTTATTATTGTCCATAAATTCTTTGGGTTACTATAGTTATCTTTAATTTTATTTTGGTAGTATAGGTTCCTGTAGTATTCAATTATTTTATTGGATTTGTTTCGTGTCTTGTTATACTGTAGCCTAATTTCATGGTTTGTTGGATTCTTCCTCCAGAGTCCAAAAAGAATGTCTCTTTTTTCGCAAAGGTTTACAATTTTTTGGTTCATCCAGGGTTCGCGATTTCTAATAAGTTCACGATTTTTCTTTAGTCTTATGGACGACTGTAAGGCCTCTTGGAAGGATTTTTTATGTGTTGAAAAATCTCATCTGCCGTCTGCAAATTATAAGTAAAGTTCCAGTCAACATTGCCTAAGTTTTTGAGTAACTCATCACGATTATGTATGACTTTCGCCTTAGCAGCAGCCTGTATATGAGTCATGCCGGGCGGCGATGGTCCAGCGAAGCTAGCTATCGTGATACGGTGATCGGCTAGAACAGTATCAACTGCCGAAATTGTACAGTGTTGCTCTTAGAAACTTACTAAAGGACCTCTGTGGTGTTAGGGTCGAGAATCAGCTTCCCAAGCGAGAGGTCCCGGGTTCGAATTCCGGCTGGTGAGGTTGGTCTTGGCTGCTTTTATGAGTATGACGTCGCTGATTCTGGTTCCCACGACACAGGGTATTCTAGTGTGTATAAAAATGTTTTATTGACCAAGCGAGCGAATTGAGCGAAGGGCTCCATTTCGACAAGATAGGAGGCCGATTTTGCTTTCGTCTGTATGTCTGTCAGTTCCGCTCTAGGGGCCACAGTTTTCAAGCGATCCGATCGAATTAAAATATATATTTATTGTCAAGAGCTTCTCTCGATTGCGGCTACTTATTACTTGATTTTGATTTAATCTAAAATACTTATCTATAATAAATTGGTTCACAGTCCCCCCTGTTAGCGAGGTCTACTTCCCACAAGGCACTAGTGTTTTAAAGTGTTATTTTTTATATTAGTGTAAAAGCCACTAATGCGGTCTCGGGCAAAGGTCTTCCCCCTGCTAGATGGAGTAATGACCTTAAAAACATGGTACGGATGAGACAAATGGAGGCACTGTATGGGACAGACATACCTCCTTATTCATAAAACTTATCAAACTATTATGATAGCTACAATGTGATTTGTCCTTTTCGCACAAACACAAATTTCAAAGTGACAGACAAAGACAAACGAATTATAACGGCTTTATAGTTAAAATAGGTTTATTAGACGTTTATGAATAAGGTGGATATTAAATACCCAGCAGTGAACTGATATGAGCTGAAATGGTGATGCTTCAAATAAAGATTAATTTATTCACTCCGTCATAATCTCCATTATTGAAACTGTATTATTTATATCCTCTTATCATTCACTTGATGTGACGGCAACAGCTAAGCAATATCGTGTCATAACATGAGTGGGAGCCCTATTTTATCGGCGATTAGGTCGAGAATTGACAAATGATTGGAACAGGAATATTTATGGCACCAATGACTTCTGTGATAAAGGAGGTTCGCAATACGATATCACCTGCACAATAAATTATGACGGGAGTACTTTATTTATTATTATTTGCTGTGTTGCCGCCGATGTTTCCAGGAATATTCACAGAGTTATCTAAAACTGAATAACTTGCATTAACTTATATCTACTTAAAACAAAACAAACATAGCCTCTACGCTTTTTCGCATACGGGGTGGCAACGGCACAGCTCTAAGTACAGTTTAGCAAGATCTTTTTTCCAATTCCAATCTAAGTTCTTCTAGTAATATGTTATTGACTCCACTCTCTGATCGCCTTGCAATCCATGGTCTCACCCAAATACGTCGTTTGTTCCTTTTTTTCTTTGCTTTTTTTCTCAACCTTAAGGCAATTACTAAAATTGCGGTCATAGCAAATAAAGAACAGCATTATATAAAAAAATGATCCTAGAATTTGACAGATATGAAATCATATTTCTATGATGAATATATGATAGTCTAATATCGGCATTAAGTCGTGTTTTTATTGCCATAATTTAGAAGATACATTAGATTTATAAACCACACAATTTAGCCTAAATATTTGTTTTTAAAATAACAAATTTTATTAATTGTATGTTATACATAGATTACAATATAGCTTCACGCTTTTTCCTATATGGGTTGGCAGAGAGACAGCCAGTTATTCAACACTCCACATAACATATGCCCTTAAAATAATAATTTTGATTAGCTGTGAAAGCATGGCAAAAGTAGGTACCTACTTATTATTTACTTACTCAACAGAGTAAACGAATCGCGTAGAGTTGCAGTAACAATACTCATGAAATTATTTACTCAACACTTTCTGCAAGCTGAACATCATATTTTATTCATGTTAAATACTCGAAACAGCAAAGAAGGGAGGACCGGAACTCTGCGGTTTCAGAACGTTCAGGGCTGATTCATACACATAATGCGGCTTTAAGCCGCCGCCTGGCCCCAGCTATCTGAGGCTTGCGTCTTCGCGTTAACAAGCTGTGGCATACTTCTAGCTTAGTAAATGACTGCTCACAAGGGGGCTCCAATCCTAGACAACGATTGGTAACAGGTTAAAAGTGTATAGAAATTACGTTGCAGAGAATTTTATTAGGTATCATTATATAGTACAAAAAAAGTCCTATGATTCGTCGTTTTAGAGCTGTAAGCAATAAAACAAAAAACTGAACCTTTCTTGTGCCCTCTCCCCTAGGGCTCGCCACAGAGAGGCCAGGACTTTTAGTATGTTTAGACGTCTATTAAACATAAACATAAACATTTACATATAGGCACATACATTGATTCTGGCCCCACATTAGGATACCCTGTGTCGCGGGAGCCAGAAACAGTGATGTCACACATTTATAAACATCCAAGACCCGGGGGTTTTTTTTAACCCCAGCCGGGGATCGAACCTGGGACCTCTCGCATGGTAGACAGAGCCACAACCGCTGCGCCACAGAGGTCGTCAATTCATTTAGTCTCCTAACTAGTCCAAACAAAGCTCCGAAGTCCAACTTTCTGCTTTCGACTTTTCATCTAGAATCATTCGTTTACATAAAAATTAAAATACGTATTCATACAAATTCTTACTTTTGTTTTCGCCGCTGGGGCGCTTGCAGTCGCAGGTAGTCGCTATGGCCGGACGGTCAAGAGTTTTCTCAGCTATGTCGGTATGACGGATTCGCCACATCAGTCATTTTCACGCGCTTCAGATAGCCTAGCCGAGAATACATGTACAAAGGCGAGCTTATCTCTAAAAAGTGATTTATTTCAGACATTTCTGGAATTACCTACCTGTCTATTTAATTGGATAGAGTGAACGGTACATTAACACAACAAACATTCGAGTCATTTAGGTAGGTTCACATTAGTGCGTATTAACGCGGAATCCATAATTTCTTTATTGCACACAAATATAGCTTAAACATTTAGTTTAGTTTAGTTTATACATTAAAATTCTTTGCAAAGGTGGGTTTATCTCTAGCAAGAGATCTCTTCCAGCAAACCAAGTCAGTATGAGAAAGATTGATCTCTGAGCACGGGTAGACCTAAGTGTACAACAAAACCTAATTATTTTTTCCTGGTCCGTACATACATATTACAACGTAATGAAGAGCTCCGTGGTCTAATGGGTTTCACGCTTGCTTCTCACACAGGAGATTCAGGTTCGATTCCTGACCATGTACCAATCAGATAATTAATTTATCTTAAGTACTTATACGGACGTTCTAACGGTGATGGAAAAAATCGGGAGGAAACCTTCATTACTCCATAGATGTGGCGATAGGCTAGCCCCCTGTCACGCCTCCCCTTATGGGAAAAGGCGTGATGCTATGTTATGTTACAACGCAATAAACTAAGTATACGAGTGCCACAGATAAATAAAATATACATCCTACATGTAAATAAATATTATATATACTAATAAATACATGCATACTACCAATATTTCTAAAGAGATAGGAACTGCTTCTTCACACGACTTCGTTGGGCCTGATTGCATACTAATTTAGTAAGTATGCTAATAATTTCCTGCATCTTCTTATAAGACTCACAAACACGCAATAATTCATATCAAGGAACAGAATAATTTCAACTGTGCCAGAGAAGTGGGTGGTGCCAATACGAAGTCACACCAGCAGCCACTGAACCAGAACCGAAACTTGTTGGAGATCAGACAGATATTACTACTAGTTACTACATTGTCAGAAAACGGTAAAATTAAAAGTGTAAGGTGAGCCAAACCTAGTGCTCCTTACAAAATAAAATAGCTAATTAAAACAAAGCGTCACCCCTGGCCGAGGCAAAGTTTGGCAAAAAAGTCACCAGTTAAAGTTTTGAAATAATGCATTTCTTGAGACGCCCACTGCTCAGTAATGTGGCGAAAGATGGTCTGTAATTGGGCCTCAAAACAATGTGTTAAACAGGAGAACAATATGTTTTGTTAAGGTTCTGTCCAATGTTAAGATGGCGTTTCGTCGGTAAAAGCGTGCGTCATGTTGTCGCGTCGGTAAAAGCGTGCCTGACGTAGATGGCAGACTCTGCCAGGCGGAGTTACAAACCTAATTTGTCAACCAACACATATTTTTTCTGTAATTAATTTTATTTCCTCGCAGTAGTCGTGAAAAGGATTATGTAATGTCAAGAAAGCAATAGATGGATTTGTCTCAAACTCACTCGTCCACCAAATGCTCACTTTCCAGCCTCAGCAACAATGTACTATTTTCTAAATGATTCTTTTCTATAGCATTGAGGTTAACGAGAGGATCTCGAGTTGCGCCATTGAACTTCGACGATTCTTATTTATTCTTCGCAGAGATTAGGTCCGTATCGTATTATCCCACATTTTAGCAAATACCAAACCAATAAAAATGCAATAGAAATAACTAAGTATACTCCTGTAAACGTATGATACGATTCTATTCGTGTTAGGGTAGGTATTTCCGCAAGTAAGGGTGGGTCCAGACACGTTCATTCATCCATATCAGCGTCGCGATCCAACAACGCTAGTTTGGACGCCCGGATCGGCTGCGATCGAGACGCGCTGTACCACCATACCGTACCGAATGGAGGTTACGGACAAAAGTACACGCCTAGACAAACCTTTATATTGCACTAGAAACGTTTGCTTGCGAGCATCTTCAACATTGGTTCCTGGAAATGAAAATAAGATTGAGTTTTATCAGAAAAAGTCATTGATGGAGTAGCTCTTAAAAGCATTTCAAGCACTTTGAAAACGTGCCAAGATCTGCGATGACCTTACAGTTTCTTCGTAAAATGCAGAGCGGCAGTGCTTGAAGTTGTCGGTTCATAGAATTCTTCTTTATACATCAAGGAGTAATTCTATGTTTGCTACGTCCAGTTCTATGAAAAGGGCTTAATACAGACTACACAGTTATGCAATTGAGTACCTAACTTGATGCATTAAGTCGTTAGGCAATCGCCTGATAGAACCGCAATACAAAAGGTTTACAGGTCAGAAAAATACCTACACAATTTTTCGTTTGTCAATTTTCACTATCGAAAATCCGTCCTGTCCGTTTTAGACCTACACCTGTCAAATGACAAGAAAAACAACACAATATCTACACAAACAAAAAAAAACATGTTTTCAACTTACGTAAGTAAGGTGGCGTGAATTTACCTACCAAAAATTTTGTTAATACTTATTTTATTATACTGATTGAAAAATAGGCAACTGTTATTTATTTACATCGATCTTAGATATATTATTCGGGGACCTTAACTACCTACTTAACTGTTCTATACATATAACGTTAAAACGAACCATCGAAATACAGGCAGATAGCTACTTTCCGAAACCACTGGTAGCTTAAAAAACGCTAATTCACAGTTTAATGTTGAATTTAAACAACCGTCCACTGAACAGTTATAATATATTTTTTTTCGTTGCTCCTTTGTTGCATTATTTGCATTAAGGGCTGAACATGGGCCAATGGCATTGAACATTAGACAAAGAAAACAAATACCCGTCGCATCGCGTCGAAGCAGACTGACGCATGCTCCCGCGCAGAGCCCCGCGGGGCAGCCCGAGCTCCGACACTAAGAAAATTATAGAAAATATTACTAAACTCCTGTAATAACAACATTAAAAATTAAATAAAACAACTATAAACAAATCCCTTTTGTTTACCTATTTTTGCGTGTAAGTTTCATATAGGAAACTGATTTCGTCTCCGAGCGCTTGATCATTTAGTTGAATAATCATTGCGAAAAATATTTTTAAGTATTAATATAACAGTTATACGGCAATTTTAAAAGACCATGCTTATCTCTAATAGACCTTTTATAACATATATTTATCCTACATTTTTATGTTGCCTAGTTTAGCCTAGAATTGAAGCTAAAGATGCATTTGTTTGTTCGCGTCCCCTGGTGCTGGCCATATTTAATCCCTTAACAGACGCGCGTGTCAAGCGGATGGCACTCACGCTCGCACTGGTTTGAACTGCTCTGAGATATCGCGTCCGTGAGCAGTATCTATATGTGCGTTGCTCGAGCGCGCTTGTATGTAGATTGATTTCTGTACCTATTTATTTTGTGGCATAACACTGAAGGAACCAATCCCATCAACGCACATTGGCACCCTGCTTGACCGTACCACCCTTACCCTCGCCGTTTGCCTGCGACTCGGCATAAAGACAAACGAAATCCATCGGTGCCGCTGCGGTGCTAGGGTGGACCAACTAGGTCACCACGGCCTCTCCTGCCAACGCAGCGCCGGTCGGTGGTCCCGTCATGCCAATCTTAATGACGTCATCCGTCGGGCCCTTGCCAGCTGTGGCGTGCCAGCAATACTTGAACCCAATGGACTGGCACGCGACGATGGCAAGAGGCCAGACGGAATGACGCTCATTCCCTGGCAGAGCGGGAGGTCGCTAGTATGGGACGCGACCTGCGTAGATACGCTGGCACCGTGTCACCTTTCGGCAACCTCAGCCACAGCCGGCGCTGCGGCAGCAGCAGCAGAGTGTCTCAAAACCCGCAAATACGCCGCACTCGGCGACGACTATTTGTTTATCCCGTTCGGCTTTGAGACCCTCGGGCCGTGGGGCACTGACGCTCGAAGAGTCCTCAAAGACATCTCTAAGAGGCTCGTCGAAGCGTCAGGGGACCGCAGAGCTGGCGCCTACCTCGCTCAACGCATCAGTATTGCGATACAGCGAGGTAACAGTGCCAGCGTCTTGGGCACCCTCCCGCCCGGCAGTGAACTCAGGGAAATTTTTAATTTAGTTTAGTGCAGTTATAGTTTAGTTTTAGTTTATAATATATAATAGGTAAAAACTGTTTCTAAAATTTTGAAAATACAGTAACATGAGTACTACAATATACCCTCTTTGTATTGTAATAGTAGTGTAATGTTTTCATTCTTCTCGTTTCATTCTTCATAATAAATCATACAACTAGATAGGAGCGCCAGTACCACGATAGTTTTTCGTGCATAAGCCGTAGTTGAGAACCCTAGAGCGATCGCCGAGCGTAGCTATGAAAAGTGAAGTACATACATGTGGTTGACTTCTGTACCTATTTATTTTGTGGTTATGCTTCGATATGCGCAAAAGTTGATCTATCTATAGAAGACGACCTCTGTGGCGCAGTGGTTGTGGCTCTGCCTACCATGCGAAGGGTCCCGTGTACGATCCCCGGCTGGGGATACAGAAGAAAAAACCCCAGGTCTTGGATGTTTATATGTGTGTGACGTGGCTGTCTCTGGTTCCCACGACACAGGGTATCCTAGTGTGGGGCCAAAAGCAATGTATGTGCCTGTGTGTAAATCTTTACGTTTATGTTTATGTTTATCTAGCTGATTATATATGAAGAAAGTCCGAGATTAACACAAGACAAATCACAGCTTGGCGGGTTTTCAAAGTTGGCTCGGTGCAGACAGACCACAAAAAGTCGCGACAAATTGCCGCCCCCCTCAATTTCCTGCACACGCAAAAATTGATGCTACACGCTTATAGTGGCGCTACAAAAAGCTGACACTCCCCACTCGTGCGATTAAGCCCTCCCTCTCTCCCTTCGGGTCAGTGAACGTTTATGACGCTGCAGCAACGGGATAAAAAAGTAGCGGCAAACGAGCACTTGTTGCGACGTTTTGTGGTCCTTGTGCGCTGAGGCTTACCTTGTCACATTCCAGAGGCACATTTTTAGGGTTCCGTAGAGAAACAATGAACCCTTATAGTTTCGTCAAGTCTGTCTGTCCGTCCGTCCGTCTGTATGTCACAGCATTTTTATGCAGAAACGATTAGGAATACACAGTTGAAAGATAGTATGTAGATGTATATGTGTAAAGAGACAGACCCTTCCAAAATGGAAAAATGTGTCCTCCAACTCTAACTTTGAAAGTAAGAGAGTGAAAAATCTACAAAAATCTATGATGTGTATCTCAATACACACTTTCAAAGAAAATAGTTTTGAACAAAATAAAATAAGCAGTTTTTAAGATAACGTTGTCATTAACACAAACACTAAGAAAAACAAAGTTTCAACACAAACATCCAGTCACATAATTACTTGCTAAAACGGAACCCTTCATGGGCGAGTCCGACTCGCACTTGGCCACTTTTTTAACACTCATGCAGCGTTTAGATCAAACATCTGTAGTGGGACGTCTAGAAACTAAAACCAGCAATCGAGATTGCCATAAGAAGTCTAATTTAATTAAGACCAAATCAAGGGACTCGTGTTAATTTGGAAAAGTTAATTAGAAACGCCAGCAATTTGAGAACACCATTGTTTCTGATAGGATGCGATATGATAACGAAGCACACTTCAAGAATCGTGGACAACAGTCCCCAAGAAACTCTCTAATTAGTTGACAAAAGTGGTTTGCTGACAAAACTACTTTGAATGTATATGATTAAAATTCCACGCCTCAACCGAACGGGCGTGGAATCTTGGCAGGGTTGGTTTTCACCAGGGGTACTGACCTTTGACGCCGTGGACCGGAATTCGATAGCTCAATTCGAGGCAGGAACACGGGATAACGAGCACACGGGGGGTGAGGGGAGAGGAGTCGAATCTTACTCTCATCGTAGCCCGATGCTGTCGCCGTCGTGTTGCTTGCCGACACAAAGGGTCGCTGTCCGAATGCGACGAATTGATCCACGAATCACATTAACCTTCCACAACACGAAGCACTCACTCCGATGACGTGAATCTACTTATTCCCGACGATTGTTCCGTGCTTATTATAATTAACACTCCGACCAGGCCCGAAACCTGTGTTAGAAAATTATTACAATTAAAATACAGCCAAGGCCCGACTGCCATGTGCCGACATTTTTTCCATGTCAAAAAAAGTAACCTCTAACTCGTCATCTCATTTCTATACAAGTGACAGCTGCTAGTTCCGTTTCCGATCACTCGCGGTCCGAGTCGCGCAACAAAAGGAGGTGCGTTCCGAAGCATAAATATTAAACAGTCACCCGCCCGGCCAGGCCCGAACCTGTCCCTAATCAATAGGAAGGCGAGAAAGTGTTACGACCGCTCTCTTGAGGACCGAGTCCCCCACCTTGACTTCTGCTGATCGAGGCGTGCCATCCCGACCCGTGTACAATTTGACGATCCGTCCTCGTCTCCATCTCAATGATGGCAGGTTCGCATCCTTAATCAGCACCAAATCACCGACTTGAGGGGGGCTCGTCCGGTCAGTCCACTTAAGGCGCTGCTGCAAGATGTGCAAGTACTCAAGGGACCACCGTTTCCAAAAATCTTGAGCCATCTGCTGCAACATCTGCCACCTAGTTAACCGACTTAACTTAACATCACCAAATGGGTATTCTGGCAGGGCGTTAAGGGGCTGACCTATCAGGAAGTGACCCGGCGTCAACGCTTCCAAATCATTTGGATCCGAACTGAGCGTGCACAACGGACGTGAGTTCAGTGTCATCTCAATTTTACAGAACAGCGTCGCAAGCTCTTCAAAGCGTAGAGAGGTCTCACCGATGATCCTCGTCAGGTGCGACTTAGCCGATTTAACCGCAGCCTCAAAAATTCCTCCCCAATGAGGACATCCCGGTGGACTGAAAACCCATTCAATTCCTCGTCGGGAGCAAGCCGTACCGATGGCGTCCTGGTTACCATTCAGGAATTGAGTGACCTCCTCCAGATATCGCCTGGCTCCGACAAAATTTATGCCGTTGTCCGAACGGATTAATGTCGGGAGGCCCCTTCGTGAGACGAACCGATCTAGACATGCGATAAATGCCTCTGTAGTGAGGTCACTGACCACCTCCAAGTGGACTGCCTTCTTGTCCAAGCACACGAAGACGCACAGGTATGCCTTCACTAATCTGGCGTTCCGTAGCTGTCTTCACAGCTACGGAATTTATTTATCTATTATTTATATTTAATATTATTTATCTAACGGATTTCGCGGGACCATTCATGGTCAAGTCTTCACTTGACCATGAATGGTCCCGCGAAATCCGTTCCGACACCCGCAAAGGGCCGGATTTCGTTAACCCTATCCGAGGGCAAATCGCCCATCTGGGGCTGCATCGTAGCCGCCTTGGCCCGATAACAAGGCAGGCACCGAAATACGACGCTACGCACTAAGCGTCTTCCCGATAGAATCCAGAACTCGCGCTGGAGAAACGCCATCAAGGCGTGGCATCCGATATGCCCATTCCGAATGTGTCGATCCTGTATCAACAGTTCGACCAACTTCCCTTTCCTAGGGAGTAACAACGGGTGGCGAGCCGCATAAGGCAGGTTGGCATTCCGCAGCCGACCTCCTACCCTCAGCAATCCTTGAGGGTCAATAAACGGGTTGAGCCGAGCCACAGCTCCCTTCAGTTGGACGCGTCCGCGTCTCAGAATGTCCAATTCGGACTTAAAGTGCACCGTCTGCACGTTCCGTACCAATGCGAACAACGCATGGTTCCGTTCCCGTAGTGTCAGGACCTGTGTCCGCACCCGTTGCGCCTCAGAATTGCGACAATTCCGCGCAAATCGGAAGATCCAGGCGGTCACATTGACCAGCTTGTCGAGCGAGCTGTACCGTTCCAGCAGGCTGAACTCCTCTTCCGGCTCTGGTTGCGTCGTACAGACACCGACTGTCAAGGCGCCGTTCGCCGAGGTAACGCGTGGACTCATTAGCCAATCCGATTCGGCTTGAGTCAACCATTTTGGACCCCACCACAAGGGATGTCCAACCAACTCCGGAGCGTGACACCCACGAGACGCACAGTCTGCTGGGTTCATCTCCCCTGGAACATGTCTCCAGATTAAGGGAACCTCCGAATTCAAAATCTGCGAAACCCGATTCGCCACAAAAATCTCCAGCTTGTGAACTGAAGCCTTCAGCCAGCATAACACGATCTGGCTGTCCGTCCAAGCGTAGACCGTATCTTCTAACGCTATTGACCCACGAAGAACCGTCATCGTGTGGTTGAGCAGACGAGTCAGGAGAGCCGCTCCCGAAAGCTCTAATTTGGGAATGGTCAGGCGAGTGCGCAACGGCGCAACCTTGCTCTTGGCCATGACCAACCGCACATCAACCTCCCTCGGGGAGTCGACCGTACGCAGATATACCGCTGCTCCGTAGCCCTTCTCCGAGGCATCGCAAAACCCATGCAGGGTGGCGGTGTATCGTTTGGTGGGGACCAACCTCCTTGTTAGTGAAATCCGATTGATGCCAGGGAGGGTCGAAAAGAACGAGTCCCACTCTGAGCTCAATGACCCGCCGATCGGGTCGTCCCATTTCAGCTCAGCAGACCACAACTGCTGCATAAAACACTTGAGCTGAAATGTTACCGGGGTGATCCACCCGTTTGGATCAAATGTCCTAGCCACCGTTGAAAGGTCGTTCCGTTTCGTCCAGACCTTCGGGGTGTCCAACTCGACCCGATACGAAAACATGTCTGACACCGGCTGGTATAGGACGCCTAATACCGACAACATATTTGGATTTTCCAAATTTTCAAAAATGTGGGGATCCTGCTGGTAGTCATCCGGAAGACCAGACTCTAACTAACTCTGGAGAGTTCGACATCCATTTACGAAGCTCGTAACCTCCACCCCGTAAGAGCTCAACTAGTTCATCCCGACGAGCGAGCGCCTCCTCTACGGAATCTGCACCGGTACATATATCGTCCACGTAGAGATCCTGCTCCAGGATTGCTGCTCCTCTAGGGAAATTTAACCGTTCTCGATCCGCTAACTCCCGCAGAGTGCGAATCGCCAATTAAGGACTAGACCGTAGCCCGTACGTGTTGGTGTTCAGCTCGTACACCCTGATGGGCTGATCTGGGCTCTCTCGCCACAGTATCAGCTGATACCGTCTATCGTCAGGGTGAATGACCGTCTGCCTAAACATCATCCGGATGTCAGCTACAAACACAACATTGTGTCGACGGAACCGTGTGATAACATCCGCGATGTCATGGTTCAACTTCGGCCCTGAATGCAAACACTGGTTCAGGTTCATGCCGTTAGATGTTGATGCCGATCCATCGAACACTACCCGTATTTTGCCCTCCGGGGTCCTCAAGACCGCGTGATGAGGCAGGAAGCAATGGTCTTCACGCTTCCAGTCGATACCCGAAACCGACATGTGGCCGAGCGACTCGTATTCCCGCATGAAGTCGACGTACTTCTGCCGGAAAATCCCGTCACGCTTCATGCGTCGTTCCATCGACAGAAGCCGCGTCTCGGCTGCATGGTGTGAACTGCCCAGCGGTGGGCGATCACTCCGGTATGGAAGACGTGTGAGAAATCGACCTGACCGAAGGCGAGCAGTATTGTTCCGATAAAACTGTTCACACTCTTCTTCAACCGGGTCCAACCGGAGGACCGTAGGTGGTTCCTCCACCTCCCAAAACTTCTGTATCACCTCCGAGAGTACAGAACCGAATAAGGGACTACGAGTCGCTAGGCGTGGGGCAGCCGGCATGACCGGACCCATTACCGCATGGCCCAGTCTGGTGTTGACCGAAACCAGACCAGTCGCCTGCAACACGTGGACACCTGGCACTAACAGGTATCCAAAGGCATCGACACCCAATAAAATGTCTCCTGGGCCTGGAATATCGAACTCCGGGTCAGCCAGTGACAACCCAGCGACCAACTGTCGCACCGAGGGCGACAACCGTACGTGAGGGTGTGAGCCCATCACATTAGGCATGACTAATGCCGTGACCGTCAGATTCACCGATGAATCCACCCGTGACGAGAGAGTAATCCGACATACTCCCTTAACGGAACCGACTTCCGTGTTCCCAATTCCCCGAATGGAATATGGATACTCCCTTACCGAAATGCCCAACCGTCTTACAAGGTTGCACGAGACTAAGCACCCCTGGGCCCCCGAGTCCAATAGTGCTCGTGCCACACATGCTTTGCCGTCCGAACTCCGCGCTATCACAGAGGCGGTGGGGAGCATGACCGTCTGTGGAGTGGCGGCACCCTGTAAGTGGGCGGCGTGTCCCTAACGGGAACCTCCGCGGGATCCGAACCCGCTCAGACCTCCGTCGGCCTTGGAGTAACTCGGCTGCTGATATGCAACCGGCATATCAGACCGTATGTGCATCAAGGGGTCCCAACCCGTATAATAGGCCCCTCGCTGTCCCGGTATCCGATCATACCGGACGGTGTACGGTGTGCCCGGTGCGCACCGTGGATGAATGGGGAAGAGCGGATCCAACCTGGGGCGCTCTAGGAATAGGGGCGACATCCGACTGTTCGCCTCCCTGTTCGCCTCCCAGAGCGACGGGCAGGGTGGCGCAGAAGGTGGTGGACTCCCAGCCTTCGCGCTACTCATAGGTGCCATCTGACACCCGCCCGTAACACGCAGTGAGCTAGGGGCCCGAAGTCCTCGTTGACCGTGGACAGCGGCGACCGAACCCCTGCTATCCCGCATGTTACCCCCCGCGCTGCCCCTTTCCCCTCGGGGGTGGTCCGGTCCGCGGGTACCCCAGTCACCCCGTTCGTGACTCCCGTTGCCCGGAGGGGGACTGGGTCCGGCCCTGGTTGGGCCCTGTGGCCGACCAACCTGAGTCCTTCCCTGGTGACCGTCCGAAGGGCCTGACCGATTCAGGCACAACACGATGTGGTGCTTGCCACCACAGCACTCACAGGGGAACGCGCGCGAGCACTCGCTCAGCGTTTGCGGCCCCAAACAACCGAAACACAATCGGTGGCGGAAGACTATCTTCCTGCGGGCAGCCACCCCGAGCGCCTTAAAGTTGGCGCAACTGGTCACTTCATGACCGGCACTGTCGCAGTGCACACAGCCGTCACCCGACGGCGCGGCATTCAAAACGCCAAATTGTTTCGACCGCCCACCCCCCCGTGGGGGCGGGGGGCGCGGCCCCTCCCGCATCCACGCGGGTTGGCGCTGCACACTGGCCTCCGTATCCAATGTGTCACATCGCCTGCATTCACCCTCCAAAAAATCCGTCAATTGGACGAGCTTGGGCAGTTCCGTGCTACTGCCCCCATGTAGCTGTTCAAACCGACTTTGAACAGCTGCAGGCAACCGTGACAAAACCATATACAAAACAATGTATGACCATTGGTCTACCGGAAGACCAAGGTTCTGAAGGGCCTTAGTGGCCACCAGCATAGGGTTGAGCACCTGTACTCGGATGTCAACATCCCGGGTTACTTTAGGGATGCTAAACAGCTTCCCCAGCTGCGCATCAACCAACCGCCGTTTGTGTTGGTAGCGGTCAAACAATATGGACCTGGCTATCTCATAATTGCCCGCCGTGACCGTTAGGTGACCGACCAACTCCTTCGGTTCACCCCGCAGAGCCATCAATAGTTGGGCCAACTTGTAGGCGTTGTCCAGGTCGTCCCGACCGTGGACCAAACTATCAAATAAATTAATGAATGCCGGCCACTCATCAATTGCCCCACTGAAGGCCGGAATCTCTAGGTGTGGCAGCCGTCCAACAACACCCTTCGGGGGTGGGTCTCCGTTACCCTCCCCGCGGTCATTCCTTCGCGACCTTCATTTCTCCGCGCGACGCTCGATGTTGCCCAAGCATTCCATCGCTTGGTCAGCATCCGCGCAGAGCTGTTTCACTGCAGCCACCGAGGCTTCATCAGTAAGCCCGAGAGCTTCAGCCTCCGCAGCCAGCCGACACACCTTCCCGACGCGTGTCATTGCGTCCTCCACACGCTTGAGCAGGACATCATCCATATCTGGTCGCTCCACATACTTATGAGTATGGGCGAGCCATCTCATTTCCTCACGGCACCATGCCGCAGTACCGTCAAGGGCGAAGGTGCCATGTTTACCGATTTAATAGATTCTGGTCTTATACTTCACTACCGAACTAAGTATAGCCAGAGACCAGCACTTGCCAGTCAGCGCTGGGCACAGAAATTAAAACTAAGTTGTCAAAACTAAGGCAACCACTAATACAATTAAATCCTAAAAAATATTTAATATGGTCGCCCTGTGGACATACACCTTATAACTATACACTCTAAATCAATTAGAGAATGCCACCATAAGGCACAATCAAAAATAACACGCAAAAATTTATTATAAGAAAAAAGGCTATTTTTAATATAATGAAGGTAGCTGTGAACCTTCTAGAAGTGGCCCCTCCGATGTGACCCACACTTCCACTGAGGTCAGCAAAATCAGCTTAATACCCCTTAAATAGCCCGACCCTGCTCTGTAATCCGAAATAAAACTGCAATGCTAGGGAACCCGACTGCAATACTATAGTCCGACCGAATGACTGTTTCTTATGCACACCGAGTAGTTTCCGACTACAAATTTATAATAATTGTTAACTAAATCGTCAATTATACGTTCACTAACCGAAAATGAACCTAAATTGTGGTATACCGACCACACGACTCACTCACAAAATGGTTGCCGACCAATCTGAGGTATCCACCCTCTCCGAGCTACAATGTGGCAAAAAACAACCCTACAACCGTCCGTGAATCGATTTCCCACTAGGAAACCGCGCCTGCTACCAAATGATTAAAATTCCACGCCTCAACCGAACGGGCGTGGAATCTTGGCAGGGTTGGTTTTCACCAGGGGTACTGACCTTTGACGCCGTGGACCGGAATTCGAAAGCTCAATTCGAGGTAGGAACACGGGATAAGGAGCACACGGGGGGTGAGGGGAGAGGAGTCGAATCTTACTCTCGTCGTAGCCCGATGCTGTCGCCGTCGTGTTGCTTGCCGACACAAAGGGTCGCTGTCCGAACGCGACGAATTGATCCACGAATCACATTAACCTTCCACAACACGAAGCACTCACTCCGATGACGTGAATCTACTTATTCCCGACTATTGTTCCGTGCTTATTATAATTAACACTCCGACCAGGCCCAACACCTGTGTTAGACAATTATTACAATTAAAATACAGCCAAGGCCCGACTGCCATGTGCCGACATTTTTTCCATGTCAAAAAAAGTAACCTCTAACTCGTCATCTCGTTTCTATACAAGTGACAGCTGCTAGTTCCGTTTCCGATCACTCGCGGTCCGAGTCGCGCAACAAAAGGAGGTGCGTTCCAAAGCATAAGTATTAAACAGTATAGATGAACGTTTATTTCAGACACAATGACATTTGTGTAAAGCCATATCACAAAAGTTACAAAGTAATTTATTTACAACTAAATCGAAACACAGATTAAGTTAACCATAACATGTCCCCATGGCCGATGGCATATCGGCATAAATAAACATGACATGAGGTATGTATGTCGGCGGCCGATTGTAGAATTGGGCACATCATAATGTGCCGCGCCATATTAAGATAAGGCGGCGTTTCTTGAAATACGCCGTTGTCTATGGGGCACATCATAATGTGCCCATACTAAAATCGGGCAGTTCCATGAGAACCAAATGATTGTCCATATTCGATAAACATTTGGTTATACCAGTAAACGCTTCGCCACATCATGAAATGACCAAAGGATAAAACGTCACATCGTAAAATAGTTAAGTTTTACGAATAAACAAATTTGTTTAAATATTTCAATGATTTTTTGTTGTTACACTTATGACTATTTCTGCATACTTTTAAAAATAATTACCCATAAATATATTTTTAGGTTATTAACCAAATTAAGAAAAGTAGTATGACCATCACACGGGAGTCGGTGGACTACTATTGGGTATCCGAGTATGATATTTTAGAGACTTTAATTATCCTCATTATTTAAATGTTTTTTGTGTTTGCATACGCTTCGCTCCTCTCCATTTAGCTACCCTCCGGTTTTGCTTCTACGAAGTTCCAACCTAACCTATACGTATAGGTAACACAACTGAAATTTAGCTACAATAACCTTCTCTAGCCAAGTTTGGCTTTACTTTACTTTCAGTCGCAGGCTCGCTCCGCTGGTTGCATATACACGTCTAATCTAAGCCAACCCACCGAACCAAATCTATTGTCACCCTACTTTTAGATATGCCGAGTATAGGCTGGCAGATCAATAAATGCCGTCATGCCGAGGCACATCATGATGTGCCGAATTAGATGATCGTCCGCTGACATACTATACATAGTATAACATATCTATATAACCTAGTATACCTATACTAGCTTATAATATCAGTGTTTCTGGCAGACAGAAATGAATAAACGAATGCAAAAAAAACAGTGTCATACATAGGCATACAGATATTCAGCTTTTCCTCCTATTTATCAAGCGAAACTGAATAAAGCAAAATATTCACTTTTCCGGTTCCGCCAAAATACCCTGTACATCCCAGGCTATTCAGAGATTCACCTTGGAATGTGAGATAAAAAGCTGGAAATTTGCATAGACTTAGTAAATATATATATTTAAATAATAGAATTTAAATTTAATGATTGAATGATTGACTGATATTTTATTGTAAACTAGAAATTTAATCATATTGTAACACAAATTGACATGTAATAAAAGTTAAGAATAAAAATCTTACTTTATCTTATCTATTCATAGCGCGATTTATGTAATTTGTAAAGAAATTCTGAAGGCTGTTAGCCACATCCCCTTACATATCAGTCGTGCGTCCCTGCTGGATTTCTTGCCCCGTGAGCGAGCTCTCACTTCCCTAATTTAAAATAAATAAATAATATAATATTATAAAATAAATATTAATAATAAATTTTAATAAATATTGTGCCGTTGGATTCGCCTCAGTTGTGAGAGTGATAGGCTAAATATTTTAGTAAAAATGCAAAAGGTTGTATTTAAATCGCAAAATTTTTGTGTGCTGGTACCTATAGGCTCAACTGTTTAATAAATTGACTATAAAATTACATTCATTTTTATTTTTTTATAATTCCTTTACTAAATGGTCACCAAAATTTTACACCTCATTCTATACTAAACTACTTAGATGGGGTCGCCACGCTCCGCTCCGCCTCACTTCGGCTCCAGGCTGTATTATAAGTTGTGACCTAAAAAACATAACTTTAGTCTTCGGACAGAAAGTGACCTATAGCAACCAATATGGTAATGTGAAACTACGTGGGAGCACTGAATTTTATGAAAATTTAGTAAAGGTATCCAAAAACTTATATTGGTAAATCATATATATGTTGCCATAAGTATATAAACATTCGGAACTCACAACGTTAAATTTAGTGTCAAAGCGCACTCACAGTTTCTAAAACTGAAACAGTAAGTGCGCTTTTTCATGAATCAATTGCTGACCAGTTTAGTAAGTTTTGAATTTTGTAAGCGTTTAACCTTAACGGCCTTACTAATAAAAAAAGTTATTCACTGTTTAACTTAGATAATAATTTAAATGACCACCAATTTTTTTCTTACCAAATTGGATAAATGATCACCAAAAGTTGCAGAAAATATCAGGGCAAAATACTGCGGTAGCTTAGGTGAAGGGTAAAGGGGGTGAGCGAAGCGAAGCCCCCTTTATCCTTCGTATTAGGTTGAACATGTAAGAACAACAAAAAATACTTAAAACATACTTAAAACATAAACTTAAGTACACAAAACATAAAAAGAAGTTTGGTGATCATTTATCCAAACACAATTTGGTTGACATTTATCCATTCTGGCAGTCATTTCGAATTTATTGGTAGTAAAATAGGTGCATTTTTGGTAATCGTTTAAACACAAGCCTTTAACTTATACAGTGTTTTGTCGTGTAAATGTCAAATGTCAAAGCAAGACAAAACACTGTATAAGTGATACTGTGAATAACTACTTTTATTAGTAAGGCCGTAAGTGTAATGTGGGTGTAGATACAAATGAGGGCGATCAGATATATTATACAGAATATTATTAAGGAATACCTCCTCTAACTGCACCCTTTGTTACACTCTGTGTAGGTTAATGACATTTGCTAAGTAAATGACGTTTACTAAGAATGTGTAAATAACTACAGTAGTAAATAAATTTTGACTTTGACTTTGACTATTAAAGCCAAAATAATTACCCATACCTACTTCTACTGACTGTCTACTGGAGCTATTTACTATATAATAAGTACTTTAGGACAAAAAATGGGCACTAGAACTGAAGGTAGGTCATCGAAATACCTTACCTTTATTTCGATGACCTACCTTCAGTTCTAGTGCCCATTTTTTGTCCTAAAGTACTTATTATATAGTAAATAGCTCCAGTAGACAGTCAGTAGAAGTAGGTATGGGTAATTATTTTGGCTTTAATAGTCAAAGTCAAAGTCAAAATTTATTTACTACTGTAGTTATTTACACATTCTTAGTAAACGTCATTTACTTAGCAAATGTCATTAACCTACACAGAGTGTAACAAAGGGTGCAGTGCAAAAATGGGCACTAGAACTGAAGGTAGGTCATCGAAATAAAGGTAAGGATGCGCCATTTCGTACTAACCGATAGGCTCACTGCTTATTTTTTTTAACTTTGAGCTATTCCGCAGAATAGTTAATGTGTAAGCTAACAAACGACAGTCAGTACGTTATCCAAAGTGTTTTGGATTGCTCGTAATTGCCAATGTTAAAACTTAGAAACAATTGCACCGCCGACGAAGTAGATTTGCTGCGATATTTGCGATCATATTAAAACATTTCTCTTGTATGGGGGTTTTTAAAACACGTCTTTTGTATGGGGACCCCCTTTAATTAATAAAATCTCATGTAGTTCATTATGGCTGGTTTTTAATCGCACATCAAACATACTGATTTGCGCAGCAAAAAAGGATCAGCAAAAACACTTTTTATGTTTTAAATATTTAATGAGTACTTAAGTTTATGTTGTAAGTATTTTTTGTTGTTCTTACATGTTGAACCTATCACTTGAAAATATAAGGGATATTTGCTGTGAAAATCAGTATTTTTGATGTACAGTTTAATATTTCCCGTTCATTATTTGTTTCTGCGGTCACAGAAATAAATCTTTGGTGAAAATTTTAAACTCTCTACGTTAAACTTGTCTACTTTAACCACTTCATAATAGCTTTTTTTACTTCATGAGTTAAAAGCCATATGATTCGATTTTCGATGCGAGAAATTGGATAGTATCGCCATCGGATCGCAAATCCCTCCAAGACAACGTATGTCACTCTGAATACATACTTTCAATAGAACCAAAAAGGAGACTTGGCTCATCACAAGTGGAGAAATTTTCAAACGTCTTTTGCCGTGACCAAGTCTGTAAGGAAATCAGACTAAACAGGGAAATAAATTTAAATATAACGTCTATTCAATGTTATAATTATTAAAAACTCTTATTAAAAGACAATTTGTCAAAGTCTCATCAGATATGAAAATGAGTAAACAAATTGTCGACGGGAATAAAATTGATTTAAAAAAAGCAACGAAAGAACGCGAATTTGTCTTTTGACAAAGACAGATGGCCGGTAAAGGTATACATTCCGGTAAGGTAAGTTGTCTGTACGGGGTGTTTGGAGTATGGAGCGTTTTTTTTTTGGAGAGTTGTAGTGATCACATTTTTTCTTGAAATTCGGTCCTCAGTTGTACAGTGATTGAGATATGATTTTTTAAAGGTTCCAGAGAAAAATACCCAAATTACTGTTTTAATTTAACCCATAATATTTTTACTATTTCTTAAAACAATTGGTGTACAATTGTACAAAATACATTTTCCTGTATTTTTAGATAAATAAGTTCCAGCAACTACTAAACAAAAATGGGGTTAGTATAAAAAAAAACTTATGTCCTCATCCACTTGGGATACATTGTGGCATGGCGTCAGCCAGTTGTAGTGCGGCTCGAGCTTAGTTGTCTGTCTGTCTGTACTACTGTGATATTATCCAGGGCGGGCGGATTCTTAGTCTGGTGGTGGGCGGTTGGTGGCTCGAGCTTGGCCGTCTGTCTATCTCTCCCTGTGTCGTGCCACTAACCTGCACTGCAAGTATTATCTACGGCGCGGCGGCGGGCGGATGCTCAGTCTGGTGGTGGTTGATGGGACCAAAGTATTTGACGTCATTTGACTGCAGACGTCAACGACAATCCTCCAAAAAAGTTTCCACCATGTTGAATCCAATTATTTTTTTCGGGACTTAGGCGACCTGGGCGACTCATCTTGATTTGTCCACCAGACAGTGAATAAATACCTGATGTGTCGCATATTATTAGAAAGCTCCTAAAGTGAAATTCAATTAAGAACAATAAAGAAATCATTTTCCTACCTTGACTATTTTAGTAGTTTATGCAACTGTCGTATAATAAGTTTGTTTTTATGGGAGGAGCGAAGCGCGTTCGATGATAGCATCACACGAGTGCTTAGGGCCTAATTAGATACAGTTGCATCTACATATATACTTTATCTACACACATTTATTTATTTTTATTTATTTATTATTAGACACATATCATTAGTGCTCTAAAATCGGTTGAGAAGCCATTCGTAAAGCCAAACAACAAACAAATAAACAAATGACAACTGTCATGGCAGTACTACCAAAGTCGGTAAAGCGGTTTGGATGTTTCGTGTCGGTAAAGAAGTGTCACCAACATAACTGTTCAGTTCAAAGCGTCGCTAGCGTATATGTCACACTAATGTCATTTTATACTGAGAGGGATTAGTTTCGTGTTTTGCCACCTGAACAGTTAAGTTGGTGGTCTTGTACAGACGTCAAGGAAAATGACAATTTTGACGACTCGACGATCACTGTCAATTTTCTTTTACTTTAACGCTTTTATCGATTAATCGATGCGTTAAAGTAAAAATTGTTTGTCTGTAAATTGCCATAGCCGCATCGATGTGTCATAATGCAGGTCATTGCCCTCTAGTTTCAGAGTCGATTTTAGAGCACTTTTGATACGTGCATAGATAAACAATTTAATAATTTTGGAAGTCCATAACTTTCTTCTTTTATTACTAGTTGTGGAAATTATGATTTATTTATAAAGGCTCATTATCTAAGAATATAAAAATACTATACCGCAGCTAAACGTATTTTACCGCGCTGTCTTAATTTTTCCAAAACCTTGTCAATTTTCAACCCATCAAGACAAAACAAAGACAGGAAGCTGCTGTTTTAGAAGGCTACAGTGAAAACATAATCAGATTGATTCACCGACAAACCTAAAGTGAATTATCTATCAAAATCCTGAGCAATCCTGCCGCTATTCTGCCGCTATTCTGCCAAGAAAGACGCGGCGGCGCGGGCGCAGCGGACAGTGAGTCACACAACAACACAACACAAGTTGCCACGCCCCCCCTTCCCCGCGACGACAGATCGTCCGCCCGTGCGCATCTACACCACATATCTGCCGATTTCGCCGCTAACATACAACAAAGGCGTGGCTCGTCCGTAATGCAGCAGACTTCGGTGCAGGAGATACAGGGATCAAATCTCATCAGTCGTCGTCTCGTGCTTTTTTATTTTTACAATGGAGCCAATTTCAAACATCACGTACAGAAAGAATCATGCTTGCAAAGCACTATCGCAGCAGGACTCGCTAAACGTAAGCCTCGAATCAGATGTTCCGCTTAGCGGCGCGTCTATTGGCAGCCTACGGAGAAATGGAAGTCTTCTCAATATCCAAGAACTATCTAGAAGATTTAAAGATTCAGATGATACGCATGAGTAATAAATTGGAAATAGCCCACTCAGAAGTCGCGCAACTGAACATCAAGAATATGAGACTACAGCTACTAATAAAGGAGAAAAACAAAGAAATTGCATTAGCCGATGTAGTACGCCGGGGTCCAAGAAAAAAGGTACTCCCACCAGTAGAAGGCTATTAGATACCACCCGATGCCTTAGAATCTAGCCGATACACCGTGATGTTGTCACTCAATCGCACGCGCACCTCCTCACAGAGACACCAATAGCAGCCGTTTCCAAAACCCAGAACTAGATGGCGCCACCCTGCTCAACCCAACAGAGCCGATTAGCGAAACGAAGAAACACGATGACCCCGAGTACCTACTCCTTAAGACAGAACTAAGGAAGGTGAAGGAGGAGGTCTCCGGTGTTTCCGCAGTGTTGAGCAAAGTATTTACGTCACTCTCGGATCACACGGCTTTGCGCGACATTGCCCCGTCATTGAATAAACCGGTGTCTCCCATGGATATCCAACCGCAACCGCCGCCAGTCCAGACCCAGACCAAACGCCCAACCTACGCCGCAAAAACAGCCAGTACAGCGACATCTAGCGGCAATACCGGCAATGACGTATCTCCCATGGCCACTCAAGCGTCCGCACCGGTATGCACCAGTGATGGAAAGGCAGAGGCTGCACCAAAAAATCCATCAGTGAATGCTGAACAGGGATGGACTGTCGTCTCGAAGAAACCGCGAAGGCCGCAGTCTTTGCGATGTACAGCAGGGCCTAGCACCACTACACTCCGTGCGGTAGAGACACCTCGGTATTTCCATCTCTGGAATATGTTGTCGGGTTTGGATGATGTGAGGACCTACCTGAAGGAGCTGTGCTTATCTGAAGTCGGCACCGTGGAAGAGTTTATTTATTTATTTATATATTTTATTGACACAGCCAACAGGTATTAAGCACAAAAATACAGAGTTCTTATGCTATGTGGTTCTTGTCTAGCCTAATACCCAATAACAGGCGTGCAACAGCATTCAATACATTTGTGAATTATAACTTATTGTAAATAATTGACAGAGCAGATTATTAGTCAAATTACATTAAAGTGAACAGTTACAATTATTATTTTACTTATATTATATATTATAAATTTTATTTATTATCGGCGGGACTTGGTTGCAGCATTTTTGTTTTCCACTGACCAATGCGATCAGCAAATATATCCAGTTCCATTGGCCTCTCGAGAGAATTGTAAAGAGTTTGAAGTCTATGAAGAGGTGCCGATTTACCTAGATTTGTGCGTACAGCGCTGGGTTGGAATGTGGAAGCCCTGGACAATCGGGTGTTGGGGCGAGGTACAAAAAAGTTTAATTTTGCCAGTAGATGTGGCTCGTTGATTGAGTTATTAAGCAGCTTGTGAAGAAATGTGAGATCAAGATAATCCCGGCGATGCTTTAGTGAGTGTATATTAAAGTGTTCTAGTCTCTCTTCGTAGCTCGCGCGCCTACCCTCACCACGGAAGCAATCCTTAAACGCCAGGTACCTTGTAAATGATCGTTGGATTTTCTCTAGCCTTTCACTGTGAATCTTATATGAGGGGTTCCACACCTGGCTACAATATTCGAGTTGCGACCGAACCAGTGAGTTGTATACAGTTATTAGGCTGTCTATTTGCTTAAAGTGCTTCCCCATTCGCTTTATGAAACCCAACATCTTGTTACATACCTCCGCTAAGTGGCTCACATGAGCATTGAAGCTTAATTTACCATCAAGGATCACACCCAAGTCTCTCACTGTATCTACTTCTTGCAATATTTCCTGGTTTAGAGTATATTGTGTAGGTTTAGGACATTTTTTTTTCCCGAATTTTATGTGACTACATTTTTTTACATTTAATATCATTCTATTTGCTCTACACCACTCATTAACGCTTGTTAAGTCTTCTTGAAGCAACATTGAATCTAAGTCACTTAAAATTTCTTTATATAACTTTAAATCATCGGCAAACAATAAACAATTTGAATTTTTTATTACTGTAACTATGTCGTTTATAAAGATATTGAATAAGAGCGGGCCTAGGTGTGATCCCTGTGGGACGCCAGATAATACTTCGTAGGCCACAGAAAAGTGCCCGTCCTTGACAACTCTTTGTGTGCGTCCTATTAAGTACGATTCCAACCATTTTAGTAATTTCCCTGACACTCCGCAGAAGTTTTCTAATTTATATAGTAGTAAATGGTGATCAACTTTGTCAAATGTCCCTTGTAAATCCGTATATATTGCATCTACTTGATGCCCCGCATCGATACTGTGAGTGATATCTACAATGTAGTGCATAAGAGCCGTGGTCGTTGACTTCTTAGGGACAAACCCGTGTTGCAAAGGTGTGATTTGCTCCTTAACATGGGAAAACAAGACCGGGTACACAACACATTCGAACAATTTGGCAATTATTGATAGAAGAGATATAGGCCTATAATTATTAATTTGTATATTGTCACCTTTTTTGAAAACGGGAACCACATTAGCCTCTTTCCAGTATGATGGAAATAATGATAACTGGAGGGACCTATTAAATAATAACGTTAACGGGAGTGCTAAATTCTTACTACATCTTTTTATAAAAACGGGAGGAATGCCATCCGGGCCCGCACCTTTACTAATATCTAATTTCTTCTTATTCTAATTTTTAATCTAATTTCTAATTTTTAAATGTTATGTGTATACTAGATAAGTTGGAATTATTAATGTTAAATATGGCTTTACTCAGATTGTGATTTATATTATGATCAGGTTGTGTGAAAGTGGAAGAGAATTGTTTGGCAAAAAGTTGACAAATTTCAACATCGTTTGTTGCTTTATCTGTATTAAACTGCATGCGAGAAGGATAGGTTGACTTAACACTCCGGTTTTCCTTGACAAAGGACCAGAATGCTTTTGGGCAAGTTTTGAGTTTGCTTTCAATGGATTTCACATACAAGTCATAGTCTAATTTAATTTTAGTGTGGACCCTAGATCGAAGTAATGAGAACTCAAGTTAATCTCGAGGATTTTGCGTTTTGCGGAATAGTGATCTCTTTTTATCCTTCTCCTGAATCATCTTGATAAGTGTATTGCTGTACCAAAGCGGGTAGTTCCTTTTTCTTGGTTTAGCTTTTGGAACTAAGGTCTCTATTACAGCACGAATTTGTTCATAAAATGTAGCAACCATGTCGTCTACGCCTATCACATTACTAAAAATATATTCCCAATTAATTTTTTTTAGTTCTTGATTGATTACTTGATAATCAGCTTTTTTGTAGCTATAGTGAATAAATTGTTTTGGCTTCGAGGTTTCCTGACTATCTGTACATAATATTACTTTGATCTCCAGCGGGGGATGATGCACATCAATTTTACTTAAGGTAGAAATACTCTCCTTTAGATTTGGGCCCAGAAAACTACTCAAGACAAGATCAAGCGTACGATGGTTGCTGTTTTCGACATTGTTCAGCTGGTACATGTTCGTAAGGGACATGAAATCAAATAGAGATATGGATGGATTTGAGTCACAATGTGTTGGATTTGTCCAGAGTCCCGAAGGATCGATGTTCCATTTTATATCGTTAAGGTTAAAGTCTCCGAAAATCATAACTTTGTTATTGCAAAGGTTAATTCTGTCGCTAATGTTATCAAAGTAGTGATTATAATTAGCCACTTTGGACTGAGGTGGGATATACACAGCGCCAAGGTGATACTTTTCTTTAGATGATAGAGTGATAGTAACCCAAATATCTTCTTGTTGACTCTCCCATTGAGAAAGCCTCGTAGACGATATTTCTTTGGAGACGGCTATGAAACACCCACCACCTTCCTTTTTTAAAGAAGCAGTCGTGCAGCGATCACGTCTGTATATGGAATAATTAGAGTCTAGAATTTCTGCATCTGAAATGCCGTTTTGTAGCCACGATTCTGTTACTACTATTATGTCGTACTCCATTAGGGTTGATGCTAATTTCAGGTCTTTGAGTTTGGTTTTGATGTCTCTCATGTTTTGATAATAGACTGTGAACTTTATAGTAGACAATAAAGGTCTTAGACATAAATTAAACTAAAATTAAAATTACAGCTTTTCGAGATCAATAGCTCTGAGTATTAGAATAGGCCTCGAATTTTCATCTTTTCGGACCCTTATGCGTCCGTTGCGAACCCATACAAACTTGTATGATTTGTCCTTGGCAACGCGTCTAGTTTGGGCGTGCAGATGTTTCATTGCAGGCGACATGTGTTCTGAGATGTAGATGGGCGATGGAGAACCAGAGACTCCGATGTGTTTCGTGCTGAGTTTGTCCTGAGGATTTGTCTTGTTGAACGACGTAACGGCAGCCAGCAAATTATCACGCTGGTCAGTTGTGCGAAGTTTGACTATAACTGCTCTAGGTCGCTGGTCAGACGGATTGATTTTTGCCACTCTTTTACAGGTAACAATATCATTTTCTTGTAAGGAATACGACACTGCGTTACTCAACTGAATTATTGTCGAAGTGATGCATTCGTTGCGTGTCTCTGGGATACAGGTAACTTCCACATTACACTCTCTGGTGTGATTTTCGAGCAAGGATACTCGCGATGACAAGTCGGCAACAGTAGTTTTTAGTTCCGAGTTTTCTCTTTTTAAGTCCGAGATGTCTTTTTTGTACGACATTATAAGTGCCTGCATGTCGTCGTATTGATTGCTAAGGAAGTTCAAGCTGTTGAGAATTTCCTCTTTATTATCTACAATCATAGACCGCAGAGACGATTCGAGTTTGTGATACCACGTAGGCAGGGACTGCGGGTCATCACTTGGTATTGATTTTTCTCCAGCAGGCTCCATGTTGATTGGTGTGCTTTCCTCCGATTGAGGTTGGATAGGTTTTCTAAAAGTGACGTTGCTTTGAGGAGATGGAGAACGTGAGTTCGAACGCTCGCTGGTGTCCGGAGGACCATTAGGGCGAATTGGCGTATTAGTATTGCCAGTTTTAGGCGTTTTGCAGCAACATTCCGGGCACTTCCAATTGCGTTTCCGCTCCGGGTCGAAGCCATTGTAGCGCTGGGAGGTAATATTGACGCATTCGATGTCATATTTCAGATGGCATTCGTGACAAATCAGGAATTTGCCAGACTTTATGGTCTTACGGCATCCGGCACATTTACCGAAGTTAGACGCCATAGCTAACGGGTGCAGTGAGTGTGCAGGTTGCGACACCCAGCAGCCGCAGACAGCCTCGAAACCGTTTTTCTGGCAACACTTGGTGTTTTTTGACGATTGGTAGAAATCGAAATGTTTATATGGCAACACTCTTTATTCTGTGTCGTGTCGTGTCGATGACTGTGACAGATAGTTCTTGTGAAATGAGGGTTTACGTTCACAGTTTTTATCAGTTTACCTTCACTTTAGAAAAGAAAACAGAACTTATTTCACTGTTTTTCGCTGTTTTGCATAGTATTTCGCCCGAGTTTCGATCTTTTTCACAGACACCAGATGTTTTTCTTGACGTTCCACAAACTGTTCACTCCTTAAAGTTGTTATTTTACGTACTTAGATTTTTTATTTCGGGGACGTAACGATTGCGTGAGGTACATAGTCGAGGTTACTTAGCTGTCAGCAAGGGGGAAGTACAGATCGTACAAAATAGGTGTTCCGGTGGCCCTTTTTGACACATGCTTTTCCACTGAGGTGTGGCCTGTCAACGCCTGTGTCAAGGAGTGGCTGCCCTTTCGGACCTAGGTTCAGATGTAAAAGACCGGCCCAAAAAAATCTTCGCCTTCCCCACCCCGGGGATTGTCTTGATATCAAAATGTCCGAGGTGTCAAAACGAGATTGGAGTTTTGGCGGCAAAACATGCTGCTGCTGGATCACCACCTAGTTGCCGCCACGGAGACGTTTCTCGACTCGTTGGTTGGAGACGCCGGGGTGACGGGGTGCTGCGCCGCGACCGCGCTACCCCGTGCGGAGGCGTGCTGCTCGCCGCCCGCCCTGGCATCACGCTGAAACGGTGACGCGATCTCGAAACGCCGAACGGTGAAGATCTATGGGCGACTCTGACTGTTAGGGGAGTGATGATTACCGTCTGTGTGGTGTACATATATCCCAGCAGGAAGAAAAACAAGAAGAAAATCACCCAGGCGGATAAGGAAGCCGAAAATATGAACTGGCTTATAAAAACAGAGGAAAATGTGGGCCAAGTGAATGGAACTTTGATTATTCTGAGAGACCTCAATATGAACAGTGCTTCCATTGCGATCCTTAACTATTACTGCTATTTTTTAAGTGTCTGTGGTATGTATGAGACGAATGAGGTGAAGAACGATCTTGGTGGCGTGCTTGATGTGGCGTTGCTCTCGGAGAGCGTGCGTGACGTAACCGTGCGAGCTTCCGTGTCAGGGACCCTGGTGCCACGCACTGACGCCTACCACCCGCCTCTCGACGTCATTGTGCCCGTGTTGCATGCGCAGAGCGCTGGCCAGCGATCCAACCGCTTGGATCGCTGGCCAGCGCACAATATAACGTGTCATCATAGTGATGCTATTTTATATTTCGACATGAATAATTTTATTCATAACTTTACTTTGACTCAGGATACTACATATATATGTACCTGTCTCATAAAACAAAAAAACAAGTAGCTACATTGTTAGCGTATAATATATGCGACACAGTTGTAAATACTATAACGCAGTCGCCTTCAGTTTTAGTTATTATTAGTACTAATAGTAGTGTTTTAAACTAGATAGTTCGACAAAAGAGGACCCCTCAAAACATAAGAAAATTTTACAAAATAAGCAGGGGTTTTCTGGAATCAAATGAAAAATACTAGGACAAAGGGTAAGCCCCACTTAAATATTTCCCATCAAAACATGCAGGGGCTACCTGGCAAAGAACTTGTATTAGAATTATTTCTTAATCATTCAGACACCGATGTTATTTGTATTACAGAACACTGGTTAAAGGAAAATATGATGTCTTTTAACATAAATAATTACAAAATTGTCAGTTGTTACAATAGAAAGACTGCCGATAGAGGCGGTTCTTTAATCTTAGTAAAAAATAATATTAAGGTGAAACAACGGAAAGATATTCTTGCACTTACTGTAGAAAGACAAATAGAGGTATCCTGTGTTGAGTTGGATAGCCATATTATTGTTTGTATCTACAGACCTCCGAGAGATGAAAACGGCCATGGCAATTTTGAAATGTTCGAGAAAATTATGGAGGATGCCCTCATTATTCTTTGTAATAACAGAAAAAAGTTAATTATTTGTGGCGATTTTAATGTAGATTTGCTTGTAGATACAACATTGAAACAACAATTAATAACTCTGTTCAAATCATTTAATTTATGTCATATATTTCTAGAGCCGACTAGAATTACACTTACCAGCCAAACTTGCTTAGATAACGTATTTTGTGACTGTGCATTCACAAGTAAAAATGAAATTAACTGCTTACCCTCCGATCACAGTGGTCAAACAGTTTCATTCCCAATTGCCAGTAAAAATAGGATTGATCCATCATTTTATAGGCCTATTACATCCCATAGACTAGAGACGTATATGAAAAAGTTAGATATAAATTTGCCAGTACCGGATTTTGATGAACAGAACCCAAACAAAATCTACTCAGACTTCTTCAGCATTATTCAGACAGAATTCAATAAAGTTTTTAAATTAAAGAAAGTCAGTGAATGCAACGGTAAATCTAAATTTAATGACTGGGCAACGTTTGGAATTCGTAAAAGTAGAGTTATCTTATATGACCTTTATGAAAAAAAACCTATAACTTTGATCGAAAATTTCATGACTACGTTAAAAAATATTCCAAAACTTTCAAGTTGGTTTGTAGAACTGCAAAAACTTTACACATTAATAGAAAAATTCAAAATTCAAATAATAGAATGAAAACAGTTTGGCAAATAATAAACCGCGAAACTGGCAAAGTTATACCGAGGGACAATGATTTCTGCCTAAATATAGGTGATGATGTTGTTAAATCCAGCGCTGATGTTGCTCGAGCTTTTGAAACATTCTTCACCAATGTACCCTTACTCACAACAGACCGTCTAAATTCATCTCCATATGAAGCAGAGACTTTATTAAAAAATAACACTAGCGCCAGTAATGTATATTTAAATTTCATCATGTATATCCCCAGGACATTGTCAAAACGTTTAAATTACTTAACTTAAAAAATACGGAAGACCTGTGGGGTATATCAGTCAAAGTCATTGGTTCAGTAATTCTAGTTATAGCCCCACACTTAGCTTATATATTCAATAAATGTGTTGACGATGGGGCTTTCCTAGACCTCATGAAACACAGTAAACTGATTCCTCTGTTCAGGTCGGGAGATAAGGGTGATCCTTCAAATTTCAGACCAATATCTGTTCTTCCAACACTAAGTAAAATATTTGAAAAGATTATACTCAATCAAATGCTCTCACACTTCAACCGTACAAAACAACTCCACGCCAAACAATACGGTTTCACTAGGGGTAAATCGACTACGGATGCAGGTATTACCCTTATATCTCATATTTATTCTGCATGGGAGGCCGCACAGGATGCTATCGGAGTTTTTTGCGACCTGTCGAAGGCGTTTGATTGTGTTGATCATAATACGCTATTAATTAAATTAAATCATTACGGAGATAGAAATAAAGCGTTGGGTCTACTAAGATCATACCTAAGCAATAAAATTCAAAAGGCAGAAGTTAACGGCGTAAAATCTGATGGATCGGGTATTAAAATGGGCGTTCCACAAGGTTCCATATTAGGCCCTTTCTTATTCCTGGTATATATTAATGATCTGCCTTTCATGGTGGAGAAATTAACTGACATAGTGTTGTTTGCTGATGATACTTCACTGGTCTTCAAAATTGAAAGACAAAAAGGAGAATTTGATGATGTTAATGGTGTATTGTCTTTAACCTTGAATTGGTTCACAGTTGATAATTTTATTAAACGCTGGTAAAACCAAGTGTATCAAATTCTCACTTCCAAATGTCAGGCAAGTTGAGACCCGTTTAGTGTTAGACAACAGCACGTTAGAATTAGTAAATGATACGAAGTTTCTTGGAATAACCATTGATAGCAAATTGCAGTGGGGACCCCACATAGATAAATTGGCTGGTAAATTAAGTTCTGCGGCTTACGCTGTTAGGAACATCAGACAAAGCACGGATGTGGCTACATCTAGGCTAGTATATTTTAGTTACTTTCATAGTGTGATGTCCTATGGTATCTTGTTGTGGGGGAAAGCAGCGGATATTCAAACTATTTTTATTTTACAGAAAAGAGCTATTCGAGCAATTTATAATTTAAAACGAACAGACTCCTTAAGAGAGCTTTTTAAAGAAATTGACATACTAACAGAAGCTAGTCAATTTATTTTCGAAAATATAATGTATGTACGCAAGAACCTTACAACATTTTCCAAACTTAGCGATAGCTGTAATGTTTACCTAAGAAATAATCACAGACTATGGCGCCCCGTTAAGACTCGCGAAGGTTAGCAATTCTTTCAAGGGTCAGTGCGTTCTCTACTACAATAAGATACCTCTGGAGATTTTGAAATTGCCATTTGAGCAATTTAAAAAGCATGTTAAAGCGACTTTGTCGAAAAAGGGATATTACAATGTTCAAGATTACTTAAATGACAGGACTGTATGGGGTTAATCTGGCTCAACACAGACCTTGCTGTTAATAATTTTGTAATTATTTATTCCAGCTTATTAAATAAAAATAAATCATAATTGTATTAGTTAAGCACAACCTATTTTTAAAAGAGATCTAAAAATCAATCTGTGGGAGTTTCTACGCCCTTCTTCTTCCACAGTGGTCCAATGTAGAGAAGAAGCAAAAAATGACGTTTGCTAAGTATATGTAAATATCTACAGTAATAAAGTACTTTTGAGTTTGAGTTTGAGTTTGATCCCAGCAACATCGGTGGCCGCAATGACTGGAACTTTGCCAAAGGCAACCACACAGTCCTATACGACTTCTGGGTAGCGTGTCCTGGGACAGTGTTCTCGAAGCTACTGATGTAGAGACGGCAGTCGGTTGCTTCTACGATACCATTTATGAAGTCTTCAACAATTCCATCCCGGAGAAAACCAGGCCTACACAGCCTACAAGGAGATACCCGGTATGGTTTTCTGGCGACATCATTAGGGACTTGGCCACGAAGGCAAAGCTCCACCGTAAATGGAAAGCGTGGAAGAGGCCGGCTGGCTACGTCTCATTCAGCGATGTAAGATCCAACATCAAGAGCCGTATAGATACTGCCTACGCCAATCACATGAGTAGTATAGAAAGCAATATTAGACATGACCCACGCGCTTTTTGGAAACATGTAAGTGGCCTTCTATCGAAGGGTGGTTTCGAACCTCGGGTCAAGTATCAGGGACGGGAATGTGCTGGTGAGGAAGCAGCAGCCGCTTTTGCAAACTACTTCTCAGACGTTTTCCTCCCTGATGAGCCAGCGCTCGATCCAGATCTGGTAAACAGTTCTGATTGTTCGAGCTCTGCTAATTACGTACAAGTTTCGCATATTACCCGTAGGGACATAGAGGAAGGGCTCAAGCAGCTAAGGCCGAGGAGCGCAATTGGACCGGACAACGTCCCTCCTTACTTTTTGAAGGCCTACAGCGATCAGCTGGCTTTACCTTTGGGGCGGATATTCAATCTTGCAAGGTAAGTACCCCACCAGCTTGAAGCTTTCTCGAGTCAGTCCTATCCCCAAGACATGTGACACTGCCTCCGTTGATCAATATCGACCTATTGCGATCCTGAGTTCATTGGTAAAACTGTTCGAGTCAATTATATATGGCAAAATCAGTTCGCAGAGCGCCGTATTTAAGCGACTCGCAACACGGATTCAGGGCTCGCCGCTCAGTTAACACCAACTTGCTGACTTTAGTTGAGATTGTGTCGGAGCGCATAGATAAGGGATGTCAGGTAGACGTCGCCTATATGGACTTCCGTAAGAAGTTCGACAGAGTCGATAATGACGTCTTATTGAGGAAGTTATGTGCCATTGGCTTTTCCTTACGGCTGTTAATTTTCCTCGCTGACTACCTCAAGGACCGCCAGCAATATGTGCGACACGGCTGTTTCGAGTCCCTGCCATACCACACACGGTCGGGTGTCAGTCAAGGTTCTATTCTTGGTCCGTTGTTATTTATCATTATGATAAACGTTGGTTCCTGAATTCCAGGGAATTAGAGCTAAAACACGCCAATTGCTTACTGTATGCGGACGATTTAAAACTGATAGTTCCTGTGAGCTCAGTCGATGATTGTCAGCTATTACAAGAAGATCTTGTTGCGGTTCATAGGTGGAGTGTGAACAACAAACTGTTGTTCAGTACCGCAAAATGTTACATAATGTCGTTCACTCGGAGCCCTCAGCCTATTGGCGATGACTCGTGTGTATTCGATTAAAGATCTCGGTGTTACGTTCGACCCTAAACTTACATTCCATGAGCACATGAGCACTTTGGCCAAGGAATGCTTTAAAAGATTGGGGTTTGTAATACGGAATAGTAAGGGATTCCGGAACCTGGGTGTGTTACAGTTGCTTTACACGGCCCTAGTGAGAACCAAACTTGAATCTAGCTCGGTTGTTTGGAATCCGCACGAAAGCTCATACGTCCTTATGCTCGAGAAGGTACATAAAGCTTTCCTGAGATACCTATATAAGAGGAAATTTGGATACTACCCTTACCTTTATCCATCTGCCTTTATTTTAGGTATGCTCGAATACAACTCACTAGAGGTGAGACGTAACACCGAACAGCTTCTGACTGTGTGTCGATTGTTGCGAGGCGACAGTGACTGCGCCGCGCTTGTCGGTACGGTATGCGCGCTATTCGTGCTTGACAAATATCTGCGCGCGCAGGCACCAGCAGCTATTAGCAGGCGGCATGCACCGCACGGTGGCGCGCCAGCAGTCTCCGCTGGTGAGAGCGCGGAACAGTCTCAACGCTCTGTTGGCCGCAGCGCCTATGACTGACCTGTTTGGTGATGCATGGAGGGATATTGTGCGAGAATGTGGAAGGTTTTGCGAGATTAATGCGTGATAGTGTTGTCTTGTAATAATTTTCTAAATTGAATTGAAACCGAATATTCAATAATTTTATAATAATATTGTGTTAATGTATGTAATTTATTTTATGTTAATATTGTTAATTTGATACTTTGGATTGATAATTTGGATTTTTTGTCTGTTATGTTGCGCAATTTTATTAATAAATAAATAAATGAATTATGTGAAAGATTTTGGTTATTATTCTCCAAAACCTTGAAAAAATCATATCTTAATCACTGTGCAACTGAAGACTGAAATGTGCAGCAGAAATGTGTTCTCCACAAACCCTCTGTCGCGACGGGTGCTCTTTCTCATTTCTTTCTCATCTTCATGCTCATCTCTCGCCCGGCTGGATCTCTGCTCTCTGCTCTCTGCTCTCTGCTCTCTGCTCTCTGCTCTCTGCTCTCTGCTCTCTGCTCTCTGCTCTCTGCTCTCTGCTCTCTGCTCTCTGCTCTCTGCTCTCTGCTCTCTGCTCTCTGCTCTCTGCTCTCTGCTCTCTGCTCTCTGCTCTCTGCCCTCTGCTCTCTGCTCTCTGTCCTCTGCTCTCTGATCTCTGCTCTCTGCTCTCTGCTCTCTGCTCTCTGCTCTCTGCTCTCTGCTCTCTGCTCTCTGCTCTCTGCTCTCTGCTCTCTGCTCTCTGCTCTCTGCTCTCTGCTCTCTGCTCTCTGCTCTCTGCTCTCTGCTCTCTGCTCTCTGCTCTCTGCTCTCTGCTCTCTGCTCTCTGCTCTCTGCTCTCTGCTCTCTGCTCTCTGCTCTCTGCTCTCTGCTCTCTGCTCTCTGCTCTCTGCTCTCTGCTCTCTGCTCTCTGCTCTCTGCTCTCTGCTCTCTGCTCTCTGCTCTCTGCTCTCTGCTCTCTGCTCTCTGCTCTCTGCTCTCTGCTCTCTGCTCTCTGCTCTCTGCTCTCTGCTCTCTGCTCTCTGCTCTCTGCTCTCTGCTCTCTCCTCTCTATTCTCTGCTCTCTCATACCTCCTTTCTCCTCTCTCCTCTCTACCCTCTCATCTCCCTCTCTAATCTCTCCCCTCCTCTCTCCACCATGCAATCGGCGAACGTCGTCGCAAGGACGCCCCGATGTATGTATACTTTAACTAGCTCCCCTTTTACTGTAAGAGGAAATAGATGCGTTAAGGAATCAAATTAAAGTAGGCAATGAAGATTATTTGTACTTAGTTCACCCGAATTACCATTCGGGTGAACTGTCTGTATCTGTCAACTGGCGTGTGTCACCACACAATGGAAGTAACTTTACATCAAAACACTTTAGGATTATAGACGCTAGACAATCAAGACACTTAGCTTTAGGGAACTCAGCTGCGTTAGGTTTCCACTCCATGTGGTGACCCGCAGCACCATCACGAACACAAATCATCAAGTCGCACGTCAGAGCGGCAAAGCCGCCTCGTAAAATGGTTCCCGCGCAGTGGAAACACCGAGTGATTGACAGAGCTCATCGAAGAGAATAGAATCATGGGCAGTTCACTCACCACAGATGTTCTACCTTCTCGGGTTGCCAGTTGAAGTCGTTAAACGTCCTCCTATCCTCCCTATATATCCTCTAACACCAAAAAAAATTGTTGCACCATTTGTTGGAATACCAAACATTCTGTAGATGCATGAGTACGAGCGTTAAAGTGTGTGTGTTTATCCCACTAATATTATAAATGTGAAACGATGTTTGGATGTTTGTTACTCAACCACACACAAGTGGCTAAACAGATATGAATGAAATTTAGAACACTTAACGTGCTACCACAAAAAAAAAACAGCGTTTAACCCCAAAACAAACGTCAAATCACATACATTTTGGTTGTTAAAGAAGTGTTGAACAGTTATTTTTTGTAGTAAGGCCCAGATAGCTTATGAGATATGTTAACATAAAGGATATTTTTATCCGACTGCGCCAGAAGGCGGGTACTATTTGCGATAAATGATAATTCCTAGGTCCACGCAGATGAAGTTGCGGGCACCAGCTAGAATTTCGTAAATATTTTCAATATATACCTATGTGTGCAAAGGTAAGTGTGTGCGCACCAAGGCATGTCCTCTGTCACATTTGTTGTCAGAGTTCAATAGATAGTAATTTGATACGGAATTTGAAACCTCAAACCTTACACTTAACTACATCAGTGGTACATGAAAACACACTTTGTTAACCCAATATGAAGAATCCACAGTCAAATGCTGAACAAATACCAACTGAGTGTAACAGAAAGCTGTATTCCAATTTTAAATCTGGGCAACTTTTACAATCGATTTATTAACTTTATTTTTCACTTCTCCGTATCTACTTATCGGTCAGCCGCTCGGCCCAAAGCGATGTCAAAACCAAAGTCTATCTGATCGAATCAATTTTATAATAAAAGTGAAATAGGTTTCGGATTCAGAATGTGTTGTCTAGTTGCCAAATGTGTGCTTTGCCCCTGGAAAATATTTTCCGTCTTAGTACTATGTAAAAATTTTGCTTTACATTATAGTTCTCTACATTATAGTTAAGCCAAGGAGGTTTTTAAAAAGTAAACAAACTTGCTTTGACTTATCAAGTTGTCACATGTATTCGGGAAAATTAAATATCACCAAGTTTAGGGTAAACGCAAGCGCAGTGATTGTTTTGGAACAACAAATTTATTTTTTACTAATATAAGTTTTGACAACGAAATAAATTAAATATTCACCAAATTGTATGCCCCTATGTAGCTTCACAGACCCATATTGGTTGCTGAGGTTTGAGGTTAGTTTCTGTCCGAATATTAAAGTTAGGTTTGTTAGGATTACAACCTTATAAGGTATATTATTATAATACAACCTGAAGCCGAAGCGAAACAGAGCGGAGTCTACATTTAGAGAACATTTAGTTAATTTGGGATGAAATTGTATTTTTTCGATGTAACTTTTTACTCAATATGGTAAACAGTTAAATCTTTTCAAATTTGGTCGTGTGGCTTTAATTTGTTTACATTATTTGAAATACCTACTCGGTTTTACTAAAGTACGTCAAAATGCGTGAGAGTTCCGTGGTTACACGCTTGCTTCTCACACAGGAGATGCAAGTTCGATTCCTGACAATGTACCAATGAGATAATTACTTTATCTTAAGTACATTATCGGACGTTCAGTGTTTCGGATGACACTGCAGGCTGTAGGCCCCGGCTACTATCGCTACGTAGTAATGGTCGTAAAACCCCTCCACCAACCCGCACTGAGCCAGCGTGGTGGAGTATGGCTTAATCTTACTCGTATCTGGGTAAGGGCCTGTGCCCCTCGGTGGGAACATTAAGGTGATAAATCGACAAAATCGACACTTTTTGAAGTTCTCTGCTGTTCAAAAGAAGTTCCAAGTTGAATAAATGGATATAACAATTTCGGGACCTTTTCCTAGATTTTGTTATAACAGAAACGCGATTGAAGGAATTTCGCTCGATAGAAATAATTATTGAAATGAGGTCTAAATTTACACTTTTTTATTTTCTGATAAATGGGAACAGCGCTAAGAATTCAAAAATATTTATTTAGATGGGTTTTGACAATACCTAAATTATCTATTATAGAAATTTTCATAGCTATTTTAGTCTTTTTGTAAATTTTCCCCGATTCCGTCCCTCTCACACTGCGGATCATTCCGCCTGGAGTAACGGGGATCTTTGCGCGGACGAGATATCCCCTTAATGTGCTATATTTATTATTATATTATGTCAAAATGACAGCCTAAAAGGTCTTCCCGCTTGTGACACTCGTGACTCTGAGTTTGACCTGAAATTCGTCTTCAAACAAACCACAAGGGTCCTTTCGTTAACAACCATTGTTTGAGCCACTACGTGCCGTGAATAGCTAGATGTAACCTACGTGTCTAGTCAGCAACACATTAGCTTTAGACATTATTTGGTGAAACATAAATGTAAAAGTAGAATAACAGAAAGGTTTAATAAGTCATGGCAACATTATGAACTACTTATTCTGCAAAACCAAATCGATCAGAACCAATATAGTTTTCACTTTCACAAAAAAATAAAAAATAACTTAACTTTTCTGTTTTATACCACGTATTTTACTATAGAATAGATAATTTAAGAATTTAATTGAGAATCGGTGCGGGTACCAAAATCGTAAAGCTGTTACAGGGGCTAATAGGACAGCTTGATAACTTTGATATTGACACCCCTCCATCAACCCGCACGGAGCCAGCATAGTGGAGTATAATAATAATAATAATAATAATAATAATACCTTGGACACTATTTACACATATTGATCTAGCCCCAAACTAGGATTCCCTGTATCTTGGGTACTAGACAACGATAAACATACTTGTATAGATAAATATTATACTTAGATATACAACCATGACTAGGGTACAAACATCCTTTTTCATCAAACAAATCTCTGCCCCCACCGGGACTCGAGCCCGGGATCCTTGGCTTCGTAGGCAGGGTCACTGCCGACTCGGCCATTCGGGTCGTCGTATGACTCAATCTTACTCGTATCCGGGTAATGATACCTTGGACCCCCCGGGCCTTACGTTGAACCTGATGAGCCGTGAGCGGTTCAATCACCAATGTAAACGTGAAGCTTCAGGAGCCGTCAATTATATTGGTACAGTTCACTCCGAGTTTCCTTGGCTCTGAGCGGGCTGTGCCCTCTCTTTCTAGCACAGCGTTAGGTGGGGTGAGAGAGAGAGAGAGAGAGGTGACAGCTCTCTCAGAGACAAAGAAACTTGGGGTGAACTGTACCTACACGTTTGTCGTATGTGGGTGGCTCTTTTGTATAAACTGGAAGTAGAACGAGGGAAGAGAATTATTATTTCCTAAAACTTTCACATATTACCGTTTAAACAAGAGTACGAACTTTAATCAATTCATTTGAATTTGCATCATGTTACATTACAGCGGTTTGTTCCTTATCAACTATATGTTCATATCATACATTTGCATATGTTTAATTGTAACCCCCATGTGAACTAAAGCAATTGAAATTTAGCCACAATAACCTACTCTAGCCAAATTTGACTCAGGAAATATAATGCTACTTGAAGTCTCATAGAGTCAGTCTTTATAGAGTTTTTTTATATGAATGGCAGAATTAGGTTTGTTTTTATTTTAATCTAACCAAATCTGAATATTTTTGAGGTTATGCTATGTGTCCAGTTAATGTTAAAATTGCTTACAAAAACCTTACTACTATGACCATGGCCTTAGGTTCGTCTATGGTAAATCCAAAATGTTCGACCAATCAGAAGCCAGTATTTCCAGCCAATGAGACGTCCCACAATCCGCGGCCGGGCATTCCGTGGTCGAACAGGCCCAGTGATGCGCGGCCTGGAATATCCTGCCCCGGAATTGGCGTCCCAAATCCCACGATTCCGGAGTCGGGCATTCCGGGGCCGGGCATTACTGGGCCGTGCATTCCTGTCTCCCTGGCAGGGGCACAGTTGAGCGCACGTCAAGTGACGTTTAATTTGAACAACTGTTAAAATTCAGTCATTGGATCTAAATTTATAAACAAAATGGCTGTTTGTTTGATTTGAGTTTGATTTTAGTTCGACGTCATGCTCAATTAATCCTGAGTTAAAAAATAAAAACTATTCTTCATCAGCCCAACAACATTGCCGTCAAGTCGAAGCGAGTCTTCTGTTGGGTGATATGCATCGGATGCAACAACAATACCTCGTTATTATCCAGTATTACCCCCCGCCCCCGCCCCTTGACCCGATATATTGCGCTAGAGCGCCTACAAGTGGCTCGTTTGGGGCCGGGGCTAGGGTTGTCTTCAACAAAAGCCGAAAAATGGCTACCAAAAAATAACAAGACAAAGACAAAAAATCTTTATTTCTGTAGATATTTGCGTACTTAGTAAATGCCATTTTTTGCCGTTGATTTTTAGATCTCTTTTAAAAATTTGCCGCGTTTCACTAATACAAATATTAAAATAAATATAATTTTAAATAATATGCAGGAATAAATAATTAGATATTTTTAAGAGCGAGTTCTGTGTTGAGTTGTATTAATACCCTTGAAGTCTTGTAATTTATGTAATCTTGAACATTGTAATTTCCCTTTTAGACAAAGTCTTTTTTACATGGCTTTAAATTGCTCAAATGGCAATTTCAAAATCTCCAGAGGTATGTTGTCGTAGTAGAGAATGCACTGACTCCCGCGATCATTGATCGCTGACTGACCCTTAAAAGAATTGCTAACTTTCGCGAGGCTAAACCGGGGCGCAACTAGTCTGTGATTATTTCTTAGATTAACATTACAGCTATCGTTGGATTTGAAAAATGTTGTAAGGTTCTTGCGTACATACATTTTATTTTCGAAAATTAATTGACTATACTATCTGCCAAATAACGTGGCAATAGAGGTATATAAATAACTGACAGTGGAGGACCTTCACCAAAATCCAATTTATGTATCGCTAATTCTGTCGCTTACCATACAAACCCATGGAAAAACTGGTATCGCTAACTATCGTGGTACAAGGCCTACTAGAAAGCTGGTACTCCGAGATTTAAGCGATGCCAGTTTGCGAAAGGCTTGCATGGTAAGCGACAGAATTAGCGATACATAAATAGGATTTTTGGCGAAGGTATTTTACTGTGTGAATGACCTCTATTGCCACGTTATTTGGCAACTACAGTTAGTATGTTAAATTATTTCAAAAGTTAGTTAGTTTAATAAATAGCTCGAATAGGTCTTTTCTGTAATATAAAAATAGTTTGAACATCCGCTGCTTTCTCCACAACAAGATACCACTATGAAATGACATGACACTATGAAAGTAACTAAAATAGACTAGCCTAGCTATAGCTTCATCAATTTTTTGTCTGATGTTCCTAACATCGTATGCCGCAAAACTTAATAGACCAGCTTATTTATCTATGCGGGGTTCCCACTGCAATTTGCTATCAATGGTTATTCCATGAAACTTCATTAACATGTACTTATTCTAATGTTGCTGCCTAACACTAAACTGGCCTCAACTTGCCTGACTTTTGGAAGTGAGAATTTGATAAACTTGGTTTTACCAGCGTTTAACAATTAATCATTAACTGTGAACCAATTCAAGATTAAAGAAAATACATCATTAACAACTTCAAATTTTTCTTTTTGTCTTATAATTTTGAAGACCAGTGAATTATTATCAGCAGAAAAAACAATGAAAGTCAATTTCCCCACCATAAAAGGCAGATCGTTAACATATTCCAGCAATAAGAAAAGACCTAACATGGAAGCTTGTGGAACACCGATTTTTTCACCCGATCTGAATTTCTCGCACGGGCAATATTATAGTAAACAAAAAATCTTAAAATTAGACGTCTGTGTATACACTAAGTTAAAACTACGTTAATACCAGGGATCCTCGCACAAAACAATACCTGTATCGCGAGGAACCAGTAAAAATAAATTGTAAGATCATATAATTCAATTAAACTTTTTATAGTAGTTTATCTACACACGTATCATAAACCCTCTTTACTGCGTACAAAAACCGCACGTTACGATCAGCATAATGTTAAACTACTTGGTAAAAACTCATTTCTTATCTGAAAAATTACACATTATGACCATAATGTGTAATTTTTCTACACATTATGACATTCAAATTTCGAACGCCGACGCCCGCCTGCATGCCGCCCCTAGTTTGTCTGTGAAGTTGGTACTGACATTCAAATTTCGAACGCCGACGCCCGAAGTTGGTGCTACAGAACAAGCTAAACAACTGCAGAGCCACAATGCCGGTCAAACATGCGGTTCCTGTACACATCAAAGAGAGCTTATGATATGTGTGTAGTTATGGTATTTTGGTATGGTATTTTATGTAGGTATGGTATTTTGGTATGGTATTTTATTGTGGGGTCACGCTGCGAATGCTAATAGTATATTTATTCTGCAGAAACGGGCTGTTCGTGCAATTTATAGATTAGGGCCTAGAGTGTCACTGAGGGAAAAGTTTAAAGAAATCAATATTCTGACATTTGTGTCTCAATATATCTATGACAATCTTGTGTATGTAAAAAGAAATATAACTAATTTTCAGAAGTACAGTGATATACACAATTTTAATACTAGAAATAAAGACAAGTTGGTTGCTTATGTAAGCCGACTACATAAAATTAGTAATTATTTTAAAGGCAATTGTATACGCTATTACAATAAGGTCCCTACTGATATTAAAAACTTACCTTTAGACAAGTTTAAAATAATAATAAAACAGAAATTGTATAAAAAGGTTACTATAGGATATCTGATTACTTAGAGGACAGATGTCCGTGGGAATAGATTGTTTGAGTAACAGGCTGTTTCGATATATAATTAGCATTCATTTTGTAATTTGACAATATTTTATTTAAAAAAGGAAACGCAAAAGATGCGACGACTGTGGAGTTTCTTCGGTGAGCTCTTCTCCACAGATTCCGCCATAGTGTTAGTGAACTCACCCAAAAAAATGTAATGACGGATCTAAGTGATGTAACAACATCCTATGGAAATAAATGATTTTTGATTTGATTTTGATTTGATTTTGATAAACTAGTGTAGGTGACTGTACATAATTAGGCATTAAAACTCTCTGACACTTTGTAACTAAAACTCGGACACATTGTAACCAACTCGGACAGTTTTGTGACCAAACTTAAGTTGTGAAGAAATTTTGTTCAATATCGTCCAATGGATTAGTATTGACCTAGGTAAACGTTAGTTGGAAAGTGATACAAAGGCATTGGTAATAAATAAATAAACGCTAAGTTTTACAAGAGAGGAAGTGCTGAACGTTTCTCAAAGAGTTCTGTTCTAATTCTTGACAAACAAATCTGTCTTCTAGTTCTTATTTTGTATGTTCAGCACGTCCTCCTGTGTTGCAATGATTCTATTACATGAAGGTATTTCTAGGACCATGCATCAAGCGTCCGTTCTTTTGTCTAGCTTAAATGTACAACGGACTCACACCTGTAGATCTGAAGCATACCCACGTGCATACCGTGATGATGTAGGGATAGGGGACACATTAGGATATAGCCCCGAGTATACAGAATGGCTATGCGGGTACCTATTAGAGAAGGCCTTCCCCAGAGCAAGCTAATCTTACACTATATATATTCTAATGTCTGATTCTAATACTGTGAAGGTTACGCAAGACGCATAGCAATGTTTGATGATTATATGAATATGTAAAATAATAGTGAATATGTAAAATAGCCACACGAAGAATATGTAAAATGTATGTATGCTACCTTCTGGCATCCGGGACCATCTGCAAGTCGTACGCAATTAGTCTTACACTCGACACGTGGTTATTCTACCCACGGGATCGAGGAACACTGTCAAGAAGAAAAAGAGAGGAACTAAATTTCGGATATGGGTTAGAATGCCGATCTCTGTGGACAAAGAGTGCGGGGCGTTATACGACAGCTTCGACAACGACGAGGCCGGATTTAAAAACAATGAATCAAGATAATTACCATGTTGACATTCCAAACTTCGCTGGCTAGAATCCGACGTCTATACGGCCTACTGCGTCAATACTGCGTCAGCAATCCAGACGTTCTGGCCATGTGACGGCCAAATATATTTTGGTGATTTCCACCTGTAATTTTTACGGAAACGATGTAACACGACGAAGAAACAGAATTACTTCAACAGATCAGCAATCTCACCTGGATTTCTTGATGAATTTCAATGAATTTTCGGGAACACTTGTCAAGATACATAAAACGACCCCAAACTTGATGGGGTTGGTCGTTTTGTAACAGAATTCCCATGGCCACCTTCCGGCTCCAACATCAGATAAGCTCCATATCATAAAATTATTGTATTGTTGTTCGATTTATATACCCAAGCAAAATTTGACCCGAACATACAATACAAGATATAAAAAGTAGAGATTTAATCATTATTGAGAAGAAACATGTAAAAGAAGGGATACACTATGATTGCAACGAAAAAGTGAAAATGTAATCTGTCAAGCGAAGGTCGGACTCGCATCGACATCGTATAAGAAAACTTAAACACTAAAAATAATAAAACAAAAGCAAATAGCATTGTGTCCGGACGTGAATTCGAACCCAGAACTTAAATATTGCGCGACAGATATCAAACCAATTGTGCCACCACAACCATGAGATAAGCCACGAAATCTGCGATATGGTTTTTAATATCGCGGGGGGTGTTGAAAACGGCTCTTGTATGGAGACCCCTTTAATTTATAAAATCTCCTGCAATTTATTAATTGTTGCTGTAGCGGCAACAGAAATACATATTTTGTAAAAAAAACTCCTCTCTACCGGTTACGGTTGATGAGATACAGCCCGCTGACTGACGGACAGACAAACGGACAGACGGACAGGTACGCTTCGGGTACGGAACCCTAAGAAAGAAGGTGAATAGCCATTGCCACTTTTTCCATTGTTTCCATTGAAAAGACCTGCCTATCGTCACACAGTTTTTCGGCCAAAACCGAAAAACTGGCAGCCCTAAATGCGGCTTAGTTGCAATGAATTTGTTGTATGCCCCTTTACGGCTCCCTAGTCACAAGCGGGGCCAAAGTTTGAGTGCCACTGATATCACCTTTTAGTACTGACATGTACTGATGCGGCATTAATGGATAAGTTTTGGAATGTTGCGGCGGAAAGTCGTTCTAGGTTTGCATGTAAAGTATGCAATCTACATTGTAGGACAAACTTTAAAGACAAAATATGCGTCACTCTTTTTTCTTGACTGCGCAGAAGAGGAGGTACACATATAGGGTATACACATATAGCAGTTAGCTGAGTTTCAAAGAAAAGTTTGTGGTTCGGTGCGGGGGGTGACATTACTTACTAGCCCACGCCCTACTGAAGTATGACGTCACGGAAACTGTACACCTCCCGCTTCGCTCCACTACCGCAAGAACCTACCCAGTTACCTAGATCCGCTTTGCCTTTAGTTTTTACCCGACTATACCGAAACCAAAAGGAGGGTTATGTGTTGGAACGGTATGTATGTATGTTCATTTGTGTCACTAGAACGTCTACACTACTTATCAGAATTTGACTAATGAGGTATCGTTAGAAATGTCTTGATCGTCCACTGGGTAAAGGATATGTGAAGACACTTAATTCAATATGGCGCCCTCTAGAGAGCATGATTTTTTTAAGGGTCATGTTGGTTATCAAATCAATATGTTTAATTAGCCTATTTCTAAAATATATGTCTATTACTAGCTCTTGCTCGATACTTTGCTTGCATTCAGTATAATTGTTAGAAGTGTATTGATCGCCCGTTGCCGATTACCAACGGGCGATCAATACACTTCTAACAATTATACTAAATGCAAGCATAATTTTTAGAGCGCGATATTTTACTAGTCGGGTTTTAGTTTTTGAATGGTTGTTATATCTGTATGTAAACGTTCTAAGATTGTTTTGTTGTTTGCGTACTAATACTTGCTTAGATACCAAATTTCAGCTTTCCACGACTTCTAGAGGTACCCTAAGAATTTTGATGATCATCAGTGAGTCAGTGACGAAATCAGGGTTAGATATTAATAAAATCTAAAGTATAACTGCTATAACTTTGTAACTAAAAGTTTTAATGAGTTCACTATGGACATCATATCCCGAGAATTTTGTTTACAATCCAAACCCAAGTTATGAGGGTTCAAAAAAAACGATGAAGCTGTTCGAGAATAGGTGCCCTTGCGCTTCGCTTTGCTCGTCTTGGCGGGGGCACTACTGTGCTCCCAGATGTAGCCCAAATCTAAAGCAAATTGACAAATACTACTTAACAGAATTTGAAAATTGAGGTATTGTTAGAAGCGTTATACAGGGTTACAGGAAAAGTCGACCTAGATCCGTTAAGGGCGTGTAGTACACATCATTTCTAAATTATTTCACTATGGAACCCCCCATCCTAAACTTAACCGTTTTCGAGATATTCAAGATTTTTTTTTTTATGAAAATGCCCAATTTTTCGGCTATTGAATTGAATATTTTGATTTTTTTTTACTCTAACGATTATTTTTTTGGTTTTTTACATGAAGAATGAGATGCTTAATGACCTCAATGACTAAAATTGCAAGTAAGTTAACTAAATAGGTCATTGTAGACGATCGAAACTTAAGAAAATAAGTACAAATTATAAAAAAAAAAACTTTTCTGGATATCTCAAAAAAATATTATGGCAGTTGCTCTGCAGATGTGCTTAAAAACATCTACATTTTATCAGCTATCCAACGAGGTATAGCACTCTAGGGTATTTATTAACCTCAAAGGTGAAACTTAGTTTCTAAGGCTACATGGCAGTCAGAATAAATAGCGCTTATTTAATCTAATTAATTTGACTTAAGTTTAGCATCATCATTTCAGCCTACTGGCTTCCATTACTGAACATAGGCCTCCCTCGGCTAGGTACAACCTTCACCATCCATCGATGTTCCGCTATCCTGACCTAGAGATCATTCAGTTTTTATAGCATTTTTTTTTGTTCAGATCGTCGATCGCTCCACTAGTCCACTTTTCACTACACCAGTGGTTAATGTTATTCTTATGTCGTTAGCAGCATTCATTATCCTTTCTTTGAGAACTTCCACTGACGATATGGGGTTGGGCTCACTGTAAACGAGGCTCTTCATGTGCCCCCATACATAAAAATCCATGGGAGTCAGGTCGGGACTTCTTGCTGGCCAGGGTAAAGGCCCACCTCGTCCAATCCATTTGTTAGGATAGTTAATGTCCAACCATTCCCTAACGCTTCTTCTGAAATGAGCAGGGCAGCCATCATGTTGAAACCACATGTCCCGCAGTAATTGTAATGGGAGATCATCTAGTAGGTCACCTAAGTCACCTCTTAAGAAATTTTCATAAGTTTCACCATTGAGATTGTCTGGAAGAAAGTAAGGCCCAATCAAATGGTTGGAAATGATGCCCATCCACACATTTACACTAAATCGTCGTTGTGACCCCTTTACTCTTTTCTTATTTGGATTGCCTAGTTCTTTAGGAGCCCAAAAGTGTGCGTTATGATAATTAGTAATTAATACCGTCCTTATCGAATTTGGATTCATCTGTCCACAATATTAATTTTAGGAAATTCGGGTCCTCGATATCTGCATTGAGCATAAATCTGCAGAAGTCCATACGTCTCGCGGGATCTCCTTCTTCAATTTCATGTACCGGCGTGTAGTGGTATGGATACAGGCCTGCCGTATGAACCGTAAACCACAATTTCCACTGAGTTAGGCACAGTTCACGGGCAACAATATTGGTCGAAGTGGTTGGGTCTCTTCTGAACCGTTCTACGATTTCGTTGTCTTGTTCCTCGTCGTCATCAATGACACGTGGTCTTCCTAAGTCCGTACGTTCGTCGCGAAACAGAGCCAGTTTCACGAAGTCGTCGGTAAACTCCGTCGAAAACGCTCACATCAGGTACTCGACGGTCGGGATAGCGTCGTATGTACTCAGTCCGAGCTCGTGCGGACACGCAATTGCAGTATCCGTAGCAGATAAGCATATCCGCATATTCTTCGTTCGAGTATGTTGCCATTTTAAACAGTCCAGTATCACAAGCACAAATCAGAGTCCAGTAAACAAGAACAGTAGTCACAGTTAGAAAAATCAGTCCAGAAACAAAGCCAAGTCGGGTGGGAATCCGAAAGCACAATAATTCGCATCTACCATGGACGAATCGCATGAGCAGACTAAAATGGATGGCAAGCAAACAAACAACCAAATACAAAACAATGGGCATGTTGTATCCCCAAACTTGTTTTTGCACATTATTTTTCTCACTCTCACCTGCATAAATCGTAAGTTGTCTCGCTCACACGCACCGGATTAACTTGAAGGACAATAGCCGAGGGACCCGTTAGACCTACTACCTGAACCTTTTCAACTATGTTTTTTTCCACGAGTTTAAATACAACCCTAGGTTGTTATACCTCGTTGGATAGCTGATAAAATGTAGATGTTTTTAAGCACATCTGCAGAGCAAGTGCCGTAATAATTTTTTGAGATATCCAGAAAAGTTTTTTTTTTTATAATTTGTACTTATTTTCTTAAGTTTCGATCGTCTACAATGACCTATTTAGTTAACTTACGTGCAATTTTAGTCATTGAGGTCATTAAGCATCTTATTCTTCATGTAAAAACCAAAAAAAATAATCATTAGAGTAAAAAAAAATCTAAATATTCAATTCAATAGCCGAAAAATTGGGCATTTTCATAAAAAAAAATAAATCTCGAATATCTCGAAAACGGTTAAGTTTAGGATGGGGGGTTCCATAGTGAAATCATTTAGAAATGATGTGTACTACACGTCCTTAACGGATCTAGGTCGACTTTTCCTGTAACCCTGTATATGCAGCACATCCCGAGTTGCGGCATAATCGATTATATCGCTTATTAAACCTTTCCGAGTCACCGTTAGCGCGACAATGATATCTCTTAATGGTTGCTAAGACTTCCTAGACGACTTTATTAACATCGCCATGTTGTGCTATCATCACTCATGCCTCTGATAGTTAGTCCTGTCAGCATGCGATCAAAAGTAACAGTGACATCTGGCAGCCATGCTAGACACATCGTTAGAGGTATCTTCTTCATAGCCAATCACAATTAAAACAGTAACCAGAAACTTCAGGTACTCCATATTGCAATTAATATTTCCTCTGTATTAGCGTTAAGAAGGGGAGAGAGGCCTTTGCCCAGCAGTGGGACATAAACGGCTCATAATAACAATTAGCGTTTAAACATTTTTAAACAAAATGTAATGGTTTGGTTACCTGTCAGTGTCAACGTCTACGTCGCGTTAAAAATGGACGCAAGTGATGGACGCTGTTTCCCATTCGGAATGGCATGACGGGCGTGAGTAGTTTGTTCGTAGTTTTAGTGTTGTTAGCTCCATTCCATTCCATTTAAACGTTACGTGAAGTTACATTAAATACGGTATTTGACTACTAGTAAAAATAAATACTTTTTAGGAACTGTCAAAACGATAAATTTGTTTAAGATTTCTATGAAATTCTAGCATGTGACGTCATAGTCCATTGCATTTTTTCACACAAAATTGAGTTTATAAAAAGCAACTGCTGAAATATGCAATTCTGATATAGTCAAACATTTTTGTTGACATAGGTTCAGCTTGAGACACGTTTCTAGATTTATTTTACTATCTTGTCAAATACCGTTTTCAATATGGCGGGCTGTGGAGGGCAAAATGTCATGGATTTAAATAAAGTTGTTATACACAGCCATGTTGGGTCTAATTAATAATAATAATAATAATAATCGTTTATTGCAGGCATAAAAGCCCATAGAATAAATTACACATTATGTCAGCAATAAAATAAAATTAAAATTCAAATAAATCATTACAAAATAAAAATGTCAAAAAATTTAAAAATAAAAACACACACACGGCAGGGGAAGAAGGACGAGTGCCTAGGCTACCCACTAACGTGTAGCCTCACCCAGTGAGCCAGCAGCGGCGAGTCCCACCGTCCAGCCAACCTGCGAAGAATGGAGTTGGAGCTGCCGCGTACGCGCGCTAATAGCGAGGCGCTGCGTTTCCTAATGATCGCGGCAAAGCCGTCGACCCTTGCCTCCGCAAACATGCCTGAGGCGTTGCAGTACCGCGGCAGGCCCATCACCACCCTAAATGCATTGTTGTACTGAATACGTAGGGCGCTGTATGCACCCTGCGTATAGTTGACCCACAGGCTGCACGTGTAGTAAGACTGGCAGTATGCCCTGAACAATGTTAATTTTGATTCTTTACTACAACGAGCGAACCTGCTAGCCAGCATGTTACAGCGAACAGCCAGCGCCCTACGCTCCCTCTCAATGTCACAGACATCTTTGAGGTCATCGGTGACCCAGTGGCCCAGGTACTTGAACTTCTTAACCCTGTTCAGAGGAGAATTATTAATGTAGACTGGAGGCAGGTCAGAGTATGTTCTCGTGCCTGACTTGAAAACCATTAGCTCACTCTTTTTCGTGTTGTACCTGAGCCCATGGGCCTCCGCATAGGACTCACAAATACGCAACAGTGCACATAGCGCACCGACCGATGAGCTCAGCAACACCATATCGTCAGCATAAGAGATGTTATTAATATTTTGTCCGTCTATATGACATCCAACTCTAGTGCTGCTGAGCTCCTCGATCAGGTCATTTACATACAAATTAAAAAGTTTAGGAGAAGTGAGCCCCCCTTGTCTCACACCACAGTCCAGTCTGTATGCACCAGAGCATGACCCCGCCGTCCTGACACAATTGTTTTGGTTACTGTACCAGAATCCAAACAAACGTGTTATTTCTGGCGGTACACTCGTTTCATTCCGCATTTTCGCCCAGAGTATGTTATAGTTGACTAAATCAAATGCTTTAGACAAGTCTAAGAAACATGAAAAAACTGGCGTATTCCTGGCGGTATAGTACTGAACAGTCTGCTTGAAACAGAAGATAGCACTTTCCGTTGAGAGTCCGCACCGAAACCCGAACTGATGGTCATTCAATGTCAAGTGCCTATCTAACTGTTTATCAAGCAAACTGTCCAGCACTTTTGCAACGACCGTTGCCAAAGAGATGGGCCTATAGTTATTTAAATCAGAAGCATCTCCAGTTTTGTTTTTGACAATTGGAATAACCAGCGTGTACATAAGGTCATTAGGCAAGTAAGAGTGACTTATACACAGACTAAAAAACATCGCTAGTACCCTACCTACATGGAACCCAGCATGCTGCAAGTGCTCGATGCTGAGGTTGTCGTGTCCAGGGGATTTTCGTCGAACCATATTTTTAATCACTGTTTGAACCTCTTTAGCAGTGAACCTAACATTAAGATCCCCGGTGAGCCCCACTTCCGCAGCATCGGGCACGCGCGAGGACGCTGCTCCTAAAGGCGATTCCACTTTGAAGTGAGTGCGAAAGGCCTCCGCTATATCGGTCGGATCATGCACGCCAGCCACGCTCACAGGAAGACTCGCCTTCGGATTTAATTTATTAGTAGACTTCCAAAATTTTGAAAAGTTTTTGTCCCTATGGTGTTTTGCAATAATGTCCATTTTAATTTGTTGCTCGTTATTCTGACACCATTTTAATTTATTTTTAAACAATTTTCTGGACTCACACATTTCCTGATAAATTAGACCAAAACTGGGTTTCCCGTACAAATTCCATGTCTGAAAACAGAGACGGGCCCGCCTGTGAGCGTCTGCTACGTGTCTGTTCCAGCCAGCAATATATTTACGCCTTTTTCCTGGTAGGTCACGATAACTGACACTAGCTCCTTCAACCAGTATACCAACAATACTTGCATACAACTTATCTAAAACATGCTTATGATGTAAGTCTGAACAATATGAATCAGCACAGTGAATACATTCAGTCGGAAAGTCAACATTTTTCAGCTTAGAATTACAAAAATCTTGATATTTCATAATTTGATCCGAGTCCCGAACACCCCACTTCACCTTATTATAACTAGAAAGAATGGTAGGTAATTTTGGTTTAACTAAACTAAAGTTACATTCAAGTTGTATAGGTATGTGGTCTGACGGGTAACTATCATAAAGTATACTGGCACTGAGTACAGTCTGATGCGCGGCACTAGTCACTATTGTATGGTCCAACCATCTTTTGCACCCGTGTGCTTCACTTACAAACGTGTACGAGTCCGTTGGCAACAGTTCCACGTCCACCGTAGACCATGACTGCTCTGTACAAAAGTCAATAAGTTCATTAAAAAAAGGCTCACCTGGATGCGCATTAAAATCCCCGAGGATAAACACGGTGTCCGCATTGTTTACCTCAATTATTGCCAGAATCTCACTCAAACACGACGTAAACACAGCAAGGTTCTCGGCCTTGTCAGTAGGCATGTACACGGAAAACACAACTATAGAACGATCTTGGATCACTATTTTGATTGCGGCGACCCGCTCACTATCACAGGTTATAACAGATACCGAGGGAAAAAGCGACTTTTTCCACAACAACGCGACACCTCCGTATTAGCACATTCCAAATATGTATGTCTATTACTAGATCTTGCTCGCTACTTTGCTTGCATTTCGTCCAATAGTTTTAAGTGTATTGACCGTCCGGGGGTAATCAGCTTCATACTCATAAGAGCGCGATAATTTATCGTCGGATTTTAGTTTTTGAATCTATAGTCTTGTTCACTATACACGTAATGAATGATTGTAATATTCTGTTTAATACTTGGTCTAATCCTTAGTTTTACTTTTGACAGTTCCTTATTGCGTACATAATAAGCAATATTTTTCAATGCAGATTTTGAAAACGTTGGTTTTGAACTGTCAAATGTAAAGCCATTTAGCAGTCAGAATATTACTCACATCATAGATTGACAATTAAAAATCCTGGTGATTTTGAGTGAAAATCAATGTCTCTAGACAAAAAGTCTTTAGAATTAAATTGGTCAGTTTTAAATGTATTATTATCATTATGCGATATCCCGTAACATATGTGTCGCCTGTCCCGTGCATTTCACACGATTTTTAAAATAAGTTATTATATAGTGTACACCATAACTCACGTCAAGCGACAACCTGCTTATACAGGATCTGGAAAAAATATTAAAAAAACATTGTCGACGGGATTTTTTGTAAAAAAAATAGTATATTGACACTGTCAAACATTTCAGAAATTTTGACAACAAATTATTGATGAACTAAGCGATATTGATTGGTTTGAATATTCTTGCCAGACCCAATATAAGCAGGCCGATAAAAAAACTGATCATTAAATGAAATTAAATAATTAATTTTATGATTTGGCCACAACATAATAGGTTTATTTTTACTTTTTGAATACAGTCTAGATGCATACATCTATTTGCATAATCCTAGCAGGAAACAAAGCCAGCCTTAGCATATAATAGCGCTGTAACAATAAAAGTAGATTCTTGTTTGCTCAACCTGCCTTGTATTGTGTCTATTTAATTGTCCGAGACAAATCCTACGTGTGTAGACTCCGAAAGACGTAAAGCTTTACATTTGTAGTTGAAATATATCCCGAGCACCCAAGAAAATAAGTGTCTAACCACACTATGCCGGAATTGCGCGAACGGCATTCCGCGGCTCATTTTACGTTCCGACGTAGACACAGGCATACGAGTAGAAATTACGCGACGGAATATTAAACGCGATGCCCGACTAAGCCCGACCTAAGTTCGGTTGTCCGCCAAAACGTGACCTTATTTCGGCAAGATGCTAATTAAACAGACCTCTTTTTTATAAATTTCGCCTCTAAAATTCTACATTGCCTTCTAAATTACTAAGTCAGCCAAAATTTCCGAGCGTGTGAATGATACTATCTTAGCCACTAGTTATCTTCTATGTAAGCCACTCTAAATACAACTCAGCATGGTGGTTATTTTTAGCATCTAAGTTGGTAAAATGCATTCAAGCAGCAAACTTCTAAAAAAAATTATATATGACATCAAATATGATATTCTATTAGCTTCTAATTTTTAACTCAGTCAATTTAAAATGTATCTCATCCCACATTAATTGATCGTCAAAATTTTGCTAAAATTGCCTTCAAATACTAAATTATGACCACTAATTAATATTAGTGGTCATAATTTAGTATCCTTATATTATCCAAAAAAATAATAATTCACACAATTAAATGTTGTTTTTATTTGCATACGCTTCGCTCCCCGCCGTTTCGCTATGCTCCGGTTTTACTCCTTCTACGTTCTAACATAACCTATAACACAATTGAAATCTCTACATGCATACTTTATTTTAATAAAGATGAAACAATTGCAATATGTTATTTTACATGCTTAGTTATAACTAAGACAGTTCCATAGACAGTATCATTAATTATATATATATAATTAATGATACTGTCTATGGAAGCTTGAATATTTTTAGGACCTTGTGTTAAAGCTGTAAAACGTAAAATGGTGATAAGATGTAAAATTCGTGGCTGAGTCAGTAAATTAGGTGGCAATGTATGAATAAGGACAAGTAAAAATAATTGTTAATCTTTACTTGACGCTTTCTTTACTATATTTATTTGGCGTTATATCTCATTTTCCCGTTGCTTATTTATAAAATGAGAAGTTAGATCACGTGGTCAATAAAGAAACCTGTGGCTTGACTTATAATTTCCCATTGAAATAGCATTGCAGGCAACCATGCCGAACTTCGGTCACGTAGTTTATTTTTTTTTATTGTTGGAGGGGAAAATTCTAGCCTTGCTCAGCAATCAATATGTCCCATCTGAACCTGGTTTGCTGGAAGACATCTTTTATTAGAGAAACGCTCGTCTTTGTTTACGATTTTCATGTAACTCTTATTTTTTATGATTTTTATGTATGCAATTAATAAATTATCAAATTGTGAAAATTGGAATTACCCAGCCCAGGAGTCAGCTTTCCCTGCTCTGTCCGTTTCCCTACACATTGAGCGGGCATCAGTTCGTGTAGTATAGTATAGTATAGTATAGTTTGTAAGTAGTTATCGTTATGTTTTACTACTGGCCATAGTTTCGGCCAAAGTGTGCTAGTAGTCCGGACATGAGATTATGGGGGGCACTGATTGTAGTCGGTGGTTTTTTCAATAGTTAATTTTGCGTGATAGGGGGCTAGCCTACCGCCGCAGCTATGGAGCTATGATGATTCCTCATAATATTTAGACCTTACTGTTAGAACCACAATAAATACAGTTCTCAAGATAAAATTCTGAATTCCCCAACCCCATCTCCTCGTTATACTTAATTGGTTACTCGTATTATATAGTATATACTGATTGTATTATTAATTAAAATATTCTGCGGTTTCACGCCCAAATCTTGTTAAGGGAAAGCAAGTGATCAAGACAGTAGTAACCACTTTTTACCACCCAGTATCCCAAATTAATTGTTGTCAATAACACGTGAGATTTGGGTCCTGTGGTGTTTGCATTGATACAGTGCCTAACCGAGGTAACTAAAGCAGAGTAATTTTATTCGCATTAAGATGTTATGTTGTATATATCATCATAAAACGAATAATATAAATAAGTAGAAACTGAGAGGCATAAAGTTTTTCTCGATCCCGCATTAAAACTCGGCATATACATAGTCAGGTCATAAGTTCTGTCACATGTGCAATATGAAATAATTTAGACATGTTTATTATTTATGTAAACATTTATATAGCAAAATGAACTTAATAAAACATAGATTCTTATGGTAATAAAGTTTATTCAAAATGACCCCCGCGATTTTGAATAAAGGCCTTTATTCTGCGCGGCCAGTCGTCTATCGCAGCACGAACGAGGTCCATGTCAATATCGGCGGCTGCCTTAATCAAGGATGCCTTGAGTGACTCCAAATCAGGATCAGGCTTTGAGCAGGCCTTTTCCTCCAAATGTTGCCATATCTTGTAATCTAACGGACTCAAATCTGGACTGGAGGAGGGCCAGTCTTCGTGCCGGATGAAGTCGATTTCACGCGCCGCCAGCCAGTCTTGTGTGCTTTTAGATCTATGAGCTGGCGCAGAATCTTGTTGGAATACCCAGTGCCTGTTATTAAACATGGTATGAGAAACAGGTTCAACAAGGTTCTTGAGGACTGTATTTTGATACACAACTGCATTCGTTTTTACGCCTTTCTCACAAAAATGTACCTCAGTTAAGTACCCAATAAGAGACTCCCAACCAAACCATGAGCGAGGATGGAAAATGACCTCGTTGGACACGCGGAATACGGTTGCTCGTTTCTTTACTGCTATGTGCGTACACCTTATCATTTTGTTTCTTGTAGCTCTCTTCTACGGTGAAAATTTTTTCATCCGAAAAAAGAATTTCCCGATGCTTTTTTCCCGCGTACCGCTTCAACAAAGCGCGGCATCTCTTCAGTATCAGGTCCATTAAACGAGCGTCCAAACGATGTCCTGTTTTTCTTCGATATGCCCTAAGCCCTAAGTCTTCATTTAACACCCTTTTCACCGTGGTCCTGCTTAACCCCATCTGAAGGGCCAACAGTTTCTGCTTACGTATGGGATTTCTTTGAATTCGCGCCTTCACAGCTTTTATCACTGCTGGAGTCCTAACAGAGCGAGGGCGACCACTTCTTGACCTGTCATCTACACTAGAGTCTTCATTGTATCGTTTTATGGTACGATAAACGAATCTTTTGGTTATATTCAAATTTTTCAGTAAGTCGAAAATCTGAATTGGCGCGTAACCGCAACGATGCAACGCAATAACTGCGACACGGTCTTCTTTAAGTGTCCACTCCATATTTAAAAATGAGGAAAATTCTAAAAAGTACACATTTTTATTTTCATGAAAAATTCGAAATTCGAATTCAATAAACTTTTTTGTGGCCAGCGTTCTAAATTCAAAAGTTTTTATTGTGTGACAGAACTTATGACCTGACTGTGTATATAAACCAAAAACCCAACTTCATCACATCATCGTCATCTCCTCTTGTTACACTTTAACAGGGATATAAGGCTCTCACTATAGCTTACCATTTGAATAAGAACCAAACACGATTCAAAATATGCTTACACCTTTTTGCTATTGCCGCGTGGTAACTGTGTATAATCCTGTGATACTTCCCACACACTCTAGTTTCAAATGTTGTCTCTTCTGTATGATTAGCCCCATTTATCTAACTCGAAGGAATGTACTCTCTTTTTCGGTGAATGACATTATTTCACTGTCAGTTGAACATTACAGTTTCCTGCTTACATTACTCGTCTTATATCACTCGTAGGATGCCGCAGGCTTTCCAAATAACTTCAGATTTAATTATCTTATCAGCTGTAATTATAGTATGCAAAAATGATATAGTAGGAAATATATTGGAAAGTCAAATCAAATCAAATCAAATCAAAAATCATTTATTTCCATAGGATGTAGTTACATCACTTAGATCCGTCATTACATTTTTTTGGGTGAGTTCACTAACATAAAGGCGGAATCTGTGGAGAAGAGCTCACCGAAGAAACTCCACAGTCGTCGCATCTTTTGCGTTTCCTTTTTTAAATAAAATATTGTCAAATTACAAAATGGATGCTAATTATATATCGAAACAGCCTGTTACTCAAACAATCTATTCCCATGGACATCTGTCCTCTAAGTAATCAGATATCCTATAGTAACCTTTTTTATACAATTTCTGTTTTATTATTATTTTAAACTTGTCTAAAGGTAAGTTTTTAATATCAGTAGGGACCTTATTGTAATAGCGTATACAATTGCCTTTAAAAGAATTACTAATTTTATGTAGTCGGCTTACATAAGCAACCAACTTGTCTTTATTTCTAGTATTAAAATTGTGTATATCACTGTACTTCTGAAAATTAGTTATATTTCTTTTTACATACACAAGATTGTCATAGATATATTGAGACACAAATGTCAGAATATTGATTTCTTTAAACTTGGAAAAGGAATATATAAATACTAATTGATCTTACTGTTGTGCTGACAAATTGATTGAGTTGTTCATAAAGATGCATGTACTATTTGTAAACTTGATTGAATTCGTGGATTACATGTCTTATGTTCCGCGGATTCCATAAATTCATGGTCGTCGTGAACTCTGAGATAGAAAGGAGCAATGTATTATTTAAGGTTCATGAATCTTTAGTATGTGTTGTGTTGCGGCTCTATTCTATCTTGATTCGCCCTTTTCATGCTTTTGCGGAATAAAACGATGAGTGTTCGTGTCAATGATATATCATTGACAATGATATATTATGAGAATAATAAAAAAATAAACTCTAGTTCAACAATTGTTTCAAGACAAAAATAGATTTGACGTTTGTTCTGATGTTAAACTATGCTCATTATTTTTTGTACTAACACAGTTAGTCTGATATCTCCCTCAGACTATGACGAGTAGACACTCACATGTTTTCATGTGCATGGGCTAGACTTCTCTTCATGGAAAGAATAATGTTTACGCGTTTGTGCGTATCTGTGACCCCTCACCTGGGTCTTACTACTATGACTTATACTGATGACGTGGCTCTAGATAATAAAACTCCATGGTTCATACCATCTCAGCGCACAGAAATTCGACGAGGGACGATGGATCAAGTCTATCACTCGCCGGCGAATTTCCTTATACCGAAACCAGTAGTACCTGTTGTGAAGTCATTTTTTAAAAAAGAAGGTATGGGGGAGTTTCTTGCCGTTTCTTCTTAACCCCGAGGCCCACCTTTCGAAACGGTGTAGTCTCTTTTTATACAAAAATTGACTTGTAGTTATACGTAAGTCTAATTTTGACGTTGAATAAGATAATTTATTTATTTATATTCAATAAATAAATAAAAACTTGAATCTTGAATCTTGCTTCCCTCAAACGCTCACATTGCCCAACGTCTATTTTGGTAGTCTGCCAAAATGACAGGCAAGTTACCGATCATCGGTTATACTTTTAACACAATTGGGAATGTTTTGGTGCGAGACAATTTAGGTAAGGAGAGTAAAACATCAAGCACATGATTGAGAGTGTGTCAAGTTACAGACAGTAGAGTCGACATATGAACAATACAATAAAATCGACAGTTTTGTTCACTTCACTCACACGTGACTGAAAGTCTCAAAAAAGTACAGCCTGTTGATATCACGATGCAGCTATTGGCATGCAGAGATAACACAATCGAAATCAAACTTTCTAGAAGGAAACTCAAAGACAAAATAAATTTCGATTACTGCAAAATACTGAGTGAAAAGTATGGTACAGTACCCAACTTGTATTATATTAAAATACTTGTATTATAATATAAAGCAACAGAAAACGTCAAAAAATGCCGTGGACAAAACGAGAAAAAAGTCGTCAGCAAGGTACCTATAAAGAAGGTATCGCCTAAAGCTTTGGTGACGAAACCGGCGTTATTTTATTTTATTTTTCTCATAAAAAAGGATATTTGTCATATGCCATTGAGAAGTTTATGTTTGTGGCACTTCTGTATCGATGGTTATTTAGACAAACTCAAATAACTCTGCTAGGTGAAAAATATTCTGAACAGCCTCGAGTGGATTTTTACTTAGTATAACGGGAGATATTTTCATTCTATCTCAGTCTTTAGCAGGCGTTCTACAAGTGGGTGTCTTATCTCACTAATGGTGGCGACCTCTGTGGCGGTATATCAGAACCGGATCCGGGACGCGTTGAATGTCCCTACTCACTACAGCCCTGTACTAACGCTAATCTTATATAGAAATATGCATGCTAAGATCGTAGAAAGTGGAGGTCTTGCCTACCCGTCTTCTTAGAAAAGGGCGTGAGCATAATGTATGTATTTACTGTAAGAAACTAAGTTAGATGCGCCTTTTTATGCCGCATGTATGCAAAGTAAACCGCTATATTGCCGTACTTCTCGTACCTAGATACAGTGGCCCAAAGTAACCTATAAATTAGGAAGACCGCAAATGCCGAAGCCTACTGAACTCGGATATCGTAATTCAAAGTGTGACCACTAATTAGTGGGGCCATTACTTTGTTTGTCAAAGCCTTTCCTACTCCGATGCTGAAGGAGTCGATTTAAACCTATTTTTGCGCTGTGTTTGGAGTGAACGCGGAAAGCTGCAAGCAACAAAAATAAAATAAATTTCGAGTCACCAACGAAATTTGAAAAATAAAAAAATCACATACACATACCACGCCTGTTACCATCCGGGGTGGCAGAGGTTATACTTTCGACAAATTACATTGTCAGTTTCTTGACAGGTTCAGAGAGACAGGGCCTGTTTCAAGAAGTCCCGATAAGCTCTATTGAAAAGATAAATCATAATTTTTGTATGTAAAATGACATGAACCTTTTTATTATGTGTATGTGTGCGACGTCGCTGTTTCTGGTTCCCACGACACAAGGTATCCTAGTGTGGGGCCAGGTGCAATGGATGTACCTGTACGTAAATTTTTATAAAATATGGTGATAAGGGTTTGTTCTCATTACAGCTGACGGTAAGCGACCGACTTTCATGTTTACATATTGTATTTGACACGCCACTTACTAGCTTTGTTACTTATATTAAGTATTTACTTAATCTTTGTAGACAAAACATAGCAACTCTGGTAGGTCTGGTAACAGGTCACTGTAAACTAAATAAACACTTATCATTGTCAGAGCTTGAACCAAATCCTTCATGACCACAATGTGGCTTGGAGGAAACAATTCAGCACTTTTTGAGAGAATGCGTTTATTGAAACATAATATGTCGAACGCTAGTGATGGATAATATTAAGGAAAAATACCCTGCAAACCTCTAACTTAGCAACATACAATTAATTTCAAGAACGAGGAGATTTGGAGAGAGACATTGGCTGAATCAACAGTAACCGTCACTCAAACATTAGGAATTGGGTGAAATAGTCACAATAGAAAACCGATCACCCGCCTGTGTTCAGCGGGCGTCCCACCTTATCATCTTATCTAAAATATGCTATGGAACCTGTCTTCAAAGAAGAGAACCAGTCGGCCGCTCACTGTAAGCCGCACTGAGAATGAAGCCTTAGGCCGATTATAGAGTAGTCACAACTAACCAAAACAAAAAAGCAAATTCTAAAATGGAACCTATGGCAACTGATCAAGAGCTGTCGGAATTTACGCTGTCCTTTTACGATGGTAGGTATTGTGAAAACACGTTCCAAATCCAGAAAACATATATGTTACTAGCTGACCTGTAGAACTTCGTACCACCTAAAATTTGATTGTTTGAATAAAAGTCCTTAATAATTGACATGTTGGTAGGTGAAAGAGAATGGAGATCCGCTACTAACGTCTGCTATCCATTGTGTAGTAATTGTATGCATCTCACAGCTGTGAAACATAAAGTCCGCCACCAACAAAGAGGTCCTCCAGTTTCCGAAAGAGTTGTCAAATGTAACAAGCGATTAATCGATCGTCAATTCAAAATAGTGACATACGATTGGCTGAAACGTGTTTAACAAGACTTTAACAAGTTGTCACAGCTAATATTCCTTTCAGAAACCGGGCGTATACCTAATTCATCAATGACGAAGGAGTTTGAATGATCTATGGCTAACAACGCCATCTAGCGATAGGAAGCTGAGACTTCTCCACTTCCCATACAATTTTTATTTTTTATTTTTTTCGCTGTTTCTCTGCGTTTTTCCTTAATTCATTTTTACCTTAACCTCCTCCGGAGTGAGGAGAATATATGTGAGTAAGAATTATTCAAACTGGTCGGGCCATTTTAGAGATTTAGTAAGACTAACGCACAGCAATTAATTTTTATAAGTATAGGTATATGAAGACATCCCTTTCCTTCAAATTGATATGTTTGAAAATATCATTATATCAATGGGAACTATATGAAAAAAAAAACAACCAAAGTATGTTTGTAGAGATAATTTTCGATAATTTCCGCACTGTTCTGACTGACTTAAGTAACAGCCATGTGAGTGTGAGTGTGAGCCAGTGTGACATGTTATGAACTTTATTTTAATATGTTTGTGTTCAAAGTTTCAACAACGACGATCGTGTTGTTAATTTTCCCTATACATGCGCCTTAATAAGTTAGTAAGTAATAGTTTTGACGCTTTCAACATTCTACAGAATGTTTGTCTCTCCCCCACCTATCGAGTATCACTAATTTGTGATATTTCGATCGCCTTTCATCAATAAAGTTACAAAGTTCATATCCCCACCGAGGAAGTTCTTTACTCGCATACGAGTAAATTCAGCTTTACAGTTAGTAACAGTTAGTTAAATCAAACTACAGAACCGACGCCGTGTCATAAAAATTAAGTGTATCACTTAACTCTCTCCTTGTCAGATAACAATAGCGTTACTCACCATTCATTTCTTAGTTTACAAGCGGCAATCATTATTCTCTGCCCACTGTACCTACTACAGGGTTTATAAGGTCACACGATGTTAGCCAATAGCGTTTGTAGGGCGGGGAAGCGTGGGATGCTGCTGTGACGTCAAACCCCTGAAGACATTCTGAGGAGAAAGAGGCGTAAGGCCTTTCGCGCATGGAGCTACGCGACGGAGACGCAACTGAGACGCAACTCATATCAATGAAGTAATTAAAAAATAAATAAAAATAGGCAACAAATATAATAACCATATTTTTTTTTCCCTACTAAAAAGGGGTAAATGCTACCCAAAATGGGTAAATGATCACCAAAAGTTGCAGAAAACATCAGGGCAAAATAATGCGGTAGCTTAGATGAAGGGTAAAGGAGGTGAGCGAGTGTGTTAGGTTGAACATGTAAGAACAACAAAAAATACTTTAAACATAAACTTAATGACACAAAAGATAAAAAGAAGTTTGGTGATCATTTATCCAAACACAATTTGGTGGTCGGTTACTAATTCTGGCGGTCGCGCGGTCGTTTCGAATTTATTGGTAGTAAAATAGGTGCGTTTAAACATAAGCCATAAAAATATGTGGTGCACTAAAAAGCACAAAGCAAGCAGATACGGCTTAACGTTATTATTGAGATATACAGTGTTAGATAAAACACGCATTATTATTTGAACGCGTTTTTAAAATTAATTTCCTCCTCCTCCACGCGTTCCTCAGAAACCTTTTTCTCAGAACCTTTATGTCAGATGGCTTGATGGACGGACAGACGAACAATGAAGTGATCCTATATGGTTCCTTTTTTCCTTTTTACCTGTAGGCAAAGCACCTATTGAAAAACTATTTTGACAGATGTCACCTAGAGTACTGAAGATTCTATTGTGGGCATTTGTGGGGCAACAACATAAAATTTCCCTTAATTGTTATGTCAATATTTTTTCTTTTCCAGTCAGCAGGGAAGTTAAAGGGTTGTAACAGAACCCTAATAATGTACAAAATGGGTTTTATATGTACTTCTTTTATGTTTCGCTAATTCTGCCGGTGTGTGTGTATGATAGCCAGCATTTTGGTAGGAAATCGAGCGAGCACTTTGATGTAATTGATTTATGACAAAATATATTTACGCTTTCTTTTTGTTGGAATATATTAGAAACCGTATTTAAATATGCTGGGCACGATAAAAAACAACAATAGAATCTGCGCGGGAATTGTGATGATAAGTATTTTTTTCGATCAAAAGCCTTAAAATGCTTATCGTAATAAACGGGAACAAAGGGACTCTTACGTTATGTTAAATGTATTTGTTTGAGAAATAGTCTATATTACCATTTATTCAAATACCAATCTGAACAAACCTCATCATCCACAAACACTCCCGATTAAAAAGGACATCGTACATCGAACAGAAATCTTCATTAAACTACAGAAGCAGCAACTCCCAAGATTGCACCACGAGCGGCGTATCAAACTGTACTTATCAGTTATCAGCAACAATCCCCCGCCCGCCCAGCTGCGTAGGGCGGGCGTATAAATACGTGGGGCTGGAATCCGCCCCAGCAGTGGTACTCTGCAGCTCGCGCGCACATAAGGCCATGAGGCCTTGACTAAGTTGTTGCGAAGTGTTAGCGGTGCTTCCTTGATTACAAATTTGTTCTGCAGACGAAGGCAACTGAGTTTTCAGGTAAGTGGGAGTTTGTGCCCTTTTTAGAGGAGTTTTGGATAATTATAAAACTTTTTCGTGAATTCATTGATAGACGATAATTTACTTTTTCAAAAACCAAGTACACAGTTTCGGGTGTAATCAATCTCTCTCTGTTTTGGAGTTATTGAAATTGTTGTTCATTTCTAATTAGGTATTTTCAAATGATTTTCTTCGTGCAGATTACGAAAGACTGTATTAATATTTGCTTAATTTTGATTTAATTACCTACCAACTTCATTTGTTTTGTTGTGAGCGACATGTAGTTTTTTATTGATTTATTTATTGTTAGTTACAGGTGGGTGACGTAATACGTTAACATTTTTTAACCTATAAAAATTAACAAATAATGTTTCTAAATTCCATAACTCCGATAATAACAACGTATTCAATAATTAGTCATCAATCTACGAATAACACAGTATTATGAACCCGTTCACAAACCAGAAAGATAAGAAATACAGGGTGGTATAGAGCCGCGTTACAGTGTTTTTACTTTTTACAAGTTATTTTACTAATTGTTTGGCTGCTGTGGCTGCAACTGAGCCACCCCGTGTGGGAATGGGCGGGACGCTCAATAATAAAATAAAAAATAAATTTTATGTATGTTAAAATGTCGTAGCTCCTTTAAATATGACATCTACCACTTTTTTATAAACAAGACAACTTTACCGTATCCGTCGGTTTAGCTTTTTTAAGGTTGATGTGAAAAAGTGTGTCGCAGCTACTTGAAAGCGGAACTCTTTGCGTTGCAATTATTTTTAAAACTTGAAGTCCTAATTTTTTTTCGACTTCAGAATGGGATTAAGTGTGAGATTCTCTAAAGACATACCTATAGATAGGTGTACTGGTTTCGTGTATGAGGAGCTTTTGTTGTAAACCAGTGTAATTCCAATTTAAAGTCAAAATGTCTTTATTACTGTAGATATTTACAAATACTTAACAAACGCAATTTTCTGCCTTTTCTCTACATTAGACTAATGTGGGAGAGAGAGAGCAAAAACGCCCACAGATTGATTTTTATATCTCTTTTTTTTTTGTGTGGAACATCTACAAATATTATGATATTAATGATTATAAATAATAAACAGGAATAAATAATTACAAAATTATTAACAACGAGTTCTGTGTTGAGATATATTAACTCCTTATAATTCATCCATTCGTTCCCGAACTACCCTTTTTGCTACCTGTGTAAAACCATTCACATCAACGTAGCTTAATATAACTGTATTAATTTGAAATTTTATGTCAAATGTATGACGAAAACTTTGATTGAATCGTCTGCAATACTACTCGTGTAGATATCTACGCAAACGTATCCAAACTTGGAATGAACAATAACTTCGGATTGCTTTTTAAGTAGTTAGATAGCTGCCTGTTATTTTCTGTTTTTGAACATAAATAGACATAAAGTAAGAAACATAAAGTAAGAAACGAGCGACTTAGGACAGAAAGTTATAAAGCGAGTTAGCGCTCATCTCGAGTCAACATTGACATTCCCTAGATTTTTTTAAAGGCCCGACATATAGAACGCGATTCTATTCTATATATATAATTTATATGGAATTGTCAATCTTAAACCAAGAATTACAGTCCATCTAATCAAAGCTTACTCAAGATTATTGAGATAGTCTATACGCTATATTTTTCTTAAAACTACGCTGCAATTCTTTCACAACTGTACTACATATCCAGCGCAAAGAAGCAATGTTGTAGAATAAATGTAGGAAATCCTTTACTGTACTGTTTTTTTTTTAAATCGCGGAACCAAAGAGGTGGCGCATGTCAAGCTACTAAAAGTAAAACCCTAGACCTTCGGTTGGCCAACCTGAACGCCATATGCAGTTGCACATTTTGCGTTTGAAATTATGTGTGTGCTAGGCTTAAAAATACACGCCATAAAGAATTAAATTAAAAAAATAAAGGCGGGAAAGTAAATAGAGCTAATTTTTACTGAGAAATAAGATCGTGCAGTTGTTTAGTAATTTTCGAATATTCAATTGACACGGACAATTCCCTAACTCCGGAAGCAATTCAAATCGAAGCCAAAACCGTGATAGAAAACCTATTGCCGCAAAAGTCCCACATACAATAATTAAACTATTCTAATTTCTTTTCAATTTTATTTTTTACTTACCTACTTTCCTTGCAGTAGTTGAAAGAAAAGCAGATTATGCACCTCGAATTAAGCAATTTATATTGCACTCGTGCCTTTTAGAGCACTCGCTGGCCTCGGGCTCCAAATAAGCACTCAATGTGACAATACCAAGCAGAAATGTGACTCTACCTCCCCGTATTGGAAAAGGCGTGATGCTATGTCGTTAAGGTACGGTACGATTATTTTAACTTAACCGCCCGACACTTCTCGGCTTTTTTTAAATCGTGATTTATTCAACTATCTCTGTGCCAAATTTCAAGTTTCCAGGCCATCTCGATGTCGAAAACCGGAGAGTGTCGTTCGATAAAGATAAAATACTCTTGCTGTACCTGCCTCTGTCAGAGCCAAAATTTGAAAACCGATAACTTTGTACTTACCTAATTTAATATTTTCATGTTGACTGGTTCAGCTAAAAATTTAACTAAAGCAATTTAAAATCGCGTCTCTGCTTCCGACAAGGTGTGATGTGAATTCAATTATGCGGATGCAAACGCTTTCACATTTAATATAGTTTTGAGCAATGTTCTCACTCAGAATGTACCCATAGACAGAGAACAATTGGCTTCTTGACATGGGTAGTCCACGTATATAGATACTTTTTATGAACTATCAAAACGCTTTTTTGTCCTTCAGTTGTATGGAAACATTGATGTGACATCATAAATAACACATTGTTGTCAAATGTTTTGGTTTTTATCCACACAAAATGATGTTTATAAAATTCTGTTTTGAATTCTAGAGGAAAAAAACTAAATTCAAGTTTTGGTTTGGATGCGCGACCCCAACACTTCGGCCAATTAAAATTTTGAATTTTCCGGCTGTTCCTGCGCTTTTAAATTTTTCTTGTGTAAATACCTTCCTTATACCTCAATGAATAGTTAAAAAAAAGTTCATCAGTCCAGTCGTTTGAGAGTTTTGCGCTTACCTTGGACATAATAATAATAATACCTTGGGCATCATTTTACACACATTGATCTAGCCCCAAACTAGGATTCCCTGTATCATGGGTACTAGACAACGATACACATACTTATATAGATAAATATTATACCTAGATAGATAAACAACCATGACTAGGGTACAAACATTCGTTCTCATCAAACAAATATTTGCCCCCACCGGGACTCGAACCCGGGACCCCTGGTTTCGTAGGCAGCGTCACTGCCGACTCGGCCATTCGGGTCGTCAAACACATACATTGATTAATTTCAAGGGTTCCGTACCCGGTGCCAAACGGGACCCTATCCGCTGTCCGTCCGTCCCTCTGTCAGCTGTATCTCATAAACAGAAATAGGTAGAGAGTTCGAATTTTCACAGAATGTGTTTTCTTGTTGCCGCTACAGAAAGGAATAATGGACTAGACGAGATTTTATAAATTGGATTGGGTTCACATACAAGAGATGTGTTTTAACGCCACCCGCGATATAATACACCATGACATGATTCAAATATGATCGTAGATTTCGCAGAAACTCACATGGTTGCGGTGGCGCAATTCGTATGATAGTGGTTTCGCAGTCAAAGTTATTTGGGTTCGAAACCACGTTCGGACTTTATATAATTCTCTTTTTGTTTTTATTGTTTTATTTTTTTATTTTCAATAATCGGTCAAGTCCGACCCGCACTTCACCGATAATCAGAGTTTTCTATCCGTTATATTATTTTTTTATAATAATAATACTCGTATATAAGAAGAAAACTGCTGAACTTAACTGCTGCTACTTTAATTAAATTCTAATATCGACGAGGCTTTTAAGGCTTTATAAGGCTTCAACATCTAACATTATTTTTATAATTGTTAGACTATACCCTAGTAGCCAATTGAGCTAATGCGATAGGTAACTTGATAATGCGCACGGCATGGTACTTGCTAACATTTATGGCATATATTTAAGAACTATCCAGTTACCTCCTTGTCTCTGAATATTTTTTATTGCAGAAAACCAAAAACGACTAGGGATACATTTACATTTTAAGGGCGATTAAAATCAAAGTGTACCATAAGCTATTTTACATTTATGCAAATGAAAATATTAAGTTGTACTTATTTTGTGTTATTACTAGAGTGGACTAAAGTTAGAAGTGGCATTTGAAATCTGTCAACAGTACGGACAGAACTATGCGTCATTCTCCTTCTCCTTGTTTTGCTTAGAAAAGGAAGGGAGACCGAAGCATAGCGCTGTCCCTGCTGTTGACAGCTGTCATATGCTACTTCTAAGAATGGCTCCACTTTAGGTTAAACATTTGTCGGGCTCGCATCACATTAATATTTCTTTAGGTTTTCATCAACGTACAATAATTACGAAAGAAATCACATTATCATAATAATACCTTGGACACTGTTTACACACATTGATCTAGCCCCAAACTAGGATTCCCTGTATCTTGGGTACTAGAAGATACACTTACACATACATAAATAGATAAATATTATACTATAAACAACCATGACTAGGGTACAAACATCTTTTCTCATCAAACAAATATTTGCCCCCACCGGAACTCGAACCCGGGACACTTGGCTTCGTAGGCAGGGTCACTGCCGACTCGGCCATTCGGGTCGTCAAATGCAATCTCTAACAAAATTTATTTTCCGGCAAATGGGCACCTGTATCATGAAAAATATGAATAATACACCTGATATACATACATACATATGCTCACGCCTATTTCCCGGAAGAGGGGTAGGCAGAGACCAAAGGCCTCCACCTGTTACTATACCTGATATAAACCTCGGAATATCGCGCAGCGTCATCTTGACACCATATCGTCTTTGCACCAAATCTCTACTAATCCTTATCTTATTTTCCTTATTTCCCGCCAGATTGGGGCCACATGTCTTTTCTTCCTCGGGTTTTCCTCACATTGTCGTGAAAATAAAGCAATGCTTTTTTCAACGTCCGACGTATCGGCTCCTCCTCCTATCCTCAATTGTAGTTATCTGGATAAATATCCAGATAAATACATTTGAGTAACTTTATAATTAGTCCTAAAACATCTGACCACCTTGCAAAGGACACCTCATGTACCTATGTAGGTACCTATTGTTACCATGGACTATTGGATCTGATGAAGAATGGCCCGTTTTTTGGTTTTTTGCTTACATCTCGAAAACGATGCGTCATAGGAAACTTTGTCACTCGACATAATTATTGCTGATGAAATTATCTTCCTTTGGGGCACTTTTTCCTCAGATGAACTGTCCTTTAAAACTAAAAAAGCGATGTATGACAAAAAATAGTTAATAAATACTCGTAAATTTTTGAAAAAAGAAACGGTGTTCATATCATAGACAACGATTGGGAATACGTAAAAAGTGCATAGAATCAAAGTTCGAGAAAATTTTATCACCATTGGTACAATAAAATTTCCTATATGATGCATAGTTTTCTAGATATATATGGCCCCCTAGGGCTCATCTCACAGGGGTAAGGTCTTTTAGGGTGTTTGTCTCCTAACTAGTTTAAAAAAAAGTTCATAAGACAAACTTTTAACTTTTCCATCGACAATCATTCGTTTCCTAAACTATAAGCATAACAATGCAAAAAAAACTGATAAAATTAAGTGAAGTAAACTCACATAACCTGCCGACCTCTGTGGCGCTGCGGTTGTGGCTCTGCCTACCACGCGAGAGGTTTCGGGTTCGATCTCCGGCTGGGGATAAAAAAAACCCCCAAGTCTTGGATGTTTATTGGCTGTGATGTCGCAGCTTGTGGTTTCCACGACACAGGGAATCCTAGTGTGGGGTCAGAAGCAATGTATGCGCCTGTATATATATATATGTTTTTGTAAATGATTATGTGTCAAAATATAGAGTCACGCCTTTACCCATACGGGGAAGCAGAGGCTTGTTAAATGTGTTAGTATTTTTATATACATAGTCAGGTCATAAGTTCTGTCACATGTGCAATATGAAATAATTTAGACATTTTTATTATTTATGTAAACATTTATATAGCAAAATGAACTTAATAAAACATAGATTCTTATGGTGATAAAGTTTATTCAAAATGACCCCCGCGATTTTGAATACAGGCCTTTATTCTGCGCGGCCAGTCGTCTATCGCAGCACGAACGAGGTCCATGTCAATATCGGCGGCTGCCTTAATCAAGGATGCCTTGAGTGACTCCAAATCAGGATGAGGCTTTGAGCAGGCCTTTTCCTCCAAGTGTTGCCATATCTTGTAATCTAACGGACTCAAATCTGGACTGGAGGAGGGCCAGTCTTCGTGCCGGATGAAGTCGATTTCACGCGCTGCCAGCCAGTCTTGTGTGCTTTTCGCTCTATGAGCTGGAGCCGAATATTGACGGAATACCCAGTGCCTGTTATTAAACATGGTATGAGAAACAGGTTCCACAAGGTTCTTGAGGACTGTATTTTGATACACAACTGCATTCGTTTTTACGCCTTTCTCACAAAAATGTACCTCAGTTAAGCCCCAATAAGAGACTCCCAACCAAACCATGAGCGAGGATGGAAAATGACCTCGTTGGACACGCGGAATACGGTTGCTCGCTTCTTCACTGCTGTGTGCGTACACCTTATCATTTTGTTTGTTGTAGCTCTCTTCCACAGTGAAAATTTTTTCATCCGAAAAAAGAATTTCCCGATGCTTTTTTCCCGCGTACCGCTTCAACAACGCGCGGCATCTCTTCAGTCTCAGGTTCATTAAACGAGCGTCCAAACGATGTCCTGTTTTTCTTCGATATGCCCTAAGTCCTAAGTCTTCATTTAACACCCTTTTCACCGTGGTCCTGCTTAACCCCATCTGAAGGCCAACAGTTTCTGCTTACGTATGGGATTTCTTTGAATTCGCGCCTTCACAGCTTTTATCACTGCTGGAGTCCTAACAGAGCGAGGGCGACCACTTCTTGACCTGTCATCTACACTAGAGTCTTCATTGTATCGTTTTATGGTACGATAAACGAATCTTTTGGTTATATTCAAATTTTTCAGTAAGTCGAAAATCTGAATTGACGCGTAACCGCAACGATGCAACGCAATAACTGCGACACGGTCTTCTTTAAGTGTCCACTCCATATTTAAAAATGAGGAAAATTCTAAAAAGTACACCGTTTTATTTTCATGAAAAATTCGAAATTCGAATTCAATAAACTTTTTTGTGGCCAGCGTTCTAAATTCAAAAGTTTTTATTGTGTGACAGAACTTATGACCTGACTGTGTATGTCACCGTAAGATCGTCAAAACCGTTAGTTGATAAAATAACGTTTTTTTTCTCGTTAGTAGCGTACTGCTTACTATATAAACGAACGGTTAAAACCCTTAAATAGTAAACTGGTTTAAACTTGAATTACAAACGAGATACCGGGGCAAACACTACGGTAGCTTAGGTGAAGACTAGAGGGGGCGAGCGCAGCAAAGCCCCCGAATAGTCTTCGTGTTAGGTTGACATGTAAGAACAAAAGAAACGTAAATTCTAAACCCTGTCGGTCTGGTTTACTATCACCGTTGATCAACGAACGTTGTTTAATATTTATGCTTCGGAACGCACCTCGGTTTTTGTTGCGCGGATTGACCGCGAGTGAACGGAACATCACTAGCTAGCTGTCACTTTTGCACGTGGTAAAATTTTCGGCGTCTAGCATCGGGGCTTTGGCTGTATGTTATTTGTAATAATCTCGTAATAATCGTCAAGAAATAAGTAGATTTCACGTCATCGTAGTGAGTGCTTCGTGCTGTGAAAGGTTGAAGTGATTCGGTCACCAAATCGTCGCGTTCTGATAGCGAACCTTGTAGTCGGCAGCATCACGACAGCACCAGCAGCGGGCTACGACACGAGTAAGATTCTACTCCCAACACCCCCCACCCTTGTGTTCCTCATCCCGTACTCCTGCCTCGAATCTGAATTTTCGCATACCAGTCGACGGCGTCAAGGTCAGTACTACTTCGTGACATTCCATTGTAAAACAACCCTTCAAAGATTCCACCCTTTCGGTTGAGGCGTGGATTTAACATTTTGGTAGCAGAGGCGTGGTTTCCTAGTAGGAAATCGATTCACGGACGGTTGTAGGGTTGTTTTTTTTGCCGCGTTGTAGTGGGAGAGGGTACCTCAGATTGGTCGGCAATCTTTGTTGTGAGTGAGTCTTTTGTGGTCGGTATACCACAATTTAGGTTCATTTTCGGTTAGTGAACGTATAATTAACGATTTAGTTAACGATTATTATAAATTTGTAGTCGGAAACTACTGTTGTGTGCGTAAGGATTAAAAAGTCATTCCGCGAAGTAACTATATTGTATTACTTGTGGTAGAGCGTCGGGTTCTATAGTATTGCAGTGTTATTTCGGTTTACAGAGCAGGATCAGGCTATTTAAGGGGTATTAAGCTGATTTTGCTTTATTGTTTAGGTTTATAGTATCGGAGCCCACCACCCTTTTTTATATAATAAATTTTTGTGTGTTATTTTTTATTGTGCTTTAAGGTGGCATTCTCTAATTGATTTAGAGTGTATAGTTATAAGGTGTTATCCACAGGGCGACCATATTAAATATTTTTAGGACTTAATTGTGTTTGTAGTCGCTTCAGTTTTGACAACTTAGTTTTAATTTCTGTGCCCAGCGCTGACGGTCCAACAATATGGACCTTGCTATATCGTAGTTGCCCGCCGTGACCGTTAGGTGACCGACCAACTCCTTCGGTTCACCCCGCAGAGCCATCAATAGTTGGGCCAACTTGTAGGCGTTGTCCAGGTCGTCCCGACCGTGGACCAAACTATCAAATAAACCAACACAACCGGCGGTTGGTTGATGCGCAGCTAGGGAAGCTGTTTAGCATCCCTAGAGTAACACGGGATGTTGACATCCGAGTACAGGTGCTCAACCCTGTGCTGGTGGCCACTAAGGCCCTTCAGAACCTTGGTCTTCCGGTAGACCAATGGTCATATATTATTCTATATATGGTTTTGTCACGGTTGCCTGCAGCTGTTCAAAGTCGGTTTGAACAGCTGCATGGGGGCAGTAGCACGGAACTGCCCACACTTGTCCAATTGACAGATTTTTTGGAGGGTGAATGTAGGCGATGTGACACACTGGACACGGAGGCCAGTGTGCAGCGCCAACCCGCGTGGATGCGGGAGGGGCCGCGCCCCCCGCCCCCATGGGGGGGTGGGAGGTCGAAACAATTTGGCGTTTTGAATGCCGCGCCGTCGGGTGACGGCTGTGTGCACTGCGACAGTTCCGGTCATGACGTGACCAGTTGCGCCAAATTTAAGGCGCTCGGGGTAGCTGCCCGCAGGAAGATAGTCTTCCGTCATCGATTGTGTTTCGCTTGTATGAAGCCGTACACGCTGAGCTAGTGCTCTCGCGCTTTCCCGTGTGAGTGCTGTGGTGGCAAGCACCAAAAAGTGTTGTGCCTGAATCGGTCAGGCCCTTCGGACGGTCACCAGGGCCGGACTCAGGTTGGTCGGCCACAGGGCCCAACCAGGGCTGGACCCAGTCCCCCTCCGGGCAACGGGAGTCACCAACGGGGTGACTGGGGTACCCGCGGACGGGACCCCCCCGAGGGGAAGGGGGCAGCGCGGGGGGTAACATGCGGGATAGCCGGGGTTCGGTCGCCGCTGTCCACGGTCAGCGAGGACTTCGGGCCGCTGGCACACCGTGTGTTACGGGCGGGAGTCAGATGGCACCTATGAGTAGCGTGAAGGCTGGGAGTCCACCACCTTCTGCGCCACCCTGCCCGTCGCTCTGGGAGGCGAACAGTCGGATGTCGCCCCCATTCCTAGAGCGCCCCAGGTTGGATCCGCTCTCCCCCATTCATCCACGGTGCGCACCGGGCACACCGTACACCGTCCGGTATGGTCGGATACCGGAACAGTGAGTCTGATATGCCGGTTGCATATCAGCAGCCGAGTTACTCCGAGGCCGACGGAGGTCTCAGCGGGTTCGGATCCCGCGGAGGTTCCCGCTAGGGACACGCCACCCACTTACAGGCTGCCGCCACTCCACAGACGGTCATGCTCACCACCGCCTCTGTGAAAGCGTGGAGTTCGGACGGCAAATCATGTGTGGCACGAGTACTATTGGACTCGGGGGCCCAGGGGTGCTTAGTCTCGTGCAACCTTGTATGACGGTTGGGCATTTCGGTAAGGGAGTATCCACATTCCATTCGGGGAATTGGGAACACGGAAGTCGGTTCCGTTAAGGGAGTATGTCGGATTACTCTCTCGTCACGGGTGGATTCATCGGTGATTCTGACGGTCACGGTATTAGTCATGCCTAATGTGATGGGCTCACACCCTCACGTACGGTTGTCGCCCTCGGTGCGACAGTTGGTCGCTGGGTTGTCACTGGCTGACCCGGAGTTTGATATTTTGGGCCCAGTAGACATTTTATTGGGTGTTGATGCCTTGGGATACCTGTTAGTGCCAGGTGTCCACGTGTTGCAGGCAACTGGTCTGGTTTCGGTCAACACCAGACTGGGCCATGCGGTAATGGGTCCGGTCATGCCGGCTGCCCCACGCCTTGCGACTAGTAATCCCTTATTCAGTTCTGTACTCTCGGAGGTGATACAGAAGTTTTGGGAGGTGGAGAAACCACCTACGGTCCGCCGGTTGGACCCGGTTGAAGAAGAGTGTGAACAGTTTTATCGGAACAATACTGGTCGCCTTCGGTCAGGTCGATTTATCACACGTCTTCCATTCCGGAGTGATCGCCCACCGCTGGGCAGTTCACACCATGCAGCCGAGACGCGGCTTCTGTCGATGGAACGACGCATGAAGCGTGACGGGATTTTCCGGCAGAAGTACGTCGACTTCATGCGGGAATACGAGTCGCTCGGCCACATGTCGGTTTCGGGTATCGACTGGAAGCGTGAAGATCACTGCTTCTTGCCTCATCACGTGGTCTTGAGGATCCCGGAGGGCAAAATACGGGTAGTGTTCGATGGATCGGCATCAACATCTAACGGCATGAACCTGAACCAGTGTTTGCATTCAGATCCGAAGTTGAACCATGACATCGCGGATGTTATCACACGGTTCCGTCGATACAATGTTGTGTTTGTAGCTGACATCCGGATGATGTTTAGGCAGACGGTCATTTACCCTGACGATAGACGGTATCAGCTGATACTGTGGCGAGAGAGCCCAGATCAGCCCATCAAGGTGTACGAGCTGAACACCAACACGTACGGGCTACGGTCTAGTCCTTATTTGGCGATTCGCACTCTGCGGGAGTTAGCGGATCGAGAACGGTTAAATTTCCCTAGAGGAGCAGCGATCCTGGAGCAGGATCTCTACGTGGACGATATCTGTACCGGTGCAGATTCCGTAGAGGAGGCGCTCGCTCGACGGGACGAGCTAGTTGAGCTCTTACGGGGTGGAGGTTACGAGCTCCGGAAATGGATGTCGAACTCTCCAGAGTTACTGTCTGGTCTTCCGGATGACTACCAGCAGGATCCCCACATTTTCGAAAATCTGGAAAATCCGAATATGTTGTCGGTATTAGGCGTCCAGTACCAGCCGGTGTCAGACATGTTTTCGTATCGGGTCGAGTTGGACTCCCCGAAGGTCTGGACGAAACGGAACGTCCTTTCAACGGTGGCTAGGACATTTGATCCAAACGGGTGGATCACCCCGGTAACATTTCAGCTCAAGTGTTTTATGCAGCAATTGTGGTCTGCTGAGCTGAAATGGGACGACCCGATCGGCGGGTCATTGAGCTCAGAGTGGGAATCGTTCTTTTCGACCCTCCATGGCATCAATCGGATTTCACTGCCACGGAGGTTGGTCCCCACCAAACGATACACCGCCACCCTGCATGGGTTTTGCGATGCCTCGGAGAAGGGCTACGGAGCTGCGGTATATCTGCGTACGGTCGACTCCTCGGGGGAGGTTGATGTGCGGTTGGTCATGGCCAAGAGCAAGGTTGCGCCGTTGCGCACTCGCCTGACCATTCCCAAATTAGAGCTTTCAGGAGCGGCTCTCCTGACTCGTCTGCTCAACCACACGATGACGCTTCTTCGTGGGTCAATAGCGTTAGAAGATACGGTCTACGCTTGGACGGACAGCCAGATCGTGTTATGCTGGCTGAAGGCTTCAGTTCACAAGCTGGAGATTTTTGTGGCGAATCGGGTTTCGCAGATTTTGAATTCGGAGGTTCCCTTAATCTGGAGACATGTTCCAGGGGAAATGAACCCAGCAGACTGTGCGTCTCGTGGGTGTCACGCTCCGGAGTTAGTTGGACATCCCTTGTGGTGGGGTCCAAAATGGTTGACTCAAGCCGAATCGGATTGGCCAATGAGTCCACGCGTTACCTCGGCGAACGGCGCCTTGACAGTCGGTGTCTGTACGACGTGACCAGAGCCGGAAGAGGAGTTCAGCCTGCTGGAACGGTACAGCTCGCTCGACAAGCTGGTCAATGTGACCTCCTGGATCTTCCGATTTGCGCGGAATTGTCGCAATTCTGAGGCGCAACGAGGGCGGACACAGGAGTGTGTTATTTTATCAACTAACGGTTTTGACGATCTTACGGTGACATACACAGTCAGGTCATAAGTTCTGTCACACAATAAAAACTTTTGAATTTAGAACGCTGGCCACAAAAAAGTTTATTGAATTCGAATTTCGAATTTTTCATGAAAATAAAACGGCGTACTTTTTAGAATTTTCCTCATTTTTAAATATGGAGTGGACACTTAAAGAAGACCGTGTCGCAGTTATTGCGTTGCATCGTTGCGGTTACGCGTCAATTCAGATTTTCGACTTACTGAAAAATTTGAATATAACCAAAAGATTCGTTTATCGTACCATAAAACGATACAATGAAGACTCTAGTGTAGATGACAGGTCAAGAAGTGGTCGCCCTCGCTCTGTTAGGACTCCAGCAGTGATAAAAGCTGTGAAGGCGCGAATTCAAAGAAATCCCATACGTAAGCAGAAACTGTTGGCCCTTCAGATGGGGTTAAGCAGGACCACGGTGAAAAGGCTGTTAAATGAAGACTTAGGACTTAGGGCATATCGAAGAAAAACAGGACATCGTTTGGACGCTCGTTTAATGGACCTGAGACTGAAGAGATGCCGCGCGTTGTTGAAGCGGTACGCGGGAAAAAAGCATCGGGAAATTCTTTATCCGGATGAAAAAATTTTCACCGTGGAAGAGAGCTACAACAAAAAAAAGGATAAGGTGTACGCACACAGCAGTGAAGAAGCAAGCAACCGTATTCCGCGTGTCCAACGAGGTCATTTTCCATCCTCGCTCATGGTTTGGTTGGGAGTCTCTTATTGGGGCTTAACTGAGGTACATTTTTGTGAGAAAGGCGTAAAAACGAATGCAGTTGTGTATCAAAATACAGTCCTCAAGAACCTTGTGGAACCTGTTTCTCATACCATGTTTAATAACAGGCACTGGGTATTCCGACAATATTCTGCGCCAGCTCATAGAGCGAAAAGCACACAAGACTGGCTGGCAGCGCGTGAAATCGACTTCATCCGGCACGAAGACTGGCCCTCCTCCAGTCCAGATTTGAGTCCGTTAGATTACAAGATATGGCAACACTTGGAGGAAAAGGCCTGCTCAAAGCCTCATCCTGATTTGGAGTCACTCAAGGCATCCTTGATTAAGGTAGCCGCCGATATTGACATGGACCTCGTTCGTTCGCACAATTAACCTAACTGCGCTAAGAGACATTCTCCTGTCAAGGACAAATAAGATTCTAACTAACAGGGTAATTAAAGCCTATATGAATGAGCCTCAAATCAAATATCGGACCACCCAGCAGAACAGAACCCAGAAAATCAACCAACAACACGTGAAACAGAACATCAGGAAACGTGAAGAAACGTATTTTATGCTCTCCCATCACTTATCCTCCCCTGTCTAAATTTCCTATATTGGCTAAAGGTTGCATTAATCGGTCGATTCTATTCACAATCCCTCCCTATCACATTGAGCAAGTCACTCCCCCCCCCCCCCCCTCAACAACATGCCCTCTGGTATATGCCGGTCATTTGACCGGACTAGGTATAAACCTGGCTGGAGTGGTATAATTCGTTCGTTCGTTCGTTCAAAAGCCTTCTCATCGGATTGAAAATATTAAATATTATTAAATAAACTGCTAGCCCAAACGGCTGGATGTATTTTAACAGACAGAAGAGGTATCGTTAGATTCGTGGAGACTGTGAGAGTGACATAAGCTATGTATTTTAGTAAAAAGTAAAGGCAGTGTTTTAAATCGCTTTACAAAGCACTTTCACGTATCATGTACATACATAATAACCAGATGCATTTATAAGTTTGTATGTGGCTTGAATGAAACTGCAGTCGGGTGATTTGTTTTATAATAATTCCATTTTTCATAGAGAAATTGGCTCCGAATTTTGTCCTTAACAGCCCCATAACATTTATAATATATTTTTTACCAACAAGTATAGATTTTATGAATAACCTTGGACACTATTTACACACATTGATCTAGCCGAAAACTAGGATTCCCTGTATCTTAGGTACTAGACAACGATGCACATACTTATTAGATAGAAAAATATTATACTTAGATAGATAAAAAACCATGACTTAGGTACAAACATCAGGACTTGAACCCGGGAGCCTTGGCTTCGTAGGCAGGGTCACTGCCGACTCGGCCATTCGGGTCTTCAAATGAAATGAAAATGAAACCTGTTACGTTACGGCTTATCTGTGCTTCAGTCCGAGTTTTGTAGAGTCCGTTAACACCAGGAATATATCAGTGTCAACATTTACGACGAAGTATCGACTTATAACAGTATCCGCAAACGATACCATGCAATGGATACTACGGTATTCACTTGCAACTAGTTGAATCTCACGAGTAGAGCAATGTTATCTATCTGCAATACGAACTTTGTATCAGAGACTTATGTAAGTGTTTGGGATTTCTTTGATTAGGTTAATTACTATGCACCTATTATACTGTCTAAACCCAACAACCCAAACTAACATTATAAATGTGAAAGTAGCGATTTTTAGATGTTTGTGTGTCTATGCCTCAATCTCGCTAAAACGGCTGACGGATTTGAATAGAATTTAACACAGCACAGCACAGTTGGATTGAACTAACTTGAATTATTATGGATAGGTACTGAGGAAACATTATTTGTTTGTGTCTAACGTGACGATAGAGGTGTTGAGTTTCAACTTTTTTATTTTATATATTTCTGGATTCAGATTCCGAAGTCCCAGGAAATTTCATTTAATTATTGTATTATGTATTGGAAATATTTAATCAGACGTAACTTGGCCTCGTGGTAATGAAAAGAATTTACAGATCTTTATTATTTCTGAAAACACTATTACAACAGTGTTAAGTATTTAATAGACTATTATTCGTTTAAATTACAAAACAATTTAGAGGCTATAAAGCTTCTGCTTAAAATAAATCTGTAATTCAACAATCAAGTAAACATTAAGGCCTTTCCCTATTTACTAGACTTTTAGGCCCATATCTGTAGAATATAAGAATCAAGAAATAGTTTTGATCAATTACATCTCTGATGACAATAGCTCCTCTCCCCAATTACAGGAAAGTCACTCAACCAAACTTATATCAAGTCAGAAGTCATAAGTTATGGGACAAATTAATTGGGATAATTCAAAACTTCCGAAGTTGATTGGTATACCTACAGCACCATACCTAACTATTAATTTCAAACAAAACCTGTCAAAAGAGCCAGGGTTAACGCATAATTATGTTCATTTGATAATTATGAAAAAGGGATAATATTTAATAAATTTTAATAAAATGTATACAAATTTCATGGCACTAAATTCAGATTACTTTTATCCCTTTTTTAAAAGGCCTCTAGATATCGTAGCATCATGATCATGATACTTATAATAACGAGAGGAAATTTATTCGAATTTTCGATGAGTTTTGAAAATAATCGGTGATAGCACTTAAAATCTAGCCTTTTTTATTGTCAACTTTTACTACCACAGGTCTGAATGCTAACAAGGACATCAGCATATTTGTGCAATTTTGTTCTAAGTAGAAAACTGCAGAGGAACTTTCTAACTTCAAGTTTGCACTGAAGATTATGAAGATAGGTTTAAGATTTAGATTCTTACCTACCGTATTTTCTTACAAAAGTTGGTACTTCTTTCTTGACATGACTGCACGACAAAAATATATATTGGTAACAAACTGAATGGAATTAATACTAAACTATAATACTAAACAAGTACTGTTTTGTTATAAAAATGCTTAAAGAACGGAGAAATAAAAATGTATTTAATATGCGCTTTTTATTTTTGAGTCTAAAATAAAATAGCAGTTAATCAGATCGTACAAAAAATACAAACGCAATGTAAAAATGATCAAGCATTTCTCGGAAAATAACGAACGTTCGGATTAATTAAAATTAATGATGTTTGTACAAAAGAAGAGCGTACGTTCCACTTTGAAAATTACACTTTGAATTTCTTTAGCAATGTGAAAATATGTGAAGAAAAATCGTCGTACGTACGTAACATACAAATAAGCTGCTTAGTTGGTCTCTTTCTACGTCGACTAAAGACGTAGGTATTTACCTAAAATCTCGACTCTGGATAGACTGTCTACTTCGTCATCTTTGATTTCTACTCTAGAAAATAAAAAATCTGCGAAAAGCGCACATACAATTTTTTTTAACAAAACATAAACGGAAACGTACTCCACATGCATATAAAATAATATATATTAATATAGATATATGTAACTAAAATATTACAATATCAGATGAAGGTGATATAATAAGGCTAGGGGACACTTATAGAAACAAAACATGTCGTGTGATATGGTACCTACCTTAAAGTGTCACGTTCGCGTGAAAATTGGAAGTAAAGATTGATATTTGAGAACGATCCCGGGGAGGATATATTTGCCAAAAAGGTTCGATTCCCTTTGTTTTATAACCACACTATAATCCATCCGTGGCGCCGAGTGTTTCGCTTCCATAGAGATTTGAAACCTTGCTAGTTGTGCATCGACAATTCATTGCTCTGAATAACAACTTTCATTCTGTGATTAATTTGTAATTAACCTCAGAAGAACGAAACTCTTTGCTTACTTACTCTGTGTTATTTATCTACAAATTTGCAGCGCCTTTAACGTGGAACTAATTTGACATTTTGTTTCCCCATTGACGACGTGACAGTCGCAGCAGACTGGCGATGAATCACAACTTAGCTATGAATTAATTAATGATATTATTATGACAACCTATCATAACCTAACTTAACCTAAACCTAACCTAACCTATCCTAACCTAGCCTCACTTAACACTAGCGATGAATCACTATTTTCTTATCGCGGTTTAAGAATAAATTATTTTGTTATGATAACCTAGTCTATCTTAACTTTAACCTAACCTAACCTAACCTAACTTAACACTAGCTATGAGTTACTAGCGGGAAACAAAAATACGGCGTAATATAATTCTTCAGAGAAAATTTTACACTGCTTTTAATTACAAAGGTTACTGTGTATCCACAGTTTAATGTATGTATTCAAGGGTGTACGAGCCGGGTTTGTTACAATTTGTCTAATGGTTTCTCTGTTAATTTCTGTATGTTTATTGTTTCTATACAGTATGTTGCTTTGGGTTTACCGTATATTAGACCTCTTTTCTACTTGATTGGTAATGTACCAAAATAAAAGATTGACCGACACTAAAGCCCGGTTTCCGAAAGTAAAATTTGCCGTGATAACTATTAAAACTCTTGTTAAACACATTTCAATCACCTGCCGATTATTAAAAGCTTTTATTTAGCTTAACCAAATCTTATGAAATTTTGGACACGTCTGAAAATCGGATGACAGTACAATATTTTCATAACATGGAGCTGATTTGATGATGGAGCCAGAAGGTGGCCATGGGAAATCGGTTATAAAACGACCCAACCCCATCGAGTTTGGGCTCGTAATTAGTTTTAACAAGTACCCTGGTCCTGATTCTGATGATATCCCGGGTCTGATGATGGACCACGAAGGTGGCCATTAAAACTATGTATTAAAACGTCACAACCCCAACGAGTTTGGGCTAGTCAGTTTTGTCTTGACAAGTACTCTGGTCCTAAATTAGATATACTTATTTAATATATAGTATTAAGAAATACTTTTAGTTTTATTTTACAACTCAAAAAAGCTTATTTAAACATTCTTCGTGTTACTATAAAAAAGTTAAACCATAGTTAAACCGCAAATAATTTTTGTCTTTAAAGTGTTGAATGGGAGTTTATTTTTTGTTTTGAATGAATCTTCGACTAGTCGCCTGTTACATGTGACCACTCTTCAGAAACTAAGGGTAAAACATGCTATCTCTCTCTTGCACAGGAACTGATAGTGCCAGATGATAATTAAGTGGAACAGCATGACTTTTTATAAAAAGTTAAGCTGTAGCTTTCGTATGTGACTAATTTTGGTGAGCAGAAGTCTGTGCATTCAGCGATATAAGGATCACATTTCTATGCAATTTTTGTCCCAACCTGCCCGTATCTGCAGTTGGGAACAATAACAATTAACATTCCGGAAATCTAGCAATAAAGTAAAACATTTTAGAGAACTGGACTTTCTATTGTTTAAGCATAACAAAACACAGACCTTAATTTCATTCCAACTATGTTTATGATATTATCATCCTGCATGTGTTTTGTTCTGATATAATAATGAAACTAGTTATCCTTTCCATTTGTATGTACAAATAGTCCGAATTTAAATTATTTTGTTAGGACACTACACTGCAGTACATCGCGGCAACCACGCTTCGTTTGCTTCTTTGATAATATTGTTACAGTTCGACCCGAGTGGACACATAGGTCTGTGAATATCATTGCTGGTACATCAACCATAGTAGAACCTAAAAGGTCACAACGAATCCACTTTTTTAAACTAGATGCTAAAAGTTTCTGCAGAGAAGAACAGTAGTAATAATTCTTATGCTTCCGGCAATTATCGAATCCTGCTCTAAATCGAGCGACCGAATCTTTAAAAGGAAATTACCTCGAGTATATTAGCAGAAGATGAAAACCAAACAAATTTTCCAAAGTAACTGTTGGTACAAATTAGAGGCAAATATTTTTTGCAATATTTGCAATATTATTAATCGTAATCGGATATTATTAATATTGGTGGAGCGAGAATTTCCTTTTTTTTGTTAAGTTATTAAATTTTACGGTAATCTTTGGTTGCGAATAAATATCAGTTATGTAGATAACTCTGTAATTCTATAGAGAAGATAAAACGAGAGAGTAAGGAAGGTGAACATTTAATCTTATCATTTGACGGATTCTGTGGCACTGCAGTTGTGGCTCTGCCTACCATGCGAGAGGTCTCGGGTTCGATCTCCGGCTGGGCATAGAGAAAAAAAAACAGGACTTGGATGTTTATATATGTGTGTGATATCGCTGTTTCTCACTCCCATGACACAGGGTATCCTAGTTTGGGGTCAGAAGCAATATCTGAAAATGAAATTGAAAATAAAAATCTTTATTTATACATGGAAAATACATAGGACAAAAGTGGCCCTAGTCCCACATTAGGTTTCACTGTGTCGTGGTGTGTAGACTCTACCAGAATAACACATAAGGGTACATGTATAAATCCAAGAGTAGTTAATTTATGTAAATTCTGTAACTGTGATTGGATTTTAAAAAAGAATGTAAAAAAAATGAATGATAATAATAATAATATTTCTCAATAAATGGAATCAAAGGTGCAATGTCGTGCCCACCCGCGTGCGTGACGGCATATGTATCTGCAAGGGCCCAGTTTACACGGCATGTTCTACCCAATTGGAATTAATGGATTAGTTACCCAAAAGGACCTGCCGTGCAAACATGGCCTTTGTCAGATATATGTCACATTACGCCACATCACGTAGGTGGGCACGACGCCTTAAACGCATTCATATTATAGTTTTACTTAGAAAAAAAATATTTTTATAAAAAAGCACCTATTTTACTACCAATAAATTCGAAACGACCGCCAGAATTAGTAAACGATCACCAAATTGTGTTTGAATAAATGATTTACCCTTCACCTAAGCTAGCGCAGTATTTGGCCTGATATTTTCTACAACTTTTGGTAATGATTTTGACATTTTGGGTAGGAAAAAAAAATTTGGTGGCCATTTAAATTGTTCTCATAAAATAATGTTCTTAAACTAACTTAATGCTAAGTTTGGTGGACCACGTTGGGTATAGGCCTCCCCTAGAGTTGTTCAGCGTTCTGTGTCTTGGGCCACTAGGAGCCAGTCTACGCCTGCTGACGCCACAATGTCGTCAGTTACTTATTTTGCTCTGTGGTCGTCAGTACACCAAGCGTGTGGTCTGCCGCGTCCGCGGTTGCCCGTTAGGCCGCGCCAGGTTGTAGTAGCTTTAGTCCACTTCCCGTTCGACATACGTGCGATGTGACCTGCCCAGTTCCATTTTTGCTGCATGGCGTGCAGTGCATCAATAAATTTGTTCTCCTGTCTTAGGTCATCGTTTCTTATTATTCGACTTTTTCTTACACCATGCTTCGTTCAATGCTTCTCTGGCAGACTTCGATTTTGTGTTTGAGATTGCTTGTAAAATTCATGATTGACAGCCATATGTCAAGCATGGGAGTAGGCACATATCAAATATTAGGTCCTTACATATGAAATTGGCGTTTTGCATGGAGAAATTGAAGTTTACTCAATTTTCAGTACAAACATTTTTTTATTTTTTTTAGGAAAGACAGATACTAATTTTATAAACTTTGTGTGTATGAATGAGACAACATTTAGCTAACAGAAAATTTTATATAATTTTTGAAAAGTGTCAGCTGTAAAAAAATATTACTGATTTTGAAGATAACATTTTAGTTATCAAACTGAAAATTAAAAGAAAATTTTATAAGTAGATGTAAAATATTGAAATTAATTTTAAAACGATAAAAAAACTGGAAATAGCTATTGAATTATTCGAATTATGAACTCCTGAATCTGGAAGAAAAATTCGCTAATTTCATAGGTAAGCACCCAATTTTTTTTTCTTTTGGCTAATAGACATTTTGCTTTTTAAACTTTCTTTGTAGCTCCAGAATTTATTCTAGGTTTTCTTGATACGACTATCTATTTCATCGTTTTGCTTGTTTGGTTTGAATTATAGTAGCTGCAAACATGGCCTTTGCAGATATATGTCACGTCACACCACGTCAGCAGGGTGGGCACGAGGCCTTACACGCATTCATGTTATCATTTTAATTAGAGAAAAAATATTTTCACTTTACTTATACGGTAGTTGTTCGGAATTCGGACGTTCTAAAATCGTGAAGTACTTACTACACGCCAAATCGATCTAGGCATTTTGCTCTGATGACGTCAGAGTGCCCGTCACTGTCCTACTGACGCACCGTGGGTGAGAACAAGCGAGAGAGGGAGGGGAAAATCGCATTACTTCGCATCTACCTAGTTTATTTTTATTTTATTTTGTTTATTTGACCCATTTAGATCGATTTTTAATTTTTTAAACTTATTATTTTATTAACAAAATCGTAACGGGAAATCATAGGTAACAGAAAAAATATACCAAAATATTCTTTAAGTGAGGGGCCAAAGGGAGGGCGTACAATATATATTACAGTAGGACTATGGAGGTGCAAAACATTCTAATTTCGTGAGAAGGGTTTTATTTACTTTCTCGTGTAATACATACTGAAACATTCCACATGTAAACCAATATCACACTTGATACATCATGTAGGACATTGCTTGTGGCATTGCTACAACCTGGGTCTGTTGTCTTGCTTAGTGACATGGTCTTTGCCGTCTTATCGAGAGTCAAAAGTTAGTGAAGTTGGTCAACTAGTACCTGGCTTCTCGCGTAGTCTATTACCATCGATTATAGAATTTGCAATAGGACGTCGGAATTTATCCATGTAGATCCATATTGTCACCATTGTGTTAGACCAATCAAGCAATTGTACATACATATCAGGGCATAGAAGGATTAGAGACTATACAACTTTTTCCCCGAATGCTAGTTCGTAGTGAAGATATAATATATTTTGGTCCGATAAATCGACTCCACCCATGTTTTTATTGTATTGATGGATAAGATGGCGTTGACACATAGATAGGTAATTTATTTTTAAATTACTGAGAATATCGTTTGGTATTGCATTGGAACATAAAACAATACTATTATCGTGCCCTTTGAAAATTATCACATCATCCGAAACACGATAATCGTAAAAGCTCATTGTTTTTCGCTCCTTTATTTCCCAATAAAGGGCACTTTGCCCACCTGTTTTCTCTTACAACCCCTGTTAAACGGAAACTTCTCGCAGTAATTCCATGCATCATAGGAAAGCCAGTTAAGAAAATGTCCATAAAAAGATGACAGTCTCTAATTTAATTTAATTTAATTTAATTATGTAGGTGATAAAGATATTATTAAAGCCTTTAAATCAATAAATGTTAAGAAAACTGCAGACCTCTGGGATATTTCTGTTCATGTTGTGAAGCCCCTAATAAATGTTATTGCACTTGATTTAGCTAGCCTGTTCTAAGATTTATTTGAAAGTTAATTACAAAAATTGTAATTAACTTTCTACAACATAAATATATTCAGCTATCTATAGACATACATGCAAGCTTTCCTGAAATAAAATAAATAAAAAACAAAATAAAATAGCCATAATAATGAACAATGAATGTGTTATGACGACAACATCATAACAGAGCATGATGCCTTTTCCCATATGGCAAAATTTGTTCCGGAATTATGCGAGTATCCCCATATTCCATTACAGCATTCTGTAACATACGCTGTAACTGTAGTATAGTTTGAGGTGACATAAAGCTGCACACGAAATGGTGCACCAACAAACAGTAAAGCTACGTCCACAAGAGCGGAGCTACAAGGCGTTACGGCGGATTTCCTGGGCGTTTCCGTGCTGCCCCGTCCCGGCATCCGACAAACCTCCGCTTTGAAACCGCATTTGCTCAGAGTGAAGTCACAGTATACTTATGATTAGTAAATATACAAACCCCTGTTCGAATGATAACTTCATTCTCTAGCTCAAACGGCTAGGGTTGTCATTTAGCTCAGGGCTATTTATATTTATAAAAGAACAAGATGCAAGACAAGTTCACGTCACAACTCGAATTAATGTACCCGAGAAACCAGCAGGCTGGGCTGGACAAATTGGCAAACCTTTCCTGCGCAAGACTTCTCTACCCCAAATCCCGGCAATGGATGCGTGTGGATGGAATGTGGCTGTGTGCGTGACACCGCGCGCGCTCTTTTCTATCTAGGTTACCGGGCGTAGTGAAGCTCGATATCAACTACCGTAGAGCAATGAAACATCATTACATAGAGCTAAAGGGTATTTTTTTACTCAGCCGAGATGCGTGTCACGCTGCTGGGCAAAGGCTTCCTCCCTTTGAGTCCACACGTCGCTTTGTGCCACCTTCGGCCACCGGTCGAGGTCATCCCGCCACCTCCGCCTTAGCCTGCCCCTACTCCGGAAGCCGTCCTGTGGCACCCAGTCAATGGCGATGTTCGCCCACCTGTCTGGGTGCATACGACACACGTGTCCGGTCTAGTTTCACTTTAAAGGGTTTTACACCAAAATAAACTCCCGTTCAAAGTCAAAGTCAAATTTCTTTATTACTGTAGATATTTATATATAAGTAGCAAAGTTAATTTTTCGCCTCTTCTCTACATTGGACCACTGTGGGAGCAGCAGAGCGTAGAAACTCCCAAAGATTGATTTTTAGATCTCTTTTAAAAATTGGTTGAGCTTAACTTACACAAATATTACAATATTAATTATTATGATTAAGAAGCAGGAATACATAATTACAAAATAATTAACAGCAAGGTCTGCTTTGTTGAGTTAATGAACCTCCTACAGTCCCGTCATTTAAGTAATCTTGAAAATTGTAATATGCCTTTTTCAACAAAGTCGCTTTAACATGATTTTTCAATTGCTCAAATCAATCAGAGGTACCTTATTAAATTATAGAATGCACTGACCCTTGAAAGAATTGCTGACCTTCGCGAGTCTAAACCGGGGCGCAACTAGTCTGTGATTACTTCTTAGGTAAATATTACAGCTATCGCTAAGTTTGGAAAATGTTCTTGCGTACATACATTACATGTATTATCGAAAACAAATTGACTAGCTACGGTTAGTATGACAATTTCTTCAAAAAGCTATCTTATAGAATATGTGCGTTTAAAATTGTAGTCTCTCTCTCTCACCGTCAACAGTTGTACCCCTCACCGGAGCAAGACATATATATTTTTATTAAAAATAAATATAAAGCTCCGTTGGTCGGTAAATGCCATGGACGCCAAGTGACTAACCAATTATGTCGTGCAATTACCAGTCCGTACAACTTGCATACAAAAAAAACAGGAAAACACATTAATAAAATAATTGAGCGCGAAGCAACCTGCCAGCTGATTTAAAAATTTGTAAAGTGAGGTGTTTTGCTTGAATTCGAGGTAAGTCTTTGTTTCATTATTATTTAAAATTGTTTTTGTATTAGACAATATACAAATCGTAGTGAATTTCATCCAGAAAATCGGAAACTCAACAACTGTTATGTCGGGAGGAAGCATTTTATAGTCTGAGATTCTCACGTCGGCACAAAAAAAGTAATAAGATTGCAATGAGATTTACTTCACTAGACTCGAGGGTTTTCAGATACACAGAACAAGTACAAGTCTCATTGCTACCATTCAAACATAACCAGATGATAAGACAGACAGGCGCCGCAAGCCATGAGAGATGTCAAATGACGTGGCCGGTGGCGAAGGCGCTGGGTCTGAAGGGTCTGGGTCGGGGAAAGGATAAAGACAATAATGTATGGGATTTGACGTATGTTTCATATTCTTTGTAGCAACTCGGAAACAGTTCTAAACCAGGGTCCAAAGAATAACAATCACCTTTGTACATTTTACATGTAAAGTAACAAAGATAGCGTCACGCCCTTTCCCATACGGGGTATGTTTATGTTTTTGTGTTTATATCTCTCAGAATCAATTTTGCATTGAGTTATTTATAAGTATCATATTTATGTAGGTATATGTATGATATTTTATAGTTCCTATATGTCCATGCTATCTATTGCATTTTATATAGTTGAGATTTATATTTTATTTATTAAGTATATTTTATTTATATTGTAAAAGTAATTTTCGTACGTACTTATAACAATATATTACGCACTAGGACTGTCCTGTTTCATAAACACTCGCTCGATAAGTTCGCCTTTGCCTATACAATTTATTGTAACTGTCTGTTCATCTATATTTTCTGTGCAATAAAGAATATGAATATGAAGTAATTAAAGTGAATTGACACTAAACATTGTGTAACCTTTTCTTTAAAATTGTCTTCTATATCCTTTGACGCCCAAATATTCGACCACACCTTACTGTAACACGATCTCGGTCCCATCTCCCCACCGCAACCGTTAATCTACATAAAGGCTTAACAAAATTCCGTGTGTCGTTTGTTGTAGCACACGCGATACGCCTTAATTGCTACGTCCTGACGAGTTAAATTTGTTTTTTATACGCGTTAAGTTAGCGACACCGTTAATTTCACACAATAAATAAATAAATTATTTTAATATTGCGGTACATCCATACTGGCGATTTGGCGTTCAGCCTCTATTAGCTGAGTTATTATCGGGCGATTTGATATGTGCAAGTAAATTTATATAATATCGTATTGCTTATTGCAATGTAGCTTATACGTAACAGGTTGTAAGCGTAATATTGTCAAAACTGTAAGTTAATAAACTATTTTCCGTTAGTTGGTCAACTATCGACAAATAGTAAACGGTAGCGTACTTCTTACTATATGATGCATTAGTTGATCAACTAACGGTTAAAACTGTTAAATATTAAACTTATTTAATTTTGAATTGCAAACGAAATCCCAGGGCAAATACTGCAGTAGCTTAGGTGAATACTAGAGGGGGCGAGCGCCCCGAATAGTCCTCGTGTTAGGTTGACATGTAAGAACAAAAGAAACGTAAATTCTAAACCCTGTCGGTCTGGTTTACTATCTGTCGATAGTTGATCAACTAGTGCGTCAGTTTATCAACTAACTGTTAATTTCATGCTTTACTGAACCTATAATATTAATTGATTATGATAAACAGGAACATTTGAAATGCTTGTTTTGTAAGCGAATTGCGTCTTCGATAATAAGTGAAGGTGACAACTTCTCATTAATGTTTCTTTTAATTTAGACCTCCTGGGGATCTATTCTCGCACAATTTCACCACTTGGCAAAATGGCGGATATCGAGTGGATTCCCATACAAAATCACTCGATATATGGTGTTGATATTCGTATATCGAATGTGCTAGAATCAAAACCTATTCTCGCACAATATCACTATCGATATAATGGCGGATATCGAGTGTATTCCTCAACAAAATCACACGATAAATGGTGTCAATATCCGTAAATCGAATTCGCTGGAATCAGGGCCCTGGGGACCTAATGTCGCACAATTTCACCACTCGACAATATGGCGGATATCGAGTGGATTCCCATTCAAAATCACTTGATATATGGTGTCGATATCCGTATATCGCTAGAATCAGGGCCCTGGAGAACTGGCAAACTTATACCAATGCACAATTATTTCTGCCTAAAGATAGGTGATGATGTTGTTAAATCCAATTCTGAGGTTGCTCGAGCTTTCGAAACATTCTTCACCAATGTACCCTTACTCGCAACCACAGACCAGATCGAGATAGACAGCGAAAGTCTACCTACTTCGCGTGTTTTTAATAGGCGGACTCCGCTCATCCCGGCTCAGTCGCTCTCTGGCTGTTCGAATGTAAGCCGTGTACTAATAAACATAAAAATGCCTTACTGTGCCGTTGTGAATTGCGAAAACTCAAGCAATGTTGTTTCCAAAGAAAACGACGGCGTTACCTTTCATACGTAAGTAATATTATTTCTGAAATTCGCCTAATTTATTTAATAATCAATTATTTTTAATTTCGAGTAGCGTCTCCCGCTTTTACTGAGATAGGTTGAACCATAGTGTATATTTCCCATGGACTTCATCCACTGCTGCTTCCACTTTACACAATTCATGGATATCTCTTTCGTAGCCCTCAGTGAACAGTGAAGCAAACTATACTTTCGTTAACCTTACAGTTGCATGGTACAGTCGATTTGCTCATTTTTCTGTCGATTTAATCAGATAGTGTTGTATAATGCGACGATTCTTGCAAAATCGCTGGACGATTCGATTTTGTTGACGGAAGAATGATAATTCTGAGTTGCATTTTCATTGCAATCTATATTTTAGTAGTAGAATAACGTATATGTGAGATTGTTATGTATTCATTTTATTTTAATATATAAAAGAAGACTGAGTGACTGACTGACTGACTGACTGACATATCAAAGCACAGCCCAACCCGCTGGGTATAGAGATTCCAAATTTCGCAAGTAGGTTCTTTATGAGGTCTGGGGGTGCACTGAGACAAGATTTTTAAAAATGTATCCCCTAAGGGGTTGAATGAAATGGGTGTCCGAAGTTTGTATGGGAAAATAAGATTACATTAACTATTTTGTTAGAATTATCCGGGTGCGATGCTACGATACGATCTCCCGCTCGAAACACTGCCGGCTTACTGACAAAAAGGCAACGCGGTAGGTACGTGGTCGTGGTAGGTAGGGGATTCCCGCAGCAGCGCTCATTTTGAATCGATTTGGCGGCGCGCCTTTGACTCTGTTTCACGATTAACATGTCAACCCATCACTAAAAGGCGCTCGTGACGTCACACTCGGTAGTGAAAAAGTTACACGGTTGGTTCTCATACATTCGACCGTGTTTGCTGCGTCTATCTCGATATCTGGTCTGTGCTCGCAACAGAGCGAAATTCATCTCGCGAAATTCATCTCCATATGAAGCAGAGACTTTTAAAAAAACAACAATAGTGTCAGTAATGTATTTAATGTATATTTAAAATTTCATCATGTATCTCCCCAGGACTTTGTCAAAACGTTTAGATTACTTAACTTAAAAATAAAAAGACCTGTGGGGTATATCAGTCAAAGTCATTGGGTGCCTGTATATGAATGTAAAAATGTTTATTGGTTCAGTAATTCTAGTTATAACCCCACACTTATTTATATATTCAATAAATGTGTTGACGATGGAGTTTTCCCAGACCTCATGAAACGCAGTAAACTGATACCTCTGTTCAAGTCGGGAGACAAGGGTGATCCTTCAAATTTCAGACCACTATTCTTTCCACAGACACACTTTTTAAAACGCTAAGTAAAATATTTGAAAAGATTATACGCAATCAATTGCTCTCGCACTTCAACCGTACAAAACAACTCCATGCCAAACAATATGGTTTCACTTATATCTCATATTTATTCTGTATGGGAGGCCGCACTGGATGCTATCGGAGTTTTTTGGAATCTGTCGATGGTATTTCATTGTTTTGATCATGGTACGCTGCTAATGAAATAAAATCATTACGGAGTTAGAAATAAAGCGTTGCATCTAATAAATAATAAAAATAAAATATGTTTATTTCATAAACCAGATGTTACATTTAAGTTTCGGCTGGGGCCTTCTATTAAGTAATAATACCTGTATCAGAAGACCCCGCTCCCTCACGTCCGTGACTGATTAACAACTTAAATGTTGCTACTTTTACTAACATGAATTAAATTAAAATTTAAAATAAGACAATAAAGAGAACGAAAAGAAAAGAAAAACACCCGTAGGTTAAAAATACAAAAATGATTGTGTTTGTTGTTGTGTGTGTGTGTGTGTGTTAGGGTGTGTGTGTGTGTGTGTGTGTATATGGGGGTTAGTCCAGCACTGTTACACTGTTACTGTTATGGGTTCGGTAATACCGGTATAATAAGGTAAGTTATTTTAATTGTTTTTAGGCTTGGTACAAACAATTAGGTACCTAATTGTTTGTACCAAGCCTAAAAACAATTAGGTACCTAATTGTTTGTACCAAGCCTAAAAACAATTCGATCTACTAAGATCATACTCGAGCAAAATAATTCAAAAGGCAGAAGAACGGCGTTAAATCTCATGGATTGGGTGTATAAATTGGCGTTCCAAATGGTTCCATGTTAGGCCCTTTCTTATTCCTGGTATTAACTATCTGCCTTTTATGGTGGAGGAATACTGACATAGTGTTGTTTACTGATGAAACGAGGGTAGTGCCAGAAGTAGGCGGCCTAATAAATATATACAAAACTTACTTATTTCTCAATATTCCTTTTAACGCAATGCAATTTTCCCAGCAATGTTCGATAGCTTCGATACCCTGTTTATAGTGGTTTGTGTCAAGCTCCTCAAAATAGCCATCAACAGACAAACCAAATGTACTTGGTTTTGTGGGATGTAATGTAGTTTTAAGTAATCTGAAAGAATAAATATATCTATCTATCTATCAAACAGCAGACTCAACCTCTTCATTATTGGCTAATCTCTTCCCGCCGAGCCACTTTTTCAAGTTTGGGAACAGTAAATAATCCGAGGGAGCTAGACCTGGCGAATAAGGTGCATGGGAAAGCAATTCAAACTTCAACTCGTTAATTTTTGCCATTGCAATAGTGGACTTGTGAACCGGTGCATTGTCCTGATGAAACAATACTTTCTTTTTCGCTAAATGCGGCCGTTTTTTCTTAACATCTTCACTCAAACGCTGCAATAGTTAAACGTAGTACTCGGCGTTGATGGTTTTGCCTTTTTGAATATAATCAATACAAATCATCCCATGCGCATCCCACAATACTGAAGCCATGATCTTGCCAGCAGATGAAACTGATCCGCCTTCTTTGGAGCCGGTTCCCCCCTTTTCAGTCCATTGTTTCGTCTGTTCTTTCGTCACAAGGTTGAAGTGGTGGACCCATGTTTCGTTCATCGTGATGAATCGTCGTATAAAGTAGGCCTTATTGCGTTGAAATTTCTCCAAACACTGCATCAACTCTTCCTCACGTTGCTGCTTTTGTTCAATGGTGAGCGATCGCGGTACCCATCTTGCGCACAGCTTTTCAATGACCAAGTTTTCAGTCAATACGAGATGTATAGCACTTTTTGAAATCCCTACAATGACCGCTAACTTGCGCACTTTAGTCTACGGTCTTCCAATACTATTTTCGTACTTTTTTCACTATTTATGGTGTAGTCACTTAATTTGGTCGACCGCTGCGATGTTTGTTTTGGCAGCTCGTTTGACCTCTTTTGAACCCAGCGACCCAATATTTTATTGCTGTGAATGCGGGAGCAGGCTCTCCCAGAGTAGAATCCAGCTCAACTTTAATATGGGTTGGGCTTAAACCTTTCAAATGAAAGTATTGTATCGATGACCAATTTTGTCCATGTTTGCAAAATCACTCAGATCAATCTCGATTAATGATCGTAGATTCCCCCTTTTTTCAAATTTACTCGCCAAATGTACAGTTATAAGATTTGAAGATTAGAATAAAAAAATAAAAATCAGCCAGTATTGTCATCTATGTGCTAGGTCGGCTACTTTTGGGACCGCCTACGTAGTTCACTGGTCTTCAAAATTGAAAGACAAATATAAGATTTTGATGATGTTAATGGTGTATTGTGTTTATCCCTGAATTGGTTCATAGTTCAAATTCTCACTTTCAATTGTCAGGCAAGTTGAGACCAGTTTAGTGTTAAACAGCAAAACCTTAGAGTTAGTAAATGATACGAAGTTTCTTGGAATAACCATTGATAGCAAATTGCAGTGGGGCCTCATATAAATAAATTTGCTGGTAAATTAAGTTCTACAGCTTGCGATGTAAGGAACATAAGACAAAACACGGATATGGCTACATTTAGGCTAATATATTTTAGGTACTTTCATAGTCTCATATCCTATTTTTAATTTATAATTTAAAACGAACAGCTCCTTAAGAGATCTTTGAAAAAAAAAAATAACTGTAGCTAGTCATTTTATTTTAGAAAATATAATACAACATCTTCCAAACTTAGCAATAACTGTAAGGTTTACCTAAGAAATAATCACAGACTAGTTGCGCCCCGGTTAAGACTTGCGAAGGTTAGCAATTCTTTCAAGGGTCAGTGCATTCTCTACTACAATAAGATACCTCGGGAGATTTTAAAATTGCCATTTGAGCATTTAAAAAGTATGTTAAAGCGACATTGTCGAAGGTATATTACAATGTTCAAGATTACTTAAATGACGGGACTGTATGGCATTAATCTAGTTCAACACAGACCTTGCTGTTAATACAGACCGTTCCTGCCTTGAGAATTGGCAGCATTGCCTACGGTGTTGTGAACAATATATGTATCTTTTATCCCCCATTATCTCAACTTGTATGTACCCATCACAGATTAATATTTTTAACTTGCATATTTTTAAATAATGTAAAGTTATAAGACTATGGAGGTTGTATATGATGATACGATTGAAATTTCAAATTATTTATTGATTAAAGTTTTCCTGACAGTAATTATGGTCGAAAAGTACGATTCCAGACAAATCACTGTCACTTGCATGTGACAGTGATTTGTCTGGAATCGTACTTTTCGACCATAATTACTGTCAGGAAAACTTTAATCAATAAATAATTTGAAATTTCAATCGTATCATCGATACAATCGATCAAAACAGACGTCATCATCTTTAGTATCCGAATCTGTGCTGCTATCATTTCCTAGTTGAATTATGAATTTATCAGTAATATTATCCATGCAGCCATACGTTCATAAAAATTTTCTTCTAAATTTTTTACGTTTTGTACATAACAAAGATGAAAAAGCTTCTTCATGTAACTTCACGATATTTCCAGCTTCTTGGCCGATATTATTGCTAGCTACTCGTCTCTTTGAAAGACTCCACATAAACTTAAATGAACATAACTTAAACTTAAATGTAAGTCGCAGTGGTAGGGAGGCCACCTAACCACTCTATTTGGTCAGCCTCATTTACTCATCCTCCTCAGCACTTCTTTGTGCTCTTTTATGATTTGATAAAGTTCTGCTTTCAACATTGTTGGTAAATAAGACAATGCCTTATTGGTAATACAATTTTGCATTTGTAGTTTTGAGGAAGGAGTTTTGAATGAGTTCGGAGGCAAATTGGGAACGAGTTTTTCAGAAAGCCATTTCGTACAATTTGTTCTATTCATATCATCGTAGAGGCAGCAACTTCACCTTTTTAAGATATTCTACTCACGGTTTTCTCAGACATGCCTGAAATAGACACATAAATAGGCTTTAAACCAATAGGTTTGTCACGGCCTCGCCGTGGTCCGCTTTTTTTTTCCAAGTTCAATCCCCTTTTTATCCTTTTATAATAATTATATATTTATTTTATATGAAATATGAATGCCATAACGAGATAAATTAAATTCACTGAGATATGTAATTTTTTATTTTAATTCTTGTCAGTAAATTCTTATTACCCATCCTAAAGGCATTGTTTCTGGAGCTGGTATCCCTATTTTGCTAACTTGTCAAGGCGGCGACGCGAGATCGCACTTGATTTTAGTGGAATAAACGGGGCTTGGTTTACCTTTTCTCTCTCGCAAAAAGCTCGCACCTTCAACAAAATCTCTCTTGCATTGCTTTTAAATGGCTTTGGCATGTATAATTCGAAAAATATTATATAATAACACAAAAACTAGCGGAACACTTCTTACTATGACAGCCAGACAACAATAGATTGGCAAGCAATAGTGCCAACATCACGGCAGGGGACATCTAACGGTGAACGGTCTGTAGTTTTTTTATTATTTATTCCTGCTTATTAATTATAATAATTAATAGTGTAATATTTGTATTAGTTAAGCACAAGCAATTTTTAAAAGAGATCTAAATATCAATCTGAGGGAGTTTCTATACCCTTCTTTTCCCACAGTGGTCCAATGTAAAGAAGGGGCAAAAAATTACGTTTTCTACGTCCATATGGATATATAAATATCTACAGTAATACAGAAATTTGACTTTGACTTTGAGTTTATTCTCGCACAAATTTACCACTGGATAAAATGTCGGATATCGAGTGGATTCTCTTACAAAATTACTCGACATATGGTGCCTATATCCGTTTATCAAATGCTCTAGAATCAGGACCCTGGAGAACTATTCTCGCACAATTTCACCACTTAATAAAATGGTGGATATCGAGTGGATCGCCATACAAAATCACTCGCTAAATGGTGTCCATATCCGTACCTCCCCTCCGAATCACCCCTCTGGCCTGTTCGTCACGGTTATCATTGAGTGCAAATACCTGAGGCAAAAATATACAGACATCAGTATGAGTGTGTCGTGCATACATGCAGAGCTAGACTTTTGAGTCAACGACGCGTTTTGTAGAACGTTAGGAAAGTGGTTACATGAATGTTATGTGTAAAGTCTGTTGCACCCTTTGATGCATATTTTGCAAATGTAAAAAGCACACCTGGTATTTTCTTTGGGAAATAGGAGGAATTCTGCGGTGCTAGTGTTCTTATAGTTACTAGTATTACATGGAAAGCCTGAAAACCTAGTGTTATATGCAGATTTAGTTCTTAGTTTTAAAGGTCGTGAATATTTTTTCATAATTTTTCTTCTGGTCACCGTTGTGAAAGGATAATTTTTTTGGTCAGTAAGTACTGTTAAGTCCTGTTAAAAACCTTTTTATTGCAACGTATCACCAAATTTTTAAGACGTCAATTACTAGAGATTATTTAAATTAAATTGTTAAGTGTTGAAGATCTCACTAGTCATTTTAACACTTGGCTCCGCATATGTATATGTCACCGTAAGATTGTCAAAACCGTTGAACATGATATTTGGACCATTATCGTATTTCAGGCTGCTTCAACATAGTTTGGTCTCGTTTCCACAAAATAAATCTCTAGTGTTATCAGAGTCAAGTTACAGAAAAATGCGTCCTTCGTTGTTTCTGCGACTGATTTATATCACCCTCGTTGTTAACATCCGCGATCTTGTAGTATAAGGGTAGTATTTCTTTCTTGTTCGTGATAATTACACGATTTACTTCAGGATACTGTTTTGAACCACCTATGAAAATATATGTATATTTGCTGATTCACCAAAACAGAAAGAATGATGAATTTGTCTAAAATCAAATTCATTATCGTTATAATGAATTTGATTGGAGGAGGGAGAATCGACAATGATAGCATTAACTCATCGACTGACACAGGAGGGGCAGCTGATGTAATCTCAATACTCAAAAATCGTTAATATTGTAGGCCTACTTGGGCAAGGAGATAAAGAATTATTGAGTTTTAACGAGTGTTACAAATGGGACGAGTGTTACAATGTATAACCGTCTCTGGCTCAATGGCAAGTACAGCGTGATGTAACGACAACATATCTGACTCCTCGTATTACGTGGGTAGAGACTATTTCTGTATCGTTGATACGATAAATTGGGCATATACTGTAGACTGTTATTGACAGGACCTAGTCACGGTTCAATGACAGGTTGACACTCAATTATGTTGATCCAGGGATTAATAGCGTAAGATACAATAACTGGGTGTAACAGATTCGTGTGCCTCGTCATATTTTAAGTGGCTATTAGGTATGTTGCAAATATATTTCCGTAACTCGTAATTTTTAAGAACTGTACCTTTATTAGAAATCGGAAATAACAAGATAAATGCTCAATCCACACACATTGAAAAACCTCAAACATTTAACATCGGTCGTCACAACTTCATTCTTATACCTCATCTCTTATTACAACTTACTAAGACAAGAGGAATCTGAGACAGGTTGACGCAGTACCCATTTTTACCTGATCCAGAGAACACACCTACATATTTGTTTAATTCTTTTAACATCGATCGTCACTACTTCATTCTTATACCTCAGTCTTATAGAAATAAGATAAGTCTAGAGAAATCTGAGTTAGGTAGACGCACTACCTTTAAGGGAGATAATATCCCATCCCGATTCTATAGCTTAAATAAAAGAGCTCCGTGGTCTAATGGGTTTCAAGCTTGCTTCTCATACATGAGATGCAGGTTTGAGACTTAGCCATGCGACAAGTTAAGCTGTAGGTCCCGGCTACTATCGCTACTTGGTAGTGGTCGTAAAAGCCCTCCATCAACCCGCACCGAGCCAGCGTGGTGGAGTATGGCTTAATCTTACTCGTATCCGGGCAAAGGCCTGTGTCCCTCGGTTGGGACATTAATGGGCTACATTTATTGATTATTATTATAATTAATAAAAGGCGTGAAAGCCTTACAATTGCTGTGCTTACTTTAAAGCTCAACAACGATAACGACAAATACGCCATTTCCCATACGGGAAGGCAGAGGCACATTGTGCCCACGTTTAGCCAGATATTCAATACTCCATTTTGCGTGCCATGGGGCTAGCCCATCGCCGCAGTTATGGAGATTGAATTGAATTGACTTTTCTCATTGGTACGATGGGCAGTACCGGATTTGGGCCCGGCTATCCCACGTGAGAATCGATCGTGAAACCACTAGAACACGGAGCTCTTAAGCATTTTGGAAGTTGCTAAAATTTGTTGACGTAATCCGGGCCGGATCCGCCACCGCCTGCACCTTCTGTGAGGCAAAGCCGTTTATCTATGATGGCCGGCGGCAGTAACCGCGGAACTGAAACGCCGGCAAATATAAACAATGCTTTTGAGCAGTTTAGCCCCCTTTGAGAGGCGAGGCGACACATTTAGGGCATTACCTTAGAATGTTGATGCTTTAGGGGGCATCCATTAGTTAACCCTTCTGCAGTCAGCCATTTTTTTAAGATGGCCGTTAAGTGCCAGCGCCGCGCCGCCGGCTACCGGTAGGGTGACACACACGGGTTTCAGTGCGCCAATGTATAATTTTTACTTAATGTCTCTCTAATTAGAATTAGGCTTATTTCGTATTAGAATAATATTCTTATTAGAATACTTTACTTTATTCTTCCGATTGTACCAATATTCCTTTCAGATTCCAGCTAAAATGTTTTGTTCAATCTGCAGTACCCTAAATTGTACTTGATTTACTGAAATATTTTATAGTAAAAGTAATATTTAGTCATGAAGTTTGGTTTAAATGATGCGTTATCATGTCCAAAACTATAACAAATACAAAACAAGTTGTCTTGATACATTTATTTTCCACAAACCATCTTTTTAAGTAATAAAGGACATGGCCGCTTCCTTCCCTCGCAACTGCAACTTTGGAACTGAGTAGCGTGGGTGTTCTATGGATGTGTTGTGTGGGTGGGTCTCATTTATTCATTAGCTATCCTGGTCGTTCTTGTATATTTTGAAATATGCTAGAAAGAGATAGGCAATGGAATGGTCGTTAGTAACAGCGCGGAATGTTCCCTTCTCACGGCGTCGCGTCGGTTCCCGACACGGTGGCACATGGCGATTTTTTTGACAGTCCGGCTCCCGACAAGTTGGCTTACTAAGGGTTAAGTGAGACGTTTTTGACGATTTTCTGACCTCCCCTGGTGAGATTTCATGAGTTTTGAAAAGTTTTGAATTGTAAATATAACTTTTGCTTCATTATTTTTATGCACGACTAATGTTGATCATTGATTAGGTCGTAGCTTAGAATCACAGAGATAAAATTTAACAATATACACACTTTACTTTATTGAAACGTTTCTCGCAATTTTACACTGAATCCTTCCAAACATCTCACGAAATTAATGGACGCGCCCTTACTGGCGCTCGTCGACGACACACGTTTTACATTATTTGAAATTCGGGGTAGTGCTGGTGGTTTTGCCAAAAGTAGTGATGATTTTTAAAGGAGAAACAAGAAGGAAAGGCCGTAATGTCATGTTATTGATCTGAGTAGACTTTACTCTACGTGTTTACTTAAACGGAGGTAGGTCTTTTATTAATAAAATAAATAAAGCCCATTTAAAGTCCCCACCGAGGGGCACGGGTCTGTACCCGGTTATGAGTAAGATTGAGCCATACTCCACCACGCTGGCTCAGTGCGGATTCATGTAGGGGTGTCGGGCTTGTGGCAACCCACCCGTCGGAAGCTATGAAGCTATTAGGGCCTCTGACACAGCTTTACAACGATTACCGCCAAGTAGCGATAGTAGCCGGGACCTACAGATTAACGTGTCATCCGAAACGCGGAAGCGCACGAAACGCGGAAGCGCACGAAACGCGGAAGCGCACGAAACGCGGAAGCGCACGAAACAAGGAAGCGCACGAAACAAATGCCACATAGAACGGACACCCATCCAGTGCCCGTTTCGGTCAGATGTTGTTACCCGCACGTTCGTTTCCGATTTGCGAATTCCGCTAGGCCACGGAAGCTTGTCTTTTACCACTGTAAAATTTTGGCATACAGCTGACAATTAATTAGTCGACCAAATTTTATGATAGCACCTATTATTATGAGCAACTTCAGCTCTTAATGAGCTGATATATCACCCCTTAGTCACCCCTTATATTTGCTGAGTTATTAGAATTACCTGTTATTAGTTATTAGAATCACATCGTCATACTGATCGTCTATACGAATACTGTACTACACTTATTTGGCAACAGGCGCTCAGCACATGCTTGTATTATGTGTAGGTACAAAGAACTGTCAAATGCATTGCATTCAAACGATTTCCATCCGCAGCGGTTTCTAAGGAAATAGGTTATTGCTCCTACGTCTACCTACGTAAATACATTTTACAGAAGTCATATTTTACAATATTTGAAGGGGGAATTGGTCTATTTCGATTATTATAGACAGAGACGAATAGCAACTCCTTCCTTCTAAGATAACGAATTAAACGGCTTTAGTTTATAATGTTATTTATCTTCAGGATATCATTGGTGACGACCCGAATGGCCGAGTCGGCAGTGACCCTGCCGACGAATGCAAGGGTCCCGGGTTCGAGTCCCGGTGGGGGCAAATATTTGTTTGATGAGAACGGATGTTTGTACCCTAGTCATGGTTTTTTATCTATCTAAGTATAATATTTATCTATATAAGTATGTGTATCGTTGTCTAGTACCCTAGATACAGGGAATCCTAGTTTGGGGCTAGATCAATGTGTGTAAATAGTGTCCAAGGTATTATTGCACACTTCTTACACTGGGTCTATATATTGTTGCCTGAAATTATTTCTGCATGAAATGTAATCACAACTGACATCACTGTGTTTCTCTACAATATATACAAGATAGAAATAAATAAAATGGTGATAAATAGTTATTTGAGTTATTTATTAATCTCTGAGTACGGGTTTGTAGCCACTCAAAATAATATGTTGATTATTTCCTTGTAAGCCTCCATAAATCATAAAGACAGGATGATTATAACGCCGCTAATCCACGAAAATTAAAAAAAAAACAAAAAGCATTTTCCAAAAAAAAAACCTTAAAACATAGTATATTCTGTGGTGTAACTTACACTAACAAACTAACGTTTATGCATCAACCCGACTTTCAGGCGCCTCGTCAGTCAAATAAAATCCCTCTGCTCATAAAACCTAGCTATTACGAGTATTGCATTGTAAAGTTTAAAAGCTGCATTTATTGGTGACGCAATGCTAACTATAGGTATGTAGTGCATTAAGCTCGTGTCATTTAACTTTCTATGGCGAGAGCGAGAGGTATCAGAGCTAAGTTGTCGCACAGACGCTAAATGAACGTGGGTCTATTAGCAGCCAGATGGGTCGGTTAATGTTACCAATGTCGCGGGATAAACCTACATGTTGATAAGGTGGCACAGAAAGGAGGAGACTAATACCACACATATTATAATACTATACTAGTACTAATACTCAGCAGTGAACGGAAACAAGCTGTAGATGATGATAATGACTACTAAGTCATCATATTACATATGTATAATAATATAGCGACTGCGCTATATTATTATACATTATACACGGTGTTGTTATGTAAAGTTATCTCACTGACTCAGGGGTGGTTATTTACACAACACTGAAGCAAAAATATACATATTTGTTTTCAGTGACAAAATATCGCGTGCTACGTCGCCCGTTATATCGGGCATTCGGCGCGCAGCGCCATTTGGACCGAGGCGGCCCGGCGGCGTGTCCGCACGTATCGTCCCTGAGTCGGGGGTAGCTTTACAAAAGAACACCCTGTTTGTACAGTATAGTACAAAATGGGAGTTTCTGGGCCGGACAGCCATACACATAGCCCTGCTAGTTCCGTTTCTTACTGTAAATTAACAAACCACATTATAGGTTTTGTGTATAATTGTATTATTTATACTCTATTAAAATAGGTACTCATTATAGGTTTTGTGTATAATTGTATTATTTATACTCTATTAAAATAGGTACTCAAAATAATATACACAAAAGCCGGTTCCTCAGGCAACAAACAAAACTAAAATACTCCATGAAAAATTTATCTATGGTTAGTTTTGACGCCTACCTCTTCAAACATTTTGGTTTTGACATACCTACTTGAATACAGTACGAATACAGGTACCTATTTAATTTAAAAACGTTGTAATATATGAGTGCTGAGATTTTGTTTAATGCTGATATACTCGAAGCTGAACTATCAGCAAATCAACCAACAAAGGCGGTTGTCTATGAAGCATTAACTCTCATTTAACTGCAAATTTTTGGGAACTCCAGTTTATATGCCCCCGTTTATATAATGATTGGGTGAAAAGGCAGTGTTTATGTCAATTCGTGCCTTATCTGCACCCGACAGGACATACGAACGACACGACACATCATGTTCCACGAAATTGGTTACCTTTTGTAACATCCTTCGTAGACGTAGACTAATCATTTAAGGAGTTAAAAATAAAACCAACGATTTCCTATAAGGGGTGGCAGAGGCAACGTTGGGTTCGCCACATGCTTGGAGAAGGGGTTAATTAATTTAAGAGTTTATTCTAATAGAAACTCTCATAATTCTTTTGAAACACTAGAAAATTTCTGATAGTTCTTTTAAATGTGAAAGGTGTTGAATTATATTTTAACGGGTGGCGAATCCAGCAATTATCAAGCAAATGTGGGACTTAAACAGCCGTATTTTTTGATAGCGTGGACCTTCCTGGTGTTCCATTGGGTGATCGCCGGCTAGGCAACCACGTCGCGTGGCAGGCGGCGGCGATCGGGCGGGCGCGCGTAGTACAGCGCCATGTCGCGGATATGCGGGTGTTGAGTTGCATCCGCACATGCCCTTCGCCAGCCTCTGCACAAACTGGTCCACGGATTCCAATCTGAGGTCCCTCTGGATCGTCGCGTTCCTCACGTAGCGGGGGGCGCCGACGATGGTACGCAGAGAGAGGTTCTCTTGGGCTCGGAGTCTCCGTTTGTTCGTCTCCGAGCACAGGGCGTACCATGCCGGGGCCGCGTAGGTGAGGCGGGATCACACGTAGCACTTGTAGATCCCGAGCTTCGCCTGCAGACGGAGGCTGGAGTCGAATAGTGGACGCAGCTTGGCGCGTGCCACCTTGACCTGGCTGACAACGTTGTCGATGTGCTGCTTCATGGTGAGCCGGCGATCAATGATCACTCCCAGGTACTTCACCTGCGAAGACCACTCGATGTCCTGTCGCTGGAGCTGGAGCGATGGTGGAAGGAGACTCTGGCCTTGGACTCTGGATCAATTGATTGAGATTACTGAAAAAAGCTGAGATTTTTGTATGGTTAGCAAAAATGTCACCATATATCAAAAAGTGGTTTCTTTTGTAGGTAGTTTGTTGACACGCGCTCGCCCTCTATGAAACACGCTATTAGGAAACCTTTTAAGGCTTACACAAGTGACAATAGTGCACGTTTAGCTTAGATTCTTGGCCAAACTAGTTGGTAGAAAAATTTGGGATAAATATATTCAATATAAAGTCTATTAGAGAAGAACTTGCGCGTATTTTCGCGTCTATTTTATTTATAATATACTTTTCTTTCTGATAAATTGTTTTCTACTGATTGGAAATTCGTTTGAAGACAAAATCAGTTTTTTATATGAAACTAATACGCAAAAAATTATTAAAAAATATAAAAAAGAGTATGTTCTATGTTATTTAACGAGTTAGTTAATTCTGTCGAAGTCTGTAAGTTCTGTCTTTTTGTACCTATAATTTATTGTTAATTAATATGATTAATTTATAAATCTTGTCAATTATAAGTTATACATGTTTTTATCTAGACAGAACTATGTTTTTAATTTTTCTCTGTTTTTTTCTGTTACCGCAAGCAAGCAATTTTTTTTATCTTCTACATGCGAGAACACATTAATGGTTATAAGTGATTTTATAAATTTATTAATAGAGTGTGTAAAACTGTCTGTTCTCCGAATACAATAAAATAAAATAAAAATAAAATTAAAATAAATAATTGTTGTGACCTTTCTGTCGATTTGACTGGAAACTTTAAACAAAAAAATTATAACACCCCTCTTTTTTCGTCGGGGCTTAAAAATGGCTTACAAAACCATGGCTATGCTATATTCTCAAAGTCATCATCAATTATTTTGTCATACTGTCCCAAACAAATATAGGTTAACAATGATGCAGGTAATAAATACTTCAGTATGTCTCGGAAACGTTATACGCTTTTTCATAGCTACTGCCAGATAAAGGTACAATAAAGTATACTGACCCCGCTTTAATCGTATATTTTTTTTAGAGGGTCATGGAACTTTATTGCACGTTTATCTGAAAGTAGCTATAGTTGTTCAGAGTTATTATGCAACACCTCAAAGTATTACTCAACTCAATTCCTCTGTTGCAGCCTGTAGTGGTATCCAGCTGCACAGAAGCTTGATAATGCTATTATCGGCTAATAACCCAGAATATCTAACACTGACACCACCCTACGACTGAAATTTCCCTCAGTGTAGTATACACTTTTGTGTAGCTCCTACATCATTTGTTGCGGGGACGAGGTAATCTAGCTCAACTGTATGGGGTTAATCTAGCTCAACACAGATCTTGCTGTTAATAATTTTTTCAATATTGATTCCTGCTTATTAATCATAATAATTAATATAGCAATATTTGTATTATTTAAGCACAATCAATTTTTATAAAAGATCTAAAAATCAATCTGTGGGAGTTTCTACGCCCTTTTTCTCCCACAGTGGTCCAATGTAGAGAAGAGGCAAAAAATGACGTTTTCGAAGTATATGTAAATATCTACAGTAATAAAGAACTTTGATTTTGACTTTGAATTTGAATCACAAAGCAACATAGCTACAGATCATTTTCGTTTTTCGTCGCAACCCAAAGATTACAAGACTGGAAAGACGTTCATACTTTTACGCATTAAGGTATGTAATTTGCATCTTAAATATTTTTATGTAGTCTTGTAGGCAAAGAAGATTGGCTCAAAAAGCGAAGTCCGTCTTTCAGTCCACGGTGCTTAGCCCTAAAATAATTTACGCTTAACATTGCACCTCGTGGGCCGATGACATCGAACCGATGTCATGTTGTATTGTTGTGATGGAAGGCGGCGGTTCCAGTGCTTCTTTCTCTGAGACTAATAACCCAGGTGCCTGCTCTATCTATGTGCGATCTAATCCTTCGATGGCCAGTCAAGTGTCTTAGTAAGACTCAATTTAAACTCGGTTTCTGCTGATACCGACTCTGTGATACCATCGCACCTTTACCTAGGGGTGATGTAATCATTGGCCTCTTGATATATTCAAGCCAATGGTTGGTTGGTGGTTGGTTCGCCTTTGTTGGTTGTTGGTTTTCAGGTTAATGAACCAGACGAAGGGAGGCAGTTGCTCACGCCCGAAGGAAATACTTGGTAATTAAAGACCCTTCCTGTCCTCCCAAATAGTGCTGAGGAGCAACACATTATCCTCAAGACGTAGACGAAAAAGTAGAATTAGCAGAAGAAGAAATAATAATGGAGTATTGAATACCTGGTTAAACGTTACCGCTCTGCACCTTCTATAGAAATGCCACGTGATGGTTTATTTGTATTTCATTCATTATCATTCGTTCTCTTCGTATATTTCTCTGCAAGAGTAAAATGAAAATGTCGCAAGAAGGTTTACTAGATCAAATCAAATCAAAATTTCTTTATTTCTGTAGACGTTACATACTTAGAATATGTAATGTTAGCCTCTTCAAACTGGAATGCAACAGGACTCTGAGATCATGAACGGATTTTATTTATTTCTGCAGGGAAATACGACATTTTATGCTGTCGTAAAAAAATAAAGGAATGTATTATAAAAGTGATGCCGACAGGAGGTTATTTTAGCCCTGTCGGATTCAAGAAGCCCAGGCATTTTAATACAACTTGAACCACAAGGGCTTTATGCACAATCGATAACTCAATGTTTGACAGACACTCAAAGTGCTATCACTGTCAGCGAAATAACAGCGATTGTAATACATTAAGTGGCACTTTATTTGAGAAGAAATGTTTGTATTACTCATTATTATGAAAAATAGCCAATGTATTTATTTGACAGAAAGACACCTGCGCCAACACAACATCTATGATTCCTGCAGGAGTCTATACAGGCTATGAATATTATATGGCTTGCGGAAAACGCTATGTAGTATCACAAAACAAAGTACAACCGAATGAATATTTCAGAAGATATTGAGAAAATAACACAATTTTGTGCTTACGCTCAATTCAAATCGATACATTTTACTAAAATGCTTGTAATTGGTCACGCATTGTCGGCAGCATATATGGGGGCAGCTCAAAACAACAATACAGTTACAGCACAGTTTTCTACTCTCTGTAGGAGTTCAAACGAAGCTGCACCACAAAGCTGAAACTAAACTATACCGCAAATACAAAACTATGAATAGAAATGCTTCATGCATAAAAATTAACGGTCGTTCCTTTATTAAAACAAATAAAAGGACAGTACCAACAAGACAATAGTTTGAACAAGCATTGTAAGTCTGTGCACGCTGAATGAGAATGTTAAACAAAGCCAAGTGCGAATTAATACAAAAACATCTTAGCAGTCAAAGCAAGCCACAGTTTTCTAAGCTAAAGTTTAAACCAAAGCTTGCTTTTTTTCTAAGGTTCATTTAAAGTCTAAAACTGTTGTTCTCATATAGATGGGACTTATATCTAGATATAATTTGTTTCATTCTAGTTGACAAATTAGCTAGTAACAGTGTACGCTTGGCGTATTTCCTTTCGTCCCCTCGTCGTGACGAAGTCATGGAAGTCCCGCGAGCGTATCGATTTTGTCCCCTCTTGTCCCATTTTGGATCGACGAAATTAGTACGGTTATCCTTTAAATATTGTCATACATAATAATTGCCTGTAACAATATTAGCCTCGTCAACAGGTGGCGTTAAATGTAGTTATATTTGCATATGATTCGCCCCTGCCCGCTTCGCTACGCTCCAGCTTGCTTCTTCAAAGTTCCAACCTAATCCATCCAAAATAATATAAAATTTTGCCACAATACCCAACTCTTACATAATTTGGCTTTTCATCACTTATTGTAACATTACAAGACGTCGCGGGAAACGTGTCGATGAAAACTTAGGACTTATGGCTATTTTTGGCTTTTTCGCTTCCTAGTCATAGGTTCTTGGCCCTAGGTTCTAGGTCCTAGATCCTAAAATAGGTATTAACAGGATTGTCAAAATGTCAGGAAACTTTTTGCATAAACGAAATATAAAAGAAGATATGATTTAGTTATCATTGGTAGCGCTAGAGTTAGCTGAAATAAGCGTCTTAATCACCTCGATAGACATAGATTATATGCCTAGGGGAGTTAATTTTTTTAAACAAAAAATGCCCTTATTGTTTATCAACAGGTTGAGACACTCTCGGTACATAAATGAATTTCCACGACCGTATTGAATTCGTCACGAAGAGGAGACGAATTCAATAGGGTTCCGGAAATACGCGTGTTGGATCAAAAATAAATTAATGTATTTATCGTCATCGCATCACCAACTCTACATTTCCACCAATAGTCGTAAAATGCAAATGCTGGAAATGCCTTTACTTAAACAACTCCCGTAATTGTAATTCTGGTACTCTCAAGCCTTTTTGTAGATAACGCTTATACCTCAGATATGTTTTTATATTTATTAAACTACCTTGTCAAATACTCACCAATTACGTAATTCTACCTCTAGCCACCGAGTACCTAATATCCAGCTATATAAGTTAATTCGAAGCCAATTTCACTGCGCTGTAGTTATTGCCTTACTTGTGTTAACTGGTACTTAACTAGTAAACAAACAGACGTATCAGCTAAACAACGCAGAGCCCACAATTAGATGATTAAGGCTTCAACTTTGTTAGGAATCACAATACGTATCCAATGTTCAACGTTTCGAGTTTCGTTCAATTTGCTCTAATGTCTAGGTTTGCTATAAGATAGATCAACACGGGTCTATTTTTTGCACCAAAGCAAATTTAGTTGTTGCCTGTCGTAGCCTGTTATAATAACAATGAAGTTTGTTTTTATAAAAGACCAAACTTTATCTACTCTCTCTCTCTCTCTCTCTCTCTCTGTCTCTCTACTCTCTCTTTATCTTGTAGATAATATCTTGATCTTTGCAACTTGACTTCGAATCTGAGTAAAGACCTGTGCCCTTCTGTGGTGATACAGTCTTGATTTGGAGCGACGACTTAATTAGATTTTTTAACTAACGAGTACATCTTCAGTTACGTCCTGCAGTTAGAAAATGGGTTAATAATAATAATACCTTGGACACTATTTACACACATTGATCTAGCCCCAAACTAGTATTCCCTGTATCTTGGGTACTAGATAACGATACACATACTTATATAGATAATTATTATGCTTAGGTAAAATAAACAACCATGACTAGGGTACAAACATCCGTTCTCATCAAACAAACATTTGGCCCCACCGGGACTCGAACCCGGGACCCTTGGCTTCGTAGGCAGGGTTACTGCCGACTCGGCCATTCGGGTCGTTGAATATAATTAAGTTTAATTTAAGTTTGATTTCTACAAAAGCAGATGTTTTTAGGGTTCCGTACCCGAAGAGTGGCAAACGGGACCCTACACTCTGAGGCTCCGCTGTCCGTCTGTCTGTCAGCGGGCTCTATCTGATGAACCGAAATAGGTTGAGAATTGAAATTTTAACAGAGTGTGTATTAACAAATAATGAACCACACGAGTTTTTAAAAACTAGAACTTGCCCCATCCTTGTTGCGTGTTATTAAACATGCTTTTACTATGACTGTATGGCCATTTTGTTTATCATTGTTTTATTTTTCCTCTTCAGATAGAAAGCAAAATTTTAATTTAGAATCTTAGCCGAGCACTCCATTTTCCGGCCACGTTTGGAAAACTGGCTGCATCGATTTTTATTCAATTAAAATAACAAATAATAATTACATATTTACGAAATAAAATAAAATTACCAAAGGATTTTGCATATCAGTTATTTAGGCGAAATTATTAACTACATAGCTTTTTTAGAAACTATTAATAACCTACCAACGCATTTTTCTCGATATTCTTTTATTATGTGTAGGCAAAGTAAAATTATTCCCTAGTTCGTCTAATTTAGTACTCGTATATGTAAGTCGGTAAGCTAGGTTACCTACATTGTGCAAATTTGTTGGTTTATTGTTGCGTATATTAAATATAACAATGTAACTAGCTGCCTGCTAACCATTAATATTATCTAGTACCACTACCTACTTCCTCTTAAATCAACAGAACAAAATCAATCAACAGAATCTCACCAGAAATGAGTACCTAATGAAAACAACCAAACAAAGAAACTATCTAGTTAGATTATATCTTATCTTTTAATCACTTGTGATGTGTGAGCCTAGATTGTTTTGACTAGGTACCACCTCATTTCTGGTGAGATTCTCTTGATTGATTTTGTTGATTTTGTTCATATTGGTGTTGAAGATTCTGAAACGTCTTATATTTTTTTATAAAACTTAGCTAGGTTAATATAGAAATTGCTGTTGCATATTCTATTCGATTTTTAAACAAGAAAATGCCTACCTCCATAGTTGATTGCTTTATTTCTTTATTTCCATTTTTTTACTGTGTAGGTAACTAAGTACTGAATTTGAAACCAAACTAGAATAATTTTTCTAATCTACGCTTCTTTAACTTATTAATATGTGGGACGACCTCTGTGGCGCAACGGTTGTGGCGCGGCCTACCATCCCCGGCTGGGGGTGGAAAAAAACCCCAGGTCTTGGATGCTGATATGTGTGTGACGTCGCTGTTTCTGGTTCCCACGACACAAGGTATCCTAGTGTGGGGCCAGAAGCAATGTATGTGCCTCTATGTAAATATTTGTAAATGTTTAATATAATCAATCCTTCTTATAGTTTTTGGCAGGAATTTAGAAGCGTAGAATGCTAACTTTTTTGAAGGTTTGAAAAGCAAATTGTATTTATTGCCTTGATTATTATAATACATTTTTTGTGGTTAAAATAGGAATCTAAAAATACTGATCCGCCAACATCAATTTTGATTTCCAATACCTATTAACGAAAACCATATGTGGAGGACGATTCCATTACATTTTAAATCGTAACACGTCCCCTAGCCTCGTCAAATGATTTTTTGATGTCTGTTGATGACAAATCTCCAATCGAACTTAATCAGAGCCATATCCAATTACTTTACTATGGAGAAGATTGCAGTGGGGCCGAACTCTGGGTGTGTCTATTTTACAGTGGACACTCAATCCGCATATATGATGGCTTTCATTGCAATTGGCATGGCTCCTCTGCAGCAGCCGTTTGTGAATGCACTTTCTCCACAAAAGCCTTAATTCAATCGGACATATGACATGTTTAATGAAAGGACTTATTGTAAGGATCTAATTTTTTTCATAAACCTGGTATCCTTAGATTAAAAAAATAATAATCATGAAATTAAGCAAAAAAGACCATTCCACCCAACTTATTTCCGAAACCACTGACCCAAAAAAAATACATAATATGACCTATATTATGTATATTTTTTACTTAAATATTAAAGAAAGAATATAGAAAATATATGATTTAAATAGGGGGGCTCAATTTCTTTCAATACCACATGTATTGAAAGAAATTGAGCCCCCCTATTTAATTTCTTTTCTTTCAATACCACATGTATTGAAAGAAATTGAGCCCCCTATTTAAATAATATATTTTCTATATTCTTTCTTTAATATTTAAGTAAAAAATTAAACTTAAAAATGCACTACTAACATGAAGTATGAAAGTAACCGCACTAATAACCTTGTAAACATCATTTTGCTACACAGGTACATTAAAGATATCTGATTCCCATGCAAAAAACTTGAATACCATGTGTGGTGGTCAGGAATCCATCGTGCGCGGGCTCGACTCGCACTTGACCGTTTATTTTAATATACTTATAATTTATAATAAACTAAACTCTACCGTACATCATTTATCAGACACTTAAATATAAGGCATAATTAAAAGAAAAATAATGCTCTCTAATAGCTTCCCCCGAGGGTCGTAAACATATTTTTACTGCTTGTGCAGTGACATACATCTCACCTAAGGGGACAAGCTCTTCCTTACAGTAAGGTAAAAAAATAACGTTTAAGTTACTGGCATTTTAGCACTCATAACATGACCGTTAACGCTGCTGTTATATAAGTTTAAACGTTAATATTATACTCCCAGTTTACTGCTAATGGGTGATAACGTTTATATTTTCAATGTAAGTAAATTTCTTTATTTGCGAGTTTTAACTTCCTAATTTAAAGTTTGACACATCTTAGCTTGTAAACAGGGTGTTTGGAGTATGGAGTAACATTTTGGGAGTAGAGATTGTAATTGGTTGGGAGTAGTGGTTGAGATATGATTTTCTAATGGTTCTGGAGAAAAAAATCCAAAAATATATTTGTATTTGTATATTCTGAATCCATGGATAAATCTCATTAAATCGTGTTTCATCATGTATAGTAGAAATTACGCTATTTTCCCTTTTATTTTATTTTAAGTTAATTTCAGAACTTATATTTTATATTGTCGCTAAATAGGTGTTACCAATGTGACCTAACAAACCTCACTTTAGTTTTCAAACAGAAAGTGACCTATACCGCCCATCTCGGTCCTGTGAAACTACATAGGGTCGCTCCGTTTCGCTTCGGCTCCTGATTTTGTTATAATGTTGTGAACTAACAAACCTATCTTTAGTTTTCAAATAGAAAGTGACTAACGAAACAAATGTAATCTTAGTTTGACAATAATATATATCATATTGAGGTTCGACAATATAATACATAGAACTGTAATTTTAGGTAGTAATGTTACTGTTTCAGTAAAACAATATTTGATGAGAGTTTATCCGTTTTGGTCAGGCAAATAGAATATCCAATACAAAATGTTCAATTATTTTAATAAGTGTATATTTATTTTGGAAATAATTTAAGTTGTACCCTTCAGTTAGTGCGGCGCTCGGAAAAAGAAAACCAGCGCGCCATTTTACATAAATATTTGTTTACGTTTTCGTTTTGTTTCCTCGCAGGTGTGTCGAAAAATGTCGTATGAAACTAGTGTGTATACTCATACTCGGTTTACTTACCGCCTCGTGAGTAATAATAACCAACTTAGCACTCTTGTTTCATAATATACTTATTTTTTTATAGTTTTCATTTAGCAGGATTTAGTTATATTTTCTTACCATTTACACTACTTATTTACATTCATTTACAATATATATTTTGCGAAGTCGATAACTTTCTTTTTGGTTAATTATTTGTTCGAATTTATGATTTTTTTAGGAAGGCTAATTATATGAGAACACAGGAAATTATGGATTAAGTGGAAAAGATTTTTGGTAATTTTCTCCAGAATCTTCGAACAATCATACTGAGGACCAAATATCAAGCAGAAATGTGTTTGTTCCCTACACCTCCTCTACTCCCCAAAAATATTTTTCGCTCTGTACTCCAAACACCCTGTACATGTCAACCATCATTTCATGAAATGGCCAACCATTACAAAATCTAGCCAAACCAACTTCAACCATTTCTGACATTTTACGAAATGGTCAGAAAGCGTTGAATTTCATGAAAACATGTATATTTAAATCATTTTGATTCATTACTACGTGGTGCTTTTTATGTTATACATATCGAACTAACACGAAGACTATTCAGAGGCTTCGCTGCGCTCGCCCCCGCTACCGCAGTGTTACGCCCTGAAAGATTTATTCGTTCATTGACGGCCATGGACGGCCATTTAAATTCTATAATATGGCCTCGACATAATTATAAAAATGATTGCATGTATTCAGGTAATCTATCAGGTTGACATCTTACACACACACACATACCTATAATTTGACGACAATATTTTTTAGAGAAGAAAGCGCTGCTCCAATTTTCTTCCAATACCATTGTCCACATTATCTCCGAATCCAAACAGAACTGGCCAGGCGGAATATTTGCTGATGGTACATTTACAATTTATAGTATGAAAGGAAAGTTGTGTTTTGTTTTATTAGTTACGAAGTCGCGTTATAGAAGTTTATTTCTCGCGTTTCTTCAACCCTGGTATCCGCGATTGAAGTGATAGAAACTCTTCGACGTACAATAAAAATCACAGTTATATTATTTTACAAAACAAAGCGACGTTTCTTTTTCCTCAGTTAGTCGTTTATTCCATGCTTGTTGTATATATTTGCTGTTTAGTTGCAATCCAATTGTTTGATTCTTTTTATACGCAGTAGTCTACAAATTTTGCCATCATTAATTTTCTAGCATTTCCGGCTAAGGTATATAGTGTACTTATAAGACCCGCAAAATAATAATGCGCTTAAAATTAAGGAAACAAATAGCTATATATATAGCTATATGTAACTCTTAACAATAGCCATTTACGTAATCTTATTGTATGCTTTATTGGTATTCCTTATATAAATAAACAGTTTCCATCAGTTTTATTATTTGAAGTAATCGCCTAGAGACACTCACTGAAGACCATGTGACGAAAAGTTAGTACGGTTAGCAACGGTGTTCGTCGAGTTTGGCAGGAGAGGAGGAATCGTAATCAAAACGTAGGTATCCTATAGTAGTGGAATTGAGGAAGCTATATATTATTTGATTTATAAATAATGCAAATTGTTTAACCATCTGATAAATTACATTTTGTGATTTACATAACTTTATATATAAAATTATTCTAGATCACACAATATTCAGCTTTTCCGTGGTTGGTACCATCACAAGCAGAATTAGGTCAACATTAGACATTTAGACGACCCGAATGACCGAGTCGGCAGTGACCCTGCCTACGAAGCCAAGGGTCCCGGGTTCGAGTCCCGGTGGGGGCTAATATTTGTTTCATGAGAACGGATGTTTGTACCCTAGTCATGATTGTTCATCTATTAAGTATAATATTTATTTATATAAGTGTGTGTAACATTGTCTAGTACCCAAGATACAGGGAATCCTAGTTTGGGGCTAGATCAATGTGTGTAAATAGTGTCCAAGGTATTATTATTATATTAATTATCAAAATCTGCAAAATGAAATTTTGAATAACTTACTTACCATTAAAATTAAAAACAATGACATAAATCCACCAAACGCTTCATCATTCCTAAACTAAAGAATCAAAATAAACATCTATAAAAATAAACCGTCCCAATATATACCTCCTGCTTACAAAGACATTGGACCTCCTTAAATATAATTTTTATTTGACTTCTAAATGTAACTGTATCAAGGCTTACACCTACCTAAGAAATTCTGACCCTCTGCCCTCTGACCTCTGTGTATTTATTTTGACCCTTTGTTAAAAAACCAATCAGAGGTGTCATTCAATTATGAAGACATACCGTTTCTTCGCCTACTGTTATTGTTGTCTTCGTAATGCAGTCATTTATACCAACGACGTCATTTATCATTCCGAAATGTCGCCATTACCTTTTGCTTTTGTGATATTTCAATCAAGATTCCATTGACGAATAAAACGGTTCTCTGTTGCTCTGTCAGTGAAATAATAAAATGATCTATTTATGGAATTTTAGCATCTATTTGGAAAAAGGACGATACTCCTTCCCCAAAATAATCATTTTCTATGTACTGTGCTGTTCGAAATAAGCAACCAATTGCAAAGCTTTTCTTTTACGATTAGTCATACAATACAAGCCTATTATCGCTTGACAATGAACAACAGAGTACTTTCAGTGACATTTGTGCAATGAATTTTGTAACGGATCGTGTAAGTTTCACTGCTCTATTAGAGATGCCCGACCTGAATCGATTTAATCGAAGATCGATTTTTTGAACGCCCGAATTTCGATCTTTTGAACCGATTCAAGCTCATACGATCTTATCCCAGTCGATCCGAACGAATCGGATGAAAATATCGCAAAGAACGGGGTCGCATTATTTTTCATATATACTGAGTTCAGCCCGTCATTGAATACTCCTTCTAATTTTTATAATTCCTTAATTTCATGTATTTTTGGGAAATTATAAGTCAAGCCACAGATTACTTTAATGGCCACGTGATCTAACTTCTCATTTTATAACGAAGCAACGGGAATATGATATAGCCTATAATAAACTTATTCGTCATTTTTACAACGCCAACTAAATATTCTATAGAAAGCGTCAAGTAAAGATCAACAATTATATTTACTTGGTCTTCTTATTTATATATTGCCACCTAATTTACTAACTCAACCACGAATTTTACATTTTATCACTATTTCACGTTTTAAAGCTTCAACACAAGGTCCTCAAAAAATTTAATTCTAGCTTCCATAACCCAGTATCATTAATTATAATTTCGCATGTAAAAACACATCATATTCTTTTATCGTGAAAATAGCCACTGCAAGATTTGGCGCGAATGCGCAAGATGGCAGAGACCGGCCATTTGCACCAATCAGAGAGTGCCATTCGATTCTTGTACCGACGAGTTAGTCACGTGTATTTGTTTATTGACGTTAGTGCGTTCGTATTGCAACTGTTTCATCTGTAATTAAAATAAAGTATGCCAATAAGGTTACATTCTCTTGGGCTAGAGTAGGTTATTGTGGCAAAATTTAAATTGGGTTATAGGTTATGTTAGAACTTAAAAGAAGCAAAACCGGAGCGCAGAGATGTAGAGCGGAGCGCAGAGAAGCAGAGCGGAGCGAAGTGTATGCAAGTAAAAACAACATTTAATGATATGAATAGTTTTTTTGGGTAATATTGGTGGCCATAACTTACTATTTGATGGTAATTTGAGCAAAAATGTGACCATAATTAAATGTAGGATGAGTTTCATTTTAAATTTACTGAGTTAAAAAATTAGAAGCTAATAGAATATCTTATTTGATGTCATATATTCATATTTTACAGCTTGAAATGTTACAAATTAAGATGCTAAAAAATAACCACCATGCTGAGTCATATTTAGAGTGGCCTACATAGAAAATAACTAGTAGCTAAGATAGTATCACTCAGACGCTCGTTAATTGTGGCTGATTTAGTAATTTAGAAGGCAATGTAGTTTTTTAGAAGCGAATAAAGCTGTTTGAAAGAAGCCTATTTAATTAGCACCCGTATTTTTTAAATTCGTTCTGATTCTTTCGATCTTTGCTAGATCTTCTTATATAAGATACTGGAAGTAGTCTTCCATATTACTCCTAAATGTGCTAACAGTGGCAGTTCACTTTTTTATATATGTTATTATTAATTAGAAGACCAACGGTGATAATTGAGATGGAAGTAGGCGTAGGCGAGTAGAATCACCACCTCTGCTGACAAATGAAATCAATCGGCTAGATTTTAATCGCACATCAAAATTTCGCTTCGCTCACCCCCTTTACCCTTCACCTAAGCTAGCGCAGTATTGTGCCCTGATATTTGCTGTGCAAACCAATATTTTTGATGTGCAGTTTAATATTTCCCAAATCAATTTACGCCGCCGCTCAGCGATCTACAGCGTCGCCTGTCGAAACTCAAACTTAACTAATCTAAGTGCAAATCGTACCAAAACAGAACTCGAATGAACTAGCACCCCTACCAATCAACCCTTCCCATTTAGAGAGGCACAGTAAGAAACTCTATAACTTCCACAAATAAACATGTTTTTGGAAGTTAGAGAGACACATAGATTTGCCTTTGGCCACATACTAGTTCACAAACTACCAAAGGATTTTTTCTACTCAGCTGGGATTGACACGTTGATTTACTTGCTAAACGTGTGCAAAACTCTGTGCCACTTGCCATCCTTTGTGGGAAATTCCGTGACGGTGTGTGTACCGACGTGAACACACTTAAGTTAAATTTGATAGACAGTCGTATGCAGCGTTCAACAGAAAGGTGTATTCATATTTCAAGCGGTTATTAGGGACATTATTCTGTTTTCACTTTCACTTTGATCACGTTATTTTTCACCTCTACATACAAATCATTACAACACACAGTAACAGTTGTTCAAAATGATGTCCCTAATAAGTAAAACCCCATAACATATGAATACACCTTTCTATTTTATCTGTAGCGGATGTCTTTTTATTTGCCATTGTGGCCAGCTGACCGTATGAACCTTGAATATGACGGCAGTCCACTAAATCGTGATTCCCTGAAATTATTTGGGATCTGAAAGAATAAACCCAACAAGGGGGCATCACATCCCTATTAGGCTAAATTAATGTGTGTCCTTTCTTTTTATTTTGCCATAAGTTTCTCGCGCAATTTTGAAAAATTAGAGCTATTTCATACATGATTATAAATACTAAAATAACACTCAGGAGCTTGGAATCTGGGCTTTAACGCCAGTAAGTAATAAGTCCTAACTAAAGCCCAAAGATGGCGGGGCAATAGGACTTTATATTAAACATTGTATTTTTAGGGTTCCGCACCTTGAAAAGGAAAAACGCAACCTCTAAAGGATCACTCGGGTATCCGTCCTTCCGTGTGTATATTAAATGACTCAGGGCCGTTTAAGTTTAAATGTAAAAAGTATATGTATGTACATATATGACCCAAACACGATCGCGCTACGTAAACACATTACTTTAAAATTTGGGGAGCATTTTTGGGGAGCAAATCAGAAAAAAACTAATACTTGTGCAGCACAGTACACGCCGTCGAAATAGAACTCATGAGTCATGCTCAGAAAAAATAATTTCTACGGCAGAAGATTCCTTTTGGCTTTGCCCCTGCCGCAGTCGAGTAAAAAGAAAAGAACCACGAGTCTAAGAATCGAAGAAATAAATTAATATGAATCCGCGGTACTTTCGGAAAACTTTGGTATATTTAGATGAACGAAGAATAAAAAAAAACAATAAAACATGGCCATTGTTTCGTTGAGAGTATTTAAAATAAAAACAAAACTGCTTGCATTGATTAAAATTGAATTATTTTATTATTGAGTCATTTAAATTTTCTCTTTATAAATAATGTTCTATGCTACGACTTAAATCGTATTATAAACGTCTATGTTAAACAGCGATTTAAAATCAATGACCTTTTAAAAAGCCTTTAACTGTTTGTTGATGACATATTCTTAACCCCTCGTCTGTAGGGATGATGGAATCCGCCAGTAACAATTGAAAAGCAATGTTATAAATTACCGATTGACGAGAGGTTAAGTAAATTCACAAATCACACCACCTAAGAAGACCTACTTCAACAAAGGTTTTTCAAACTGAATCGTGTGACATATTAAACAAAAGGACATGTGGCGAGGATCTCCAATATTTAAATATTTTATTCATCATTTTGAAATAAATATTATAAAAAAATATTTAAGAAAAAAAGAGATCCTTTCTTACATACTACAGGGAAAATATTGATGGTATGGTATATGGTTTAAATAGGGCGGGGACAATTAAGGAAAACTAGTATATTTGGGCGGTGGTACGGAGCCCTTTGTGCAAGAGTCCGGTTTGCACATGGCCAGTTGAAAAAAAATCCCTCGAATACCAGCGAAAGAATCCTAAGAACCAAATTCTGATCTAACTGTAACGAGGAACCCTACAGACACAACTAAACAATTAATAAAACTTTAAGCAAAAATTCTATTTCAAATATTAATAAAACTTGGTACAACATTTTTGTAAAACAAATAAACTTAATCCGTATTTCATTGCGCTTTATCTGAATAAGACTCCTACCATTCGTATGTTGCCTCCAAATGAAAATATCATCTTTATGATTCGTGAAATTAAGGTTTCTTTATTGTCGAGGTAGGAAGTCCTCATGCATATTGTATATAAACTAAAAAAAGGTTTCATGACTCCACTGTAATACTTTTACATAATATTGTTTCCCTCATTTTCATTCCATGAATTCAAATTATCTTTATCATTTTTATAACTACGGTCTACCTTTTCTGCTAGACTTTGCATCGGAAATTATTCCTTGAAGCTAATAATCTACTTTGTCTGAGTAATTTGCCTTATTAGTTTACACCATTAGCAAAAACTAATTAATGCAGTAACTTTTCCCGAAATATAAGGGCGTGACATTGATAGCTGTGTTCTTAACAAGCTTTAAAGTGTTAGGAGTATAAGCTAATAGGCTTGCTAAAAGTATTGCTAAGTAATTGAGTTAGGTGCGTTATTTAATGATCAACATTGATAAGTACTGTGAGCTTAAAATATGAGTGCAAAAGCTTTTTTTAAGAATAACAATTGTAGCGGGCCAATACCTTAATAGAACCTACACAAGCTGACGGTCCTGGGTTCAAATCCCGGTAAGGGCAAATATTTGTGTAATGAGCATGAATATTTTTTTCTTAGTCTTGGAGGTTCTCTATGTATTTACATAAGTATTTATCTATATTATATATATCATCGTCAAGTATGTACCCATAACAAAAGCCTTGTTGAGCTTACCATGGACCAATTTCGATTCGTGTAAGATTGTCCCCTGATATTTATTTATTTATTACATAAATGTCATTACATAATGATTGACCGCGAGGGAGCAAAGCGACCAGCTTCTAGATTGGCCCTTTTTTTGTCCGTCTGCCTGTTCTCGCCTATAGATCGCATTTTTAACCGATTTTGAAGAAAATTGGCAAACTAATTCCTTCCTTTTTTTTTGGTTTTTTATTGGGGGAAAAATAGGGGAGAATCAAATTTAAGAGGCACGCTAAGGACTTCATTCTACACAAGATGTTGAGGAAAAAAAACAAAAGGGAGGAGTAGAGGGGGAAGCACTTACAGTTATTTTCGACCCCCATGTAAATGTATATTGTAGATAAAGCTAGACACCTAAATTTGTGATGAATAGGCCACAATTTCAATTACCAAAATTCAGTCAATTTGTACGAATAGATTGGAAACGACAGCCGTTCAAAGTTCCGTCATTGTGTCACTGACTGAGTCATCATCGATCATCAAAATTCTATTGGTTCTATGGGGTCGCGAGGTCTAATGTTCTCACAGAACTACTAGTAATTATTGGTTCGACTTAATTGGACAGACTGGCAGCCGAAGTCCGAAGCACTGGTAGAGTTAATGGAATTTATTTTTCCTGTGCGAGATTCAGTCATGAGTCAATACTTGAAGGGGAAATTTCCTTTTTCAAACTCAAACCATAATCAGTAGTTATGTACTCATTAGTTTAGTTGATCATATTTGATTTATTTTTTTCCATGTTTATGAGACTTAAGTAAGTGTTTGACTTGTTAAAGTGCATTATTTTGCCTACTTGCAATAATGATATGAGTTTTGAGTTTTGGTAGACAGTAAATATTATGATTCTTTCTACATAGACGGTGAAAATATTAACGAAGAAACCTGAAACGCAAAATGTATTAGTCACTTTAATAACATTATCATATTATATTAAATCATAATAAATAGTTCCACCACACCCAATATTCGAATAGTGCGATTATTTTAATTTTACGGCTTGAAACTTCTCAGCTTTTTTTAAATCGTAAACGAATCAACTGTTATCAGATTTTCACGAAATATACTCTTCATAATACAACTCTGTGCCAAGTATCAGGTTTCTACTTTCAGCGACTAAAACCGAGAAGTATTGAGCGGTAAATTTGAAGTAATTTGGTTTCAATCAATCGTAATCGATTGATCAAAAACCACTTTCAAAAAGTCTGGTTAATTAAATTAGCAGACTAATTTTCATGCAAGATAATGGGACCATACGACACGATACGTATGTACGTAATGTAGTAAAATGGTAATAATGCCTCATGGGAGGCGTGTAATAACACTAGGACAATGAATGAATGGATATGGAATTGAAAGCTGTTCATTATGTTTATGTAGCTTTGTAGGAACAACGACATAACATCATTTGTTTAACCAAAACACACGCAATTGAAGAAGCAACATATTTTGAATGAAATAAAATGAAATTGATTATTGACAGATATCATGGTTTACACAGGTTCTATACTACTCAAAAGAAAATAAGGGCCACTTACATATTTCTGTTTTTGAGTAAATTTTTAGATGTAAACTAATTAATAAGTGACTAATTAATGATGTCCGGCCTCGTTCAGTATCCAACCTCTTTAATGCTGGTGTTTAAGTCTTACAGCTGGCCAGAAATTGAAGCAAATAAAAAAAACGAGTTTCAGGTCAAATTCCTTTCAGATAGAATCACAATTTTATTCTGTTAAAAAACTATTTCTGTCCATCTTTTGCTTCTTTTAACATCTTTTGTTAATAATGCCACGTCAACGAAGGCATATGGATACCATTACTGCCACCAGAGCCGTTACATTGATTGCTGAAGGTCATTCACAGCGGTCTGTAGCTTTTTCGTTGGGTTTCTCTCACCGAGCCATCCACAATGTGTGGGATCGGTTCCAAGAGACTGGCAGTGTTGCAGGAAGGCCTGGATCGGGCAGGGTGCGAGCGACTAAGGCACAAGAGGATCGCTACATCCGATTGAGTGCCCGTCGAGAGCGCTCTGTGACGGCACGTAAGTTACAAAATCGCCTACGGTTGACAACGGGGACTCGTGTTAGTGACCAAACGATACGTAATCGACTGCATGAAGACCAGCAAAGGTCCAGACGCCGAGAAGTACGAATTCCTTTATCTAGGGTTCAACGTGGAAATCGTTTAAGTTTTTGCCGCGAACATTCAGATTGGAGCATGAATCAATGGGGTATGGTGCTCTTCACAGATGAGTGTAAAGTGAAGCTTTGTAGTGATGATCGGCGGATTAGAGTATGGAGACGACCGGGTGAGAGATTTTCCGATGTCTGCATCAAGGAAATTGACCGCTTTGGAGGTCCTAGTGTGATGGTTTGGGCTGAGATTAGCTTACAAGGCAAAACTGAGCTGGTTTTCTTAAATCAAGGCACAGTAACTGCACAACGGTCCATCGATGAAGTCATCAGGCCTCATGTGATTCCATTCTCACAGAGAGTGGGGCCAGGGTTCTGGTTAATGCATGACAATGCCCGCCCACACACAGCTCGGGCCACTCAGACTGTACTGGATGACTCTCATATTCGTGTCCTACCATGGCCAGCGTATAGTCCGGATTTAAATCCAATAGAGAATATGTGGGACCAATTAAAACGAAGGGTTAGGGAGCATGAGCAAGAGGTTGACAACCAGCAACAGCTTATGGATGCTCTGAAAAGAGATACCTGATGAAAACATCAGAAACTTAATCGAGAGTACGCATTCAAGGCTCCAGGAGTGTGAAAACAGGAGAGGAGGACACACCCGTTACTAAACCATTAAAAAAAACAGCTTGTGTCAGTTTTTGTTTTGTTTTGCAAAGAGTTTCTGTTTAGTTTTTGCTGTTGACAATGGACTAATTTCATGTTAATTGAAATAAGTGAAACAATTGACTACACAATTAAATGGTTATTAGCATAAGTTAAAACAAAAGCCTTGTTACATGTTATTTTAATAAATATACATTACTGTTTACTATATTTTTCACGTAGCAATCAAAATACTTAGTGGCCCCTATTTTCTTTTGAGTAACATACAAAAATAAGGAGACTATTAGGAACATATATCGTAAAATAGGAGCAATCAGTGACAACCAAACTAGTGAAAACATGTATCTCGGTTGTAAATTCAAGAAATTTTGACCATTATATTACAATACTTACACATTGTTTGTTACCATCAGTTTGATATTAGATCAATGTACTGAAGAACATATTTATCAGCTTCATTAGAATCATCAGTAGCGTATGACTATACTTTGTAGAGTATTAAGTAGGTACCTAACCTATATATTCTATATTTCATATCTCATCTTTGTTTATTTCATATTGTTATGATGGTCTCAACGATACCACCACGCCTACGAGATGTCTGTGGATTGGCACAGAATAGAAGTTGTTCATCAAATTACACACTCAGAAAGAAATACTAGTAGTTAAAACGAGTTTGGGAACTTGGCCCCACTAAGTAGAATATTTAAAACAAGGAACTCACATAAATAGAGTGTAACAAAGCTGTGTAGTCATATTTTAAGGGGTTGTTAGGGACATAATTCTGTACAATTTTCACTATGAATCCAATTTAATGAGAGCAACTTAATTTTTCACTTGACCACACAGATCAGATGACCGTCCGGCCAAAAATTAATGAAAATTAAAGTTGCTCAAATCGGTTTCATAGTAAAAGTTGTTCAGAATGATGTCACTAACAACCCCCTAAAATATCAATACACGTTCTGTTACACCCTGAATACCTTATGGGATATTTCCCGTACATGCAACTGACTAGTGATACCAACTACTAAGCCCTAGTCAATCAATGTGTTTGAGCTTACAATTTTATTTACAAACAACGACAGGTCTAATTACTCACGTCCGCTCCGCTACTTTCCTTCGCGTGTCCCCTGGGTAGTGCATACAGTTCATGCGTGCAAGTGTAACCTTTGCCGAACCCCCAATAATGTGGCCCTACTCGTAGCATATGTGCACCGTGGTCACACAGTACACATAAGTTTCTGACCATAACATCTGAGATCGTGCATTGGTATTCATCCAAAATCTACGCTTATTTGTTGCAGAATGATCTGCCTGTCGGTTCCGGTGATCTTTCTCGTGATTGGCGCGGTGCTTGGCGCGCCCGAGCAGGTGTCGAGCGAGCACGAGCGCGAACGTTCGCCGAACGAACACGAAGATTCGGCCACAGTGGAGAAACGATCGCCGCATTATGACTTCGGACTGGGGAAGCGGGCGTATAGTTACGTTTCGGAATATAAGAGGCTGCCTGTTTACAACTTTGGTCTGGGGAAGAGGTACGTACATATGTGAAATACAAAAAGCTTAATTTGATATCGAGAATATTAAATGCCCTTTAATTTAATTAAGTGTGTATCTAAATAGATATTTTTAATGGCACAATGTAATACAATGTAAGGCGCAGCTACAGATATATGATAAAAATTGGTATGTGTTGGTATTTATGTCATAGCTATATATATATATACTATACGCTATATCGTCGCGTATATCGTAGAATTTGATAATTTCATGAAAAAGCTAACCATTGATTGATCTTTTCATGAAATGATCGCAAAGGGTTGAATTTCTCGAAAACGTGTCTTTTTAAAGCATTTGCATTCAGTACTACGTATGTTTTTTGTGATATACATGTCGAACTAACACGAAGACAATTTCATTTCATTTAAATTCATATAAAATATGTTGCTTGCCCAATTGCCTGAGTTTCATTAGTCTTCACCTAAGCTACCGCAGTGTATTGCCCTAAAATATTTCTTCGTTCAATGAAAGTTCTAATTCAACCATGTTTGGCTATTTTATGATATAGTCAATTCTAAGATATGGTTACGACATGTATATATACAACGTAATAAATATGTTTTCTACACCACCGCTAGACTAAAGAGTATTTGCGTTCTAAATTCTCCTTACTTCATAAACCTAGCCTTTGCCACATTCCCGTGGCAAAGGCTAGGTTTATGAAGTCTCCCATGAATTAATATTCATGGGAGACTGCGTGTAGTAATTTCACTTATTATCCCCAACATGCTGCGTAACTTTCCGCAGATGGTAACTTTTAATTAACTTCTTGGCACTGTGGCTTCTGAGTGTAACACAATATGGACGAACCGTGTTATGATTTAAGTAGACGTTGAGCGGAGCAACGTGGTGTTTAGTTATTCGCTGAGGTCACTGTGTCCTGTGAAAAGAACAAATATTACAACCTAGTACACACCTACGTCTTCCTCATAATGTCTTGCGTCTGATACAGAAAAGAGATTTTACTTTTCCACCGATTAGTACCGAGTCACAAACTGGCCACCGAAATTGTCCTATTTGTAGCTCAGTAGTAATCGGTGAAAAAGTGAAAATCTATACTTTATCTCATATTCTGTATCACAATAGATAAAAATAACGGCCAAGTGCGGGTCGAACTCGCACACAAAGGGTTCGGTACTATCGTAGAAGAAAAAAACACTAAATCCTAAATAATAAAACCAAAACAAAAAGAAAAAATATAGGTATGTGTTCTCTGGGAATCGAACCCGGAACTTCAAGACTTTTCAGTTGATCCGATAGAGCCGGACAGACAGACGGACAGCGGACTCTTAGTAATAGGGTCCCGTTTGGCACCCTTCGGCTACGGAAGCCTAAAAATGGCCAGTATGACAGAATACCCGGTCACCAGTATAGTGCTGTTGGTTTTTACCACATAATAAGGCATATATGGCTTTCATAGGTTTTGAACTTTGTTACCAAGCAATAAGATTGGAAATCGCGACCCATTTCGGGCAAGGCCATGCGTTAAGGGGTTCAGGGGTTAAGCTGAAAAATGAGTTTGTGTGAGTGACACGTGTCAGGAATACGTGTCACTCATACAAACGCATCTTTCAGCTTAAACCAAAAGCACTATAGCTTGATTTTGTAATTCTTGACATATCCCGATCCTTTCAAATTCAAATCACAGTCGCTATCACTGAGTAAGTCAAAGAGTTTCGTTCATTTGATATTCCTTTCAATCCTATATTTTATTTTTGTCATTACCTCATTACGTACGTTGTAAGCAATATTTTTCATTGTATATGCAAAAAATGTGTATTTTGGAGCCGTCAAAAGTAAACTGATTTGCTGAATAGACTATAGACGACAGTATCTGTGAAATAATCTGGTTGTTATCTTGTGATTGCTCAAACGTCCGTTCGAAGTTGGCGAAGATCCTTCACAAATCAATTTGAAAGGTATTACGACAGATATAAGAAATAGAGAATAGAGCTACGGGTTAATTGATTCTATGGCACTGTAAAAAGTGCGACAAACATGCTGCACATATACAAATGTAGAAAACAAAATTCCTGTTTTCTTACACGCACATTATTTGTAACTACATTTGCTATGGTCCGTTTGAAGGCACCTTTTAACACACTAATGATTCCAACAAATTAGAGTCCCATCCCTACGTAATTAAGGCTCTAATTCGAAACGTTAGCTAAAAGTTCTGGCATCTAAATAAACCGTATCCTCCGTGCAGTCGTTCCCAAAAGTTCTGTTAGCTTCAAAGTGGTTCTCTAACGTTGCGTTTATCCTCAGGTCAAGACCGTACTCCTTCGGTTTGGGCAAGCGGTCCGTCGACGAGGAATCGCCCACTGATGAAGACTTCACAAATGATATCGACCAGGACACACTTGCTGAATTTTTGGATCAATACGACGATGCCGGTAAGCTTGTAATTATAGGTGTTTTTCAATATAGGATCCGAAATCGACTCAAAGACAATAGCTGCAGGTACTATTCCGTAAGGAAACAAATACTAAAGCAATGTCTGTGTATCTCTCAATTATGCGTGGCTTTTTAACTAAATTTAACTCTCAAACTTTCGTAGATAGCAGCTACGAATGGTTTCGTAACGCGTAGCTGATAGCTACGAAAGTTTTCGTAGCGGGTAACTTCATGCGTATAATGCGCGGCGTATAAGTTGAACCAAAATGCGCGGACGCAGCGCGCAGGTAAAAATGATACTGATACTGTATTAGATACATTTTACCCTGCGCAGACGCCGCCATTTTGGTCTAACTTATCCGCCGGGTACTGTAAATTGCTACTCCTTCGTCAACTCGTCACGAAGGCTACAAAGCGCAGAAAGTTTGCAAAGGTGATCCTCTAAATTGCACCCTTGTTGAGCGTTGACATATTTCCAGGTTACCCCGTAAAGCGCGCGAGGCCCTACAGCTTCGGTCTCGGCAAGCGCTACGCTGGCGCAAGCCCTGATGACAAACGCGCTCGCATGTACGAGTTCGGTCTAGGCAAGCGAGTACCCCTCTACAACTTCGGACTTGGCAAGCGGGCTAAGTCCTACAGCTTCGGTCTTGGAAAGCGGCTAAACACCAAGTTCAATTTCGGTCTCGGAAAGCGGGAAAGAGACCTACACAGGTTTAGTTTTGGTCTGGGCAAGCGGTCTGCCGATGACTTTGACGACAGCGATGTAACTGATTTGGAGGCGTAGATTTTGTTTTTTTTCTGGACAAATGTTGTGAATGAGAACTGACTGTTGGCAACTATTTCTGTGATGTCGTACTGGGTACGACTATCACTGTTAGTTTTTCAAGCATAATTTAGTGTAGAGTATGTTTTCTTGTGAAAACACCAGCCAATTTTCACAAGAAAACTGAAGCGGAATTCAATTTTTTTATTCATATGACACTGTAGTTTTATTATGATTATTAATAGACTAACGATAGAAGTTTTTTGATTCAAGCCCAAACAGTGTTTTTTGTAAAACATCCCAACATCAGTTCTCCTTGAGATAAAATAAAGAATTATATAATTGTAAGTGACCGGACTGGAAAAACATTCCTTCAATTATTACATCATATATTAACTGTGTTACATATGTATGATATCGTAGAGCAGTTCATCAATTCATTATCCTAAATACCTTTAGTAAATAAATAACAATGTAAAACTAAAAAATATTTCCTTTAAGCGGGCGAAGAATATTTAAATGAAAATAATCATGATGTTATCTTCATTCAATTTCTTATATAAATTTGATCGCTCGGCAATATTTACTTTGTTGTGAAGTTGTTTGTATATCAATTTGTGAAATTGAGATTTATTAATGGGAACATTCCCTTTACTACTGAATATCATAAGAGTTAATGAATCTATGTCCAATTCTATTGGATACGTTTGATCCTTTTCACTCCAAAATTATTTTTAAACTATTTATATTTTTCGTCTGTCAAGCCAACTAACTTTAGCTCAATGGATAAGGTATAATTATTATTATTTATTTTAATATGTAAGTCTTCGTTAGGAAATAAGAGATAATGTTGTTTTTAATATAATCATGAAATAAATACTACAAATCATAGTTTAGATTGCATCATTCAGTAGTTTTGATTTTTCCCAGAACGACAATCACCGCGAAAACTATTAGAGACTATTGTTTAAAAATAAAAATAAAACTGTTGATGGTAGGATTAGTACATACTAATGTATTAGTATATAATTGGTGTTGACTGGTAAAATCATACTCAAGTGATACCATTCATTCGATACGTAGGGCATTATTACCAATAATAGGCACGAATGCAAATGGATTATTATTACCCAACATACACCCACACACACGCACGTACACACCCCTCATACACATTATATTAACCTCCACATCATGCAAGCTCACAACTAGCCATTTTGGACTCAAGCCATACATGGTTTATAATAATAATCCTTTATTGCACAGAAAACACAGCGGAAATTATAACAGAAACAGTATGCAAAGGTGAGCTTATTTCTAAAAAGAAATTTCTTACAGCTAACCTGTGGAGAAAAGAGAAAAATAAAATATAGAGAGGTAGTCCTAGTGTACAATTAAGAGTTAAAAGAAATAAATAAAATAAATATACTATCAAATAAATCACAATACACCCTACGTAATTACTATACAATAAATAAATATAATACAATAAATAAATAGATATACATAAATACTATGAGATACCCACTATTCGGAAGAGAGGAGATGCTGTTTCAATTTTTTCTTGAAAGTGACCAAGGATTTGCAATCCCTTATAGCGCAAGGAAGTGCATCCCACAAACGTATTGCCCTTAACCTAAACGAGTGCTCGTAAGCAACAGTGTTGTGCTGAGGAATTGACAAAAGTGACACCGTGTGAGATCTCCGAAGTCTATCCCCTGAGAAAAGATACTCAAAACGTTCACGAAGATATGCAGGGTAGCACGGAATTCTCAAAATATTGAAGAGGAAGGAGAGAATGTGCATATCACGACGAAGTCGGATCGGGAGCCAGCCTAATTCCCTACGATATTGGGACACGTGGTCGTACTTACGAAGTCCGAAAATAAACCGAATCCCGAGATTTTGGAGTCGCTCGAGTTTGTTCAGTAGATCTTCGTTCGCACTGGCCCAGAAAACATCGGCGTAGTCTATTAAAGGCAGAAGAAGGGTCTGAGCTAGCATGATTTTAAGACTAAACTAACTAACTTCCTGCCTAGGCAGACGCCTAGGCAGGAAGAACTGCAAACGCCGAAGAGAATGAAAGGATGCAAAGACTCGTCTGCTGACCTCACAAACATGGGGCGACCAGGATAATAGATTGTCAAAAACAACGCCAAGATTTTTGGCTTTCTCGCTATACTTGACAATGGTACCGTCAAATAGAACGGGATCAACGGACTTATTCTGCAATAAATCAAGTAAGTGCCGTGTATCATCTTGTCCGGGTTGACTAATAGCCCATACGAAAGAGACCATTTCCTGATGTTGTCGAGGTCAGCATTCAAAGCCTCAACAGTCGAAGTCAGATCACACAGGGGAAAATGCCGATAAATTTGAAGGTCATCTGCATAAAGATGATACGAGGAAGACAATACATCCGAGATGGAATGGATGAAAACTGAGAAGAGAAGAGGGGAAAGGATGCCACCCTGCGGAACACCTGAAGAGAGCTTGCACCATTCTGTAGTGACCTCTTCAGACTTGATGCCAGCTGGCGGTCTCTCAAGTAAGAGTCAAACCAGTGAGCCGAGTGTGAAGAGACGTTAAGCGATTTTAAGATTTCAACAAGTATATCGAAGTCGACGCAGTTGAAGGCGCTTCTAAAGTCTAGGAGAGTCAGGACTGTCAGCTGCTTCTTATCCATTGCCAGTTGGATATCGTCAGTTACCTTGAGCAGTGCTGTGGTGGTGCTATGCCCCGGTCTAAAACCAGACTGAAAAGGGTTCAGTAAATTCATGGAGGAAAGGTACGAGGACAGCTGGGTGTGGACAATGGATTCAAGGATTTTGGAAAGGATTGGTAGGATGGAAATGGGACGGAACTCTTTGAAGGAGGACGGGTTAGACGTTTTAGGTAGGGGTAACACTAATGCTCTTTTCCACTGGCTTGGGAAGCAGTACTCGCTCAGCGACGCATTGATTATATGCGTTATGGGTTGTAACAAATGATCAAGTACACTGAAAAGCATCTGAAAGCAGATCTTGTCATCACCTATAGCCTTTGACGATATTGCTAGAAAAGCCTTCTTTACTGCGCCAACTCCGACAGACCTGAGGTTGAAAGGTAAGCTACTGGATGTCTTTCTGGTACGCAAGTAACGAATAGTAGCATCCTTGACAGGGGGGTCCATCACGACAGGGGAGACAGCAAAGAATTTGTTGAGACCGTTGAGGTCGACACTACCGGTTACTGCGTCCTGGGACTTACCAACACCGAGGGTCTTCAGGAACTTCCAAACCTGTGCAGGAATGTAACTCTCAATACTCTCGTAGATATGGCGGCGTTTGGCATCTCGACAAAGACGGGTGCAACGATTGCGGAGACGTTTGTATATAAGGAGATTATCGTCCGTCGGATCCTTCTTATATCTACATTTGGCACGGTTTCTCTGGGCCATCAGACCCTTGATGGTGTCAGTAAGCCAGGGCGCAGGGAGATGTTTGACCCTAACCTTTTTGACAGGAGCATGTTTGTCGAACAAACTCAGGACAATCGATTGGAAATGCTGGACTTTTTCATCAACGGGCTCACTACAGACGACAGGGGACCAGTCTATAGAGGCGGCATCAGAATCAAGGGAGCTGAGACCCATACCCTTGAAACTGCGAATATCCAGGAATTTCCCTGCGCGCTTAGTTTCCTGAGCGATACACAATCTCATCACGCGTAACACGTACATACAGATGATAACAGGTTAGGCATTGAACCGCATTTTTGTCGTTAATGTTCTTATTACTCCTTTGATATATATTATGATTATTTCTCTACCCCGTTATCATCCCAATTATGTGTTTATCCCTGATTTAGGAAGTTCTATCCTTAAATAGATTCTATATTTTAATTTGGGAAATAATAACAGTTTTTAAACTCGCCACAGTAACTACACGGCTGTACCTTAACTGTATAGCAGTGGCATGTAATTTCGTGTCATGCCTCACACGCGACGTGTATAGGTTATTTGACGAGTGTATCATGCTTCAGGACACTTAGTGGACGTTTCAATCTTATCCTTGTTTCGTTTGGAAAAGGAAAAGGAGAGCGACGTGTAGGTCTGCGCCTTCAAACAATCGAATGCAACCTTTGGCTAAGCATATCTTCTCTCATCTGCATCTTGATATAAACTGCACTATTCGAGGCAAACAGAAGAATGAGGACAAGTATTTGGCTATAAAAGTGAGCACTGACGACTCGCATAGATACTTACTTACTTACTATAAGCGGAAATGTTGTTTTTTACATCAGTGATAAAATAAAATAAATAAATGTAGCCCATTAATGTCCCCAGCGAGGGGCACGGGCCTTTACCCGGATTCGAGTTAGATTGAGCCATAGTCCACCAATCTGGCTGGCTCAATGCGATGCAGGTAGATGGAGGGGTGTAGTGACCAACCCTAAGCTATTTTGTGAGGGCCTCTGACATAGTGAAACTTGGGCATAATATCCATGCTTCGATATATACTTGGCCAATTTTGCTAACTTTAGGGGCTTTTTATTCACCAAATAGGAATGGTGATATCGTGGGAAAGTAAGAGACAGAGCTATACGATATATATATCTCAGTCCCTCATTTTCCTACAATATCACCGGAGAGTAAAAAGCCCCTAGAGTTTTCAAAGTTGGCCAAGACGCCCCGGAGTATACCTATATACTCCTCCTAGATATAATTAAAATGGTAGAATTTTAAAAATATCTCAGATCAGTACGGATAAAGTATAGCATTCTGTATGTGCAGTACCTACAAAGAATAGATACAAAAACATTGTCAAATGATGCGTCGTGCATGTGGAGTGCTGTGATACATCATCCGTGGGTGCTAAGATACGACATAACCTATAAAAATAGTATATTCCTGGGAAAGAATACGCTTCAACTATGAATAAATTATAGGAGAAGAAAAGGTTTCGTTAAGAGATAGGAGATAGCAGTAGCGTGAATATATTATGAGTATGAGTGTATTATGAGTAGTTTATACCTACCTTCAGGTCAACCTAACGGGTGGAGGTAATTTTTGGACGTTGGACGATGGAAAAAACAATAAAGCATAGCATCACGCCTTTTAAAATACGGAGTGGCTGAGGAAAAGTAATGCCAATTTTACAGGACATCTGAGTCAGCAATCATAACATAACATAATATGGCGTCACAATTCTTCGCAAGCGAGTTGCAAAGGCGCAGTTGAGAGTTAGCAAACATAACGCTTCACCAAGTTAAAAACTTAAAAAAACCCGACTTCAAGTTCAAACCCGATTTTTTTCTCCCCGGTCGGATTCGAATGAAGTTTAAGTAAGTACATGAAAAGTCCTCATCAAAACCTTTGTTGCACGGAACCACAAACCGAATCGTCATTTTTGTATTTGTCGATGTTTTTAAAAGTGCCAAATTAATTTTGATATTTTTATGGGACCACCTCTGAAGAATGACCTACGAATCAAAACAAGAATCATCAAAATATGTTCATAATTGACGGAGTAACCGTGTAATAAACACACACAAAAAACAGATGCGTTGTGAATCTCCTTTTTTTAGTTCGGTTGAAAATGGATGATAGGGCACTAGCATTCCCGGACTAGGTAACCAAACAAACTCAAACTCACTCAAATAGTTTATTGCAAGTAGGCAGAATTTTTTAGAGGTCAGACATGGAGAAAAATTTAAAATAAATCAAAGATGATCAACTAAAATAATGAGTATGGTTATGGTTTGAGTTTGAAAAAGGAAGTTTGCCTTTCAAGTGGTGATTCGTAGCTGAATCTCGTACAGGAAAAGGAAACTCCATTAACTCTACCAGTGCTTCGGAAATACGCCCGTCGGGAAAGACAGCACCAAGAAACTCTACGGGGATGTCATTATCTAAATTTTCGTCATTTTTCTTATAACACAATGTACAATATCACATTGTAAGTGGAAGGATGGAGGGAAGGCTATTTTCCATGATCAAAAGTTTATATACTGACATTCTTTACTCATACGATCGTATTATTTTGTATGACTGAAACCAATATAGTTTTGACAGGACAGGTAGGATTTATTCGCATACAATTTTAGTGACAACCAGTGATGGAGTAAGTATCGATGTAAGTACGGCTATCGACAAAAATGATAGATAATTTTACTTTTTTTGAAGATTGGTATTTAACTATGAGCTGATGATCACTGTTTAAGCGATATCAATAAACAAAGTCAAGGTGATTATTAGTTAACATACTACGATGAAGTGTTTATTTCTTCGTAGTATGTTAACTAATAATCACCTTGTCTTTAAATTAAATTATATGGTTATACACTCAATAAACAATTTAAATACCTTGGTCAGATAATGACTTTGGACATTAGGGATGACCTAGTCATAGAGTCGTAGCGCAGTGCTTTGGCAGTTCGGGCGAATATGTTGGTTCGTAGGATTGCACATTGTAAAAATCTCACTCTTCAAGACACATTATCACTCAATCTACACGTGCAGCCTATGGGTCAACTATACCCAAAAGACTCTCAACTCCCTGCTCGACCCGTATAACAATGCTTTTAGGATGTTGCTGGGGCTGCCACGCAACTGTAGTGCATCGGACATGTTAGTTGAGGCACGTACTGATGGATCCCATGCCATCATACGTAAGAGAAGGTCCTCCTTACAGAAGCAGAACTCGTGGCAGCACCGACAACATCCTAGAGTTCATTGCAAGTCGGCTCAACGGCCCAATACTCAAATACTGGGTGAGTGTTGTGACTGTTGATGACAGTGCTTGGCAAACTGAGCCGTGCCACAGGCAGACCTATTTATATGAAATAGATTGAATTGAACGTGATATGAAGAAACTAATGAAGATTAAGTAGTTTGTCTGTTACAAAAACATATGGATCCTTTGGTGCTCCGAAATAAAATTATTATTATTATTTAAAAAAATAGTCAATAAAAAATAGTCATAACTGAAACGACGAATATATAGCAATATACAAATGTCTTTATAAATTAAACATCAAAAATACACACAATTAAAACGACAAATAAATAGCAATATACTAATGTCTTTATAAATTAAACACACATTTGCATTTACACACCATTAATTAATAAAGATCGCTAATCACGATTCAATTATACAATACCCTTGATGTACCGTGACAAAATAAAATAAATGCCCACTACGAATAGAAGGAGGACTTACCGTTACGTGGATCTCGGCTGCCGTTCCAGGGCAATGGGAATTCGGGGTGGCCGCAATGGAAGTTCGGGGAGTCCGGAATAGCTTTCTAAAGTATATTGAGGCTAGTTCGGGTTTATATCAAATTAATTATTGAGGAGCGTTAATGACACTTTTATTGTTATTGTTCATATCGACAGCTGACACACACTTGATTTGGATTATTTATGGCCAGACTGCTTTGGGCGCCCTCTTGGTCCATTACCAAGGACAAGAAGACGAGATCTGACCGGGTGGTAATCCCAGTATCGACCCACAGAAGGCGCATCCCAAGGCATCCGTAATCACACTATACCGGCGCAAACAGCGTCAGTATATGAATGAGAGCGGTAAAAACAGGCCAATTTTAGGATGCTAGTGTGCGTGTCAACATGTTAGAAGCTCGTCTTACGCTCGTGACCTGTTATTCTGTGTGCGTGTCAAAAGGTGCCACATAAAGCAATACTACCGGAAAAAGTAGGAAACTGTATAATTTGGTGGATTACCTTCGATCATCTATTCTATAAACTAAATAAATAATAACTATTTTTAACCATACATTAGCAGAACTTCGGATAAGTATGAAACTATCTATTTTTTATATCCATATTGATTAACTTACTTACCTATCTCATCTTTCGCGTACCTAATAGTGTGACAAATTCGCATTCTTTATTTTAATGAAAGGCCAGTGGAATAGTATAGAAATATACCTATATAGGTAGGTACTACATATGTATAATAATCTCAAGTAATAAACTAATTGTTAGAGCGACTGCTAAACATAAAAGACTGAAAAGAAAATGACTAAGTATTCATTTAATCCTTTCTCAATTGGTAGCGCCAAAAAAAAACTCCGCCTTGCACGCGGATGGTTTGTCAGACCCCATCTTTTAATTGGAAATGAAGTATGAGATGTTAAATCATTCTTAAAAATATTAAAATCGGTATCTGGGGATCCAGTTAGAGGCCGAGCATGAATCTGAAGTCAGATTTTGAAAAAGTGGCCGCTATTTTTAACTTCGTAGTTTTTGCTCCGATTTGCTTCAAAATCGAGATCTGGGGATCATCTTGATGACCTTTCTTTTCTTTCTTTGATTTCTTTGGATCTCTTTTTTATACAATCTGCGTTTTGATGATGGCATGACTAAGTTATCTAATTTGCACAAATGATGACACCTTATTGCCTGGTATTTTTCAACTACCAATTTTGTGAGGTGCACCTGGCGTAATTGGTGGTCTTCTGCTGAAAAATGACTAGTGCTAACACATTGTTTTAATTTACTTGACATAATTTTTGAGTATGGTTGTCAGAGCCAGCTTCTGTTTGATGAATTTCCGAATTAATGTTTCCGAAATCATACAAACTGAATATACATCCTTTTAACAATAAATTCCAAGTTAATGTCTGGTGCTGACAAGTCATGTTGCTGGAACGGTAGAAACGGGCCAATTCCTTGAACTGCTCGTTCACCAGACCTGACCTTAATGGACTATTTCGTGTGGGGCAGAGCCAAAAAACTGGTCTATTCCAAAGTAGCCATCAACACAAAATAATAGTTGATTTCAAAAATAAGAATGGCTTTCGACACAATGAAAGATGAAATGATACTCAAAATCACGACCACAGAAGTCCGAAGATGGACTCGTGTCTTTGTGAGGAACTAAGGATCTAATTTCGAGCATTGATAGCACAAATTTAATGAATTTAAAAGACTGTGTAAAAAGTCTATTTTTCTCCCTCAAACTGGTTAGTAGGTCATAACTTCAAGAATGTGTGAGGTATCTACGTCAATAATACGTCAAATGAAAGATCATTAACTAAAAATGTTTTTATAAAGATTTGCATGTAAGAAACTTTCACTTATTTTTGTTAAATTGGGTCCGAAAAACTTATTTTATTGATGATTGATATTTGCCGTGCTCTTCAATGGTCTGTAAAAACCAAGTCGGACGTAGCAGATGCACAAATGAAAATTTATTAAAATGCTTATTAAGTGATTCATTAGAATCAATTGTAAAATAATCAAATTATGTTTAAGTTTTGCAATGATAATCACTTAACTGTGATTTTCTGGAAATTTTCTTCACAAACACTAAATCGTCAATAAAAATTTAACGGTAAGACTTTGCCATATGTATATTTGGTTAAAATGGTTCTAAATGGTCTCTACTAACTTAGGTTTAAGTTTTTGTATCGATCTACCGGACACCCTGTATAAGTAGTATATGTTCGATAGGTATATATTAATTTTTTGTGCTTTTGTATTTTATTTAGTATATACATCATTTATTACATTTGTTTAATATTTATGCTTCGGAAACGCACCGGTTTTTTGTTGCGCGAATCGATCGCGAGTAATCGGCACATCACTAGCGAAAACGGAACTAGCAGCTGTCACTCGTACCGGAACGAGATGTAAAATTGGAGGTTATCTTTTCTCTTTACTCTTTTCTCATCGGGAGAACAACATGTCTGCTCGGGCCTCGTGCCAATGATGGTATTTCGGTGTACCAATTACTAAATACAGGCGTCGGGCCTGGTCGGAGTGTTAATCATCTACATCGTCGGGAAATAAGTAGATTCGCGTCAGCGGTCAAGTGATCCCTGTTGATTGGACATCGTCGTATCGGTAGCGGCGACTCCACGTGACGGCAGCCAGCACGTCGGCGACAGCGTCGGCAGCGACGATACTGGTTCGGTTCCATCTCCTATCCCAAAACTGTCTCCTCTCCCGCATTCCTGTCTCGAATCGAGCCTTCGATCTCCTGTCTACGGTGACAAGGTCAGTAAAAATTCATCACTGCTTTTCTCTCACGTGCGGGCAACAGCACACCCCCTTCGGATTCCACGCCGTTCGGTAGGCGTGGAAATTAATCATTTTGGTAGCAGGAGCGCGGTTTCCTAGTGGGAAATCATCGATTCACGGTTCTAGGGTTGCTTTGTTGCCACATTGTAGTTGGGAGAAAAGAATATCTCAGATTGGCCGGCAATCTGTTTGGCAATGAGTCTGTGGTCGGTACCACAATTAAAGTTAATTTCGGTCAGTGAAAGTATAAGTGTCAATTTAGTCAATAATAAATTTGTAGTCGGAAACTACTGTTTGTGCCCATAAAAGATTGAATAGTCATTCTGCGAAGCCTAGATTGTATTACTTGCGGTAGAACGTCGGGTTCTATAGTCCTACAGTGTTATTTCGGTTTACACAGCAGGGTCGGGCTATTTAAGGGGTATTAAGCTGATTTTGCTGACCTCAAGGGAAGTGTGGTTCATAGCGGAGGGCCACTTCTGGAGCCACTTATTATTTTGTATTGTTTTCATAATCAAGTTTTGTGGGTTATTTTTGTATTGTGTTTTATAGTGGCATTCTCTAATTGACTTAGAGTGTATATTATAAGGTGTATGTCCACAGGGCGACCATATTAAATATTGTTTAGGATTTAATTGTTTTAGTAGTTGCCTTGGTTTTTACAACTTAGTTTTAATTTCTGCGCCCAGCGCTGACGGGAAAGTGCTGGTCTCTGGCTGTGTTTAGTTCGGTAGTAAAGCATAGGACCAGAAACAATTGAATTGGTAACCATGGCACCTTCACCCTTGACGGTACTGCGGTATGGCGTCCGTGAGGAGATGAGATGGCTCGCCCATACTCACAAGTATGTGGAGCGACCTGACATGGACGATGTCCTGCTCAAGCGTGTGGAGGACGCAATGACACGCGTCGGGAAGGTGTGTCGGCTGGCCGCGGAGGCTGAGGCCCTCGGGCTTACGGATGAGGCTTCGGTGGCCGCAGTGAAGCAGCTCTGCGCGGATGCTGACCAAGCGATGGAGTGCTTGGGCGACATCGAGCGTCGCGCCGAAAAAATTAAGCGGTCGCGTCGGGATGACCGCGGGGAGGGTAGCGGAGACCCGCCCCCTAAGGGTGTTGTCGGACGGCTGCCACACCTGGAGATTCCGGCCTTCGGTGGGGCAATTGATGAGTAGCCGGCATTCATCATTTATTCGATAGCCTGGTCCACGGTCGGGACGACCTGGACAGCGCCTACAAGTTGGCCCAACTATTGATGGCACTGCGGGGTGAACCGAAGGAGTTGGTCGGTCACCTAACGGTTACGGCGGGCAATTATGAGATTGCCCGGGTCATATTGTTTGACCGCTACCAACACAAACGGCGGTTGGTTGATGCGCAGCTGGGGAAGCTGTTCAGCATCCCAAGAGTAACCCGGGATGTTGACATCCGGGTAAAGGTGCTCAACCCTGTGCTGGTGGCCACTAAGGCCCTTCAGAACCTTGGTCTGCCGGTAGACCAATGGTCATATATCGTGTTATATATGGTTTTGTCACGGTTGCCTGCAGCTGTTCAAAGTCGGTTTGAACAGCTGCATGGGGGCAGTAGCTCGGAACTGCCCACGCTCGTCCAATTAACGGATTTCTTGGAGGGTGAATGCAGGCGATGCGATACCATGGATTCGGAGGCCAGTGTGCAGCGCCAACCCGCGCGGATGCGGGAGGAGCCGCGTCCCCCACCCCCACGGGGGGGTGGGCGGTCAAAACAATTTGGCGTTTTGAGTGCCGCGCCGTCGGGTGACGGCTGTGTGCACTGCGACAGTGCCGGTCATGAGGTGACCAGTTGCGCCAACTTTAAGGCGCTCGGTGTGGCTGCCCGCAGGAAGGTGGTCTTCCGCCACCGATTGTGTTTCGGTTGTTTGGGGCCGCACCAGCTGAGCGAGTGCTCACACGCGTCCCCCTGTGAGTGCTGCGGTGGCAGGCACCACGTCGTGTTGTGCCTGAACCGGTCAGGCCCTTCGGACGGTCACCAGGGCCGGACTCAGGTTGGTCCGTCACAGGGCCCAACCAGGGCCGGACCCAGTCCCCCTCCGGGCAACGGGAGTCACCAACGGGGTGACTGGGGTACCCGCGGACGGGACCCCCCCCGAGGGGAAGGGGGCAGCGCGGGGGGTAACAGGCGGGATAGCCGGGGTTCGGTCGCCGCTATCCAGGGTCAGCGAGGACTTCGGGCCGCTGGCTCACTGCGTGTTACGGGCGGGTGTCAGATGGCACCTATGAGTGGCGCGAAGGCTGGGAGCCCACCACCTTCTGCGCCACCCTGCCCGTCGCTCTGGGAGGCGAACAGGGAGGCGAACAGTCGGATGTCGCCCCCATTCCTAGAGCGCCCCAGGTTGGATCCGCTCTCCTCCCTCCATCCACGGTGGCCACCGGGCACACCGTTCGCAGTCCGGTATGGTCGGGTACCGGGACAGCGAGGGGCCTATTATGCGGGTTGGGACCCCCTGATGTACATGCGGTCTGATATGCCACCGGTGGCATATCAGCAGCCGAGTTACCAGGCCGACGGAGGTCCCAGCGGGTTCGGATCCCGCGGAGGTTCCCGCTAGGGACACGCCGCCCACTTACAGGGTGCCGCCACTCCACAGACGGTCATGCTCCCCACCGCCTCGGTGACAGCGTGGAGTTCGGACGGCAAATATTGTGTGGCACGAGCACTATTGGACTCGGGGGCCCAGGGGTGCTTAGTCTCGTGCAACCTTGTAAGACGGTTGGGCATTTCGGTAAGGGAGTATCCACATTCCATTCGGGGAATTGGGAACACGGAAGTCGGTTCCGTTAAGGGAGTATGTCGGATTACTCTCTCGTCACGGGTGGATTCATCGGTGAATCTGACGGTCACGGCATTAGTCATGCCTAATGTGATGGGCTCACACCCTCACGTACGGTTGTCGCCCTCGGTGCGACAGTTGGTCGCTGGGTTGTCACTGGCTGACCCGGAGTTCGATATTCCGGGCCCAGTAGACATTTTATTGGGTGTCGATGCCTTGGGATACCTGTTAGTGCCAGGTGTCCACGTGTTGCAGGCGACTGGTCTGGTTTCGGTCAACACCAGACTGGGCCATGCGGTAATGGGTCCGGTCATGCCGGCTGCCCCACGCCTAGCGACTCGTAGTCCCTTATTCGGTTCTGTACTCTCGGAGGTGATACAGAAGTTTTGGGAGGTGGAGGAACCACCTACGGTCCGCCGGTTGGACCCGGTTGAAGAAGAGTGTGAACAGTTTTATCGGAACAATACTGGTCGCCTTCGGTCAGGTCGATTTCTCACACGTCTTCCATTTCGGAGTGATCGCCCGCCGCTGGGAAGTTCACACCATGCAGCCGAGACGCGGCTTCTGTCGATGGAACGACGCATGAAGCGTGACGGGATTTTCCGGCAGAAGTACGTCGACTTCATGCGGGAATACGAGTCGCTCGGCCACATGTCGGTTTCGGGTATCGACTGGAAGCGTGAAGACCACTGCTTCCTGCCCCATCACGCGGTCTTGAGGACCCCGGAGGGCAAAATACGGGTAGTGTTCGATGGATCGGCATCCACATCTAACGGCATGAACCTGAACCAGTGTTTGCGTTCAGGGCCGAAGTTGAATCATGACATCGCGGATGTTATCACACGGTTCCGTCGACACAATGTTGTGTTTGTAGCTGACATCCGGATGATGTTTAGACAGACGGTCATTCACCCTGACGATAGACGGTATCAGCTGATACTGTGGCGAGAGAGCCCAGATCAGCCCATCAGGGTGTACGAGCTGAACACCAACACGTACGGGCTACGGTCTAGTCCTTATTTGGCGATTCGCACTCTGCGGGAGTTAGCGGATCGAGAACGGTTAAATTTCCCTAGAGGAGCAGCGATCCTGGAGCAGGACCTCTACGTGGACGATATCTGTACCGGTGCAGATTCCGTAGAGGAGGCGCTCGCTCGTCGGGACGAGCTAGTTGAGCTCCTACGGGGTGGAGGTTACGAGCTCCGGAAATGGATGTTGAACTCTCCAGAGTTACTGACTGGTCTTCCGGATGACTACCAGCAGGATCCCCACATTTTTGAAAATTTGGAAAACCCAAATATGTTGTCGGTATTAGGCGTCCAGTACCAGCCGGTATCAAACATGTTTTCGTATCGGGTCGAGTTGGACTCCCCGAAGGTCTGGACGAAACGGAACGTCCTTTCAACGGTGGCTAGGACATTTGATCCAAACGGGTGGATCACCCCGGTAACATTTCAGCTCAAGTGTTTTATGCAGCAATTGTGGTCTGCTGAGCTGAACTGGGATGACCCGATCGGCGGGTCATTGAGCTCAGAGTGGGACTCGTTCTTTTCGACCCTCCCTGGCATCAATCGGATTTCACTGCCACGGAGGTTGGTCCCCACCACACGACACACCGCCACCCTGCATGGGTTTTGCGATGCCTCGGAGAAGGGCTACGGAGCTGTGGTGTATCTGCGTACGGTCGACTCCTCGGGGGAGGTTGATGTGCGGTTGGTCATGGCCAAGAGCAAGGTTGCGCCGTTACGCACTCGCCTGACCATTCCCAAATTAGAGCTTTCGGGAGCGGCTCTCCTGACTCGTCTACTCAACCACACGATGACGGTTCTTCGTGGGTCAATAGCGTTGGAAGATACGGTCTACGCTTGGACGGACAGCCAGATCGTGTTATGCTGGCTGAAGGCTTCAGTTCACAAGCTGGAGATTTTTGTGGCGAATCGGGTTTCGCAGATATTGAATTCGGAGGTTCCCTTAATCTGGAGACATGTTCCAGGGGAAATGAACCCAGCAGACTGTGCGTCTCGTGGGTGTCACGCTCCGGAGTTGGTTGGACATCCCTTGTGGTGGGGTCCAAAATGGTTGACTCAAGCCGAATCGGATTGGCCAATGAGTCCACGCGTTACCTCGGTGAACGGCGCCTTGACAGTCGGTGTCTGTACGACGCAACCAGAGCCGGAAGAGGAGTTCAGCCTGCTGGAACGGTACAGCTCGCTCGACAAGCTGGTCAATGTGACCGCCTGGATCTGCCGATTTGCGCGGAATTGTCGGAATTCTGAGGCGCAACGAGTGCGGACACAGGTCCTGACACCACGGGAACGGAACCATGCGTTGTTCGCATTGGTACGGAACGTGCAGACGGTGCACTTTAAGTCCGAATTGGACATTCTGAGACGCGGACGCGTCCAACTGAAGGGAGCTGTGGCTCGGCTCAACCCGTTTATTGACCCTCAAGGATTGCTGAGGGTAGGAGGTCGGCTGCGGAATGCCAACCTGCCTTATGCGGCTCGCCACCCGTTGTTACTCCCTAGGAAAGGGAAGTTGGTCGAACTGTTGATACAGGATCGACACATTCGGAATGGGCATATCGGATGCCACGCCTTGATGGCGTTTCTCCAGCGCGAGTTCTGGATTCTATCGGGAAGACGCTTAGTGCGTAGCGTCGTATTTCGGTGCCTGCCTTGTTATCGGGCCAAGGCGGCTACGATGCAGCCCCAGATGGGCGATTTGCCCTCGGATAGGGTTAACGAAATCCGGCCCTTTGCGGATGTCGGAACGGATTTCGCGGGACCATTCAAGGTCAAGTCTTCACAGCTACGGAACGCCAGATTAGTGAAGGCATACCTGTGCGTCTTCGTGTGCTTGACCACGAAGTCAGTCCACTTGGAGGTGGTCAGTGACCTCACTACGGAGGCATTTATCGCTTGTCTGGATCGGTTCGTCTCACGAAGGGGCCTCCCGACATTAATCCGTTCGGACAACGGCACAAATTTTGTCGGAGCCAGGCGATATCTGCAGGAGGTCACTCAATTCCTGAACGGTAATCAGGATGCCATCGGTACGGCTTGCTCCCGACGAGGGATTGAATGGGTTTTCAGTCCGCCGGGATGTCCTCATTGGGGAGGAATATTTGAGGCTGCGGTTAAATCGGCTAAGTCGCACCTGACGAGGATCATCGGTGAGACCTCTCTACGCTTTGAAGAGCTTGCGACGCTGTTCTGTAAAATTGAAATGACACTGAACTCGCGTCCGTTGTGCCCGCTCAGTTCGGATCCAAATGATTTGGAAGCGTTGACGCCGGGTCACTTCCTGATAGGTCAGCCCCTTAACGCCCTGCCAGAATACCCATTCGGTGATGTTAAGTTAAGTCGGTTAACTAGGTGGCAGATGTTGCAGCAGATGGCTCAAGATTTTTGGAAACGGTGGTCCCTTGAGTACTTGCACATCTTGCAGCAGCGCCTTAAGTGGACTGACCGGACGAGCCCCCCTCAAGTCGGTGATTTGGTGCTGATTAAGGATGCGAACCTGCCATCATTGAGATGGAGACGAGGACGGATCGTCAATTTGTACACGGGTCGGGATGGCACGCCTCGATCAGCAGAAGTCAAGGTGGGGGACTCGGTCCTCAAGAGAGCGGTCGCAACACTTTCTCGCCTTCCTATTGATTAGGGACAGGTTCGGGCCTGTCCGGGCGGGTGACTGTTTAATATTTATGCTTCGGAAATGCACCGGTTTTTTGTTGCGCGAATCGATCGCGAGTAATCGGCACTAGCGAAAACGGAACTAGCAGCTGTCACTCGTACCGGAACGAGATGTAAAATTGGAGGTTATCTTTTCTCTTTACTCTTTTCTCATCGAGAGAACAACATGTCTGCTCGGGCCTCGTGCCAATGATGGTATTTCGGTGTACCAATTACTAAATACAGGCGTCGGGCCTGGTCGGAGTGTTAATCATCTACATCGTCGGGAAATAAGTAGATTCGCGTTAGCGGTCAAGTGATCCCTGTTGATTGGACATCGTCGTATCGGTAGCGGCGACTCCACGTGACGGCAGCCAGCACGTCGGCGACAGCGTCGGCAGCGACGATACTGGTTCGGTTCCATCTCCCATCCGAAAACTGTCTCCTCTCCCGCATTCCTGTCTCGAATCGAGCCTTCGATCTCCTGTCTACGGTGACAAGGTCAGTAATAAATTTCATTCACTTCTTTTCTCTCACGTGTTGGCAAAGGCACACCCCCTTCGGATTCCACGCCGTTCGGTAGGCCTGGAAATTAAACAACATTATTATGTTTTAGTTGTATGTAATCAGATGATTATAATTTTATTGCGCACTAGGACTCCAACCGGATCCCCAGATATAAGATGTCGAAGCAAATCGGACTAGTAACTACGAAGAATGACTGAGTTTGGTCACAACTGTGATATTGCCACCCCGTATGGAAAAAGGCATTGCTAGTTTATCACCTCATGTTCAAAAGCACTTTGGTGCGAGCATAGTTGTAATTTGTGGGGAAATTTTGCATTGAAAAACTGGCAACTCTAATAAAACGTAAAGTGTGAATCATGTAAAATCAACAAGAAATTTACTTAATGTTTTACGAAATACAACGAATTTAGGTGGACTTCCCGATGAAATGATGGCTTGTGATTTGCTTTTATTAGTCCTTTGTAATTTTTACACACTTTAATCGCACAGCATGGCATTTTTTATCAAATTTTGATGACCCGTGGAACTGCACAACGCGTGCGTCTCCAATGTGAGCTCAAGGCAGACTGTTTGAATGGCGGCCCACAGTTGTGCGCCTTATTTTTCGACGCCATCGCGAAAGTGACACTCCGTCTATTGAGTAAATAGTCTAAGGTAAAATCATTCCGCAGTAAAATCTTCTTGAGAATTCGCGCGTGTTTTCCAGTCAGATCCGAGAGATACCACCGTAAGCCACACGTTTAGCAATAGTATTTCACCAGGAAATCTATAATTAAAAGGGTAGTATTTAATTATGCATCAATGTTGCTTTGAGGAAAAGGTTCATAAATACAGATCCAGTGCATTGCAATTAAGCACCATTTTTCGTACCATACAATTTATCGATAATATTTTTTTACATAACTATCGGTATTTCTTGGAAAAAGGAGATGTGTACTTTTTCCAAGAGAGTTGGTACTTTATTCGAAATAGTCATGAACCAAGTTAAAACCGTATTTATATGAAAGAATATAATTTAAAGGTTCTAAATACATATCGTGATCATTTTTTAAAACCGCCATTTTTTTATTACTGTGATTTTAAAATAATTATTATTTTAAATAAAACTGCCACCCAGAACAATAATTTATTATGGCAACACTGTTCTGTCACGTCAATGTCAACAACCCCCTGTTCCGAGTCACGCCACAATCATCTACGAAGCCGTTCCGATTTAGCTTTGGCGATACAAAACGATGGCATCGTAGACGCTGTAATCGATTATGGTGTGATTCGGAACATGGGGAAAGTGTCAAAAATGACAATTGATTGAATGACAGTTTTTTTGTTGCTGCAAAGTTAAGCAAAGGATGCAGGTTATAAATCCTACCCATACAAATCATTTTTTCAAAATTAATAAAGAATGGCGGTTTTAATAAAATAAATAATTGCGTAGGCTTTATTTAGGGAAACCCCTACCAGAAAAACCGCATATGATTATGGTTCAAAAATCAGTACCGAAAAAATACATCTCCTTTGTAAAAGAAAAATTATGTAAAAGAAAAGTAAACGTATAATGATATTTATGGGCCGAAATAATTTGGGAAATCCTCCGATATTAAATAAAATGTGTAAAATACAAGAACATCTACGAATAACATCAATTAACATTAACCTGTGGTAGCTGATGAATTCGCCCACGTTTTTATGATTTCTCATGTAAATTTTACTCTATATGCTAGCACACTACATGGCGGATGTCTATCAACTCGTACATATTCTGTGGGCGTCATTCACCTACTTTTTGTATATTAGGTTGCATTTCATAGCTTATGTTATACCTCAATGTACATAGATAGTATTATTTAGTTACCAATTAACAATACATGAAACTACTCGTCTCTACTTGGTGCTCATCTTTAACTATCACAACTTTTCCTCAACTACTTCAGGTGTACGAGCCAACACCAATCAGTGTGGCCCATACATCTTTTTGGTCCTTCGAACCTACAACGACATCGGCGCAGGATTATAAGTTCTTGCTTTCAAAAGCAATCATTTGGTGTATCTTATTATCGTTGTTTCGGTAGCGTATCGGTTCGCTAGCCTCCCACCAGCGGGTCTCACTAGTCGAATTGAGAAGACGCATATAACGTGACAGAGATTGTGAGTGCAACATAAAGGGATATTTTTCGATTCGGGAACAGTAAACCCTGGCTATCGGAGAAGAACTGCTAACTACTGAACATCTGCGGCAGGACTTACAACCCTATACGCATAACTACGTGTTCAAGATAACTACTGGAGCTACATACGAAGCTACAGGATAACTACTGAACATCTGCGGCAGGAATTACAACCCTATACGCATAACTACGTGTTCAAGATAACTACTGGAGCTACATACGAAGCTACAGGATAACTACTGAACATTTGCGGCAGGACTTACAACCCTATACGCATAACTACGTGTTCAAGATAACTACTGTAGCTACATAGGGAGCTACAGGCTAACTACTGAACAGCTGCGGAAGTACTTACAACCCTATACGCATAACTACGTGTTCAAGATAACTATACTGGAGCTACATAGGAAGCTACAGGATAACTACTGAACATTTGCGGCAGGACTTACAACACTATACGCATAACTACGTGTTCAAGATAACTACTGTAGGTACATAAGAAGCTACAGGCTAACTACTGAACAGCTGCGGAAGTACTTACAACCCTATACGCATAACTACGTATTCAAGATAACTATACTGGAGCTACACAGGAAGCTACAGGATAACTACTGAACATCTGCGGCAGGACTTACAACCCTATACGCGTAACTATGTGTTCAGAATTTTCTACGGGAAGAACAACTACTACTGCTCGTCAACTACAACATAACCACGGTTGTCGGAACCGGTGTCCTAACATTTTTTCTTTTGGAGGTTTATAAATTATCGATACATTGTAAAATACCATACCGCTTACAATTCAACGCGTTAAATCCAACCGTTCAATTATGAACTGGTTTGAACTTGAATTGCAAACTCAATATCAGGGCGAAGTGATGGTTTAGGGTAGGGGAATCCGTTTTGTTAGGATGAAATTGTCAACCCTATCAGTCACGTTTACAATTATTTTATAGTTTAGGAACACTCGCGTCAGTTTATAAAGAAACAGTTTTCACAATATAACGATGACATATATATGTCACCGTAAGATTGTCAAAACCGTAAGTTGATAAACTAACGTTATTTTTCTCGTTAGTTGGTCAACTATCGACAGATAGTAAACTGTAGGGTACTGCTTCCTATATGACGTGTTAGTTGATAAACTAACGGTTAAAACCGTCAAAATAGTAAACTGGTTAAAACTTGAATTGCAAACGAAATACCAGGGCAAAACACTGCGGTAGTAGGGCGAGCGCAGCGAAGCCCCCCAATAGTCTTCATGTTAGGTTGACATGTAAGAACAAAAGAAGCGTCAATTCTAAACCCTGTCGTTCTGGTTTACTATCTGTCGATAGTTGAACAATTAACGCGTTAGTTTATCAACTAACGGTTTTGACTATCTTACGGTGACATATATATTGCAGTAATGTAAGTAAGGTACTGTTTCTGAGAGAAGAATTTCTCGGAATAAGTAGATGTCTATAGACAAATGAAGATATATTAGCATGCGATTCGCGATGGCCGCAAGCAAAGGGTATTGGCTGAATGTAGGCCGAATCAAGCTGCTATTGTTTGGATTTGGTTCGTGCCTAGCTCCTTCATGTATGCTACAGCATGATTTTCTATGTACTTGAACTTGGTAAGATTTGCAAAAAATGCATATCTTGTATGTTCGATGATTACGATTTATTGTTGAACGTAGAAAATGTGGTATTTTGAGGGTTCCGTAGAGAAACAAGGAACCCTTATATGTAGTTTCGTTAAGTCTGTTGGTCCGTCCGTCACAGACCTTGCTGTTAATAATTTTGTAATTATTTATTCCAGCTTATTAAATAAAAATAAATCATAATTGTGTTAGTTAAGCACAACCTATTTTTAAAAGAGATCTAAAAATCAATCTGTGGGAGTTTCTACGCCCTTCTTCTCCCACAGTGGTCCAATGTAGAGAAGAGGCAAAAAATGACGTTTGCTAAGTACACAGTCAGGTCATAAGTTCTGTCACACAATAAAAACTTTTGAATTTAGAACGCTGGCCACAAAAAAGTTTATTGAATTCGAATTTCGAATTTTTCATTAAAATAAAAATGTGTACTTTTTAGAATTTTCCTCATTTTTAAATACGGAGTGGACACTTAAAGAAGACCGTGTCGCAGTTATTGCGTTGCATCGTTGCGGTTACGCGTCAATTCAGATTTTTGACTTACTGAAAAATTTGAATATAACCAAAAGATTCGTTTATCGTACCATAAAACGATACAATGAAGACTCTAGTGTAGATGACAGGTCAAGAAGTGGTCGCCCTCGCTCTGTTAGGACTCCAGCAGTGATAAAAGCTGTGAAGGCGCGAATTCAAAGAAATCCCATACGTAAGCAGAAACTGTTGGCCCTTCAGATGGGGTTAAGCAGGACCACGGTGAAAAGGGTGTTAAATGAAGACTTAGGGCTTAGGGCATATCGAAGAAAAACAGGACATCGTTTGGACGCTCGTTTAATGGACCTGAGACTGAAGAGATGCCGCGCTTTGTTGAAGCGGTACGCGGGAAAAAAGCATCGGGAAATTCTTTTGTCGGATGAAAAAAATTTCACCGTGGAAGAGAGCTCCAACAAACAAAATGATAAGGTGTACGCACACAGCAGTGAAGAAGCGAGCAACCGTATTCCGCGTGTCCAACGAGGTCATTTTCCATCCTCGCTCATGGTTTGGTTGGGAGTCTCTTATTGGGGCTTAACTGAGGTACATTTTTATGAGAAAAGCGTAAAAACGAATGCAGTTGTGTATCAAAATACAGTCCTCAAGAACCTTGTGGAACCTGTTTCTCATACCATGTTTAATAACAGGCACTGGTTTCTGCGCCAGCTCATAGAGCGAAAAGCACACAAGCCTGGCTGGCGGCGCGTGAAATCGACTTCATCCGGCACGAAGACTGGCCCTCCTCCAGTCCAGATTTGAGTCCGTTAGATTACAAGATATGGCAACACTTGGAGGAAAAAGCCTGCTCAAAGCCTCATCCTGATTTGGAGTCACTCAAGGCATCCTTGATTAAGGCAGCCGCCGATATTGACATGGACCTCTTTCGTGCTGCGATAGACGACTGGCCGCGCAGAATAAAGGCCTGTATTCAAAATCGCGGTGGTCATTTTGAATAAAATTTATGACCATAAGAATCTATGTTTTATTAAGTTCATTTTGCTATATAAATGTTTACATAAATAATAAACATGTCTTAATTATTTCATATTGCACATGTGACAGAACTTATGACCTGACTATGTATATGTAAATATCTACAGTAATAAAGTACTTGAGTTTGAGTTTGAGTCCGTCCGTTTGTCCGTCCGTATGTCACAGCAAATTTATGCAGAAACTATTATTAGGACTACACAGTGGAAACTTGGTACGTAGATGTAATCTGTGAACCGCTTTACGATTTTCATACAAAAAATAAAATAATTAAAGGGGGCTCATCATAAATGGATCTGAAACCAAAAAAAAAGTTTTTAAAAATGACGTTCATGTTTCGGAAACCATTTTTCCTCAAAGTAAATCTTTAAAGAGACAGACCCTTCCAAAGTGGAAAATCTACAAAAAATATATGCTATGTATCACAATAAACACTTTCTACGAAAAATGGTTTGAAGAGAAAAAGGTAAAATAAGCAGTTTTAAGATATAAAACATTTATTGAAAACCGCAAAAATTACTTTGTCATTCATACAAACACTATGAAAAACAAAGTAACAACACAAACATCCAGTCATATAATTACTTGCTACAACGGATTTTTTTGTGAGGTAGTAGATGTCGATAACCGATAATAAAATATGATACATTTTTAATTTAAGTTATATATTTATGTATATAAAATCAAATGTACATACTTATGTCGTAGCCATATCGTAGAATTGATCATATCATGATGTTGATAACCATTTCCCGAAATATAGCTTCACGCCTTTTCCCATACGGGGTGGAAGAGGCACAATTGTGCCCAATTTGAGTCAGTTATTCGATACTTCTTTTTGGGTGGCAGGGGGCTAGCCCATCGCCGCAGCTATAGAGTAATGAAGGTTTCCTTACGATGTTTTCCATCATCGTTAGAATGTCCGTATAATGAACTAAAGATGAATTAATTATCTCATTGGACATGGACAGGAATCGATCCTGCATCTCCTGTGTGAGAAGCAAGCGTGAAACCCATTAGACCACGGAGCTCTTCATGAAATAGTCAACTTAAACTTACCTGTGGGCCTCGCAAGCCCCGTCGGTATCGGTGACGGCTTCATTTTGACAGCTTCGTGCAAGAATGAACTTTATCATAATGACAATACGGCAAGTCAATTCAAGCCTACGGGGCTTGAGTTGACTTGAGTTGAGTCCCGATTGACTATCGGGAATACCGACGTATCGGGATCAAGCCGACGCTTGAGTTGACTATCGGGAACACCGACGTATCGGGATCAAGCCGACACTTGAATTGACTATCGGGAATACCGACGTATCGGGATCAAGCCGACGATTGAATTGACTATCGGGAACACCGACGTATCGGGATCAAGCCGACGGGGCTTGGGCGGGAGGCCCACAGATGGTTTAAAGATCAACAATTGACGATGTGGCCATGCACGTTTGGCCATATCGTCAAACGTTAATAATGTAGGGTATCTGTCCTGGCCAAATCAATGAATTGATCGTTTCATGAAATGGCCAACTATTTCATGATCTGCTAACCTGTATTTGTTTTTTGTGATATACATGTCGTACGAACACGAAGACTATTTGGTGGCTTTGCTGCGCTCGCCTCCTTTAGTCTTCACCTAAGCTACCGCAGTGATTTTCCCTAAGAAATTTCTTCATTCAATGAAAGTTCTAATTCAACCATGGTTGGCCATTTGATGAATTACAATTACCGGCCGCCGCCTCTATAGTAACAATCAACAACAAATCGATATTAAGTGGTTAATGTATTAATTTTACGATAAGATCACTAACATTTAACCACGTCATGAAATTTTAACGGTGGTTAATGTAATTATTTTACAATAAGATCACTAACGTTTAACCACATCATGAAATAGTCATGTATTTTGCTGTTCATATCATTAAACGCTGAATATTCATAGATCTCGTCAGGCCATTTCACTATATGATCAGTTAGAAGTGGCTATATTATAAAATTGTCGTATTTCATGAAATTGTCAATCATCCATATCGTAAAATTGACCACCATATAATGATGACTGTGTTACGGCAGCGGAGAAGAGCGGCGCACGAAATTCTTACACAGCAACAAGGCCTACTTTTTAGGGTGCCGTACCCGAAGGGTGCCCAACGGGACCCTATTACTAAGCTGTTATTTATATTTTAATTATTTTATTATGACATTTGAGACTCTTTACATCTCTCAGAAACAATAATTAAGTACTTTTTTTTTCTGATAATATGATACAAATAATAATACCAAATGTTCTGTAAAAAATGAAATGAAATGACATGTGAAAGTGCCCTTGTGGCCTATTTACAGAATAAACGTTTTGAGTTTGAGTTTGAGTTTGACTTCCACTGTCCGTCTGTGTGTTCGTCCGTCTATCCGTTTATTCCGTCTTTTTTATTTATTTTATTTATTTATTTATTATCCCTTGTTGGTGAACGGGCCCACGAAGTCTCGCATGGTAGGCAGAGCCTCATTCATTCGAATAATGCTCATTCCTATATTAATTATCGATCGATCGATTAATCAACGTACCTACCTATTTTTATAATTGAATCGATAAGTCTTTGATTTCAGTGAATCGATTTTCACAACACTAGGAGTATAAAGTTTGCAACATTAAGAGTAAAAAATGGGGAATCCAACTGTGATGTTGGTCTAGTTGTATAAAAATCCGAGTTTTGGGTTTTTTTTTCTTTCACCCCAGCCTGTACTCGAAGGTTGGGAGCATATCTTTAACCCCAAAACCTTAGAGGTCGTCATTCGTCTTAGTCGTTATCGGTTGCAATAGTCCGATGTAGCCTTAGTAGTTCTGATATTACCGTAATTCAAAAATAGACCAACCAGAACATGAGTCAACAAACAAAGTTGCAACAAAAGACAGCTCGTGTCAAGTAATCGTCTTCTGAACATGATAATAAGACACGAATTGTCTTTTATCTAAACACGTATCATAAACCCTCTTTACTGCGTCCAAAAACCGCACGTTACGACCAGCATAATCATATACTACTTGGTAAAAGCTAATTTCTTATCTGTGATCTATACATTGTGACCATAATGTATCAATATTTCGACATATTGATACATTATGATACATATGACATTCAAATTTCGAACGCCGACGCCCGCCAGCGTGCCGCCCTTAGTTTGCCTGTGAAGTTGGTACTACTGAAGCTAAACAAGTGCCGAGCATTGATCAATGCCACAATGGGGTTCCTGAACACATCAAAGAGAGCTTATGATATGTATGTAGATAAACTAGTGTATGTAACTGTACATAATTAGGCATTACCACTCTCGAGTTTTAATGCCCTCCATGATGTATCAGTCACATAAACTACTATTATTGCGAGTTTGCTATTTTATGCCATTGTGACTCGTGGTCTGTATAGGTATTTTTTGTAGCTAGCCTAGATGGAGCCACATCCGTGTTTTGCCTGAAGTTCCTAACAGCGTAAGCTGCAGAAATTAATTTACCAGATAATTATCTATGTGGGGTCCCCACTGCAATTTGCTATCAATGGTTATTCCTAGAAACTTCGTATCATTTACTAATTCTAATGTGTTTCTGTCTAACTCTAAATTGGTCTCAACTTTCCTGACATTTGGAAGTAATCATTTTATACACTTGGTTTTACCAGCGTTTAACAATAAATGATTAACTGTGAACCAATTCAAGGTTAAAGACCATTAACATCATCAAAATAAATATAAATAAATAAAACGTGCGGCATAAGTCGACACGTTTTAAGCCTCCCGTCGTCGTCGGCTGCTGTCGACTTTTTTTTTTGTTGGAGGGGAAAAAATGGAGTTATCCATGCCCAGGAGCCCGACCTCCCTGCTATGTCCGGGTCCCTACACATTGAGCGGGCATCAGCTTGTATAGTATACGGACTAATAACAACCCCTTCGTTGTATTGTATGACAGTTATCGATAAAATTGACACACTGTGAGCCATGGCCTCGGTATATGCTGAAGGCTTTCTACCTGCAATTTGCCCTTTTGGGCGATATATATGTGTATATGATATATATGTCACCGGAAAATAATACGATCCGCAAGTTTATAAATTTCCTAGAAAATTTATAAACTTCCTTCTAGACTATATTAGGCTAGGTTAGGTTAGGTTAGGTTATGTTAGGTTAGGTTAGTATATTTATAAACTTACGGAAAAAAAATTAGGAAATTTATAAACTTGCGGATCGTGTTATTTTTCGGTGACATATATGGGAGGAGTTTGCCTGCTTACCCAATTTTATGAGCGGACATCAGCTCATAGTCAACGGGCATGATAGTGGCATGTTAGGGGGGCAGATAGCCCCTGTTAGGGGGGCAGATAGCCCCTGTTAGGGGGGCAGATGGCCCCAGGTTGCTGTCGACTGCTGCCGACTGCCGCTTTTAAAAGGTATGAGTCCGAATCGGCTGCACTGCTGCGCAGCACTCTAGACCTAGCACAATAATGTACCTTATCTGCGTACATTTAAGGTCTCTCGTCAAAAATGTCGCGGCAGTAATACAGCGGCAGCAACTTGACCATAGTGACGCGTGACAGAGATAACGACAGCATGCGGTCGTGTGTAAGAGCTCTTAAATTGAGGAATACTCCAACAAGATCAGTATTTGGGAAAACTGTGTCAGTTTTTTATCTTTTCGGAAAAGTTGGTGGGTCAAAGTTAATTGAGAGTCACGGACAAAATGAAAACAAAAGTAACTATGAATAATTAGACAAATAAATTCATCGCCCTTCAGAAGTCGTTTGTTAATAAATTACAATTAAGCTTTGTGCTGCATTAATAAGGAAAGGCGAAGTAATCGTAGAAGACATACAACAGCCCACTCGGTTTTTCTTATTATATTAAAAAAGAAGAATGAAATTCCTCTCTATTCCGGTTAAACTTGGAAGACATTGCTAGTAGAAGTAAATTACTATTGTACTAAAATAACGTAATCTAATAAGAAGGTAAGGTAAGGTCTTTATTTATGAATCTTCTGAATGTCTAATATTTAAATCGACGGACTTGTTTGACCAATAGAGTGATATACTTACTATTCAGCAAAATTGTAATAAGGGTAGGGTAGAGATTTTTTGTCGATAAAAGGCAGCGCACATATGTTTCGTTGAATAAATAATAATAAGTGGTGGTGGTGAAGACTTCGCGAGTCTGTCTTTGCAAAGCTTAAAACTGAATAAATTCTCACCGCGCAACTTGAAACAAAATCCTTAAAACAGAAAGCTTTTATTTTATTATCGATCGAATGCAAGTAAAGTAGTGAACAAAAGATGTAGGGGCCAAATATCACAGTTATATTCCGAAATTCTCTTGTGATTTGATGTGACACAGAATATTTGTAGTTTTCATATGTATTTTTTTTCATTTTCCACCTCACGCCCCTTATTGGTGATTTGGGCAGCCTTTCCTCGAATAGGCCATCCTGATAGACTCGATGAACTTCAGGGGTAGGTATTACCTCGTGCACCCGAATGCCGAACCCCCAAACTGGCTGCTGCACGTGGCTCTGTCCGCTCCAAAGCCACGGATGAGGACTGCAGCAGGAATGTCCCTTGCCAGCCAGGCGGCACAGGACACGGTGGGCCACTACCACGTATACAACGTGGAAACTGATTACCGCTCCACGCGGCCGCCCCACTCCGAGGGGGCTGTATGAAGATTGTTGTAAGTGGATGATGATGGGCTGGAGATTGTTGAATTTAAACGCTTACTTGATTAACAGGACTACACTTTTATTTATTGAAACACTGAACATTTAGGACTAATGAAACTTACGCACTATGCGTTGACTATTGAGATTACATTTTATGATAAAGTGACCGCGACGGCTACGAACAAGAGAAAGCTGAACATCATGAATACACGACCGACCGTGTCGGCGTCCACTACAATTGATTTCACTGAGAGTTCACACTGTGAATTCTGATATACGTCTGCTGTAACATCCCCCTCTTTCTATTAAGTCCACCCTTCTTTTAAACGCAGTCTCTTATTAATTGTGATGGCCAAATTAAAATAGATCGTCTAGTAAATTAGAACTCCTACTACTTGTGAAACCAGTAACACTAATTCTAGAGGTATGAGTAAGAAGTGCTGTCAACTTTGACAATAGATTTTAAACAAGGAATGTTTTAAATTGAATATTTAGTAATTTTAAATTTCAATAAAAGATATATACTTAAATATGTCCCCACTAACAAGAATGATACAGATTAATATCCATTAAATGATTAATATCCTTATAAAGCAGATTCATATAATAAAATGTCATAGTATATTTTGAGTATTGACTAAAATGAAATAAAAAATGATAAATATTAAAATAATAAAAGGAAAATTTTATATTCATAAAATTTTGGGAACTCAAAAAAAAAAAACTCAAAAACTTTGTAGTTCTGATACTCGTTTATAAAAAGAGTAGCGTATAAGTATTCTGAATTGGATTTAGTCATAGATTCACCGGATTGGGATGGGGTATGACCGATCAGGATGGGATTATAGTTTGTGAATGACATTCAACTGTCTCATCAGTCAATATCTGATATTTATGTAGTAAGATTATATTAAATATTCTTCCACATATAGAAAACTATAAACATACACAATGAAGTTTCACTGGTTGTTTATGTTACACGTTATGTGTTTCAATAAAGACTTATTTGTCTTTTATTATGTTACAGGCTTTGTCCTTTGAGATTAGAGATATACTTGTAGTAGCACGTAGTGTCTGCCATTCATCCACTATAGTTAAAATACATAGGGTAAACCGAAAAAAACTTTTTATCGAGAGTGCCTTGTTGCTAGCCCCACGCACCCAATCACCCAATGGATCATTCGCGTTCTAGTGCTCCGCCGTTCACCACATATTTCGTGTGCTAAATTTGTGTTTTGGAATAGTTCATCAATTATACTAAAAACATGCCTAAACGCAGTCACAGTGATGAAGATAGTGATTATCTTCATAAAAAAGTGCGAAAATTAGAAAAGAAGTTGGAAAAACAAAAGAAACGTTCGCGCCGTTCCCGTACTAGGCAATCGTCGTCGGATAGTGAAGGTCACGGTCACGCCTCACGGGCGCCGCCGCCGCCGCCGCCGCCGACCCGCCCGGACGTAGACGACCTGGAGCCCCCTGTTGAGTACATCGACATGGACGACGAGCCTGAGACGTCAAATCGTTACAGTAAATACTTCAACAAGATTAAAAATCATAATGTCTTGATGTGTGCATCTTGTGGGGATGCTACCTTCATAAATTATGAAAATGTTCGCGTGATGTGTACATCTTGTGGGGATGTTACCTTCACAAAAAATAGTATTGTGGATAGTTTATAAGGACTATCTCGTGCTTAATAGAACATACTTCAGTCAAACATTTTTCTTCATACAATAATTAATCAACTTTTAGTGTAGTGTACATCTTGTAGGGATCTTACCTTCACTTCAAAAGTACTGTGGGTAGCCTATGGGGACTTTCTCCAATGTTATAACATAAATATAGCCATGTAAATACTTCAACATGATTAAAAATCATAATGTCTTGATGTGTGCATCTTGTGGGGATGCTACCTTCATAAATTATGAAAATGTTCGCGTGATGTGTACATCTTGTGGGGATGTTACCTTCACAAAAAATAGTATTGTGGATAGTTTATAAGGACTATCTCGTGCTTAATAGAACATTCTTCAGTCAAACATTTTTATTCATACAATAATTAATCAACTAGTGTAGTGTACATCTTGTAGGGATGTTACCTTCATTTCAAAAGTACTGTGGGTAGCCTATGGGGACTTTCTCGAATGTTATTACATAAATATAGCCAAAAGTTTGTTTTTAGGCGTTCCCAACGATACTTCTATGGCTGACACGCCGCAACAGGGTCCTCATGCGTCAACTAGCCACAGCGCCAACACTGATATCGGCGCCAGCGCTAACGCCAATATTGGCTCCAATAATAACGATAACAATGAACACGCGGAGGCCCCGGATGAAGATATTATCATTTTTGATGATGAAATTTTGGAGATGCTGGGAAAAACTCCGTCGAAAGACAAAACATATGCGCCAAAAATTCAGAAAGACTTAGCGTTGAGATGGGAATTTGTCGCTACTTCTGGATTGACTAAAGAAGAACGAAAAGAGCTTCTCGAAAAGCACCTTGTGCCCGAAAATTGTCATAAGATTGAAGCACCACTATTGAATGCTGAAATAAAGGCAGCCCTAACCGATACTCTTACCAAGAAAGATAAGGCCATCGAGAATAAACAGGGACATATCAGTGCTGCCATCTCATGTATAGGAGAGGCTCTAACAAAGATATTCTCTCAGAATAACAAAGATACGTCAGTGGTCAAACTCCTAATTGAGGCTGGACGAATAATGTGTGATATACAACACACTGAATCTATGAACCGGCGCATTTTCTTATGCGGGGGAATAAGGAAAGAGATAAAATATCACCTCTACGAGACGGACATTGATAAATACCTTTTTGGGAAAAAACTCGCTGAAACACTCAGATCGGCAAAAGCTATTAGTAAGTCTGGCGCTGAAATCAAGATTCAAGCTTCTGCAAAGAACACAACTACTGCCGCAAGGCCGAAAAGTGCACGTCCTTTCGGTCCTTTAAACTTGAAGCCCCCACTTCCGTACAACGCGGGGACGACAGTGGGCCGGTGGCAGACACCCGCGCCCCCGCTGCACACTGCGCTGCCGCCGCCGCCTCGCCGGCGCGCGCCGCCCCCGCCGCCGCCGAGGTCCGCGCCGCAGCCGCCACCACCGCAGCAGCGCTCACAGTATCGCGCTCCGCAGCGACGCCAGTAGATTCGGTATGTGGAAGACTTTCATATTACCATGACCAGTGGCGTCTAATAACAAGTGATCCTGTTATACTATCTTGGGTACAGGGCTAAAAAATACCGTTCATAGAACAGGTTGCCCAAATACATACCCCAAGACAATCAATTTATTCAAAATCGGAGCTTGTCGATTACGAAAAATCTATTAATGACCTCTTACTAAAAGGAGCCATATCTCAATGCCAATCAATAGAAGGTCAATAATTGTCAAGCTATTCCTGATTGAGAAAGAAAATGGCAACAAGAGATTTATTTTAAACTTAAAGTCGTTAAATAAATTCATTAGGGTTTATCATTAATGAAGATAAGAGTTGTACAACTCCACAAACTACCTGTAAATACCTTGGTTTGATTATTGATTCTAAAAATTTCCACATAAGTCTACCGGACAAGAAACGGAAGTTAATCAAATCAGAATTAATACATTTTAAACAACTCAAGCGTTGTACCATTCGCAGTTTTGCGCGACTTTTAGGCCTCCTTACATCTGCTTGCCCTGCCATCCAATACGGCTGGCTTTATACCAAGCAATTTGAGCGGGTTAAATATTTGGCCTTGCTGAAATCTGATGACTACAGCGGTCACATGACTTTGCCGTCACATTTACAATGTGACTTTAAATGGTGGTTAAATAAGATTGACCGAGCTGTCAACCCTATCAGGGACGACAATTACTGTGTGGAATTTTTTTCTGATGCGAGCAAAACAGGGTGGGGGGTGGCTTGTGGCGGGGAGACCGCCAGTGGTCGATGGTCTGATGAGGAAAGTAAGGAGCACATTAACTCCCTTGAGTTAAAAGCTGCTTACTTTGGTCTTCAGGTCTTCGCTAGGAACCTTCATGATTGTCAAATTCTATTAAGAATAGATAACACAACTGCTATTTCATATGTTAATCGTATGGGTGGTGCAAGATTTACCCACCTTAACATAATATCCAGAAATTTGTGGCAATTCTGTGAAGAGCGTAGGATATTTGTGTTTGCTTCTTATATCAGCTCACAGGACAATGAAATAGCAGATGCGGAATCTAGGAGACAACACCCTGATATCGAGTGGGAACTGAGTGCTGAGGCCTTTTTCAATGATAACAAGTAAGTTAGGTACTCCTGAGATTTACTTGTTTGCATCAAGAACAAATAATAAATGCTATCGTTACGTATCTTGGCAAAGAGATCCGGGGGCTTGTACAATTAATGCGTTCACAATAGACTGGAAAGATTGTAACTTTTACGCATTTCCGCCTTTTGCAACTATGTTGAAGGTACTTAAAAAGATAATTACAGATGGTGCCGAGGGTATTGTTGTTGCACCTGTGTGGCCTACTCAGCCTTGGTTTCCACTCTACCAGAGCCTCCTTTGCTCAGATCCGTTGATTTTAGATCCGACTGATATGGTCTTATTTTTTTCAATCAACAGCGCGATCCAACCCACGCTCACTCTTATGGCAGGCAGATTATCCGGGAGGTGTTCTTGAGAAGACGCGTGCCACCTGCATCCCTAGATATAATATGCGCTTCATTAGCGGATAATTCCTTAAAGCAATATGAAGTTGGCTTTAGACGCTGGAAAAAATTTTGTGATCATAATCAAGTTGATTTTTATGAGGCTTCGATCCCAAATGTAATCTATTTCTTAACAGAAGTTTTTATTTCAGGTGCTCAATATGGAACTCTCAATTCTATTCGTTCTGGTTTATCACTAATTTTGGGCTCTAAAGTAGGGAGTGATGACAGAGTGCAGAGATTATTCAAAGGGTTCTATAAGATGCGGCCCCCTACCCCTAAATATGGTGATACATGGGACCCATCCATCGTTCTCGATTATCTCTCTCTTAAACAACCTAACGATTCGTTAGATCTTGTATGCCTGACCAAAAAGACAGTTACTCTTATAGCATTAGTTACAGCGCATAGAATGCAGACAATTTCAAAGATTAAGCTGACATATATTCAGACCAACTCAGATAATATAAATATCAATATACCTGACCTCATTAAAACTTCACGACCAGGTACATCCCAACCCAATTTGTATCTCTACTTTAGAGATCGAACAGAAATCTGTCCAGCTTTGACTTTAAATCAATACATTGACAGAACAAGGGAACTGAGGGGAAATATTGATACATTATTTATAAGTTTAAAGAGACCTTACAAGGCAGTGACATCTCAAACATTAAGTAGATGGGTAAAAGAGACACTTTGTGAAAGCGGGATTGACACATCGATTTTTTCTGCGCACTCTACCAGGCATGCTGCCACATCGAGTGCGTATAAAAATGGTGTAAATATAGACACTATCAGACGTACCGCTGGATGGAGCGGGAGATCTACTGTATTTGCTCGGTTCTACCAGAGAAATGTTGTAAATAATGATAATCACCAATTTGCATTATCCCTGCTGAATTAGGTGCATATTGTGAAGTACATAAAACTTTTGAATGAATATTTAAATTAATCATAGGTTAAAGATATTCACCTTCATTGTCTTGAGTACTGATAGAAGAATGTAATGGGACATGTAAATGTTTCATTAGATAAATTCGTAACAGTTGTTTGTGGTTTTTCAATAGTCTAGTAATATTCCACTTAGACTTTCAAAATCAACAAGTATATCTCTAATCTCAAAGGACAAAGCCTGTAACATAATTGATGATTAATCGAACTTACCTGTAAGTGAAGTTCTATCATAATTATGTGAAGGCTTTGTCCGAAGAGATTAGCTCCCGCCCGCCCAATGTAACCCATGTAGTGGAATATTACACCTGATACTCTGGAGCTTTGAACTAAATGATCCATTGGGTGATTGGGTGCGTGGGGCTAGCAACAAGGCACTCTCGATAAAAATTTTTTTTCGGTTTACCCTATGTATTTTAACTATAGTGGATGAATGGCAGACACTACGTGCTACTACAAGTATATCTCTAATCTTTTCGGACAAAGCCTTCACATAATTATGATAGAACTTCACTTACAGGTAAGTTCGATAAATCATCAAGTAATGCACAATAGCATAGCATGAAGTATAAAATATTTCTGCACATCCATTGAAGTGCGTAAGTAGCATGATTCATTTTAAGGTTAATGAATTGACCTTCAATCTAACATCAGCAGATCCAAACATGATATTGTTACTTCGTAAAGTGCGAAGATATAAGTATATGTATCCGTATAGTAATATAAATATGCACATCTGAATAGAGCATAACTGTGAATTTCCGTACTTCTATTGCTTCATTCTGGCGTTATGTGAACATTGGCGGTGGCTTTGCGACGGCTTATTCCATAATTTGATCAAAGGTAATTAATTAATAACTATTGTATTAATAAAATTAACCATGACCGCCTTCCATGATTGCAATACAAGGTCTAGGGAAATTGAACGTTTATCATCATTCAGTTAAGACGAGAATTGCAGGTTTGTTTATTTAAACTCTGAATTCTCGACATCGAGTCGAACATATCAAATTGAAAACGTTGTTGCAGAAATTAGTCAACTCAGTAACTACTTTCAATAAGTTTATAGTCTCATTGACTCCAAAATTGTATTTTGCTTTTATTTATTTCTTGTTGTCTTGTGTATGTACTATACATAAAAGTTACTGTGTGGTATGTACTTTTACTTTTGTGACGCGTGTGTATATTATTGTCTGCGATACTAGTTGTTATTACTTTCTCCTTCAATTGTATGTTTCACTTTTTTCTTGTCCTCTCATAATTATCGTGTATTTTATGTTGTGTGTGTTATGGCGTAGTCCGAATAAATTGATATTCTTTCTTTCTTTCTTTCAAATACTACAATGTAATGCTTTATTAATATTTCAAACTTCATTCCACGTCGCTGGAATAACCACAAATTGAATATTAATTCAAACTCTCAATTTCATTCAACATAAATATGAATAATGTGACAGTTGACTGACTTTATCTAGGATTCAGGTAAAAATAGAGTATATAAGGACAGATATTACTTAATACGAGAAGTAAATAAATTCATTTAAATAACAGACATTAACAGGGAGAGGGATAGGAGTAAATAAATAAGGAATAAAATGTTAGTAAAACATAAGTATACCCTATTGAGAACCCCATAATATTCTATTATTTTATTACCTAGTTATTTATATATATATATTTAAATCGAATACCCCACGTTATATTATAGGTAGGTACTCCCGGAAACATGGTTTAAAAACAATAAAAATATATCTTCCTTTCCACACATAAGTAAGTATGGGTACTTATTCTACATAGGTAATTAACTTAGAAACCTCAATCTAACGTTCTATCTAACCATGTACCTATAGATAGGTACCTATATCCATTGAGCTAGTAGTTCAATGCCTATAACTGCTCAATCAACAACCCGTGATATCTATCGAGGCATTGTTAATTCCATAATCGTATTTAATACCTACATTCATTTCGCCATACCCCTATGACGTCAGATGCCAATGTCAATTCGTGTCCTACCAAACATATATTTAGGTACCTACTTGCTAACGAATGTATTTCACAAAGATAGGTATTTAATTAAACGAATTTCCTATTAAACTTCCTAATTAAAACATCGCATTACTTCCCCTCATAAAGAATACACAAACTATACATACATTGCGTTTATACATAGGCACATACTCTGATCCTATTGTCCTCAGCCGGGAATCGAACTCGTGATCACTCGTATTGTAGGCAGAATCACAACCACAACCTTATTCTTTTAACTAAGGTAGATATCTAAGTATCTTATAAGAATTCTTCGAATCATTATCTATCTTTTGGTTTCCCAGATACATAATAATAATTTGGACACTATCCACACCCATTGTTCCAGCCCCAAACCAGGACTCCCCGCATCCTGAGCACTAGACAACACGTAAATATATAGACAAATACTAAACCCAGATAGACAAACAACCATGACCAGAGTACAAATTACCGGACAAACACTTGACCCCACCGGGACTCGAACCCTGGCTTCGTAGGTAGGGTTTCTGCCGACCCATAGGTATATATCCGTAGTGCCACACGTTGTGAGCGGTCACCTTGAATGCGCAGTAGTCACCTTTCAATATCTGTACATACGCGCAGTAATTCCCACCAAAACGTCGCCCAACGTACTCTATTCGTAGCGCGGCTTGTATATAATTAACATTATAAAATATGTAAGTACCTAGCTAGGTACTGCTATTGAAATAACCTGTTGATCCTCCGACTTTCCGTTTGTGATAATTATAGGTAACTAGAGGATTCAACAGTTTTGAAATAATATGAATAAACCCTACGAGTTAACCGAACGATTCTATGATTAGTAAATTTAAAGATATAACCAGCTAACCATTAATTTAATGTCAGACGGAATTTAACCCTCACGCATTTTTATTGGAATATTTCTCCAATTGGAAAGATTCTAATACCAACGATTGCGAGTATCCCACTTAGATGATTTGGCCAAAGTAGTGGTGATCGTCTATGGGTATTGCAGACGTTGTGATAGTAATAACCCAAAGTTCTTTTTAGAGTGGTTTCGGTTAAACAGTATCGTCATGAGGTTCCCCAGCCAGTGATGAATATAAGTGACATAAACATATTGATAATTATCGAGTCCGTACTTATTAGAATAAATTCCAAGTAAATAAGCATTTTTAAAAGGTATTTCGATTACATGTGTTTATAAAGGAGGGCCCGTGCTAGAGCTCACGTCCAGAAGGGATTTGATATTGTGATATCTCTCATCCATCAGTCCAACACGCTGGCCGATCGGTTACGGGATATTTTTATTTGCACCTACCCGTCTCTTAAGTTTTATTCCGTAACCATATTGATGTTCATCCAGATATTTTATCTATAAATTAGTTTCTTTGAATTTAGAATATGTTTGTCATTTAATGTAAAGTTAGGTAGGCCAACATGATATACGGTCAAGAAAAGAAAGATCAAAACAGCCACAATCAAAAAAAAAATTTAGTTTGTTAGATAGTTTTATAAGTATTTAGGCATTTCAAGAGTGAGAAGGAAACAATGCAACTATTTGTAATCATACGAATTTCAGATACCTGCCTGCCACATAAACCTAAATAATCGTGTCTGTCCCCCTAACTACATAACCTCGACAACCTAGGTTTAGCCGCAACTAAACTCCTGTCTAGCCTAGTCTAAAATCCTAGTGTTATACCACGTCCATCATCGACACCACTCGAAAATGGTTGAGTTTGATTTGAAAGTGTTTGTATGTTTAATGACTGTGTGTATGGGAATTTCAAAACTCGCTACACGAAAGGAATGAGGAGAGGATTAGCCCGCGAATATCCTAAGAGCCAATCCAGGAACCCTATGGTGAAGGAAAAAGGAAATTAGGGTCGCTCCAAGCCCAGACTCAGACTCAGATAAATTACCTACAAGTTCTTATCTAACGACCCAAGGATAGTTTTGGAATTTGGGGTAGGTTGATTTAAAGAATAGGAACTGAGGTATATCTCGGCGCTTCAGACACTCACGAAAATCCACTGCAACACGCAATCACAACTATCCCAGTTCAAGACGCGTAAAACGGCGAATCGAACTGTATAGAATTCCAGAAAGACGTGTTATACACGGGGAAAAGGAAGACATGCGAATGGGCCACTAAAAAGCTTGTAAATATGTGTAAACAAAGAGATAAATTATATAAATTATGGAAAACAGATGAAAGTAATGCCGAAAATCGATTAAAATATAATAACTTCAGAAACAAAACCATAAAGTATACAAATCTCATTAAAAACAACCATACGAAGTCAGAAATCAGTAAAAATTTTAAAAATACAAAAAAAAATGTGGCAAATTATAAACAAATTATGCGGGAAAATGAGCAAATCAATTGATAATATTATATGCAAGGCTTTTAAAAATAAAATAAAAAATATAACTAACGAGTTCGCGGAAGGTTTTAGTAAAAACGTTAAAAATATAAGCATTGACTGCAAAATACCCCTACTCAAAAACAGCACTTATATAAATAAGACGGATAGATGTATAAAAATATATAAAGCTAAAAATGAAATAACGGAAAAAATTATTCGACATATGAACAGCAAAAATAGACGGAATACGAGTGGAGGACATTAAATATATAAGTAACGACCTAGTGCCTATTATAACACACCTAATAAACAGATGTATTGAGTCATCCATCTACCCCGAACAGTTAAAGATAGGTGTAATAAGACCAATATACAAAAGCGGTAAACAAAATGACGTAAACAACTATAGACCAATCACTATACTATCATGTATTGTAGTGTTATGTTACTCACATGCTATTCTTGCTTCCTAACCCTTAGCTCCAGCTCCACCATCAGTCCTTTTTGTTTGTCCTTCAGGGTGCTTGCTCTATTACGCTGGATACTTGGTGAGCTGTGCTGCTTATTATTGGTCATCACTTATATTTCCATAGGAACCTGTAATGTTTTAAACCATAAGAATACATTAATAAATCATGTTCGCTCTGCATTTTCATGTTATCAGCACTTCTAAATCGATAGGGAAGGGGCTTACCTTTGGTGACCTTGTTTTTGGCTTTCTCCGAAACTCTACAATCTCGGGCTTCGTGCGCGCTGGTGCGCTACTATTTTTCCTTTCGTTGTTATTTAATTTTGGCTATGTGAACTGTTTAAATTTTATATTACGAGCCTGAAACCAACAATTGACATTTGATTTGTTGATTGTTTATCTGGTTGTCATGGCAATGTCCATTCAAACTCGTTAGCGGTCTGATATGTTTACTTTAATACTTTTACAAAAATACTCTTTCTCTCTTGGCCACTCTCAAAAATTACGTTTAATTTAAATAATTTTTAGAACTCTCCAAAAAGGGTATAAAAGCGGAACATTTCTTCAATTCTGGACAGTCTCACGTCAGTTTCTGAACTGGAAGTACCAGTAAAGGCCTTATCCCGGGGTCGCTCAACCCCGGGATCCTGCGAAGCCTTCAAACTCCTTCAAATCTCCAAATTCTCCATCTACAACGGGATCCTGCGAAGCCTTCAAACTCCTTCAAATCTCCAAATTCTCCATCTACAACGGGATCCTGCGAGCCTTCAAACTCCCTCAAAACCTTCAAGTCAATCTTCAAACAACGGGATTCTGCGAGCCGCGCCTACGCCGCTACCATTCCTACAACGAAGATTTCTACAACGGGATTCTGCGAGCCGTGCCAACGCCGCTACTGTTCCTACAACGACGATTTCTACAACGGGATCCTGCGAGGCGTAACTACAAGTACGCCCGCTACTGTTCCTACAACGACGATTTCAACAACATCTACAACAAAAAATACACGTGCACCCAGGTCTCCGCTTCCTTCTTTCTATCCAGACATCTGTATTTTATAAAACCTGTTTCACATCTCATCCATCCTCATCTTCGCATCATCTTTTTTTATAGACTTCACTGTAAATACTATACTTCTAATAAACTGATACTACTAAATTTTATCTTGGTTGTTTGCTGTTAGGTTCTGGTTAGGTTCGGATCCTCACACAACAGTATCGACAAAATTATTGAAAGATATTTTGGCAACCAAATAAACAATTATATACAAAAGAATAATATTATTAATAATAAACAATACGGATTTAAAAAAAACCAGAGTACGGTAAAACTATTATCTAAATTTACAAACGAAATTAACGAACACCTTAACAATAAAAAACATGTACTTACGATATTTATAGACTTCAGTAAAGCATTCGAGACATTAAGATACGAAACACTTTATAACAAATTAGATCAAAACGGCATCTCCGGACCACTACTCAACTGCATAAAAAATTACCATAGCAATAGACAGACAGTAGTAAAAATTGCGGATACTCTGAGTGACGCTATATCTACAGGAGAGGGCATTTCCATTTTAGCTCCTTTAGAGTATTTATTTTATGTGAATGATATGTGTAACGTCACTCAGGAAGGGTCAGTTTACCAATTCGCCGACGATACATGCCTGATTTCGGCTCACAGGGATATACGGGTAGCAGAAAAACATATGCAAGAACACTTTGACTTGATATGCAAATGGGCACACGACGTGGGGCTGGTGCTAAACCGTAACAAAACTAAAATCATTCACATTAGATCCTCGCACAATACAGATGAACACTCATTAAAAGTAATAACTCACGAACACGACTGCTTGCATAATAAACACCTAAACTGTAAATGCAATGCGCTAGATATAGTAAAACAACACAAATATTTGGGCCTTATTATTGACGAGCGCTTCAACTGGGGACCACACATTCAACATGTATGTCAAAAACTGAGGGCTATACAAAGCAAGCTAGCCATATTAAAATATAAAGTCCCATATAAAATTCTACGACTAATATACCTAGCAATGGCCGAATCAATCATTGGATACGGCTTATCTAGCTATGGCAAAATATATTAAACTTACCTAGACTATATCTACAAACTACAAACCAGTATGCTAAAACTCATTGCGCCAAAAAAAGTTAAGATGGAATGTAAAAATAAAAATCACTGGAACGGACTATTTAAATACTGCAAAATTCTCACAGTTTTTGATAAAATAAAATTACATACACTAATTGAAGAAAACCATAACAAAACAAAATTGAACAAAAAAAGCGACCAGATAGATTGCGTAATTTACCTTATCAAAACTCATTCCACTTGCCACATTTCAATAATGTGTATGGTCAACGAACATGGATGTACTGTAACGGCCCCAGGGCTAAGGTCGAGCCACCGCTATCAGTAGCTATGATCGTCTATTCTATCTATCCCAAAATGAGAGGACCCGATTCAGCTGTAAGATTTGTAAGTTAAGAATGATAAGTCTGAATTTCTCGTTCGTTGAGAAGTTCGTTAGGCGTACAATAGTCGAACGAAGTTTGGTTCAGGCAGTTACAGTTTCCAGTTAGACAGAGAAAGCATATATGTCCGCGAGCCGGTAATTCGCATCAGTCAGCGGTGTATTGCGCCAGAACGATCGTTGTTATATTTTATGGGTGATGGCACCATCTGGTTTTTGTATATATGGGCGTTCGGAACTTCTTTTAGTGGTCGACCACAGTTTATAATGTTTGTTTGTGATATCGTATAGATATCCGTCGTAGTTTTACGACGTGAGTACTCAATGATATTTCATGTGCTCGCTAGTAGCGGCTTGTGGTGGTTCCAATTATATATTTGGTTCACGGCAATAACGATCCGAAAAGACCGGTTTACACAATTGCGAATTGATTTTCCGAAATGGGTTCTGAACCAGCGGTTACCTCAAAAGGTCCGTAACGTTTTGAAACCTTCAACCCTGCGCAATTTGAGCTGGATGTTATCGAAACGTAAGCATTATTGTTTTAGGAGATCTAACCCACACCATAGTGAAGTGCATAGTTCGATAAATACCGAACTATGAATTCCACTAGCCACAGCACGTCCTTGGCTGAGCCAAATCATATATACCGACTCAGCCTACACATTAGACCTCCAGCGAAATTTACATTTAATTTAAAGATGCAACTTGAATCCAACCTGACCCAAGGCAATGCAAAACACCTACCCGGACCTAAACAATGAACTTTAGACTGTAAATTGATCTCTTCGCGCGTCCCGACAACACTCAAATGTCAAAATATCAACAGGATATGTTATCTGTGTTGACACCGGTTTAACTTTGCTCTGAATTTGTTATTTCCATCCGCGGAACCTCATCGATCAAACAGTCTCCCTATGCCCTGCCAACCTAGGTTTAGCCGCAACTAAACTCCTGTCTAGCCTAGTCTAAAACCTAGTGTTATACCACGTCCATTATCGACACCACTCGAAAATGGTTGAGTTTGATTTGAATGTGCTTGTATGTTTAATGACTGTGTGTGTGGGAATTTCAAAACTCGCTACTCGAAAGGAATGAGGAGAGGATTAGCCCGCGAATATCCTAAGAGCCAATCCAGGAACCCTATGGTGAAGGAAAAAGGAATTTAGGGTCGCTCCAAGCCCAGACTCAGACTCAGATAATTGACTTACAAGTTCTTTTCTAACGACCCAAGGATAGTTTTGGAATTTGGGGTTGGTTGATATAAAGGTTAGGAACCGAGGTATATCTCGGCGCTTCAGATACTCACGAAAACCCACTGAAACTTCGCAATCACAATTTCGTATAGTTCTGACGCGTAACACGGCAGACAAAACTGTTTAGAACTCGTGAAAGACGACTGTCACAGTAGCTAGACGCTGAGACTGAATGCTCTCCCTTCCCCCGCCAATCGTATTTATACGCCCCACATGTCTGAAAGAAAAAAAAACAGCGTCCTTTGCGAACACGCTCTGCCCAAGCGAAGCTTCTTATCACTAACTACACAGGGTCTATTTTCAACCATGCCATGCAGATCCGCCGTTCTACAAATTGTGTGTACGCATATTCACTATGATCAACCGTAGGTTATCACTCAAATCATTTGGTACTGCCGATACACAGAATCTGTTGATCGCTGACCAATAAAAGCTTGTTGCGATTAATTAAGCATTCCCGACCGCTAGGTGCGCGCAGCAAAGACCACTAGAATGCTATTCAAACTAGTCGTGTCAGACCCTCCATCTCATACCTCAATCGCAATTGTATATTTGCAATCAACATAATAGCTTTCTCCGTATCGTTCCATAATAACCTTTCATTATTTAGTTATTCATAATTTTATTCAACGCGCAGCCAAATCGGCTCTGATCTCTACACATCTCGCAGGAATGCGACAAAAAAAACCTGACCTGTAAACTTCCCCAAACCATCCCACGCGTCGGCTCTGTTTTTTTGCTAACTTGCCACTGAGCTACGCAAAACCCCCAAACGTTATCTGAACCGATTCTCGTATTCAAAACAGCGCGGCGTTGGGCTAGCTCTCTATCACGCAGAATGAAGTATCAAATGTACCGACTCTCGTGTACCATTACAGCCCCCTCCCAGACCTTGAGACACTGTTTATCTCAGTTAACATGGCGCAAGGATCTCATTACCACTATGCTACCCATGCTTTGTCCATATCTACTCTATATGTACGGACATCTCAAATCATGTACACAGACCGATGAATCTGTCAATTATGTATATAATATTTACACAACTCGATTGAGCTCTCTCCTGTCTTATCTTATTTATCTATCTAACTATACAACCTCGCTTACCCGCAACTTATCCTAATTCGTATTACTATATATATATACAAATTGTTTTTTTTTTGTTTTTTTTTTTTGTTTTTGTTTCCAAACCATGCAAGATCCTTAAGTCTACAAAGTAGTTACTCAAATTTACAGCTTACAGCTTAATTATATAACTTTTATTCACTATCTTATTTATCTACGCCATTATTCGTCCTCACATAATACCTCGCTATATTTATAGTATTGAAGTTACCCAATATCTCATTTGAACCCGGATCTACTAAAGTATAACAGTTAGGATATACCACTGCCGAAATAACATAAGGCCCTTTATACAACAATGAAAATTTCCGCATGATTTTATGTTCTTTATTTGAACGCACAAAAGTCTTAAGTTTCACATAATCACCTATACGATAGACTTCTAACTTACGCCGTTTGTCTGCCTGTCGCTTACGTCGTTCACTAGAACTTTTAGAGTTTTCTATCGCTACATTCCGCACCTGTTCCGTATCTCGCACACTATGGCCTAATAACCATTCATCGCCTAATTCCTTGTCAATAGTTAACGGTTCCCGCCTACCAAACGCTAACTCATTAGGCGCAAAGCCTGTGCTTGTGTGTTCGATATTATTATAGCAATTTTGAATGTCCGGTAACACGTCGACCCAACTACGATTACTTCCGCCGCAATAAGTTCTAATCAGTCGACCTAGCTCGCGATTCACTCTTTCTACGCTATTAGAATTTGGACAATACACCGATGTATGAGTGACCCGAATCCCCAGCTGTTTGAGTCCAAATTCCCAAACTTTCGATATGAACTGTGGTCCTGAGTCCGTAATTATAGTTTCGATAGGTATTTCCCTATGAAATCTCTTTGTACAAGCGAGCACGCTCCTACCTGTCGCTTTTCGCATTGGATATAATTTTATTACTTTACTGTACACGTCTTGAATCACATATATATATTGATATCCGAATTTACCTACGGGCAATGGCCCATAAAGGTCCGAGAAAACTTTCTCACCCAACCTTTCCGCCAACACCGGTGTACAAGGACCAACGGTATTGTTAGTACTTGGTTTGACCTTTTGACATATGTCACAACTTCTTATCACCGCGCTAATCACCCTACTCATATGAAGAAAATAATATCTGTCCTTCATCAGTGCTAATATTTTATATCTGCCGTAGTGACCTATTTCTTCATGTATGTGTAAAATTAGTTCCTCCTGTAGTGATTTCCTGTAGTGATACTAGCACTACTGTAGTGTACGTTCCGCTTCGGCACGTGAAAATATAACGTATCACCTACTAGCTTGTAATTCTCAAACCCTCTCGTTTCCGTATCTACCACCCTACGTCTGATACAACCGCTAATTCGATTTAACCGCTCATCTTCGCTTTGTAATCTCGCAATGTCCCGTAAACTAGAAATAACACTTGCGGTATTCGATGCCTGAAACCAGAATATCCCCGGCTGAACATTTGTACTGTCAATCATACCTCCAGGTCCCGCTATTTGCCTGCTTAGCGTGTCGGCAATTTGATTATCAGTCCCTCGCACAAATTCTATGTCGTAATCGAATTGTTCTAAAAACATAACCCACCTAGTTACGCGTGCCCCCAATAAAGTCCACGACTTAATGAACGTCAAACTTTTATGATCAGTTCTAATAATAACTTTTTCTCCCCGCAAATATATCTCAAATCGCTTTAAAGTGTATATAACTGCATACATTTCCTGTTCACTGACCGACCATCTAGTCTGGGCCCCCTTAAATGCCTGCGAACAGAACCCTATAATTCGTTCCTGGCCCGAATCATCTAATTGATAAACATAGCCCCCAATTCCTATAGCGCTGGCGTCACATTGAACATAGTATGTTTTTCCCGCCAATGGCTGACTCAAAATTATACTTTCTAAGAATTGGTTTTTTATCTCGTCAAAAGCACTTTGCAACTGCGCACTCCAGACGAACTTGACTCCAGACCGTAATAAATTGTACAAGGGCTGTGTTAACGTTCCAAAATTTTTTATAAACCTCCTAAAGTAATTTATGAACCCCAAAAACGCCCTCAATTGCCTGACAGTTCTGGGTGACGGATATAATTTAAGTGTTTCAATTTTGTCCGGGTCCATTTGCAAACCTTGTGTAGACAAAATATGCCCCAATAACTTGACCTTTTTTTGTGCGAACTCGCATTTTTTTAGTTTGCATGTGAAGCCCGCGTCTTTCAATTTACTCAGAACCGTGTCCACTTGAGACAAATGCTGTTCGAAGTAACCTTTAGTTAAAATTGCCAAATCGTCAACAAAATTTAAACAATATGACCTAACCTCTGGCCCTAGAATTAAATCCATCGCCCTCGAAAATGAACCCACACTGGTTTTCAACCCCTGAGGTAAAACGTTGTAAACATAACTTCTGCCTTGATATGCAAAACCCGTGTATCGTTTAGATTCGTCTGATAATGGTATAGAAAAATACGCATCTTTGATATCAATAACCCCTATGTAGTTTATCCGGCGCCCGGATTGCAATATCTCACTCATTAAAGGTGTGGTTTCAACCTCCCCAACCATTCCCGTGTTTAATTGTCGTGCATCTAGCAGTATACGGACCTCTCCTGATTTCTTTAATGCACAAGTCAATGGACTGCTGAAATCCGTAGATTGCCTGCTAATAATACCTATTCGTTCCATTTCTTCCAATCGTTTTGTTACTTTATCGCGATATGCGAACGGTATGGGATAGCTTCGTTTTACGAAAGGCGTTTCATCTCTCATTTTTATCTCATGTATATATTTATTTGTCCGACCTACCCTATCGCTAAACAACTCTGCATGTTTATTTAACACCGGCAATAACTTTGTTTTGTGTTCAACAGGTATTGATGAATTATTCACATATTCCTCTATCATATTTCTACTGGTATCTTGGTTCTGTACTTCCATTGTACAACAGCAAGAATCCTGATTAGGACTAGTACCTAATGGTATCTCACACATCCGCCCGGCGCTTCGTATAATTAGCCTCTTATTACCCTCACACGTTAAACTGGCTCGCGTCTGTTGTATAAAATCAAACCCCAAAATTAAATCTTTAGGCACCCTTGTTAATACTAGCATTGGAGTATCGATAACGCATTCACCTATTGTTAATGGTAACGTTACTAATTTATCAACCTTTTCCTTACTGACTCCAAATGCACCTGTGATTCTCAAACTTGGAATCGGTATTTCCGTCGGTTTTCCCAATTGACTGCACACTTCTTCGTACACTCTCCGACTTATTACACTGATTTCGCTCCCCGAATCAATCAAACTCCTTACAACAATATTCCCAATACGCACATTTATCTCAGGTAATGTCAAAGTACTACACAAATCGCGCCCACACTCAGTCGAATCGTCGTCTCTGAATATCGTATGTAAACGCCTGTCATTTCGATCTCTACAATTCGATCTAGATTTTTCATCTAAACACACGGCATATCCGTGCGCTTTATGCGCTAGTAATTGAATAAATTCATTCACACCCACGTTCGAATCCAAATTACACAAATCATACAGTCTATGCTTTTTTCCAATTTGATCGGCTGTCCACCCGAACCGTAATAAATATCTGAGCGCGAACGACCCGCGCGAGTCCACTAGTTTTTTGAATTCTGATTTATCGCATTATTCCTGTCACTTGAACTTTGCCCTGCCTCTGTATCTCCTGAACTATCATTGCCACTTTGGAACCCTATTGCCTTGAAACTAGCCTGAGGCTGTCTACCTCTACCGCGAAAATAACCGCGAGCGCGCGGCCCAAATTCGTTTCGCGCCTTCGTTCCTGCTTTATAATTATCCCTACGACTCACCGCGTTATAACGTAACGTAATTACCCGCATAGCTCGATATTGCCCACGCATGTAGCTATTCCGCCTCACGTCGTTCGTATTCATTGTCTCTGAACCATGCAACGCACTTAATCCCCCATCGACATTCCATTCTAAATGCCGAAGGAACTCGACCGCATCCCGTATAGTCATTGGTTCCTTTCTAGCAAAAAAAGCTACCTGAATATCACGCGGCAACTGTCTGAAAATCGTGTTGATTTTCTCCGTATCAGTAAACGGTATCGTAAGCTCATATATGCTATTCAATTGAGAGGCAAAGAATTCTTCCATACTTTGACCTTTCTTGGAATCAAACTTCGCAGTTAGGAACCTTTGCTTAATTAATTCCTGTTCATTATCACCCCAGAATACCTCTCTGAAATCTTTTTCAAAATCCGAATAGGTTCGCCATGAGTCTCTGTATATGCTCATTCGAACTTTTGCAATTCCTACCAAACTATCCGTTGCTACAAAATATCAAAGCCCTAGAACTATCTCCCGAGACTTTAATATAAGCCTTTAAATCTCTTAAGAAAATCATCGGATTTTCCGAACTCCGCCCATCGAATGTCGGCAACTTCTGTGTCATTTTCACAATGCATGATTGACGTTTTTCTACCGATTGTTCAAACGTCTCTAGTTCCTGTCTGTCAGTCTGTCTGTCCGAAGTCCTACTAGCATTGCTTGCGCTAGAACCCCTTTCCAAACTGTCTAATCTATTCACTATTTCAGATAACAATTGCGTCACCTGTCCTGACGCCATTTCACTTGTCTGCGAAAGTGAATTGTCTCGTACTACCCGACTAACGTTTTTTCTAAGCCGGCCGGCCATTATTCCTGAACACTAAACCGCCGTAGCTCGTCTGAAAACAATGCCCCTTTTTTTTGCTTATTTCTTATTTACAAAACTGAACTGTTTAAAATCGTTTCTACGTTGTGTTATTTTTAAAAGTAACGCGTTAGACCTTCATTCTTTTAGAATATCTAGGTATCAGACTATCTAGGGTATCCTTCGGTCTCGGCACCAGAAATCTGTAACTGCCCCAGGGCTAAGATCGAGCCACCGCTATCAGTAGCTATGATCGTCTATTCTATCTATCCCAAAATGAGAGGACCCGATTCAGCTGTAAGATTTGTAAGTTAAGAATGATAAGTCTGAATTTCTCGTTCGTTGAGAAGTTTGTTAGGCGTACAATAGTCGAACGAAGTTTGGTTCAGGAAGTTACAGTTTCCAGTTAGACAGAGAAAGCATATATGTCCGCGAGCCGGTAATTCGCATCAGTCAGCGGTGTATTGCGCCAGAACGATCGTTGTTATATTTTATGGGTGATGGCACCAGCTGGTTTTTGTATATATGGGCGTTCGGAACTTCTTTTAGTGGTCGACCACAGTTTATAATGTTTGTTTGTGATATCGTATAGATATCCGTCGTAGTTTTACGACGTGAGTACTCAATGATATTTCATGTGCTCGCTAGTAGCGGCTTGTGGTGGTTCCAATTATATATTTGGTTCACGGCAATAACGATCCGAAAAGACCGGTTTACACAATTGCGAATTGATTTTCCGAAATGGGTTCTGAACCAGCGGTTACCTCAAAAGGTCCGTAACGTTTTAAAACCTTCAACCCTGCGCAATTTGAGCTGGATGTTATCGAAACGTAAGCATTATTGTTTTAGGAGATCTAACCCACACCATAGCGAAGTGCATAGTTCGATAAATACCGAACTATGAATTCCACTAGCCACAGCACGTCCTTGGCTGAGCCAAATCATATATACCGACTCAGCCTACACATTAGACCTCCAGCGAAATTTACATTTAATTTAAAGATGCAACTTGAATCCAACCTGACCCAAGGCAATGCAAAACACCTACCCGGACCTAAACAATGAACTTTAGACTGTAAATTGATCTCTTCGCGCGTCCCCGACAACACTCAAATGTCAAAATATCAACAGGATATGTTATCTGTGTTGACACCGGTTTAACTTTGTTCTGAATTTGTTATTTCCATCCGCGGAACCTAGTGTTATACCACGTCCATTATCGACACCACTCGAAAATGGTTGAGTTTGATTTGAATGTGCTTGTATGTTTAATGACTGTGTGTGTGGGAATTTCAAAACTCGCTACTCAAAAGGAATGAGGAGAGGATTAGCCCGCGAATATCCTAAGAGCCAATCCAGGAACCCTATGGTGAAGGAAAAAGGAATTTAGGGTCGCTCCAAGCCCAGACTCAGACTCAGATAATTGACTTACAAGTTCTTTTCTAACGACCCAAGGATAGTTTTGGAATTTGGGGTTGGTTGATATAAAGGTTAGGAACCGAGGTATATCTCGGCGCTTCAGACACTCACGAAAACCCACTGAAACTTCGCAATCACAATTTCGTATAGTTCTGACGCGTAACACGGCAGACAAAACTGTTTAGAACTCGTGAAAGACGACTGTCACAGTAGCTAGACGCTGAGACTGAATGCTCTCCCTTCCCCCGCCAATCGTATTTATACGCCCCACATGTCTGAAAGAAAAAAAAACAGCGTCCTTTGCGAACACGCTCTGCCCAAGCGAAGCTTCTTATCACTAACTACACAGGGTCTATTTTCAACCATGCCATGCAGATCCGCCGTTCTACAAATTGTGTGTACGCATATTCACTATGATCAACCGTAGGTTATCACTCAAATCATTTGGTACTGCCGATACACAGAATCTGTTGATCGCTGACCAATAAAAGCTTGTTGCGATTAATTAAGCATTCCCGACCGCTAGGTGCGCGCAGCAAAGACCACTAGAATGCTATTCAAACTAGTCGTGTCAGACCCTCCATCTCATACCTCAATCGCAATTGTATATTTGCAATCAACATAATAGCTTTCTCCGTATCGTTCCATAATAACCTTTCATTATTTAGTTATTCATAATTTTATTCAACGCGCAGCCAAATCGGCTCTGATCTCTACACATCTCGCAGGAATGCGACAAAAAAAACCTGACCTGTAAACTTCCCCGAACCATCCCACGCGTCGGCTCTGTTTTTTTGCTAACTTGCCACTGAGCTACGCAAAACCCCCAAACGTTATCTGAACCGATTCTCGTATTCAAAACAGCGCGGCGTTGGGCTAGCTCTCTATCACGCAGAATGAAGTATCAAATGTACCGACTCTCGTGTACCATTACAGTACTACTTGCCTAAAATTGTAAATGAACTATCAATAGATCTCCAAAACATATTTTTAAACAATAATAATTTTAGTTTAAAGGTTAAAAACCACTTAATTGATAGTGACATACCTACCTAACATAGAACAAAAGGTCTTAGCTTGAGTTTTACCTAAGAACTAACTTTATTCACTTTTTATTATACACCCAATGTATCTGCTTATAAGTAAACTATTAACTGTATAACGAGAGCAATGACAGCGACGGATAAACCATGTCTGGTTTTCGTTCTGAATATATGAATAAATAAAAAAAAAAAAAGTATATAATGACTTTATAAGATCCATGATGACCCATTTCTTCATGTATTTGATATATGATATCCGATCTTAATTCCTTAGGCAAATAAATTAACTTGCTGTCGTTATGGACATCTTCATAACATAAAATATTGTTTATTCTTACACAGTTCTTTAGGATCCTATCAAATTTATCGCCCTTTCTATTAATGTCTGGATTGCCTAAACGTGTCAGCAGAATTTGGCATTCATCGTCATTTGTTTGATATGTTACTACATTGTTTATCTTACTAAATAGGTGTTTATTCTTCGTTGATTCTAGGTAATGAATTTCAGGACATAGAACTTTACCTTCTTGAATTAACTCTCCACTTGGTGGAAATCTAGATAAAACATCAACGGCTATATTATCCTTCCCCTTTACGTGCTCAACTTGATAGTCAAATTGTTCAAGATGTGATATCCAACGTATGATTCTACTATTGTACAACTTCCATGTCCGGACAAACGTTATTGCCTTATGATCAGTTCTTATGATCAATTTCGAACCTCTTAAATAAGTCTCGAATTTACGAAGACAATAAATAACAGCCCAAAACTCTTGTTCGGTGACTGTCCACTTAGCTCTGGGCCCCGGAGAGCTTTGCTACAATATCCTAGAATTTTCATTTCCCCGTTATTATCGTACTGATACAGAACTCCCGCTAATCCTACCCCTGAACTATCAGTTTGTAAGTAATAGGGTTGAGACATATCAGGATGGTGTAACATAATTGTTTTCAGGAATTTGGACTTTAATTCTTCAAAGGCATTTTGTGCCTCAATCGTCCAATTCCAAGGTTTATCCTTTCTTAACAACACACACAATGGTTGAATTGTGTTACTATAGTCCGGTATAAACCTTCGGTAATAGTTACATAATCCCAAGAATGCTCTTAGATGTTTGATTTTCTTCGGAATCGGAAACTTTTGTATCGCTACTATTTTCTCTGGATCTGTCTTGATTCCATTTGTGGTAATTACATGTCCTAGCATTTTAACTTCCTCACAAATAAATTGACATTTTAGAATGTTACAAGTCATACCAGCGTCCTTTAGCTTAGTAAGAATTATGTCGATATGTTCTATGTATTGGTCTAAATTGCCATCTGTCAAAATGGCCAAATCGTCTAAATAATTCACACAAAACTGTCTGACCCCTGGACCCAAAATTAAATCCATAGCTCGACTAAAGCTCCCAACACTAGTTTTAAGTCCTTGTGGTAAAACATTATATATGTATGATTTTCCATTAAAAGTGAATCCTGTATACTTCCTACTTTGTTTTGATAGAGGAATTTGAAAATATGCGTTATTTAAATCTATTATGCTTATAAATTTGACTCCATGGAATGAATTCAATACATCCATTTGCATAGGAGGTGCCTCAGATTCAGATACCATATATTTGTTGATTTCTCTGGCATCTAACAAAATTCTTAAAGACCCATCAGTTTTCTTTGTAAATGTCAATGGACTTGAATATGGAGTTGAAGAACGTGAAAATATACCTATATTCTCCATTTCAAGCAATTTTTTCTCTATTTGTTGTCTGTAAGCGTATGGTATTGGATAAGATCTTTTTATAAATGGAGTATGTTGGGTCATTTTGATTTCATGAACATAACAACTAAATAGTCCTAACTTTTGAGTAAAAACATTATCATGTTTTCTCAACATTTGTTTTAAATTTTCCGAATCTTTGGTTGATATAACTAATCCTGTTTTTACCTCACGTACGAATTCATGAAATAATTGCCCCTCATCTAAGCATTCTAATTCCGAGACTTCTCTCTGATTTCCTATCATATCACAAAAGGGTACAAGGATTTCTTGTTAATTTTTTCGTATTATTAGACCTGCTGGATGTTGTTGTAAGTCAATAATAGCTTCATTAATTGTCAACCAATCAAATCCTAGAATAACCGACCGAATTAAGTTAGGAACAATTAAGAACCTGGTTTCTACCTCTATGTCTCCGATCTTTACTGGAAGCAACACCATTTGTTGGATCTTAGTACTCTTTTGACCTACAGCACCTCGAATTTGCATAGGTTTAACAGGTAATATTGTTATTTGTCCATTTAATTTGGTTAAGATATTTTCCCAGAATGTGCTGGATACACAAGTTATGTCACTTCCAGTGTCGATCAAACACCTGCTAGTTTCACCTAGAATACTTATATGAATTTCAGATTTAATGTTTTCGGTCTTTTCACTGGACATTTTATCTTCTTCTTCAAACATTGAACATACTAAATGCTCAGTGGTAAATATAGAATTCTGTTCCTTTAACTCAGAGTCAATCGATAAGGCTTGTACCACTTGTTCTATAAACTTGCTATTAGTATCGATAGATGGTTTAAACCCTAAACCTCGTTTTGATTCATTAGATTTAGTTTGAATTGGCTTTCTTAATCCGTCGTTGCGAATACCTAAAGTTTGATCGGGTTCCCATCCCATATCTAACAACATTTTTAGTGCCGGTGTATTTAGTTTATCATCTTTATATAAGGCTGGAGCGGGGACTGACATTTCAGCCCCATTTAGTTTAACCCAGTAGTTGCGGACGTTTCTGGTACGAAATTAATCGAATTACTTGAGTTCAGTTGGTCATCACTAGAAACAAGTTCTACCGTGGATTCGATTAGATTAGTATCTACATTAGCCACAGAACATTCTTCTGCTTTTGTATTGGAGTATGTTGTCTCCATCCTCGTGGGCGATTATCTTGTCCTCTTCCGGCTTGATTGTGGTACTGGAGTCCAGGTCGGTTGTCGTGTCCCTTTCCAGATTGATTTTGATATCGGCCCTCAGGCCTATTGTCTGGTCCGCTTACGTACTGGAACCCAGGTTGATTTTCTTGTCCTCTTCCAGTTGGATTTGACTTCCATCTTTATTCCTGATCGATTCCAGATTGATGTTGAATTATCGCGGGTTTGAACTTCCCTTGGCGATTAATGTCGTCCAACTTTCTAAGGAACTCGGTGGCTTCCAGGAACGTTGCTGCTCTGTTCATTGCCCAAGCATATTGGACTTCCCTTGGATAATGATTCATGATATCACTCACAAGAAGTTTTTCGGGGATAGTGTACTGCAGCATTCTCGCTTGTCCAGCAAGACTCAAGAAGTGGCTCAACATTGTAGGATTCTTGGCGCTATCCCACGTGTTGCTTACAATTCGGCGTCTGAGTTCACTTTGTTCCACTTCTCCCCAGTAGATTTCCAGAAATGCTCGATGAAAATCATCCAAATTGGTCCATTGGTCTTTGTAAATTCTTGCCCAATTCCTTACTTCACCTTCCAAACATTCTAGGATGATGTCTATTTCAAATCCTTCAGTTGGAAGTCTACGCAGATAGGAAGTGAGGTCTTCTATGAAGGATACCGAGTGAATGTTAACTTTCCCTGGATATTTAGGCTTCTCACTAGCAACATGGTGTGGTAACGTATAGAACACCCTTCTCTCCGTTGTCCCAGAGCCATTTCCTAAAGACGAAGTAGTTGCAACTGGTCTATTTGATGGAGACTGTGTTGCTTCTTCCAACTTATTCAATCGAGAGCTAAGAACGCCTATTGTTCTTCTTAACTGCCGCTCCTTGTAATTTACACCAAGACATGCATCAGTTGTGGTCCTCGACCTAGTCTTAGGTACTTTAGGCATTGTTTATTTATTTAAATTCATTAACCACTTATCCCTTTTTATTATTATTAACACTAATTATTCTTAATCAAAAATCACTTGGTTTTGTTTTTATTTACACTTATTACTAGTAATTGAAATCAAAAGTCACTGTCTTCTCTTTGTATACTTTTTTTTATCGTACTTTACTTATTTTCCTATAAAATCACACTCAACTGTTAACACATTGTCAGTCTAGGATATGATAAATCATAAAACGACCAGTACCAACCCTGCGTCTAATATAATATAGGACAGTCAATTTGTTAACATAATAAAATTCCCACCCCTTATTTCAAAATTAGCTTTTTGCCCATTTCCACCCCTTAACCCTTTTTAAAACGTATACCTCACACCTTCAATCATAATCACTTTCTATTTTTTCACACCCGAGAATCTAGTCTTTTAGTCGATATAGCTCTCCTTACAACATTTAAAAACCTTTTCCAACGCACGTACAACAAATTGTGGCTAATCATAGCCAATATCAAGTTATCCAAATATTAGACTGCAAATATACATCCTGGTCACGGCTTATCCATATTGTAACATCCCCCCTCTCTATTTAGTCCACCCTTCTTTTAAACGCAGTCTCTTATTAATTGTGATGGCCAAATTAAAATAGATCGTCTAGTAAATTAGAACTCCTACTACTTGTGAAACCAGTAACCCTAATTCTAGAGGTATGAGTAAGAAGTGCTGTCAACTTTGACAATAGATTTTAAACAAGGAATGTTTTAAATTGAATATTTAGTAATTTTAAATTTCAATAAAAGATATATACTTAAATATGTCCCCATTAACAAGAATGATACAGATTAATATCCATTAAATGATTAATATCCTTATAAAACAGATTCATATAATAAAATGTCATAGTATATTTTGAGTATTGACTAAAATGAAATAAAAAATGATAAATATTAAAATAATAAAAGGAAAATTTGATATACATAAAATTTTGGGAAGAAACCCCTACCACTTGATTCGGTCTTCTACCCAGATAATTCTACGAAACCAATTAATTTGTAGTTCTGATACTCGTTTATAAAAAGAGTAGCGTATAAGTATTCTGAATTGGATTTAGTCATAGATTCACCGAATTGGGATGGGGTATGACCGATCAGGATGGGATTATAGTTTGTGAATGACATTCAACTGTCTCATCAGTCAATATCTGATATTTATGTAGTAAGATTATATTAAATATTCTTCCACATATAGAAAACTATAAACATACACAATGAAGTTTCACTGGTTGTTTATGTTACACGTTATGTGTTTCAATAAAGACTTATTTGTCTTTTAGTAATGCACAATAGCATAGCATGAAGTATAAAATATTTCCGCACATCCATTGAAGTGCGTAAGTAGCATGATTCATTTTAAGGTTAATGAATTAACCTTCAATCTACCATCAGCAGATCCAAACATGATATTGTTACTTCGTAAAGTGCGAAGATATAAGTATATGTATCCGTATAGTAATATAAATATGCACATCTGAATAGAGCATAACTGTGAATTTCCGTACTTCTATTGCTTCATTCTGGCGTTATGTGAACATTGGCGGTGGCTTTGCGACGGCTTATTCCATAATTTGATCAAAGGTAATTAATTAATAACTATTGTATTAATAAAATTAACCATGACCGCCTTCCATGATTGCAATACAAGGTCTAGGGAAATTGAACGTTTATCATCATTCAGTTAAGACGAGAATTGCAGGTTTGTTTATTTAAACTCTGAATTCTCGACATCGAGTCGAACATATCAAATTGAAAACGTTGTTGCAGAAATTAGTCAACTCAGTAACTACTTTCAATAAGTTTATAGTCTCATTGACTCCAAAATTGTATTTTGCTTTTATTTATTTCTTGTTGTCTTGTGTATGTACTATACATAAAAGTTACTGTGTGGTATGTACTTTTACTTTTGTGACGCGTGTGTATATTATTGTCTGCGATACTAGTTGTTATTACTTTCTCCTTCAATTGTATGTTTCACTTTTTTCTTGTCCTCTCATAATTATCGTGTATTTTATGTTGTGTGTGTTATGGCGTAGTCCGAATAAATTGATATTCTTTCTTTCTTTCTTTCAAATACTACAATGTAATGCTTTATTAATATTTCAAACTTCATTTCACGTCGCTGGAATAACCACAAATTGAATATTAATTCAAACTCTCAATTTCATTCAACATAAATATGAATAATGTGACAGTTGACTGACTTTATCTAGGATTCAGGTAAAAATAGAGTATATAAGGACAGATATTACTTAATACGAGAAGTAAATAAATTCCTTTAAATAACAGACATTAACAGGGAGAGGGATAGGAGTAAATAAATAAGGAATAAAATGTTAGTAAAACATAAGTATACCCTATTGAGAACCCCATAATATTCTATTATTTTATTACCTAGTTATTTATATATATATATTTAAATCGAATACCCCACGTTATATTATAGGTAGGTACTCCCGGAAACATGGTTTAAAAACAATAAAAATATATCTTCCTGTCCACACATAAGTAAGTATGGGTACTTATTCTACATAGGTATTTAACTTAGAAACCTCAATCTAACGTTCTATCTAACCATGTTCCTATAGATAGGTACCTATATCCATTGAGCTAGTAGTTCAATGCCTATAACTGCTCAATCAACAACCCGTGATATCTATCGAGGCATTGTTAATTCCATAATCGTATTTAATACCTACATTCATTTCGTCATACCCCTATGACGTCAGATGCCAATGTCAATTCGTGTCCTACCAAACATATATTTTGGTACCTACTTGCTAACGAAAGTATTTCACAAAGATAGGTATTTAATTAAACGAATTTCCTATTAAACTTCCTAATTAAAACATCGCATTACTTCCCCTCATAAAGAATACACAAACTATACATACATTGCGTTTATACATAGGCACATACTCTGATCCTATTGTCCTCGGCTGGGAATCGAACTCGTGATCACTCGTATTGTAGGCAGAATCACAACCACAATACCTTATTCTTTTAACTAAGGTAGATATCTAAGTATCTTATAAGAATTCTTCGAATCATTATCTATCTTTTGGTTTCCCAGATACATAATAATACTTTGGACACTATCCACACCCATTGTTCCAGCCCCAAACCAGGACTCCCCGCATCCTGAGCACCAGACAACACGTAAATATATAGACAAATACTAAACCCAGATAGACAAACAACCATGACCAGAGTACAAACATCCGCACTCACCGGACAAACACTTGACCCCACCGGGACTCGAACCCTGGCTTCGTAGGTAGGGTTTCTGCCGACCCATAGGTATATATCCGTAGTGCCACACGTTGTGAGCGGTCACCTTGAATGCGCAGTAGTCACCTTTCAATATATGTACATACGCGCAGTAATTCCCGCCAAAACGTCGCCCAACGTACTCTATTCGTAGCGCGGCTTGTATATAATTAACATTATAAAATATGTAAGTACCTAGCTAGGTACTGCTATTGAAATAACCTGTTGATCCTCCGACTTTCCGTTTGTGATAATTATAGGTAACTAGAGGATTCAACAGTTTTGAAATAATATGAATAAACCCTACGAGTTAACCGAACGATTCTATGATTAGTAAATTTAAAGATATAACCAGCTAACCATTAATTTAATGTCAGACGGAATTTAACCCTCACGCATTTTTATTGGAACATTTCTCCAATTGGAAAGATTCTAATACCAACGATTGCGAGTATCCCACTTAGATGATTTGGCCAAAGTAGTGGGTGATCGTCTATGGGTAGGATTGCAGACGTTGTGATAGTAATAACCCAAAGTTCTTTTTAGAGTGGTTTCGGTTAAACAGTATCGTCATGAGGTTCCCCAGCCAGTGATAAATATAAGTGACATAAACATATTGATAATTATCGAGTCCGTACTTATTAGAATAAATTCCAAGTAAATAAGCATTTTTAAAAGGTATTTCGATTACATGTGTTTATAAAGGAGGGCCCGTGCTAGAGCTCACGTCCAGAAGGGATTTGATATTGTGATATCTCTCATCCATCAGTCCAACACGCTGGCCGATCGGTTACGGGATATTTTTATTTGCACCTACCCGTCTCTTAAGTTTTATTCCGTAACCATATTGATGTTCATCCAGATATTTTATCTATAAATTAGTTTCTTTGAATTTAGAATATGTTTGTCATTTAATGTAAAGTTAGGTAGGCCAACCAACATGATATACGGTCAAGAAAAGAAAGATCAAAACAGCCACAATCAAAAAAAAAAATTAGTTTGTTAGATAGTTTTATAAGTATTTAGGCATTTCAAGAGTGAGAAGGAAACAATGCAACTATTTGTAATCATACGAATTTCAGATACCTGCCTGCCACATAAACCTAAATAATCGTGTCTGTCCCCCTAACTACATAACCTCGACAACCTAGGTTTAGCCGCAACTAAACTCCTGTCTAGCCTAGTCTAAAATCCTAGTGTTATACCACGTCCATCATCGACACCACTCGAAAATGGTTGAGTTTGATTTGAAAGTGTTTGTATGTTTAATGACTGTGTGTGTGGGAATTTCAAAACTCGCTACACGAAAGGAATGAGGAGAGGATTAGCCCGCGAATATCCTAAGAGCCAATCCAGGAACCCTATGGTGAAGGAAAAAGGAAATTAGGGTCGCTCCAAGCCCAGACTCAGACTGAGATAAATTACCTACAAGTTCTTATCTAACGACCCAAGGATAGTTTTGGAATTTGGGGTAGGTTGATTTAAAGAATAGGAACCGAGGTATATCTCGGCGCTTCAGACACTCACGAAAATCCACTGCAACACGCAATCACAACTATCCCAGTTCAAGACGCGTAAAACGGCGAATCGAACTGTATAGAATTCCAGAAAGACGTGTTTCACAGTAGTTTGACGCGGAGACTGAATGCTCCCCCTCTGAGTCTTAACTCACACTTCACTCGACGACCAGCAACAAAAAGCCCCCTCTCATCTCGACCCATCCCTTTTATATTTTCTCTTCCCACCAAAACGACCTTCCCCAGACAAGCTCGCCAAAACACCATCTCAAACTCCGCGAGTCATTCTCATTGGTTCGTTTCGTTTCCTTTCGAAACTCAGTGCTCTGATTGGTTACTGGTCTACACCGTATACACATTTTATATTTTAGATCACACAGTTCAACTAGAAATAGACTCTATAACATCATAAAATAATCTAAATAAAATAATACTCATTTTTTTTTCTATATAAAACATCTTATTGCAGTTATAGTGAATAAAGTTCTTATTTGAGTTAAACCATTTGGAATTTAAAGGCGATCGACCGCCATCTGTACCTCCATCATTGAACTAACTACGCATCTGTTTGACCCACCAAACTATATCGTAACTAAATACCCTTACGTATGAGTTTCGATTGAATGAGCCATGGCAAATGCGACACTTCAAAACAACTTCACAAATGTGTAAAATGGTCATAATTCGACATCCACTGAAAGCAACGGTGAAGTTAAACCATATTCATTTTAAATTTATGATTCTCAACTTATTTCATAGCTCTTAAAGTTTAACCACATTTTGGAGACTTTAAAAAAAAAAAATCTACCTACTGAGAAACAAACCAAATGCTTGTTTCGTCACACCATCCATTCAAAGATGTCGCCCTTTCATTTCATAATTAATCCGGCGCATTCCACGCATAGATTTCTAGACCAGATAAATAATGACGATTATAGAATTAATAAGCAATTACTGTGACGACATATTCAGTAGTTCAAACAAGGTAGAAAACATTTACAAAGATGCATGATAAGCAATTAACTTCTAGGACTTAAATTTAATTAGCACAACCCGACACTCCCGAATAGCTATTCAGAAAGGACCCACAATTAATAACCGAAAACCAAAGGTTAAATAGAAAAAGAAAAGTTGACAACGGAGAATCGAACCTCGAACCTTAATATTTCAAGTCTGGTAACAACGCGATGAGCCACTTGAGCTTATATGAGGCCTTGTGAAATTTGCGATGCCTTCGATAACCACTAATCTCCATAGTTATGTTTATACCAAATTTATCTTGCCGCTTAATTGAGCATTGGTCAACACCAATCTTACATCACCATTATTTGTTTGGTTTAAGAATATTTGGCTTCTCTTTTTGCAGTTCATAGTTGAATCATTAAATCACGTTGCCCAAACCTGCCAACGCCTGCCAACTTTTTATAGCAAATAAAAAATGTGTCTCAGTTCTTTACATTTCCGTTACACTGCCCATGGCCTAAGAAAAGAGGCTTAACTGAATGAAGGACTGATTGAGACTTTTTTGTACATGAATCAACGTTTTCAGAGACAGATAGCGTAAGTATGACAATTGGATAAGTCGATGCATAGTAACGACCCTCATAAAAGAAACACCATGTTAATTTGGATTAACACCCCCGACCGATTTTTCAGGCAATAAAAATGCATAATAAAAGGGAAATTATAAGGGTAACAAAAAAGTTCATGACATTTTTAAACGTTTTTCGATATGACTGAAATATATATTTTGTATATTGTCAATCCCCATATATCGGTCATTTGGAAAAAAAAACAAAAACTGAAGTGACAAAAAAAACATATATTATTATCGTACCTGCTCAGAATAAATCATGAAATTATAATTATCGGCTTTATATTATAATATCAAATGCAATCGAAAAATCGAACAATCGGAAAACGATGATTTGACATGAGCTGTCTTTTATTATAACTTTGCTCATCGACTCGTGTTCTGATTGCAAATTTTTCATTTGTGATTGATATATAAAATACGTAATAAGTCTACTGGATCCGTCCCCGGCTGAATCAATTAGCGATTTTCTGGCGACTTTTCATATTGAGTCTAGCGACACCGAATGCCAAATGTTGGCTGTTAGTACATAGTACTGTTGACAGGAGCAACAAAGCGTAGCCCTTTACCACAGTCATCGATGAAATAACACGGAACGACAATTATTGCTATGTATTTATCATTTTATACATGGTTTTTGGGTCTTCAGAGCTGTTATAGCAGTGAATCATTGAACGTTGAAACAGTTTCGATGAAATTACAGAACAACGCAACGTTTTCCGAAAGAAAAGTTATAAAAAAAACAATAGCTACTGAGCCTTTTGAGCTGTGCCAGTGGTATCAATCAGTGGGAAACAATCAGTATGGGGTTCCTAGGTGTACAGCACAATCCAATCTGGTGCTCAATTCACCGAGAAACATGCATCTTGCGAATTTTCGTCACGGTGAATCCTAAAACATCTAGATAAGGCAAATAATGGTAATAATGTTTGTCAAATTACATTAATATGTTCTTATTGTATGATCGATATAATTTTGTCACATCCATACAAGCAATCTTTGTCAAAAATTGAGAAAGATAAAAATTTCAGGTTCAGCGTCGTTAAAAATTACCTGACAGATGTCAAACTGTGCTTGGCGGGTTAACAATTGATTGATATTGTTTAACATTGACAACTTATCCCGTTCGGAAACACGATTCTCGCGCTAGCGTTCGATAACCGCATTTCATCTCTCTTTCTGTCATTATCTCCATCTATTTTCTTTCTCCGAGAAAGATTTCACTCGGTTTTCGAAACGAAGTAGTCAGTCTTGAAGATCTTGTTAATTATGTAGGCATATTATGTAAAACTAAAACTTGGTTGAACGAGCGGTCTTGGTTTCGGATGAAAAAACGGATTTATTGTTGGCTAGAGAATAACCAAATAAAATTAATATATCATTATTTAGCTGTTTGTATGTATAGAATCTGGAGATTATCCACAATGGTCTGGAGTTTGTCTCAACGATGATTAAGATCAAATAAAAGGGAAACTATATGTACTACGGAAAACTTCGTCTTAGCTTCAAGATAAATTTCTATTTCTATCGAGTAATATTGGTCGGGACAAAAGCCTTCAATTACGATTTTACTGATATATTCTACATACAGTAATTGCTCTAGGTCTACGCCTAAAATGCACCTGCTTCGCGTATCATACCATAGGTGTTCTGCACATATATTAGGACCCGCTTATAGGCTTTTAGCGAGCGACATAACTTCTGACAGGTCGTGATGACAGAATTAGCGATTTTCCAATGCCATGCTATTTCATTATCTCAATCGATTTTATTAATGAAGGATTTCGAATCTTTGGCGACCTCTGTGGCGCTGCAGTTGTGGCTTTGCCTACTATGCGGGAGGTCCCGGGTTCGATTCCCGGGGTAAAGAAAAAAATCCCCAGGTCTTACATTTTATATGTGTCTGACTTCGATGTTTCTGGTTCCCACGACACAGGGTATATTAGTATGGGGCCAGAAGCAATGTATGTGCCTGTATGAAAATGTTAATTTTTATGTTTATTTGGGTAATTACTTGTATAAGACACATTTAATTTGGGGGCGGAGGGGGGGTGGAGGGGGGGGGGGGGGGGGGGGGGAGGGGGGGGGGGGAGGAAGGGGAGGGGGGGAGGAAGGGGAGTTCCCCCCATCTACCCCCCCCCCCCCCCCCTCCCCTTTAGGAAACCATTAGTTTTTATGTTATGGAGGTCCACAGATTGAAGAAAATGCCTACAGTTTTTGGATTTCGGGGGAGTTGGAGGAGGAGAGGGGTTTGAGGAGGGGTTGCCAAGAGTAGGGGGTCGCCTCGCTCCGCTCCGCTTCGCTCCGGCTCCCGGGTCTGCTGTAACGTATGAACCTAACAAACCTATCGTTAGTTTTTAAACAGGAAGTGACCTAAAGCAACCAATTTGGTTCTGATAAACTCCATAAAGAATCACGGATAAAAAGAGAGCGCAACAGAACATTCACGAAACACGGAAGGAAACGGAATGAAATGAGCAAGTCATTATGTCAGAAAATACAAAATCGTGTATAACTCTCTGTGAATATTTCCTCAGTCTGAAATACTTTCTGTATACTTAAGTTTGTTGTATTTAGAATAGGTATTTTTAAGAATCCAACATTTTTTCGATTTCCGTGATACCTAAAATTTACTTTTTAACATTTTTCACTCTATCTTCTACTGAAAAATTACTCGGTCAATTTTAATTTTTGAATATATTTTTATATGCTAAAATACATAATTTTGTTCAGTAATCCAATAGATTTTCCTTTTTAAACATTGTTTTATTATTTTGGCTTAAATACTTAGTGTGAAAAATGGCTCCGTCCATTTTTATACCTTTATTAGTTATGAGTCGCCGTATTTTAATAGATTTTTCAATGATCCAACATCTTTTCCAACGGTCATATACTTTTTAGGATATGACCGAAATGAAAAATAATTAATTGAATTACTGTTTTAACTGTTGAGATAGAACACGCTTGCTGATCCGTATAAGGGTTTTGTGGTTGCCCGCGGCCGATTGTTGAATCAGACTGGTGTAATTGATCACTTCTTTAAATTTTACTACCACAGATACTATAATATGCCTATACCAAAGTCTTTCAGTACTATACACCCATTTATAAATATTATGAAGATATATTTGTAAAGTAAAACAGTGCGTGAGAGTAATTTAAGATGATTTTGTTACGGAAAGGCTGCCTTTATAATTTTCGCAGTAACTGTTTTGTCGCAGGAAAGTGTGGGACAGAGGTCTACATTGCGCTCTTACGCGCGCGACACATTATGTCGAAACATCAAAAAATGAAAAAGAAAAGCGGCTAAAAACTGATGTTTTGTTGTATGGAAATAAAAATGAACCAAATCAAAATAATAGTGTAACATATATACCTAAACTCAGATTTTTTATTCCGTAGAATTCTGACATTTCAGATATCATAAGGTTCTTTATGAGGACAATTCTTATTTTATTCATTTTGATTAGTGTACAGTGCAGGTGTCAAGTGTGGCTGTGAAGTATAAAATGCTAGCAACGTCTGAACAGCTAGTGTTAAGTGTGATTCATTACTAATCAGTAATCAGCGAAGTGAGGCAAATAGAAGAATATTTTATTTTTTTGCGAGTAGCCACGTCCCCGGCGGCGGCGCCCCTTCTCCCCTTCTACTCGCAGCGTGCCTTCACTCGCTGTTTAGTTAACAGCGTTGGGACAGCAATTTCGACTGTTTCACGCTCAATAACCGGTTTGCCCAATAACCAGAGATGCTACACACAATAGGGCGCAAAACTGCCAATTTCTCACAAAGAAGACTTTGGGAAAAGTGCCTTGTGTATTAAAAAACTTCAAAGGCAAGTAATGCATCGCGACTGATTCGCGGCTGTGTGCATTGTATTTCAATGAAAGGGATTATTTAGGGATAATTAATTAAGAAGGCGGTAAATAGATTTCCGATCAGATACTGTTTATCATAATTTGATGAGATTTGCTTATGTTATGAAGTGGTGTATCAGCGTTGATATCTCGGTATGTATCTGAGGGCACTATACATCAGGATGGGCTTTTGGAATGTCTTAATACCCTCTTAATTTTTATTTCGGTTGTACGCCTCCAATCTTGAACAGAAACCACATTGTTGTAAATGAATTTCATCAATTTGAGGAAAATACGAAATATTACCTCGAATTCTTAACATGTTTACCTTTCTATCAGATAAGCTTTTTTCTAGCTACTGATGCATTTCTCCTTCGAAGCTCAGTTTGAAGTTCCCGCGCAGTTGTTAAGTTTCTGTTATTCTGTTATGTTTTTTCTTGTTGATTTTTCGTGTTGTGATTGTTCATGTTGTGATTGTTCGTTGATTTTTATACACAGCCACAGCCTGGCGCTTCCCGGGAAGCAGCCCCATCTGAGAGAGCACAAGAGACAGACTTTCTGTCTCCCAGAAAGAAGCGTCCTCGTGGTGTATCAATCAAATCGTCATCCTCGACAATGTGATTGATACAGTCGTAGACTCTTTAATAATTCATGTCAGCGATGATGATGATGATGATGATGAAGAAAGTGATATTAGTATTGATACTATGATCATTGATGATGATTAGAGATTTTAATAAAAATATGTTTTCTTTACTTGTAGTTTTATACTGTTTGTGATGAAAAGGGACTTAATTATCACTCGCCGTAAATCCCCTTTTAATTACGAGCGCCGCTCTCTAACAAATAAAATGTATAGACTCAGATGTTCAGACTCGTATTGAAATTGAAAAATGTGCCCGGCCAAAAAGGTTTGTAATCTCTGACATTTCAAAAAATTATAGCTGTCAGAATTCTACGGAATAAAACATCAGAATTTAGTTGATTATCTGTGTTAGGCACTATAGCTGTCTATGTCTAACTCTTAAGGGCGCACCGAGTTTCTAGCACTAATCGATTTTAGGTGTTTTATGCGCTTCGTGTTTGTGTGCGTGAGAGCCGTGCGCCGCGTGTGACGAGCCGTGCGTCGTCACTCGCGAGGGTGGTACCAATATTTACAAAATAAAACAAAAAATCGATTTCAAATACTTATATTGAAAATATTTACGGTTAGACTCCGTTTTCCAGATTTTACATAATCTTTGTATTCATAATTTGCCGTTGAATTTACTAAGTATCTATGATCAATTTATTAATAAAAATAATTATTAAGTATAATTGTAATTGAATAATACCTTATTACCTTTAATGATAATATTCTTAGTACAATAGAAACTCAGTAAAGTGAACTCAATAGCGTAGAATAACATAAAGGCTAAATAAGGTAAGAGTCCCAGTGGTCGACCCTTTATTTTCAAATTAAAATTATTTATTCTGCTTAAGATCTCCGTGGTCTAACAGGTTTCACGCTTGCTTTTCACACAAGAGATGCAGGTTCAAATCTGGCAATGTACCAATGAGATAATTAATTTATCTTAAGTACATCATAGGACGTTCAGTGTTTCGGATGCCACATTAAGCTATAGGTCCCGCCCGGTTACTATTGCTACGTGTTAGTGGTAGTACAATCCCTCTATCTAAATTGATTTGTTTGACAGCCCATTTAACTGATCTTAGCGCAGTATATATTATTTTTAAGAATTTAATAGGATAGCAAGTGTTCTTGGTTAACTCTTCAAGTTTCGTGCTAAAGTTTCTTAATAAGTGATAAGTACATTAAATTTTGTCCACCAACAAGTTTCCATAATATATTGCTTCTAATATACTTTTATATGTACTGGAGTCCCCATCAGCAATTAACTTTGAGTAAATCAAACCCTGATTTGGTAACGAATGCTTAAAGCCTTCGAATATTGCAACGGATTCCATACCACTTAAGCATCCTTTGTAATTTTTATAAGACGTGTGATCGGGAGCTAGCATTTTTTTATTCTCTGCCCGTGCACAAATCATACAATACTTGTTTTTAACAGCCATGTAAAGAACTTTTTTGTTTTGTGACCTGTTATTACCGCAGCACCCGACATAGGGTTATAATTCTTTTTGAATGACCTTTTTGACCAACATCCATCAGCAACCACGGGAATCATAGGTACTCCATCTTCATTAACATTACCATCTCGAACAGCTAAATCGTGTTCTTTTGCTGCTTCTTCCATAGATTTTTCTTTGGCAGTTTCCCATAATTCACAGACTCTTCCATGACATTTGGCATAATAATGTTCCGACATAAAAGGTATTTTAAGTGAAGCAGATCTCGGCCGCTAATGCCATAGCATCGAGAAAGGTAAGAGATTCCTCCATTCGAATCCTCTCGGATAGCATGGCCGTCCTACAAGCCCTAAATAGCAACACTATTAACTCAGGGCTAATCTACGAGTGTCACAAACGACTAATGGAGGTATGTCAACACAACCGCGTAATCCTTCAATGGATAAAAGGACACAGCGGATCAAGAGGTAACGATGCAGCGGATGAGCTGGCGCGTAAAGGATCTAACTTGACAGCGTATGGTCCCGAACCTATCATCCCTCTTCCCTTCAAGATGGTACGCTCATTTCTGAGAGTGTCGACCAGGAATGATCATGCCACTCTTTGGACAAACCATGAGGAGTGCAGGCAGGCTAAGCTGGCCTTGCCGTCCCCTAGCGCTAGGCTGGCTAAGACCTTGCTTCGACTTAGCAGGCCGCGCATGCGACTGGTAACTGCAGCACTTACTGGCCATGGTTTCTTTAACAAACATCTATATGTCCTAGGTGTTACCGACAGCCCCCTTTGCAGAGCCTGCTTGGAGGCAGAAGAAACGGCTGCTCACGTCCTCATGGAGTGCACAGGAGTAGCGGACTACAGGGCTAAACACCTCGGTCAATCGAGGGACCTTCCAGGGATAGTCGGTAACGTAAAGGGCCTACTGGCGTTCCTGGAGGAGTTGGGTTGGCTCGAATGATTCGCATTCCCACCCACACGCAAAATAGGCGCTTTCGTCGTCGAGTTGCGGAAACCAGCCCGTCCTACAATTGACAATTGACAATTAAGTGAAGCAGACACTTGCTCTAAGCCCGCGTATCCTGAACCTATAGACATGGAACTACTTACCACATTTTCGTTGAGATCAACTTTTTTTTTAATTTGGATTTTTATAACTATTTAAGCTTAGTTTAGCTTTGCATATTTTGGAAACAAACCTGAACTTTGACACAAATCCCTTCCTCTTTTCTCCAACAAATTTCAAATTAGAGTTACAACCTAATGGAGAGTTATGGTGTGAAATTTCTTGCAACTGTTCAAATAAATATATGAAACCTACAACTCTATTTCCTTTTATTCCGATGTCTTATAATAATCTCCATCTGAATCTGAACCTGAATCAGCTGGCAAAGGATGTGTAGAGTGCTAAAATGTAAATAAACAAATTATGACGTTATCTCAATTAAACGTATTATCCTTTTTATCTAAAAATTTTGTTCCGTATCGTTGATAAATTCATTATTTTACTACTTACATTGGGATTATCTGGTGTCCTTGTATTTTCGTGATTTGTAATTTATGTATAACGGAAGTATAAAAAGAAAAAAATACAAGATTTATATATTAGCAAAATATTTTTCTTAATATTTAAAAATAAACTGGAAGGTGCCTTATGAGTGGGCTCTTAAAGCAGCCCGCGAGGCGTACTCTTTGGTTATATTGTTGAAAATTCGGTATGTTTTTCTTATTACCTTGTATTGCCTTTTGTATTGGTTTTTGAGATATTGTCAGTTGAACTTTGTTTAGCGGGCAGCTTTTTTTTCTTAATTTAGATTTTTTCATGACCTATCAATTTTTACCAAGGTGTAGATTCTATTTTGTTTTAACAGTATAGGATTAGGTGTTAAAGTTTTCGCAGACAGTAGGTAGACACCATGATGTGGAGCCGATTTTGAAGATCTTCCGGACATCGGCGTACATTGTACGGACCCCCGCGAGTAATAGGAGAATAATTATATCCACCAATCACCAACGTATGTATGTGTTGACTATGCATAATGTTCGCAGATACAGAATTGAAAAAAATATATGAGGTCACAAGAAACGATAATAATTATTATCAATATCGGACTTACTTCATGGCATTATTATCTATGTGTGAGAAAGTCATACTGTCATTGTCTATTTCTCCAGCCACTGGAAGACAAGAATTTTGTTTCGGTGTAGTGGGCACCCTATAATAAAACAGGACATTTGATTTAATTGGAATTTATTTATCGAAAAAATTGGTTTTTGGATGAAATATGAAAGCCTCATTTCATAAAAATAATTTGTTTTAACTTGCAATTCCAGAGTGTGATAAATTTTTGAATCGGTGTCATCCCAGAAATTTAATCTGTAAAATAAAATTTAAAGATAATGTGGTAATTCACTATCACGCTTTCCTATACAAATCCTACTATTTCTACGCTTACCTCTCCAGTTTATCAGATGATTCTTTGTTTTGTAGTTAAGTACCAACAACTGGTACATTTACCCCATAAATAGAAAAACATAAATAATCTTCCAATGTACCTATTTGTTGAAATATCGTAAATAGGTACGTAAGTGCAAACTACTTTTAATAAGCAGGTATAATGGGTAGGTAGGAGGATTATACATACGCAGCCACAGTATTCTTTTTGTACATAAAATTGTGTATATGTAGTTGTCTTTCACTCATCGCGTTAGCAGATGATTTAAATTTTTATGTAGTGGTACTGGTACATTTACCCTATAAATAGAAAAAAGACAGAGAATGTGATAGAGAATGATTCAATTCATAGTGTAAATAAGTTAGTCAATTACACAAACCCTTTGTAGGTAATAAAATAAATTACTGAAATATCGTAAATACTCGCATTTTGCTATATTATTATTATTAGGTAGTAGTTAGGTTCTGAGTATACTTACGAAGTAGTTGTTCATCAAATTTAAACTACTGACATTGCCATGTCTATATATCAAACAAATAGTAATTTTTGTTAGAAAACATCCTATATTTTCCTAAAAATAAAGAAATGACAATTCGAACCCAGAGAGAAAACATTGGAGAGAGGTTATTTGTTCATAAATGCAAAATAACTTCAGTCCAGAAAAATGTCTTTCATATGGCAATAAAAATATACAGTGCAAATATAGAATTGAAATATCTACGATTTAATTTGTTTAAAACTTAATAAATTACATGATTGGCTCATTTGTCGTTGTTTCTATTCTATCAATGAGTATCTTAATAGAGACAATAAATTATTTATAGAACTATAACTTACTTACTTATGACATTGAAGTGTGAATTATGTATTTTTCTGATAAAATGTTAGAACTATTTAATTTAATTGAAGTGTGAATTATATATTTTTCTGATAAAATGTTAGAACTAATTAATTTAATTGAATAATTTGATGACTTAAAATTAATTTCTCGTAATTTCTCGTAATTCTTTATTGCACTCACATGACTGTAAAAATAGCTTATGATATAAAAGAAGTGTACAAAGGCGAGCTTATCTCTAAATAAGAGATTTCTTCCAGCAAACCATGTTGGATATGAGACGGAGATGATAGGTAAGGGAAAGAATTGCGCGTACAATTAAGACTATAAATTTATTATAATCAATATTTGTACGCCTGAAAAGGCAGATTTTTGCGATGAAAATGTATAAAATTAAGATCCAATATTGTTACCAAAAATCATGCAAATAAACTTATTTGATTTGAATTGAAGCAACAGGAATATTCTCTATATAAGACCTTACCTATATAGGTATTGTAAACTGTTTTGACACCTTTGAACGAAACTTTTTTTCCTAACTGGACTCATTAGGTGTATTTCTAAACATTTTTATTATTTTTTTTATACAAACTAACACGAGCGCAACCGGCCGAGGCAACCCTGTCCCTGTTCTGGCATCCGTCTCGTTAATGAATGCGGGTGTGGCGGGTGTGCGGCGGTGGCGGCGTGTGCTTTCTTGGAACGTAATGTTGCGTGGTATGTGTCTGCATCTAAATCACCGAACATATCCTAAAAAGTAAGTGACCATTGGAAAAGTTGTTGGATTATTGAAAAATCTATTAAAATACAGAATCTATTAATCTATCAAATCTATTAATCTATTAATAATAAATAAATATAATATAACTAATAAAGGTATAAAAATGGACGGAGCAATTTTTCACAGTAAGCAGTTTTTAAACATTGTTTTATCGTTTTTGCTTAAAAAAAACGATAAAACAATGTTTAAAAAGGAAAATCTATTGGATTACTAAACGAAATTATGTATTTAAGGATATAAAAATATATTAAAAAATAAAAATTGACGGAGTAATTTTTCAGTAGAAGATAGAGTGAAAAATATTAAAAAGTTAATTTTAGCTATCACTGAAATCTAAAATATGTTGGATACTTAAACATACCTATTCTAAATAGTACAAACGTACATATACAGAAAATATTTCAGACTGAGGAATTATTCACAAAGAGTTATTAGCGTTTTTCCTGTTTAGGTAAAAATACCTAACTTCTCGTAGCAAATTTTGTTGGATTATTGTACATCTGTAATCTGTATTACTTGACTTTATCAGATGCCAAATTTCAGAGGCAGAGGAATTTATCGGAAGTCTCCATACAACAAAATTCTCACCGCTTGGACTATTAGTCAAAACATCGATCACAGAGTCGGACTGCAATTTGGTTCCGAACAGTCATGTTTTTAACAGATGCCACAGATGTCTCTTTTTTGACAGGTGCCATGATTTTGGCAGATGGCATGATTTTGATAGATGTCACTTGGGAGGCGGTTGCTCACGTCCTAAGGAGATACTTGGAACCTACAGCGCTTCACGTCCTCCCGGGTAGTGCTAAGGAGCAACAAATCAACACAAAAATTTCCAGGTTCTCGAAACTCAAACCTGGACAGGTTTGAGTTTCGAGATTATTTCGAGATTAAAGTGAAATCTAGAAAAACACGTGACATTGGCGAAATGAACCCAGATGTTAGACCGCCATTAATTAAGAAATAATAATAATAGGTGTCACTATTTTGGCATAAGTCATAGTTTTAACATGTCATATTTTGGCATAAGTCTCGATTTTGACACGAGTCTTAATTTTGGCAGATGTCACTATTTTTTTCTCAGGTGTCAAAATGTTGATGATAAAAGATTCGAAAATTGGATATAATAGTAGTTTATGTGACTGCTGCATAATGCCTAATTATGTACAGTTACATACACTAGTTTATCTACACACATATTATAAGCTCTCTTTGATGTGTTCAGGAACCGCATGTTTGACCGGCATTATGGCTCTGCAATTGTTTAACTTGTTCTGTAGTACCAACTTCTCGCAGGCGGGCGTCGGCGTTCGAAATTTGAATGTCAGTACCAAACTACCAACTTCACAAACAAACTAGGGACGGCACACGGGTGGGCGTCGGCGTTCGAAATTTGAATGTCATTATATGTAGAAAAACTACACATAATGACCATAATGTGTAGTTTTCCAAATACGAAATGAGTTTTAACCAAGTAGTTTAACTTAATGCTGATCCTAACGTGCGGTTTTTGAACGCAGTAAAGAGGGTTTATGATACGTGTGTAGATAAAATATATTTCTTACCATGTCAAATACATAGCTGTGTAAAATTTATAATTGAAAATACCAAAAAAGGTAACCTTCTGGCGACTTTTGCAAAACTCGAAAAAATGGAGTATTGAATGACTGGCTCAAAGTGGGCACAATTGTGCCTCTGCAACCCCGTATGGGAAAAGGCGTGACGCTATGTTATGTTATGTTATAAACATTTACATTTTAACATAAATATTTACATTTACAGGCGCAAACATTGCTTCTGGCCCCACACTAGGATACCCTGTGTCGTGGGAACCAGAAACAGCGACGTCACACACATATAAACATTCAAGATATAGTGTTTTTTTCTGTATTCCCAGCTGGGGATCGAACCCCGGACGTCTCGCATTCATCAAATTTATCAAATATATACGTAATCATATAGTAAAATATATACGTAATCTGTATTAGTTCCGTGTAAGCTGGGTGCAGCTGTGGTAAGGGGGTAACCTCTCATTCTCGCATAGGGTGAGACAGAGAGAGACATAGGTGTCCCCTCGACGCGGCAACCAGGGACATAGCAACTTGGCGTTACCTGTATCTCGTATGTTGTCTTGACTTCGCGGAAGAGGAATTTTCAATAGCCTCTTTATTGGACAGCCTGCAATCTGCCACCATTTTGTTTTGGACATTGATGAAAATATTTTAACTCCTGAGGATTTCTTTATATCATTCCGCCAATGTGGATACATTTTGTAGTTTATTTGTAATTATATGTGTTCTATGGCTTATCGTTGGAGTTTTTTAATGTTGGCTTCGCTGTAAGGAATTATTTACATTATAAGGATAACTCATATGTACATACAAAGCTTCGTTTTCTGTGCATCTGCAAAATTTGATCTACACACCTATCATAAACCTTCTATAATACGATCAAAACCGCACATTACGGCCAGCTTATAGATATACTGTGTCTTATCTGAGAAAATGTTATTATGCTTTATAAATTCGATCTTCTCATTGCATTCAAAGTTCGAAAATCTCTCAATAACAAAGCAAATTGATTTGAGCTCAATTCTAACATCAGTCGAGATGACGTTGAATTTTGATTTTCTAGGAATATTGTTTGGATAATTTTGAAAGTTAAACCTCTCTCATAAGAGAGAGGTTTTTACGTGACTTTTAAATATATTCATAAGAATATATTTAAAAGTCGCGTAAAAAGCACTTCCATTCTCTTCAGGTTAAATATGTACCTATTTAGGTGTATATATGTTTTATCTATGATCAGCATGTATGTATCATTAATTTATTATTAAATGCCGCAATGCCGCCTGTCGTAACATGCGGTTTCTGAACACATCATAGAGAGCTTATAATATGTGTGTATAAATCACTGTATATATTTATATACTATACATAATTAGGCATTAAAACACTTGTGTCAAACGCGGCAGGGCCGGGGGGTGGTGCTGGACCCGAGGGGGCCGCGGGGACCGACAGGAGTGACGTCATCAACTTTACGGCGATGGACGTGGCTCAGGTGGTCAGGCGGATGGTTCGCGGCAAGTCGCCGGGGTTCGATGGGCTCAGTATCGAGCACATCCTATTTGCGGGAGACAAAGTCTATCGTGTGTTAGCTGCTCTGTTAAATTCTTGCATAAACCACGGTTACCTCCCCAAAGAAATGATAAAAATGGTTGTGGTTCCAGTCCCTAAGAACAAGACAGGCGACATGTCGGTGCTCAGTAACTATAGGCCTATATCTTTAGGTACTATTGTGGGCAAGGTGTTTGAACGGCTTCTGCAGCCCGCACTGACCAGCAGGTTGCGTATTGACGATGCACAGTTTGGTTTCCGTCCCGGGCTCTCAACAGATTCAGCTATTTTCACTTTAAAACATACCGTCACCGTCAGATATTATACCAGCCGGATACATCTGTATATGCCTATTTTCTGGACTTAAGCAGAGCTTTTGATCTGGTAAATTATAATTTACTATGGGAAAAACTCCAGCGAGCTCAAGTAAACTCAAAAGTGGTGAATCTGTTGAGATACTGGTACGGAAATCAAACTAATGCCGTGAAATGGGGCGACACCACTTCTAACGAGTATATGTTAGACTGTGGAGTGCGTCAGGGTGGGCTCACTTCCCCCGATCTGTTTAACCTGTACGTAAATGACTTGATCTTGGGCCTGAGGGGCACCAGGGTCGGCTGTCATATTGGTAATGTGTGTGTTAACAATCTGAGTTACGTAGACGACATGGTGCTCCTCATTCCCTCGATTGAGGGTCTTGAGCGACTTTTAGCCCTTTGTACTCGCTATGCCGAAGTGCATGGACTAAAATACAACAAGGAAAAGACCGAAATGGTAGTGTTCAGATCGGGGAAGGGCCCTGAGAGGATACCTCCTCTGTTTTTGGAAGGCTCGCCGGTGCGGGTTGTGGAACAGTTTAGATACCTTGGCCACATCCTCACAGGAGACATGCGGGATGATGTCGACATCGAGCGGGAACGCAGGGCCCTGGCCGTCCGCTGCAAAATGATCGCGCGAAGATTTGCTCGTTATACTGATGAAGTTAAAATTACTCTCATTAAGGCGTTTTGCCAGACCTTCTATACCAGCCAGCTCTGGCTTTATTACACCCAACGTGCCTATAATACCTTGCGGGTCCAGTACAACGATGCATTTCGAATACTTATGCGTCTGCCATGATACTGCAGTGCATCGACGATGTTTGCGGAGGCTAGGGTCCCTGATTTCTACGCAATAATCAGGTCGAGGATTGCATCATTCTGGGTGCGGCTGCGATCTTCAGAAAATGAGATTCTGAGTGCTTTTATGGAGAGCACGAGCGGACCATTTTTCCAGCACTGGAATAACGTGCACCACGCTGGGAACAGGAAGTAACTTGCACTGTATAGTCTAACTTTCATTATATTTATTTATAATTTTGACAATAATAATTTACTGTTATACAATTATTATATTGCAAATAATTGCTTTTGCATCATATTGATCGCACTGTTATTCCTGTTTTTATTTATAATTTTGACAATAATAATTTGCTATTGCGCCATTTTGATATTGTAATCTTAAATTCTACATAATTTTGTATTTGTACTTCTATGGGTATATTCAATGACCTGAAATAAATAAATAATAATAATAAAATAAAAATAATAATTATGAAACTCACCTGTTGGTTCGTATTATTAACCCACACTCTTAGTCACATAAACTTCTATCATTTGGTATGGTTTTATGATAAAGTGTTTGAGTAAAAATAACAGTCTGTAAAGTAAAATATGATATTTTCCATATAAAATAGGATATATTTCCTGCGGTTATGGTTCTGCCTACTATGCGAGAGCTCCCGGGTTCGATCCCCGGCTGAAGATAAAAGAAAAGAAAAATCCTTGGTCTTGTATGTTTATATGTGTGTGATGTCGCTGTTTCTGGTACCCACGACACAGGGTATCTTAGTGTGGGGTCAGAAGAAATGTAAGCATCTACCTGTATGTAAATGTTTATGTTTTATGCTGCTTTTATTTTCAATCGACTCTTCTATGTAATCTGGTGGATGAGTAGGCTAAAATAGAGACGGAAAGGCGCGCGGATAATTACATCCATCTCAAAGATGCTGCTTGCAGTCAGGATGCTGAAGACGAATAGTTTGGTCAAATGGTGGTGCTTCTGTCATCTTTCACTGGTGGGCCCAGATATACGCCATTATGGTCGTTCTGACATTTTATAACATTTACCTATAACCCTCGATGGCAAGATATAGCAGATGCATTGTTGCCCGATCAAAAGCCACATGATCGCCACGATATTATATATAGCCATATATAGCAAGAGTGTTTCATCATAAGGTTAAAAAGAAAAAGTCAAAGCGTGTGTAAAGCGGTCTTATTTGTGGCCATCAATGACTAAATTTTGTCGTAAAAAATATGAGAGTCTATCTGAGGGGAGATGTTACTGCTGGACAGTTTTCAGACCTTTTACTCAAAATAGAAAATGGTAATTACATAGAAGTGGATCTTAAAATAACTCTCCTTTCAGAGTTAGGCACAATTGTGAAAACTGTAGAAGAGCTAGTAGTAAAAATCTACCCTGATATTAGTAACATCCACGATAAACCTGCAGAATGGTTGTGGGAGCGTGCCATACTAACACCGAAAAACGACCAAACAACAATCAGCTATGAAATTATTTTGAGGTCGTTCGAAGGAGTTGAAAATCATTAGAAATCAGTGGACTCAGTGATATACAACGATAATGCCATACATTACCCGGTTGAATTTCCAAACACAATTAAACCTCCAGGCCTTCCATCACATGTATTAAAAGTGAGAGTTGGCGCCCCAGTTATGTTGCTGCGTAATTTAAACCCGCCAGAACTATGCAATGGCGAGTGAAAACATGCAACATTGCAACACAATGTCATCGCGGCAACTATAATGACCAGTTGTTTCCGAGGGGAGTCTGTGTTTATCCCGAGGTTCCCCCTAACACCATCTAACCTGTTAAGTTCAAAAGAGTCCAGTTTCGCATCAAAGTTTGCTTTGCCATAACCATAACTAAATCTCAAGGCCAAACTCTTAATTTAGCAGGGGTAGACTTGAGGGAGAGCTGCTTTTCACAAGGTCAGTTACATGTGGCCTTTTCCAGAGTAAGCTCACGGTGTAAGCTGGTGATCCTAGCAACTGAATGAAAAACAAAAAATATTGTTTACAAGGAAATACTGCGGTTAATCACGCTTCCCAGATAATATTAGTTAAATTTTACAGTGAATGTCGTCCTGATTTTGTTATTTTGGATGTGTTGTTGTAGGGAGTAATATAGCGTATAATATTTGTTTCTGACAAAATAAATATCATTTATTTCCTTTAGGTCCCGCGAGCAAAGCTGCGGGCAGAAGATAGTCAATAATACAATGTATAATAATAACCCGGTCACCAAAGTTGTGCCTTTATCCTTACCGACCTATAAAACCAAAACTATAAATAAGGCCTGCCGACCTTGCCATGCTACCGCAAAGTTCCCAATTGTTAAATTTAGTATCCACGTGCCCCAATTGTCTTGACCATCACCACTATTTCTAGTGAAACAGCAAACTATTTCAATTACGAACTGGAAAATCTCATCCAGTCACCGCAAGAATCCTTTCTGTAAATCCGCCCAGTGTAAATGGCTATTATAGCCGCTTCATTGCATCTGCTGTGTAACTCAGACAAACGGACGTGAGAACTAGACCCAACTGACGTAATCTGATTACGCCACTTGTCCGACAATGCCCGGAGAAAGATCAAGTATTTTATGCTCTAGAACTATTCCCGTTACAGTTCCTATTGTTACGTATAACACGGCCACGGTATCTGTACATCTCGCTGGATTACAACAAACTATCCAAACTATACAAAAAGTCCATTTGACTGAACTATAGCTTTTTTCTAACTTGTTCAGTTGACTAATGGGAATTTAGGCAGCGTAAGATCCAGCTGTATACGTCGTAGCTATATCGTAGAATTTGATCATTCCATTAAATGGCCAAACATTTTTTGATATAGTCAATTATTTCATGAAATGATTAGAAAAAGTTGAATTTTAGGAAAACATGTCTTTTAAAAGCATTTAATTCAGAACTACGTGGTGAATTTTGTGTTATACATGTCAAATTAACACGAACACTAGTCTTAACCTAAGGTAATTCCCATTCCCGCAGTTGTCAAGCCCAAAAATATTTCTTCGTTTCATGATATGGTTACGATTTTTTTTTTTAAGTATTTTTATTTTCATAGGCTTAACTTAATTACATACATGCAACAATTACAAAAACCCTCAGGATTTATCAGTGATTGGGAGTTCGGAACTTATATAATTTTTATTTGTAAATTAAAAATAATAGGTAATCATTCCAGGCAAGTAAGCTGCCCATATCCATAACTATTCCTAACATTAGGAATAGTTATTATTATGGTGTTCGTGGTCGGTCCGCACACACAACACGCTCCCGCCTGCCCGCATGTAAGGGCCGCCCGCGATCCACATATACAAGAAAAGGAGTAAAATTGAGTGCCTACTTACTTAATAGGTTGATATGTTTAATTAACAATAATTGATAATTCATAACAACAGAGACAAAAACAATAACAAGCTTGCATCAAGGTAGTAGTGGTATCTATGAGCACATACAAGGAAAAACAAATACCTCATAAACTTATAATATATACTCACAGTCACCACTATTAGCAAAATGTTTTTTGAGATATGACATGAAGTTTTTTTCTTTTAGGTATGTTTGTGTGATATCATCATCCTTAACATTTAGTATATTTGGAAGAAGATACTCACTAGTTCTTCTTCCATACACATTATTAAACTTGGGTAAGATATATTTTTAGTGCAACTTAATTTTCTTAGAGATTTATAGCGAATCTTAGGATTTAATATGCTAATACTATGTTGAAATAATCCAATTTCATTATTTTCATACAAAATTTTAGTTTTTTTAGGTACAATAGTTTTTTAACAATTTTAGTTGTAATTTATATATATTAATAAGATAAGTTTTATAGGTTTTTCCATAACTACTTAATCCGTAACTAATTATACTATCAGCAAGAGCAAGGTAAAGTGTTCTTAATATTCAATAAGGTAGTTTATATTTTAGTATAGCTAGTCTGCTTGCAAATGAGCGAAGTTTATCACAAACATAGTAAATATGAGGTCCCCAATTGAGCCTATGGTCAATTATAAGACCTATATACATATGTTCGTGTACAAAATCTATGTTTTTACATTGGCACCGTATGTTGTTTAGATGCAGGCACGTATGCTCGTGAGCGACGATGGTGGGTACATATGAGGTTTTGTTATGCGAAGAGTGAATGTGCATTGCTTTTGTTTTATCCGCGTTAATGACTAGTCCCACATCGTGTGCCCACAGTAAGTTAAAATTATTCTGCATATAAATATTGTAGCCGTGTAGAGCCAGAGCTGCAAGATCATGATAATCACTCAGAACCTAACAAGTTGTTTTCGCGTGGTCTAACATCGCGGAACTCGAAGCATCACCATTCTATATCACATATGCATAATCATCATTTAAATATAACATTGTCACAGAACATTTTTATTTGGTTGTACTGAATTTCATTGGTAATGCATTGTAATTGGACACATGGACAAATGGATGATTTGTACGGGTGCAAAACAGATTTCTGGAAATTTTATTAAAATTTCTTATTCTCAAAGGATCGCCAACAGCTTTTTACCATTAAAATATATATCGTCATTCCTTTTCCTGGACCTTCTTTTTTCCAGACACGCGCTGCTCGCGACCACGCTTTTAGAGAAATTCGAAAAACAAAGTTTTCCCATTAGAAATTTACTATTTCAGCGTGTTAGTTGTAATAACTTCAACTCCCAACAGTAGCAGTTAATCATAAACTCGAATACGAAAGCATTTTTCAGATTCAATTTATAATTTATGACATGAAAATTAAGTAGGTTTTAACTTGGTGACATCAAAGTAGTTCTTGTTAAATTTAATCACGTTACTTTAAATTCTTTTTTTAAGATTAAGGATTGAATTGACGAAGCCAAAAAGATCTCCAAAAAAATGGTCTTTATGTGTAATGTATAGATACCTCTATAACGTGCAACGGAGGAAAACCGAACAAACTCGAACGACTACAAAACCTCGGATTTGGCTTGTCTTCGGGCTGCGCAAGTAAGTCTATGACTCACAGTATGGCAAGGAGCTGCGGTAATTCTCGATCTGTCTTCGTCGTGATATGCACATGCTCTCCTATCTGTTCAATATTTTGAGAAATCCTCCACGTAACTTCGAGAACTTTGAGTTTCTTTTCCCCAGGGATAGCAATCGGAGATCCCACGCGATTTCTCTCCTTTCAACTCCTCGGCATAAGACTGCCACTTATGAACACTAATTTAAGTTAAGGGTAATCCGACTGTCACATAGGCTTGTCCCGACTGTCACATTCTTCTAATGAGAAAAAGTCTAAAAATCTTATTTAATTTCAAACCAGATCCTTACAAAACGATAGCTCAAACCTTTAAGTATTTTTCAATTTTTCAATTCAGTTTATTCATTCAGATAACAAAGATTCAATTGTTAGTAGCACACAAAAAATATGGTTAGTAAACATGATCAACTAAAAACTATTTATTACTCGAGACAAGCTTGACCACCCAGTGTTGGTAGATTGGGCAGTCAAACCTTCCCGAGATCACCTTCAGGATCTCATTGGCACTGCCCCAGGATCTGCCGATAATCGAAACAATGCGCTTTCGCATGATTGCGTAAAAATCATCCGTGCGCGCCTCAGCAAACATTGTTGACGCACTGCAGAACCGGGGCAGCCCCAACAACACCCTAAATATGTTATTATACTGGACTCGCAGGGCATTGTAAGTCTTCAGCTTATACCGAACCCATAGGCTGCTGGTGTAGAATGTCTGACAGTACGACTTAAATAAAGTGACTTTCACCTGTCTAGAACACTTTGCAAATCTACGGGCCAGCATGTTACCTCTGACTGCCAACGCCCTGCGCTCCCTCTCAATATCGAGATCATCTTTAAGATCCTCCGATATAATGTGACCAAGATATCTGAAATGGTTGACTCTTATAAGAGCTACACCATTTAGGTTGATGAGAGCCACATATGCTAGAGTCCTAGTGCCAGATTGAAAAACCATAAAGACACTTTTTTTCACATTGTACCGGAGGCCATGAGTCTCAGCGTATTTCTCACACACAGTCAACATTTTCCTCATCGCACTGACAGAGGGCGCGAGCAAAGCCATGTCATCAGCATAGCTTATATTGTTGATGCGTTTTCCGCCAATATTGCAACCAACATGCATGCTACTCAATTCCTCAATCAACATATTCATGTATAGATTGAAGAGTGTTGGAGAAGATAAGCCCCCCTGCCTAACCCCACAATCCAGTCTATACATGTCAGACAATGTATCCCCCCATCTGACACAGTTTATTTGAGTGGCATACCAGTGCCTGAAGATAGCTGACAGCTCCGCAGGCACACCCAGCCTCTCCATCTTCTCCCATAACTTATCATAGCATGTTAAGTCGAAAGCCTTGGAGAGATCCAGAAAGCAGGCATTGACTGGTGTCTGTCTGTCTGTGTAATATCTGGCTACCTTTTTTAAGCTCAGAATTGCAGTTTCGGTGGATAGGCCTGGACGGAAACCAAACTGCGCCGTATGAAGCTGAATGTGCCTACCGAGCTCCCTGTTTAACAGACTATCAAACACTTTTGCCAAAATGGTCGCCAGCGATATCGGTCTATAATTATTTTTATCCGCTATGTCACCAGTCCTACACTTAACAATAGGCACAACAATGGTTCTAGTTAGGTCTTCCGATAGATAGCTGTGGCTAAGACATAATGTAAGAAACATAGACAAAATCCTAGGCAGATGGTCCCCTGCATACTGTAGGTGCTCAATACTGAGACTATCATGCCCTGGGGATTTCCCACGGGTCATGTTTTTAATGACGAGAGCTACTTGCTACACCCGTACATGTATCGACATTGTTTACATTTTTAGATAACCCCAGGGGAGAAGTTACTCTGAAATGGTCCTTAAATAAATTGGCTATATCTATATGATCACTTTTGTTACTTACTGTATTAGATAAACTAGATTTTATATTCAGTTTATTTGTTGACTGCCAGAATTTGATAAAGTTTTTGTCAGACCGATGCTGGGAGAGTATATCCATTTTTATTTGCTCTTGGTGCCCTTGGCACCACTTTACTCTAGACTTAAAAATCTTCTTACTAAGACACATTTCGTCATAAACTTCACCTGATGTGGGTTTGCCATACATAATCCAGATATGCAGTCTGTTTTTGGCCTCCTGGTGCGACTGTTTTATGTGTTTATTCCACCTAACAATCTTATTTTTTCTAAATTCAGATTCATGATAACATTCAACAGCTGATTTCTGCAGAATGTTGACTATGTTAGTGTACATTTTGTCCAGTAGTTTTTTATGATCAGAGTCATTACAAAATTTATCATCACACCCACAGAACATTTTTATTTAATGTTCTGTGATCACACCGGCAAAAATCAGCTGGCATGTTTAGGTCACATATCACCCCCAATAGATACCGCATGATGAGACATTTGCACTGGACCGAACTCACCGAATTCGGAGGAAGGAAGGGTGTGCGGGGAACAAACAAGCGGGCGTGTGATTGGCTAATTCAAGGTCGCGCTAGAAAGCACCGAAGATCTAGTAATGCGACATCGAAATTACTGAAATAGCCACTTATCGATACATACGGTGTCAGTCAGTGACATTGAATCAATTCCGACATAAGACCTACAATTTTCTGAACCACAATTAAAGTCACAGATTTAACATTATATTTATATATAATAGTATAAGTTATGTCAAAAAAAATCAAATAAATTATATACTAGAAAGTAAAAAATAAAGTTTTTATTCAGCAATTTATTTACATAATTATATCAAAAACACACTTAAAATAACTGTGTAGATAATATTTTGAGGGTACAAAGATACATATTAGTAGCTATTCTCAACATACCTAATATGAGTTCTGAGTACCGCATGGTAGGCAGAGCCACAATCGCTGATCCATAAAGGTATTAATAAAACAAACGAATATAATTATTTCGCATTAATCTAGCACTTTCAAACTAAGATAATTTACTTGGCGAAATCCCAACATCATTTATATAAAAAGATCGATAAAAACTTGAGCGCGAAACACTACACAACACTAGTGATATCGCATGATTTTGCTAAAAAAAGACAAGTAATTCTCATCACCGCAGGTGAGAAAGAGACATTTTCAAAAGACATCAACGGGTAGTGCAAGTTCTATTAATTATTAAATATTATGAACCGTTGTATCTTGAACTTTGCTTCACTGGCAAAATAAAATTATTTTTTGAGGATTTTACTTACCAGTGGAATGTAATACCATCTTTTTGGAAGTTTGAAGTCTTGGTAGACTTCCCACCACACCACTTTACACTACAAAACGGCATTAATATGTTTGTTTTTTTCGGAAAATATTTTTTTAAGGTTTAATTTTTGACAATACGCACAGGTTTTGTTTCGTATAATACCTATTCAGCTAATGCGTGGTGTGCGTCGCTTGCCTTATATACGGTATCTATTGGGGGTGATCTGTGGTTTAGGTCTTTAAAATGATCAATACAAAGTTCCGAATATTTATCTATGTCACAAATTTTTCTAACTCCCCATTTAATTTTATTGCACTTTTTATCTATGTAACACTATTTTGACCTTATGGTATTTAGTTCACACACAATTTCCAAGGGTAGGTGATCGGACCAGAAAACATTGTTATAATGTACCTTAATGTCCTGTATGGTAAGCAGCGCTGATGGCGTAACCACGCAATGGTCCAGCCACCTCCGGCACCCGTGAGCTTCACTGATGTAGGTGTACGTACCCGAGTCCAGGCCTAGTCTCTCAATATCCGCACAAGTGAACTCAAAATCCGAGCAGAAGTCAAGAAGCTCACCACAAAAGAGTTCATGGGGATGAGCATTAAAATCGCCTAGTACAAACACAGATTCTACGTCGGCACTATCTATGATCGCCTTTATTTCACTCAAACAGTCATTAAATTCAGGTAGATTTTCTATTGAGTCTGTAGGCAAATACGCACTGATAAACATAACTTCACTGTTAGCTACCGAAGCTCTGATAGCCGCTAGCCTCACACTGCTGCACTCTATAACCGACACCGACTGGAAACTCCACCTCCACCGAACGGTCGTCCCCGCAGTATTCCTTCAGATGTATCTACCGCCGATTTTCCAGTGAAGCTGAACTCCGGGTCTATTGTGCCAAGTATAGGGACGTCATGAGGGAGGAGCCAGTGCTCCTGCAGCGCGACAATATCAGCTGATGCATAGTGATCTTACAGTCGATCGATCGCTTCACGGACTTGCAATTATAACTGATCAACTTACACCGTTGAGCTGAGCATTGGTTAGCAGTATTTATAGTTTTATTGTTTGTAACTGTACACTTCATTTTAGGTTTGCGTTATCATGCTGTTCCTTGAGACTTTTTTCACCTCGTCACCCGAAGCAGGCTGGCTGCTAGGCTTCTTAAAGCGAATAAATCTCCTAAACGTGATGCCGTCAGGCCACATGTACTCGTCGTCCAGGAACAACGGTACTTTGTGCTTTGGTACAAGTACTTTGTAGGCATTATATGTCTTTTCCTTTTTCATTTTGATTTTATGAATATTCTGTGGCTTGATGACAAGTTGCGTTTTTCGTTTTATATACTCCGATACATCCACTACCGTTGCCTCCTTGACAACATTCGTAATAAACATTGGTGTATATAACTCCGCCGCTCTAAACTTGTCACTCTCATCGGTTTTGGCCTTTCCTATCTTTCCTGAAAACCTTGATTTACGCCGTTGAACTAGCGTCCAATCACCCTCTTTGAGTACATCTGCCACAGTAGGTATCTTCTGTGGTTGGTAGATAAGTTCTTCCCGGGGTGCCGCTATTGAAGTTATTTCCATAGTTTTATGCGCGTCGGCGACGTTGCTCTGAGTTGCAGTAACTGGATTATACGAAGCTTGTTGTGCGGGCGGCTCCTGCTGTCCGGTAGTTGAGACGCACGGCATGCTTGCTCTCTCGTGCGCGGTCAGCTGAGGTGGGCTGCTGCTCGCTTGCAATCCGTTGCTGTTGCTAAGCAGATTTCCAGCGGCGGCGAGCGAAAGATGAGGTAGTCCGAAGGGCCCGCTATCGATGTCGTAATAAACACCTCCGCCTCGTTTCTTGTCAATATGTGAATTGACGTAGTCATCATAATCCACATTGACAATTGAAGTTAACTGAAGATTTTTTAAATCATTCCTCAGTTCTTCCAGTTGTGAAGTAGTAGCTGAGCATTCTTTCAGGGCATTAATTTCATTTTTAGCACTATAATGTCCTTTAACAGACTGGTCGCATCAAGATGGTCAAACGTGACTGGGGGTAGCTTATGTAACTCCCGTGCTACGAAGATTGGGATGATATCAGGTTCTGTATGATGGAAAAGACTTATCATATCTTCCAAATCGAGGTTTTCTTTACCGTCTCTTTTGCGGGTAATCTTCCGTTTCGTTGTTGGGATCGATTCGAACAACATAGATTTCGCCTCACTGATGTCTTCGGGTGAAAATGATGTTGCACATATCCTGATTAGGGCCGCATTGTCCATCACGTCAATTTTATTTTGCATAAAAGACAATAGCTCGTTAATAACGATGTTGCACGAGACACATTTTACCACAGTCGTGGACATTTTTTCGTCAGCGCGCACGCACAAATACACGTACACACTCGCTCAGTCGTCGAGCGGGACTAATATATATATACACACTTACATATTTGTACTAATGTCATTGATACTTTCTTACAAACTTTAAAAAGTAGCTGTACATCTGGTTTAGACTGGAAAGTAAGAGTACCGACCGTCACAATTTTCAACGTTTTTTTTGTTGAAAGAGATTAGTTAAAATGTGAAATTCAAGTATATATTCAACCTTACTTATTCAGTTTTGTATCAAAAAAGTAAGTGTTTTTGAAGAAAATTTCTAAATTTTCAGATTATTTTACTATTGATTCTAATAAATCTTGATTTGTTAAGTGATTATAATTGCAACACTAAAAAATAATCCAATTATTGTTTAGTGTTGCAATGATAATTACTTAACTGTGAAAATCTGGAAATTTTCTTCAAAAACACTAAATCATCAATAAAAAATTGACAAAAAGACTTCGCATATGTATGTTGGGCTCAAATGGTTCTAAATAGTCTGTACTAACTTCGGTTTAAGTCTTTGCATCGATCTACCGGACATCCTGTATATTATATATAAGTATATATTTGATTTTTTATTTTATTACTGTGCTATTGTTTATTGTATGTAGTAATAATATTCATTATTTATTGTATTATTTATTATTAACTTCTCTTGAGAAGTTATTATAATAGGTCTGAAAATTGAAATAGGTAATTTTGTGTTTTCTTTACGTTTTAAGACCTGGAGAATCATTTGCAATCATTTTTAGAGTGATGTCTGTGTGTGTGTGTGTGTGTGTGTGTGTGTGTACGTACGTATGTACGTGATCAAAATTATGGAATTCGTTTTCTCAATAACTACTGGACCGAATCGCTTTGATGACCATATCAATCGATACGCCACGTCATGACTTAGATCTGAAAGGAGTCTAGAAAAAATCGGTCCAGCGGTTCGTTTTTTATTTGTAAAAAACTGACTTTTTTGAACACGCAACGTTAATTTTGTATGTAATTCCAAGTATTGAGGGGTAGATGTGGGTTTTTGAGGGTGCTGGTTTCGAATCTTTCATCAGTTTTTTAAAATTCAAAATGGCGGACCCACTATGACGTCATCTTTTTCGTGAAAATTCTTTAAATTCGATGAAATTTATTAATTATTGTGTAATGTTAAACAAGAGAAGTTGCTTGTACGGTACTTGCTGCCGAACCGATTTTTATTTTTTAGTTTCGTAAATAATTCGATGTAGGTATATAGTTTTATTGCGCACAGGGACTCTCCTGCTGCACAAATTTTCCTGTCCTGTCTAGGTTAGCTGGTAGAAATCTCTCTTTAGAGGCTTACCCTTTTATGATTTCTGTGTAATATAAAATATGAAAATGAATATGTACCTACTATGTTTCTTATCAAAGTATTTTATTGATACCGAATAAATAAATGCAAAACATTTCGAACAAAACTTTAATCTAAGAGTAAACGTAAACCAAAACAGAAAGATCCTAAAAATATAATCTAACATTTCTAATAATCTAATGCACAAAACAGCGCGACTCCCCGCTTTATCCAATGCGCCTGCGGTTTGTGTGTCGCCAGTTCTATGGTCATGACATAGTTGGTGGAATGTCCCGTGGTAGAGAGCGTGCCAGCCCGGACCAGTGTCTTGTATGTCGGGCACTCGTATAGCCCTTGCAGCAGCTTGTGACCTTGCTCTGGCTTCATGTAGATAATTGCCATATCTGCAAGAAGAAGAGACTGAGAAACGGTTTGGTGCAGTCGACTTTGCAGCGAGGGCTACATCAAAGTGCCAACACACCGGTCGCTCGATCGTGCCTCAGCCATCGGCGACGGCTTTGGAGAGATAATGTCGATCTTCAATTGTTACCAAACAAAACAATATCGTAGAATGGATCAGACAACGAGCATCGACTGGTATTGTATCTTGGTTGATTTGGTTGATCGGACGGATTTCGGTCGTTCGATGATTTAACGTCATCATCCAATGACTGATTGTATTTTTTTAATCATTGCTCGTTGTGGGCCCTCGGCTGAGACTCTATTGGGTTGCTATTGTATTTTTTTGTAAAATGAAAGGGGCTCAATTTAAGTGTTACCTGCATTTGCAGTTCCTTGACATGACTAATAACTAATGACACTGTTGTTACCTGTGTGTAGTTCCTTTGGCCGACTCTCCTCCAGTACCATTTCACCCATGTTCCACCGAGCTCCCTCTAAGAACAGTCCGCTGACGCAACAGCCGTCATCTGGCTTCTTGGCTGGCGATGAGGGCAAGGCCTGCGGAGGCGTTAAAAAAAATAAAAAAAAATAATACCCTGGACACAATTTACACACATTGATCTAGCCCCAAACTATACTAGACAACGATAAACATACTTATATAGATAAATAGTATACTTAGATAGATAAACAACCATGACTAGGTCACAAATATCCGTTCTCATCAAACAAATATTTGCCCCCACCGGGACTCGAACCCGGGACCCTTGGCTTCGTAGGCAGGGTCACTACCAACTCGGGCATTCGGGTCGTCATAAGTTAAAGATCTGTGTGTGAGTTCCCCAGCAATTAATTTAAACAACATACTTGTACCTATACAATCGGTTTCAAAGGGACCAACAACAATAAATATTTTGTTTCATCACGTATTAAAAAAAAGATGAAATCACAAACGCGTAAACATCCAAGACCTGGCTATTTTTTTCCTCCCACCCCGGGCACAGCCTAGGCTGCAACACCACAGAGGTTGTCTTACCTTACCTTATATATACTAATCTAGGCTATACGTTAGCCTAGATTAGCCTGTTTAAGATTGATTTAACTGGTCCATATTCTGAAAAACCCTTCAGTTTCGCTATATATACGGATATAAGAAATCCAGGATTAGCTTTCAATGGGGTTAGGTAACAAAGTTATGAGGAAATCTCAAGCAAATAGACCTTTCGGCCTATCAAGAAACGGTTTACTCTTAATTTTTCCTACTACTATACTATCATCGTGTTTAGTTGTGTGTATAGTTTACTCCTAGTTTCTTTGTCTCTGAGCGGGCTGCCACCTATTTCTCATCCCACCTTACCCTATGTCAGAAAGATAGGTCACAGTTCGCTCACAGCCAGAAAATTAGTGCGGTCTGTATCTAACAGTACTAACTTCAAAACAATATGCAACGGTGTCAATAGCAATGACATGCTTCCTCGCATAGTTCTGCAGAGCGCCAGTAAGGAAAGCTTGCGGGAAGTAGAACCCCGAAATCCAGAACACCTTCGGAATGCCAGTGTCCGCCCAGGACTGCATGAAGGCCACGCGGCTGCAAAGGTCCTTCACCCAAGCAGCTGTCAAAATAGTCATCGAAATGGGTTCATCCGTTTGTCAAGAAACCTTCCTTTATTAGTTCAACTTTAACTGTAAAGTAACTGACAACTATGCGGTTTAAGTAAGGATTCATGACCCGCCTGAGAAGCAGTCTCACCTTTCAAAGATCTCAGGTCGTTATGAATAATTTTTGAAGCAAATCTTCTTAGAGGGCTTTGTGATGGGGTAAAATTTATAGAATCGACAAGTTAACGTTAACGACGTTAACGATGTGTCCGTTCGAGACATCGATCGATGTTGATTTTAAAACGCTTTTTATCAGAGCAGAATATATAAAATAAACGGTTAAGTGCGAGTCAGACCCGCGCAAGGAAGTTTCCGTATCACCGCACAATGGTAATCAAGTTTCTTATATGGGGATTTTCTCTATTTTCTTATCTTTTAAATCATTATTTCAAAATTATGAATATATTATAATTTGAGATCCTCGCAACAAGCCATTCCATTTGACATGTCATTTCAGTTTGAAAAAGGTTTTTTTTTATTTTGATTTCCCCAATTATGCCCTACTTTTATAGCTATACATTTATCTTAATTTTTCAAAATTACCTAATAGAGTTATTTACAGAAAAACTAAAGATCAGTAGTTTCGGAGATAAAAAAACTGCGGATTGGTCTTTTCTGTATTTTTTTTTAAATTACTTATATAACTATATTAATTACTATTTTAACTACGAATTTCAAAATTATAGAAAGATTTATTTGAGATTATCGCAATAAGCCCTTTCTTTTGACATGCCACACGGTTTAATGCCAGTTTGAAAAACATTTTATTATTTATTGTCTGATTTGCTATTAATTGTGCCCCTGGTGCAACCATTTCAATATTTTTTTCGTATTAGGTAAATTCCGTATTTATTACAAAATGTTGGTTCAGTAGTTTCAAAAATAGGGGGGAAGGGGGTTGTATTTTTCTTAAATATTTTTTAACTTAATAAGTATTACAGAAGTATAAAAAATATATTTGAAATCCTCGCAACAATATCTTTTCCTTGAATATGTCGCACTATACAGTTTTAAAAGTTTTTATTTTTATTTTCTAACTAGAAATTTTAACAGAATGTGCCGTTTCAGCAGCAAATAATGAACTAGCCGTATTTTTAAAAAAGTTCTGATTTTTTGTGATTTTTCTTGGATGATGAATGAATGAATACTTTATTGCACAAAACAAACATACAGAGATATACAAAGAAAGATATATGTACAAGAGGCGCGCTTATCTCTATAAAAGAGATTTCTACCAGCAAACCCAGATAGGAAAGGAAAGTGGATTGTGAGAGTAAAATGATGGTACGGAACCATTTCGTGTGCGAGTCCAAATCGCATTTGGCAAATTTTTGTTTAATTCGAATTTACAGCCACTTCCATTTTTTCACGTCGGATATGGATATTTTTTTTTGTAGCACAGACATTAGCCAGACTAGACATTTGGTAGGTGGAAAAATCTGGAAGGTGAATACTGTTCGGGAAAAAATAATAATAAAAATAATGTATGGGGGAAAATTACGATTTATGTATCTGTCAGATAGTGTATCTCCGAACATTTTGAAACAAATATTTAATTAAACCAAAAATATATAATGTCAATGAATTTCATTCATTCAAGAATCAATTCTATAAGTTCTCGACAGTCCATTCAGTAATTCCCACCACACTATTAATGGTCATATTTTGATGGTAGGCCAAGTAAAATGTTTGGAGGGAGGCAGTTTGGTTCCTACAGCCCTTCACGTCCTCCCGGGTAGTGCTAAGGAGCAAGAAATTACTCAATAAGAAAAACAAGTGATCTTTCATACACTTTTACAAAATTAACCTCAAAAGAGGTTAGCACGCCAAATTAAAAGAAAAAGAGTAAGATGTATGAAATATATATGAAAAGGTGAATCTGCCGTGTATATTATGTAAATTGGACAAACCCAGTGGCTTCAACGATGGATAGGCCTTAGAACTCCACATGACAGGTACAGCATTACGAGCGAGGCTCCCGGCCATGCTCTCCAGGGATTCGGACATCACCACTAATCCCTTCAGAGCTTTTAGCAGATCCCTGTAAAAATTAATGTAATTGTAAAGTAACCTTAAGAAACTGGCAGAAAAGAATGGTTTGTGAAACGTAGATAATAGACCAACGGCCTGTTTCAAGAAGTCCCCATAAGCCCTGTCGAGTAAATAAATCATAAATTTTGACAGATGAATCTGTCACAAATAGTTTAATGAGACTTCTTGAAATAGGGCATAAGCATAAAGAAACATTAGCTTCTAGTTTTTTCACTTCACGATTTTCCGCTTACTTTTCCCAAACTTTCCAAATTAAGGTAAATACGATAATTTAAAAAAAAATGATAATTTTACTTATAAATGCAATTTCTTTCATTTTCTTAGACTACTAGTAAATTTAAACGAGCAGAGTACAAGCGTCACACAAGCGAATTTCCTGCGGCGAAATCATACGATTGACTATTTATGAAATTTTAGTATATTTAAAAAAATAATTGGAATATTTCAAGTAATACATGTCTCATTACTGTTTCAAATAATGTTTAAAATAGCACCTACCCTGACAATCAAACAATTTGGATGGATCAATGGATCAAACAATTTGAAGGGTTACTTGTGGCTGTTTGTTTCTAAACAAAGAAATCAATGTCACTGACATGCCACTATTGAACATACATAACAACAAAAGAAAAAAATATAGATATATTACATTGTTTTACAGTTTTTACGTATATTTTCCTAACGTTAATTTACCTAACCTCCGTGGTCTAACAGGTTTCACGCTTGCTGACCCAATGAGATAATTAATTTATCTTAATTATATTATCTGACGTTCAGTGTTTCGGATGGCACTTTAAGCTGTAGGCCCCGGCTACTATCGCTACGTGGTAATGGTCGTAAAACCCCTCCACCAACCCGCACTGAGCCAGCGTGGTGGAGTACGGCTTAATCTTACTCGTATCCGGGTAAAGGTACATGTTAATGTAATGCTAAATGTACAGGTAAATGTAGCCCATTAATGCCCCTCGGTTGGTAATAACTAAAAAAAAATGATAATTTTACTTAGAAATGCAATTTCTTTCTTTTTCTTAGACTACTAGCAAATTTAAACGAGCAGAGTACAAGCGTCACACAAGCGAATTTCCTGCGACGAAATCATACGATTGACTATTTATGAAATTTTAGTATATTTAAAAAAATATTGGAATATTTCAAGAAATACATGTCTCATTCAAATAATGTTTAAAATAGCACCTACCCTGACAATCAAACAATTTGGATGGATCAATGGATCAAACAATTTGAAGGGTTACTTGTGGCTGTTTGTTTCTAAACAAAGAAATCAATGTCACTGACATGCCACTATTGAACATACATAACAACAAAAGAAAAAAATATAGATATATTACATTGTTTTACAGTTTTTACGTATATTTTCCTAACGTTAATTTACCTAACCTCCGTGGTCTAACAGGTTTCACGCTTGCTGACCCAATGAGATAATTAATTTATCTTAATTATATTATCTGACGTTCAGTGTTTCGGATGGCACTTTAAGCTGTAGGCCCCGGCTACTATCGCTACGTGGTAATGGTCGTAAAACCCGTCCACCAACCCGCACTGAGCCAGCGTGGTGGAGTACGGCTTAATCTTACTCGTATCCGGGTAAAGGTACATGTTAATGTAATGCTAAATGTACAGGTAAATGTAGCCCATTAATGCCCCTCGGTTGGCACATTATTGGGCTACATTTATACGTATATTTTGCGCAGTGCCCAAATTACATCAATTGTAAAACTATACGAAACTCACGATGAATGCTGCCGAAATGTTACATTTTAGGTAGTTTATTTTTCTCCCTGAGTGGACCTGGAAAGTATTCACCATTGCCATATTCTAATCTCAATATTTCACTAAGACTTGATTATAATCTGAGACATTTATAAAACTAAAAAACTATAATCAATATTTGTGTACCTTCTGACTCATTTATTGACTGAGGGCGTTAAAACTTAGCGTTTAAGATACAGGCTAGGCCTAGTTTAAGCGCTAGTGCTCATAGAATTATATTATGTATAAGTTTAATGAAAATGAATGAGTGTATCCCAACGATTCGTTGGGTACCTATTGTAAGTTTACAACCATTAGAATGTAAGTACAATATGTAATTGTTTATTCTTACGTCAAATAAAGATATTTTTATTTTATTATTATTTATTTATATTGCCATTTGACAGTTTTGAAGGACAGCCAACGTAACGGCGAAAGGAATTCTACAAACAATAAACAAATTACTCTGTAGAGGAGTAATAAAAGGGCTAGAAACTGACTTTTTAAAAAGTCAGTTTAAATCGCTACCACGTAACAGTTTGGCGCAGCCGGTAGGATAAGTGTGGGTGCATTGACGAGTTGAAACGCAAGCAGAGAAGGACAAGCATCGCCAAGACCTCTTGTGGTACCTGAAAGGTTTAAAAGAAAACTCGACGGACCTACAAATGATCCCGATATTACTGTTACTCTGGTAAGTGGTTGGATTGATTTTGCTCACTCTCATCCCTGTAATTCCCTATCTAGATCTCTAAATCTCTAAATCATAATATATATATATATATATATATACTTTACTTCCCAACACAGACTGAAAATGACTGAAGCCAAAGTATTAGTTCCTAACGAGATCCCTATCACAACTCTTTTAAAACTGGTACCAGAATTTGATACCAACAAAATCATAATATATATATATATATATATATATACTTTACTTCCCAACACAGACTGAAAATGACTGAAGCCAAAGTATTAGTTCCTAACGAGATCCCTATCACAACTCTTTTAAAACTGGTACCAGAATTTGATACCAACAAATCAGACCAAGTGTATAGATACGTAAGATCTTGTGACTCAGCCTTCGGGCTTGCCTCAGAAAGTCAGAAGGAAGTCCTTCTGACATACGCACTAAATAAGGTCACGGGACCTCTCTCTTCTGATGTCCACGTAAAAGTATATACATCATGGCCAGAATTAAAAACATTTCTTATATCAAAATTCTCCCAAACCAAGACACTTGGTCATCTCAATATAGAACTGCAGTCGATGTTCCAAAAGGGAAATGAATACGTAACAGAATACTACATCCGGGTTGATTATTGTAGAAATAAAATCATGGAAAAACTCTGTGCAGAGACACTTGACAATACGCTCGAGCGCAGAAAGGTCACGAAAGAAGAAGCTGCCCTGAACGTATTTATAAATGGATTGTCATCAGACAATCCAATAGGTTAATGTTGAGGACAAAAGGTTTTGCAAATCTAACGGACGCGGGGAATTTCGCGATACAAGAAGATAAAATCAGAAGTATGAACAGGGCTAGGCAATACCTAAACACACCATCTAAACAACAGTCGACCCCCAGCCGCACTTTCACTTCATCTTCCCAACAGTCAACCTCCAACCGCAGTTTCGTACCTGGTCAAGTCACCAACCCAAACCGCACTTGCAATTATTGCAAGAAACCGGGGCATCTAATACAAGAATGTAGAAAAAGGATATTTAACAACAACAAACGAAAGGACCAACAAACGACCAATGAACGTAGCATCAATTCTTTAAACTCACCAACGGCCGTGGAGGAGGACAGCTTCACGGAAACCGTTTCCCCCCATTGCTTGGATGTCCAACAGAATCAGACCCAAAATCTCAACCAATTTCAGTAAATCCCAGTGAGCGTATAAGTGCACCTGTGAGACCGGTCATGCCTCAAAGGCAGCAATAACGCGGAAAAAACTGTCTATCGAAGACAGTGCCACGACGCTTGTACGCAAACTGAAATCATAGAACAGTTTCCAGAAACCTCACAAATCAAACCAGTCTATCGGAGACCGTCCTGTGAGGCCTACACACAATGTGAATCCAATGACTCCCATCTAAATCCAAAATCAGAACCAAATCCCAATTCGGAGTCGAAACCTAGATCCAAACCCAAATCTAAATCAAAAACCAAACCTAAATCCAAAACTAAGTCTAAATCTAAATCAGAACCTGTCGTGTAAAGATATTAACCTAACCAGAACCTAACAGAAAACAACCAGGATAAAATTTAGAAATGACAGTTTATTAGGGCTATATACAATGACTTTAGAAAAATGATAGGAAGATGAGGGTGGATGAGATGAGACAGGTTTTATAAAAATACAGATGTCTAGATAAAAAAAAAAGGTAGCGCACCAGCGCGCACGAAGCCCGAGATTGCAGAGTTTCGGAGAAAGCTAAATACAAGGTCACCAAAGGTAAACCCCTTCGCTATCGATTTAGAAGTGCTGATAGTGTGAAAATATGAAGCGAAAATGATTTGTTAATGTGTTCTTATGGTTTAAAACGTAACAGGGTCCTATGAAAATAAAGGTGAACAAAATATACAGCTACGCAGCTCAGCAAGTATCCAGCTGAACATCCTGGAAAATGACATGTAAGTAGCATAACACTACAAACCTCCTAAATACAAATCAGAACCTCCTAAATCAGAAACATACAAAATCTCATCACTAGATGCACCCCCTGAAAACCTTCTGTATTGCAAATTTCATGTTAATAATCACCCAGTAACTCTATTGGTTGACAGAGGCGCTACTATTTCAGTAATAAAACCTGAAAAGGTTATTGGAATGTGTATTGATCAATCTAACAAGGTTTCCATAGTCGGCGTCACTAACGGTACATCTACCGTTGAAACTGTAGGCACCACCCTCGTTTCCCTCGACCAACTTCCAGGTCACAAGTTCCAGTTAGCAAATCTTAACATATCTGCTAACGGAATCATAGGCAACGACTTCATGCTGAAATTTCATGCCAATGTCTATTGTCAATCAAAGACTCTGCGACTTCGCGATCGATCATATAAATTGTTCTTCCTCGGTGAAGAATCTAAGTGTGTCAATGACAAACAACTTAGACCGCCGGTCTGAAACAGTTATCTCGTGTATTACCCATGACATGGAGAATGGTACAGCTATTGTTGACAAACAATCAATAAACGAAAATATCACCGTCCCTAATGCCCTTGTGAATGTACACAATAATAGATTCTTAATTACTTGTGTGAACTTAAGCGATACCGATATAACTATCCATATTACAACAATCAAAACAGCCAAATTCACAGACACAGCAGAAAATACTCTATTATAACTCAATGATCATTTTCTAAACCTCCACAAGATAAAAGAGAAAAAGTAGATAACTCATTAGACGTGACCATCTGAATAAAGAAGAGTGTGACTCATTAGATAATATTGTCTCACAGTTCGCAGATATTTTCTATACAGAAGACGAACCCTTAACCTCTGGAATGTCCCTGTACAGCGAATCTCGTGGACCCTAACGCGTCCAAGGTTCTGACGAAAATAAACTTTCAATCGACTTGCGTTAGGAATTTGATAAGTTTGTTAGGTTATTTTATTAAACATGTTATGTACCATAATAAAGTTTATGAAATTACCTATCTTGTGATGTATAGTACTCACATTTGATAATAAAGTTGATAAGGCTTTTCATCGATTGTTTGCAGAATCCATTATTTGACACTGACACCTCTAATTATATTTTCCATATACACTATTTTCCAAACGTCGAAGTTTGCAATACTTTCTATGCAGCGCACATGACGCTAGCCGCCCAAAAAAATATGCGCTTATGTAGCGCATAGGACGTCTGACGGGTTAACTTTCACTAATCACACCAATCACACGATTCCCACGACGTCACAAACTCCTATTAATACCAAAACATATAGATTCCCTTTTGTACATCAACAAGAAGTAAAAACTCAAGTCCAAAAGATGCTCGATAATAATATCATACAACCAAGCACTTCTCCATGGAGCAGTCCTATTTGGGTAGTACCCAAGAAGTTAGATGCCTCTGGTAAACAGAAATGGCGAGTAGTTATAGATTATCGCAAACTAAATGACGTCACAATCGGAGACAGCTACCCACTACCTAATATAACCGACATTTTAGATAAACTAGGACATTCAATTTGTCTTGTCTGTCTTCACTTCTCTAGATTTAGCCTCTGGCTTCCATCAGATCGAATTACTCCCAGCAGACATTCCCAAAACTGCTTTCAACACCCCTTATGGTCATTATGAGTTCCTGAGGATGCCATTCGGTCTGAAAAATGCACCTGCCACATTCCAACGTGCCTTGGATGGTGTTCTTTGCGGCTTACAATGCAAAAGATGTTTTGTCTATCTCGACGACATCATTTTTTTGCATCAAGCCCTCAGGAACACGAACAGAAACTTGAATAAATGTGAGTTCCTTAGGAAAGAAGTTGCATATATTGGTCATATCATCTCAAGCGAAGGTGTCAAACCTAATCCAGATAAAGTCAAAGCTGTCAAAGAGTTCCCCATACCAAAATCCTGTAAGGATATTAAATCATTCCAAGGTCTCGCTGGATACTACCGCAGATTCATTCCCAACTTCAGCAAAATCACAAAACCTCTTACAGGACTTCTGAAGAAATATGTCCCTTTCCTTTGGAGTGATATTCAACAGATTGCTTTCGATACTTGCAAAAACATTCTCACTGAAGTCCCTATACTACAATATCCAGATTTTAGTAAAGAATTTGTCTTAACTACTGATGCATCTATTCATGCTGTAGGAGCTATCCTCTCACAAGGTGAGATCGGAAAAGATTTACCCATTGCCTATAATACACGAACTTTAAATAAAGCTGAATCTGACTATTCTACCATAGAGCGCGAACTACTTGCTATTGTTTGGGCTGTCAAACATTTTCACCCATACCTGTATGGTAGGAAATGCAAAATCTTAACGGTTCATTAACCCCTTACATGGCTATTCTCGATTAAAGATCCAGGTAGCCGATTAGTTAGGTGGCGATTGAAATTAGAGGAATTCGAATACGAAATCGTATATAAAGCAGGAAAGATGAATACTAACGCCGATGCTCTATCACGTCCACCTATCATGCACTCTGACATAATTGATCTGACAGAGAATAACACTACCACTGATCTCATTGATGACGAACCATTGCAACTCAACTATGAACATTATCTATCCCAAGATGTATCCATTGATTCAACAAAAATCAAAACGATTCCAGATAGGCTTCTAGATTCTCGACATAAAGATGTGTTTTTTCCTACTTCCTGCGTTAACACAGACCAAAACAATATATTCAATGAAGCTATCAATGCCTGTTCCCAAGTAGAACCATTCCTAGGAAAAACTAAATCACTTTACGATTCCGATCTTCTCGTATCGAACGATAAATTGTTACGTGGTAGCGATTTAAACTGACTTTTTAAAAATATAATATATTTATTTTACTTTACAATTAGTTTTACGATTGGACAGAGTTACTCCTTACTGATCGGAGTTTGGAAATAGAATGTTTAATAGTACAATCGTTCTGCCTTAAATACTAACTAATTCATAATGAGATGGGAAAGTAAACAGTTTATCTAATGAGAACATAAACAGTGGAGAGTTACAAAAACAGCATGAATCAAAGGTTGAACTAATTAGGATATGAGAAAGTAAATAGGTACTAGTAAGACTAATGAGTAATGCTAACGCATGATAACAATAGGTACATAGGTAGGTAGAGTAAGTAACATGTAACACCTCCCCCCTTAGAATAAAGATTGGGCATGCGAGCCTGATCTTTTTGGTGTAGATACTTCTTCATCTTCATCTTCGGATATGCAGGTGGTTCCAGGGGTTGTTGGTACAGTGACCATTTGCATCTGGTGAGAAGTTTGTGCTCTTCTAGATCTGAAGCAGTTGTTAAATATCTGGATACATCCGTTGTTGCGGCGTCGTCTTGGGATATCTATGATGCCATTTGGGCATCTCTTGCAAATCTTGAATATGATTTAGCTTAGTGCAAATAGTCCTAGCGTGAAGTAAATATATTTAAATGTTGTTGTGTTTTTGTCGATGAAGTTAGATGACTTCAGTTTCTTGATCTCGTCGTTATATTTATTTATGTGATTTTTTATTTGATTTAAATTATCCAGTGGTATTTCGTTCATGGTAATAGGTATGAGTTTTTGATTTTTCAGTTCTTCTGTAACGTCTTCATAACAGTCTTCGGTTCGTATGTCAGGTATGATTATAGGGTAACTGATGTTAACTTCATTGCTGTGAACGGCGATGAGGGTGCTTTGTCCATTATGCAAATTTGCATCCTCTTGGAAGTGATATCAACCCCGCTCCTTTGAGGTTGTGATGTGTAGCTTCATTATTACATTGTAATACACATGGTGTTGATTTGCTGAGAATGTACAGCCAGTAGTTATTGTTGAGAGATTGAAAGGTGTTTATTTCTGCTGGAAATGTTGAGGTCGTGCTGATATCTAGAATCGCTGATGTGGTACTGAACAGGATCTTGGTTTCGCAGGTCGGGCGTGTGTCCGCGTTGTAGATCACCAGGTTGTCGCAGACTTTCTTACCAGTTGCATAGGTTTTACAGGTCTCCAGGGTGCTCGTCGAGATGTACTGTTGTCCACTAGGGTTTGTGGCCAGATAGGTATGCTCAGCAAGGATTGTGGAGAATATGGGGGAGTTAGGGTGTTTGATAGGGATAGAATAGATGTGATAAAATGTAAGAGGGTCGTTTTGCACTAGGGGGAATTCGATTACATATACTAAACGGTTAGAATACACGTAAGATATAAGTGTAGAAGAGTCTAGAATTGTATGTATGTTATTAATAGTTATGGGGGCTACGAGTCGGTTGTTAGATCTAATGTGATTGGATGCTAGTAATTGTTCGTGAAGTTGAGTCATGGATATAATATAAGGGTGAATGATATTAGATTTTGCAAATAAGATACTGTTAAAGCAGTCACTTATTATAGAAGAATAATCTACCTTCTCTATGGTGCATCACTTGGTTGGTCCTGAGACAAGTTTTTAAGACACCCTCAGTATAATGGATGTTGCACTCTATTACCATGGCTTAAGGTTGAAGATCGCTATGTATTTTTGCATTGTTGCCGCCAGGACAGTTCGGCTTTTTATCGCCATATCGATTGGGCTCTGAACTGCAACGAAAGAGCCGCGATCTCTCTCATCAAAAAACATCAAAGTCATTTCTAAGCTTTCCAAAAACAAAACATAAGGTATAAAATTAAAATGAACTTTAAACAAAAAATATATTTAAAAACAAATCAATTAAATTATTCATGTTACTGAGTAACGCTAGTTTTTTTAATTGCTGGGTGCACCTACATGAATTGATTGCCAGTTTAAAAACCAATATTTAGGAAACTACGAAAAAAGGAAACTTTCAGGTAACTTTTGCGAAACATACCTTCCATCGAAAAGGAATCATTCAAGGCCATTTTCAACTAGCGCACACAACAGTGAAAGCTTACAATAAGGTATGGCCGTTACGTAGATACTTCCCCAACATTGCACAAGGATTTTGATTTGGCTAATTCGTAAAAATCCGAATCATAAATCTCAGACTTACTTAATAAATATTTCATAAATATATCACCAATCTTGTGTAGAACAGGTGATTGGAGAATATGAAAACGTGGTGAAGGTGAGTTACTGATAAAGCAGTGATAGAACGACAATCATTGACAGGTTTGTGCTGTTGTCGAAAATAATTCTTAAAGGTCCATAGTTCTGATATCTCTTTCAAACATCTAGTGGTTGCAGAAATGATAGTGGTATCGATTGCACTTCATCTATCAACAATTCTTTAAGGCTTGTGTTTAAACGATTACCAAAAACGCACCTATTTTACTACCAATAAATTCTAAATGACTGCCAGAAGGGATAAATGTCCACCAAATTGTGTTTGGATAAATGATCACCAAACTTCTTTTTATGTTTTGTGTACTTAAGTTTATGTTTTAAGTATTTTTTGTTGTTCTTACATGTTCAACCTAACACGAAGGATAAAGAGGGCTTCGCTTCGCTCACCCCCTTTACCCTTCACCGCAGTATTTTGCCCTGATATTTTTAGCAACTTTTGGGTAGGAAAAAAATATTTTGGTGATCATTATATTTGTTGCCATTCTTTAAAGGTCGGTCCAGACATTTTTTTTGTCCGTCCTCTGTATCGTATCAGCGTCGCGATCCAAGAACATTCGTTTGGACGCCTGGATCAGATGTGATCGAGACGCGACGTACCACACCGTACCGTACCGAACGGGCGTCCAAACTAGCGTTCTTGGATCGCAGTCGTTCCAGACTAGCATCTTGGACCACGACGCCTGATACGGAGGTACGTTACGGACAAAAAAACATCTAAAACCAACCTTTACGTGGTTTTTAGATTTTGTGACTCGTTCTATTTGTTTCTAGATCAACGGCACTAACATTGCCGTAACTAATTAAATTTATGTTTTCGGTACCCCGAATTCATAAAATTATTTATTCGAGATTTTCCATTTTTGGTATAATGTTCTGTACCGTGCTGGTAAAAAAAAGGTTTTGTTAAGCCAAAGTAACCCGAATGCAAGCCTGAATAAAATCATTTAGTGTCAGGGTCTAATTGGTCGGCAGTAACGCTGCCTTCGAAGCCAAGGGTCCCGGGTTCGAGTCCCGGTGGGGGCAAATATTTGTTTGATGAGAACGGATGTTTGTACCCTATTCATGGTTGTTTATCTATCTAAGTATAGTATTTATCTAAATAAGTATGTTTATCGTTGTCTAGTACCCAAGACACAGGGAATCCTAGTTTGGGCCTAGATCAATGTGTGTAAATAGTGTCCAAGGTATTATTATTATTATTATTATTATTATTAATAATTTTGTAGAGAAATCAAGATTAGTGTATATATAGTGTTTTAGTTGTTGTTGTAATTTGTTTATCTATGTGCTGTAGATGTCCCAAATAAAATAAAATATAATAAAAATGAAATAGAAAGTTTGAACAATTTACTAATCTATTCCTAAGCTCCGTTTAGCTCGATTTATTTCTGATTTATTATTATAATTGAATGACTTGACTCTATGTTACGTATGTTGTTGTTATGTTTGAAAATCTAATCTCGCGTGTACCTATATTCATCTTAGCTTAGATAAATTTAACTTAACGCGTAGGTATTTTCGATACCAGTTTAACATGCAAATTAATATGCAAATTTGTTTGTTTATTACTAGAAGAAGATGGGTGTTTTTGTTCGCGCCGGCAATAATTAGACTCAAAGGAAAATGCCTTTAATTATGGTTTGAAGTACTCTGAGACAGCAGAAACCACTTTATCTTGAGCTATGCTAGTAGTGAGATCGTACTAATTAGATAAGAGCTCAATTTATTATTGTATATAACGAACCGTTAGATTTTGATGTAATATGTTGAGCTAATGGTAGAAGAGCGACAGCGAGAATTGACATGTAAAAATAAAAATTTCAACGCAACACCACTAACATTGAGAGAGCGAATGCGCAAAATTGCTTGTCGTGGAACAACTTTCACGTTACTGAATCAAGTTCAAAGAAACAAAAATATATCAAGGATACTGCATCGTATTTGCAAGGGTTTAGTCTGATTACTTTCACCACAGAATACTTGATTACCTACTCTTGCAAAGGAATAAAATTTTCATAACTTAACATATAACAGAGCATCACGCATACGCGGTGGCAGAGACACAATTGGCCATGCATTTTTAAGATATATATATATATATATATATATATATATATATATATATATATATATATTTGAAATTTTAAGTTGAAAATAAAGACCATTTGAAGAAACTCATTTAAATATTTTTGGATTTTATTCATTGCGTTTATTTAATAAACTAAGCTTAAATTTTATCCGCGAAAAGTAAACCTGACGTCACCAAGAGACCTAATGGAATAAATTTCTTTGCCTTCCACAAAAAAAGTGGTAGTCAAGTCAACCAAAGAGTGCCAAGTATATGACTGAAGTCAACTGTCAAAGAAACATCACGTCACCTAACCTGACTAAAATGAAATTATTAATTATTATTGTGAAATAATTTAAAAAATCTAATTGTTTTTCATAATGGGAAGCAAATAATGTTTCGTCCCATCTTGTTCAAACAGCAGTGATAACCCGGATTCGTTATGCGAACGAATTCTAGAACAGCTGCAAGAAGAATTTCTAGAATTATTCGCAGTTTTGTTTGGGCTACTTGGAAGAAATTGTAATGTTTGCTTGTGGGCTGATAAATTAGCAGGATGATATACTAAAAACACACTAAATTTCTAAGAATATGAATGGTTTTATTTATACAAAACATATACTAGAAATATTATAAACAAAATTTAATTTGTGCAGCTGACTATAGCTGACTCATTGATAATATCAGAAGTACCACCGGTAGTACCACGAGTAGATAGATAGATATATATGATGAGGTGGGACGCTTACTGAACACGGGTGGACAATCGGTCCTCTTTGAGACTTTTTCACCTAATTCCCAGTGTTTCAGCCCCGGATACTGTTGATTCAGCCGACTTCCCTTCCCAAATCTCCTTGTTCTTGAGCTGCTGATATAGGCAGTCTAGGTTCTGGCCCAATAAATCTCTGGTCTGCACCGCACCGGTTTGATATACCGCGGGTATATCGTGATACATGTGGTCACAGGTCCGCTTCTCAAGACAAAATAAGATCAAAATAAAGTATGACGGGCAAGTAAGGGCATTTTATCATACATCTTATGAAGATGTCAGAGAAAGTCAAATGAATGTCATTGTGTTTTATTAAAATATCTTAAAATATTATACCTTTTTATTTTATCAGAAATTGTAAAGAAGACATATTTCTCGAAATGGTTTTGAGATTTCCATTCCTGTCCAGAAAGTTAGCAACGCCAATTGATCGTTAACGATCGATAGTCCCGTATTCCAAATTCAAATTCCAAATTCCAAATGTCTTTATTACTGTAGATATTTACATATACTTAGCAATCGTCATTTTTTGCCTCTTCTCTACATTGGATTACTGTGGAAGAAGAAGGGCGTAGAAACTCCCACACACAGATTGATTTTTAGATCTCTTTTAAAAAATACAAAATATCTATATATCATTATCATAATTAATAAGCAGGAATAAATAATTAAAAAATTATAACAGCAAGGTCTGTGTTGAGCCAGATTAACCCCATACAGTCCGTCATTTAAGTAATCTTGAACATTGTAATATGTATGTATATGGATGGATGGTATGAGGGCCTCAGGTCAGTCAGTCTTGACCGCTCCGTTGAGACTAGAGGAATGTGTTTCTGAGCACCGCGCCGCGCCCCAACAAAAATTGTTTTGCAAATGTATAAGCAATTAATGTACTATAAATAAATAAAACGGTCAAGTGCGGGTCGGACATACACGCGAAGGGATTCTTACAATCGTATAAGAAAATGTAAGCACTAAACATAATAAAAAGAAAAAGAAAATAATATTATGTCTGAAAGTGGATTCGAACCTAGAACTTAAAGATTGCGTAACTGATATCAAGTCAGTTGCGCCATCACAACCATGTGTTAAGTCGTAAAATTACGATCATATTTGAATTATGATACGGTTTAAATCGATTAAATACTAGCCATAAACAATCTACCTACAGATACTAAAAACACATTATCGCCCTTAAACATAAAACCTAAACTTAAAAATCCTTCTCCCCTTCCTATCCCTAACCCCACATCAATTGTTGTGTAAACATGCAAATAACTTTCCTACCAGAAAATTACATGATTTGTGTAGTGTACTAATAAATTTGAAAATATGTTATTTATGATAGCGTAAACTAGGATCCACACACAAATTCACCCATATGGTTTCCGTGGACATTTAAGATGTTATATTATTCTTCAGTATAAAGCAATTAAAAAAATATATACCTTGGACACTACTTACACACATTGATCTAGCCGCAAACTAGGATTCCCTGTATCTTGGGTACTAGACAACGATACACATACTTATATAGATAAATATTATACTTAGATAGACAAACAACCATGACAAGGGTACAAACATCCGTTCTCATCAAATAAATATTTACCCCAACCGGGACTCGAACCCGGGACCCTTGGCTTCGTAGGCAGGGTCACTGCCGACTCGGCCATTCGGGTCGTTCATTCGTTATATATATATAATAATCTATCTTTTCTCAGATGAGGTGGCAAGGACATAGGCCACGGTCGTGACGCCTGAAAGAAAATGCTTTTTTATAAATATTTCTTGAGTACCTACCTCAAGGAGTTGCCAATAACTCCCAGAAGTCTATTGTATCTTATAGACTCCTGTATCAGCACAGTGTTGAGAGACTCCTTGTACGAAACCGGATATCTGAAGCAAGCAAATTCTTTGTATTTTAAAATAGCTCAGTAAACTGAAGTGCTGTACTGAAGTAAATAACGCTTGTGACGTCACGTCGTGAGGAGAAGGTTAAGGTCAACGCTGACTCAAACGATCCCGCTCCCACACGGCAAAAAAAAACTTTCAAAAATGGGTTAATGTTGGGTTCTGTAGGTATACTTTACATTGTTGACATAACTTAACAAACAGCTTGCTTATAGTATATCTACAGAGCACACCTAAAATGAATATGAGAATGATTATTTTTTACCGAGCGATTGTATAATACTCCGCCGTGGTATGGAGATGAATAGAATAACCGGTTCGTGAAAGGTTGAATAGATAAGTCAGCGATGATTCAGTCTTATAATGCCGAATGTACCAGAGTGCATAGCCGACCACTCAGTTTGATGCACATTCAAAGTAATACTGTCACTCCCTGTAGGGAAATGACCTAGTTATAACACATTAAAGCAGCACTGTTTTTGAGCAGGAGTCTGCGCGTTCAGCCATCAGGTACCCAATGAGTAAATGTCTAGCACGTTTCACTCACGTGCTCATAATGTGCTTCAAATTCAAAGGTTTCGGCAGAACTTCGAGGATCTCCTTAGCGGCTCGCTCTGTCATCTCCTCGGCTGTCAGTCCGCCTTCGCCACTCATTTCCTTCGGTTGGAGATTACGTAGTGTCACTGTAAAAACATATTACATAGTGTGTAATATGGACTACCTCTGTGGTTCTACGGTCGAGGCTGGGATTCCGAAGCGAGAGGTCCGGGTTCATATCCCGGCTGGGTAATAAGAAAACAATCCCCAGGTCTTGGATATTTACATGTGTGTCGTCTCTGTTTCTAGTTCCCACGACACAGGGTACCTAATGTGGGGCCAGAAGCAATGATTGTGCCTGTTATGTAAGTTTTGTTATGTTACCTGTATATCAAAGTAGTACCGTCATATGCCGCTTTGCACCTAACATTTGATAACCGCTAATAACAGTTGCATGCATGAGATGTCAACATCGTGATTCGCGATTTCAATATCCGCGCGACGTCCGCGCATTTAGAATCCGCCGTGTGCAAAGGCTCCTTGATGCTCCGATATTACGTGGAGATCGCGTGAATCAAAATCGCGCGGAGAACGCGAGTATCAAAATCGCGGAAAAAATACGCTGTCTGCAAAGTCTCTATTAACTTACTGTTACTTCTATTAACTTCTACTCGAAAATCTCTTCATCTTGTCAGATCTGTACTCACTAATATTGTTGTTGGTCTCAGACATGGCGTATGAGATGTTAGCATTGCCGTGCAATCCGAACAAGGAGGGGTCGTCATTCAGGGGCAAAGTGCGGATATACTTTGTGTAGTCCTCGATATTCGACGAAGGCGATTGCTGAAAACAATTCCAGTGGCCATAAAAAGCTACTTTTAGTTAGGCGAGACTTTATAACATTATATCAGATGGAGATAAACTGTAAATAGATAATAATTGGAGAAAACGCACTGCAGTAGCCAGCGTAGAACCGACACCCTTAGTGAAAAACAAGGAAGAGTATGGCGAGCAGACAGCCAACCTCTTATGGTTTAGAGAGATTTCAATGAAGCTACATAATATAATTTAAACACCCCTCCCGCACTGCTCTACTACTGCAGGAATAAGATCAGTTAAGCGCTGTGAATGTACCTATAGTAATACCTGCTTATAGGAGCCGTTCTCGTCAAACGTGTAACGATCACTCAGCACAGCAAGTGTGTAGTAGTCAACCAGAAGACACAACAGACAGCGGCGGTCCCAGTCATCGGTGACGCGGCCGCCGTAGTTGATATGCCCCGTTACGTATGTCAGCATCTGTATTCCAGCATCATCAGGAAGAAGGATACAATGGGAATTAGAATTCAGTAGAAGTAGAATACATTAGTAAGCAGATTAAAGTAGGAAAAAGATTACAGTAGGAAGTATAAAACAATAGGAAGTAGGATACACTAGGAAATAAGATACAGTAGGAAGTAAGATTAACAAAGATAATAGTCTACCCTGAGCGGCACTTCCAAGTATTCATTGAGGAACATGTGCAGCTGCGACATGCTGATCTTCAGGTCACCGTCGGTGAAGTCATACGCGATGTTGAACCCTAGCGGCCCGAACTTGCGCCGCTCCAGCACCACGCCGTGGAAGAGACACAGCGAAAATAGTAGCCACTGTAGGAAAACGAGACTTGAGATACCCACCATCATAAAAATGACATGTAGCCCATTATTATGTCCCAAGTTTGCTCTCTTGCAACTCTCGAGGGTTATTATAAATTAATCAACATGGTGTTAAAGAATTGACAGATTAGTTAAAGAATTGATAGAAGAATTGGGGTAAAACAGCATCTCATCGTCAATATCACAACCATATTCGAAATCTTTCAAACACAAAAAATAGTAAAGTAACCTTGAAATTGGGAACTTTAGAATCCGACGAATTGAAATAATCGATAAAATCCGGTACTTGGTTTATGTAGGCTTTCAACAGATTCGCTTTTATGCCCCGCGGAGGCTCCACTGTCATTTTATAACCTGTAAATGGGAGCCAAATCAATGATCTGAATTTTACGGATATAATACAAAGTACAAGCGTATGCAAAATGAAGATAATCGTATTATGGCATTTTTATGGCCCGGCTTGGAAGACACCAGCGCGTTTATTGGGGATTTTATAGTTTCGAGATCCTTGCATAATTAATTCATTGTTATGAAGAATTCCGCTTGTTACCCCTTCTAACTCCCTATATATCTGCTTTATTTATGCTTAGCAGTAGTTAAAAACATAAATTGTATGCATTAAAAATCTTGATGACTACCCTTCTTGACCATACTAGCTATTATGACTCATATTCAAACCATTTTGTAGAAGTGCCACCGGGAAGTTAGGCGATGGCGTCGAAGTGAGCCACAGCCGGAAGTCTTTATGCACTATTTCCGGTTGTATCTGCTCGACTTGCAACTCTAGCACTGGCATCCAAGATGGCGACAAATGGCAGTTCTGTTAAAGAATACTTATTTTTAATATTTTGGCCCGAATGTCGAGCATTGCTACATGCCACCTATAATTTTGATTAACAAACTTTTCAAACTTCAGAATTCAATTTTTTTATTCATAATAGAATCTTACACACTTAACACTTTTTGAATGTCATCTGAATATAACGCAAGAAAAACTACTACCGATTCGGAAAGTGTTATGGCAGCGGAGAAGAAGCGGTACAAGAAACTCGTACACTCGCGCTAGGGACTTGATAACGCATTTTTCTGTATTTGGCCTTTAACTACCAAATTCCAGCAGTGGTAAACTAATATCGCCGCTTAATCTGCCTACCTGCTGGAAACTCACCGTAATCAAGATATCACGTTAACTAATGTATCACTTTTAACAGCATGATTGACTTTGACATTTTAACGGGTCGAAATTTTGAACTTTATGCCATGGTAATAGAATTCAAACCCTAATATATATAACATTCAATTCAAATCAATTACATTAAATGCAATTCAATAATACCACACAATCATCCATTCATCTCACAGAACCAGCCACATTCTCATATGATGTCCCTCCAAGCATCACCAAGCAGATCATTCAGCGGTGCTGCAGCCAACACAGCTGAGGGTGTGCCGTACCCGCACTAGTGGATACTGCCAGCTCGCCACCGTGCGGTGCATGCCTCCCGCTAGCAGCTGGTGCCTGCGTGCGCGTAGGTAGTTGTCTGGTACGAATAGCGCGCATATCGCATCGACAAGCACTGCGCACTCACTGTCGCCTCGCAACAATCGATACACAGTCAGAAACTGTTCGGTGTTATGTCTCACCAAATCCAATGGCACACAATTTCTTTATCAGGACGTCGTTATTGACTGTATCGCACGCCTTTTGGAAGTCCAGATAGGCGACGTCTACCTGACATCCTCGATCCAACCTCTCGAGACCATCTCGAACAACGTCAGTAAATTGGTGGTTACTGAGCGACGGCTCCTGAATCCGTATTGCACAAATCGCACAAATACGGTGCAATCTGTAGGCTGACAGTACCCTAGATGACAGACTCGAACAATTTTGCCAAAGAACCCACACACACACACAGTCGGTCGATACTGATTTACAGAGACAGTATCACTTGTCTTGGGGATAGGACTGACTCGAAAGAGCTTACAGTTGATAAGGTACTTCCATTGCTCCAGAGCTAGGTTGAAAATGCAATCCAAGGGTACAACCAGCTGATCGAGACAGTCCTTCAAAAAGAAAGGAGGAACGTTATCTGGTCCAATTGCGTTCCTTGACCTTGGGTGGCTCAGCCCCTGCTTAACATTACTACGGGAAATATGTGTAATTTGGACATAGTTAACAGTGCGGGAGTCATTAGAACTGTTTACCAGATCCGGTGCAAGCGCCGGAACGTCGCTGAGGAAAATATCGAAGAAGTAATCTGCAAATACGGCTGCTGCTTCTTCTCCTACACTTTCTTGCCATTGATGTTTTAACCGAGGTTCGAAACCACCTTTCAATCTGAGGCCACTCACATGTTTCCAAAAGGGTGCGTGGGTTAAATCTGATGTTGCCTTCTATATTTATCATGTGGTTCACGTAAAGCTTCGCGGGTCCTGATGCTGGCTCTCAGCTCACTGAATGCGGAATAGCCAGTAGGCTACTCAGACGATTTCTTTTCACGCTGCAGCTTAGACTTAGTGGCGAAGTGCTTTATAATGTCACTATTAAACCACACCAGATAACGCCTGGTAGGTTTGCTCGGCCTGGTCTTCTCCGGCATCAAGTTGCTAGAATCCAGGTCTCGAAGTCGGGATAACACGTAAAGTGCCACTCGGTAGTATTTATTAAACCATAAATAAAAGAGTCGTGTCACCAAAAATCATATCTATTCCAATAGCATTAATGTGTTATAACTTACACAAAAACACTAACGTAGCACACTATCAAAATACTAACAAGGATTTAAATGTTATTGTTTGGTTTTATGTTTTGGTTTTTAGGTGTTAAAAATTTTGGGTTGTGTTTACTTGCTCTGAGGTTTAGAAACATATTGAACTTTATTTATGCTATATCCGATGACTCCACTTGAGTAGACAATTTGCATTTCGTCTATCTGTTTCTTAAATAGATTGTTATTGAAAATAAAAGATGTACAAACTATTCTGGTTATAGTTTGACGACCCGAATGGCCGAGTCGGCAGTGACGCTGCCTACGAAACCAAGGGTCCCGGGTTCGAGTCCCGGTGGGGGCAAATGTTTGTTTGATGAGAACGGATGTTTGTACCCTAGTCATGGTTGTTTATCTATCTAAGTATAATATTTCTCTATATAAGTATATATATCGTTGTCTAGTACCCAAGATACAGGGAATCCTAGTTTGGGGCTAGATCAATGTGTGTAAAAGTTGTCCAAGGTATTATAGGTATTATAGGTATTATAGTTTTTTCATTGAGGTCCTTAGATGAACGACGGTCATAGACGACTTAAGACGACAGCGTTAGTTTATCGGGCGATATATTTCTGCGTCCAAAATGTCAACACACGAAAGCTATTATATGCATTCGGATTTGGTATCGAAAAAGATGTTGCGCGATATATTATAGCCGTCTTCTGGGACGACCTTTAAAAATTATGTTTTTTCTCCTTTCATGTCCACTTATATTGATGTCTACAAATGTGATCAAGATTGATATCATTTGAAAGCTAATAAAATTACCTTTCAATTGATATGCCATATCTTGTAATACATTGCATAAAAAAGGCAAAAACTTGTCTTGAGCAAACCGCGATGAAGTGATTCCAGTTTAATGCTCGCGAGTGTAGATCACGACCCCTGAACGTCAATGACAAATAACACAGTGACAATTTGTTTTATTTTAGAAGCGAATTATGAAACTGACCTCAGAAATATGGTAGTTTAACCTAGATTCGATTATCACAGAAAAGATAAGTTTGTAAATAAACTGTCAATGATGACTGTGACACTGTTTCCACGAACCTGAAAGAAGACCCAGTTGCCAAAATCGCTGCCAACCCTCATCATGTTCTCGGCTATTGGTCCTTGTCCTTGGCCGAGGGATATGCTCTCAAATCGCTTTCCCATCTTCATTTTATCAGCAAACTTCAGTAGATCTAATAATAAAGAATGTTAACATCCGATTTATCTAGTTTTATAGATTGGACAGTAATAGATTTTGTAAAATAGAATATAAGTAATAGAGAATGGCAATGTTATCAAGGTAGTCTTTTCTGTAGTGTAGGCTGTACCCAGAATTTGTCTTGTCTGTCGTATTCAGCTTAATAATTTCGAGTGAAAGAGTAACAAACATCCACCCAGCGAATCTACTTCTTTATGTATAATAAAGAACATTCTTACCGGCAGCTGGATCAGTCCCGACAGACAGGACAAATATGATTGGCGCCAAGGCGTCAGACTCTGCGTACAAAGCAGCCAAGTCTGCCGGGTGAGGCTCGACGAACCTCGCACCCAAACCAGTCACCACGTAGTCCTAGAGAATAACATTTTATCCTAAATATTAGAGGAATAATCTAACCTCCAGTAGTGGATATTAAGAAGATAACATAGACAATAGGAATTGATATGAAAGTGGCTAGGGCATATCCCTCCTGAATCAAAACTTCATGTTATTCTGAAAATCTAAGTATATTATTCCAACCTCTATTAGTGGATAAGATATAGATGATATAGGCGATACAGAATTATAAAGCAAATAGCAAGGTCATCCCTGCAGCTCCTTACTTTCGTATTAATAAAAGGTGTGGCTAGTTTGTGACCAGTTATAATCTACGTTAGCTATCTGATGTGCTTGGAGCGAACAGAAAAGCGAAAAGAGTGTTAGAACCTAGAATGAAAGAGTATACATACCTGCAATCCTGGTATAAGTTTGTCAGGACGAAGACATTTCAGCACCAGTAGCTTTTGGAATTGATCAATTTGCGTATCCAATGGCTTAGGATATGGGAGTCTGAAAAAACAGCAATATGGTCATAGAAGTAGATTAGTAGATAAATATTATATTAATATCATCTTGTTACCTGTGTGGGTTCCAGGCATCATAGTAATTCTTGAAGAACTTGGTATGTTCGGGGAAATCTTCGACAAACTGTTGCATAGTGGGTACACTGGCCAACTGCTGCATATCTAGCCACATACGAACCGATATCCATTTAGGCTCAGGGTTCTCACGCTCCTGAGGATTTAATTTCGGTGACATTATCGCCTTCAATTACGATTTTTCTTTACAAATTAAGAGATCACCACCATATCTTTTTACTTTTCAGGTTATAGGTCATTCAGTACAGTTTTATTTGATTAGATCTTGGGTTATCTGCTCCAGTTTGAGCTCACGGTAGAAACCTCTTTTGCCGTTGAGCGTCGCTTAGTTGTTTTGGAGCCCAAATTTGATAGGAACTTAAAACATTAGGTTATGAAAACAAATAAATACCTGCTCAATTTTTGCGCCATTTAGAAGGAAGTTGAATTCAGTATGCCGGATACCTCCTCTGTCCAGCAGAATCCGAGCGCACAACAAGAAAGCGAACAACAACTTGTGTCTCTCAAATAGACTTCTGCACACGTTCTGGTATAGGAGGAACGTGAAGTGCTCTATTATGACCTCAACCCGTTCTATGATGTCCTCTGAAAATTTAAATAGTCACTATTACAGTTACCAAATTATCTGTTTTTATATTCTAAATTAAGGTCATCTGGATCAGTTGTCTGTATGTATAGTCAGCAATAATAGCTTTCTTCCTGTCACATCAGTCTTTCGTCTATATCTATCTCCAATAGCCTGTAATAAAAACAGTTATCTTGGATTCCCACAGAATCAAACTATATCCTAACTAAAATACAAAAACTACTTTACCATTTGGCTCAGTTTCAGCCATGCTCCTGATGAAGAGTTTTACGAACCACTCGAGGGAGTACTGATACATGGGATCCACGTTGGCCATACCAGAGAGACAGAAGAACAAGATCTGTCCTCGATTGGCAACTGGCACGTATTCGGCTCGAGCTACGTCTATTTCTGCCGTTGTCTTCTCCATGTCTTCTACTTTAGCCTGTGTGTTGAAAATCAGTATTTAGAAGGAAATATAAAATGTCTCTCGTTTTTAAACAATAGTTATAATGAACTATTATGTCATGAATGCCTCATAACAAGAAAAAGGACCATAATAGACATTTGTTCTTCAACAAGATGCCTCTGGAGATTTTGAAAATGAAAAAGGGATATTACAATGTTCAAAATTGCTTAAATGAAGGGACTGTATGTTAATCTAATAATCCAGTTCGGTATGGAACGTTGGTACGGCGCATTTCGATCGCAGCAGATCCGGGCGTCCAAACTAGCGTTCTTGGATCGCGACGCTGTGATACGATACGGAGGTACATTACGGACAAAAGAACATATCTGGACCCACCTTAACACAACACAAAACTTGCTGTTAAATAATTTGTAATGATTTATTCCTGCTTATTCATTATAATAATTAATATTGTAATCTAAATCTAGATCTAAAATTAAATCTGTGGACATTTCCTCGCCGTGCTCCTCCCACAGTGGTCCAATGTAGAGAAGAGGCAACAAATGACGTTTGCTTAGTATATGTAAATAGCTACAGTAATAATGAGATTTGAACTTTGAACTATGAACTTTATCACCGCACAAAAAATGGCAAAATACAAGCTACTAACAAGAATCTCCACGCTCTTGATCTTGATCGCCTCTAAAGTCAATATCAACGGCAAATCGTCTACTGGTGATCCTTCACTATTCGATAGGCCATACAGAATGTCTGACTGCATCTCCGCTAACTGTGTTCCCATCTGCGCCCTGGATACTATAAGTTGGCCCCGCAACTCCTCAAGATCCGGCCGCTCTTGGGCCACGACTATGCTCAGGAGTTGCTCTGCTAGACCGCTGTTGAACGATAAGATTGGTGTTTAGCGTCTACCAACCGGCACTGAGCTAGCGTAAATACGACTCTTTCTAGATTCTGAGTTGAGACCTGACCCACTCTCTCCCTCAAATGCCGGCTTCCCGCGGGATTGAAAATAATCAATATCGCAAATATGCTGAGATCAGCCTACAACATCCCTAATAATGATTTATATTTTAGTTAATTTGTGACGCAACAGAATTAAAAAGGGAAATATTAAACTGCACATGATTTGCCCAGTAAACATACAATACTGCGGTAGCTTAGGTGAAAGGAAAAGGGGGTGAGCGAAGCGGAGCCCCCTTTATCCTTCGTATTAGGTTGAACACGTAAGAACAACACTTAAAACATAAAAAGTGTTTTTGCTAATCCTTTTTTGCTGTGAAAATTGGTATATTTGCTGTGCGATTAAATACTAGCCAATTAAAAATGGGTTCTTAGAACCTACTCTCCTGAGCGCCTGCTTTTAGATTATCTTTAGTTTTGTTAAGGGTCTATAAAGTACCTATATTTATTTTATATCTAATATATATCTGATATATGATATATCACGGAAAAAGGGAGATTTGTTTTATGATAAAGCTCTTTCAAAACTAGTTGGTAATTAATTAACACTTTCAAAATAATTGATAAAATACGGCATTTGACAAGGTAGTCCAATAAATCTAGATAAGTGTCTCAAGCGGAACCTAATTTAAATAACGTTTGACAATATCATAAATATATATTTCCAGCAGTTGTATTTTATAAACTCAATTTTGTGTTAAAAAGACTCATAGAACTCGTGAACAAAATTACCGTTTTGCCAGTTCCTAAAAAGTAGATATCTATTTTGTCTAGAATTCAAATACCGTATTGTACTAAAAACTAAACTTTTCCGAAAAACAGCATTGAGTTTGTTTCGTAATTTAAACCTTAACGAACCCACTCTGCATGGATTCGTTTACGTGTTTATAAAGATGAAAAACGTGTAAACCTAGTAGTAGTACCTTTCTCAGAGATTTACAGGCTTTTCTAAATATTCAAACATTTACTGACCTAAATTGCCATACTATTTCGCGAAATCAACTTTATTGTGATATGAGTTTAGCAATATGGGTTTGGAATATATGAGAGGGACTGGTCCAGTCTGGTTTCCCATAAGTTATGTTCATTACAGCTATTGTCTGTTACTATATTTTTTGAAAGATTTCAAAGATTTTATTTTGAGATCTTATTGGCACATACGATACGATGTTATAATATTGTATAATGTTGTAATGAGTTTCAGCCATGAATCACCACATGAAAGGGAAATATCCTTTTCCAAACTCAAACCATAATCAGTTAAGTACTCATTAAGTTACTCGTTAAGTTTAGTTGATCATATTTAATTTATTTTTTCTCCATCTATGCCTAAGTCTGACTTGAAAAAGTGCATTTTTTTGCCTACTTAGAATAAAACATTTGGGTTTTGAAAAATAATGATATTTTCTGCAACTTTTGGTGGTCATTTAGCAATTTTGGGTAGGAAAAAAATATTTTGGTGCTCATTATATTTGTTGCCTTACGGAACCCTTCGTGTGCGAGTCCAACCCGACCTTGACCGATTATGTATTTGTTGTGATGAGATACGGTGTTATCGGCATACCTTCAGCACGCGTGTAGCGATTTATCTGAGCGCGATTGCCAAGTCATTATATTTATTGAAGAAAAAAAGATGTCTTAAATTGATAGGGTCACTAACAAATGTTGTTAGTCAACAACTTATGGCAAAGTTATCAGATAGATACTCCTATATATTGGGCATTGAATACATTATATTCGACTTGTTTTTAAATTATATCAAACTGTTTTTATGTTGGAAGATCTGTGAGACGGCATTTTTGTTCCTTTACATGAAATGGTTTTTTATTAGCTAATATTAATACTCCCCCCCCCCCCCCCCCCCCCCAAAACTGTTCACTAGCACACTTGAAGAGGTCTTCAAAACCTTGGCAGCATCATGGCAAAATAAGGGGATTGTCGTCGGCGAGAGATGTTTTGCTACTGTTTGCTTCATCAGCTGCGGAACTGGAGACTTTGCTACAGGAACTGAGCACGGCAAGCCTTGAGGTTGGACTAATGATGAATCGGTCAAAAACTCAACTGATGACCAACGGCGCAAAGCGTAAGGTAGTTATTGACGGGCGGGAGATTCACTATGTCGACGTCTGGCCCAAGTAGATGTACATCTACTTGGGCCAGATAATATCCTTCGAAAACAGGCAGGACAAGGAAATCGAAAGACGAACTTCGAACGCTTGGGAGAGCTTCTGGTCCATGAAAGAGCTAATGAAGGGCAGCCTTCCTCTGGCCCTGAAGCGCAAACTCGTCGACATGTGCATCCTGCCCATCCTAACCTACGGTGCACAAACTTGGTCGTTGACCGAGCAACAGAAGTCCGAACTCAAGGTTTGCCAGCGAGCGATGGAGGGCAGTATTTTAGGTGTAAAACGAATAGGCCGCGTTAAGAACACCGTACTGCGCTCCATAACTGGCATCGCAGATGTGGGTGTGCAGACCGCCAAACTGAAGTGGAGCTGGGCAGGCCATGTGTGTCGAATGCACCCAGACAGGTGGGCGAGGATAGCCACTGAATGGGTGCCTATAGACGGACACCGGCGCAGATTAAGGCTCAGAAGGAGATGGCGGGACGACCTGGACACGTTCGAACCAGAGTGGGTCAATCTAGCTCTGACTAGAGATGTGTGGACTCGAAATGGGGAGGCCTTTGCCCAGCAATGGGACACAATATAGGCTATGTAAAAAAAAATACTGTAATAGATAATTAAATATCAAATAAATTTACGATCTCGCTTAATGGTGGAGAAATTTAATGACATAGTGTTGTTTGTTATATACGATACGTATACGATATATGATACGTCATTTGTCTTTGAAAGACAAAAAGAAGATTTTGATGATGTTATTGATGCATTATTGTCTTGAACCTTGAATTCGTTTATAGTTAATAATTTATTATTAAATGCTAGTGAAACCAAGTTTATCAAATTCTCACTTCCAAATGTCAGGCAAGTCGAGACTACAGCAACACGTTAGAATTTGCAAATATATTTCTCGGAATATCCATTGATACCATATTTTTTTTTAAATTGCTTCTGGCCCCACACTAGGATACCCTGTGTAGCGAACCAGAAACAGCGTCGTCACACACTTATAAACATCCAAGACCTGTTTTTTTTACCCCCAACCGGGGATAGAACCCGGGACCTCTTGCATGGTAGGCAGAGCCACAACCGCTGCGCCACAGAGGTCGTCAAATTGCAGTAGGGACCCCACATAGATAAATTTGTTGGTAGATTAAGTTCTGCGGCTTACGCTTACAAGAACATCAGACAAAATACGGATGTATCTACACGGTCTATCTTGGTTACTTTTATAGTGCCATGTCCTGGTATCTTGTTATGTAGAAAAGCGGCGGATTTTTAACTATTTTACATTACCGAAAAGAATTATTCGAGCAATTTAAAACGCACAGACTCCTGAAGAGAACCTTGAAAAGAAATTATAATTATTTCGCTCAGAAAATGAAGAGAGACCGACGCTTAGCTCTGTCCCTACTGTTGACAGATACCAAATACTACTTCTAAGAATTACAACACTGATCGCTTCAGCAGTATCAAAAGTGATCCGAATCAGCGCGGGTTTTGCACCACTGTGCGGCTTGTATGAATGCGAGAGCGCGCCGGTTGTTGTGTGAGTAACGCTCTAATAGGTAACTAAAATCGACGCCGGCCCGCGGCCTTGACTAGCCTTAAGTGTCTTAGGTAAGACTCTTATAGAATGGTTGGAAACAAAAAAAACAAGCTTCAATCCTTTTCCCATACGGTGGCAGAGGCAAAATTTTGCCCACTAATGGAAACCTAAATACCTGGGTACAAGAGCGAAGTTGACCAGCTGCACTTTGACCGAGGTTTCGGGGGAGTATCTCGGATTAGGCAGCTTGGTGGTCATGTAGAGGCGGAACCCGGGCACGAAGGGGATCAGCGAGTCGCCCAGCTTCAGCACCAGCTGCCCGGCTTGACGGAAGTACTGCCTCTGATGGGAGATAAAACAGCTTTGGGGCATTTCTTGAGGGACATTCTGAAGCAATATGCCCAAAACTTTACCCAAAGGCCCTGTTTCTACTGATGGATATGGTATGTTTCTGGGGGATGGCAATAAATAATGTAAGGGTAAAACCTGGAGGAAGTTGCCCAAAATAGTAAGTACCAAAATACCTCATCTTCCTGCTGAAGGCCTTGCTTTAATATCAGTTGTCGGAGAAGGAGATTAGGAAACTGAAAAAATTACCTTCAGAACGGGATCTAATGCAGGATCCAACTCTTGTCCGACGTTTTCGAGCAAGATTGCCTTGCCGAATCGGAGAGCTGACTCGAAATTCCTTAAAAGATCTCTGTCGTTTGGCTTACAGACCACTAGACCTTCTAATTTCCCCTATAAAAATAAAAATTATTTATTGACTAATTAAATCATTCTATATTATCATATCAGCCCACATACTATCTACCCTACTTCAGGGTATAGATAGGCCTTACCCAAAGCAAGCCATTTATTCCGGTACCATGCTATTCGGACCAAGCCAAGTTCACACACCTAATTAAATGATTGTTTGCGTTCTTCTTTTTCATATTGTGCCTCGCTCGCCACTATTTTGCGTTGAGCTATTGAGCGTTGAGTATGTTTGTACTATAATAACGCTTTTGGCCACTTTTGACATGTGAATGTTGAAGTGCGCTTACCATAGCTCTTATCCACTTGTTGGCTTGAGTCTGAGGGTCGATTATGAGTGGCCATCGCCTGGAGTTTGACATCAGCACAGCTGATTCTACTGACAGTGGATCACGTGGCAAACCATACATTTGCCATGTCCTGGGTAAAGGCAATCAGATAAAAAAGTGTCAAGGAGTACCTATTGTAGCAAATCTATGTTCTATATGAAGTATACTTGGTGCAGTTATTAAATAGGAGTAATAATCCCGAATAAGAGCAATTTCACACGAGCAGTAGTGAATGGGCAACAAAAGGAATCCGTAAAAGTAGGGATACACTTTATGCACTTTATGGTAAAAAACATCTACACACGACCCAGTTTTTATTCAACATGTAAAATTATATTAAAAAAATTTTAGGGCCGTCTGCCATAAAGCTAAATGCAAACACATAAAAACGAAGATTCTTGCATCGTCGAATAAAAGTAAAACAATTTGGAATATCATAAATAGAGAAGTAGGTAAAGCAAAATCAGGAGACTTTTTACTTAAGATTGAAGATAAACTAATAACTTCTATCGATGACTTCGCGACCGCATTTGAACAGTTCTTTACACATATTCCAATTGTTACTACGGCTTCTTTAGACTCGTCTCCTGATCTTGCTGCATCATTTTTAAAAGACAATGTGCAAAAGTGCAATCAAGATTTCTCATTGGCATATATTGAGCCCTATGGCATAATTAAAGCATTTAAGTCGTTAAAATTAAAAAAATCTGGGGATCTGTGGGGCATGTCAATATAAATTATTAGCTCGGTGATAGACGACCTTGCCCCTCATTTAGCTGAAATCTTCAATAAATGTGTAGATGAGTGTAATTTCCCTGATCTCATAACCTTTATTTAAAAGCGGCGATAGGGGTGACCCCACAAATTTCAGACCGGTCTCGGTTCTACCCGTTTCAAGTAAAATATTTGAGAAGATTATATTTGGTCAGTTGCTGGTGCACTTTAATGCGCATCAAATTCTCCACAGCCAGCAGTTTGGATTTATGTCATTGATTTTGAGTCATGTTAGTTAAACATATTTATAATGCGTGGGAAGATCGTAGGGACCCTATAGGTGTTTTTTGTGAACTGTCCAAGACATTTGACTGTGTGGACTACGAACCATTGCTCTTAAATTTAAAACACTACGGCATAAAAGGCAATAGCTCTAAGCTTATGAGATCGTACTAGAAGGGAGGGTTAAAAAAAGCTGACATTAATAGGTCAAAATCGTCGGGTTCTCAGGTGAAGATGGGTGTCCCACAGAGTCTGGATCCGTTCCTTTTCCTCGCGTATGTAAATGGTTTGCCATTCATGGTACAAAACATGTCAGAGATAGTATTATTTGCAGATGACACGTCACTAATTTTTAAATTAGGAGACAGGAAAATGAATTACAGGAAATAAATAATGCTCTCTTGCGAGTACTAGACATGTTTACTGCTAATAACATGCTTCTGAATTCAATAAAGACAAAGTGCATAAAATTCACTTTACCTAATGTAAGGCAAGTTGAGAGTAACATTGTATTGAGGAAAGACAAACTAAAACTAATAGATGAAAATGTATTTCTCGGCATCACTATTGATGCCAAACTACAGTGGGGTCCCCATATTGTAAAATTTGCACATAGACTTAGCTCCGCTGCATATGCAGTTAAAAAATCAGGGAATTGACTGACGTTGCAACTGCTAGGCTTGTACATTTTAGTTATTTCCATAGCATTATGTCCTACGGCATACTACTATGGGGACGGGCTGCTGACATTGAGACCATCTTTATTTTGCAGAAAAGAGCGATCCGATTCATTTATAAGCTAGGTAATAGAGAGTCTTTGAGATATTTCTTCAAAGAAACCAACATCCTAACAGTTGCAAGTCAATATATCTATGAAAACATAATGTATGGGAGGAAAAATATCAGTAGCTTTAAAACCATTGATGGCCGCCACAATGCGCAAACTAGAAATAAACATAAACTTTCTTTTCCAATGTTCAGACTCACAAAAGTTAGCAGTTCTTGTATGGGACACTGTATACGCTTCTACAATAAAATTCCGCAAGAAATACAAAACTTAACAGAAGCTCGATTCAAAAAAATTATAAAGCACACTTTGTGCACAAAGGCCTACTACAAAATTGATTACTTTTTACAAAACACACATCTGGCATTAAACCAGTTCAATACACCCTAAACATTATGAACTAATAATTAGGCACCTAAACTCCGTTTTATTCCTAAACTGATGTTTTAATCCGTAGAATTCTGACAATTTTTTGACATGTCAGAGATTACAAACCTTTTTGGCCGGGCACATTTTTCCATTTCAATACGGGTCTGAACATCTGAGTCTATACATTTTATTTGTTAGTGACTGTATCCAGTTTTTTTAAGTGCGGCGCTCGTAATTAAAAGGGCATTTACGGCGAGTGATAATTACGTCCCTTTTCATCAAAAACAGTAAAAAACTACAAGTAAAGAAAACATATTTTTATTAAAATCTCTAATCATCATTAATACTAATATCACTTTCTTCATCATCATCATCATCGCTGACATGAATTAGTAAAGAGTCTGCGACTGTATCAATCACATTGTCGAGGATGACGATTTGATTGATACACCACGAGGACACTTCTTTCTGGGAGACAGAAAGTCTGTCTTTTGTGCTCTGTCAGATGGGGCTGCTTCCCGGGAAGGGCCAGGCTGTGGCTCCATAACGTTTATAAAAATCAACGAACAATCACAACACGAAAAGTCAACAAGAAAAAACTTAACAGAATAACAGAAACTTAACAAATTTAACAAGATAATAACAACAAATAACAGCAAACACCGAGAACACATGAGCGCATTGGTATATCTTTGCTGAAATCTACCAATACAATTTGTTCGCCATATACTTCGTAGCGTTGAATCACGTTCCAAATGTTAAATAATTCTGCATCCATCTGACAAAGCAAGTCTTTTGAGTGCACACTTTTAAATTATTCGCTGTGGGGCTGTGAAGTGTTAAGTGTAAAGTAGTGTCTAATGGGGCGCAATACTGACAGCTAAACATCGATAGCCACAAAACAAATATTACTCTGACGTCAACGGTAGTTGTTTACGTTTGTATCAAGTATCGGGTTTCGATTTTGTGCTTATAATTGCGATATAAAACCACAAAATGTATTCGCTGATGACTGTGCGGGAACTTCAAACTGAGTTTCGAAGGAGAAATGCATCAGTGGCTGGAAAAAAGCTCATCTGATAGAAAGGTAAACATGTTAAGAATTCGAGGTAATGTTTCGTATTTTCCTCAAATTGATGAAATTCATTTACAACAATGTGGTTTCTGTTTGAAGATTGGAGGCGTACGACCGAAACAAACACTTTGGAGGGTATAAAGACATTCCAGAAGACCATCCTGATGTATAGTGCCCTCAGATACATACAGAGATATCAACGCTGATACACCACTTCATAACATAAGCAAATCTCATCAAATTATTATAAACAGTATCTGACCGTAAATCTATTTTCCGCCTTTTTAATTACTTATCCCTAAATAATCCCTTTCATTGAAATACAATGCACACAGCCGCGAATCAGTCGCGACGCATTACTTGCCTTTGAAGTTTTTTAATACACACGGCACTTTCCCCCAGTCTTCTTCGTGAGAAATTGGCAGTTTTGCGCCCTATTGTGTGTAGCATCTCTGATGTTTAGAAGAAACTGGTTATTGAGCGTGAAACATTCGAATTTGCTGTCCCGACGCTGTTAACTAAACAGCGAGTAAAGGCACGCTGCGAGTAGAAGGGGAGGAGGGGCGCCGGACGTCAGGAATTTTCCTGACATGTCAGGAATTTTAGACATATGTCAGGAATGCGGCCGGAAAAGGGAAATGTCAGGAATTTTCGGCAAATAAATGAAACAATAAATTTTTATACACTGTTAACTTTTATTTCTAATCACAATACAAAAAAGGTAAAGCCACATCTACTTTGGAGTATCATAGATAGTAACTTATAAATAATCGTATCGTAATTATCTTTTTACGATATACACATAAATCAATCAACAATAGCAACATTGGCAAATTAAACAATTTAAAAATCAACAAAAAAATATCATCAAACTAAAAATAGTAGGCTCTTAACTTCACAAGCTCTTATTACCCTCTCTTATTAGCTCTTATTATTATTATTATGTAAATACTTAGTTAACATTCATCCTTTTTGACATATTTGCTACTTTTCGAAACTTCGCTTAGAAATGTTTTATCTTTTATGACAAGTTCATAAAACGATATGCAATTTAATGTCTTTAAATTATACTGGGTCAAGAGCAGAGCCCTTACGGATGATACAGTAAGTCTGTTTCTTTCCTTCGTCCACTGCACTCCCATTAATGAGAAAATCCTCTCTACGTTTGCATTTTGGGCTGTGATCGCAAATAAATATTGACATATGCGCAATAGTTCTTGTAACCTTGCAACGCCTATACTCTTAAAAATCTTCACCCATATCGTATGAAGCATTGCGTCAAAAAATGCGTTTTCTTGAAGCATTAAAAACGTGTTTAGAGCAGTAATCTCGTCGAACAGCTTAACATCATTTATATGAACGCCTTAACCATTCATATAATGGATAGCGGCGACGGTGTTGTCAAAATCAATTTCTTCGCCTTTTTTTACAATCATCCAATTGAAGACTTTAAAATCATCTAGTGGTTTCATCCACGAATCTAAGTAGTCAATGCATATTTTGTACATATTTTTTACATCTTCATCAAATAGTTCTTGATTATGTCCAGAACACTTGTCCAGCAATTCTCTCACTTTAAGTGGCTTAAAGTTGCTCCTTGCTCGTGCACTCAAAATGGCACGCATGGTGTCCAGAATCCGTGCAATATCTAACACAGAATTACATTCTTTTTCGATTTCTAATATGTTTTCCTGGAAAGCCGCCATCAGAGAATGTACCATGAATAGATATATTTCAGCAAGTTCGTTTTCAAAAAACTTTTTTATGATCATTGGAACTGCAGGTGTGGTCAAGAAGTATTCTTTTAAAGGTTCATACATCTTTAATATTCTGTCTACAGCAGGAAAGAGACTTAGCCATCTCGTTTTGCTGTGGGATAGAAGCTTTTCGTAATTTACATCGATGTACTCGCAAATATCCTTCAAAGCCTCGGTGCGAACAGTGTACACTGAGAAATAATTAAATAGCTTCATCACCAGAGACTCCAAGTCTATAGTAAGAACGTCAGTGCCACGTTGAATGCAATTGTGTAGAATATGCGCCGGGCAACCAACTCCAACAATTTCTTTTCCTAAAATGTTTTTTATTCTGGTCCACACATTTTGTCCAGGCTGCCGGTTAACACCACCAAAATTAACATTGGCGTTATCAGCAGTGTATGATACACATTTCTCCAATAAATCATACTTCTGCAATGTTGATTTTATTATTTCAGTTATGGTTTCAGCCGTTTCGTTTCGCGTATTCATGATATCCAGCACTTTTGTCGTTATACCTTCTTGCCAATCGAAGAATTGGATTAATATGGGAAATATTTTTTCAGCACCATGATAGTAATCTAGCATCTGTAGAGACACCTATACATTCTATGCTTTCCAATGATTGTTGGATTTTGTTTAAAACCCACGGCGTGATGACGCCAGTAACAATGGCTTCAGTTTTAGTCCTCGCACAAGAAATACCTTGCGCGAGACGGGAAATATAGTTTTAAGTAGCACACTTGTGCAGTCCATAGACCTAAACGAGTGATGATGATTCACTGTATGAAGAGCCAGCGTAGATTCAGCTGCAGAAATTTTCGCCGTATTTCCAACACTTTGATTTTGGAATATGGAGTCAATTTTGACATTTTTAGACACCGCTAAGGCTTGTTTTTTATGTTTTTGTGACTGTATGTGTTTTTCAATGTCTGAGGCACCTTTGAATTTAATCGAAAAATAACAGTCACATATTGTACAATACACTTCACTCGGGTCTCTACCTTCTTTCAGTAACGGATATTTAATTAGTAGAACATCAGTAAAAGTACAAAGTCTCGGGCGTTTGCTACTAGACGCCATCGTAAGAATATTTTAACAAACGCGGACGGTAGAACATGCGCAATGGCACTAGCGCACTATTGTAGCGTACAAACCGCACTAACGCGAGGGCGATACGCAACGCACCGCTCGGGTCAATAGCCCCCCTCCTCCGCCGCCCCGCCGGCGCGCGGCCCACGACGACGCCACGACGTATTATCAATACCTACACCGCACCGCGAGCGCGAGCACGTCAAGCTCGTGTCAGGAATTCTGGCCGAAAATCAGGAATTTTGTCAGGACTTTGAAAATTTGTATCTGGTAAGCCGGGAACGTGGCTACTCGCAAAAAAATAGAATATACTTCTATTTGCCTCACTTCACCGATTATTGATTAGTAATGACTCACACTTAACACTGGCTGTTCAGACGTTGATTTTTTACACTTCATAGCCACACTTTACACTTATCAAAATGAATTAAATAATAATTGTCCTCATAAAGAACCTTATGATATCTGAAATGTCAGAATTCTACGGAATAAAAAATCAGAGTTTAGGTACTTAATGTTTTATTATGCTGGCTAGATTATGTTATGACGTTCACTAAGTCTCAATTTTTGTGCTATTATGAATAAAACTCTTTGAATTGAATTGAAAAGTACGCGCGTCGGCAGCAGTCGACGGCAGGCATAAATCGTTTCGGCAGCAGACGGCATCTGCTGTCGGCTGCTGTCAATGCGCAATAAAACAAGTCGGCAGCAGTCGACAACAGGCTTATAACGAGTCGACAGCAAAATTACATTTTATTGCGCGTCGGCAGCAACGGACGTCAGGTGCTGTCGACTGCTGCCGACACGCATGCTGCTCGTGTGTAAGAGCTCTAAGACAGCTTATGCCATGAATCAGAGTCGCGGGTGGTTAAAAAATCTTCTTACCTGATTAGGACAGGATCACCCAAAACAGATATTGGATCCGCTCCGGGACTGTGCGGCACTTTCACTTTCTGCAAATCATATAATAGTTTATTCGGAAATAATTATGAAAAGAAAATTATAAATACAAAATATACTATTAAAGCTTCACCTCGATATGATCTATCCAATCTGCTAGTAACTCTCGTCTGTATTCGTCCGTGAATGGTGTGATATAGCCAACGGCACCTGTACAAAAACACGAAATGACTATTATAACAATTTTTGTTTTCAGTGGTAATGAAATGATATGAGAAAGTTTGAAACGCCAACTATAAAGGTAGGTTGTGCAGAATCCCCAATTTCCCACAAAAGGTTTTAAAATAAAAGAGTTACTTTATGATAAGTTGAAATAAAAATAAAAATCATAGTCCTTAAACAGTTCTTACAAGCGCTTAGTAAGATATCTCCAATCAGGTTTATAATAGCAACCTCCAAATCAGCAATCGTTTTGATCCAACGAACTCGTTCGCTTGATAACCCACTTAGCAATCTGAAAAACTCAAGATGTTCACTTCATGTTGTTCCCAAAGATAATTGTTGTATGAGTCTATAAGATCCCAATGTCTCATAAAGCAGCTTTGCTCTCGACCTTATCAATACCTGGTAGAGTACAAACTGGGTGTACGAGTGTTACCTGTTAGCTCGATCCATCCTCCCCAGACACGCATTGATATCTTCCTCCATTCTCTGTTTTTCTTCCTCTTTCTCCATCAAGTAAGCGTTCAACTTAGCGATGCCTTCCAGTAAGGCTTGCATTTTTGCTTGAGCGCTCGCCAACATCTCTGTGTTCAAATATATATAAATATTTAAACTTCTACACAATTAAACTGCAACTCAATGCTGTAATATCCCTTTTAAAAACCGTCGCCGGCCCATTGAAATCGACGCAGTTTATGTCAATTATTGCGGTTGGCGTATGGGAAAACTGTCCACATCTCCACAATTTTCGGTTTATTTAAGTAAGGGACTGACTCCAAGTGCCAGTCAGACTGAGTTGGCAGTTGGTATACCTTGCACTTGCTTCAAATCGTTAGAAGCCTGCTGCAGCGCAGCCTTTTTAGGCGCCACGCTTTTGTTCACGTGATAGAACTTGAACATCGCATGCACCCACATGCAGAGGGACATGCAAGCTTTGGACACCTGCAATAAAACACAGGCGCGTCAACCGACACTTCTGAGAATGGGTATGGCAGAGACCACGATGGGACGGTTGAAAACCGGTCAAATGCAATTCGGACTTGTTAGGGACTATCCCCGCTCCAGCGTCTGAATATCTATGTAGTTGGTGGTCCGATAAAACACCTTGATGTCCTCTTTGTTACCAATGAATTCTTATCCATCTAACTTCTTCTCATCTTGCCAAATGTCCTGACCACTTCCATTCAATAAACCGATTGCCTACAGCAGTGTCCTTGATTTGACGTCTATTAACATTATTACGGGCGAGATCTCATCATTATCATCATGTTCAACCCACATGGACACAATACTAGTCATAAGGTTTCTTCTCGGTTCCCTACCAACCGTGTCGAGCGAGGTCCCACCAACTTAATGATATCGTCGGACTATTACCATGTGTCCGCACACTGAGATGAGGTCTTATTTCCACTGAAATCTACCTTTTGAATCTTCTCCGGATTGTAATTAGGGTCGTTGACGAACTTCTTGAGATTCTTGATCATAGCCTCAGTGATGGACTCCTTGTCGAACTTCATCAGCGACTCTAGGAAGGCGGTCGGATCCGTCAGCATGAGCGAGCCCGGCTTCCAGTAGTTCAGCACTTTCTGGCCGAAGACCGCGCCCGGTTCCTGAGGTGAAATTTTCACAAATGATCAGAAGTATAATAAAGTGGCTTAAGTTATCTTCCGCTTGTTGTCTAGACTTTGTTGTGTGAGTGAAAGTTTGAATTGCCTGCCAGTGAGATTTTGTATTTTTGCCTGCCTAATTTAGTAAAGATTTTTCATAGTTTCTTTTTAATTATTAAGTAAATTATTACAGAAGCTCCTTTATCTCAAGTACGTTACCTTTATTAAGTCATTGACAGGATTTCAGATGGATTTTTTAAGAAGTTTATCTCTATTTTTTAAACATTTAAGTAGACCGGGGGTTAACCAAGGCTTAATTATTCTTTTACTGCTTGGGACTTTATGCGACGTAGTGTGTTTGGCTATGGCTGCCTGTATACATTCGATTAGTATAGTTGAGCCAAGGGTCCCGGGTTCGAGTCCCGGTGGGGGCAAATATTTGTTTGATGATAACTGATGTTTGTACCCTAGTCATGGTTGTTTATCTATCTAAGTATAATATTTATCTATATAAGTATGTGTAACGTTGTCTAGTACCCAAGATACAGGGAATCCTAGTTTGGGGCTAGATCAATGTGTGTAAATAGTGTCCAAGGTATTATTATTATTATTATTATTTGGGCCATTTATGGCAAGATAGAGCTGAAATTTGTTTGACAGATCGTCTTTAAAACCCTGATTATTTAGCTTGTTATATGTAGCTGTGGCTATAATCTTTTTCTGATCCAGATTAAGACAAAAAAGAACAGCCTTATGATCTGTCACTGCCGAATGTACCGCCATAGTAACTGTAGAGGATGGGGAGCTCTCTCCTATACCCAAGGCTAGGTATAGAAGAGAGCAGTGATGCCAGATGCGGACCATTAATAACTCTTTATTATTATTAAATATCCAACTATAAATACTAATGAATCTGCCTATGTTGACAGATATTTCAGATATTCAGATCTAAGGGTCAGCTTTGTAGGTGTGTATAGATACCTACATAAATGCTTCATTTCTAGCCCTGAACAGGACATGGTCTAAGCATGTTTGACTCGCATCTCTCGTAACAAAATAATGTCCTACTAGAAGTCCATAGGATAAAGAAAGATTTAAATATGTTTCAGCTTGGGGTTTATTATGGTCTGGAATCAGATCAATATTTAAGTCACCAGTAATAATAACATTATTATTCAAAGAGACACTTTGAAGTACGTTTTTAGTGAACGATGGTGAACGGCAAATGGCGACGATCACTGTATCCAATCCAAGTTTAACAATCAGAAATATTCCCTCTAAAAAAGTAGGCTCAACTATAGAGACGCTTAAGTTGTCTCCATAATAAACCACAACACCATCATTTTGGTTGTTGAAATGTTTTGTTGCAAATAATACATAACCTTCTATGATAGGTATGACAGAAGCACATGACAGCCAGCATTCGGTTAGAATAATTATATCCAAGTTAACCTTTATTGCGTGATGGAGAGCTAAAAATCCCGGTAAAATATATCCGATGCTGCGAATATTTTGTGTTATTATTGAGAAGTAGGGATATGTGTAAAACAGTCGTCAGGTCATAGAATAAATATAAAGAAGAGTGTTCATCGTCATACATTGCACCGTACATCGAAAATAGTTATTGTTTAACAACCTAGATGTCGCTCATAGTATATTTTCATCATGAGATCGTAATTTAAATGTTCACCACAATGTGACATCTGTCGGTATGATTCATAATAAATGCGAGTTTCGTTTTTCTGAGATACTAAAATATCCGACAGAATTCAGGGGCATGAAATTTTGAATTTGTTTAGCTAGAGATATGTCATGTTTGCTTAAGTGAAGTTGTTGATTGATTTTTCCTCTCTATTATTCTTCATCAATAAATTTCAAACTGAAGAAAAACATTCCAAAAATATACTTACGAAGTCGAATAAGTCCTGCCACTGAATTATCAAACGAGATTACCTACATTGTTACGTGAGCCGGACGGACCTGATTCCTCTACTGCTGACACCGACTTCTGTGCATGAAGTTTCATTGCGTATGAACTTACAGCGATTTGCTTAGTTCAACGTTTTAAGATGGGTAACACCAAGGGCGTTTATTACAAATGTCGTGACACAAGTCACGCAACATCAATGTTTCGCTTTCCTGTCAATGATAAAGGTCGTTTACTGCTTTGGATAGGAAACTCAGGTGGGTACACGTTGCTTCACGAATTATGAGCGTTGGCCTTGAATTCGTAGTCATTTATTATTAACTTCTTTCAGGTTCACTTTGTCCACATTCCCATTTTGTCCACATACTCATCTCGTCCACAGACCAATCCCAAATCGTCCACTGCCTATCTCGTCCACATTCACAGCTCGTCCTCATTCCTAACTCGTCCTCATTCACAACTCGTCTACAACCTAACTTAAGATTTTTGGGCTATTCGATATTTATTCGATCACTCATTTGTTCACTAGAGTAAAATGTAGACCATATAGGAATGTTGACGAGATAGAATGTGGACGTGATGGGAATGTGGACGAAACGATCCTGAAGGATTTATTAATACCTGCTACACATATTTTTAATTCATTTTATTTCAAAAATGTTCAAACCATCACCTATCAATATCTGGTAAGATCATTATGAATTATTTTCAGGAAATGAATATTTGGATTCGTTAACAAAAAAGAAACTGAGCCAGAGATACATATGCGCCACACATTTTCATCCATCAAGTCTAAATCATGGAAATGTGAGGACCCTATTGACAGGACCAGCTGTACCAATTCATTTCCAATGTCAGTGCATTGGAGGCAGAATCAGGTGCAGAAGGAACGGGTGTCATTGACACAGGTCTGTTGATAAGCAATGATTTTGTTGTAATGCAAGTGATATAATCCTTTGTTCCTATTTCTTAGATAAATATTTTTGATAACCAGTGTTGTACTCTTAGATAAACCGGCTAGTTAAAAGGAATATGCCATTGATTACATTTTAATACATAAATCATTATTTGTTAATCTATAATATAATATTTATAAAATATAATATTTTCAGCTGGCATATTTGGTAATATGGGTATGGTATATAGGTACTTTAAGTTAAGTGTTAGCGAGATAATTGTGAGTGAAGTTATTATTAAAAATCAATGTTCTCAAATATATTAAAAATAATATTTGAGAACATTGATTCATTAATTCTAATTATCACACTTTAGGGTTCGCTATCTATGAGCAAGTTTTTTTTGTTTGTTTTTTTTTTCATTTTGATTATTCAGAATAAATAAGTTTTTGATTATTCTGTGAACTTTTATTTATTCCACAGTAAGGCATGCATAGGCCAATGAGTAAGGAACACTGTAACGTACGTACTTGATTTAGAAGTATAGTATTCTTACATGACGCCTCAAAAAGAAAGTCGGGTGCCACATTACCACATTCTCCTCCAGGTCTTGTAAGACAAATCAAATGAGCCTAAATTCGATGGCTTTACCAGTAAGAATATCAGTCTTCCATCTACCACCTTCTAGCTCCATCATCAGTTGATAATGGTGGGAAAATCGCCAGTAAATATGAATAGAACTAGTCACGACGAAGTTAACTCACAACATTAACAAGTAATAATATACAAGAGTTCTTTCTCCCACATTCGAACTCCAAAATCAGACCAGCTCGATGGTACCATATTACTGTATTATCATCTGAGCCACATACTAGAGATTAGATTATTGTTTTTAGGGTTCCGTACCCGGAGGGTGCCAAACGGGACCCTTTTATTAAGACTGCGCTGTCCATCCGTCCGTCTGTAACCAGGCTCTTTCTCATGGAACGGTGATAGTAAGACAGTTGAAATTTTCACAGATGCTATATTTCTGTTGCCGCTTTAACAATAAATACTAAAAAATAGAATAATATAAATATTCAAGTCGGCTCCCGTACAACAAAGGTGATTTTTTTGCTCGTTTTTGCTCAATATTGATAAAGGCAACAGAGAGGCGCTTGAAATATTCACAGAATATTTAGTTATATACATATTCACTTAAAAATAAATAATAAAATTAAAATAAAATAATATTTAAGGGGGCTTTCATGCAACAAGATTTTTTTTGCCAGTTTTATGGATAATGGTACGGAACCCTTCATGCGCGAGTCCGACTCGCACTTGGCCAGTTTTTTTATTAGTAATTTTGTTGGTTGAAAATATTAGTTGATATTTTTATTCAAGTACTAAACAATCAACCATTCACCTCAGTCCTCAACGACCGAAATATCCTTTCCTTTAGTAAGAATAAAAATATCAACAACAGTACATAACTGTGTCAAACTGTTTTTTATCGTAAGAGAAAAGTGGTGGAAGTGACGTCTAGATAGGTTTATAAATGCTCGCGGACGAAAATCAGACCCAACAAAAAGGAATAACAAAGAATACAACGACGCGACGCTAACGACATCTATTGCCATTTCTAAAAATTTCATCGAGTTACACGTAGGATTATAAAAAAAAAAAAACTGTTACATCTATGCTCATTTGTAATGCCATCTCCCGAGATGGTGTAAAACTAGTAAGTGAAAAACATCTAAGCAGCGAACAGCTATACGCCATCTATATGTGGAGGGATGTTGTAGCTTTTTACAGGACTACGATTTTTAGTATGGGATTGCTAGTCTTCTTGTAATTATTAGTCTATGGTCAGGGTTAGTCATTAATTATATATTTATTATATTCATAATACGATCCAGATCTTCAAATAAGTCATTAGAAGCCATTATTGCACATACACAGTATTGGACAATTACAAACACAGTTGGTATACAAAGGCGTGCTTATCTCTGTATAGAGATTTCTTCCAGCAAACCCAGGGCTGACAGGAAAACATAGTTTCATTAGAAGGGATAGACAACATAACCAAAAACTAAACATCAGAGTGACGATATATTTATAATAAATTACTTAGATATTTACACATATAAATAAATGAGAACCTACTTAGTAATATCATACCTATAAATACTATATATAAATATCAATAAATACGTAAAAAATATACAAATAAAATATAATATACTACAGAAGAGAAAGGTAATGTTCCTTCAAACGACTTTTGAAGATGTTAAGAGATGGATTGTCCCTGATGGTGCAGGGGAATTTGTTCCAGAGCTTGATAGCCCGGAGTCGGAACCCATGTTCATATGCGACAGTTTAAAAGGTGTTTTACTTTTACCTTTTTGATGGGTGCTCGTTTATCTTTGTCTGTGATTAGTTAGTAAAAGAACCTGGAGTTGGATATGCCGTGTTAAGAAAACAAAAAAAATTGTAAAATCTTATTTTGGAATGGAATGTACTCCATATTTTGCCATCTTTTCGGCTGAGAATTAGAAAGTTAGTACTTTTTTATCATAATGTTTTTATTTGAGTGTGAGGGATGAGGATATTTGGTTTTGTGTAAGTAGCGTGTGTTTGCGTAAGATGTGCGGTTTCCCTGTGTGACTGAAAGAATGCGGTAGTGTGTATGTATTCAAAGTCAAAGTCAAAGTACTTTATTACTGTAGATATTTACATATACTTAGCAAACGTCATTTTTTGCCTCTTCTCTACATTGGACCACTGTGGGAGAAGGAGGGAGTAGAAACTCCCACAGATTGATATTTAGATCTCTTTTAAAAATAGGTTGTGCTTAACTAATACAAATATGAAAAATTTAATTGTTATGATTAATAAGCAGGAATAAATAATTACAAAATTATTAACAGCAAGGTCTGTGTTGAGCCAGATTATATACAGTCCTGTCATTTAAGTAATCTTGAACATTGTAATATCCCTTTTTCGACAAAGTCGCTTTAAAATGCTTTTTAAATTGCTCAAATGGCAATGTCAATATCTCCAGAGGTATCTTATTGTAGTACAGAATGCACTGACACTTGAAAAAATTGCTAACCTTCGCGAGTCTAAATCGGGGCGCACATAGTCTGTGATTATTTCTTAGGTTAACATTACAGCTATCGCTAAGTTTGGAAAATGTTGTAAGGTTCTTGCGTACATACATTATATTTTCGAAAATAAATTGACTAGCTACTGTTAGTATGTTAATTTCTTTAAAAAGCTCTCTTAAGGTGTCTATTCGTTTTAAATAAAAAATTGCTCGAATAGCTCTTTTCTGTAAAATAAATTGTTTTTGAACATCCGCTGCTTTTCCCCACAACAAGATACCATAGGACATCTGTTTAATATTTATGCTTCGGAACGCACCGGTTTTCGTTGCGCGGATCGACCGCGAGTGATCGGGACATCACTAGCTAGCTGTCTCTTGCATAGAAAAAAAATGTCTAGCTAGCTGTCATTTTTTGCACATGGAAAAATTGTCGGCGTCAGGCATTCGGGCCTTGGCTGTATGTTATTTGTAATAATATCGGAATAATCGTCAGGAAATAAGTAGATTTCACGTTATCGTAGTGAGTGCTTAGTGCTGTGAAAGGTTGAAGTGGTTCGGTCACCAATTCGTCTAGTTCGGATAGCGACCCTTGTAGTCGGCAGCATCACGACCGCACCAGTATCAGCTACGAGACGAGTAAGATTCGACTCCCATCACCTCCCAACCTTGTGTTCCTCATCCCGTACTCCTGCCTCGAATTGAGCTTTCGAATGCCGGTCCACGGCGTCAAGGTCAGTACTACTGTGTGACATTCCACTGAAAAACAACCCTACCAAGATTCCGCCCGTTCGGTTAAGGCGTGGATTTAACATTTTGGTAGCAGAGGCGCGGTTTCCTAGTAGGAAATCGATTCACGGACGGTTGTAGGGTTGTTTTTTTGTATTGGGATAGGGTACCTCATATTGGTCGGCAATCATTTTGTGAGTGAGTCTTGTGGTCGGTATAGCACAATTTAGGTTCATTTTCGGTTAGTGAACGTATAATTGACGATTTAGTTAATGATTATTATAAATTTGTAGTCGGAAACTACTGTTTGTGCGCATAAAGGATTGAACGGTCATCCCGCGAAGTAACTATATTGTATCACTTGTGATAGAACGTCGGGTTCTATAGTACTGCAGTGTTATTTCGGTTTACAGAGCAGGGTCAGGCTATTTAAGGGGTATTAAGCTGATTTTGCTGACCTCAGTAGAAGTGTGGGTCATATCGGAGGGGCCACTTCTAGAAGGTTCACGGCTACCTACATTATATAAAAAATAGCTTTTTTTCTTATAATAAATTTTTGTGTGTTATTTTTTATTGTGCTTTATGGTGGCATTCTCTAATTGATTTAGAGTATATAGTTATAAGGTAAATATCTACAGGGCGACCATATTAAATATTTTTAGGATTTAATTGTTTTAGTGGTTGCCTTAGTTTTGAAAACTTAGTTTTAATTTCTGTGCCCAGCGCTGACGGGCAAGTGCTGGTCTCTGGCTATACTTAGTTCGGTAGTGAAGTATAGGACCGGAAACTATTAAATCGGTCAACATGGCACCTTCACCCTTGACGGTACTGCGGAATGGTGTCCGGGAGGAAATGAGATGGCTCGCCCATACTCATTAGTATGTGGAGCGACCGGACATGGATGATGTCCTGCTCAAGCGTGTGGAGGACGCAATGACACGCGCCGGGAAGGTGTGTCGGCTGGCTGCGGAGGCTGAAGCTTTCGGGCTTACTGATGAAGCTTCGGTGGCCACAGTGAAACAGCTCTGCGCGGATGCTGACCAAGCGATGGAATGCTTGGGTGACATCGAGCGTCGCGCGGAGAAAATTAAGCGGTCGCGAAGGAATGACCGTGGGGAGGGTAACGGAGACCCACCCCCGAAGGGTGTTGTTGGACGGCTGCCACACCTGGAGATTCCGGCCTTCAGTGGGGCAATTGATGAGTGGCCGGCCTTCATCAATTTATTTGATAGTTTGGTCCACGGTCGGGACGACCTGGACAACGCCTACAAGTTGGCCCAACTATTGATGGCTCTGCGGGGTGAACCGAAGGAGTTGGTCGGTCACCTAACGGTCACGGCGGGCAATTATAATATAGCAAGGTCCATATTGTTGGACCGCTACTTTAATATTTATGCTTCGGAAAGCACCGGTTTTCGTTGCGCGGATCGACCGCGAGTAATCGGGACATCACTAGCGGAAACGGAACCGCAGCTGTCACTCGTACAGAAACGAGATGAAAAATTAGAGGTTACTTTCTTGTCGTGAGAAAAAACATGTCTGCTCATGGCGTCGGGCCTTGACTGTTTTTCGGTGTAACAATTGTCTAACACAGGTGTCGGGCCTGGTCGGAGTGTTAATCATAATAATCGTCGGGAATTAAGTAGATTCGCTACCACGGAGTGTGTGATTCGTGTTGTGAAGGTTGAAGTTGTACGGTCCCCAACTCGTCGTATTCGGACGGCGACTCCTCGTGTCGGCAAGCAACACGCCGGCGACAGCGTCGGGCTGCGAAGAGAGTGAGATTCGGTTCCTCTCCCCCCACTCGTGCACACCTTATCCCGTATTCCTGCCTCGAATTGAGCTCTCGAATTCTTGTCTACGGCGACAAAGGTCAGTAGCACTCACGATTCTCCCTCCTGGCAAAAACTCACCCCTCAAGATTCCACGCCGTTCGGTTGAGGCGTGGAATTAAACATTTTGGTAGCAGGCGCGGTTTCCTAGTGGGAAATCACCGATTCACGGACGGTTGTAGGGTTGTTTTTTTTGCCACATTGTAGTTGGGAGAAAAGAATATCTCAGATTGGCCGGCAATCAGTTGTGAGTGAGTCTGTGGTCGGTATACCACAATTAAAGTTCATTTTCGGTTAGTGAAAGTATAATTGTCAATTTAGTTAACAATTATTATAAATTTGTAGTCGGAAACAGTCATTCGGTCGGACTATAGTATTGCAGTCGGGTTCCATAGCATTGCAGTGTTATTTCGGGTTACAGAGCAGGGTCAGGCTATTTAGGGGGTATTAAGCTGATTTTGCTGACCTCAGTAGAAGTGTGGGTCATATCGGAGGGGCCACTTCTAGAAGGTCACAGCTACCTTCATTATATTAAAAATAGTTTTTTTTTTCCTATAATCAATCTTTGTGGGTTATTTTTGTATTGTGTTTTATGGTGGCATTCTCTAATTGATTTAGAGTGTATAGTTATAAGGTGTATGTCCACAGGGCAACCATATTAAATACGTTTAGGATTTAATTGTTTTAGTGGTTGCCTTAGTTTTGACAACTTAGTTTTAATTTCTGTGCCCAGCGCTGACGGGCAAGTGCTGGTCTCTGGCTATACTTAGTTCGGTAGTGAAGCATAGGACCAGAAACAATTGAATCGTTAACCATGGCACCTTGGCCCTTGACGGTACTGCGGTATGGTGTCCGTGAGGAGATGAGATGGCTCGCCCATACTCACAAGTATGTGGAGCGACCTGACATGGACGATGTCCTGCTCAAGCGTGTGGAGGACGCAATGACACGCGTCGGGAAGGTGTGTCGGCTGGCTGCGGAGGCTGAAGCCCTCGGGCTTACGGATGAGGCCTCGGTGGCTGCAGTGAAGCAGCTCTGCGCGGATGCTGACCAAGCGATGGAGTGCTTGGGCGACATCGAGCGTCGCGCGGAAAAAATTAAGCGGTCGCGACGGAATGACCGCGGGGAGGGTAGCGGAGACCCGCCCCCTAAGGGTGTTGTTGGACGGCTGCCACACCTGGAGATTCCGGCCTTCGGTGGGGCAATTGATGAGTGGCGGGCATTCATCAATTTATTCGATAGTTTGGTCCACGGTCGGGACGACCTGGACAACGCCTACAAGTTGGCCCAACTATTGATGGCACTGCGGGGTGAACCGAAGGAGTTGGTCGGTCACCTAACGGTCACGGCGGGCATTTATGAGATAGCCCGGTCCATATTGTTTGACCGCTACCAACACAAACGGCGGTTGGTTGATGCGCAGCTGGGGAAGCTGTTTGGCATCCCAAGAGTAACCCGGGATGTTGACATACGGGGAACGGGTGCTCAACCCTGTGCTGGTGGCCACTAAGGCCCTTCAGAACCTTGGTCTGCCGGTAGACCAATGGTCATATATCGTATTGTATATGGTTTTGTCACGGTTGCCTGCAGCTGTTCAAAGTCGGTTTGAACAGCTGCATGGGGGCAGTAGCTCGGAACTGCCCACGCTCGTCCAATTAACGGATTTTTTGGAGGGTGAATGCAGGCGATGCGACACATTGGATACGGAGGCCAGTGTGCAGCGCCAACCCGCGCGGATGCGGGAGGGGCCGCGCCCCCCGCCCCCACGGGGGGGGTGGGCGGTCAAAACAATTTGGCGTTTTGAATGCCGCGCCGTCGGGTGACGGCTGGGTGCACTGCGACAGTGCCGGTCATGAAGTGACCAGTTGCGCCAACTTTAAGGCGCTCGGGGTAGCTGCCCGCAGGAAGGTAGTCTTCCGCCACCGTTTGTGTTTCGGTTGTTTGGGGCCGCACCCGCTGAGCGAGTGCTCACGCGCGTTCCCCTGTGAGTGCTGTGGTGGCAAGCACCACATCGTGCTGTGCCTGAACCGGTCAGGTCCTTCGGACGGTCACCAGGGCCGGACTCAGGTTGGTCGGCCACAGGGCCCAACCAGGGCCGGACCCAGTCCCCCTCCGGGCAACGGGAGTCACCAACGGGGTGACTGGGGTACCCGCAGACGGGACCCCCCCCGAGGGGAAGGGGGCAGCGCGGGGGGTAACAGGCGGGATAGCCGGGGTTCGGTCGCCGCTGTCCAGGGTCAGTGAGGACTTCGGGCCGCTGGCTCAACGCGTGTTACGGGCGGGTGTCAGATGGCACCTATGAGTGGCGCGAAGGCTGGGAGCCCACCACCTTCTGCGCCACTCTGCCCGTCGCTCTGGGAGGCGAACAGTCGGATGTCGCCCCCATTCCTAGAGCGCCCCAGGTTGGATCCGCTCTCCCCCCTCCATCCACGGTGGCCACCGGGCACACCGTACACAGTCCGGTATGGTCGGATACCGGGACAGCGAGGGGCCTATTATGCGGGTTGGGACCCCCTGATGTACATACGGTCTGATATGCCACCGGCATATCAGCAGCCGAGTTACTCCAAGGCCGACGGAGGTCTGAGCGGGTTCGGATCCCGCGGAGGTTCCCGCTAGGGACACGCCGCCCACCTACAGGATGCCGCCACTCCACAGACGGTCATGCTCCCCACCGCCTCTGTGATAGCGTGGCACGAGCACTATTGGACTCGGGGGCCCAGGGGTGCTTAGTCTCGTGCAACCTTGTAAGACGGTTGGGCATTTCGGTAAGGGAGTATCCACATTCCATTCGGGGAATTGGGAACACGGAAGTCGGTTCCGTTAAGGGAGTATGTCGGATTACTCTCTCGTCACGGGTGGATTCATCGGTGATTCTGACGGTCACGGTATTAGTCATGCCTAATGTGATTGGCTCACACCCTCACGTACGGTTGTCGCCCTCGGTGCGACAGTTGGTCGCTGGGTTGTCACTGGCTGACCCGGAGTTCGATATTCCGGGCCCAGTAGACATTTTATTGGGTGTCGATGCCTTGGGATACCTGTGGTCTGGTTTCGGTCATCACCAGACTGGGCCATGCGGTAATGGGTCCGGTCATGCCGGCTGCCCCACGCCTAACGACTCGTAGTCCCTTATTCGGTTCTGTACTCTCGGAGGTGATACAGAAGTTTTGGGAGGTGGAGGAACCACCTACGGTCCGCCGGTTGGACCCGGTTGAAGAAGAGTGTGAACAGTTTATTTGGAACAATACTGGTCGCCTTCGGTCAGGTCGATTTCTCACACGTCTTCCATTCCGGAGTGATCGCCCACCGCTGGGCAGTTCACACCATGCAGCCGAGACGCGGCTTCTGTCGATGGAACGACGCATGAAGCGTGACGGGATTTTCCGGCAGAAGTACGTCGACTTCATGCGGGAATACGAGTCGCTCGGCCACATGTCGGTTTCGGGTATCGACTGGAAGCGTGAAGACTCGTATCCGTATCGTATCGTATCGTATCCGATCAGACCGTACACCGTCCGGTATGATCGGATACCGGGACAGCGAGGGGCCTATTATACGGGTTGGGACCCCTTGATGCACATACGGTCTGATATGCCGGTTGCATATCAGCAGCCCAGTTACTCCAAGACCGACGGAGGTCTGAGCGGGTTCGGATCCCGCGGAGGTTCCTGCTAGGGACACGCCGACCACTTACAGGGTGCCGCCACTCCACAGACGGTCATGCTTCCCACCGCCTCTGTGATAGCGCGGAGTTCTGACGGCAAATCATGTGTGGCACGAGCACTATTGGACTTGGGGGCCCAGGGGTCAGTCTCTTGCAACCTTGTAAGACGGTTGGGCATTTCGGTAAGAGAGTATCCACATTCCATTCGGGGAATTGGGAACACGGAAGTCGGTTCCGTTAAGGGAGTATGTCGGATTACTCTCTCGTCACGGGTGGATTCATCGGTGAATCTGACGGTCACGGCATTAGTCATGCCTAACGTGATGGGCTCACACCCTCACGTACGGTTGTCGCCCTCGGTGCGACAGTTGGTCGCTGGGTTGTCACTGGCTGACCCGGAGTTTGAAATTCCGTGCCCAGAAGACATTTAATTGGGTGTTGATGCCTTGGGATACCTGTTAGTGCTAGGTGTCCACGTGTTGCAGACGACTGGTCTGGTTTCGGTCAACACCAGACTGGGCCATGCGGTAATGAGTCCGGTCATGCCGGCTGCCCCACGCCTAGCGACTAGTAGTCCCTTATTCGGTTCTGTACTCTCGGAGGTGATACAGAAGTTTTGGGAGGTGGAGGAACCACCTACGGTCCGCCGGTTGGACCCGGTTGAAGAAGAGTGTGAACAGTTTTATCGGAACAATACTGGTCGCCTTCGGTCAGGTCGATTTCTCACACGTCTTCCATTCCGGAGTGATCGCCCACCGCTGGGCAGTTCACACCATGCAGCCGAGACGCGGCTTCTGTCAATGGAACGATGCATGAAGCGTGACGGGATTTTCCGGCAGAAGTACGTCGACTTCATGCGGGAATACGAGTCGCTCGGCCAAATGTCGGTTTCGGGTATCGACTGGAAGCGTGAAGACCACTGCTTCCTACCTCATCACGCGGTCTTGAGGACCCCGGAGGGCAAAATACGGGTAGTGTTCGATGGATCGGCATCAACATCTAACGGCGTGAACCTGAACCAGTGTTTGCATTCAAGGCCGAAGTTGAACCATGACATCGCGGATGTTATCACACGGTTCTGTCGACACAATGTTGTGTTTGTAGCTGACATCCGGATGATGTTTAGGCAGACGGTCATTCACCCTGACGATAGACGGTATCAGCTGATACTGTGGCGAGAGAGCCCAGATCAGCCCATCAAGGTGTTCGAGCTGAACACCAACACGTACGGGCTACGGTCTAGTCCTTATTTGGCGATTCGCACTCTGCGGGAGTTAGCGGATCGTGAACGGTTAAAATTCCCTAGAGGAGCAGCGATCCTGGAGCAGGATCTCTACGTGGACGATATCTGTACCGGTACAGATTCCGTAGAGGAGGCGCTCGCTCGACGGGACGAGCTAGTTGAGCTCTTACGGGGTGGAAGTTACGAGCTCCGGAAATGGATGTCGAACTCTCCAGAGTTACTGTCTGGTCTTCCGGATGACTACCAGCAAGATCCCCACATTTTCGAAAATTTGGAAAATCCGAATATGTTGTCGGTATTAGGCGTCCAGTACCAGCCGGTGTCAGACATGATTTCGTATCGGGTCGAGTTGGACTCCCCGAAGGCCTGGAAGAAACGGAACGTCCTTTCAACGGTGGCTAGGACATTTTATCCAAACGGGTGGATCACCCCGGTAACATTTCAGCTCAAGTGTTTTATGCAGCAATTGTGGTCTGCTGAGCTGAAATGGGACGACCCGATCGGCGGTTCATTGAGCTCAGAGTGGGAATCGTTCTTTTCGACCCTCCCTGGCATCAATCGGATTTCACTGCCACGGAGGTTGGTCCCCACCAAACGATACACCGCCACCCTGCATGGGTTTTGCGATGCCTCGGAGAAGGGCTACGAAGCTGCGGTGTATCTGCGTACGGTCGACTCCTCGGGGGAGATTGATGTCATGGCCAAGAGCAAGGTTGCGCCGTTGCGCTCTCGCCTGACCATTCCCAAATTAGAGCTTTCAGGAGCGGCTCTCCTGACTCGTCTGGGCAACCACATGATGACGGTTCTTCGTGGGTCAATAGCGTTAGAAGATACGGTCTACGCTTGGACGGACAGCCAGATCGTGTTATGCTGGCTGAAGGCTTCAGTTCACAAGCTGGAGATTTTTGTGGCAAATCGGGTTTCGCAGATTTTGAATTCGGAGGTTCCCTTAATCTGGAGACATGTTCCAGGGGAAATGAACCCAGCAGACTGTGCGTCTCGTGGGTGTCACGCTCCGGAGTTAGTTGGACATCCCTTGTGGTGGGGTCCAAAATGGTTGACTCAAGCCGAATCGGATTGGCCAATGAGTCCACGCGTTACCTCGGCGAACGGCGCCTTGACAGTTGGTGTCTGTACGACGCAACCAGAGCCGGAAGAGGAGTTCAGCCTGCTGGAACGGTACAGCTCGCTCGACAAGCTGGTCAATGTGACCGCCTGGATCTTCCGATTTGCGCGGAATTGTCGTAATTCTGAGGCGCAACGGGTGCGGACACAGGTCCTGACACCACGGGAACGGAACCATGCGTTGTTCGCATTGGTACGGAACGTGCAGACGGTGCACTTTAAGTCCGAACTGGACATTCTGAGATGCGGGCGCGTCCAACTGAAGGGAGCTGTGGCTCGGCTTAACCCGTTTATTGACCCTCAAGGATTGCTGAGGGTAGGAGGTCGGCTGCGGAATGCCAACCTGCCTTATGCGGCTCGCCACCCGTTGTTACTCCCTAGGAAAGGGAAGTTGGTCGAACTGTTGATACAGGATCGACACATTCGGAATGGGCATGTCGGATGCCACGCCTTGATGGCGTTTCTCCAGCGCGAGTTCTGGATTCTATCGGGAAGACGCTTAGTGCGTAGCGTCGTATTTCGGTGCCTGCCTTGTTATCGGGCCAAGGCGGCTACGATGCAGCCCCAGATGGGCGATTTGCCCTCGGATAGGGTTAACTAAATCCGGCCCTTTGCGGGTGTCGGAATGGATTTCGCGGGACCATTCATGGTCAAGTCTTCACAGCTATGGAACGCCAGATTAGTGAAGGCATACCTGTGCGTCTTCGTGTGATTGGCCACGAAGGCAGTCCACTTGGAGGTGGTCAGTGACTTCACTAGGGAGGCATTTATCGCATGTCTGGATCGGTTCGTCTCACGAAGGGGCCTCCCGACATTAATCCGTTCGGACAACGGCACAAATTTTGTCGGAGCCAGGCGATATCTGCAGGAGGTCACTCAAATCCTGAACGGTAACCAGGACGCCATCGGTACGGCTTGCTCCCGACGAGGGATTGAATGGATTTCAGTCCGCCGGGATGTCCTCATTGGGGAGGAATTTTCGAGGCTGCGGTTAAATCGGCAAAGTCGCACCTGACGAGGATCATCGGTGAGACCTCTCTACGCTTTGAAGAGCTTGCGACGCTGTTCTGTAAAATCGAAATGACACTGAACTCGCGTCCGTTGTGCCCGCTCAGTTCGGATCCAAATGATTTGGAAGCGTTGACGCCGGGTCACTTCCTGATAGGTCAGCCCCTTAACGCCCTGCCAGAATACCCATTCGGTGATGTTAAGTTAAGTCGGTTAACTAGGTGACAGATGTTGCAGCAGATGGCTCAAGATTTTTGGAAACGTGGTCCCTTGAGTACTTGCACATCTTGCAGCAGCGCCTTAAGTGGACTGACCGGACGAGCCCCCCTCAAGTCGGTGATTTGGTGCTGATTAAGGATGCGAACCTGCCATCATTGAGATGGAGACGAGGACGGATCGTCAATTTGTACACGGGTCGGGATGGCACGCCTCGATCAGCAGAAGTCAAGGTGGGGGACTCGGTCCTCAAGAGAGCGGTCGCAGCACTTTCTCGCCTTCCTATTGATTAGGGACAGGTTCGGGCCTGTCCGGGCGGGTGACTGTTTAATATTTATGCTTCGGAACGCACCGGTTTTCGTTGCGCGGATCGACCGCGAGTGATCGGGACATCACTAGCTAGCTGTCTCTTGCATAGAAAAAAAATGACTAGCTAGCTGTCACTTTTTGCACATGGAAAAATTGTCGGCGTCAGGCATTCGGGCCTTGGCTGTATGTTATTTGTAATAATATCGGAATAATCGTCAGGAAATAAGTAGATTTCACGTTATCGTAGTGAGTGCTTAGTGCTGTGAAAGGTTGAAGTGGTTCGGTCACCAATTCGTCGCGTTCGGATAGCGACCCTTGTAGTCGGCAGCATCACGACCGCACCAGTATCAGCTACGAGACGAGTAAGATTCGACTCCCATCACCTCCCACCCTTGTGTTCCTCATCCCGTACTCCTGCCTCGAATCGAGCTTTCGATGCCGGTCCACGGCGTCAAGGTCAGTACTACTGTGTGACATTCCACTGAAAAACAACCCTACCAAGATTCCGCCCGTTCGGTTGAGGCGTGGATTTAACAACATCACACTATGAAAGTAACTAAAATATACTAGCCTAGATGTAGTCACATCCGTGCTTTATCTGATGTTCCTAACAGCGTAAGCCACAGAACTTAATTAACCAGCCAATTTATCTATGTGGGGTCCCCACTGCAATTTGCTATCAATGGTTATTCCAAGAAACTTCGTATCATTTACTAATTATAACGGCCTGTTGTCTAACACTAAACTGATCTCAACTTGCCTGACATTTGGAAGTGAGAATTTGATACACTTGGTTTTTTAATATAATATTAACTGTGAACCAATTCAAGGTTAAAGACAATACACCATTAACATCATCAAAATCTCCTTTTAGTCTTTCAATTTTGAAGACCATTGAAGTATCATTAGCAAACAACACTATGTCAGTTAATTTCTCCACCATGAAAGGCAGATCGTTAATATATACCTGGAAGGAAGGGCCTAATATGGAACCTTGTGGAAGGCCAATTTTAACACCCGGTCCATCAGATTTAACGCCGTTAACTTCGGCCTTTTGAATTCTATTGCTTAGGTATTATCTTAGTAGATCCAACGCTTTATTTCTAACTCCGTAATGATTTAATTTAATTAATAGCGTATTATGATCAACACATTCAAACGCCTTTGACAGGTCACAAAAAACACTGATAGCATCCTGTGCGGCCTCCCATGCAGAATAAATATGAGATATAAGGGTAATACCTGCATCTGTAGTCGATTTACCCCTAGTGAAACCGTATTGTTTGGCGTGGAGTTGTTTTGTACGGTTGAAGTGTGAGAGCATTTGATTGAGTATAATCTTTTCAAATATTATACTTAGTGTTGGTAGAACAGATATTGGTCTGCAATTTGAAGGATCGCCCTTATCCCCCGACTTGAACAGAGGTATCAGTTTACTGTGTTTCATGAGGTCTAGGAAAGACCCATCGTGAACACATTTATTGAATATGGGGCTATAACTAGGATTACTGAACCAATGACATTGTCTGATATACCCCACAGGTCTTCCGTATTTTTTAAGTTAAGTAATCTAAACGTTTTGACAATTTCTTGGGGATATACCTGATGAAATTTTAAATATACCTTACTGACGCTAGTGTTATTTTTTACTCTGCTTCATATGGAGATGAATTTAGACGATCTGTTGTGAGTAAGGGTACATTGGTGAAGAATGTTTTAAAAGCTCGAGCAACATCAGCGCTGGATTTAACAATATCATCACCTATCTTTAGGCAGAAATCATTGTCCCTTGGTATAACTTTGCCAGTTTCACGGTTTATTATTTGCCAAACTGTTTTCATTCTATTATTTGAATTTTGAATTTTTCTATTAATGTGTAAAGTTTTTGCAGTTCTAAAAACCAACTTGAAAGTTTTGGAATATTTTTAACATGATCAGTTATAGGTTTTTTGATCATAAAGGTCATACAAGATAACTCTACTTTTACGAATTCCAAACGTTGCAATTAAAATTAGATTTACCGTTGTAGTCACTGACTTTCTTTAATTTAAAAACTTATTAAATTCTGTCTAAATAATGTTGAAGAAGTCTGAGTAGATTTTGTTTGGGTTCTGTTCATTTAAAATCCGGTACTGGCAAATTTATATCTAAGTTTTTGTATATGTCTCTAGTCTATGGGATGTAATAGGCCTATAAAATGATGGACCAGTCTTATCCTTAATAGCAATTGGGAATGAAACTGTTTGACCACTATGATCGGAAGGTAAGCAGTTAATTACACTTTTACTTGTGAATGCACAATCACAAAAAACGTTATCCAAGCAAGTTTGGCTGGTAAGTGTAAATCTAGTCGGCTCTAAAAATACATGACATAAATTAAACGATTTGAATAAAGTTATTAATCGTTGTTTCATTGTTGTTCCTACAAGCAAATCTACATTAAGATCGCCACAAATAATTAACTTTTTTCTGTTATTACATAGTTTAGTGAGGGTATTAGTGCTTGAGTTAACAATGAGTGAGTAATAGTATACTATTAATCCTAGCGAGTAATATTAAACATTAGCCGGCAAATACTAGAGTTTTATTCAAAAGCGAGCCTAGATAGATTACTAATATAAAGACTCAACAGTATAAACATAGTCAATTGTCTCTTCTTATCGATATCACTTTCACTTTCAATTTTAATATATGGCAAGTGTTGAAGTGACCACCAAACTATATGATAGGGACTTCTCTCATGTAATATAAATAAGTAAAGAACTCACAAATCCCCAAAACCATTTACTGCCTCGTCCGCCAGTCACCAACAAGATCTTGAGTGTTCTTATTTCCTTGATAATTAATGATCTTCACGGATTTTCTTCGTGATAGGTAGTGGTTCAGACGGCGGAAGTGTTATATAAATATAATAATAATATAAAGTGTATTTTTTCGACGATGGTTTAATTTCTCTCGCGACAGCGCACGCGGGCTGGATAAGAGTCTATCCGCGGGCAAAGCCATGCGGAACTGGCTCACTATCAGCACATACGATGCGACCAATGAAAGGATGAGATGCCACGATGTGGCGCAAACATTTGCCCCCTGGCTTGAAACCATCGGTTTCAAATTAAAATAAATAAGAGAGAGAGAGATAGAGAGATAGAGAGAGGGAGAGAGAGAGAGAGATAAAGAGCGAGGGGCAGACAAGTATGATTATTGTGTGGGTAATGAACAGACGCATGACAGGCCTCTTGTAAAGTCCTGTCGACGTTCTGACCGAAGCAACCACAATAACGCCATCACTGCCCGGGTAGGAGTCAGAGTCAGAGTCATTATTTTTATTGAATATAAATAAATAAATTATCTTATTCAACGTCAAAATTATACTTACTTATAACTACAATTTTTTTTTATATAAAAAAAAGACTACACCGTTTGGGAAGGTGGGCCTCGGGGTTAAGAAGAAACGGCAAAAAACTCCCCCATACCTTTTTTTTTTAAAAGTGACTTTACAACAGGTACTGGTTGCGGTCTAAGGAAATTCGCCGGCGAGTGATAGACTTGATCCATTACCCTCGTCGAATTTCTGTGCGCTGAGATGGTATGGACCATGCAGTTTTGTCATCTAAGTATTCCTTAATACTATAATAGGACTTTCTTATCAGCTCATTTTTAACATAGTTTTTGAACCTCTTTTCAGGAAGGATCAATGATTCCTGTGGTATTTTATTGTAGAAGCGAATACAGTGCCCCATGCAGTATGTGCCTACTTTACCTAGTCTAAATAATGGTAGTGCTAACCTATTTTTATTTATAGTGTTAATTGTATGGCTATCACCTACAATTTTAAATAAAGCTATGTTTTTTCTGACATGCATGATATTTTCGTATATATATTGACAGGTAACCGTAAGTATATTAATTTCTTTGAATTTTTCTCTTAATGATTCTCTAGCATCTAATTGATATATCGCCCTGATCGCCCTTTTTTGTAAGAAAAATATCGTATTTATATCTGCTGCTCTCCCCCAGAGCAATATTCCATAAGACATAATACTGTGAAAATAACTAAAGTAAACCAATCTGGCAGTTTCAACATCTGTAAGATATCTGATTTGTCTGACAGCAAAAGCGGCTGAGCTAAGTCTTCGTGCGAGATTAGTTATGTGAGGACCCCATTGAAGTTTCGAATCTATAGTGATTCCGCGAAAGATTGTGTCTTCAACGAGGTCCAATCTTTCAGATCCTATTCTAACACTGCTTTCAACCTGTCGTACATTAGGCAAACAAAATTTGATACATTTAGTCTTCTTTGAGTTTAATAACAGGTTGTTTACATTGAACCAACTTAACACATGGGAGAGTGTACTATTTGCGTCGTCTAGAATTTCTTCTTGTCTTTTCACCTTGAAAATAATAGATGTGTCATCAGCAAATAGAACAATCTGAGTCATTTTTTCCACCATATAAGGCAGGTCATTCATGTACACTAAGAAAAGGAACGGACCTAAGATAGAACCCTGGGGTACACCAATATTCATATGGGTTCCAGTGGACTTGCATCTGTTTATATCTACTTTTAGTAATCTTTCCATTAAATAAGATTCCATTAATTTTAACGCATTATCTTTGATACCATAGTGTTGAAGTTTGAGCAAAAGAGTTTGATGGTCCACACAGTCAAAGGCCTTGGAAAGATAGGTGGCAGTGATAATGCCAAGCGGCCACTGAAGTGGTGGAATATTGTCTGTAACAATGACTACGACAGAGCCAAACTTCACAGGGTTGGATGGTGTATTTCACTTCCCTCTAGATTGCAACAAATGCAGATACTCCTGCTTCCATCGTTTCGCGAAAGATTGGACCATTGGTCCAATAACGCATAACGCTTCAGTAACGTGGTTGTTTCATTAGCAACATCAAATGCGGGAAGATGTTTCAGCGGTGTTGACATTAAGAAGTGTAAAGGAGTTAAGGCACTAAGTTCTGATGAATCTTCACTCAGTAACGTCAGCGGACGAGAGTTTATTACACATTCGATCTGTGTAATAACAGTTAAAAGTTCCTCAAAGGTAAGCAACTGAGAGCCAGTGACTCTATGTAGATGCGTTTTAAAGGCTTTTACATAAATTTCGTAGTTTCCACCGAAGAGCGGACTTCGCGGAGGGTTGAATTTCCAAGTAATTCTCATGGCGGAGAGCTCACTAGCAACGCAAGTTCTAAATTCCTCAGAGTTTAAGACTGCATAAATATTTGTAAGCGCGGTTTTGGCACCTACAAACGTCTTAGCATTGTCTGAATAAAGGACTGAAACAGCACCACGGGCCATGGCGAGAAATCAAGCGTTTAAACGCGGATAAGAAATTATTTGTAGTAAGATAATTTGTCAATTCTACATGAACTGCTCGTGTGACCATACACACAAAAATGCAGAGATAAGTCCTTATTGGTTTTACTCCCCTTTTTCTAAACGGTAGTATGCTTAGAGGGCCAGCGAAGTCAACATCGGTGTGAGCAAAGGCTTTGGCCTCATTGACCCTACAAGCGGGCAAGTCACCCATCAGGGGTAACGTAGGTTTTGGTTTCGCCCTAAAACAGAAGTTGCATTTGTGTATGACGTGGCGAACAATATTGCGGCAAGATATTATCCAAAATCTTTGTCTCAGAATCGACATTAAGGCCAGCGGTCCAGTATGACAATTGTATCGATGATAATACGATATGATTTGTTCTACGACGCGATCCTTGCGGGCCAACAAAATCGGGTGTTGTTGATAATACGGCAGATCAGCGTGACGTAGCCGGCCACCAACGCGGATCAAACCATTCTCATCTAGGAATGGTGACAGTCTTTGAATAGAGCGGGAGAAAAGTTTGTTTACCTTTAATCGGTTTATATCATCCGAGAAATATCGACTTTGTAAAGCCTTTAGGATTTGATTTTCAGCAAAGTCCATATCTGAAGCCGAAAATGCAAGAGGGTGAGGTAGCGGTAACCGTTTTGAAAATCTGAATACATGGATGATTGTATGTAACAGCACAAGCCACGAAGAAATGCGGCTGGACAAGTCGAGTAGCGGGTGCGAGAAATCAAGCGGATCGCTTATGACGGCGGGGAACGCCACAATCTTCACTTCAGGCAGCTTAGCGTCTTTGGACGCGGATTTTGTAGGTTTTACCAGCCATTCGGTGATGTCTTGGCTTCGCACGACATTCATGTCAATATTGGCCACTCTTTTAATTAGGGATGCCTTGAGAGACTCCAAATGGCAATGAGGTTTAGCGCAGACCTTCTCTTAATAGAACTGTCATATTTTATAATCCAATGGATTCACGTATGGACTCGAGGAGGGCCAGTCTTTGTGTCTGATAAAGTCGATTCCACGGGAGGAGAGCCAATTTTGAGTGCTTTTTGCCTTATGAGCTGGTGCAGAGTCCTGCTAGAATATCCAGTGTCTGTTATTAAACATTTTCTGTGAAAGAGGTTCCACGAAGTTTGTTGGGACTGTGTTTTGGTACACGAGTGCACTTGTTTTAACTCCTTTTTCAAAAAATACACCTCAGTTGGGCCCGAATAGGAATTTCCAAGCCAAACCATGAATGACGTAGGATGGTGACCAAAATGAACACGTGGGATGCGTCTGCTCGCTTCTTCACTGTTATGCGCATACACTTTATCATTCTGTTTGTTAAAGCTTTCTTCAACATAAAAAAAAATCGTCTAAAAAAAGGATTTCGCGGTATTATTTCCCACGAATCTATAGAGCCTGATTTTCTTCAGTCGTGAGTTAAGCAAATGAGCAGTGTTTTCCGGCAAGCTCGTAGTTCAAGGTCTTCATTCAATATCTTTTTTACTGTAGTTCTACATAAGGTCATCTGGAGAGCCAACAGATTTTTTGCTTCAGAAAGGGATTTCTTTGTATTCGTGCCTTCACTGCTTGGATCACTGCTGAAGTTCGAACAGTACGAGGGCAACCGCTCCTATGCTTATCTTCTAATCTCGAGTCTTTCCTAAGTCGTTTGATAGTTCGATAAACGAACCTCAGTGTTATTTAATTTTTTTTCAGCAGTTTCAAAATCTCAGTTGGCGCGTAACCGCAGTGCAATGCAATTACCGCGACTCTATCGTCTTTTCGCGTCCACTCAATATTTTTTTTCAAGTAAATTACAGAAAACCTATGAATTTAGTTTCTTAAAATATTCGTATTTCGAACGTTCATAGCTGTTTTTTGGTTCGCGTTCTAAATTCAATGTTTGAGGTATGTGACAAATGTTATGGCCCGACCCATGTATATAAGAACGAAACAACGAACAAGGATGTCCTTATTCAGTTCTGGCTAGTAATGCTCCAGCTCTGGCCATCCCTGATTCTCCCATTGAAGGGTAGCCATAGCTGGACAACAATCCATGAGACGTGGGTGATTAAACATTCAGCGGAACGAAAAGCGGTATCAGATCGTTCGCCCGTTCACGAGAAAGATTCCGTTCCGTCGTGGAACCTTATGATCCGACAATACGGTGAATGTGGCATCGCTTTATATTTCTGTGTCTTACCTTCACAGGCTTGATGTCAAACACGACGCACAGCGACTCAATGACTAGCACTACACCAGCTGGGGGTTTCTTCATCGCTTTCACTTCCACAATATCATTACGGTTCAACTCCTGAAGTGCCTTCTCGGCGGCACGAAGCGCCGGCAGAGCCTCGTCTATGGATTAAGAGATTAAGAAGAGATTGTAAGTTATCGTTTCGCTCTCACATTTCACTCAGAAGTAGAATTGGCAGAGACCCACTCTAGAGTTTCCGGGATTGATAGGCCCGTTGCCGACAGAAGCGCGAACCCCTTTATTGCAGTAGTACCATTGGACATTACCATCAATGGAACTAGTGACACACTTGTGTATCTCTAGTACCTTTCAAAACTACAATAATTTAAATGTCCAGGGTTTTCTAGATAAACAAATGACATGGGTACTAGTGATACATTTAAAAACCCAAGCTCACCTATTACTGTAGTATCATGTATTTATTTAATTCAAGACATACCAACAGTGCGTAAACAAATTCAAGACATGTTATTGTGACTGTCATTGCTGTGCTGATTATGCCAATGTGCCTTTTGAATATAAATAATTAACCTCCTGCAACAGTCTGTTGCCCTGTTGAGAAGTTGCGACGACGAGAGGTTGTACCACGGATAGGTTTATTTTACCTGTGGAACTACTGGACCGCTTGGTTGTTCCACGGGACAGTGTGTCACTAGTACCATTTTTAGGGTTCCGTACCCGAAGGGTTCCAAACGGGACCCTATTACTAAGACTCCGCTGTCCGTCCGTCCGTCTGTCACCAGGCTGTATCTCACGAACCGTGATAGTTAGACAGTTGAAATTTTCACAGATGATGTATTTATGTTGCCGCTATAACAACAAATACAAAAAAAACAGGATAAAAGAAATATTTAAGGGGGCTCCCATACAACAATTCTTTCAATACCATATACAAACTTATGGATGCACCTGGTTACGTACATGGAGTGTGAAAGTAATCGCACCAATAACTTTGTAAACAATATTTTGCTGTGTAAAATCCAAACTATTCACTCCACACCATCGCTTCCATTGAACGGTGGTACGGAACCCTTCGTGCGCGATTTAGACTCGCACTTGACCGGTTTTTATGTATTATCGTACAATATGGTACTAAAAACGACACGTATCTCTAGTACCATCAATGATACTAGCGAATAGCGACACTCAACTTTCTCACTAGTCCCATTGATAGTACTATCCAATGGATGGTACTACAGCAATAAAGGGGCGCGCCCACTTTGAATACCTTCGAATTTAAAATTATATGTATAAAATGAGTTCTGCTACTTGACATAACATCGTTCTGTTTAAAATTCACTTTAAATTGATATTATTATTTTTGTGGTAGGACTCATGAATATCGTCACTCATTTCACTCATAAGTGGAGTTGGCAGAGACGTATGAGCTCCACTTGCGACGGCATACATCTAACTAGAGAAGCGTCCTTCCTCAACGTTTAAAAGATACATTTTTCGGCTACAAATACTTCTGATTTGCGCTTTCAGTATGGTGTCACCAATTTGGCTTTTGTAGAATTTTAGTGGATTCATGAGAAAAATATAAATTACCTAGATCCCTCTGAGCGTCTTCAGCCATGGCGCTTGTTTCTATCGCCATCTTCTCAGCAACCGCTTGCTCCTTCTCAACTTTGATGCGAGCTTTCTCTGCTATTGCCTGTTTGACATTATCTTTATAAATATTTACATGCAAACTCTGACGTACACTACGGTTCCTTTTGTCTTATAGAATTATACCAGGGCCAAGCTGGTATAATTCTATCACATTTCACACTTCATTAAAATTCAAGAAATCTTTAACGAAGGGCACACAATACTATCTATTTTTCTCAAAGTTAGAAATGCACAATTGAATTATTATTATTCAGTTATACAACGTGTCGTTGAATAAACGCATAATGAGAAACTAGTTTGTTCAGAATCGTGAGCAGAGTCAATTTCACTGACTTTAAATATAGGTCAAGGTCATATTTTTGAAGAATAAAGTTATTATTGTTGCTCTGTCTCTTTATAGCTAAATTAGGTGCGACCGTCCAGTTTAACTGACCACTGCCTAGACTCTACTCACACTGAAACGAAGCTCACACAGGTGGCCGCCCACCAAAATGAAACCTGATTTCGTTGTCTTTACTAAGCAAAACGAAAGGATAATTTTGTAGTGACGCTTACTTTCTACATCCGTATGGGAAAAAAGAGCATCAACGGAAACATCGATCATGTGAGCGAGTACAAATCACGGAAGAGGAAGGGGGAGATTTATAAATCGATCGATCGATCAAAAATAATTTACTGCAATGAAGACTGCATTCAATGCAATGAATACTGCATTAATTTTACAGATGTATGAAGTTCATATCGATTCGTTTAATTTAATCGATAAAGACAGAATACTGACAAATGTAAAATTGTTATTTCTTATCTTATTCCTACAACAGTGAGTATTTTTATGTGGCTTACGGTCTCTTAATTCTGGGTAAAGGCATCACCGTTTTGAGTGGGCACTAAAATACCCAAGATAGATAACTGAACTCAAGCGATTAATTATATCATCCGAGCAGAGTTGAAATATCGCTCGCAAATAATAGAGATAGTTACGTAGATAGCAAGTTTGTATGTTTTGTGGGACGATTGTTGATATAACTTTCAGATGTGCTTTAAAAAATTGTTAATGAAAACTTGAGATGATCTTTATAATGACACCCGATCAAAGAGGAACTACTTACGCTAAGAACTCTTTGTCTTTAACGTCCACTTACAATAATCTCTAGTCGAAATAAATAATCATGGTACCGATTCAGTAAGATTTCAGCACAAACACACACCAGGGTAATAGAGCCACAAATAATAACCTTTTAAAACTTTTTCAATATCTACGTCATACGTACAAGTACCAATAAAGTTGTCAATAATTGCATTTCGCCACCTGAGTCCAAATTCCTAGTATTCGCAATTCAACTTACCGTATCGCTGGCAATTTGATCAATTACTTTCCGAGTCTCTGTGGCCGCATGCTCCATGAGAGGCTTCAGTTCTGCCAATTCTATTTGCAACTGCTTAACTTCAACTTCGGTTTGATTCAACTTATTGAGACCTGTGGTATAAAAAATAAACAACAAGCATATTTTTATGGATCAAAATCCGTCCAAACTTAGGTAATATAGAAAATTCACGATTTATAAATCAATTAGGTACTCTTTATAGGCAACTTTCTACTGATTCTTCTTCTTTTTATCAACACCTGGATCTTTCGATGTTACTGTACGTCGTTGTTCAAGCATGTTTCTGTAGGTATGTCATAGTCATAACATAAACTGAATATTTTAAGTCTAAACTTTCGGCAAACGTTATTTTAGTGGTTTTTCTTATATTTTATACTCTATTTTGGATACAATAAGATTGAGGAAGATACATATATATATTCACAATTTTTTTGGCCTAAAAATATTAGAAAAACGTTTTACAACGTCAGCGTCTTTGCAAAAAAAATATCTTTTACTAATTAGTCCAAGAAATATTGATAGTGAAGTGAAAAATTGATTATCGATAAATTGAATAGTAATAAATGATAATGCCCAGTGGGGACCCCACATAAATAAATTATCTGGTAAATTAAGTTCTGCGGTTTACGCTGTTAGGAACATGAGACAAAACAGGGATGTTGCTACATCTAGACTAGTGTCAAAATGACATCATAGCATCAATGTACAGCGCCATCTAGTCTTCCATAGTACGAACCACCTCACCCACAACTATACCCTAAATCAATACCTTTAGAGGTGGTTCGACTAATAAAGGCTAGATGGCGCTAATTAACCATATCTTATAAATTCCGTTCAACTCGATTTAACCACCATTCTCGCATTAGAGCCCGAGCTGCGAATACCTTGTACAAACCGAATTAAATATCTTCAGATAAAACTAAACACCTATTATTTGGGGCACCCATTTTCATGGTGACCCCGACGTTCGAAATAACGCAGTGAAGAAATTGGACGGAAGAAACCTGCAAATACGCCGCCGCGCCGCCCGCGACAAGGACAAAGGCGCGAGCACATGGTCGCAGCCATCTTGCGTATTGCCGCGTTATTGCCGCGTATTCGTTTCAACAGCCGTCTGAAATTCGTTCCTGCATTAGAACAAGTAAAAGCGACCACGAGGCGTCGAAGAAAGTGATCCTGCAAGGCGAAACCCCAGGAAAACACACTAAGACATCACCACGTGCGTCCCGCGTGTGCCCCCCAACATCTGAAGACCATCAGCCGAGAATCAAATCACCGAGCAGCCGAAACCCAACGGACGTACAAGGAGCAGCATATCCGAAGCCCGGTGGAGCGTCCAGCCGAGACTGGACTCGAGACCCGTCGGAAGCCGAGGAGCCGCCCCTGCTGTTGGACGAAAGGCGCGCCAGAGACGAGAGACATAAAAACATAAGTATCTACCGATCACGTGAGTTGGCACAAAATTTCCCCCCCATTTATTTTATCTATACACCGTTATTAGTAGGTAAATTATTGGTAAATTTCGACATTTCCATATGATGATATCAAGGAACGCGATAGTGTCTGTATGACGCACAAACGAGACTCTGAGGAAATTCGTCGTTAATCTACCTATCAAACAATATCTATCTATATCTATCTATCTAAATATTCCTATTAGCTAAAATGCCCAATAACGACGTGGCAACCGTAGAGAAATCTAAACCTGAGAGCATATCAGAACTAATAAGAAAGCGAGGGATTATAAAGGGGAAAATGACCCTATTTGTCAAATTTATAGCATCCATAAAACCCGAAACGATGACTGCCGAACAAATAATCGAGCTTGGGCTGCGCACAGACAAAATGCAACTCGAGTTTTTACAGTTTGATAAAATACAAAGTAATATCGAAACCCTCTGCTCAGATATTGACAAGCAGTTACTCGAAAGAGACTCCTTCGAATCTCAGTATTATCAATACATAGCTAAAGCCAAAGGCACTTTAAATCAAAAAGCGACAGACCAGACCGACTTACAAGAACCTACACATCATTGCAAACATAGCTCAGATGCTAGCGATTCCATTAGGTACCCAGATATTAGCCTACCCTCATTTAATGGAGACATTACACAGTGGATCGAATTCCGAGATACTTTCGACGCACTTATAAATCAGGGTAACCTGAAGCCCATACAAAAATATAAATATTTGAGAAGTTGTCTAAAGGGCAGTGCTTTGGAAGTTATAGGAGCGCTGGAATATTCGGAGGAAGGGTACAGCATAGCATGGCAATTACTTTGCGAACGCTATAATAACCCAAAAGTATTGGTCTACAATCATTTGCGAGCGCTTTTCGGCATCGATAGCGTACAATCGAATCCAATGGCACTAAGGGGCATGGGTGATAACATATCGAAACACCTTAGAACCCTAAGAAGCTTAAATATAGCAACCGAAAACTGGGATATATTGATAATTTTCTTTTTATCTAGCAAGCTAGAAAAGTCACTACAACTAAAATGGGAAGAAAAATCCAACTCACGTGAACTTCCTACATTACAGGATTTCAAGACTTTTTTGAGGTCCCGAGCTGACCTTTTGGAGTCGATGAACAGCAACCAAGCTGTTGAAAATACAAACCGGAATTCGAGTAATACAACTGAAAAGGCGATGATAACCACGTCCCGCAACAATCCGGAAGCTAACAAGGTAACAAAACCACCTACTACCCAGCATAATCACTGCCCTTTTTGCAAGGGCACCCACTACCTAAATCAGTGTACACAGTTCCTAGCCCTTAGCCCTATAGCTCGCAGCCGAGCTGCGAAGAGGTTACGACTCTGCACTAACTGCCTGAGATCGAATCACGCGGTGCCGAACTGCCGAGCCAGCAAGTGTACCAAGTGTTCAGGTAAACATCATACTTTGTTACACATACCTACTATACCTACTCCAGCGAACGAGCAATCTATTTATAATCCCGAGCGATTACCTACACAACCGAACACATCTCGTCCTACCTATAATCCCGAGCGATTACCTACACAACCGAGCGTATCTCGTCCTATGACGCTATACACCCCACAACAACAATCTACATCCGAAAATCAATCTATAAACTTGCATATTAAGCAAATCAACACGTCAAATGACAATGCTTGTTCACAGCCGATGCAAAACAAGCATGTTTTCTTATCTACAGCTGTAGTAAACATAACCGATCACGAAAACAAACAACAAAGCATGAGAATCCTATTGGATTCCGGCTCGCAATCGTGCTACATAACAGAAAGGGCACACAAAAAACTAAACCTACCTGTACACAACACAGATACCGATGTCATGGGTATCAGCAACACAATAATAAACGTTAAACACTATTGTAACGTTATTATTCACTCTAGAACCGAACCATTTTCTGTGGATCTATCTTGCTATATTGTACCTACAATCTGCAACCTACCTAACTATGATATAGGAAATCTTATCATACCTAAACGATTCCGACTGGCTGATGATGGATTCAATTCAGCCGGCGAAATCGACATGATACTGGGCGCCGAAAAATTCTATGACCTATTGTGCGTAAACCGACACGAATTAGGAACTAACTTACCGACTTTGCAAAAAACCAAATTGGGCTGGATCGTGACTGGCTCGACGACGGGGCCAGTACGCCAGCAAACTAGATGTCATTTCATTCAACAACAAATGAGAAGCATTTTCGAAACTGAGGAAAATTCCACACTTTCCAATGATGATATCACGGAGTGCGAAAGTGTCTTTATGACGCATAATCGAGATTCTGAGGGAAAGTTTGTCGTAAAAATACCTCTAAAAGAACCTGCTTCAAGTTTAGGTAGATCAAGACACATTGCCTATAAGAGATTTCTGTCATTAGAAAACAAATTTAGTAAAAATTCAGAATATAAAAAACAATACGTCCAATTCATGAGAGATTTCCAACAAGCGGGCCGCATGAAAGAGATGGAATACTCCAATGTAGGACCCCAAGTCTACTTACCGCATCACGCGGTAATTAATATCGAAAAATTATCAACCCCAGTGAGGGTTGTCTTTGACGCATCATGTCCAACAGACACTGGAAAATCGCTTAACGATATTCAATATAAGGGTACGATATTTCAAGATAGCCTAATCAATATACTAGTAAGATTTAGAACTTACAAATTTGTAGTAAATGCAGATATACAGAAAATGTTTTGCCAGGTCAATATTGATCAATCACAACAAAACCTACAAAATATACTATGGAGGGAAACTCAACCGATCCTCTACGTACCTACACATTAACTACTCTCAGTTTTGGCTTGAAGGCGGCCCCCTACATAGCCACGAGATGCCTACTGCAGCTAGCAACCGAATTCGAAGGTAAATACCCTACAGCAGCCGAAGCAATAAAAGGTTCATTCTACTACGATGACTGGATCTATGGAGGCGACGACGAAGCAGCGCTAATCGAGACAGCAACGCAAGTAGCGGCCATCCTGCGTACAGCCTGCTTCAATCTACGAAAATGGAAGTCGAACTCAAAAACCATATTAAAAGAGGTATGTAACACCGACTCAACAAATCCGACCGAGAGCGGAAATAACACACACAAACTATTAGGTATCACATGGTGCAGCCACACAGATTGTTTACAATTCTCATTCAAAGAACAACCAATGCCAGATCGACTTACGAAAAGAAAGGTCCTGTCTATAATTTCAGCTATCTATGATCCTACGGGCTTAATTAGTCCCGTTTTAGTGACAGCTAAATGTTTTATTAAAAAACTATGGCAGGATAAAACTTCATGGGACGAAACCCTATCGCCCGCTTTAACAAGAGAATGGATATCTTACTATAGGAGTCTATTTTCTTTAAACAATCTATCCATACCGAGACGCACAATCATAAACAATTACGTAACACTAGAACTGCATGGGTTTGCAGATAGTTCAAAAACATGTTACGGAATTGCAATTTATTTACGTTCCATTGATAATTTAGGTAATATACAGGTGCATTTGTTATGCACAAAGTCTAGAATTGCTAGAGAGGAAACAATACCCCGCTTAGAATTACGCGCAGCGGTATTGTTATCACAAGTAATGGAATCACAAGGCAATAACCTTGCCAAACGAGTCAGTAAAATATACCTATGGTCTGACTCACAGGTGGTATTGGCGTGGATAAAAACACCGCCACCTAAACTAGGTACTTTCATCAGTAACAGAGTAGCGGAAATTCAGAGATTAACCAAGATCGAAGACTGGCATTGGGTGTGTTCGGCTGAAAATCCAGCTGACATTATATCGAGAGGAATTCAACCTCATATATTAAGAAAAAGCAATCTGTGGTGGTCGGGTCCCGCCTGGCTATCTGGTCAAACGGCGCAGTGGCCTCTGCACAATCAAACTAACACACAAATACAAACAAAGGACACAGAACAAACTATATCCTTAGTTAACCCAACAAACATCGAGAATAATTTCATAGATAAATTGTTTCATAAATATTCAAACGACAAAAAATTATCGCGAGTGTTTGCCTATACTCTGCGATTCATCAATAACCTACAAAATCCTTGTAATAAAATAAGCGGACCGCTGTCCGTTCAAGAATTAAATGATTCGATGCATAAACTAATTATGCGCGCACAAATAACATCACTACCTATTGAATACAAACTTTTAAGTCAGAATAAATCAATACCAACGTCATCAAATATTAAATGCCTTAACCCGTTTTTTGAAGATGGCCTGTTGAAAGTTGGAGGAAGGTTAAACCTATCAAACATTCCCGAAACTAAAAAACATCCTATAATTTTGCATCCAAAACACATACTCACTGAAACTATAATGAGAAACATGCATATCAAACTCTTCCATTGTGGTCCACAGCTACTGCTAGCATGCATGAGAGAGCAGTACTGGCCATTAAATGGAAAAGGTCTGGCTAACAAAATTGTACACAAATGCGTTACATGTTTCAAAGCAAAACCACTCATACACGTACCCATTATGGGTCAACTACCTACAATAAGAACTACTCCTTCACCGCCATTCCACACAACATTTTGTGATTATGCTGGGCCCTATTCAATTCGAGATAGAAGGGGGCGTGGTTTCAAGTCTTACAAATGTTGGATAGCTATGTTTGTTTGCTCATCGACAAGGGCAGTTCACATTGAGTTGGTTTCAGGTTTAGAATCACAAGCCTTTATTGCCGCCTTCCGGCGATTCATATGCAGAAGAGGTAAACCAAGTCAAATGGTAAGTGACAACTCGACCACATTCCGTGGAGCAAATAATGATTTAGTAGAACTATACAGATACCTAAACGAAAATTTTAGCGAACTTACCAACTTCCTTGCAAACGAAGGTATTTCCTGGAAATTCTTACCCCCCTACAGCCCGCATCTAGGCGGCCTACATGAAGCTGCAATTGGCAGCTGTAAGCTTCATCTTAAGAGGGTATTAAGTCAAGCCTTATTAACATTTGAAGAATTCTCTACGGTTCTTACTCAAATTGAGGCAATATTAAACTCGCGCCCATTGTGTCCCATACCTAATGCTAATAATGATGATTTTCCCATTCTTACGCCAGCTCACTTTCTGATCGGTAGATCGTACACGTCTCTGGCGGACTACGAATACCAAGATGTATCAAGGAATAAGTTAAATCACTTCCAACAACTCCAACAGATACAACAGGACTTCTGGAAGCGGTGGTCTCGAGAGTACCTGGGTCTCCTACAGCAGAGGTGCAAGTGGAGGAGCACAAAGGGACCTAACCTCACCGTCGGCTCAATCGTGCTGGTGAAGGACGATCGCTTACCACCCTGCCAGTGGAAGTTGGGACGCATCGCGAAGACACAAGACGGTCAAGATGGCGAAACGAGGGTCGCCGTCATCCAAACAACAAAAGGCCTTATCAAACGAGCCTTCAATAATATTTGCCCCTTACCTATTTCTCTGTCAGATACCGACTATTAGTTCTAAGTAATCAGTGTAGGTAGACAGGGACTATATAATTAATTAATCACTTTATTACACAAACAAGTGAAATGTAACCTAATTAACTACTGCCTACTTAATAAAAAAATACTTCTCTTGTGTTTTCTTCATAAGATCTAGAATCTTTCTAGGTAGGTAACTAAAACAGAACGCTAGGAGTATACATAAATCTATTAATAAATTAGCTAGTCACATTCATAAATTACAGTTATATTTGTATACCTAGTAGAGTTTAGGCGCTCTGGAGTATGTCAAAATGACATCATAGCATCAATGTACAGCGCCATCTAGTCTTCCATAGTACGAACCACCTCACCCACAACTATACCCTAAATCAATACCTTTAGAGGTGGTTCGACTAATAAAGGCTAGATGGCGCTAATTAACCATATCTTATAAATTCCGTTCAACTCGATTTAACCACCATTCTCGCATTAGAGCCCGAGCTGCGAATACCTTGTACAAACCGAATTAAATATCTTCAGATAAAACTAAACACCTATTATTTGGGGCACCCATTTTCAACTAGTATATTTTAATTACTTTCATACTGTCATGTCCTGTGATATCTGGTTGTGAGGGAAAGCAGCGGATATTCGAACAATTTTTATTTACAGAAAAGAGATATTCGGGGAATTTATAATTTAAAACACACAAACTCCTTAAGAAAGCTTTTTAAATAAATTAACATACTAACTGTAGCTAGACAATTTATTTTCCAAAATATATAATATACATATGTACGCAAGAACCTTACAACATTTTCCAAACATAGCGATAGCTGTAATGTTTACCTAAGAAATAATCACAGACTAGTTGCGCCCCGGTTTAGACTCGCGAAGGTTATCAATTCTTTCAAGGGTCAGTGCATTCTCTACTATAAAAAAAATCCTCTGAGGATTTTGAAATTGCGATTTGAGCAGTTTAAAAAGCATGTTTTTGCCAGAGGCAATTATAAGGAGAGCGACATCTTCGGGAGTAAAGTAAAAGGCTTGAGATGCGCGCAAATACTAGACTAATTTATTATAGGAAATACTAAGCTTATATACAACTTACTACAAAACTACGTGATGAATATAAATATACCTTATCTGTGACGGTCGTCAACTTATCTTTACATTACGTGGAAATATGACTAACATAGTCGACCGGCACAATGTTAAAGCGACTTTGTCATAAAAGGGATATTACAATGTTCAAGATTACTTAAATGACGGGACTGTATGGGGTTAATCGAACTTAACACAGACCTTGCTGTTAATATTTTTTTAATTATTTATTTCTGCTTACGAAGTCTAATAATTAATATTGTATTACTTAAGCACAACCAATTTAAAAAGAGATCTTCAAATCGATCTGTGTTGTTTCTACGCCTTCCTTCTCCCACGTGGTGCAATGTAGAGAAGCGGCAAAAAATGATTTTTACTAAATATATGTAAAAATATACAGTAATGAAGAATTTTGACTTTGACTTTGACTTTGAATTGAATTTGAATTTTAGGTATCAAAATTAATATAGATTCATTGATTTGCTCACCAGTCTTTAAAGCATTAGACTCGTTGAGTATAGCAGCCCGTTTTTTCTTAAACATCTCGGCGTAGGCGCCCAACATCTCCATGTAGGACATCGGCGTGACGTAGTTGAGTCGGTTCAGTTGGGCGAGGAAGCGTTCGCTTAGGTCCACCACGCTTTGGTGGGCAAAACAGCACACCGACTGCGGGGGAGGGAAGTGTGAGAACTGATACGGGGCTAAAAATTTCGTCACAAACGTGGTCGCATATCAAAGGTCTCGCCGGAGCAATGGGAATGATTGTACGTAGACTAGGCATCCTAAACATACATACGTTAGGGGTACTTCGTATTTGCCCCTTCACTAAAAAATCGCCCATTTGCTCTTTATAGGACCTTCTTGGGAGTCCCCGTCCGACGGCTCTTTTCACATCCGCTGTATAAATCTGTTACGTCAATTTCCTTTAATTCATCCTTTCAACGTGACCAAACCACCATCTAAGCTGGCCTTTCTTTCTCCTTGTCTTCTTTCTTCTTTTTTCAATCTTCTTTCAATCCATAGCGTTCCCTTATAACTTCACTCTTCAATCTATCTTTCAATGTAACTCCAAACATACTTCTCAAAGACTTCATTCTACTGCATTTATTCTGGTTTCATGCTTATTCTGCCATACCCAACATTCGCTCCCATACATCAATGTGGCACTCAACACTTCATTATGAATCGCCAAACGTGCCTTATGGCTACTCATCAAGGGGTACAGTGCCCCATTGATTTTATTGCCCGCACTCACCCTCCTTTCAATATCACCTTCACATTGTCCATCCCATGAGGACCTCTGTGGCACAGCGGTTGTGGCTCTGCCTACTAAGCGAGAGGTCCCGGGTTCGATCCTCGGCTGCGGTTAAAGAAAAAAATAAACAGATCTGGGATGTTTATATGTGTGTGACGTCGCTGTTTCTGGTTCCCACGACACAGGGTATCCCAGTGTGGGGCCAGAAGCAATGTATGTATCTGTGTGTAAATGTTTATGTTTATCTCTTAATATCCTACCCAAGTACATAAACTTATTCACTTGTTCCACTTGTTCATTATCAATCATAATCACGTATTCAGTTACTTCTTCATCCTTTTCTAAAACCATGACCTTCGTTTCACTGACATTCACTTTCATTCCCTTTTTCTTAAATGTGTCGTTCAGAGGAGTTAGCATCTCCTGCAGCCACCCACCGATGACGCAAGAATAACTTAATCATCGGCGTATAAGAGGCACTTGATAAATAACTCTCACATTTGCATCTCACAATCACGCTCTTTCAAATTATTCAAACAACTATCCATGAACAGATTGAACAGCCACGGCGATGCTACACAGCCCAGTCTTACACCACTTTCGATATTAAACGAGCCCGTGTAAGAGTGGTCGTACAAGGACTTCAGTGGACGAATCATTTGGCTGTCCACTCCATATACGGATAGAGTTTCCTATATATTTATTTATTTTAATTAGGTCTACTAACAATTTAATAATAATAATAATACCTTGGACACTATTTACACACATTGATCTAGCCCCAAACTAGGATTCCCTGTATCTTGGGTGCTAGACAACGATACACATACTTATATAGATAAATATTATACTTAGATAGATAAACAACCATGACTAGGGTACAAACATCCGTTCTCGTCAAGCAAGTATTTGCCCCCACCGGGACTCGAACCCGGGACCCTTGGTTTCGTAGGCAGGGTCACTGCCGACTCGGCCATTCGGGTCGTCATTTATGCACTAGTTACATAACATTTGATTTATCTAGTATAAAGGGTTGCTGAGTACATAAATCAATTACAAGTAAACACCATGTGCGCTATGAAGTGAAACACTGGGTCCTTATCCGACCCCAAGTAGTTAATAATAAAACACAAATTATAATTAAGAGTAAATTAAAGTACTGACTTAAATTAAATGAGCTTTGACTATTTGAAACATGATATAAGTACATATTTTTTATTAAAGTCATGTTAGTATGAGGCATTTTAGTTGGCTCATTGAGTCGTGAATATCGAGGGTATCGCTGTATTTGTTTAACAGATTGCATAAATCATTCATAATTTTTTTCATAATTCTTTATTGCACACACATATTCAATTTAAAAGGTTACATTAGGAGAAATCATATGTACAAAGGCGAGCTTATCTCTAAAAAGAGATTTCTTCCAGCAAACCAAGGCATGAAAGGGAAATGTATCAAGAAAGGGTAGGCAGTGTACAATATCTAATATCTAATTTATACTAAAATACATATAATATAAAATACGGAAAATAAAATACTTATATACCAGACTACTAAATACAATATGATATATCATATCATATCATTTATTTGATAACATAAGTTACAGGTCATTCATTACACTATAATTATAGAACTAGTATAATAGTAGTTAATTAATTATTTAAATCTACATACCCAATGTATATAAAATTAATAAGTAGTATTTTAATCATGTCAACATTGCAAATTCAATAAATTAATTTAACTTATTAATAGTTATAATTATTGTTATTTTTGGGATTATGACACATTTGCTTCCGCAAGGTATTCGCTTACTGAGTAGTACGCCTTCTTAAGTAGGAATTGTTTAAATTTGTGCGTGAATAATTGATTGGATTGCATATCCTTTATTACACCTGGTATTTTGTTAAATATTTTAGGTCCCATTACATGCATAGTGTGACCTGTTTTTGCAAGACGGTGCCCAGGACAGGGAATGTGATTCATCCAATCCAATCCATCCATCCAATACATACATATACCTGCAAATATAGTTTATATATTATAATGATATACATACTATAACTCTCACGAAAGAGAGAGGAAGTGCTCTTTTACCCGGTTTTTGAAAGAGAAAATAGTGGGACTGTCTCTTATAGTGCAAGGTAGTGCGTTCCACAGTCGAACCACCTGCAGCCTGAATGAGTGCTCATATGCCGAGGTGTTATGCCTTGGAGTGGCTAAGAGTGAGACCGTGAGAGATCTCCGGTGCCGATCTCCTGAAAAGACATACTCAAAGCGGTCTCGAAGGTAGCTGGGGTAGCGTGGGTTTTTCAATATATTTAAAAGATAAGAGAGAATATGAGTGTCTCGGCGACGACGAATTGGAAGCCACCCCAACTCTTTGCGATATTGAGAAACATGGTCGAATTTGCGCAACCCGAAGATAAACTAAATCCCAAGATTCTGAAGTCGTTCGAGTTTGTTCAGTAAATCTTCGTTCGCGCTCGCCCAACAGACATCGGCGTAGTCGATTAGCGGCAGAAGAAGGGACTGAGCAAGGGTGATTTTGGTCTGCCGTGGCAAGAAGTACTGCAAACGCCTGAGGGAGTGAAAAGACGCAAAGACCCGTCTGCTGACCTCGCTGATATGTGGAGACCAAGACAGCAGGTTGTCAAAAATAACCCCAAGGTTTTTCGCCTGATCTGTATATTCTATTGTGATTCCATTATATAACACAGGAACGATATGTTTTTGTATCAAGGAAAGCGTGTGCCTGGTTCCTAAAAGCATGGCTTGTGATTTGGTCGGGTTTATGATAAGGCCCAGTCTTTCATATTCTCGAGCTCAGCATTCAGTGCCTCCACGGTTGAGGCTACATCGCAGGGGCAAAAGTGGCGATAAATTTGGAGATCATCTGCGTACAGATGATACGAAGAAGAGATAACGTCGGAGATAGAGTTGATGAAGACTGAAAATAGAAGAGGAGAGAGAATACCACCTTGAGGCACTCCTGAGGAAAGATCACACCATTGAGTTTCAGTCTCTTCAGACTTAATGCGTTGCTGACGACCTCTCAGGTATGAGTGGAACCAGTTAGCAGCATGGACAGAGACATTCAGTGAGCTCAATATAGCGACCAGAATGTCAAAATCGACGCAGTTAAAGGCATTGCTTCAGCAATGCCATTGACTTCAGTCAAGCAGGGCTAGGACCGTGACCAACTTCTGATCCATGGCTAGCTGTATGTCATCGCTGACTTTTAAGAGTGCTGTGGTAGTACTATGGCCCGGTCTGAACCCAGATTGGAAAGGATTGAGAAGTTTGTTTGATGAAAGGTAGGAAGAGAGTTGGGAGTGGACTATGGATTCAAGGACTTTGGAGAGAATGGGTAAAATAGATATGGGCCTATAATCTTTGAAGGAGGAGGGATTGGATTTTTTTGGCAGTGGGATAACGAGTGCTTTCTTCCACAGGCTAGGAAAGGAGCTTACCGAGAGAAAGAAGTTGATGATGTGGGTAATTAGAGGAAGCAACTCCTCTAGGACGCTGTGGATCATCTGATGGCTGACGTTGTCGCCACCAGCAGCTTTGGATGTGATAGCTAGCACTGCCTTTCTAACTGCACCGATTTCAACAAGCTTAAAGTTAAACGGTGAGGTGCAGACTGCAGCCCTCGACCGTAGACAATGAAGGGTTGCCTCCTTAGTGGTAGGGTCCATCACGACGGGAGGAGAAGAAAAAAACTGGTTGAGACCGTTGAGATCGATATTACCTGAAGAAGATTCCTGGGACTTGCCAACACCAATGGTCTTAAGGAACTTCCATACCTGAGCTGGAGTGTACATCTCTATACGCTCATGGATGTGGCGTCGCTTGGCATCGCGGCACATGCGGTTGCACATGTTACGGAGGCGTTTAAAAGCTAGAAGATTGTCGTTGGTCGGGTCCCTCTTATATCGCCCTTTTGCACGGTTTCTTTTTGCCATTAAACGCTTGATGGCGTCGGTCAGCCACGGGGCAGGAAGATGTTTGACCCTGACTTTTTTCATTGGTGCATGCTTGTCGAAGAGCCCAAGGACAATTGAGTTGAACTTCAGGATTTTGTCATCAACGGTCTCACAAGTCATGACAGGGTTCCAATCAACAGATGAGGCATCGGATTTAAGGGAGTCGAGGTCCACACCTTTGAAGCTCCGAATATCCAGAAATTTGGCTTTGCGCTTAGGGGGCCTAACTCTGTATGAAAGATAAACCAGGTCGTGATAAGAGAACGGAGCGGTAAGCTGACCATGAGAAACCACCTTGGCTGTGTTGGAGATGATCATGAGATCGAGTAAGGAGGGAGTACAATGTGGTTGAAAGTGAGTAGCGCCGACGGGAAGAATATGTAAGTTGAAGGAATTTACAATAGATTTAAGTTTGGTAGAGCGGGCGTTATTTTTAAGAAGACAGGTGTTAAAATCCCCGAGGATGAGAGAGTCACTATAGAGAGGGGTCAAGTCACATAGTAGCTTTTCAAAAGATTCAAAGTAATCGATGCGGAGTGAAGGGCTATAATAAACACCCAGAAGAATATTGTTGTAACGCAAGCTGACCTCAAGGAAGAGATGCTCAGCCGAACCAGAGTACAGGATTGGCGAGTGGCTGATGACTTTACAAGGAATGTCAGAACGTAAGTAGATTGCAACGCCGCCATCAGCTTTACCCGTCCTATCGTTGCGATAGAGCCTGAACCCTGGCAGAGAATATAAGGAGGAAGGAAGAGATGGTTTGAGAAAGGATTCTGAGACAAGAACTCCATGTATATTCTGATCGCTGAAAGCTTCAAGGAGGTCAGCATAGCTAGCAGGAATACTTTGGGCGTTAATATGTACGACATTGAAATTTAACTCCGACTGCGTGAACACGCGTTTCAGGCTGCTGGACAGTGACGCGTCCGCCAGGGAGTCGGCACTTCCTGCACCAAGAGAGTCACCGGTGGAAGAACATGTGAAAATGCTATCTGTAAAATTATATATGATATCCATAAAATAAAATAAATATACTACAATAGCTATAAAATAAATATAAAACTAATCTATAATCCTCGCCTTACGAGGTATAACTCTAAATTAATTAAAATACTAAAAGCCTGAACCCAGTCACACTGGGGTTGCTGGGAAAGGAATCCATTACATCATTACACATTACACAGTTTGAGACAACACGCTAAAAACGAACAAGCCGGACCGTGAAACAAAGTTTTTGTAGTTTGAATGGGACGTCATCTACATTTCGTTCCGTTCCGAAAACATGAAAACAAAATAAACATAGATAAAAGCAGATATAAATCGAAAGTCGAATCAGACAGAAATGACGTCTCATAATACGTGAGAACAAAGTAAAAGATAAAGATTAAGGGCCCTACCACAAAAAAATAAACTACTGTTCAACACTTGTTTAAAAACAAAAACATATGGGATTTGAAGTTTGTTTTGAGGTTAAACGCTGTTTAATATTTTTTGTAGTAACACGGAGAGACTTTTATTTGCGATAGATATGGTTATACAAAGGTGGTACTATATAGTTTCAGTCAGATACACACATCCAGCTAATTAAATTATAGCATGCAAAACAATTATGACATAGAACCACATAATTTTAAATAGTAGGTAACAAATTAGTCAAAGTTTACAATTGACACAAATTTTAACATTATGTGCTAGGAATTCCTTAATCGAGTCGAAAACATGTTGCATTAACCAATATCTTATAACTTTTTTAAATTTCTGTTTGTTACTTATAATTTGGTGGTGACTTGGTAATTTGTTCCAAATTGTTGTGCACATAGCGTAGCAGTTTTTTGTAAATCTTGCACTTTTTGGGATCACATTAAGGGTAAGTTTGTTAGGTTTCCTTAGACTCCTAGATGTTAGGTTTTTCGCTTCTGTAAACATTTTTTTATTTTGCATCACAAATGTAGCTACTTCTAGAATATAAAGGCAGGGTAGAGGCAATATATATAGAGCTTTAAATAGTTGTTTACATGATACGTCTGGGGCAACTCCTACGATTGATCTAATACATTTCTTTTGAGCCACAATTGCCTTGTTTACGTCTGTGCTGTTTCCCCAAACAAGCAACCCGTATCTCAGTACTGACTCTACGTATGCAAAGTATGCTGTTAATGCTGTGTCTCTGCTAGCCACTCTAGTCAGCTTACCAAGAGCATACGAAAACCTATTTAATTTATTGCAAACGCGATCTATTTGAAATTCACAATGTAATTTATTATCAATGTCAATACCCAAAAATCTAACACATTCAGCATTTTTAACAATTATATTATTATGTGATACATTAAGATTATTTATATTATTGAAATTGATATAACAGGTTTTATTAATATTTATATTTAAATTATTTTTATTTAGCTAATTAAAAGTATTTAATATTACGTCATTTATTTCCTTTTCATGTATTGATAATGAATGTAGTTTTGGTGTTGTTATAATTACTGTTATGTCATCAGCGAATAATATATTTCTATACTTAGTAATTTCAGTAATATCGTTAATTTAGAGCAGAAATAGGAGCGGTCCGAGTACACTACCTTGAGGCACGCCGAATTTATTAATTTTAGGTTCGGATTTGTAAGTTTTTAAATTCCTTGCGGCATCAAATCCGGTAATCTCTACAGTTTGAGACCTATTTTTTAGGTAGGTTTGAACCCAGTTATATGCCGGTCCTCTTACACCGTATGTATAAAGTTTTGTCATAAGCAGCTTGTGGGACACGAAATCGAATGCCTTTGACATGTCAAAGAATAGAATTGTCACATAGTTATCATCGTTTAGTCTGTGAAGTATGTCGTTTACCAAATTAAATGTTGCTAGAGTTGTAGATTTTTCTCTTTGAAACCCGTATTGATTTTCGGTTATAATATTATACTTTGACAAAAAAGATGAAAGTTTATTATGCATTACTTTTTCAAAGAGTTTCGAAAATATTGGTATCAGGGTAGGGTAACAGGTCTATAATTTTCTATAAGATTCTTATCACCTTTTTTGAATAAAGGTTTTACAATGCTTACCTTTAATCTGTCTGGAAAAATACCACTTTGTATGGACAAATTAATCAAGTAAGCTAATACTTCACTAATCTCTTTCTTGCAGGCTTTAATTATTTTTGTACATATTTTATCATACCCTTCTGTGTTTTTATTGTTGAGGGTCATTATATGTTTTTCAATCTCTATTTTGTCTATTGGCGATAAGTAAATCGAATTATTTATTAAATTTTGGTTGGTATTTTTACAATTATTGTTTTCCACATTTGTCAGATCAATAAAGTAATTATTAAATATATTCGATATTAATTTAGGATCTTTTGTTGTTTCATTATTATAAATTAATTGATCTATATTTCTAGAAGTGTAAGAATTGTTTATTTCCTGATTGATTATTTTCCAAGTAGCGCTACTTTTATGTTTGTGATTCAATATGTATTTTCTATTTATATTTCGTTTAGCTGTATTAACACATTTCTTTAAAATTTTGCTGTAGTTTTGGTATTGCTCCTTATTATATGTAGTATTATGAGTATAATATAAATAACGTAACTTCCGCTTGGCAATACAACATTTTCTTATCCCTTTAGAAATCCAATTTATTTTGAATTTGGTGTTAATTTTAATCCTTATATTTGGGAAACATAACTTATAAAGTAAACAAAAATATCATGAAACTCGTTGAAAGCTTGATTTAGATCATTTTGATTGTGTACTGTATGGTAAGATAAGCTTTTCAAATAACTCTGAAATGTTGCAATGTTCTCTTCTGTATACATACTCTTGAACATATAAAAGGTTTCCGGTATATTCAGTGAATGTTTAAGCTTCATGCGTAAAAATTGAGCTGTATTATGATCCGATAAGCAAAGAGGAAGCACAAAACCATTCACATTTCTCATGTTACTAATTATAAGAAGAAGACGATATTTTTCTTGTAGGTTCTAAAATATGTAAATTAAGGTTATAATTTTTTTAAATGTCACTTAGTCTAGATGATTCATATTTTTGTTGTAACATATTTATATTTGAGTCTCCTGCTAATATTAATTTCTGGTTTTTGAATTTACAATGAAATTTATAAAGTAATAACTCTAGTTTTTCAAAGAACATGTCCAAATTATGTTTTGTATCATTTGAAGGTTTATATATACAAATAATTACAGTGTTTTTGCAGGGAATCTTAATTGCACAACATTCAAAATAGTTAGAGACTGAAACGTTCCCAAGAGATTCTAGTTGCTCATATTAAATACCTCTTTTTAAGAAAATGCAAGAACCACCTCTTTTGGTTTTTCTGCAGTAAAAAGCCGCTAGTTCGTAATTTGGCATCTTAACGTTTAATGTATCACTTTTTTTAGGGACGTTTCAGTCAAACATATTACTTCAGGGTTAGAACATTCTTTCATATCATTAATGGTAATTGTAAGTATATCCAATTTAGACAGTAGTCCCTGAATATTTTGATGCATTACTAAAAAACTTGATACAGTATTATTGCAATCATTTCTACTATTATTCACGAAAAAACCTGTTGGTTTCAGGACGAACTTCTTCTCTGATTATGCTTGACGAGTTATAGTTACCTAAGTTTAATACAAATTCTTTTAAATCGTGGAAAATAATTCGAAAGCCTTGAGTGTTTATTCTACCATCATGTCGATTGAACATTTCAAAGTCGCATCTTAAGTGTAGATTAGAGTCTAATAAGTAAGCATATTCGTTGTATTTATTGTTTCTGTGTAACATTGAGTTGAACTTTTCGACTCTACTGTTATATAATGTAGTAACGTGACCATATTTGTATGTTGGTACGCAAATTATCACGTTTGTATTCACAATCTTCCTTATATTTTCATTATTTTCACAACGAGATCTTCAAAATTTTCAGTCTTTTGAAAATCGGTTTCTCCTAGAAATAGTACGCCGTAGTCGTATTTGTTGAATTTTCTTGTCAATTTTTCAAAACATTCTAGTAGATTTTCAGTTCCAGCATTAGGGTAGCAAAAATGATTGTATTCAAACTCTTCGTTAAACATTTCAAACCCCAATTGCGCTATTTTAGTATTTTTATTGTTACTGACCATGCATATCTGTGGTTTTTTATGTGCCTGTGCTCTTTTAGATTGTGGTAGTCTATATTCAATATTGATATGACTATAATTTTCTGTGTTGATCTGTTCTTCTACTATTTCTTCCTCTAAAGTTGCGGGTAACGTTTTATTTATTTTATTTAGCTTTACCTTGTTCTTTGAAACATTTGGGTCAATGCATAATTTTTTTAGGTGGTCGAATTTTTTCTTGTATTCTGCTAGCTCTTTCTTTAGTTTACAGTTTTCAGATAGCATAATTTCGATTTCATGTTCTGCTGAGTTTAGCTGCGATTCCAATTTTGTTATTTTGTCTTTCATTATATCCAGTTCTCTACCCACAATCATGTTGTTTAATTCTGGGCAACTTCTATTCATGTAAGATGGCTCTACCATTCCCGTGATTGAATTTTCTTGCTCGGTATCAGACTGCAATGAATGGCCAGGGATTCAAAAGAATTTCTCAATACTCAATACTCAATAGTTTATTTGCATTCCATAATGGTACATTTGGTCTTAATAATTATAATAAATTGTCTCACATTATGGACCCTTACGGGCACAGCAACACAGGGAGGGAGAAGGCAGCTAATTTATTTTTGTAGGCTATCACTTAAATAATCTAATAACGTATAGTAGCTTTTATTTATTAACATTAGTTTTAGTTTTTTAAAGAAAATGCTATCTTTTGGTTCATTTGTCAATGATTTCGGTAGTTTATTATAAACTTTTATTGCCATAATATATGGACTGGAAGAGTGTAGTTTTAACCTTGAATATGGTAAATGAAGTCTGTTCTTATGTCTCAAATTTTTTTGATTCATTTGCTCACGGCGATTGAAAAAATGATTGTATTTCCGGACGAATTTACATAGTTCCAAAATATAAATTGAAGGGAGGGTAAGGAGTTTATGTTTTTGAAAAAAGGGTCGACAACTATCTGTTTGCTTTAAGTTAAATATGATTCGGATTAGCTTTTTTGCATTGTAAATAGTCGAGGTGCATCGACGCTGTTTCCCCATAGTGTAACACCATAACTTAGCCATGCTTACGCATAAGCGTAATACATGGCTAGCGCAGAGGAAAAGTCAGTGGATTCTTTTATTTCTCTTAGAGCGTAACAGAAGCGTGATAATTTCATGTGAATTTTTTGAATATGATTTTTCCAGTTAACATGGGTAATTGGGTATCTATATCTATGCCTAATAGATTAAATTCATTTATGGTTTGTATTGACATATTATTGTAAGTAAGGTTTATGGCAAGAGGTTTCTTTTGGTGGGGGTAAAAGGCCATTATTTTAGTTTTTGAGTAATTGATTTGAAGGTTGTGATCTAGCATCCAGTCAGTTACTATATTTAAGATGGAGGTGAGTTTCGCAGTTAGGTTAAAATCACTATCGCATGTAGTAAGTAGAGAGATATCGTCTGCAAATAATACACAATTCTGGTTTATAACTTTTGGCAGGTCATTTATATAAATGAGAAATAAAAGGCATCCAATAACGCTACCCTGTGGAATTGAAAAGTTTATAGCTTTTTTGTTTGATCGGATAGATTCTATAAATTTAGTTTCTTCATTATAATGTTCGATTTCTACGTATTGTTGCCTGTTTTTCAAGTATGCTTGAAACCATTGATGTGCTTTTCCATGTATACCTATTCCATATAGTTTATTTAGTAATATATTGTATTGGACTGTATCATATCAAGCAATATTCCAACAGCATATTTTTTGTTATCTAATGTATTAATAATTTCCTGTATATATTTTTGTACTGCTAAAGTAGTTGAACGATTTTTCCTAAAACCATTTTGGCACTCATCAAACAGATAAAATTTTTCGCAGAATGAATAAACACGATCACACATACATTTTTCAAATATTTTTGAAATTGGTCTATTGGTCGATAGTTATTAGGATCCATTTTTTCGTCTTTTTATGTACGGGTTTTAATATTGAAATTTTTAGCAAGTCTGGAAAGTCACCTTCTTCAAATGTTTGATTTATTAGTGTAGTTATTGGTAAGGTAAGTTCGTCAGCACATTCTTTAATAAGTGTTGGTGGTAATTCGTCTATTCCGAATGAACGTTTATTTTTCATATTTTTAATCATTTTGTGTATTTCTTTATAAGTTACTGGACTTAGGTAAAAATAATTTTCTGTAGGAATTTCTAGTTTCGACCCTTATGATTTGGACTTCTCGTTTTCTACGTGTAATGTTGTCAATAGGATTGATCATTGAGAGCTCAAGGGAGTTGAGTGTGTCATTGCATGATGTTGTCGGTTCTATATTCTCGACGTTGAATTTACTTGTTGTATTTGTCATATTCTGTTTATTTGTTTGCAGTACTGGAACAGTGCGGCTCTTTTTAGTATTTACTGGGGTACTCGATTTGTTTAAACATTTCTCGCATTTCCATGTAGTCCGCCGTGTAATTTCCATAAGTATATAGCGTTTGTAGCTGACGTTTGAGCATATCTGATCTAAACATAATATCTGTTTGCACGTAGAACACTGGATATATTCGTTTCTCTTGCATGTTGAACTGCACTTGGAACAAGTTTTTAAGGTAAGTGGCATCTTGCGGAAGTTCTTAGAACCACTATGTTGTCAATTTATCATCAATATATTTTCGTCTATAAGTTTGGCTATTCCTCACACGATGGCGCTCTTTGAAGTACACAAATTATGACATAGATGGCGTCGTTTCACGTTTCTTTGTTCTAATGGGTATTGTATTATAGTATCTGTGGTATTGTGGACTTTTTTTGTACGTTACGATGGCACTACTGTTCGGCTATGAGAGTATTGTGCACGTTTACAAAATAAAAAAAATAAAAAAAAAGAACCTGGGATTCGAACCACAGGTCCTTCTCCGTAGCGAATCGAAGACGGCCTCCTTAACCGTTTCGGCTATCGAGTCTTCGATTGTACTCGATGAAAAACTTTATTGTATTGCAGCGTGGATGAATGTCAAAGCATAGGTGGGTGTGCTTTGTCGTTAGTGGACTTTGCACTGACGCGGTTAATAATTGCAAATGCAATTACTAATATTTTGATTTATTCACTGAGATTTACGATTGTTTGAGTATTATTTATATATTAGTAATGGTATATTATTATTGTTTTTATCTTGAAGCACTTTTGTTTTTGTTTGCTGATACACTGTCTATTCCGTTGGTTTATAGTGTCATTTTTCACATATGTATCACTTTTATTATAATATGTTTTCTAATACATGTACAGTTTATCACTTGATTTACACGATTTACACAAAAACTGCTATTTATTCGTCTTAATACTATTTTTATTTAATTTTGATCACGGAGACACATTTTAGGGAATGTTAACATTGCAGCGCCCTCTGGCGACACATAGAGTAAGTGGAACACGCCCCACACGTTCCGTTGAAAAATAAATAGACTCAATACATACATATTATTAATCTGTGATTGACACATGACATTTAGAGATTTGTTGTTTTGAGATATGTTTTTTTTTTTATTGATGTGAAGTCAAGATTTTTTTTGGAAGAATGAGCGTTATTGAATAGACATAATAAATTATAAACCTACCTACATGCTAAAACAAGAAAGTCCTTATAATCCGCACAAATAAGGAGAACACTTCGGGCACTACTGCCCGAAAAACTGCAGTTTTTCGGGGAAATGTGACGTAGCGACCTACTTCTTGGCTCCTGGCGGGGGCGGCACTCCTTTGCGCCTGTTGCTGGGGGGACGTTTGTCCATGCCGGACGCTGCAGCAGCCGTGGGAGCAGCAACCGAGGACGCAGCAGTAGCTTTGGGCACAGCAACAGCAGGGGTCGGCTTGGCAGGCGTCTCGTCTCGCCCAGATTGAGGGGTGGAAGGAGGAAACTTGCTGGTGTACTCCAGCAGTTCCGCCATACACTCCACCTTCCGCCTGGTCTTGTCTGGGAGTAATATAATGATCCTGCCCTCCGTTGTCCAACATTTTTGCACACCAAAGTGTTTCCTGGCGGCCATAAAAACAGTGTGTCTGGACTTAGTGAGAAACTCTGTCATAGTGATCCCCATCCCCTTTAAGGAAGTCTTGCCCTTCCAAACCTCAGACCGCGAACTGAATGAACTGAACCTGACAAGCAAGGGGCGGGCTTTTGATGTCTTTCCTTTAGGGCCAAGTCTGTGGACAACACTTATATCTGACACACACTGCGGCGACATCTCCATTAGTTGCATAATACTGCTTTAGCAACTTCGTCCGCCTGTTCTTCTGCCCCCTCGGACACTCCATGAAGCAGAAGCACCTTCCGCCTACTCCCCATCTCAAGCCTGTCCTGACCCACAAGTAGCAGCTCCAATTGTGAGCGCAACATGTTGAGGCAGTTCCAAGTAAAGGCCCTGAATTCCATGAACTCGCTGCTGATGGTGCTGAGATCAGGAGGGCTGCTGGACATCGACATGGTAGAGACCTCCCGCAACTCCTTTTCATACTGCGACATCCGGGTATTGAAGGTTTCAGAAATCTTGTCCATGTTGGCGCTTAGCTTTGTATACAACTCCATGTTGGTGTTGTGAAATTGTGTGAATATGATCCAGGTGAGAGTAAATTATTTATCCAGTGTAATGATAGGTTCAGGCTTGAATTTAACTAATAATATCTAGCATTTAATAGAAGAATTTAATATTAATTTAATATACTATAGAAGACACAAAATTTTGTTGATGTTGGTCTGACTATCCCCAAGGAAAAAAAAAGCATCATTCCTCACCACTTTATTCCAAATCTATGAAATATCAAAAATTTTTTTGTTTCAAAGCCAGATGCTTCTCTCTTGCGAACCGTAGAGCAAAGCTCTGGTCCGTACATCCCATTCCTCTTCTGAATCAAGGGGGATGTGCAAGGGGGTACATCCCAGATATTTTATGACTAATGCAGCAGTAGCTTTTACAGTCCTACTGTGAACCCTTCTCTTAACCACTGACACGTCTAAACCGCGCGACCCATATACCTCAATCCGTCGATGCGAATTTTTCGCACGGCCGGCGGCGAAGTACAGCCACGTCTTAGTTGACTAAAACGTTTCCTGTTGATTAACTACTAAAGCTATAAATAAATGAAGAACAGTTCCAAAAAGCTTAACAGATATAGAATCTATTTATTTAATCAGTTATTTATTAGTTTAACAAACAAAGCGTCAGGAGTTGTGAAAAGTTGACGATCTACGTTTAATTTCAGCAAGTTTTATCTTCTCTCGAGATTTATCAGTACTATACTCAAGTAATCATTAAGAATTATTTTAATTCAAAAAGAAGATAACGGTATGGCCTTTCAAGAAATACCAGCATTGTACTGTATTTCAACTAGTTTGTATCATACTAAAATTAATTAATCCGGGTACTCAGCACAATGTTGCATGTTCTCAGGCGGCAAGCGGGTGCGTAAAAATTTATTGTAATTTTAATCAAATTATATTGTAAATGACTGTAAATACGATTGTAACTTATTAACCTACCACTTCTTTTAGTTATTTTACAAGAATCAACAGAAATAATACACCAAATTGTCACACCAAAACATAAAAAAATGCCGGTCGCAACGGCTTCAAATCTCAGTGGACGATCATTGAAATATTGGTGATTAAAGAAATATTGTGGTAATCTTATAGGAAATATCTTTACGATTCATTTGATGTATGATAACTATATAATTATAGTAATAAATCAGAAAAGTTACCACATTTCGATAACAGATACAACCGTCTTCAACACAAATTTCGACTGTCAACTTTGACTATTTTTTTCGACATGATTTGGTTTGCACACTCGCCTTGCGTTAAAAAATGGAACTATAAACACACAGATAAAGAGAAATAGGACCATAAACAAACTTGGTCGCGCGTGTTGTACCGGCACCAGGCTAAGGTCGTAGCCGCCGCTATCAGTAGCTATGATCGTCTATTCTATCTATCCCAAAATGAGAGGACCCGATTCGGCTGTAAGTTTTGTAAGTAAGAATGATAAGTCTGAATTTCTCATTCGTCGAGAAATTCGTTAGGCGTACAATAGTCGAACGAAGTTTGGTTCAGAAGTTACAGTTTCTAGTTAGACAGAGAAAGCATATATGTCCGCGAGCCGGTAATTCGCATCAGTCAGCGGTGTATTGCGCCAGAACGATCGTTGTTATATTTTATGTGATGGCACCATCTGGTTTTTGTATATATGAGCGCATTGGAACATCTTTTGTTTTAGTTTTAGTTTTAGGTTTAGTGATCGACCACAGTTTATAATATTTGTTTGTGATATCGTATAGATATCCGTCGTAGTTTTACGACGTGAGTACTCAATGATATTTCATGTGCTCGCTAGTAGCGGCTTGTGGTGGTTCCAATTATATATTTGGTTCACGGCAATAACGATCCGAAAAGACCGGTTTACACAATTGCGATTTGAGTTCCGAAATGGGTTCTGAACTAGCGGTTACCTCAAAAGGTCCGTAACGTTTTGAAACCTTCAACTCTGCGCAATTTGAGCTGGATGTTATCGAAACGCAAGCATTTTTGTTTTAGGATATCTAACCCACACCATAGCGAAGTGCATAGTTCGATAAATACCGAACTATGAATTCCACTAGCCGCAGCACGTCCTGGGCTGAGCCAAATCATATATACCGACTCAACTTACACATTAGACATCCAGCGAAATTTACATTTAATTTAAAAATGCAACTTGAATCCAATCTGACCCAAGGCAATGCAAAACACCTACCCGGACCTAAACAATGAACTTTAGACTGTAAATTGATCTCTTCGCGCGTCCCCGACAACACTCAAATGTCAAAATATCAACAGGATATGTTACCTGTGTTGACACCGGTTTAACTTTGTTCTGAATTTGTTATTTCCATCCGCGGAACCTCATCGATCAAACAGTCTCCCTATGCCCTGCCAACCTAGGTTTAGCCGCAACTAAACTCCTGTCTAGCCTAGTCTAAAACCTAGTGTTATACCACGTCCATTATCGACACCACTCGAAAATGGTTGAGTTTGATTTGAATGTGCTTGAATGTTTAACGACTGTGTGTGTGGGAATTACAAAACTCGCTACTCGAAGGAATGAGGAGAGGATTAGCCCGCGAATATCCTAAGAGCCAATCCAGGAACCCTATGGTGAAGGAAAAAGGAATTTAGGGTCGCTCCAAGCCCAGACTCAGACTCAGATAAATTGACTTAAAAGTTCTTTCCTAACGACCCAAGGATAGTTTTGGAATTAGGGGTAGGTTGATATAAAGGTAGGAACCGAGGTATATCTCGGCGCTTCAGACACTCACGAAAACCCACTGAAACTTCGCAATCACCAATTCGTATAGTTCTGACGCGTAACACGGCAGACAAAACTGTTTAGAACTCGTGAAGACGACTGTCACAGTAGCTAGACGCTGAGACTGAATGCTCTCCCTTCCTCCACAATTGTATTTATACGCCCCACATGCGTCCTTTGCGAAAACGCTCTGCCCAAGCGAAGCTTCTTATCACCAACTACACAGGGTCTATTTTCTACCATGCCATGCAGATCCGCCGTTCTACAAATTGTGTGTACGCATATTCACTATGATCAACCGTAGGTGATCACTCAAATCATTTGGTACTGCCGATACACAGAATCTGTTGATCGCTGACCAATAAAAGCTTGTTGCGATTAATTAAGCATTACCCGACCGCTAGCTGCGCGTAGCAAAGACCTACCAGAATGATATTCAAACCAGCGGTGTCAGACCCTCCATCTCATACCTCAATCGCAATTGTATATTTGCAATCTACATAATAGCTTTCTCCGTATCGTTCCATAATAACCTTTCATTATTTAGTTATTCATAATTTTATTCAACGCGCAGCCAAATCGGCTCTGATCTCTACACATCTCGCAGGAATGCGACAAAAAAAACTTGACCTGAACTGAAATTCCACGAATGAACCCACGCGTCTTTTTTTTTGCGAACTTTGCCAGTAAGCAACGCAAAACCCCCAAACGTTATCTGAACCGATTCTCGTATTCAAAACAGCGCGGCGTTGGGCTAGCCCTCTATCACGCAGAATGAAGTATCTAATGTACCGACTCTCGTGTACCATTACAGCCCCCTCCCAGACCTTGAGACACTGTTTATCTCAGTTAACATGGCGCAAGGATCTCATTACCACTATGCTACCCATACTTTGTACATATCTACTCTATATGTTCGGACATCTCAAATCATGTACACCGACCGATGATTCTGTCAATTATGTATATAATATTTCCACAACTCGATTGAGTTCTCTCCTGTCTTATCTTATTTATCTATCTTACTATACAACCTCGCTTACCCGCAATTTATCCTAATTCGTATTACTATATATATACAAATTGTTTTTTTTTTTTTTTTTTGTTTTTTTTTTTTTTGTTTTTGTTTCCAAACCATGCAAGATCCTTAAATCTACAAAGTAGTTACTCAAATTTACAGCTTACAGCTTAATTATATAACCTTTATACACTATCTTATTTATCTACGCCCTTATTCGTCCTCACATAATACCTGGCTATATTTATAGTATTGAAGTTACCCAATATCTCATTTGAACCCGGATCTACTAACGTATAACAGTTAGGATATACCACTGCCGAAATAACATAAGGCCCTTTATACAACAACGAAAATTTCCGCATGATTTTATGTTCTTTATTTGAACGCACAAAGGTCTTAAGTTTCACATAATCACCTATACGATAGACCTCTAACTTACGCCGTTTGTCCGCCTGTCGCTTACGTCGTTCACTAGAACTTTTAGAGTTTTCTATCGCTACATTCCGCACCTGTTCCGAATCTCGCACACTATGGCCTAATAACCATTCATCGCCTAATTCCTTGTCAATAATTAACGGTTCCCGCCTACCAAACGCTAACTCATTAGGCGCAAAGCCTGTGCTTGTGTGTTCGATATTATTATAGCAATTCTGAATGTCCGGTAACACGTCTACCCAACTACGATTACTTCCGCCGCAATAAGTTCTAATCAGCCGACCTAGCTCGCGATTCACTCTTTCTACGCTATTAGAATTTGGACAATACACCGACGTATGAGTGACCCGAATCCCCAGCTGTTTGAGTCCAAATTCCCAAACTTTCGATATGAACTGTGGTCCTGAGTCCGTAATTATAGTTTCGATAGGTACTTCCCTATGAAATCTCTTTGTACAAGCGAGCACGCTCCTACCTGTCGCTTTTCGCATTGGATATAATTTTATTACTTTACTGTACACGTCTTGAATCACATATATATATATTGATATCCGAATTTACCTACGGGCAATGGCCCATAAAGGTCCGAAAAAACTTTCTCACCCAACCTTTCCGCCAACACCGGTGTACAAGGACCAACGGTATTGTTAGTACTTGGCTTGACCTTTTGACATATGTCACAACTTCTTATCACCGCGCTAATCACCCTACTCATATGAAGAAAATAATATCTGTCCTTCATCAGTGCTAATATTTTATATCTGCCGTAGTGACCTATTTCTTCATGTATGTGTAAAATAAGTTCCTCCTGTAGTGATTTCGGAATTACTAGCAACTGTACGTTCCGCTTCGGCACGTGAAAATATAACGTATCACCTACTAGCTTATAATTTTCAAAACCTCTTGTCCCCGTATCTACTACATTACGTCTGATACAACCGCTAATTCGATTTAACCGCTCATCTTCGCTTTGTAATCTCGCAATGTCCCGTAAACTCGAAATAACACTTGCGGTATTCGATGCCTGAAACCAGAATATCCCCGGCTGAACATTTGTACTGTCAATCATACCTCCAGGTCCCGCTATTTGCCTGCTTAGCGTGTCGGCAATTTGATTATCAGTCCCTCGCACAAATTCTATGTCGTAATCGAATTGCTCTAAAAACATAATCCACCTCGTTACGCGTGCCCCTAATAAGGTCCACGACTTAATGAACGTCAAACTTTTATGATCAGTTCTAATAATAACCTTTTCTCCCCGCAAATATATCTCAAATCGCTTTAAAGTGTATATAACTGCATACATTTCCTGTTCACTGGTAGCCCATCTCGTCTGAGCACCCTTAAATGCCTGCGAACAGAACCCTATAATTCGTTCCTGGCCCGAATCATCTAACTGATAAACATAGCCCCCAATTCCTATAGCGCTGGCGTCACATTGAACATAATATGTTTTTCCCGCCAATGGCTGACTCAAAAATCTCTGAGAATTGGTTTTTTATCTCGTCAAAAGCACTTTGCATCTGCGCACTCCAGACGAACTTGACTCCAGACCGTAATAAATTGTACAAGGGCTGTGTCAACGTTCCAAAATTTTTTATAAACCTCCTAAAGTAATTTATGAACCCCAAAAACGCCCTCAATTGCCTGACAGTTCTGGGTGACGGATATAATTTAAGTGTTTCAATTTTGTCCGGGTCCATCTGCAAACCTTGTGTAGACAAAATATGCCCCAATAACTTGACTTTTTTTTGTGCGAACTCGCATTTTTTTAGTTTGCACGTGAAGCCCGCGTCTTTCAATTTACTCAGAACCGTGTCCACTTGAGACAAATGCTGTTCGAAGTCACCCTCAGTTAAAATTGCCAAATCGTCAACAAAATTTAAACAATATGACCTAACCTCTGGCCCTAGAATTAAGTCCATCGCCCTCGAAAATGAACCCACACTGGTTTTCAACCCCTGAGGTAAAACGTTGTAAACATAACTTCTGCCTTGATATACAAAACCCGTGTATCGTTTAGATTCGTCTGATAATGGTATAGAAAAATACGCATCTTTGATATCAATAACTCCTATGTAATTTATCCGGCGCCCGGATTGCAATATCTCACTCATTAAAGGTGTGGTTTCAACCTCCCCGACCATTCCTGTGTTTAATTGTCGTGCATCTAGAAGAATACGGACCTCTCCTGTTTTCTTTAATGTACAAGTCAATGGACTGCTGAAATCCGTAGATTGCCTGCTAATAATACCTATCAATTCCATCTCTTCCAAACGTTTTGTTACTTTATCGCGATATGCGAACGGTATGGGATAGCTTCGTTTTACGAAAGGCGTTTCCTCTCTCATTTTTATCTCATGTATATATTTATTTGTCCGACCTATCCTATCGCTAAACAACTCTGCATGTTTATTTAACACCGGCAATAACTTTGTTTTGTGTTCTACAGGTATTGATGAATTATTCACATATTCCTCTATCATATTTCTACTGGTATCTTGGTTCTGTACTTCCATTGTACAACAGCAAAAATCCTGATTAGGGCCAGTACCTAATGGTATTTCACACATCCGCCCGGCGCTTCGTATAATTAGCCTCTTATTACCCTCACACATTAAACTGGCTCGCGTCTGTTGTATAAAATCAAACCCTAAAATTAAATCTTTAGGTACCCTTGTTAATACTAGCATTGGAGTATCGATAACGCATTCACCTATCGTTAATGGTAACGTTACTAATTTATCAACCTTTTCCTTACTGACTCCAAATGCACCTGTGATTCTCAAACTTGGAATCGGTATTTCCGTCGGTTTTCCCAATTGACTGCACACTTCTTCGTACACTCTCCGACTTATTACACTGATTTCGCTCCCCGAATCAATCAAACTCCTTACAACAATATTCCCAATACGCACATCTATCTCAGGTAATGTCAAAGTACTACATAACTCGCGCCCACACTCAGTCGAATCGTCGTCTCTGAATATCGTATGTAAACGTCTGTCATTGCGGCCTATACAATTCGATCTAGATTTTTCCTCTAAACACACGGCATATCCGTGCGCTTTATGCGCTAATAATTGAATAAATTCATTCACACCCACGTTCGAATCCAAATTACACAAATCATACAGTCTATGCTTTTTTCCAATTCGATCGGCTGTCCACCCGAACCATAATAAATATCTGAGCGCGAACGACCCGCGCGAGTCCACTAGTTTTTTGAATTCTGACTTATCGCATTATTCCTGTCACTTGAACTTTGCCCTGCCTCTGTATCTCCTGAACCCCTCTGAAACCCTATTGCCTTGAAGCTAGGCTGAGGCTGTCTGCCTCTACCGCGAAAATAACCGCGACCGCGCGTCCCAAATTCGTTTCGCCCCTTCGTTCCGTTATATTTATAATTATATAACCGTTATAATTATTCCTACGACTCACCGCGTTATAACGTAACGTATTTACCCGCATAGCTCGATATTGCCCACGCATGTAGCTATCCCGCCTTACGTTATTCGTATTCATAGGTTCCGAACCATGTATCGCACTTAATCCTCCATCGACATTCCGTTCTAAATGCCGAAGGAATTCGACCGCATCACGTATAGACATTGACTCCTTTCTAGCAAAAAACGCTACCTGAATATCACGCGGCAACTGTCTGAAAATCGTGTTGATTTTCTCCGTATCAGTAAACGGTATCGTAAGCTCATATATGCTATTCAATTGAGAGGCAAAGAATTCTTCCATACTTTGACCTTTCTTAGAATCAAACTTCGCAGTTAGGAATCTTTGCTTAATTAATTCCTGTTCATTATCACCCCAGAATACCTCTCTGAAATCTTTCTCAAAATCCGAATAGGTTCGCCATGAGTCTCTGTATATGCTCATTCGAACTTTCGCAATTCCTACCAAACTATCCGTTGCCCATATCAAAGCCCTAGAACTATCTCCCGAGACTTTAATATAAGCCTTTAAATCTCTTAAGAAAATCATCGGATTTTCCGAATTCCGCCCATCGAATGTCGGCAACTTCTGTGTCATTTTCACAATGCATGATTGACGTTTTTCTACCGATTGTTCAAACGTCTCTAGTTCCTGTCTGTCAGTCTGTCTGTCCGAAGTCCTACTAGCATTGCTCGCGCTGGAACCCCTTTCCAAACTGTCTAATCTATTCACTATTTCAGATAATAATTGCGTCACCTGCCCTGACGCCATTTCACTTGTGTGTGAAAGTGAATAATAATAATAATATTAATAATAATAATACCTTGGACACCCTTTACACACATTGATCTAGCCCCAAACTAGGATTCCCTGTATCTTGGGTACTAGACAACGTTATATATACTTATATAGAGAAATATTATACTTAGATAGATAAACAACCATGACTAGGGTACAAACAACCGCTCTCATCAAACAAACATTTGCCCCACCGGTATTCGAACCCGGGACCCCCGGTTTCGTAGGCAGCGTCACTACCGACTCGGCCATTCGGGTCGTCAACCCGTGCTATCGTCTCGTGCTACCCGACTAACGTTTTTTTTTCTAGTCGTAGCTCGTCTGAAAACAATGCCCCTTTTTTTTGCTTATTTCTTATTTACAAAACTGAACTGTTTAAAATCGTTTCTACGTTGTGTTATTTTTAAAAGTAACGCGTTAGACCTTGATTCTTTTAGAATATCTAGGAATATCTAGGTATCAGACTATCTAGGATATCCTTCCGTCTCGGCACCAAAAATCTGTACTGGCACCAGGCTAAGGTCGTAGCCGCCGCTATCAGTAGCTATGATCGTCTATTCTATCTATCCCAAAATGAGAGGACCCGATTCGGCTGTAAGTTTTGTAAGTAAGAATGATAAGTCTGAATTTCTCGTTCGTCGAGAAATTCGTTAGGCGTACAATAGTCGAACGAAGTTTGGTTCAGAAGTTACAGTTTCTAGTTAGACAGAGAAAGCATATATGTCCGCGAGCCGGTAATTCGCATCAGTCAGCGGTGTATTGCGCCAGAACGATCGTTGTTATATTTTATGTGATGGCACCATCTGGTTTTTGTATATATGAGCGCATTGGAACATCTTTTGTTTTAGTTTTAGTTTTAGGTTTAGTGATCGACCACAGTTTATAATATTTGTTTGTGATATCGTATAGATATCCGTCGTAGTTTTACGACGTGAGTACTCAATGATATTTCATGTGCTCGCTAGTAGCGGCTTGTGGTGGTTCCAATTATATATTTGGTTCACGGCAATAACGATCCGAAAAGACCGGTTTACACAATTGCGATTTGAGTTCCGAAATGGGTTCTGAACTAGCGGTTACCTCAAAAGGTCCGTAACGTTTTGAAACCTTCAACTCTGCGCAATTTGAGCTGGATGTTATCGAAACGCAAGCATTTTTGTTTTAGGATATCTAACCCACACCATAGCGAAGTGCATAGTTCGATAAATACCGAACTATGAATTCCACTAGCCGCAGCACGTCCTGGGCTGAGCCAAATCATATATACCGACTCAACTTACACATTAGACATCCAGCGAAATTTACATTTAATTTAAAAATGCAACTTGAATCTAATCTGACCCAAGGCAATGCAAAACACCTACCCGGACCTAAACAATGAACTTTAGACTGTAAATTGATCTCTTCGCGCGTCCCCGACAACACTCAAATGTCAAAATATCAACAGGATATGTTACCTGTGTTGACACCGGTTTAACTTTGTTCTGAATTTGTTATTTCCATCCGCGGAACCTCATCGATCAAACAGTCTCCCTATGCCCTGCCAACCTAGGTTTAGCCGCAACTAAACTCCTGTCTAGCCTAGTCTAAAACCTAGTGTTATACCACGTCCATTATCGACACCACTCGAAAATGGTTGAGTTTGATTTGAATGTGCTTGAATGTTTAACGACTGTGTGTGTGGGAATTACAAAACTCGCTACTCGAAGGAATGAGGAGAGGATTAGCCCGCGAATATCCTAAGAGCCAATCCAGGAACCCTATGGTGAAGGAAAAAGGAATTTAGGGTCGCTCCAAGCCCAGACTCAGACTCAGATAAATTGACTTAAAAGTTCTTTCCTAACGACCCAAGGATAGTTTTGGAATTAGGGGTAGGTTGATATAAAGGTAGGAACCGAGGTATATCTCGGCGCTTCAGACACTCACGAAAACCCACTGAAACTTCGCAATCACCAATTCGTATAGTTCTGACGCGTAACACGGCAGACAAAACTGTTTAGAACTCGTGAAGACGACTGTCGCAGTAGCTAGACGCTGAGACTGAATGCTCTCCCTTCCCCCACAATTGTATTTATACGCCCCACATGCGTCCTTTGCGAAAACGCTCTGCCCAAGCGAAGCTTCTTATCACCAACTACATAGGGTCTATTTTCTACCATGCCATGCAGATCCGCCGTTCTACAAATTGTGTGTACGCATATTCACTATGATCAACCGTAGGTGATCACTCAAATCATTTGGTACTGCCGATACACAGAATCTGTTGATCGCTGACCAATAAAAGCTTGTTGCGATTAATTAAGCATTACCCGACCGCTAGCTGCGCGTAGCAAAGACCTACCAGAATGATATTCAAACCAGCGGTGTCAGACCCTCCATCTCATACCTCAATCGCAATTGTATATTTGCAATCTACATAATAGCTTTCTCCGTATCGTTCCATAATAACCTTTCATTATTTAGTTATTCATAATTTTATTCAACGCGCAGCCAAATCGGCTCTGATCTCTACACATCTCGCAGGAATGCGACAAAAAAAACTTGACCTGAACTGAAATTCCACGAATGAACCCACGCGTCTTTTTTTTTGCGAACTTTGCCAGTAAGCAACGCAAAACCCCCAAACGTTATCTGAACCGATTCTCGTATTCAAAACAGCGCGGCGTTGGGCTAGCCCTCTATCACGCAGAATGAAGTATCTAATGTACCGACTCTCGTGTACCATTACAGTGTATACTGTGGTATACGTAGACGTAATGGCGTTGCCGGCGCTTGTATACTGTGGTATACATAGACGTTTCAGTGGCTAATATAGCGGTACGATTACAGCCTTGCACCAATCTCCTGGCACCCGAATGATCGCCCAGCATATATTAAAGAGCCGGTACAGCTGACTAGCCACGACGCCATCCTCCTTCGCTCATCTCTAACGACACTCGTATCGTACCCCGCCGCTGTACCTGTTTCCATACTATTCATCGCACATACTATTTCTTTCATGCTCATATTATCACTTTCATAATCAACTTAAGTCAATGTTGTATCCGCAGCGACAGTTTTGGGTACGGCATCTACTAGGGTTGAGGAAGCTATTCTTGTAGATACACGTCAAGTCCCCTCAGGTTCGTAGACTTTCAAAATATTCCTTCCATTGATCCAGAACCTTTCTTCCTTATTCAAAACATCACCATTTTCACTTCTAATTACATTCAAATAAGTTTTTTCTGACTTTACTCGGACATCCTTTGGAAATTTCCAGAACATCATGGTGTTGGCCCGGAAATTGTCAGAAAACCTTTTATCACATCGCATTTTTTTCTCTTCTTTCTTTCTTGTCACACATACCTTCACCAGTCTGTAGTACCCCTTACAACTCAAAAATACAGAGTTTACAAGTCTTTACAAGACTCTGAACTTCTCAATCGCTCTATCCACATCTTTTTCATTTATTATATCACCACTCATGTTAGCTTTTGTAGCTAACAAGTACAACTATGCCTTGTTCTTATCACCCACCACCTTTCTTACTTCATCCTCCCACCAGACAGCTTGTTCTGTTTTTTTTTCTCTTCCTTTTGGTCACACCAAATACTTCTCTTGCAGACTCACTCCATCACTCCATTTTTAATTATCAACCAAAACTGTTCCATGTCAATGTCACACTCTCCTTTCAACTTAATCTTCTCAAGGTATTCAGGCAGGCTTCTTATATTCTACTTTCACACACTCTTCTCGTAATTTCTCTATTTTTATACATTCCAACTCTGTTTTCGGCATTTTAGGGTGATGTCGCCATCGTTTGAACAGATCATTATTCTTACTTATCACCAGTAAATAATCCGATCCTAGGTTAGCGCCCTCGTGTTGACAACGTTGTTTCTCAGTCTTTCATCAACAATAATAAAATCAATCACACTCGTTACTTGCTGTGTCTGCCAAGTTTACATGTGAATCTTTTTGTGACAAAACAAAGTGTTCGTCACACAAAGATTCTTTTCCAGAGACACTTCGAGAAGACCTAAGACGTTCTCGTTCACCCTTTCGTCACCAAACTAACACACTTCATCAAAACCATCTCGCTTCACTCATACCCGTGAATAAAAATCCCCTACTATTATGATCCGCTCATTTGCATCGCATTTTATAAACCTCTTGAATACCACCGGCGTTATATAACGCCACTTTTCCGTTGTAAGTTTTAAAAATTATTACCATGGCATAAGGTTCAGTATCGCGACCCGTTCCAACTACCCTCGGTTTTTGAGTGGTAAATACCTCTCGCATATTTTATAAATACTCCTCTTGAACCCTCTGCGTCAGACTCATATCTAGGGCATAAGCGCCTACTACAAATAGTATAATGGGGTAATTTGAATCTGACCCAGAAGATTCTTGGGTCTACACATTCATAGTCACTAACACACTCTGCCATACTTTCGGAGAGGACAATCCCTACTCTCTTACATCCTACCTCGGCCTTTGTAACCCCAGACTAGTATGGTTGTTCCTGACCCTTTCTTTTTAGTCTCATTCACACAACAGACATTTTCTGTCTTTTTATCCATCATATCACACACTTCATCAAGATTTTCATCCATCGCTCCACGCACATTCCACGTACCAAAGCGGGTGTCCGAAGCCCGCCTTTCGCCCTTCCGGGAGGTTCGGCGTGACGAATGGAGAAACCTGTCACCGCCTTGGCCATCCCAGAGAACGAAGGATGCCCGAGACAAGCCCGGGGAGGGATTCACCGGCTTCACAGCCGGTACCCTCTTGGGGTACATTAACATTCATAGTACAATTTAATATTATTTCAACTATGGGAACCTTCACGGTTATGGCAGTAACTCCTGCTGACGAGGCTGCCCAATGATGCTGTCCTCAGCCGGCCCCGACCTTGGAGTAAGTCCAAGCGGCCCGACTGATGTGAACTGAGAGGTCCGCGGGAGATGTACATCTCCTACCATCCAGCTCCTCGGACAACCCAGACCTTGGAGTAAATCCAAGCGGCTTGCCCGAGGAGAGGCGCGCGTTCTCCTATCCGCCACCTGGGGACGCGTTCCCTAGGTAACAGATCCCCGAGAAACTAAACCTAAAATTGACGACCCAAATGGCCGAGTCGGCAGTGACCCTGCCTATGAAGCCAAAGGTTTCGAGTCCCGGTGGGGGCAAATATTTGTTTAATGAGGACGGATGTTTGTACCCTAGTCATGGTTATTTAACAATCTAAGTATAATATTTATCTACATAAGTATGTGTATCGTTGTCTAGTACCCAAGATACAGGGAATCCTAGTTTGGGGCTAGATCAATGTGTGTAAATAGTGTCCAAGGTATTATTATTATTATTATTATAAAAAAATCGTAAACTTATTCCGCTAATAAGCACATTATAGGTGTAACGGGATGGTGTAGTTATAAGAGGCTTAGGAAAAATGTATATATTGTGAATACACCAGGAAACCAAATTGAAAACAACGTTATCTTTATTCGTCACTATTCTAGAGCTCAACTTCACTATTCTATCGGTCAACTGGTTAGAATATTAATTATGTTATAAAAATGCAAATATAGTTTTTGGGTCAGCCACACACGAGCACAGTTTATCTGTCCTTCTCCACATTTGCATACCTCTATCTGTCGCTATCGTCGTTAAGGAGCACCACAACTTACCACCATAGCCTCAATCACTTTACTGGGAACATTTTGCAACTCAGGCATCTCAGTGAAGAAGTGCATTGCGACTGACTCGAGGGCAGACTTGGGCCACTCGCTAAACCAGTCGATGGTGCAGCAGTTTACTAGAGAGGGAAACTGCCGAAGACGAGCTCGGAATACCTAGAAAAAAAATTGTTTGCTGTAGATATATAATAGAGTACGGTGATGAAGCCTCCGATCGGGTTCACGCATGGCCACTGCCTGACTGGTAAAGGCGTCAAACTTGTGGCGTCTCACGTAGCTTATTTTTAGATACACCAAATGGAACTCATGATAGAATGAACGGTGCCGTTCACATATCCAAAATGTACATGCAAAAACAAATAGGTGATTCAATAAAAAAGAGGCGAAAGCAACCAATAAACGGGGTCCCTACAGACGCGAGAGAACACCGATATAAGAGAAAAATTAGACGGCCATGTAGGGACTGACAGACCAGGTGCTTATGGAGGTATGTGGATGACTTATCCGAATCCTCTTTAAATATTCACTCACCTCACCAACAGGGCTCATCACCACCACTATATGCAGATTCGTCTTCACCCGCTTCTGGTAGCAAGCAAACAGGTTTGTCTTGGTAGCAGCTAGGTTCATCTCCATGACTGCATGCCGGACGGACATGAAGATCTTGTCTAGGTCTTCGGCTTCATAGATGTTGGGCACATCGCCGGAGCTGAGAATGTTGTTCAAGTCTTCGAGGAACGACTCCATTTTGATCTGAAATGGGCGGGAATTTTGATGTTGGAATACATTTTTGAGTTCATGATTCACACATACTGTGACGCTTTTGGCTCTAATAAGACAGGCGGATAAATAATATCGTGAATACATATAATACAATAAAGCCAACTTCAAAAGGAAAAACTATTCTAAAACTTTAGAAAATTATATAAAATGCCGTCTGAAATGCACTCTTCTCTCACTGATAAAAAAACATTCTTCAGGATCACACACAAGTCACCTGAGCATCAGAGAAAAGAAACACGGTTCCTTTATTGTCAGCACCAGCCTTCATCATGGTCTGTTTGAGATCGTCGCGCCACTCCGACACTCCGTAAGCCTTTGTGATCTCAATCTGGATGCAGTTCAACTCTGCCATGTTTGCTGCAAGTCTAGACAGGCTTTGGCGACCTGGATGAGCGTGAAAATGATTATATAGGAATAGTTTTCGTGACAATCATGTAAAAATAACGATTCACCACTAGTAGAAAGGAATCTAATACAGACACCCACAGTTTGTGACCCTTCATAATGTCTCAGCAACTTTTATCACCCACATAATAATAATCCAACTAATGCAGTGAATCTACAAAGTACCCATTATGTAATGGATGGCGTATAAGTGTTATAGTATGTGTGGTATAAGTAAGTGCATCGGTTCTTGCAGTAGTGGGTCAGCTCGGGAGGAGTGTCTATTTGTTGGCGCTAAGAGTTTAGTGAGGATTCAAATGTGGTGTAATGTCACCCCTCCCGTACCACTTCACTTCCGCAGAAACCTGCTTATGGGTATATTTATCGCTATACCAGATCCACCCATCCCCAGCAGCAAAGCATTGGCCATCGGCTGCCTCATGATGCGAGCGACTCGGCACAAGTGAGCGATTGCGTCCTCAAACAGCACCAAGTTCAGTGGAGCCGTGGAGTTCAGGTTATATTCTTCCAGATGATGACTCAGTACGCTGTGCATCTTGAAGAGAAATAAAGGTTAATTAAGTAGATAGATGGCATTTTAAATAAAACGACTTTATTCATCATCTACATTTAATCCCAACATTTCGTTGGATATAGGCGTTCAATAATTCCTTCTGAATTAGAATAAGTCCCATCTGCCAAATGGTGGAAGATCGTAGAAGAGAAATAGACTGGCACAAAAATAATTCATACTAAATTGGTCCCAGAAGTAAGCGGCCTAACAAAGATAACACAAAATTATTCGAACAAAACTTATTTATTTCTCAATATTGTCTCCTTTTAAAGCAATACACTTTTCCCAGATGTTCGATATCTTCGATACCCTGTTTATAGTGGCCTCTGTCAAGCTTTTTAAAATAGCCATCAACAGCAGACTCAACCCCTTCATTATTAGCAGATATTTTCCCGCCGAGACACTTTTTCAAGATTGGGAACAGAAAATATCCGAGGGAGCTGGATCTGGCGAATAAAGTGCATGGGGAAGCAATTCAAACTTCAACTTGTGACCCGGTGCATTGTCCTGATGAAACAACACTTTCTTTTTTGCTAAATGCGGCCGTTTTTTCTTCATTTCTTCACTAAAACGCTGCAATAGTTTTACGCAGTACTCGGTGTTGATGGTTTCGCCTTTTTGAAGATAATCAATAAAAATTATCCCACACTCATCCCACAATACTGACGCCATGACCTTGCCAGCAGATGAAACTAATTCGCCTTCTTTGGAGCCTGTTCTCCCTTTTCAGTCCATTTTTTGTCCAGTTTCGTCTGTTCTTTCGTCTCAGGGGTGATGTGCTGGACTCATGTTTCGTCCATTGTGATGAATCGTCACAAAAATTCGGCTTTATTGCGTTGAATTTCTCCAAAAACTTCCTCACGTTGCTGCTTTTGTTCAATGGTGAGCAATCGCGGCACCCATCTTGCGCACAGCTTTTTTTATGACCAAGTTTTCAGTCAATATACGATGTATAGCCTGCTCGCGGGGGTTCGTGTGCGGTGCAGCGCCACCACCGAGGATACGCGCCTCGCAGGTTTTAAATCAACGAGAGGCTGACCCGAACCAACAGGCAGATATTTCGTCGGGCTCGGGAGGCTGCTGGTCGTCTCAACTGGCGGTTCGTCTGGACGCGTAACGGCTACGTATTCGCGCGGCATCACCAAGGCGTAGATGCTCCTCGCTACCGCTTGAGCAAGGAGGCCGACCTTGCGTGAGTTTTTGGCCGTGACTTTGGCTCCGCCTAGTAGAATTACTTTAAAACAATACAATTTCTTAGCAAGTGGAAGTGGTGGAACACTTAGTGGATTGGAAAGATGTATGGTATTTTTATTATTTACTTTAAAATTTTTCACCTGTGTAAGCGGCTGCTTTATTGTTCTGTGTGTCCGTTTATCACATGTTCCTATATGATCTTTGTTTTATTTAAGCTGTAGTTTCCGTTATACATTGCTTGAATTTGTTTCTATTGTTGTAGTAAATTATTTTCATGTAATACTTATGCTTATGTTGAGGTACTATATGTGGTTTATTATTCATTCGATGCTTTTTATCAATCGTTAAGTGAAAATTAATAGTAAATATTTCTTATTTCATCTTGTACAGGAACTAACTAGCTACTTGTATTATAACTTAATTTCTTAGTCACGTTGCATTATGTGGAATTTCATACCTGCTTATGTTAACAGTCATGGAGCCCCCCTTGTTAAATATCTCTGTTGTATGTTGGGTGCTGTGCTGTGTTGATGTGGAAAGTCCATACGCCTTTCAAAGTAAAACATTAAGTGTAATATTAAACACATAATTATATCACACAAAAAACACACTCACATTATACTAACAACAGTAATCAATTCACTACAAACATATCTACTATTCATATCGCTCTCAGCAAACAAAATCTCATCATATTCACCAAATTTTTCTATTACATTTTTAAAGACATTTTCATAAGTAGTACAAACACTAATATAAAATATATATCCCTTTATCTACTTAGTTTATTTATTTACTTACTATTGCTATGCCAGATTTACACTCATTTTATTAATTTCGCCGGAATCATAATACAAATTATTTCCTCACCATTTTTTATGCAAATAAATTTTCTAAATCTAAATAATAATCCAATTCGATTTTCAAATTCAATATTTTTTACGATGCATATTTGCACCTATTATTACATAGCTGCTTCTTTGATTGGCCAATGTATATATGTATTGTCTCAGTTTTGCACTCTTTTATGTCCATAAACATCAAAAATTTATGACTACAAATACCTCAAGTTAGAGCTTTTAATGCAGGTTCCTTGAATACCGGACACAATGATTTCTTAATCGCTATGACTCAAATAACCCCGACATTATTGCAATAAGCGAAACTTGGCTTTCTATCGATCAGCAAGCGCGAGCGCCTGTCGCCCCAGGCTATCGTCTGCGCTGTGCGCCTAGACCCGAGCACCACACCCGGCGGAGTGGCGTTTTACATTAAGCAAGATGTGCGCGTTCGGTATGAAAAGGATCCTACTGCGGATATTGAACAAATGTGACTATCAACTAAAATTAATGGTCAACATGTTGTGATAGGGACTCCTTATAGACCTGAGTGGGTTGGTGTGGATGACTTTTTTGATGCACTAACTGACTCAATCACGAGTTTCGCTCGGTATGATCACGTAGTTTTGCTTGGAGATTTTAATATTAACTTCACCGATTCTAAGTGCCATACTAAAAATTACAACAATTTTTGACATATGAGTCTGCAACTTTAATAAATGTTGTGTGCACAAATGCTAAGGTGCGTGAAGTCACTGTCTCAAATATCACCGGTTCCTTTGGTCACGCTATGGTAAATGTAACATTGGCATTCAAGAAAGATAAAATACCACCCCGCTGTATAACTTAGCGTCCCATTAAAGACATAGACTTTGATGGATTCAATCGCGAATTGGACCTGCTGGATTGGGAATATATTATTGACTTGCCTACTGTTGATGATATGGTCGATAGATTTAACTACTTGCTCTTAACTCAATATAACATTTTCGCACCAGTCAAAATGGTAAAAATGAAATATCATCACACTCTACCTTGGATCACTGATACCATCAGACTTATGACCGATTTACGCAATGAAGCTCACGTTATCGCGAAACTAAATCTAACGCTGAAAAAGAGATCTGGAAAGATCTAAGAAAGTTAGTGGAATCTAGTAAATACAATAAAAAAGTGCATACTTTAATCATTTAGTTAACTATGAAGTCTCGGATGGCAAAACATTCTTGCGAAATATGAAACAAAATATTCTAGCAGATCATGGTCATGGTGAAAAACTGCCTGATTGCTTCAGTGACTCAAATCAAATAAATGATGATCATTTTTATCTCTCTCTTCTGCCAGTGAAGATCCTAAACCTCTGTTATCGTATTTTAATTCCAATCGTTATAGTGATTCCAGATTTAATCTCGTGCCAGTTTCTGAAAGTATACAATTACATAATCTCTATTAAATTCAATGCAATTGGAGATGATGGGATAAGTAGAGACATGATTAATACTGACTCCCCCCAGAACCCTGCGCGTTATAACCTCAATTATAAATAGGTCATTTACTAGCGGTATAGTTCCCAAGCAATGGAAAAAAGCAATAGTAACGCCTTTTCCTAAATTCGATAACCCGTCCCATCTCAAGGAACTTAGACCTATTAGTTTGCTTCCCTTTCTTTCAAAAGTGCAGGAAAAGCTGGTGCATGCCCTATTAAACAAATATGTGGAAAACTCTAATATTTTGCCTGACCTCCAATCGGGTTTCCGAAGGGGGCGGGGCACAACTACTGCGTTGGTTGATGTTGTGGACAACATTTTGAGCAATATCGATGTAGGTAAGGCTACTATTCTTATACTGCTGGATTATAGCCGTGCATTTGAGAGCCAATGAAGCTGTCGAAATTGCATTATCTGTAAGTTAGTTTGAAAGTTATCTCGACCAACGCTTCCAATGTGTCAAGCTGACCAATGACAGTGGTGGTACCTTGTACTCGGATCCAAAGCCAATTTTTCGGGGTTTTCCACAGGGCTCCATCTTAGGGCCTCTATTTTTTATTATATCTACAGCAGATTTGGTGAATGAAATCAAGAACTAAAAATTTCATTGTTACGCTGATGATCCACAACTTTACATTTCTGATGCGCCTTCTAATATTGACTGCATGACAAACTTGAACAATGAAGACCTAAGCAGGTTATATGCCTGGTCAAATAAAAATTCATTGATTCTCAATCCCTTGAAATCAAAGTAGTAAAGTTCATGTTAAAAAAAATCTCATTTATAATTCTCAGCTAATCCTTGATGACCAGACTCTAGAGCGTGTTGACGAGGCCAGCAATTTGGGAATCATATTTGACACTTACCTACGATTTAAAACTTATTTAGTGATTGTATGTACCGTTTAATGGTTTTGTACAAAATCTGCGAAAGGGCACGTATTATTTTGTGCGAATCACTGATTTTATCTCGACTCAACTACGGAGATATAGTTTATGGTCCGCGTCTTCTATTGAACTGAGTCTGCGTTTGGTGCAGCGCATACGAAATGCTTTTTGTAGGCTTTGCTTTGATGTTCCACCTCGTAGTCATATCACCCCATACTTAAACTCTGCTCGAATGCTCAAAGTGGAACTGCGTATTCAATTAAATTCAATTCAATTTTTCATTCATAAACACAGTTTACAAGTCACATTCATTATAAAGACACAATGTCGATTTTAACAGCCGAAATATTGGAAACGTTAGTAAAAAAGTGCCTAGAACCCATAGAACTCAAGTTGTGTAAGTTAGAGGCTGCTATCGCGCGCCTAGGAGAAGAAAGAGGAGACAATCGAAGTTCTACAAAGCCGAATTCTGCGGCCGCCATAACACCCCAAGCAGCCCAACCGCTACCGAAGATTGCCGAACGAAAAAAGCTGACGGCGAATGAGCTGCCACGAGGTGCATCAACATCTGCACGAGTTGTACAGTATGGCCCAATCACAGCTCGTGAACAGCGCGCCAACGCTCGATTCAAACCGCCTCAGCACCAACCAGCGACCGTTAAACCATCGGAACCGCCGGCGAATTCATTAGAGCAAGGGGTAAAGACTGCGGCTGCTCCCATCGTTCGGAAGTCTCTCTCCACACATCCGAACACGATGAATACCCATGTTGACGCTATTAAAACGATAGAGACATTATCCCCATTAACGGCTACTGATCCAATAAATGATATTATGACCCCAAGCCTGATTATTGCAGAAAATGACGACTGGCACGTAGTACAGAAACGCGGACGGCGTCGAAACTCTAGGACTAATGTCATCTGCGGGACCGGCTCTGTTGACCCGGATCTACAGACAGTAGAAAGGACTAAGAAGATCCACGCTTGTTTCCTACGTCCAGAAACTACAGCGGAGTCCATGCTTGCCTACATGGAGAAGAAGCAGCCTACAGGAAGCTACAAAGTGGATAAGCTTGACCTCAAACATGAGTACTACGCATCATTTGCCATATCAATCCCGACAAGTAAGTTCGACTTCTTCATGAAACCAGACAACTGGCCGCCGAGGACCGAGGTTACGGAGTGGTTTCGTCCCAGCAGTAGGCGAGCGGCGCGTTCGTCCCCTGACGCCAGCTCCCGGAGGAGACCCGGCCGCAAACCCCGAGCCGGCGACAGCGCAGCCTGCGCCCGTCCCCCTGCCGCCGTCACCCCCGCCGCCGCCAGCCCCCCAAATACAGGCAAGCAGTAAAAAAACCACCATCACCATTGCATTGCAAAATATACAATCATTAAATAATAAAACAAGAAGCTGAGAAGTGTTAACACAAGATGAGTTAAAATGTAATATAATAGCTATAGCAGAGCACTGGCTAAAAAGCAATGAGTTGCAATATATTCACTTGACTAATTTTACTCTGTCGATCCAATTATGAACACGGTGGTTCGTGCTTATTTGTAAATAACAATACAAAAGCCATCGAACATTCTGACATCTGTAAATTAGCCGTTGAACGCTACTGTGAAATATCGGCAATTGAGTTATTAGACTACAAATTACTAGTAGTATGCTTTTATCGTACTAATAAAATCAAGGCAACTTCATAGCTGTATTAGATAATCTTCTTGGTAAAATTAACGAGACCGATCTCGAGTGTATTGTCTTAGGAGACGCGAATATTGTTCGAGACAGTGCGAGACAGTTCTGAACACAAAGAACTTAGGGACACACTCGAATCACATAGCTTCAGGAGCTTGGTAGACTTCCCTACGCGCATAGCATCCACATCGGCGACATCACTCGACCACATCTACACCAACACTGGGGACCGGTTCACCGCTGCGGTGCGACCCGTCTCCACAAACCTGAGTGGTACACAGCGGCTTCTCGAGCTCAATTTGCACTAGCTATAAGTAGTGTAGATTGGGAGTATTTGTTCCGTAGCAAGACAAACATTGAGGAGCTTGCCCAGTCATTATTAAATGTTATTATAAGTAAATCAAATATATGCTTTCCCCTTAAACGTAAGCCTAATGTTAACAAAGCTAAATCATGGGTCACGAAAGAGACACTTTATTTAAAATCTTTGCTGTTTGATCTCATCGAAGCTAAAACTGCCTACCCGAATAATAGTCGTCTTGTCGAGGAAATTGATGAATTAACGAAGAGTTTCAAAAACAAACTACATACACAGAGACTCGAATACTTCTCCGCTTTAATTAGAAAAAGTGACAACGTCGTAAAAACAATGTGGCGAATAGTTCATACCGAAACTTGTAAAACTAGAAAGGGTAATTTTGATTTTACCCAAATTATCAAACATCCGACGGGCCAAACTTTCTTATCTAAAAAACATGTCGTAGATCACCTCAACCTGCAATTTGTTAATACAGCCCGGCTGTGTGGAGCCCCGCACGCCGACGTGTGCACTGCGCGCACCTCACTGCTGGCTGCGCACGCGCCGACTGACTGCTCGCTGCGGTTCTGCCCATTCACACCGGCCGAACTCTTTCGTATTATTAAAAAAAGGGTAGCAAACAAACCAACTAAAGATATCTATGATATCTCAATAAGCCTTATTTATAGTATCGCCGAATACATATGCAACCCACTCTCTGTGATTTTCAATGGGTGCATAAAACTTGGCACTTACCCAAAGTGCATGAAACAAGTAAAAGTGAGCCCATTATACAAGGGTAAGGGTAAAAAAGATGATCCCAGCCACTATCGTCCGATCTCGATTATACCAGCGATAGCAAAAATTCTGGAAAATGGACTTGGCTCCCGTCTCACTGACTATCTCGCGAACACCTCAGCCCTGACGGACCGGCAGTATGCTTACCGCGAGGGACGCTCCACCACCCAGCTAGCGAGAGAGATAGTGAGGAGAGTGCTGGATGCTCGTGAGCGACGCCAAGCCGTCGCTGTGCTCTTCTGTGATCTGTCGAAAGCTTTCGATGTTGCAGATCACAATGTGCTGCACATGAAGCTACAGCACTACGGAATTGCCGGACCAGCCTTGGCGTCGCTAACAAGTTTCATGCGCGAAAGAACGCAGTTCGTAGTCGGAGCGGCGGGCACAGTAAAGTCGGACGGCCTCTCGACAGATATGGGCGTACCACAGGGATCTTCACTGTCAAACATAGCATTTTCCCTGCTTTTAAACGACTTGCCCAACGCGATTAAGGGAGGTGAAATATTTTTGTTTGCCGATGATGTGGCCGCACTAGTGATTGCACCGACGACAGCAGAACTAGAAATTCATCTAAATTCAGTAGCCAGCCGGATGTGCCTTTGGTTTTACCAAAATGGTCTTTTATTAAATACGACTAAAACACAATTCATCCAATTCGATCTCTCTGGACGTAAAAGACCTAACCTAGCTGTCGAAGCGTATGGAATTCCAATTAAACAAGTCCATACTGCACCATTTCTGGGCTTTCAGGTGGATCAAGCATTAACGTGGGACGCTCACATAGATAGACTGTGTGGAAAACTGGCTAGCGCATGCTTCGCGCTAAGTCGGCTTTCGTGTACGCTACCAGCAGAGTCAATGCGCACGTGCTACTTTGCGACGGTGCACTCGCTGCTGCAGTACGGCGTGGAGCTGTGGGGGCGCGCGGCGCAGTGGCACCGCGTGTTCGTGTTGCAGAAACGCGCCGTGCGGCTGCTGGCGAGAGTACCGACTGACGAGTCCGCGAAACCGCACTTTAAACATCTCAAAATTCTCACATTACCTAGCATTCTCATTTTCCAAGTGGCCATTTATGTGCGTGAGAGAATTGACCAATACAAACGACTTGGAGAATCGAATCAATATGAGACACGGAACTCAAATAAACTAGCTGGAATCGTGCACAGGCATGCTAAAACAAGTAAGGCGATCCATGTTATGGGTCCTGTAGTCTACAACAAGTTACCTGAAGCTATCACTGGTGCACCGAGTGTGCCCATATTCAAAGTAAGACTGAAAGGATGGCTTGTTGAGAGGTCCCCTTTTACAGCTATGATGAATTTATAGAATTAAAATAACTAACCCTTTTTATTGTGTACAGTGATGAAATTAGTGTTAATATGTGTATATTTAATTTAATTTAATTTAATATATTGAATTTTAAAAACTGACTTACTATAATTCAATTTAATGAAATAATTTCTGTTGACATTTAAACTTTATGAAATTTATATGTGATACATGATATATTTTGTAACATCTTAGTGTGACTTGTAATGAATATATCAATAAATGATGTCTATGTCTATGTCTATGTCCATTCATAGTACTTATTTCAAATTATCATTTTTTTTGTAAGGATTTTACATGTTACAAAAACAAAATTGTTTATTATATTAAATAAGTTTATAATACTTTTTAGTTAGTATATTATATATTCTAATTCATTAATTATGATATGTTATTGTTTTGACCAAGCGATTTTGTAGAAGTCGTCTATCGAATAGCAAGCATTTGACATTAGCAGCTTTTTTAAGTTTTGGAGGAAAGTAGTATTATTGGGTTCATTTTTTACGTCGTCGGGTATGGCATTATACAGCTTAGGGCCAATTATGGACAGTGAGTGTCTCGACTTGGCCAATCGTCTGGGCGGCACAAATAGTAGGTGACTGCGTCTTGAGCTAGGTCTGTTAATCATTTGAGCATTTGTGGGGAAATTATGGAGGTTTAGCCTTACGTACTTACATATCTCCATAATATACAGGCTCGGAAGAGTTAGGATGTTATACTCTTTGAATAGTTCCCTAGCAGGGTGGTCCCAGGGCATGCCCGCAATTACCCTTATGGCACGTTTTTGCATCCTAAATGCTCTGTCGCGGTCCGAGGCCGCTCCCCAAATGTCTAGCCCGTATATTAACACTGAGTGAAAGTAGCCGTAATACGACTTCATCACATTTTCAGTAGAGAGACAGGGGATGAGCCTTGACAGCGCGAAGCACGCAGATGACAGTCGTTTGCAGGTGGCGTCAATGTGTTGCGACCACGTCAGTCCCGAGTCAATAGTGAACCCGAGGTACTTGACGTGGTCCACTTGAGGGACAATACTGCCGTTGCAGGTGACGTTCAGCTCGTGACATTTTGTTCTTTGGAGCTGGAACTGCATTATGTTTGTCTTTTCGATGTTAAGCATCATCCCATTGACTGAGAACCAGGCGTGTAGGCGTAGGCACTAACACCTTTCCAGTGTAGCGTTTGATGTCATCAAGCTTAAAAAAACTTGAGTACCTCTACCTAAAGTTAGAGGTGGCAACATCTCACCCCAGATACGGCATGAGGGATATTCGGGCACCTCTTGAAGGTCATATTCACCGAACAGTGTCATTTAGAGGCAGCTTCCGCTTCCAAGCTACCAAATGTTGCAATGATATTCCGCCGCCCATAAGAAATCTGACCTCCAAATACACCTTCAAAATACATATGAATTCGCACCTGGTTCAAAAGCAAAAACTAGGAATTTCTCTTTCCAACATTGATTGGATAGCCAGGCTACCTCTGCCATTTTCACATATTTTTTTGTTGGATATTTTATGGTTTTAGTAAACATATTCACACTACACCCATTCTGCTACTCACTTACTGGTTACCGCCACTAATTGCAGTCGCACAAAATTTTGCTATGATCAATTTTAATTTATTTTATTGTATTTTACAAGTATTTCGCTACTATTAGCTAAAAAAATTTAAGTTTTCATCTTTACATAGTGCAATACATACAACGTTTATAAGCAATAATCATGCTAAACTGCAGAGTGTGTAACGACTTAGTGCAGCGAAAAAACGGTTGCCAGTGTCAAGGCAAATGTGAAAAGTGGTTGCATTTTATTATTATTATTTTAATTTTATACACGAAGCTTTCGGATCAAGAGATTGCAGAAGTTAAAAGCAAACCAAAAATCTTTAAGTACAACAAGTGTTTAGTCCTCTCACAGAAGCTGGAAACAGGATTATCAGTGAGTACGAACAAACTAACTAAGACAAGTGCGCCCACGTCGCCAGGGCCTTTCAGTGCCCCCATTGACATCGCAAATACACTGAGCAAACTGCAACAAGACGTCTCTACTATTCTGGCCACAGTAGCTGCAGTCCCAGCACAGCATACAGAGATGCTCAACACGCAGCAACAAATACTAGAAAAACAAAGGGAGACTCAGGAAACACTTAACAAACATGAATACTACATTACCAAGTTAGAGTACAGAATAGACTGCCTGGAGGTCAAGTTGACGGAGTACAAAGATCTGAAGACTCACAGTTTAAAAACTGACCTATCTAGAACTCAGGTGTAGCAAGATAACTGGGAGCACAACAAATTGCTAGACTCCAGAGATTAAAGGGCTGCCAGTTTTGGACAAAAACGCACTACAAAGTACCTTAAAACAGCTCATAAACATCACCCATGCCGACCTAAATCCAAAAGATATTAAAGATACCACACAAGTGCAGAAGTGCAAGCGTGCAGGGCAAGTTATCCTCAGGTTTAGCTCAGTGCTGTAGTGCTAGTGACATACGAGACAAAGCCCTAGAATCCTTAAAAAATAGGAAAAATTGCCTAATAAAAGACGTATGTCCCTTCATGTCGGGAGCAAAGGCTGGTGATAAGATCCACTTCAACGAATTGCTGACAATAAGAAAGAAAATAATATTTTCGAAGTCGAAGAAATTTGCCAAGGATAATGATATTACCTATTTGTGGACCAAACATGGTCAAATTCTGATCCGAAAACAAACGGGCGACCCATATGTAATAGTAAAAACTCACTCGGACTGGCAAAAGTTGTTTCCTAAAGTTGAATGAATTTAATAATTATTTGTTTTCTATTTTTTTACACCTTAAATTATCCTCTTATCATCGAATTACTCACCCACATACTAACAATAACAAACACACCAACACATACCTACACTTAAAACACTGGAACAATAATCATAGCACACTTCATCACAAAATCACGTCTATAACAACATCATGCTCAACTTCACTACTTTACTACTGCACTATATTATTCTATCGGATTATAAGTAGGGAAAAACTTTGTTTACTATGTTTCAAACCGAGAAATTTTAGGTATTGCGATCTGACTCAAAGTATGGTCGGGTGCGTTGAAGTGTGTACAGATCAATATTATCGTCACACCTTGATCTGTGCACATATTGGTGCATTTGGCTGTGCCACCAGTTATTTCACAAAATACAAGAGAAAAGGATTTTTGAGGATGAACGCGCAAGACACGATGAGCAGGCTGACCTACTTCTATATTGACTCTAGTAATACTAATTACTACGCAAGACTGTCGAATGTCGACCTCGACAAACCAGTTTATTAATCACACCACTATACAGGACTATATAGGTAAGTACGGGTACTCGTATGCAACTCCCGCTATTTTGTCTGCGTTTAGAATGCTGTTTATTGTGGAGATCTTTATAACTATTATCTTAAATTATGCATAATAAACAACCAATAGAAATAGATATACCGATGCCGGTATGCAAGCTGGTTATTCAAACAGCAGAAGAATATCATGAAAGGATACATACGAGTGCGCAGTACAATATTTTACAAATTAATATCCGAAGCATAAAAAAATAATATAACCTATTGGTTCTGTTGAAGAGATTGAGTATATGTAGACTGGGATATCATGGTTCTTACAGAGTGTTGGTTGGGTAATAATGATGTCGTTCCTCATATAGTCGCATCAAACATCTCAGCATAATAACAAAGCTGATGGAGTCGTCGTAGTTTATGTTAGAAGTAAAATAAACTACCTGGTTTCTGAAATTATATTAACTGGTGCCAGTGGACTACTTTTGACTATAGATAATGCAACAAAGTTATTTACAATATATAGGTCACCCTCAATCAAGACGAAGGACGTAGATTTCTTTTTGAGTCTGAGATTGAGATTGAGATTGAATCTGAACAGAACATATATAAACATTAATTGGGGAAACCCTGACCATAGATTACAACTGCGGCGCGTAGTGCGGATCGCTGTGGTGTTGCCTACTCAGTAAAAGGCGATAACCACAGATTTCTTTAAAATTTCTTGCTCGTTCGACTTCCAAAAGTAATAATCTAAAAACATACCAAAAGTAGCTAGATGTAGCTAGATTAGTTTTGGCGGCTAAAATTGATTATTTTTCGGCTAAAACCGTTGAAAATCCTCTAGATCTAGCCACAAAGTGTTTCAAACGGCAACACTGCTTTCTGCTACTTGCGACATCATTGCGATTGCTCGCTAGAGGCAGCACCGTAGACCGTTGGCTACACTCCGCTATTGTTACTTTTGACAGCAGAATTTGCGCAATTTTTGTCGATTGCTTACTGTTTGCAAGATACGTAATAACCCCGCGGATGAGTCACCAAGCGCTTGGAGACAGCGTCAACGATCAATTTATAAAAAAATCGCTTTTTTTATTTAGTGTACGAACGATATTTTGCACTTCATACTACTACTTCAGTTTATACCACTAGATAGATAACACCTGTTATGATAAATATTTCACTGCACGATAACTTTTTACCACTATTATTGAATTTAATATTGGGAGTGAAAACAAATGTAATGTCGCCGAGTTCAAGTTGTTCAACCGACATTGACATTATTAGCCTGCATCACCTCACTGGCAAAGGTCACCCTTCCTCTCCTCCACTCTCCACGCCCCTCGGCTACATCCCACCAGTTGTTGTTTTGGTACTCAATTCGTCACTCCACTCACTTCCAAAAATATAATATAAGTATATTAAAAGTCATGTAATACATTATAATAAGTAAAATACATATACTTATCAAAGCAAGCCCAACCAGGAACATAAAAAACCTGGTCTAAAGGCGCTAAATAACTTTTTATATAGCAATACTAAGTATAGTATACCCATGCAAATTGACCGCTTCGCTAATTACCGAACTTATTTTAAAATCAAACTTATTAGAAGTTACATTTTAAATATAACAATATATCGCAATCTTCGAGCTTATGATATGTAGAGATAAAGTAGTATACGTAACTGTACATAATTAGGCATTAAAATACTCGTGTGCTGTTATTATGAAACACTCGTATATTAAAGCCTCTCATTATGTAAGTCACATTAACTACTATTATTTTTTATTATTGTGAAATCATCTTCCACTAAAGTAAAAACCTGTAGTCGGGTTAAAATATAGAAAATAAAACCATTATGATTATGTATTCATTTTGTCATTATTCATCAAATTCAGAATCTAAATATTCAACAGATTGTACTGGTTCAATTCTGGACATATCAGACTCATTGTCAGTTATAAGACTGGATGTTTCACTATCACTGCCACCAACATTGATAATAGGTTGTTAAATTTTTCTATCAATTACCAGTCCCCTGCATATATATTCCTCTTCTAGTTTTTTTGTATGCTCACAGCAATTAATCCATATATCAGCAGTTATATCCTCAAAACAGTTTTGTATAAGCTGCAAGAACGTGATATTATCTACACCAACATTCTTTGTGGCCACCATTCATTTTACTATGCCCCATATCATTTCTATCGGATTCAGGTCACAATGATATGGCGGCAGTCGTAGTATTTTGTGATCATACTCCTGTACTAAATTATCAATCTCGCATACTGGATCAGGTTTAGTTTATTTTACCAAAAACAACAACATACTTTTGGTGGCTTTGGTAGGCAGTATTTTTTTATGTAAGCAATTCTGCAATTTCATTTTTTATTTTAACCGAGCTTGGAGGTTTGTTAATTTGGCTATAATGATATCTAGCATTGTTCATGACTATACAGGTAGGTTCATTTAGATTGGGTTATAATTTATTCGATACCCATTTTTTAAATTAACTTTATTCATGGCATCATGGAAATCAGCTTTGTTTTCTTTGTCCTTATAAATTCGGGACTAACCCAGTCTTGCCACCACAATGAACAATTATGTATCATTTTCCTGTAGCTACAGGATTTAGATATGCCGGGCTCATTTTCGCTTTGCCACCATTTTATGAACATGAGCGAAGTTTAAATATAATTTTCATCAAGGTATAGAACAGGCATACCACTCTCCCTTACATCTTTGACTTCATGTCACTACCTATCCCTCCATACCACTATATTATGTTGCTCCATAAGTACTGTCCCTTGATTTTTACAGTTTTTATATTAGTAACCTAATAAGTGTAAGAGTAAAAGAAGAGATTCTCTGCCACCAACAAAATATATGGATTCTTTAATAGCTGCAAGCAGCCGTTTCAAAGTCGGTAACTTTTTTTCGGACAGCATAAAATTCATGTATTTTATGCCTTATCGCACATAAATCAAAATCATCCAGATTGATTTTCTTTTTGGTTTTAGGTACATTTTTCTTAGGCTTAGAAAATACAGCTGAAGTCCCACGTTCGTTTTGTATTTTCATTACGGAAGATCGGGATATTTTTTTTTTTTTAAAACGATAAGAAATATTTTACTTATAAATAGTAAAAATTTGCCAATTCACATCGCACATACTATATGACACCAGTCATGTTGACAACAAGGCTGATGATGTTATTTAGAGGAATAGAGTCCAATCCTTCAGACTTTCTATCCGACAAATATTTCTGCACTGTTAATAGTTTTCGGCATTTTCACTCACAAAACACAAGAAATATACCATGCACTATCGACGCCCCACTTTGACAGCAATCGACAGATGAGGTAAATTACTTTTTAAAGAAAGTGTTGCAAGTTGAAGAAAATAGTTTCATAGGTTTTCCGCAAAATGGCGATGTTTTATATTCTTGATTTGGCTTTATATTATATATACATTAAAATAATAGTTACATACTTTAACTTCATACACAAGAGAAAGGATTCGATTCAATCTCTCTTGAAAATTAAAATGGATGGACTATCCCTTATAGCGCAGGGAAGTGCGTTCCACAGTCGAGTTGCCCTTAACTTTCACGAGTGTTCGTAAGCAACAATGTTGTGCTGAGGAATTGAGAGAATAGACAACATGTGGGATCTGAAATTCCTGGCCTTGGAGAGAAGGAACTCGAACTTTCGCTAAAAAAAACAGTATTGCTATCTTTATGCCAGGTCGGCTACTTTTGGGACCGCCTACGTACCTCCACCTCATTAGTGATCTCAGCATATTTCTTCTCGTCCGTGCCGATGTCCATGAAATCACCATATAGCATCAGTCTCCCGCCGAGCAAGTCGGTGGCTTTCTTACCGAATTCAGATTTTATCTTGTTCTGCAGCAATCTGAAGATGAATATAATAGAAGGAATCCTTGTTTACACTGTTTTCTTTTTCGACCACATAGACGTATGCAAATGGAAACTCATTTTATGTTTCATGGCATGCCAAATACTATATAGCCATACATATATTCAGCAATTATGTATTTTATGCAGCACGTACTCGAAGAGTTAAGACCAGAGTATGATGTTGTTCTAAACGAGCCCAAGTATCGAAATCAATATTTACGTGACAAACCACGCTCGGTCTTCGTCGTTGACCAGACGATCTTGATATACCCGCTGATGCTCGTGGTACCATAGCCTTATGACGTCATCTTCATTCTAAAACCACATGACAACAATTCAATTTATTGTCTGAGAGTAGCTATGGAGTCTTTATTTTGATCCTATATTGATTTAAATAAACATAAACATTTACATACAAGCACATATATTGCTTCTGGGCTTATGGGCTTCATCTAAACATCCAAGACCTGCGGTTTTTTTTTCTTTACTCCCGGCCGGGGATCGAACCCGGGACCTCTCGCATAGCAGGGAGAGCCTCAACAGCTGCGCCACAGAGGTCGTCCTTCTTTAACACACCTCTACGTCTTCCCAACATTAGTAGTAGAAAGAAGGACAATTCTCACATGCACATGACTAGGGTCGAGCATCAGCATTCCCTGGAAGACCTTGCTCAAGTCTCGCAAATTGAAGGTGTAGTGTGACTTGGTCGGTGTCGGCAGCAGCTCTTCTACCAAGTTGGTGAATATATCCAGCGAGGCCTTCAGAAAAGCATCGTCACGTACAGGTACCTATAATAAGTCAGTCATCAGACAGCGCCCCACACGCACGCGTATACTCGCCCACCGCAAGCCGCATAGTTGACCATCTCGCTGCGGTTCTCAAACTTTTTGATTGTCTAAATCAGGGAATTATTACGTTTACGTTTACATTCTCGCAAGTTACTTAGAGCAATATTTAAGTGTACGCGCTGTGAAGTTGAGTTAAGGTATGGAGTCCAGTGTACTGTGTGCCAGCGAAATTTTGATTTCCCCTGCGCTGGTATTATGGAGGGTGGATACCGGAAGCTTGGAGACAGCAGAAATGTATGGAAATGCTCCTCATGTAAGAGTGCTGGGGCCTCGAGCCCGCTAAACGCTCGCTCCAAGTCACCAACTCCTGCTAACATGGAGAGTGTCGCACTTGACCTCAAACGGTTGACCGCCCAGGTATCTTCCCTACCAACACTGATGGAGAGCGTTAAGTCCATCCAGGCGGATCTCAAAGACCTCAAAACTATGGAGACTGATATCTCAAACTTATGAAACCCGACATATGTGACATGAAAGTGTCGATAGAATTTATGCAGCAATCGGTGGATACAATGACGGGCAGAATCACCGCCATTGACCAGCAAGTCTAAGGACTTCTCAAAACTAAGTATGTCTCCTTCAGCAACAAGTGGAGCATTACCGTGGAACCACTCGAGAGCAGGAGCAGAGAGCATGCCTGAACAACATTGAGATAAAAGGAGTCCTTTTGTCTAATACCGAGGACCTGTTCTCGCTGGTCTCCAAGATCGGTGACATCATTAAATATCCTATATCCAAGGAGCAGATCAGCTATGTCGCTATAGTACCAATGCGAAATGACGAGCTGAATAAGTCGATCGTAGTATCGGTGCATAACAGATACCTAAAAGACGACTTCGTCGCAGTTGCCAAAAAGCGTTCAATCACAACGGCATATTTGGGCCTTCAGGGTGATGCTCGGATCTTCGTGAATGATCATCTGACGCTGGAAAAAAAGCTTTTGCTGAACAAAGCGAAGGCGTTAGCAAAGGAGAGGAATTTTACATTCACATGGGTCAAGGGTTGCAAGATTTTTATGCGAAAGAATCCTACTTCGCCCGTCATCACCGTAAAATCGGAAGCGGATCTGAAGAGACTTTCAAATTAGTGTACGAAATATTTTTCTGTATTTATTTGCTATATCTGCTTGAAAAGTTTGAGAAACATGTGCCTGCTAACTCTCACGCATAGGTGCAGTTGTTGTGCGCTGTCGCTCTGTTCGTTTATCGCTCCGAGGCGGCCGGCCGGCCGTTTGCTACGACAATGCTCCTACCCTCTTTTGTGTTTGCCATTGGCTACTGGTTATTTTATTGCCGTATTGTTTACTACAATTAAATTGTTAATTTTCTGCTATCAGTGCGCTGTAAATAAGAATCATCATAACGTAAATTATATTTTATTGTGCCTTATGCCTACCCAGACGCTAATAATTATGACGTAATTTGCATCACTGAAACGTGGCTTTCGGAAGGTATAAGTAACAGTGAGCTGTTTGATGACTGGTATATAGTATGATAGAAACTACGTTGCCACCTCGCAATCGTTAGGCGGGGGAGTTTTGATCGCTGTTCGCCGGGAACTAGTCGCCGAGGGTCGCAGTCAGTGGTGTTCCACATCTGAGGATTTGTGGGTGACGCTGTCGCTCCTACATCTCAAACCATGTCGTATACCTGTGCCACCAAAACCTAGGAAACTCGTTAGTCTCCCAAACTAATAATTTTTTTCATGCCGTCACGGACATTGTTTTGAATTGCCCTTCAGATAAGTTTGTGTTGGGTGATTTTAACATATCTAACTTACTATGGCAACTCTCGGAAGATGGCTGCTCGTGTAAAGCCCATGACATACAAGGTGCGTATCAGTTTGAATTAATTGACAATTTTATTCTATGCAACTTATCCCAATATAACTCAATTTCAAGTATGAATAATCGAATTTTAGATCTGATTTTCTCCAATGACGCTGTATCAGTTGTGCACTCTAGTAGTCCTCTTGTCCCGGAGGATCCTCATCACAAGTCCCTCTGCATCTCCGCAAATTTTCTAGAATTACACACGTTGAAATGTAAACCATATATAAAGTACTTATACCACTCAGAAGATTATGAAACTATTTCATCTAAAATTAATTCAATAAACTGGAAGACTGAGATTTATAACAAACCCCTGGATGAGGCTGTCGACTTTATCTATAGTACTTTGAATGATTTACGCAGTGCTTTTATCCCGTCTAAAACGGTATTTCCAAGACATAAGTATCCTTTGTGGTATAAGTCTCCGTTAGTAAAGCTTTTTAAGGAGAAAAATTAATTTCGTGTAAAATATAAGAGATATGGTAATGTAGGTGACCTTAACTCATTTAATATATTAAGGAAGCGCGCTAAAAAGTCTTGGAATGTGAAATGTTTGCAGATTATATTGCTGGTATTGAAAGCAACATATTAAAAAATCCCAAGGCTTTTTGGTCTTAAGTAAAGGCCAAAAAGCAATCAAATGCGTATCCCACAGTTCTAAGACTCGGACGGCACTCCTCGGATCGAGGGGAAGAAATCTGTAACATGTTCGGTACTTTCATTCTACTTTCCTGGTACCTACTTCTACCGGCAGTATATCGGCAGCACACGACTTTGACCTCCTTGAAACCTCTGCAAACATTGGTTCCATTGAAGTGACTCAATCGGAAGTACTAAAATTGTGCAAATCCCTTGACTTAGTAAATCTGCCGGTCCAGACGACTTGTCTAATATTTTTATTTATAACTGCGCTGCTAGTCTTTCGTTTCCGCTTTCACAATTTCCAGGCGCTCATTAAACGAAGGTGCAGTCCCTATGCTGTGGAAGTCAGTATATATAACTCCCGTGCATAAAGAGGTGCCGAAGGACAACATTGCAAATTAAAGACCTATTTCTAAATTATGTATATTTGCCAAAATATTAGAAAATAATGTGTATAGGCAGCTTTACTCGTCACTAAAGCACACACTTAGCGAACAACAACATGGGTTTCTTAAGGGTAGGTCCACCACATCTAATATTTTATTATGTAGTGAATATTTGATAATTCATAATTTCTTTATTGCACACAAATCATACAAAAAACAAGAGTTACATAAAAAAGTGTACAAAGGCGAGCTTATCTCTAATAAGAGATCTCTTCCAGCAAACCAGGTAAACAAGGGAAAAGTTGATGGTTGAGCAGGGGTAGACCTATGTGTACAATATATAAAATAATAAATAAAATAAATTAAATAATAACTATAATAATATACTAAATACTTATAATATACTCCAACTACTATTTTATACACTATCCTAATACATACTTACATGCATACTACTTATAACTCTAAAGGGAGAGGTAACGCTTTTTCACACGACTTTTAAAGATATTCAGAGTAGGACTGTCCCTGATGGTGCAGGGGAGTGCATTCCACAACCGAATGGCCCGGGCTCTAAACCCGTTCTCATAGAAAGCGGTGTTATGCTGTGGAGTTGTGAGCATGGAAACTGAGTGAGTTCTCCGGGGTCTGCTGGAAGAAAGAAATTGAAAACTGTCTCGTAATAAAGTTGGGTAGCATGGATTACGTAAAATGTTGAAGAGGAAATTGAGGATGTGTGAATCCCTGCGAAGACAAATCGGCAGCCATTTCAACTCCCTGCGATGTTGTGACACATATTCGTATTTGCGCACCCCGAAGATAAACCGAATCCCGAGATTTTGAAGTCGTTCGATTTTGTTCAGTAGTTCTTCGTTAGCACTGACCCAGCAGACATCAGCGTAATCGATGAGGGGTAGAATAAGAGATTGAGCAAGAGTGATTTTGGTATGTCGAGGCAAAAGGCTGCGAAGGCCTTCGACACAGTGTCTATCCCCATTCTCTTGGTATGCACAATCGTCTAAATCCTTACGATGAGTTTTTTTTAGTTTGCCCTTTTTTGGCGTACTAAAGGAAGGGCCCGCAGCGTTTGTTGATCTCGCAGGGCTCGTAGATTGATCCTTCTCATTTAGAATTCTCTCGTTATCGTCCTCTTTGAAATTCGTGTCGCTTCGGCCGTTCAGTCAATAATTTTCGAAAATCGAATTTTCGTAAATGTTGTGTTCTTAGACTCTTGAAATTCTCTCGTCATAAACTCGTGCACATTGGAAATTATTTCCCGCGCTTGTCTTTTAAGTGGTTTATTGAACTCATTTTATAAAAAAAAACAAAGTGTACTTTTGCCTGCTACGCGTAAACTCATTCAGAAGTATGGCGGCAGACTAAGCATTTTACATTTGGCGGCAGCTAGTGACCAATAACAATAGGAACAGGAAACGCGTCGAGCGTGCTGAATGAACAACAGCATTTCCCGCGCTTTAAAAACTCAGCTTCTGCGCAGGTAAATCGGTAAGCCATATTAGTTAAGTCTTGCTGTTACACTTCGACATATTTAAATCTAATTTATTTTTAATGCAGTAGTTTTGAAATCTATCCAAATCCATTTGAAGAAGTGCGGTGTCTTCAGAATTACGAATAGGGCAAAGAATTATCATGTTGTCAGCATAGAGTAAAATTTTAGAAAAATGGAAGAAGGAAGAAATGCCAAATACAAAAATTGTAAAAGGAGGGGACTGAGCAAGGTTTTCTGTGGAATTCCTGAGAAAATACCCATTGCTACAGACGTAAAGCCATTCAGTACTACAGTTTGACATCTATTTTGAACGTACGATGAAAACCGTCTGAATAAGTTTCCTCGAATGCCGACTCGTTGAAGTTTGTGTAATAACACGATATGGTCCAGTCTATTAAAACATTTGCTATAGTCAGTATATATAACATCGACCTGCGAGGGTTCCGACATGTTTTCAGACAAATAGGGATATTAACCTAGAGTCTCTTAGGTCGGATGCCTTGTCGATTGACTGGTCCCCTGATATACAGCGAGACCATGGACGAGAAAATCAACAAGTTCAATATCATAGTCCTAGGTCTCTACGACAAGCATGCACCTATGAAAAAAGTGAGAGTGAAACACCTACCCGCCCCTTGGCTAACAGATACTAGTAAGCGTCTAATGGCCAAGAGGAACAGAGCCAAGTGTAAATACCGTAAGAATCCGACAGATGACAATTTTCTTTCTTACAAATGTCTTCGCAACCGCTGCAACCGTCTCTGTCGTGATGCTAAGCGTCGGCACATCCAAGAGAGTATTGAAAGTTACACACCAGCTGAGGTGTGGTAGTTTCTAAAAACACTTGGCATTGGTAAGACTCAGGACTTACATGCTGGTAATGTAGATCTCAACGGTCTCAACCAGTTCCTTTCTGCCCCACCTGTTGTGATGGATACCATTGTTAAACAAGCCACTTTTCAGAGCCTGCGCTCTAAGTCCTTACCCGACACCACACCATTCAACTTGAGCAATGTTGGAATCTATGCGGTCAAGAACGCGGTACTAGCAGTCAGCTCGAAAGCCGTAGGTGATGATAAAATCTGCCTTAAAATGCTTTTAACAATCCTGGATGAACTACTGCCAGCTATTACACATGTTATAATTTTTTCCCTATCGAATGGCATCTTCCCCACTATGTGGAAAAAAGCATTAGTCATCCCGCTCCCTAAAACTTCCAGTCCCACCTCTTTTAAAGAGTATCGACCTATTTCAATCCTACCCATCCTCTCCAAAGTCCTTGAATCCATTGCCCATACCCAGCTCTCTTCTTACCTTCTCTCAAACAATCTGCTGAACATGTACCAGTCAGGATTCAGACCGGCTCATAGCACCGTCACGGCTCTCATGAAAGTCACAGATGACATCCAGGTATCCATGGACCGCAAACAGCTTTCCGTGCTGGCTTTACTTGACTTCAGTAGTGCCTTCAACTGCGTAGATTTTGACATTCTCGTTGAGCTTCTCAGATCTCTGAACGTTTTCTCCCTCTCTGTCAGCTGGTTCGACTCTTATTTGAGGAATCGGCAACAGCGTATCAGGTCGGAAGAGATATCCACTGAATGGTGTGACCTCTTTACAGGCGTCCCTCAAGGTGGTATTCTTTCTCCTCTTCTATTCTCGATCTTTATTAACTCCATCTCGGACGTCCTGTCCTCCTCATATCATCTTTACGCTGATGATCTCCAGATTTATCGCCACTTCTCTCTTAACGATGCACACTCTGCTCAACGCTGATCTTGAGGGTATAAGAAGTTGGGCTTCATCCTTCGGACTCCTGGTCAACCTGAGCAATTCCCAGGCCATGGTAATAGGTACCAGACATTCTCTTAACTTGTTGCAGCAAAATTCCATTCCACCTGTCACTTTTAATGGTACCACAATCGTATATAGCGATAAAGTTAAAAACCTGGGTCTAATCTTCGACAACCAGTTGTCCTGGTCATCGCATGTCAATGAGGTAAGTCGCCGAGTATTTTCTATCTTTCACTCTCTCAAGAGACTTCAGTACTTTTTACAAATTACAAATTACAAATTTATTTATTTAGCATAAAGTTTGGACAATACTTCATGTTGTACCGGTTGCCATACACAACACAGCACATCCGCGATCGCAATTTTAAAGTTTTATTTGTGTTTAAGTTAGGTTAAAGTTAATGTTTTAATTTAATACAAAGTTTTAATTTGTTAGCGAATAATAATTATATTATGTATTTAATATATATTATATATATATATATATAATTATTATTATTCGCTATTCGATAAAAAGGCATGACTCGCCTGGGCGAGTGGCTTAGTAAAAACTTACTCACCCTTAATACGACTAAAACAAAGTTCGTCTCATTTCACAAAACCCGAGCTTCAGCTCCTCCTTTTTTACAGAGCATCAATGTTCATAAATGTGATCAAATTGGGCTATATTGCGACTGTCCTGAAATAAAGGGTACAACCAATATAACTTATTTAGGAGTAACCCTTGATGAAAACCTATCTTTTCAAGAACACATTAATAAAGTAACTAAAAAAATCAGAAAGTCGATATATATTATGAAAATCCTTAGACACAGTGCAGACATTAAACTACTCAAATTAATTTACAAGGCGATCTGTCAATCAGTACTCAGCTATTGTCTATCTGTGTGGTGAGGTGCACAAAAGACAATCATGCTGGTAATTGAAAGAGCTCAAAGATGCTCCGGAAACCTCGCAGAAATCCCACCGCCAACTTGAATGACGACTGTCAGCTTTTGAGCGTCAGGAAACTTTACCTGCTGAGGGCTACCATCACTACCCACCTGGCATTAATCATATCACCAAATCACGACGCCATTCTAACAAAACGAATATACCAAGCCCCCACCATTCGAGTTGAAACAACCTTTGCTCGAAGATTCGGTAGATATCTCCACGCTTTCGTCTACAATGAAATAACAAAGTCGTGTGATCTTAAACAACTCACGATGAGAGAGGTCCAACACCGAGTCACTAAATGGTTACTTACGACGCTTATTGAATGCCACAATTTAAATGTAAAATAATAACATTTTATATACACATCAACACTGTCTAGGGATATTAGATTTTTGTTTGCATTTCTTAGTTTTTCAGAAAAACTACTCAGAATTAGGAAAAAGTTTATATGTAGAATTAAACTTCCTTGTTACATTTTTAAACTGACATTGAAAAAAAAACTTATGAAAACAAAAGTAAGCGCGGGAACACGCATTTGATTCAGTTTACAGTGCTAGTTTTTTGTTGAGATTTATTTAGAAAAACATTAATTAACTAACAATTGTTTTGGTGATTTTTACTGTTTGTGTCATCTTGTTGGTGCCATGCAACGTCGACATCTGACGAGAGACGAGATGATAAGAGCGGTAGGAATGTTGGAAGCTGGCGCTATCCAAAACGTTGTTGCGGAGACCCTAGGCACCAGCCAGAATGTGATATCAAGGCTCTGGTCACGTTATCTTGATACTGGGGAAGTGGCGGAACGGCATGCTGGCAGAATTTGGGTGACCACCCCTAGAGAGGACCGTATTCTCCAAAATACAGTCAGGAGAGAACCTACTCTGACGACCATGGAAATGGTACAGAGGCTCCAACAGGAGCATCAGCTGTTGGTTAGCGACCAAACTGTCAGAAGAAGGCTACATGAAGCTAATCTTCATTCTCGCAGGGCAATACGTGTTCCTGCTTTGCGACGAGGCAATCGCAGAAGGCGACTATTGTGGGCCCAAGAACACGTGTTATGGGATAATAAACAATGGTCGACAGTGCTCTTTACGGATGAGTCTCGGTTTTCAAACCGAGACTCATCCGTAATCTGGACTCCGTAACTTCGCGAATCTGGATGAAATCCATTTCATTCAGATTCGCGAAGAACACGAGTTTGGAGAGTTCCAGGCAGGGAAAGCCGGCTCCAGCATCCACAAGAGGTTCATTCGTACCAAGCAGGAACAATGATGGTATGGGCAGGAATTCGTATAGGCGCGCGAACCGACCTCGTTTTTGTAAGAGGCAACATGAATGCTCAGAAATACCGTGATGAGGTGGTGGAACCTGTTATTATTCTGCATAGGGTGCAAATCGGCCAGCAATTCGTACTCATGCATGATAATGCTCGTCCACACACTGCGAGGCTGGTATCAGCCGCACTTCAAGACAACGACGTCACGGTAATGAGATGGCCTGCGCAGTCGCCCGATATGAATCCCATCGAACATCCGTGGGACATGTTGCAGCGAAGGGCTATGCATGCCTCCCTCCAAATCTGGCCACAGAAGAGCAACTTTTCTTGCTATATTATATATATATATATATATATATATATATATATATATATATATATATATATATATATATATATATATATATAAAATTATTATAATATATATATAATATATTATATACATAATATAATTATTATTCGCTAACAAATTAAAACTTTGTATTAAATTAAAACATTAAATTTAACCTAACTTAAACACAAATAAAACTTTAAAATTGCGATCGCGGATCGATCTGCTGTGTTGTGTATGGCAACCGGTACAACATGAAGCGCGCGATACAGGTTCTCCTAATACGCGCTTCGCAAGCAAGCCGCCGGACAACTACCCTCACTAATATTCTTGTTACTGTTTTGTCCAAACTTTATGCTAAATAAATAAATTTGTAATTTGTAATTTGTAAAAAGTACTGAAGTCTCTTGAGAGAGTGAAAGATAGAAAATACTCGGCGACTTACCTCATTGACATGCGATGACCAGGACAACTGGTTGTCGAAGATTAGACCCAGGTTTTTAACTTTATCGCTATATACGATTGTGGTACCATTAAAAGTGACAGGTGGAATGGAATTATGTTGCAACAAGTTAAGAGAATGTCTGGTACCTATTACCATGGCCTGGGAATTGCTCAGGTTGACCATGAGTCCGAAGGATGAAGCCCAACTTCTTATACCCTCAAGATCAGCGTTGAGCAGAGTGTGCATCGTTAAGAGAGAAGTGGCGATAAATCTGGAGATCATCAGCGTAAAGATGATATGAGGAGGAGAAGAGAGGGCGCTAGTATAGCCGTAAACATTGAGTTCCGTGTTAAAAAATCATTATAATAACTAAATCTACTTAAAGTTATATAAAATCAGAATTTTTTGGTAAATAACAAACCGATTGAGACGTAGAGTTATTATCCAGTGATAAAAAACAGTACAAACAATAAAATAACAGAGTGGTTATAAGTGAGTGCAAAGTGACAGTAAAATCTAGCAAACCCTAGTAAATGTGACGACCATAACATTAGCATATCTGCACAAAAGATAAAAGTGACCAAAGTAACCAGTGTCATACATGAATAGTGAATAAATTAACAATTCTCACATTCACATAAAATCAAGATAACGGTACCTTAACCGTCATTGCCATCACGATACATCAGTAGCGACACCTAACACCAAAAGAAGCAACTCCGACCAAAGTACTTCTGCAACACATCCTGCTGGAAAAAATACACTACGTGATACCACCAATTGCCAACAGAGGTCACCTGTGCTGTGCGAGATTATAATACCTACTTTCGCCGCGATTGGTATTGCTTCCATGGCGTAAAGTGCAACACCAGTGCTTCAAACCCAATCGACTCGGGTTCGATTCCCGAGTTCGTGAATTTTAAGTATCAACTTTTTGTTTTACTTTTAACAATAACGATGCAATCTAACAAAGAAAATGTGACGATCAGAAGACTTAACAGACCTAAGAGTGCAAGTAACGAGAACTTAAGTGAAAATGATGTGTTCCTGAACTCTACACTCTTTGACAACGCATTGTCCACTAGCCTACCAGACTTCTCAATATGTTACAGATCACAGATATTAGATCTTAAAAATCAAGCGGTAGAATTAAAGACCAACCTGGAGAGTGCAAACGAAGAAATTGCCAAACTTGTGAGAGAGGTATTTGACCTAAAATGTGAAAATGAAATATACAAAAAAAATATCGAATTGTACAAGAAAGTCACAAGCACAGACATACTTAATGCCACTAAAACACCAAGAAGATCCTCAATGCCATTTCCCTTCAAACCGGCGTATAGAACAATGTCCCGACAGGTACCATTAAGTCTTACAAGAGGCTTACACAAGCAATACTCACATTCCGTATGTCGAGAGCTGGAAAAATCATTTATAGAACTCACAAACGAATCTGAAGTACTGCCGACAGCTCAAATACAAAAGGCTAATGTAGAGTTGCGAACGCCACCACTGAAGAAACCCAATGTAGAGACTAAGCCGAAAAAACGTAGAATAATGATTATAGCTGATCAACAAGGGAGAAATATTCGTAATATCATACAAGAATTAGTTGGAGAAAATACATAGTATTATGCTATAGTAAACCAGGTGCATCAATGACAGAAGTCGTCAAATCGGGAAGACAGGAGATTTCAACAATGACAGAAAAAGATTATGTAGTAATGCTTGGAGGAACCAACGATACTAATCCGTACAGATTTCAGTTCGATTTCCAATGCTGGATTAACACGGTAACTAAAACAAATGTCATAGTCTGCAACATCCCCTACAACAAATACCTAAACAAAATGAAGCTTAACTACGAATTGAAGTTTATATGCAGCCAGCACATAAACCTATCATTCATCGAAATGGACAGCAACCAATTTAGACCGACTCCGAGAATGTATAACATGCAACTATGTACATTAATTTTAAGAGTTTACTTCTAGACCATAAAGTTGATTCCACAAGCACCATTATTAACAGGACCCACAGCAAGCAAATCGACCAATATACCCAGACAGAACCGGACCACAATGTCAATAAGATTGAGGAGAACAAAGAGTGCCATCCTGAACTAGTGGAAGTTGAAGATATCAAATGTAGAGAAGAAATAAACATTGACAGAAATACCAATAGTAGGCAGCTTTTTCGTGTATAAAAAGTTAAATCTAATACATCAAAATATAGATGGTCTAATTACGAAGTCAGACGAGCTAATGATACATTTAAACGAACTTGAGGGCAGAAATACAGATATAGATGTAATATGTATTACAGAACATAATATGATAGATAGTGACCAGAATCAATTGACGTTTCCTAACCATACATTGGCTTCATGTTTTTGTAGAAAAAACCGACATGGTGGATCATGCATACTCATTAAAAATCCTCATAAATTTAAAGAAATTAAAAGCATTGATAAATTCAATATCAGTAATATATTCGAAGCCAGTGCTATTGAACTAACTGATCATAAAATTATTATAATATGTATCTACAGAGTCCCTTTATATGATAATAAGTCTTTTGAAACCTTCTTCTGTGCTTTAAACGATATTCTACATGATTTTGTGTACAAAAACGACAGAAAAATTATATTATGTGGTGATTTTAATATAGACTTACTGAAAATTAATAAAAATAGCACTCGGTTCAAACAGTTAACTATGAGTTACAACCTCAAAATCGAAATCAATCAGCCTACTAGATATGCCAGCAAGACATGTCTAGATAATATAATGCACAATATTCGTGGATGCAAGAGTGAGGTAATAGAATTCGCTCTTTCAGATCATTCCGCTCAACTGTTAAAATGCCCAGTAAAGAAAAGTTACTCTCTTAAACAATGGCATGTACTGAAACGTGACTATAGTGAAGAGAATATGTTAAAATTTGCGAAACACCTCAATTCCTGATCTTTTCATAAAGTATTCGAATCCGACGATCCTATTTATGCGTTTAGGGAATTTTATGATATGTTCGTCCTACTCTATACATTATGTTTTCCTATAATAAAGGTAAGAATTTCCTTAATGCGCAAACAGAAATGGATGTCCAAGAATTCGGCTATGCTGCAAGCGGAAAAGAGAACTGCTGTGGAAATATCGACGACACCGAAATTTGGCAAACAAAGAAGTTTTTCAAGTATATACAAAAAAGCTAAAAAATATTATTTAACTGACACAAAAAGCTCAAAACAACTATAGAATTCTAAACGCTGATAATAAATGTAAAGAAACCTGGAACGTAATAAAAAAATCTCAAACAAACTTGCCAAAGGAATATATTGAAAAAATCACTAAGGATGGTAAAAATATCACAAATCCAATGGAAATAGCAGAATCATTTAAATACTTTTTTATTGACATATCTAATAATAATAAATCAATTGACAAGAGGACGAATAACTATAATGCAATTTTAACATGTAATAATAATAAAAGTGAACCTCACTTGACATCTAATAATAATAATGAATCTATCTTGACATCTCCTAATAACAATAATAATTTATACTCAATCAATTCCTGTAATTCAATATTTTTAAACCCAGTGATATCCTTTGACATTTTCCAAATCATTAAATCATTAAAGAACACGAACAGCGCTGGTTATGATGAAATAACAACTAAGGTTTTAAAATATGTTGTTCTCATAAGCTCCCCAGTCCTGTGTCATATAATAAATAAATGTATGGTACACGGGAAGTTCCCAAATGAACTAAAAATTGCAGTTGTCAAGCCATTATTTAAAAAGGAAGACAAATACAATATGAATTTCTATCGGCCTATAGCATTAATCCCCATTCTTGCAAAAATATTTGAAAAGGTGATCTATAGAAATATATACGGATACTTTGAAAAGCAGAATCTATTTGCGCCGGAACAAAAAGGGTTCAGAAAAAATAAGACCATAAACATGGCTATCTATGATTTTCTTATTAAGATTTTTACTAACATAGACAAAAGAAATCCAGTAGTGACTATATTCATGGACATGAGCAAGGCCTTTGATTTTGTAAGACATGACATCCTTATAAGTAAATTACAGAATTATGGAATAAGGGGGAACGCGATAGAACTTATAAAATCATACCTAAATAAAAGACAGCAAATGACACAGATAAATAAGATATGTACGATGTCAAAAATGGAACAAACCTACACATCAAAACCTAGAGACATAGAGCAAGGAGTACCACAAGGCAGTGTGATGGGCCCATTGCTCTTCTTAGCTTACATCAACGATCTACCCAATATTGTAGAGCATCCTATGGTGCTATTTGCAGACGACAGCACGGTTATTATACCGTGCGACGATCCAAATAAATTTGAAGATGAAATTAATAATTCTCTACATAACATTATTTACTGGCTTGAGCAAAATAATCTTGTAGTTAACATTGGTAAAACTAAAATAATAAATTTTCAAAATAATAATAATAATACAATTAAGAATCTGGACATAACTTACTCAGGACAAAGTGTTGAACAAACGGAGGTAAAAAAGTTTCTGAGAATTTACATTGACCGAAATCTCAAATGGAAAACACAGATGGATAAAGTTTGTAAAAAATTGCATACATTTGCATATGCCCTATACAAACTATCAAAAACTGTATGTGAAGAAGCTGTACTGATGGCATATAATGGCTATGTGGACTCTACACTAAGATTTGGAATAATTTTTTGGGGTAACTCAGTAGGTAAAGAATCTGTATTAATTGCACAAAAAAAATGTGTCAGAGCCGTATGTGGTCTTTGCCGTAGAGATAGCGCTAAACAATATTTTAAGAGGCTCAATATTCTGACAGTGCCATCCCTATATATTCTTGAGGTAGCTATGTTTGTCAAGACGAACATGCATCTATACACTAAAATTAATAGCAAAAGACACCTTAACAAAATTAGTATGCCCCAACACCATACAGCATTATTTAAAAACAGTATTTTTGGTATGGCACCAAAAATATTTAATAGATTACCTGATAATATACGTAATGTCGACAATATATTGCAATTTAAAAGGGAATTACGTAAGCTTCTAATCAACAAAATATATTACTCCATATCAGATTACCTTTTTGATAATAACTTGTAAGTTTATGGTAATATTTGACAAATGTAATGTAATATGAATCCAATTGATTTTTCTGTTAAAACTATTAATATGTACTTACCTACATTTGCATGAAATATCTGTATGCCCGATGGCTAGACATAGAGATACATAATATTTTTATAACACCTGAATGTACATATCCTACTACCTACCTATGTTTCACAAATAAATGATTTGAATTGATTTGATTTGATTTGGAGGACAGGACGTCCAAGATGGAGTTAATAAAGATAGAGAATAGAAGAGGAGAAAGAATACCACCTTGAGGGACGCCTGTAAAGAGGTCACACCATTCAGTGGATATATCTTCCGACCTGATACGCTGTTGCCGATTCCTCAAATAAGAGTCGAACCAGCTGACAGAGAGGGAGAAAACGTTCAGAGATCTGAGAAGCTCAACGAGAATGTCAAAATCTACGCAGTTGAAGGCACTACTGAAGTCAAGTAAAGCCAGCACGGAAAGCTGTTTGCGGTCCATGGATACCTGGATGTCATCTGTGACTTTCATGAGAGCCGTGACGGTGCTATGAGCCGGTCTGAATCCTGACTGGTACATGTTCAGCAGATTGTTTGAGAGAAGGTAAGAAGAGAGCTGGGTATGGGCAATGGATTCAAGGACTTTGGAGAGGATGGGTAGGATTGAAATAGGTCGATACTCTTTAAAAGAGGTGGGACTGGAAGTTTTAGGGAGCGGGATGACTAATGCTTTTTTCCACATAGTGGGGAAGATGCCATTCGATAGGGAAAAATTTATAACATGTGTAATAGCTGGCAGTAGTTCATCCAGGATTGTTAAAAGCATTTTAAGGCAGATTTTATCATCACCTACGGTTTTCGAGCTGACTGCTAGTACCGCATTCTTGACCGCATAGATTCCAACATTGCTCAAGTTGAATGGTGTGGTGTCGGGTAAGGACTTAGAGCGCAGGCTCTGAAAAGTGGCTTGTTTAACAATGGTATCCATCACAACAGGTGGGGCAGAAAGGAACTGGTTGAGACCGTTGAGATCTACATTACCAGCATGTAAGTCCTGAGTCTTACCAATGCCAAGTGTTTTTAGAAACTTCCACACCTCAGCTGGTGTGTAACTTTCAATACTCTCGTGGATGTGCCGACGCTTAGCATCACGACAGAGACGGTTGCAGCGGTTGCGAAGACATTTGTAAGAAAGAAAATTGTCATCTGTCGGATTCTTACGGTATTTACACTTGGCTCTGTTTCTCTTGGCCATTAGACGCTTACTAGTATCTGTTAGCCAAGGGGCGGGTAGGTGTTTCACTCTCACTTTTTTCATAGGTGCATGCTTGTCGTAGAGACCTAGGACTATGATATTGAACTTGTTGATTTTCTCGTCCATGGTCTCGCTGTATATCAGGGGACCAGTCAATCGACAAGGCATCCGACCTAAGAGACTCTAGGTTAATATCCCTATTTGTCTGAAAACATGTCGGAACCCTCGCAGGTCGATGTTATATATACTGACTATAGCAAATGTTTTAATAGACTGGACCATATCGTGTTATTACACAAACTTCAACGAGTCGGCATTCGAGGAAACTTATTCAGACGGTTTTCATCGTACGTTCAAAATAGATGTCAAACTGTAGTACTGAATGGCTTTACGTCTGTAGCAATGGGTATTTTCTCAGGAATTCCACAGAAAACCTTGCTCAGTCCCCTCCTTTTACAATTTTTGTATTTGGCATTTCTTCCTTCTTCCATTTTTCTAAAATTTTACTCTATGCTGACAACATGATAATTCTTTGCCCTATTCGTAATTCTGAAGACACCGCACTTCTTCAAATGGATTTGGATAGATTTCAAAACTACTGCATTAAAAATAAATTAGATTTAAATATGTCGAAGTGTAACAGCAAGACTCAACTAATATGGCTTACCGATGTACCTGCGCAGAAGCTGAGTTTTTAAAGCGCGGGAAATGCTGTTGTTCATTCAGCACGCTCGACGCGTTTCCTGTTCCTATTGTTATTGGTCACTAGCTGCCGCCAAATGTCAAATGCTTAGTCTGCCGCCATACTTCTGAATGAGTTTACGCGTAGCAGGCAAAAGTACACTTAGTGGCAAAAAAAGTGTTTTTTTTTTATAAAATGAGTTCAATAAACCACTTAAAAGACAAGCGCGGGAAATAATTTCCAATGTGCACGAGTTTATGACGAGAGAATTTCAAGAGTCTAAGAACACAACATTTACGAAAATTCGATTTTCGAAAATTATTGACTGAACGGCCGAAGCGACACGAATTTCAAAGAGGACGATAACGAGAGAATTCTAAATGAGAAGGATCAATCTACGAGCCCTGCGAGATCAACAAACGCTGCGGGCCCTTCTTTTAGTACGCCGAAAAAGGGCAAACTAAAAAAAACTCATCGTAAGGATTTAGACGATTTTGCATATCAAGTGATGCGCAGGAAAATTTATGATTTTCACAAAGAAGAAAAAAAGTGGTCACAATGAAAGCGCTATTGGAGAAGTTAAAAAGAGACATTGACTTCGGAGGGAGCAGAGAAACTCTACGCCGCATTGTGAAAGGATTAGGATTTAAGTTTAGGAAAACTCAAACTAACCGAAAGTTGCTGGCGGAAAAAGACAAAGTGAGACTATTAAGAACACAATTTTTGAGAAAAATCAAAAAGTATCGGCATGAAGGGAGGCCTATTGTCTATGGCGACGAGACATACGTTCATTCGACCCACACCAAGGAACACGCGTGGTCCGAGGAACAAAGCAAAGGCATAAAAAAAAAATGGCCCGAGGTTGAATAAAGTTCATGCTGGTGGTGCTAATGGATTTATTCCAAATGCTCTACTTATGTACAAATCGGCTCAGACCACATGATACTATCATAGTGAGATGAATAAAGAAAATTACGAGAAATGGTTGCAAGAGAAATTGATTCCCAATCTTCACCCGAATTCTGTGTTCGTCATTGACAATGCGTCATACCACAGCGCATTAAGAGGATAGGGCACCAAACCAAAACTCTCGAAAAAAGGTGATGCAGGATTGGTTAAAAGAGAAAAATATATCTTTCGATATCAAAGCATGTAAACCTGAATTGTACGATATAATCAAACGCCATAAGCATTTGTACGTAAAGTATTCGCTTGACACCATAATGGAAGCCCATGGCCACACAGTCTTAAGACTCCCTCCCTACCATCCGGACTTCAGCCCAATAGAAAACATATGATCGCAGGTGAAAGGTCACGTAAGCAAATTCAATGTCGCCATGAATTTGACCGAAGTGCAGCGCCTTTTGTTAGAAAAATTCGCAATCATTGGGCCAGACGAGTGGCAAAAAGTTGTAGATCATGCCATCAAATGCGAGGTCGAATTCATGATATTGGAGGAGGCCATCGACAATAGATTGGACCAATTTATTATAAACACCAACGAAGATACATCATCGTCATCGGATAGTTCGAGTGGTAAAAGTGATGGTCATAGCAGTGACGGACGCTCAGAGTGATATTAGGATAGCAGGAGTGATTTTAGATTATTTTTTTTTATTGTTCAATTATTCAAAATGTAAATATACTACTTCATTTATTAAGTAAACTTACATTTAAAATAACATTCAAATATAACACTTTTTGTCACACCTGTAGTGTAGTACACCAGGCCCGGTAAAATTGTCTTTAAGTGTAATTGCGGAGTGACGTCGCTCGAGTGAGTGAGATGGAAATAACACCTGCAGTGTACTATAGACTTTAAATAGTGTAGTCTAAGGTTGATTGTAAATTTTAAGCTGTTTTTCGCTAATCTTCGGAGCCATATTTTCTTTTCTGCGCGAACGAAGATTCCCGACACGCCATATAAAATGTGTACTATTGTACGTCTGTTCTTTAACGCGGAAACCGCACCCAATTATTAGTTCTTATTTTTTAAAGGATGCTACATTATCGAGAGTATCTATACCATTACAGACCTTGGAGTCACATTTTATTCCAAATTGTTGTTTGATTCTTGCATTGTTGACATGCTGTCAACAATGGCGTCAAGAGCTTTGAGATTTGTGCTGAGATTATCTTCAGAGTTTCATTCGATAAAAACATTTAAAATTCTTTATTGTGCATACGTACGGAGCCACTTAGAATAAGCGTCTCAAGTCTGGAAACCCAACTGTAGCATTTATATTACACGCATTGAAAGCATTCAAAAGCGGTTTCTTCGTTATCTACAATACCGCGCAAAAAAAAACATTCATTTACTCCCACTGCAAGAGAGAAGAAATATAGCAGACATAGTATACCTCCTTAACGTAGCAAACGGAATGCTTGACTGTCCGCAGCTACTCGGACAGTTGGGGTTGCGCACGCCCGCTGCCTCACTTCGAAAACCTAATATTTTACACATCCCACCTGTGCGTAACAATTACAGGCAAAATGCTTATTTCATTAGGGCATGCAGAAGGTACAAGACCTAGACATCGACCTATTTAACAACTCTGCATTTAAGATAAAGCGACTTCTAAATGATCGATATTTTTCTTTAATACCTTAATTCTTTATTTTTAATTTTTATGGTTATTGTTATTTTATTTAACTTCCATGCATTATGCACTTATTTACTCAGGTAAAGTTCCTTTAACTAAGTGAATGAGTGCACACACTTATATTAACTTGTTTGTTTTTTCTTTTTTGTTATGTAATAATTACCTACAAGTATTCTACTCACTTGTGTGCTCGTCCGTCTGTCTACTGTTTATGTCAATCTATCCATATATAATATTTGTGAAAACTTGTAATTGGCCTTCCATACTATAACTCATACTTTTATAATTGTACCTAGCTGTTAGATTTACCTGATAATATATATATATATATATATATCTGTAATTTTATATTATATTATATTTATATTATTATAATAATATATATTATATATATATATATATATAATATTGAAAAATCCGGGTAAACACTGAGGATTTAAAGTGCGTAATTTTTATTTTATTTTATTTATTTAACACAAATCAATATGGCCAATTATGGATTTCACTATGTATACATATTAATATAAAGACAAACACACTTTTTATATGACATGAAATTACATTAACAGCTTTGGTAAAAGTTAAGTATGTGCCTGTGAGTAAATGGTGAAGGTGTGTTATGTTGTGTATAGTGTAAAGAGTGTGTGTGTGTGTGTGTGTGTGTGTGTGTGTGTGTGTGTGTGTGTGTGTGTGTGTGTGTGTGTGTGTGTCTTACAGATACGTCACATTATATGAATTTAGGAGAATTTAATTAAAATTAAACAAACACAGTACTTGTGATCCCCACACTAGGCAAGCCTGTATCGTGGGAATCATAAAGATGAAAGACTGTCATACATAGATTGATTACCAGTAATGGATTAGGCGTAAAATAGAAATGGAAAATAAAAATAAATCCTAAATAACAAAAAGTAAAATAAAATATGAACAGTTGATTAATTTGATAGTGACTTCGCGTTCTGAGAATTTTCTGATAAATATTTAATGCAGTTGATTTACCTTCTCGAATAGACTCGTCCACGAGGAAAGGATCACACTGAAGATACCATACTGAAAAGAAAAATGTGCATATAAGGAAAAACCACAAAGCAAAGTTACCATTATGAAATAAATAAACAAAACATAAATATTTATATATAGTCAAATACATTGCTTCTGGCCCCACACTAGGATGCCCTGTGTCGCGTAAAACTAGAAACAGCGACATCACATACTTATAAACATCCAAGAACTGGCGATTTTTTTTCTTCATCCCCAGCCAGGGATTGAACCCGGGATCTCTCGCATGGATGGCGAAGCCACAACCGCAGCACCACAGATGTCGTCTCAGTAAAGCCGCCGGGCGGTCACGGTCGCCACGAATCAAGATGTTAACATCAACTTACATTGGGGAAACCATCATATTGCAATACTGACTCCACATACAAGAATTGCAGTCAGGTGCTGTTAATAGAGTCTTAACATGGAGAACAGTGTAGGAAGCAGGAATAAATGCCCGTCGAAAAAGTATGCGAATCGTATAAGAATAAGGTTTATTTTATCTGAACTTGAACACTTTTCACTGTGGTATTTGTTCCTGCTTGAGCCATAGACCACTGAATTACCACAGTATCATATCCTATATTTCCGTGGGACTTAGCATACCTTGCTGGCATATTCCATCTCAGTAAATGATATGTAATGGAAGTGTCTCATCAGTCTCATAGTGACCGGGTTCCGACCGCCGCCTGGTGGACCCATCGCTGCCACAATACTACAGTCGACTATGGTCCGGAATTCACCGATGTTCGCTCGGTCGTACCAGCCTAGAGTTAAGAATTAGAATAGTAATAACTGCATGGATTACGGATTAGAATGGTCAATGATTGATAGATGGTTGATTTGAGAGTCGAACTTTGATAGTCATAGTTTTAACCAAAATATATTTCCTTTACAATATTGTTTGCTCAAAACACTTCGGCTAGGCTTTAAATATAAGAATAATTAAATCGTAAATATATTTAGTATCTTACCAGAAAAGTCCATATACTGCCTAAGCAGCTCAATAGGCGGTTGAGCTCCATAAACTTCCAGAGCTGGCATGTTCAGATCATCGATAAAGAACACCTGACGCTTTGTCAGCGGCGGGCCGAACACGCCGCGTCGCCGACGGTCTAGCTTGCTGTCTATCACGTCCTGTGAACAAACATAGCGTGACGCCTTTTCCCATACGGAGCCAGCAATGTAATTCTCATTTTTTGCGTGGCAGGAGTAACGCCATCGCAGCAGGTATTATGAATATATAAAGGTTTCCTTCAAAAACAGGCGCAAGACATGGAAATTGAGAAAAGTGTCTCAAATGCCCGTAAGAGCTTCTGGTCCATGAATGATCTGATGAAGGGTACCCTTCCTATGACATTAAAACGTAAACACTTCGATGTGTATTTTGTGCTCAGACTTGGTCACTGACCGAATTTCTGAATTCCAAATTTCTGTTTTCCAGCGTTCCATGGAGCGCAGCATTTTAAAGGTTCGGAGAATGGATCAAGTCAGGTATACGACGCTGCGCTCCTTGACTGGCATTGCTGACCCAGGTGTGCAGACCGCCAAGTTGAAATGGAACTGGGCCATGACTATCGCATGCATCCAGATAGATGGGCGAACATCGTCACTGATTGGGTGCCACAAGATGGACGCCCGCGTCGTAGCCGAAGATAGGGAATCGTGTGGGTCCCAGCAGTGGGACACTTCATGGCTACTACTAAAAAAATCCTCACGATGTTATTGGAGGATATTTCAAGGCCGAATGAAAGCACAAATAATTAATACGCTAGTGACGCAGAAGAATATATATTCACTTTCCGTGTCTTTAATTAGTCTTCCTTTTTGCCTCTGTGAAAACTTTATTTAGAAAACTTTACCTGCGTCTGATTAGCCGAGGTCCTCGCGGAGAAGACGATGAACTCGCATATGAACTTCTTGTGCAGTCCGTGAGAGAGTTTCGAGGTGATGGTCACAGTCTTCCCGGTGCCGGTGGGGCCTACGCAGATCACGTGGTTGTAGTTCGCCACCTTGTAGCCTAGCAGCGCCGCGCTTCGAACGTTGTCGAGCGTTGGCACTTCTATGTCTGAAGTAAATACATCGTTGGTTGAATCGATGGTCTTTAAGCTCCGTAGGGACCCAAACGAAACCATATTCCCGGCTGTGATGACGACTAGCTGACAAGCATAAAAATCCACATTGGAAAAATAGGGTGTCATTCCGAAGGAAATTCTCGGTCAATATGTGGGCCGAAATGATAGGCAGGACAAATTGGGCCACACTTCTTACCAGATACGTCATACGGCCAAAACTACTTGGTTTTTGTCCAGTACGACCTCCCAATTTTGGTGGAAGAGTCTGAAGCTCCGATGTATCGGGACTCATATTCCAACAAGACTATGGTCCAGCACAATGGACTATTGAAGTCAGAAGCTATCTTGACAACTGTTTTCCCAATTGCTGGATCGACAGAGACTGGCCTATTCCTTAGCCTGTTCGTTCACCAGACCTGACCCAAATGGACTATTTTGTGTGGGGCAGAGACAAAGAACTAGTCTATTTCAACGTAGCCATCAACATGATTACAAAAATAGGAATGGCTTTCGACATAATGAAAGATGAAATTATGCTCAAAATCACGGCCACAGAAGTCCGAAGACGGGCTCGTGTCTGTAGAAGGAACCAAGGATCACATTTCGAGCATGAATATCATTAATTAATTTAATTAAAAAGACTGTCTAAAATCTTTAAGTAATAATGTATAAATAGTAGGCGCGCAAACTGACTTTCTTGCAGCCATAAGTAGAGTGAATTCACTCATCACCAATTCAGTCTGTACCAAGCGCTTGCCCCGAGCCGTGACGCTTTTGATGCGAGAGTAAGAAACTAAATAATGCCATCATGTGCTCTGCGGTACTGTAAAAACTACACCGTGCAGGCCAAAAAAGCCGAGGAATAACTTTTCATATTAATTACCCTGTATTATCAGTAAAATACGCATATTCAATAATATTTTGTGAATTACAAAAATCAACAACACGACACCAGCCATGTTTTCCTTTTGAAAATCAAACAGTAACAAGATTTTTAAATGCAGATGTGTCATTTCCGAATACCAACGTGATAAGCACGTCATATATATTGTAAATTTTTATTGCACATGAAAATTCACATTACAAACTTATGGAAAAGACATTTACAAAGGCAAGCTTATCTCTAACAAGAGATTTCTTCCAGCAAGCCCAAGCAGTTCATAGCAGTAACAGGTAGACCCTTACGCAGAAATACCGCTCATATTTTACTACCGCAATTAATTAATGATAATTATCATCTGACGAAAATTTAAAGAACTGTCAAATTATTTATTAAACTGACTAACATCACAACCAATGGAAAAAAATCCTATTAAAATATTGGATATGTGCATATTCTCTTTTATTTTATTCCCAAATACACATTATAGGTATGTAACCAGTATAAGCAGGATTCACTCGATAGGTATACTTTTGGGCAAAGGCGACTGTACGTCTTCGGCATGTCGCATCTGATCGCAAAGATTTTTATCGATGACAACTGACATGAACGCTCTCGTCAAGAGGCTGCGCCCATATTTTGTTCGAGCTAGCGTCTGTAGTATTTATACATTATTACTCAAAGTCTAAAATGTCTATTTTTCTTCCTCAAACTGGTTAGTAGGTCATAAGTTCAAGAATGTGTAAGGTATCTACGTCAATAATACCTGAAATGAAAGATCATTAACTAAGAATGTTTTTATAAAGATTTTCACATAAAAAGCTTTCACTTGTTTTTGTTAAATAAGGTCCGAAAAACTTATTTTATTGATTATTGAAATTTGCCGTGCTCTTCAATGGTCTGTAAAAACCAAGTCTGGCGTGACGAAGCACAAATCTATATTTATTAGAATGCTTATTAAGTGATATATGTATTAGAGTCAGTTGTAAAATAATCCAATTATTGTTTAGCTTTGCAATGATAATCACTTAACTGTGAAAATCTGTAAATTTTCTTCAAGAACACTAAATCATCAATAAAAATTTCACGGTAAGACTTCGCCATATGTATGTTTGGCTCAAATGGTTCTAAATGGTCTGTACAAACTTCAGTTTAAGTCTTTGCATCGATCTGCCGGATACCCTGCATATGTTATATATTGCCCCGCGCCCTAAACAATAGCTGGAACGCCATAAACAAGAACCCCGCGGTACGCGAAAATATTCTTACGAAACAAGGCTCCCGCGGGCTATTGTGCGGGTCGAGTTTACGCATCATCTAAGCAAGCATCTAAGTTCTCTTTCCCTGGCGCAGATGGCGCGCTCCTCCGCTCCGAAACTACTTTTGTAAGAAACGAGCGATATATATTCTCCTTTTGACTGATGTAGGGCTAGGATTGGTGCAATGGTATAGTAGGTGTCAAAGAATGTATTCTGAGAAAAGGGTTTTTCCGCCGTACATGTTTAGATCAGTAATAGTAATACAGAACACTATGCAAACAATGAACAGTAATTATTAATGCTAATTACACTGAATAAACGAGCGGAATTAATTAAAATGCAGAGACACAGTTATCGCAAGGTTTCTGGCGCCTGACCGAAGCCAACCTCTCTCACTCTCGCCCATGTATGCATCTCTTGTTCCCATGTGCTACTACCCCCTCCAGGCGGCACTCAGGTGCCAATAAACTTGCCGTAAAGTATTCCATCCACATTAGACATTCGGTTCATTGACTTTTACCTAGTATTGAATACGGTCTGTAGGTTTTAATATCTGTATCTTTCTTATAATTGACTTCATAATTTCTTTATTGCACACAAATAATTATATTGACAAGATGTACATTAAAATAGTGTACAAAGGCGAGCTTATCCCCAACAAGAGATCTCTTCCAGAAAACCATGTCAGGATGAGATAGGTTAATCACAGAGCACGGGTAGACCTATGTGTACAACATACCTTAAATTACAACTCAATAAACTACATACATAAAATATACATCCTAAATATAAATAAATATTATATATATATATATATATATATATATATATATATATATACATATATTAATTATAAATACATAAATACTACCTATATTTCTAAAGAGATAGGAAGTGCTTCTACACACGACTTTTAAAGATATTGAGAGTAGGACTATCCCTGATGGTGCAGGGGAGTGCATTCCACAATCGAATGCCCCGGAGTCTAAACACGTACTCGTAAGAAGCGGTGTTATGTTGTGGGGTCGTGGGAATAGAAACTGCGTGGGTCCTCCGAGGCCTGCTGGAAGAAACAAATTGAAAACGGTCTCGTAGGTAGGTTGGATATCGTGGATTACGCAAAATGTTGTAGAGGAGGTTGAGGATGTGAGAATCCCGACGAAGACGGATCGGACGCCACTTCAACTCTTTGCGATGCTGTGATACATGGTCGTATTTGCGCAGCCCGAAGATAAACCGAATCCCGAGATTTTGAAGTCGTTCGAGTTTGTTCAGTAATTCTTCGTTAGCACTGACCTAGCAGACATCAGCAGCAGACATAATCGATGAGGAGTAGAATAAGAGACTGAGCGAGAGTGATTTTGGTCTGTCGATGCAAAAAGTATGGAAGTCTTCTGGGAGAGTAACAAGAAGCAAATACTCGTCGACTGACCTCGTTGTCGAAGATGAGACCCAGCTTTTTAGCTTTATCGCTATATATGATGGTGGTACCATTGAAAGTGACAACTGGAATAGGCTGTTGATGTAACAGTTTTAGAGAATATCTTGTACCTATAATCATAACCTGGGACTTACTCGTGATTTCTACGTGATACGTGACTGACCTTGTCACATCGCTCCCTATTGCAAGAAATAAATTTATAAGTGCACGACCTGCGTGCCGGTCTATGTAGACCGGAGGCAAAAAGGTACTGTTCAGGTTTGGTCTCGGTACACTGGCGCGCAAGCGAGAGGTTATTATGTATATAGAGTGAGCGCAAAGAGCAACATAAATACTAGGTCGGGCTAAAAGTTTTGTCACATACAATAAATGACACTATAATCTCTGTAATACAAATATTTATGCATCAAACGAAATGTTACAAAATTCAGATTTAAATGACATTCAAACTATGCAAAATGACCTCCCCTATTTTCGATACAAGCCTTTAATCTGCCCGGCCAGTCATCGATAGAAGCACGTTAATATTGGCCACTGCTATAATCAGGGATGCTTTGAGAGTCTCCAAATTGCAATGAGGTTTAGGGCAGACCTACAAGTACTGCCATATTTTAAAATCTAATGAATGCAAGTCTGGACTCGAGGAGGGCCTTTTCGTGTCAGATAAAGTCGATTCCACGGAAGGAGAGCCCATTTTGAGTGTTTTTTTCCTTTTTTATTTTTATTTATCAATTTATTTCAGATATAAATAATCCATATTTTTACACAACATATACAAAATAAAATTTTAATTTTAGCATAATTAAATTAATAGGCATACACACACAAACATACCCTCACACACATATCTCTACCCTCACACACAACCACTTACACACACGTATTACACATCATTATTTACATGAAGCAATCAGGAAAAACACAGTTAGGTACATCATTTTTTATTAGGAGCTAGATGTACACCTACCCAGTGTCTCATAATAGGGCTGTCGATCCTATTTGCCAACGTATCGAGAATTGTATTCGGGCTGCCGCGTGTACGAATCATTATTGAAGCGATTCTTTTTCGCAGAATCGCAAAAAAGTCGGCGACTTTCGCCTCTGCGAACATGATTGAGGCGCTACAGAATCGCGGCAGCCCCAACACAATCCTCAACGCGTTATTGTATTGAACACGCAGAGCGCTGTAGGTCCTCTGCTTGTAACTAACCCACAGGCTGCAGGTGTAGAAGGTTTGACAGTACGCTCTGAACAATGTGAGTTTCACTTCTCGAGTGGACCGTGCAAACCTGCGAGCCAGCATGTTACATCGAACCGCCAGCGCCCTGCGCTCCCTTTCCATGTCCAGGTCATCTGTGAGCCTGTCCGTGACCACATGGCCCAGGTACTTGAACTGCGTGACCCTGACTAAAGGAATACCACAGAGCTGGACAGGTGGCACACACGATGGTACTTTACTGCCGGCCCTAAATATTAGCAGCTCGCTCTTTTTGGCATTGTACCTAAGACCATGTGATTCGGCATATGACCCACAGATCCCCAGCAGCTGCCTAAGCGCTCTGATCGAAGGGCTCAGGACTACCATGTCATCAGCATAGCTAATATTATTGACCATGACGCCGTCAACCGAGCACCCTACCATGGCGTTGTTGCTGAGTTCCCTAATAAGTTTGTCTATAAAAATATTAAACAATTTAGGAGACGTTAGCCCACCTTGCCGTACTCCGCAATTAAGCCTATATTCCTGACTTAATGAGCCGGCCCACCTGACAGCGTTGCGTTGATTTTCATACCAGTATTTAAACATAAAAATAAGCTCATCAGGTAAGTCGGTCTCCTTTGTCAGCTTGTCCCAAAGGATCTCGTAATTAACGAGGTCAAAAGCCTTAGATAGGTCAAGAAAACAGGCGTATACCGGCGTCTTTCTATCTGTGTAGTACCGGACAGTCTGCTTGAGACACAATATTGCACTCTCTGTGGACAACCCGGCCCTAAACCCGAATTGTGCATCATGTAAATGTAGAGATGCAGTAAGTGTTTTGTCAAGCAAACTGTCCAGCACCTTCGCTACAGTAGTACAATAGCCATGTCTGAAAGTGTAATCGAGCATCCTTATGAAACCTCATTACATGTTTGTTCCAACCAACAACATATTTTTTATTAGAAGGATCACGGCCGCGATAACTGATAGAAGCAGATTCACACAAAATACTGACTATGTTGGTATAAAGATTACTTATTACTATTCTATGATCACGATTAGCACATATCTTATCACCACAATCTTTCAGCTCTGGTGGAAAGTCAACGGATCTTAATTGTCTATTACACAAGTCCGTATATGTCTTAACTTGATGTTCGTCCCTATTACCCCATATTACTTTGCACTGTGCTGGAGTAGGTATATTAATTGTAGGTAAAAGTACCGTAAAGTCACATTCAATTTGCAGTGGAAAGTGATCCGACCACGTGACGTCGTACCGCACTTCAATGTTCCTGATAGTTTGATACGCTAAACTGGTAGTTACGCAATGGTCAAGCCACCTACTGCTACCGTGAGCGTCACTTATATAGGTATATGTGCCCTAGTCAATGCCTAGCGATTCTATGTCCGCGCATATCCACTTTTGGTCCGAACAAAATAAAAGTAGCTCATGACAGAACAACTCACCTGGGTGAGCGTTAAAATCCCCAAGTATGTATACATTGTCAGCGTTGTTGTCGTCGATAATAGCACTTATTTCAGCTAGGCACTCAGTAAAATCTACTAGATTTACCTTCGAGTCTGTAGGCATGTATACTGAAAAGAATATCGCAGAACGACTTGCCACTTCACACCTTACAGCCACCAGCCGAACACTTTTACACTGGATGACCGAAACTCGATCGAACGCACTTTTACGCCATAATATAGCGACACCTCCGTATGGTCTACCCCGTATCACTCCCGCCGATGTGTCCACAGCTGACACTCCAGTAGCCGCGAAGTCAGGGTGGACGCTGCTTAGGTACGGTAGATCGTGGGGCATGAGCCAGGTCTCCTGGAGCGCCACAATGTCCATCTTAGTACATAGCTCTCTGACATGGTCTATGGCTCTCATTAAAGATTTACAGTTGAAGCTTGCCAGCATACAATAGCTATGTTTTAGCTGCGATGTGGGATTTATTGCAAGGCCTGTGAATCGATAGCGGCCTGGGCCGTGAAAATCCCGTTGTTCTTGAATAAATAGTATCTTCTAAAGAAAATACCATTAGGCTATAAATAATCATCATCAAACAATGACAAGCTTTTTCTAGGTATGTATATTTTTAAAGAATCGTAATCTTTAGGCACCTTCATATCAATTTTCTGTGGTAAGACTGTTATTTGGGTCTTTTTAAATATATATTCCGCAACATCTTTGACTGAGGCTTCCTTGGTCACATTGTAAATAAACAGAGGGATTCTGGCATCCGCAGCCTTGAATTTACATGACGGGCTCACCGTTGCTGTACCCTTTCTACCAGAGAAACTATTTTTCTTCTGCTTTCTATTAATAGTCACCCATCCATCATTAGGTTCAAGGACTTTCTTCGAATTACAGCCTTCAACGACAGAGGCAGTATTCTCAGTGTTCGACGACGTTGGAAACCTCGGTGGGGCCTCACAGGCGCGCTCGCTAGCCGCTGCCGTAGAAACCGCGGCGCGCGGGTGGGCCTCCACGCGCGCTGGCTCGGCCGCCGATAACATAGACAGCTGAGACGGGTCGGGTACATTGCGCACTACGCATGCAAAGGACGGGCGCGATGGCGTTATTCTCGGCGTACCCTCATATGACGATAGGGTAGGGTGCCGACAGTCAGAAAGATTCACCAGCCCCATGGGACCACTGTTATGAGCGTCGAAACTCTCCTCCTGGCGATAACCACCTCTCTTGTGGTTGACGTTAGGCTCAATATCGCGTGTTTGCCTAGCAACTTTCAACTGGTTGATCTCTAATTTCAGCTTCTCAAATTCTTCGATGGTCACATATTCAGTTTCAGCGTTCTTCGCGTAGTTATTTTGAATAACACCCAGGTCTTTTTGGATCAAGACGATTTCCTTAAGAAGCCTAGTGACATCTACATGATCGAAAGTGACCGGAGGTAGTTTTTGAAGGTCACGCGCAAAGAAGTTTGGTATTTCCTCAGGATCGGTCTCTTTGATCAGACATATTATGTCATCCAAATTCCTCTGGGTCTTTCCTTCTCGTCTTCTTGTAGATTTTTTCTTCTAGACGGAATCGAATAAAAGGTTTTTGGCCTTTTCAATTTCTTCGTCTGTAAAAGCCGTAGAACATATTTGCACAAGGCTTTCTTCCACCATCACATCCACCTTATTTTGCACAAAGGCAAGCAATTCGCAAATCACTATGTTGCAGTTTTTGCATTTCAACACTGAAGAGGTCATTGCCTCTGGTAGCCGTTATACTGCGTAGTCGCGTAACCGATACAACCATACACGATGAGTGCGCGAGCGAGACTGAATTGAAAAAAAAAACTTTTGAATTGGTCCTGCTGGATTACAGAGTGTCTATTTTTTAAAATTGTCTGTGAAAGAGGTTCCGCGAGGTTTGTTAGCTCCTCGAGCACACTTGGATACTGTAGTACCCAAAAACCCGTTATAGGTTTTCAATTTTATTATGGCATAAGGTTCAAAATCGCGACCTCTCAAAAAACAATTAGTCGAGGGGTCAGGATTGTATTTTGGTACACGAGTGCACTTGTTTTAACTCCTTTTTTTTTAAATACACTTCAGTTGGACCCGAATAGGAATTCTCAAGCCAAACCATTGTAACAACCCCCCCCCCCCCTCTACGTATTTGAAATACAATGAATTAACCCTACGAGTTTCCCGAACGATTTTACGAAAAGTAAAAGATATAACGATTAGAAGATATAACCATTGATTTAAAGACGGAATTAAACCCTTACGAATTTTTTTTATTGGAATATTTCTCCAATTGGAAAGATTCTAATACCAACGATTGCGAATATCTTATTTAGATGATTTGGCCAAAGAAGTGGGTGATAGACGTTGTGATAGTAATAACCTAAAGATCTTTTTAGAGTGGTCTTGGTTAAACAGTATCGTCAAGAGGTTCCTCAGTCAGTGATGAATATAAGTGACATAAAAATATTGATAAGCATCGAGTCCGTGCTTATTAGAAAAAATTCGAAGTAAAAAACCATTTAAAAGACATTTCGATTACGTGTCTTTATAAAAGAGGGTTTGTGCTAGAGCTCACGGCCAGAAGGGACACGGGCCCTAGTAAAGGGCCCCGCGACCCTGCCCAACACCAGTGGAGGTCAACCGAGTTCTACGGACCCAAGGCAGATGAAGTTAGATTTAGCTTAGCAAAATAAGCTTAAATTTTATAAAAAAAATGCTTACAACCACTCAAAATTGTAAACACAATTTATAACAAAACATAGGGTTAACTTTTATATATATATAGGGTTTTGGCGTTATCTTTTACCTGTTTTGAGGCCATCCTCCTCCCACACATTCCCATATACAATCAATGTGACTGCTGAAGACCTGGAATTAGCCAACTAATTACACCCGCACCTAGAGACAGTCTGAATCTACTCAAATCCCTCTCGAGTTTCCCTGCCAATCAACTACATATAGATTATTTAGGATATATTTTTTTTATATGATTTGATATTGTGATTTATCTCATCCATCAGTCCAACATGTTTCTTGATCGGTTACGGGATAAAAAAAATTGCACATACTCGGTATTGAGGTTATCTTGAGAGACACGTCTCTTAAGTTTTATTCCGTAACCACGTGGATGTTCATCCAGATATTTTATATATAAATTAGTTTCAAGACATGTAAATTCAGCGTAACTACTTAGGTCACTAGATTGATAATGTAGCGTGTGTGTAGGTTTAATTTTAACGGATTTCAGGCCATCCACAGGCATTCTACAGCGAAGTAAACTTCACTCTAAACAGGGGCGATGCGCGTCCCTGAATGATGCGACCAGGGTCTGTACTACAATGTCAAATCAATCCGAATTGTACAAATCCATCTTTTAATCGGGGTATGCGAGTAGTTCTCTAGTCCATGAGTAAGAAGAAGTCTAGGCACTATGTGCTTACGACAAAGGTATGAACCAGATTGTACTCAAAGCAGTGACAGCCTTTGGAAAATGGAAAGCACAAGTTCGTTCGACTCCCAAGGCACCAAGAATGATCGAACTTCTGAATCGGAGGCGTTTCAGAAGGGGAGAATGACTGCTAATAAACCTTAGGCCGTGTAGAATCTAGTAGAGTGTTAAATTCAGCGTAACTACTTAGGTCACTAGATTGATGATGTAGCGTGTGTGTAGGTTTGATTCTAACGGTTTTCAGGCCATCCACAGGCATTCTACAGCGAAGTAAACTTCACTCTAAACAGGGGCGATGAACGTCCCTGAATGATGCGACCAGGGTATGTACTACAATGTCAAATCAATCCGAATTGTACAAATCCATCTTTTAATCGGGGTATGCGAGTAGTTCTCTAGTCCATGAGTAAGAAGAAGTCTAGGCACTATGTGCTTACGACAAAGGTATGAACCAGATAGTACTCAAAGCAGTGACAGCCTTTGGAAAATGGAAAGCACAAGTTCGTTCGAATTCCAATGCAGTAAGAATGATCGAACTTCTGAATCGTAGGCGTTTCAGAAGGGGAGAATGACTGCTAATAAACCTTAGGCCGTGTAGAATCTAGTAGAGTGTTCTTATAGTAATGTCAGCTTCTTGTCGAGTAAATTTGTATGTGTGTGTTTTGTGAATGACCTAGTAACCACGTCAATCTACATGCTATATAGAATTAGAATATGTTTGTCATTTAATGTAAAGTTAGGTAGGCCAACCAACATGATCACGGTCAAGAAAAGAAAGATCAAAACAGCCACAATCAAAAGATATTTAGTTTCTTAGATAGTTTTATAAGTATTTAGGTATTTCAAGAGTGAGAAGGAAATAACGTAATTATTTGTGGTCATACGAATTTCAGATACTTGTTTTGTTACATAAACCCAAATAATTGTGTTTAGTCTCCCTACCTACATAACCTCAATTACGTAATTTAATCATTTAGCTAAAAGACAAACAAGAATAAGATCAGAAAGAGAAAGCCTGGTAATTTAAAAGTCTGCGCAAAATGCATTTAAAGTAAATCACGAGGACAAATTAATTGAAAACTCATCAAATTGACGAATCCAAATACCGCAAAATATAACCCGCGGCATGAACGCAAAACAAAACCTAAAATTACAAGCCTTAGAACCATAAACAATCCCTCCCGCCGATGACCCGCGCTCAATCGCCTCGGCAGCCGGAAGTCCAGGACCTAGGTCACCAAGGTCCATCTCCATCCATTCCTGGGATATCGGAGGTTATAGCAGGAAATAACACGTAGTATCGCCACATTTCAGTCCCCATTTCCCTGCTCACAACAGAGGCAATATCGATACTACCCAACTCAGGCAAGCCACTATCAGAAAACATTTAACACAAAAGAATAACTAACACCCTTCTGAAAATATAATTTGAGTTCCAACTTACATTCCACTCAATGACCAGTAACCAAAAAGAGCCCTTTCATCTCGACCCATCACTTTTATATTTTCTATTAACACCAAAACGTCTCCAGGCATGCTCGCCAAACCACAATGTAAAACTCCGCGAGTCATTCTGATTGGTTCGTTTCATTTCCTTTCGAAACTCAGTGCTCTGATTGGTTACTGGTCTACACCGTATACACACGTTATATTTTAGATCACACAGTTCAACTAGAAATAGACTTTATAACATCATAAAATAATCTAAATAAAATAACACTCATTTGTTTTCTATATAAAACAACTTATTACAATTATAGTGAATAAAGTTCTACTTTGAGTTAAACCATCTGGAATTTAAAGGCGATCGACTGCCATCTGTATTTCCAACAATGAACTAACTACGCATCTGTTTGACCTACCAAACTATATCGTAACTAAATACCCTTACGTATGAGTTTCGATTGAATGAGCCATGGTAAATGCGACTTTTCAAAACAACATCACAAATGTGTAAAATGGTCATAATTCGAAATCCACTGAAAGCAACGGTGAAATTAAACCATGTTCATTTTAAATTTATGATTCATAATTTATTTCATAGCTCTTAAACTTTATCCGCATTTTGGAGAATGTTTAAACAAATATATTTCTACCTACTAAGAAATAAACCAAATGTTTGTTTCGTCACACCATGAATGACAAAGGATGGTAACCACGCTGAACACGTAGGATCCGTCTGCTCGCTTCTTCACTGTTATACACTCTATCATTCTGTTTGCTAAAGCTTTCCTCGACATCAAAATTTTTTTCCTGAAAAAAGGATTTCGCGGTTTTTTTTCCCGCGTATCGCTTTAACAAGACTCGGGATCTATCGAGACTGACTTTTTTCAGTCGTGAGTTAAGCTAATCTACAGTTTTTTTCCGGTAATCTCGTAGTGCAAGGTCTTCTTTCAATACCCTTTTAACTGTAGTTCTACTCAACCTCATCTAGAGAGCCAGCAGTTTTTGCTTCCGAATGGGTTTTTTTTTTAATTAGCGCCTTCACTGTTTTGATCACTGCTGGAACTCGAACAGTACGAGGACTACCGCTCCATTGCTTATCTCCTATAGTACGATAGTAGTAGAAGTAGTATAGTAGATAATATGATAAACGAACCTCAATGTTATTTTCAATTTTTTCAGCAGTTTGAAAATCTCAGTTGGCGCGTCACCGCAGCGATGCAATGCGATTACTTTATCGTCTTTTCGCGTCCACACATTTTTGAAAAAAAAAAAACTTATTATTTTAGTTTCTTAAAATATTCGCGTTTCAAACGCCCATAACTGTTTTTGGTTCGCGTTCTAAATTCGAAGTTTGAGGTATCTGACAAAATTTATGGCCCGACCAATCGCTAACTTATATATGTCACCGTAAGATTGTCAAAACCGTTAATTTATAATACATCGTTTTTTTCTCGTTAGTTTACCAAATATTGATATATTGTAAACTGTACCCTACTGCTTACGATATGACGGGTTAGTTTGTAATAAAAGCGTTAATTTGTGAACTGGTTAAAACTTGAATTTACAGTACAGTCGATAAATCCTAAAACTGATTTGTATAGAAACTGCAATGTTTTAACCGTACGACAAATATTTATTATACAAATAATAATGCACAAACATGCAGTGATTTCGTCTGATAGAATGAGATACGAAACTAAGAGACGGAAAGATAGATTATTCAACGTTGTAAAGTTTAATACCTCAAAACAAACAACAAATCTTATACATTTTTGTTTATAAACCAGTGTTGAACAGTAGGTAAATTTTTGTGGTATTTTTTTTTATTATATATATTATTTATAATTATATTATTTTTTATCCTTGTTGTCTTGTACGAAGGTACGGAACCCTTCGTGTGTGATTATTGCATTCCAGTGAGATGCACAGATTGTGTCACCGTGTCATAGTATTATAGTATCCGTGTTATGTAGATAAAAATGTGATTTTTTCGTATTTGAGAACAAGACAATGTTTCGTTGGTATTCAATCTGTGTTCAATTCAATGTTGTTTGCTACCTGAATATTGTCCCTCCGGGTTGACTTCGTAAGGTTCCAGGTTCGCCATCCAATTGTACCAGTAGGGGTTCGCTGGCTCGCCATCCTCGGTAGGGTCAGTGAAACCGCCGTCGTGGAGGCTGCAATCAATCATGGTTTTAAAACCTGCTCACGTAGCCTATAGGTGCTGATACTGAAAAATACTTATGAAGGAACGTTAAAAGTACAGCCCCAACGCCTCGCGTCACACGTCCTCATTATCCACATCATCCGACTTAGCATACTAAAGATAAAGATAAAGATAAAGATATTTTATTTGTGAATGTGGGTTACAGGGTTGTTAAATAAATATTGTTCTTGCCACACTCTACCTTAAAGGCGTACAAATATTAATTTAAATTAAGTTATATTTAGATTAAATTTAAATTACATAACAATACATTATATTACATGTCCGTTTGATTATTCAAATACTGCAAATTACATAGATCCTTAATAAACATACGCTACCACCCATTAAACAATCTTTCAGTCACCATTGAGGAAATCTTGTACGCTATAGTAGGCTTTATTAAGCAAATGTTCTTTAAGCTTTCATTTAAATAAATGAAATGATTCTATTTCTCTGATACATTTTGGAATATTGTTATAAATTTTTGGTATCATCCCAAACACATTTTTTTGAAATAGTGCGATCGAGTGCCGCGTTGTGCTTAATATAATGTTTCTTTTTGAATTTATTTTTTTAAAATGATCCCAATTATTTCTTACATAAACGGCCATTTCATAGATATATAACGATGGTAGAGTTAAAATTCTTAATTTTTTGAAATGTGGCTGACATGTTTCTATTTGTTTTAAATGACATATCGCCCTTAAACATCTTTTTTGTGCTTTAAAGGCTCTGTCCTTATCCGTTGAGTTGCCCCAGAATATAACACCATATTTGAGAGTCGAAGCCACATAAGCATGGTATGCTGATAGCAAGGTAGTGACTCTAGCTACCTTAGCAAGCATAAATAGTGCATACGAGAATTGGCTTAACTTTGTGCAGACATTATCAATATGTGTTTTCCATGTTAAGTGGGAGTCGATTGTTAAACCTAAAAATTTGGTGTCATGAATTTCCTCAATTATTTTTGTACCATTGTGGATGTCAATTTTATTATAATTATTATTGTAATTATTTGTGAATGTCATTATATTAGTTTTATTTAAATTAATTACAAGATTATTTTGTCCGAGCCATTCAATAATATTTTTTAGGGAATTATTTATGTCAGATTCATAAGTATTAATATTTCGACCTTCTGCTATCATTGTGCTATCATCAGCAAACATTACAATTGGGAAATGGACCGCATCAGGTAAATCATTTATATATATTATAAATAACAGTGGTCCCAAAACGCTACCTTGTGGTACTCCATATTGCACTGTCCTTGAATCTGAATAATAATCATATTCTGTTTTAGTTGTCTTGTCTACTCTGGACATTTGAGTCAGTTGTTGTCGGTTGCACAGATAGCATTTAATAAGATCAAGGACGTTACCTCGGACGCCATACATGTATAGTTTGTTTATCAGGATGGAATGATCCACATAATCAAAAGCTTTGGTCATGTCCATATACAATGCAGACACAGGAATTTTATTATCTAAGCTGGTTACTACACTTAAGAGGAAAACATAGATTGCTTGATCTATGGTCTTATTTTTTCGAAATCCTTTTTGTTCTTTTCTAAATATGTTGTTGCTTTCAAAATAGGCGTTTATGGCATTATAAATGACCTTTTCGACTACTTTGGAGAGTATAGGAATGAGTGCGACTGGTCTATAGAAGGACATGTTTTCTCTGTCATCTTTTTTGAACATTGGTTTAATAATTGTGGTCTTAAGCTTTTCAGGGAAAACACCCTGTTCTACACACAGATTTATGATGTGACTTAAGACTGGTGATATGATCAATGCTACATGCTTTATTACTGTTGTACAAATGTTGTCATATCCCGTACTATTTGTATTTTTGAGAGCGTTTATTATTTGATATACTTCAAACGGTGTGGTAGGTTTAAAGAATAGAGATTTTGGAAATGACTTCAGTTTTGTTCTGTTGCTAGTTGCCTCTGCTTTTTGTTGTTGCTCAACTTGATCAATGTAAAAATTGTTAAAAGCTTGGGCTATCTCCTTAGGATCGCTAATAACCCGATTGTCCAATTTTATTTGTTTAATGCTTTCTTTTGGTAAGTTTTTTTTATTATTCAAGTTGTTATTTATTATTTTCCATGTAGCTCGACATTTATTGTTTGAAGTTTGTATAAAATAATCGTTCTGGGATTTTTGTGTGAGTTTTATTATTCTTTTAAGTCTTTTAGCATATGTTTTGAAATTATATTTATTGTTTTCATTTGGAGCGCGTCTGTATGTCCATAACAACTCCATTTTTCTTTTTGAACATCTTCGTATTCCCTTAGAGATCCACCGAGGTCGCACGCTGCTAGTACATTTTATTTTTATTACCGGGAAGCGTAGGTCATACATCAACACAAATATTTCATGAAATTCATTATAGGCAACTTTGGCATCAGAACTGCTTAAACACTCAGAAAAACTCAGATTTGAAATACACTCTTTGAATTTGTCAAGGTTATCTTTATGGTAATCCCGTTTTTTTACAAACCAATAGTCTAGTGTACAGTATTTTCTTACAGGGCATTCTAGTAACTGTCCAGTATGATCCGAAAGCGCTAACTCTATTATTCGGCCTTTGCATTCTCTAATGTTTTGAATAAAATTGTCAAGACAGGTCCCACTACTCAGACGTGTGGGTTCGTTGAATGTAAGTCTTAAGTTGTAATGTAGTAGTAACTGTTCAAAATATACCGCTTACTTGTCCCGATGAAGCCGGTCTATATTAAAATCCCCACATATTATAGTCTTACGTCTACCACGGCAAAGTTTCGACAATAGCTTATCTAAGTTTTCGAAAAATATATCGTAAGACGCTACATCATATTTACATTTCATATATATACACATTACATTCAAATTATGCTCTGAAAGTATTATACCACAACCACTCTATTGCATTAGGAATGTTACAGTCGGTTATGTCAAGAATTTGAAATTTAAGTCCATTTTTCACAATTATAGCTGTACCACCACTCCTTGTGCTTCTGGCGGAGTAAGTAGCCAGTGAATAATTTACAATATTAAGTGCCTTTATGTCGTTTTTTATCATATTATGCTCTGTTATACCTATTACATCTATTGAAGTCCCGCTATTTCTAAGTTCATCTAAGTAAATGGATAACATGTCTGATTTAGATATAAGTCCATCAATATTTTGATGAAATAGATTTATAACGTTATTTACGAAAAAAGTCAGAATTGTTACAGTATTCTCTTCCATTTGTATTGCTACAAGTTACTTCAGATTCAATATGATTATCATTGTTTTGTTGAGAGTTTGTGTTATCACTGCTATTTTGTACATAGCAGTTTGAGTACACTTATCTTCGTTCTTTCTTGACTTGATGTGGCCTTGCTTTGCTGTGTGAATATGAGCATCAAACTTTATTTTATAGTCTATACGCAGAATTTCCCTGAGGACTGATTGGGACATAAATACTGACCTCAGTACGTGCACATTATTCTTCAGTGGCAGATCGACAAACGTACAGTTTTTAAATGCGCTCGCAATGAATCTGATTTCATAATTTAGCCTTTAACCTTTGGTATGATTACATTTGTATTTTGTACTTTTTACAACCAGGCCCTAAGTTCAAATTGGAACTCACAGGGGTTACGATCATTCATCCCACACAACAGGACTACAAAGTCATCCATGGTCAGTTTTAATATTTCATGTCTTTCTGCGTCAATAATATTTGCGAGCTTTGCTTGCGGTTTAAAAAAGCAGGTGACAAGGAATTCATGTCCAAGTAGCTGCTGTAACGCCTTTTGTAGGTGCCTTCCTTGTTGATCACCTAGAATAATCACCTTACGCCTTAATGTCTTAGTTTTAGTTTCCTCTGTACATGGCTGCTGATTTCTGCTGACAGATTGCTGCGAAGTTACTGGGTTTGTAGAGGTGAGATTCTCTACAACTACTTTTTCAAGATGTGGCTCTTTGTTTGATTGTTTCCTGTACTCTACATTTGTCTCTATGTTATGAGCCTCTACACCAGTCTCGATAATATTCTCTATTATGGTCTCTACATTATCATGTGGCTCTAGATGCTTAGCCATTTCTGGCTCTTCAATAGCTTCAATGTTTGTCTCGATTAGTAGATTATGTCGCGTTCCATGCCCATGTTTTCGTTTTTTATTGGGTGTTGTAAAACTATTATTCAGGCTGACAGTGGCTTTTTTTTAGATTTCGTGTTTATTGGCCATAACTGACAACTCTTCCTTCAACGCACCATTTTCCAGTAATAAACTACCTCATCGTCCTCTTTATTGTGCCCAAAGAGATAGAATGCATAGAGTAACAAAGCCCTAAAAATTGTTAGACGTATTTTTGACTGTAGATGTGTGGTCAATAGTTGTTGTCTTTCGTCATCTTGTCAACTTGTCATTCGTCTGTTTGTTAGCATAGAACAATACAAGAAGACAAACAAAAGATCATACTCCGGTAGATAGCAAAAATTTCCGCCAAGGCACGGATGGCGATAGCCCTCATTGCTGTTTATTTGTTGTACGTTATAATGCCCTAGATGGCGTAGACCTTTATAATATTACACTAGCGCTTCCAGACAGATTAGACCTCAATATCATTCAAAAGAGGATCGTAAATTTCGCGATTAATTATAACGATGTAATGGCGTACAATACGATTAAAGTCAGTTAAAGATTCGGCTTTTCTCGGATATCATCGCCTAAATCCGGAGACGGAAATGACACGAAATACATTACCGCGATTTCTTAAAAGGAGCATTCACTTTGAAGTATAATAAACGCAATGTATAGCACAGGCCAAGATGACATTACTAACAGGTAGACCTAAGAAATTTATTATGCAGAAGCGACATGTATTTGAACATTAATAACATCTATAACATCTATACATGGGACCATCTCGGAAGTGTACCCTATCAAATACAAAAAGAATTTAGTAAATCGGTTCACGTGTCTTCTAGAAATCATATAACATAAGACATAAGACAGACGTTTAATCGTAATAGGTTAGTATTACATATCATGTTGGTATTAAAACAAAATACAAAAATCACAAAAATAAGTTAAGTAATCTTGTACAATATGTCATGGTCATGAAAAATATAAAAAATAAGCAGTTTAAATGTCGAATAAGGCTACAACCTGTAGAGAGGGCTGTACCTTATAATAAATAAAATTTACCTAGATCGTGAGTGCGTTACGAACACATCTTCACACTTTATTGCATGATTACAGACTGTCATCCGTTCTTCGGGTCCTAACATTTATTTTTTTTCCATAAATTTACAGGATGATATAATAAAAATACACTACATTTCTAAGAATATGTATGGTTTTATTTATAAAAAACATATACTATAAATATTATACACAAAATTTAATTTGTGCAGCTGACTATAGCTGACTCAGCATCGACACTATCAGAAGTTCCACCGGTAGTGCCAAGGGTAGATATAAATAGGTGAAGAGGTCGGACGCCTGCTGAACACGGGTGGATGATCGGTCCTCTTTGAGACTATTTCACCCAATTCCCAGTGTTTCAGCCCCGGTAACTGTTGATTCAGCCGACTTCCCTTCCCAAATCTCCTTGTTCTTGAGCTGTTGATATAGGCAGTCTGGGTTCTGGTCCAATAAATCTCTGGCTTGTACCGCACCGGTTCGATATACCGCGGGTATATCGTGATACAAGTGATCACAAGTCCGCTTCTCAAGCCAAAATAAGAGCAGTAGGGAATGGGTACAGCCATCTTAAAATAAAAATTATAGATATTATTAATGCTGCAAGAAAATATTTTTATAATACAATAATATACAAAATTGGATACCTGTTACCACAACAAACAAGTTAAGTTCTACAATATGCTTAATTCTCAAACCCCCAGATTGTTTTGCGGCATCCTGATTTTGACGCTTATGCCATGTATTAAAATTCAAAACCTATCACGGGAAAATGGCATCATATGATGGCTTGGGTCGTTGAGAGGAAGAGCATATTGTTGTTGAAATATCAAAGGCATTATACACTATCAACAAAACTTCAATCGTTTGCATGCAATACATATGCAATTATGCAGTAGGTAAAAATTCCCCCCTGCAGAAGCTGGACAATCAGAACAGTTTGACTCCAGGATCTCAGCATCAATATCTTACTTACATAAGGGCTTTGGCTCCTCTGAACTCAGCAATGTTGTGGTTGCTGGAATTCGACGTAAAACTCGAAATAATCATAATTTTGGTAAATTGAGGTAATTTCATGAATCTGCTTTTTCAAAATTTGCCGTTCTTTTCGTAGCGAATAAAAACGAAACGATGAAATATCATAACAAAACGCTGGATATGACAATATAACCTAAAATCACGAGAGGTCACTTATAGATCACAGACTTTACAGGGAATAGATTGACGTTTCACATTGTTTTTTTTTTGTAGATAAGACGGGCAGGTTAAGGCATTTTTTCATACATCTTATGAAGATGCCATTGAAGCTCAAATGAAGGTCATTGTGTTTTATTAAAATATCTTTAAATATATATACCTATTTATTAATCTCATAAATAGAATGCCTAAAAAAATGGATCAAGTTACACTCCGGTAGTTCCTGGTTCTACTCATGTTGCGGAGATTGCCCCTTCCGCATTTTATGCCCGGCTGGCCCGTCGTCGCAGTCTGTGCATGGCATACTTACTCTAGGTCAGGATTGCGTCATCAAAGGAGACTTCTTTACTATAACTGCGACATCATGACTAACTTAACCGAATCTTTATCAACATTGAAAAAGCTTTCCATCTGACTGAAAGAGTATCCCCCCCCCCTCAACGATTACATCAATACGAGCCTATCAAGTAGTTATCATATGTTGGAACTTCAAGACAATGGCCGTTAATGAGACCATTCAGAACCAGCTAGATGCTCTCAAGATTGCTGAAGACACGGATGTGACTTTACCAGTACACACACATCATATGATATACATCCTGACGATAGTATGCGCCCTAATGGTTGGAACCGGCTGTTATCTTGAAAGACGCCAAGAACAGCAGCCAGCTGTGATATTTACAAGGACGACTCCTCCAATCTTACAAATGACAACCACTTCCTCGCTACCGGCCCTCTACAGTGAAGTCCATCATCCGGTATATACAGACGCGAGATGCACGTATCAATCCAGCCAAAGGACGGAAGTCAAATCCAAGATTCCTCAACATAACATTAAGCTTTGGTTCAAATAAGATGGCCAACACTGGTATGGATAACATCAATGAAGAAGACTTGCAAACCTCCAACTCAGCGACTTACTTCTATAATTTATTAAAACAACAATTAGATCTGAAAACCTGACGATCTCTGTGGCGCCGCGGTTGTGGCTGTGCCTAGCATGCGAGAAGTCCCGGGTTTCGATCGGATTCTGGAGACACAGAAAAATAACCCAGTGTTTTGGAGATTTATATGTGTGTGACGTCGCTGTTTCTGGTAACAGAAGTGTGCCAGTGGTGCCAGAAGCAATGAATGTATGAATGAATGCCTATAAGTAAATGTTTATATGATTTGGGGAGGGTAATCGGCTGAATCAACAGTAACCGGTGCTCAAACACTGGGAATTGGGTGAAATAGTCACAACGAGGACCGATCACCCACCTGTGTTCAGCGGGCGTCCCACCTCATCGTCCATCCATCCTTCATCCAGTCCAAGCATCCCAGGCAGAAAAATATGAGATATAAGGGTAATGCCTCAACATCTGTCTGAAAGCCCTCTTTTGAGTATATGCTTCATCACGTATCTGCTCAAGCTTATAATTATTGTCATTCCCCTCATCCTCCTCTTAATCCACCAAGAACTTCACGCCATAAACTTCACGAATGTGTTTGTTCCATTTCTGACCTGCATTTACTTTTACTCTACGTGCCGCTCTAAAAAGGTTAGTAAAATCCTTGATGTGGACTCGAGCGGAAAACTCAACCAGCCATTGAATATCTTGTCAGCTTAGACTAAGGGATACATACGTGTAATCGTAAACGCGTCCCTCCTTAGGGAACAACGGCTTGGTGCCCGTTTCCTCCATGATGCTTCTGATGAGGTCGGAGAAGCCGGCGCGACCATTGTGGTCGCATGTGGCGCCGACTGACCAGATCACGGCCCAGGCTACCCAGCACGGTGCTAGGCGGGCTGCAAATACAGTTTAGTTATCACTTATGAAATATATCAAGGCATATACATTATTTCCGTTCTGACTGATCCCACTATTAACAAGTTTTAAAAAGTATAAACTATAAGCAGTTCGTCTTTACTACTGTGAGAATAAAATACGAAACACGAAATTATCTTATGTCAATTGAGAAAAATAATGACTTTTTACTGAAAGTCAGAGCCATGCAACTTTTATTAAGCTAATTTTAGGCATATTTTAACCACTCAACGATCACGGAATTTTTGAGACATGGTGATTTCGAACCTCATGCCACGGTAATAAAATTCAAAACATATAACGGGAAAATGGCATCGTATGATGCCCCTGGTCGATCCATCTGAAACAGGTCTACCTACGGTGTTAGTGTGACGTCTTATTAATGTGAGATCCCTTATACTCACGCATCAAAGCCAAGAACGGCGGCGGTGGTGGAGGTCTATCGTCCTTGCCCGTTAAAGGCCTGAGTCTGTAGTCTAGCAGTTCTAAGAACTTCAGGACTAAAGCCGAGTCCAAGGAAGCCACGATTTCAACGCAATTGGAGCGAAGGAATGTGAGAGCTGGGTATAGGAAGGTAGTCATCAGGCCTGGGAGGATCTTGCGAATGTTTTCGGCGATCTGGTGAGAGAATTTGCTAATTAACAGCATCACCACCACGTTTTAAAAACTTATAAAAAGCAATTTAAGAATCTAACATAAAAATGGCAGACTGTGTTCTTCTGATACATAATGCTTCATAAATGTACTTACAAAAAATCTTTGTTGAATACTCATATAAATGTTCAAAATGCAAGACGATTTTTATATAAATCTAAAGCTCAAACAGCAAACAAATCTCACAGGCGGCAGATTACTCTTCATCCAAGCGTTGACCAGCGGCGGTAGACCCACGACCTGGGTGTCCAAGTACACCATCCCGCACCTGGACACAGTGGCCGGAGAAGCCACGGCCAAGTCTGCTACTTCGAAGATCATGCGCTGTCGTTCTGTCATCTTCATGATCTCGCCGCTTGACAGGCAAAGCTTCTTGTTGTCATCTAGCACCTAAAATTGAGCATATTTTTTTAAGTACCGATATCATTGAATCAAAATATAAATAAAAGTGTCTACACTGCATCGAAAAACTTTTTTTAATCTTTTTTTAACAACTTAGATATCGCTCATAGTATATTTCCATTCATGGGAACATATTTTAAATATTCATCAATACCATCTGTCGGTTTTTTTTGTTGGAGGGGAAAAAAATGTAATTACCCATGCCCAGAAGTCAGACCTCCCTGCTATGTCCGGGGACCCACATATTGAGCGGGCATCAGCTCGTGTGGTATACGGACTAAAAGCAACCCCTCGTTACAGTTATCTATATTTAATTTTACTGTGAGCCATGGCCTCGGTATATGCTGAAGGTTTTCTATCTGCAATTTGCCCTTTTGGGCGATATATATGTGTATATGTATATAGGAGGATTCATCTGTCGGTATGAGTTAAAATATATAAAACACAGTTCAAAAATATCCGAAACACGGCAGGGGCTTGAATTTTGAATTCGTTTGAGTCACGATTGAGTCAAGTTATCGCTTGTTCTAAGATATTTGCTTTCTAACAGTCTTCATCAAATCTATAGCTGATAAATTTCAATAAATTCTTACGAAATTCGAATACAACCACTATATAAACCAACGAGTTTACCTACATTTTTGCGTGAGCCGGACCCACAGATCGACCTGACACCTTCCCAGGGTAACAGCGCTATTTATCGCACACGTAATTTTTTTCACTTTTTACTTCCTCCAGCTTGTAAGTTGACAACATTCGATGTTAGCAATATATTTTTTACTGAACTAAACTAAACTATCTATAATTACTATAGAACAACATTGTCTGTGTTTTTTTCAGAAATTAATTGAATAATTTGTTAATTGATCATCGCAACTTGTCGTAGTTGCTTAAAGACTAGTTTTTTATACGCTTGGATAGAATTTCAACAGTAGAATTAATAATGCGAGGCGAATCATCTGAAAAACTTAATTAAAAAATGAAAAAAATCTTATTTACATAAACTTTTTTTTACTTGTTATTGAAAGTATTATAATATTTAGCTGGTAACCAAGTTTCCTTCTTGGGTGGTCTGCCTCCACGCCTGCTACTTACTATGTAGCCTGCTTTACGGTGTTGTCCTTCTTACATTCTATAGTAGGCACCAGGTAGGTGTTGTCAACACGTTACATAGAAGTTGCTGCTCCTCCGGCGTAAAGTCATCATGCTACTAAGACCAGCTCCAGCTTTATCCATATCGAGATGAGATGAATTTATATTAGATAAGCTCTCGTTGTTATTGTTTTCAAAAGTCAGTGACATTTGATTAGACAGATATTAATGAGCTCGATATCGAATCTCCTTGCTGATTTTTATCACAGATTTTGTCTGACGATGAAAGTAAAAGACAGATCTATGTAAGCGCACGATAACGACATCTATTTCCATTTCAAAAAATGTCATCGAGATACACTTTACATCTTTACGCTTATTTCATCTTGGGCATGTTAACGTTAAATAATTAACTAGCAAACAGGGCTAACGCCACCTATATGTAAAGGGAAATATTAACTTAAACATGTCTTTGATTCTCAAATTATGAAGAAATCCTGCAACAGGGCCCATACGTCGATGAGACCCGTGCTTTTTCATTTACTCCACAAAACATTTTGAAAAGTCCAACTTCTACAGTGAGGACGAAAGTAACAATTTCTTTTGCTAATTTACCGTATTCATGTTCTCGATCCACACAGCATCCACGGGTCCGTCAAAGACATACCAACGCTTGTCCATGTCTTCTACGGCAATACCAGCGCGCACCAAACTTGAGAGAATACCGTCGGTCCTGCAAAAAACCTCTGGTTTAACCTACTGCTAGATAAAGATCTTTACTTGACATGAGCACTGAAATGCCGACAATGTTTTATATCCAATGGCCGTGTTTCCAATAAGCCGAAGCCTCTATGAACAAATAATGATTCCACATCAACTGATAGAACCCATTTTTCTTCTTACTAAACTACTCTAAACGACTCTTTTGTGTTTTCATTTCATTGAAACTTACCACTCGTGGGTATTCAGATCAAACTCGCCGTACAGCTGTCCCATGGTTATGGACTTGGGGTTGACGACAAATGTGTGTACCGGCGTGAAAGGGAACCCGTCTGGAGCCAACTTGCCTTTGATGGCTGTAAGCGCGTCGCGGAGAATCTCGTAACACTGGTAAACGTAAGTTAATTGAATAGTGAAACTAATATTTTTGGACATGGTTGATGGCCATATCGAAGTTACTCCGTGGTCTATGGTCTAACGGACTGTAACGACCTATATTTGACAGTGTGCTGATATGATGACAGGACACGTATTTGACTTTATGAGTGTGACTTTGTGTACCATCGTTCGGTTCGTAAAAGAGAGAGTGATTATATTTATTGTAAGGATATTTTCAAAAAAGGTTTGCGAATGAAAGCGCAATAGAGAACATACCTTCGTTTTACCAGATCCAGCTGGCCCGACCAACATGAGACCGTGTCTCACCACAGTAGTTTCGTACAACTGAATGATCTTGAAGATAAATGCTGTAAAAAGTTAATTTCCTCTGAATAACCAGCAAGAAGAAAATAGAGAAAGCATAAGGACAAGAAATTTTACCGTCTATTTTAGTCATGTTACTCATTTGCATGTAAAAAACTGTATCTTATTGAAAATTCATCCTATTCAGAAGGAAAGATATTATAGAAAAGTTCGTTTAAATCATTTTTCAAAGGGTGGGAATATTTGTAGCTTACATCAACAAAATAGACTTACTGTAAAGATCGTCGTATCCTTTCTTTACCAGCATGTTTCTGATAGACTGTTCCATGATGCCATAGTCTACTATGGGAATCTCGATACGGGGAAATAAGTCCGATATTATTCCTGAAAAAAAACCGAACAGATTACATACACACACACAATTACACATATCCTACTAACCCGTCTAGGAATACGCACATATACACACCGTCAGTTATAGCCGCTTTTGTCCCCACAGAAACTAATATAGTGATACACGCTTACGGCTCCCCTATTGTACACAGTCACATACACCATGCGCCAAAATGACCGAGGGAGAGGGTTCGATTCTACTGTTTTATTTAACTTGTGATACCATTGAACAGCAGTAGATCATCAGCCAAGAACTTGGGCACGTTGACATCTCTTAGCGCACGGAGCACAATCTGTCTCTCATCAGAGTCCACCATCTGTCTGATCAGGTTACCAGCGACCACGATCACGGTCTTCACTGCTCGCATGCCGAAATCATAGTGGTCCTTGAATCAAAGATAACGACGAAGGTCTTGCAAAAATGAACTACATTCATACGTATTATTGCATTAAACTGCGACGTGTCTATCCAACCTGCACTGCCAACACTGACAAAAACAACAAAGTATACTCCTCCGCTCATTGTAACAATAGCCGACAAACTTCTGAACTTAAAGGCGCCTCATTTAATTATGCGGCAGTTAATTTAGATCTATGTTTAGGGGCTCATCGCCTGACCAAAATGTAAGCCAATTTACCCCTAAATCGACTTACGATATTCACGAAAAGAGTTGCAACTATGTATACTCATAGATCGCGTCAGCTTGGGATAGCCATAGGGGAAAGAGGATTTCGCGAAGGGGGGTGATGTCCCGCCCACATCCCGCACACCCGCAAATGCCCTGTGTCACCTTTGCTGCGCGAGTCCGCATCGACCCCGTTTATCGGTTTCAATATTGCTCACGTTGATGCTTGGACATGCACTGGTGTATTAAAACAGCATCAGTTGCCTCTTTCATTGTGTATGAAAAGAAGAAGCCAGTGGTCCATTCTCAAGCACGAGAACTTGCTGAGAGGTATAATAATAACTTTGAAAAGTATCGAAAACCTGTTTAGAAACTAGAAAATGAATACTGGGTGAAAAATATCTAAGATAAATGGAGATGGGTGATTTTATCATAGTGAAAACCAGTGATGAAGATTTCTTGAGTGTGTGTGTAAAATATTAGTTAAAATAAAAAGGTCATTGTTCGTATGTCTTCGTAGGTCTTTTATGGTAACAATCTACATCAACTACATCCTTAAAATAGTGCCATCCCAACTTGACTTGGACAGTATGTATTAGGGTGGTCCTTATTTTTCGACTTCTGAATTATCCCCGAGGCATATATGCATATATGCATCGTTTTTTATTATTTTTTGGTTAAGATTTAGAGGTCACTACCAGCTGTCAAAGTTTGTTTTTTATGCCATCCATCGGTGAAGTATTACGTTTGGTTTTTTACTACAAAAATTTAGTAAAGTGTGGTATACTTTATGGTATACTCTTATAGGGATTGTGACGTCTGGCAGATCAATAAAATATTTGGAGATAAACATGTCGTTTTCTTTGATTCCGTTGTATAACTACGCAGGGCTATATTCCGTTATTCTTCAGTGGCGACGATTAAAAAAAGAATCTACGCTTACCTGAATCCGAAATGCCGATTGTAAAAATCTCAGAATTCGACTTACATAAGGATGAGAGTTTCGACTTACATAAAGCTACATGGAAAGTTTGGAACAATTTTTATAGTAAAAATGTGAAAGAAAAACTACGTGTACCAACATTAATCACGATGATGGGGGCAGAGAGTTACGAACTATTAGTCAACCTCTGCACACCCCTCAAACCAAATACCAAAACCTTAGAGGTCCTGTCAGATACCATGGGCAAACATTTACAACCCAAACCCAGTCTATTAGCGGAGAGATACAAATTTCGACAAAGAAAACAGATGACTGGTGAGAGCATATCCGACTACGTAGCTGTATTGAAAAGAATGTCGAAGACTTGTGGTTTTGAATCGGGTTTAGAGGAAAACTTAACAGACCAACTGGTTTGCGGTATACGTAGCGAGATTATACGACAGCGATTATTTGCCGCGAATGACGTAAAATATGCACGTGCATATAACTTGGCTGTGAGCATGGAAGCGGTGGAAAATAATGCAGCAACCGTGGCAGAGGGCAGCAGAAGGGGCTCGGGTGACGTCAGCACAGCGGTCGATTGCCAAGCCATAGCGGGAGCATGGCAGTGAAGCAAGACCACTGGGAACACGTCACATCGGAGCAGTCACACGGATAGCAGGGTAATTCTAAGATTTACGACCAGTAGGGGTGATAAAAACACTAATGAAGTACAAGGAAATATCTCAAGTACTAGATTTATATGTAATCAAGAATGGCAAGACAATTTTATTAGGGAGATAGTGGGTTGTGTCACTTAAAGTAAAACTGCCCACGCCAGAGTACGGCGCTGTTAACAAATTAGAAGAAGTATTTATTTTAGCATCTTTCAGTTCCAGACACAGTAAGGTGTTTTAGGATGATTTGGGTCGCTTTGCGGGACCGCTGGTGAGCATCCACTTGTGCGGTGAGCGTGTGTGAGACGGCATTCTCACCCCAGACGAACGATCAGACTGGTCCACATCCATTGTATCGGTAATGAAAAAAGACGGTAGTATTAGGATCTGCGCTGACTATAAGCTGACCTTGAACAAGGTTGTAGAGATGGATCGTTATCCACTGCCGAGGGTAGAATATCTTTTTGTTCGACTGAATGGTGGGCAGCAATTCAGTAAATGTGATCTGCGCAAGCATACTCGTGATAAATACACACAAGGGGCTATTTAGGTAAAACAAATTAGTTCTCGGGTTATCATCGAGCCCTAAAATTTTCCAGGCTATTTTCTGACTTACCTGACAGACTGCGGGTAGGAGTTTTCTTGGATGACATCATCCTAACTGGTAGATCAACCGAGGAGCACACGGCAAACCTATTTAAGGTATTCGAGCGTTTACAGAACTACGGCTCAAACTAAAAAAAGAAGAGTGTGAGTTTTTGCCGATAGCCTCACTTACCTAGGTTACGTGATAAGTAAAGTTAGCGTACACATATTCCCGGACAAGGTAAAGGCCATAGTCAAGACGCCAGCACCAGCGAATGTCTCAGAACTCAGGTCTTTCATAGGTATGATCATGTACTATGCAAAGTTCGTGAAAAACATCAACACCTTGTTAGCACCTCTGTAAAATTGCTCAGGGAAGGCGTGAAGTTTGAATTGAGATCAGGATGTGACGATGATTTTAAGAAAATTAAGGCGTATCTAACTAGTAGCAAGGTACTGATGCACTATACGTCTGAGCTGCCCTTAGTGCTGACGCAGACGCAAGCAGCGTGGGCGTGGGCGCCGTGTTGTCGCATATCACACCAGAGGGCGAGCGACCCGTGGCATACGCCTCGAGATCATAGACAGAGAGGTGTTAGGCATCATTTTCGGCATAAGAAAATACCACCAGTACCTTTACAGTAGGAAGTTCATACTCAGAACAGAGGTATACCAACAATGGCCACGTTCATGTTTAAAACGGTGGGCCGTTCTTCTATAGGGATATACGTATGATATCAAATATGTGGCATCCACAAAGAACTGCGCAGATGCGCTGTAGAGGTTACCATCGGATAAGGCATGTCCACCGAAGAGGAGTGAGGGTAAATGACACTAAAAAAAAAACAAAAATAATTAAGAAAATACATAGATTAAATCTCCAGATCCTGGTGTGGAACTGCACGCAACGTTTTAATATTGGGGAGTCGCGCCGGTCTATGATGTTAATTTTGTAGAAGATTTCCTACCGGTGACAAAAGATGACGTCAGGAAAGCGACTATTTAGGAAACTATGCTTGCTAGGGTGCGGATGTACATAGAAGCGGGTTGACCTCAAGTTTGTCCACTAGAACCACTACGCCTATTTTTCAGAAGACGTAATGAGCTGTATATAGAGCATGGATGCATCATGTGGGGATACAGAATGGTGATCCCAGAGGTTTTGAGGGAAAAAGTGCTAAAGCAGATACACAGTAGTCACATGGGCATAGTAAAATCCAAACAGTTAGCGTGCAGCTATGTGTGGTGGCCGGGTACCGATGGCTATATAGAGCGTTTGTGTCGGGGGTGTTAAAACTGCGCCAGCGAGGCTGATGCACAGCCGCGTGCGACACCCAAACCATGGCCTTATTTGAGCCAACCCTGGGAGCGAGTCCATGTAGATTTTTAGGGCTATTTCAAGGAAGAATGTTTACGTCTTGATCGATCGAAGTGTGCGAGATGGCACTTACGAACGCACAAGCTGTAAATAAGGTACACAGAGCGACATTTGCAAGATTTGGCCTACCCGTAGAGCTGGTTTCAGATCAAGGCCCGCCTTTTACGAGTGTAGAATTCCGCGCATTTTTCGAAAACAACGGTATCCGTCCGTCGTTTTTACCGGCTTATCATCCAGCGTCGAATGGTGTGGCTGAAAATGCAGTTAAACTGTGCAAACGAACGATAAAGAAGGCAGTCAGAGACAAAGTGGATGTAGATACCGCGTTACAAACATTTCTGTTAGCTTATAGAAAAACGGCACATAGCACCACAGGCGAAACACCAGTCATGTTTCTACAGCGGCGACATTTACGCTCTCGGATAGACCTATTGCGTAATAATAGGGCTGTAGAGGATAGGGTAAGAAGGGCATAGAACATTCAATTAGGAAAGGCAGGCGGGGTAGACCGTGACTTTCAGGTAGGAGAGCTTGTCTAGGCGAGGGGCTTTGGTACACAAGACAAATTGGTTCAGGGTACGGTACAAAATAAGTCAGATGCGCGAAAATACATTATTGTCGAAGCGAATGGTCGTCACATGACAAAACATATGGATCAAATGCGGCGCAGATCCCAACAAACAGATATTCAACACTCGAAAAGAAGGCTACATGGAGGCTTGTTTGGGACTGGCGGTTAGAATGTGGTGTATGGGGAAGTGGTGGCGGCTGGTGAGCCAGTAGTTGAACAAGGAGTGTCGGACCGAAGGGTAGTAGCACCCACAAGCAGAGCAGCTGGCGAGCCGGCAGTTGAACAATTTGAACAAGCCGGTAGTGATACCAATGCTCACTCGCCGCCAGCTTTTCCTCAATGCTCACCGCGCCTACAGCGGATTCGCAGGCCTATTGTGCGATATCAAGCGGAATGAGCTTGTGTGGTGTTGAACTTTTAGAAGTTGTTTTTATTTTTTTATATTGGTTGTTATGTTTTGTTTGTTTCTTGGGGGAAACACTTCTAAGTTTTATTAATCTGGTGTTAACCTATTTTGCAATGGAGCAAGGAGCAGGAGTGTGACGTCTGTCAGATCAATAAAATATTTGGAGATAAACGTGTTGTTTCCTTTGATTCCATTATATAACTACGCCGGGCTATATTCGGTTATTTTTCAAAAAGAAAAGCAGAATAGCAAAGAAAAGCAAGCGAAGTTATAAAATTGTGGGAAAAAGCTAGTGTACCAATCCAATTTAAAATACATATCATCAGTAAAATTTAAAAACTATTCAAAATCTAAAAAAAAAACAAGAAAAAACGTTCTGAAGCTTTAAAGAAAAATTAACAAAACTGTCAACAAAAATAAGAACATTTATTTGATATTTCAATATTTTATTTATATTACAGATTTTGAGTTTTTATTTAAAATTAAAACCTTTGTAGCGATCACTAAATGTATTTTTTTTAATACTGCAATAGTTTCTTTTGGTTTACCTATATAATCAAATTATGTGGTGCCCCGCGAAATTAAAGAATAAAATATTTTCTTAGGAAAAAGGACCACCCTAGTATTTATTCCGCTTCGGCCGTCTATGCAACCGGAGATTCGGAACTGGTTCCGTACGAGGCTTTGAATTTACTTGTATGGATCTGGTTCCGTACGAGGCTTTTAATTTACTTGTATGGAACTGCTGGACCTCGTTTACCGAAAAACGCTTGAGATGACGGCCGTGACTGTCTTTATTGTATTTTCCGCCTTGGAGGAAAATTATTTTATGATAACTGGCTTTTTAGATGAGAAAATCAAGACGTCATTCGTCAACAAGATCTTATGACAATTATAATATTGATAAAAGTGCAATAGGTAAATGAATGTTTATTCTTAGAGAAGTGTTTATTTCTGTGGTTTATAAATAATAGGAGTCTCTGCCTACACTCAGCATTGAAATGTCATTAAGAGATATTAAATTTATTTCAATGCGAAGAGAAGGTATTGCCCTTTTATTTGAAGGGCGCAAATATCACCGCAAAAAGCAATACGCAGAAGATAAAACAATATTTATATGTTCCAAATACAATAATAGCTGCAAAGGTAGTATTAATTTAAAGGAGAAGAAAAATATTTTTTCTCCTTCATGAAAAAACAAAAACACAATGCGGACTAAATACCAAACCAAGCAAAAATACAGTACTCAAGGAACTTGACAAGCTCAAAGACAAAACTGGGTCCAATTTAGATTCTGTTCAAAAACAATATGACGAGATGGTATACAATTTAGACACTAAGGGCGTGCATTTTATGGTACAAATACCATCTTCTGAAAATAAAATAAAAATTTTAAAAAATCTTTTTAATGACCGAAACAAGATATTGGTTATGCCCAAGATGTGATTTTCGTTATCTATTGACGTAACAGTTCTAAAAAAGTTCCAGGATTTCTTTCTAGCTGACTACAATGGTGAAACTGATGCAAAAAGAATTATTTTATTCTGCCGTGAAGATGTCAGAGTCATGGCTAAAACTTCAGCCATATATTGTGTGCACTTTCAAATCCTGCCCAAAGACTTTCAGGCAGTTATATACAACAATCCATGCTTTTAACGAGAAAAATAAATCCGTGAATCCGATAATTTATTGTATAATACCTGATAAAAAGCAGGAAACATATGAGATCCTCTTCCGACTCATTAAATCAGTCTTTCCTGCTTGGAAGCCGTTGAAAATAACAATAGACTACGAAAAGGCCGCAATGAAAGCAGTGGCCAAAGTTTATAATGGCATCGAAATCAAGGAGGGGAAGAAACTTTCATTGCAATAGATGCTTATTTTGGAAAGCCAAGCAATTTTTTTTTTCTCCTGTTAAGCAACGGCATGTGTCACGATGAGCTGGAATTGCATGTATGCCACCGGAACTCACAGCAAGTGGTATCAAGTATGTAATGCGTATAAGCCTGTCTGGTATGGATATTAAAGAATTTAACGCGTATTTTAAACCGCTAGAGAAAACTAAATTCAATAAAACTTGCTGTTGTAGCGAAGAGCAACTACAAACCACAAATAATTTGGGAGGATGGCACAGCCGGATCAATCGTTTTATTGGAAAAAAAAAACACAACAATTACAGATTTACTGAAAATATTGATCAAAGAAACGAAAATTACTAATATTTTCAAAACCAACTCCAAGAAGGCGAAAATCTATCTTGAAATTAACAGTGCAGTTTCCAATTTAAAAAATGGCTTAATGACTGTAGGCCACTGCGTTGATTCAATCTCTCCTCATGCTTTTAAATTTTAAGATCGTTTCTTAGGTAGAGAGGATATTTAAGTTAATTTATTTAAGTGAAGTTATTTTAGTTTACAGAAATATAGATTTGTTTATTTTATACAGGGAGGCCCATAAGTCCTTTGAAAAGTAAAATTTGAATAAAATGAAAACGGCAACTTCGGTTTCTGGGAATTTAGTCGCGATGGAGCGTTTCGCCGGAGCGGACCGTGCGTTTTGTGTGCGCGAGTTTTATCAAAACAGCAATTCGGCGACCAATGCGCGGCGTAAGTTTCGAGAACATAAAGATTTACACAACTTTGACGACACTGTAACTCTTCAAACGATTAAGAACTGGGTTGCTAAGACATTAGATAAACCGCGGTCAGGTCGCCCAAGGACATCACATACGGAAAAAACATCTACACAGTGGCACAGTCTATTCGTGAAAATCCTACACAGTCAACTCATAAGCGTTCCAGTGCATTAAACGTACCCAGAACATCGTTACAACGAATTTTGAAGAAAGATTTACTCACAAAATTACTTACAAAATTCAGTTGGTGCAAGAATAAAAAAATACTGAAGCTATTCAGAGAGAAAAAAAATATGCAAATGAAATGTTAAATCGGTTTACTCGTGATCTGTAAGAGAGGAGATATTTCCTGGCCACCACGTAGTCCGGATCTGACTCCGATGGATTTCTTTTTGTGGGGCTAAAGTGTACGACACTAAAAGAAAATATCCGCAGAGAAATGGCAAGCATTTCAGTAGTGACGTGCCGAGAAGTCATCAACAATTTTAGACGTCGTTTGCAAGAGTGCCGCGATCGTAATGGATTACAATTAGAAGAAGTTATTTTCAAAAAATTATCCCCTTTTTAAGCTATATTTGTAAATAAAAATATGATTCATAATGCAATGCGTTTTTTTTTCCATATCAAAGAGCTTATGGTATCGGAACCAGTTCTATACAAGTAAAATAAAGGCCTCGTACGGAACCAGTTCCATACAAGTAAATTAAAAGCCTCTTACAGAACCAGTTCCATACAAGTAAATTAAAAGCCTCGTACGGAACCAGTTCCGAAACTCCGGGTGCATAGACGGCCGAAGCGATTTACTCTCATATTCGCTCGGAAGCTCGAAAGATTAAACCTAGCGTACCTGTGAGCTGAGCTGCTCCGAACTCAATCTGAAAGTTGTGGTGATCTTGCCAGCCAAGATCTTAGCTTCGAAGAAACCGAATGAGAATAGTGATATCTCAGCAATAAGGGCATAATCTGGCACCATCATGGAGATGGGGCGGAACAAGGCCTTCAAATTGTCCGGCAGTTCGGTACGACCTAGTAAATAGTGAAACTTAGTAAAGTGGCTTTGACTAATCGGAAACTCGTTAACATGCGTCACCATTTTTCCCTTAAGGGGTGGGTGGCAGACGCATGGTCGCACCATATTTAGCCAATCATTCAATAGCTTATGCTATGGAGACCCAAGTAAACATATACCAAGCCCAAAAAGGAGCCAAATAAGTCTACATCTTTTTCATCATCATGATAATATCGGGCACTCCAACCTGATTCCTGTGCCATTCTTATCAACCACGCTGAGTCATTGCATCAGGGTTGTAATTTTAGTTTTAGATGGTCCCCTCTCTACCTTACCCTAGATCGATGCCATACCTGCATAACCAGGATTCATAGTAATGAATACAGAGCACGAAGCTTTCAACGGCAGAAATACGCCTTCAAACATGAAATGTTCCAAACGAGCCACTTGAGCCTTCTGTATTGTCACCACCTAGAATATAAGAAAGGGGATTCGAGGCAAAAGGATTTTAACAGTTATTTTTCTATACTGACGAACCAGTAATCTGGAATGAAAAATCATCCCTATTTTTAATGAAAGAGAGAAAACAGAACACAAATAGTGCTTACAGCATAGGTTACAGCATTAGTGGAGTTCTACGGAAGAGACGATATCACGTGCTTGCTAACTGAATTATCATCTTGTATCGTCAGCTTGTATAGCACCATCAACATCAACATCATCATCAAAATATGTTATCGTAACGGAAGTGACAAAGAACTAAATAGTACACTACCTGTTGCGCCACCACAGAGAGCACTTCTATGTCGATTCTATTGAACTCATCAAAGCAGGCCCAAGCTCCAGATCTGCAGAACATAGTTTGAATCAGGTTCAAAGCTCGTAATAGTCAGGATCAGAGCTGATTAAAATTGTTTCTCAGGTGGCTGGGGAGGAAAAAGCATGCTTACGCTGCAAGCCCTTTGAAGAACTTCCCCATAGCCCTGTAGTCCAGCTGATCCGAGCAGTTGAACACCACACACTGCACTGCCAACGCTTTCGCTAAGTCCTGGACAAGGGAGTAAGTTATTACCAGAGATCGGAATCTGGTTGCGATTTTATATGCTATCACTAACAAGGATATGACTTGAGAATTCAGGGATTTTGGTAAGTCGAAGAATATCTTCATAACTACCAAATTAGAGTTTACAAAATGTTTCGAAATTTGTTATTATGGGTTCACTTTTTTACAAAAAATCAATACTATAAAATCTTATATCTTGGCAACAAAATACAAATAGGTACTCTCTCATTAAAACATATTAAGAACATAAATCACAATCAACAGTATCTAGCTTTTAGCTAAATTTTTCCGACTTAGCACAGAAATCAGACTGGTCTAGTATGGAAAAGCGCATAACAATTATTTCTGTTGGAATGACACAAGTAAGTATCGCATTTCTGGCATCGTATCTTGAAGGGCTGCTGCATCCCTCATATCTGCATGACCATGGGAGCAGTCAACTGGTCGTGCACTGGCAAGTGGTCATAGCCATCATACCGTCTGCCTTGCGAAGGTCGGATAGCTGGCCTTTATTGGCACACTCGAGAAGATTCGTTCTCAGCATCGCTTTCCATCTCTTCATCTTGCTGGCGACTTCTATTTGGTGTACTTGCCAGAGAATCACCCACCTCCATACGAATTTCTCATTCGCGATACAATCGTTTTTTTACAAGCGCCAGGTGTTGGCGATGGCCAAGTCAATAGACATTTCAGGATCCATTTTTTTGGTCTTAATGAATGTCCTATATTATTCAATCTGCTGATCAAGGACATCAATCCCACTCATGTGCTGGTTATACTGTTGGATCACTTTAGGGGCAGTGACATCAGTATAGCACTTAGTTTCTTTCTCCCACCTCTTTAGTAGGACTGTATTGGATGTGCCAGTTGCAGTTAGATGTCATTAGGACTGATTTGTTATTCGTCCATTCGACCACCAATATAGGTTTGCAAACGTACTTCTGGATTTCCCCTCTCTTCATTGCAGAGTCCTTGAAACTCATGGCTGCTCGATCCGGGATTCGGTTCATCATGATGGTGCCCGTGGTGTGCAGATTAAGCCTTCGTGAAATACCTGTCATGGTAGACGCAGCAGCCACGTGGAATACTCTTCAGGTAGGATCACAGAAGGCCCAAGATCCAATGAAGTATCGCCAAAAATAGTCTTATGCCGGTTCCCATATTTAACGGATCGTCATCCGTAAAAGTAAATATAGGTAGTATTTATGTATTTATAATTTATATATGTATATATATTTAATATTTATTTATATTTAGGATGTATATTTTATGTATGTAGTTTATTGAGTTGTAATTTAAGGTATGTTGTACACATCGGTCTACCCATGCTCTGTGATTAACCTATCTCATCCTGACATGGTTTGCTGGAAGAGATCTCTTGTTAGAGATAAGCTCGCCTTTGTACACTATTTTAATATATATCTTGTCAATATAATTATTTGTGTGCAATAAATAAATTATGAAAAAGTAACTGTCCGTTTTTCCCTAACCAACTTTGAGTCGTTAATACCGTTCCACAATTTACTTTCTGTATCTTTTACCTACGGACGTCCGTTGTTCACAGATGCCATTGAAATACCGACGCGCCCTCTTCACTCACAGGTGTGCGTTTCGTTATATGCAGGATTTAGTAATAAGAAAGTTCAAGCCGAAACAAATACATACAAATACATACGAATTGATCTTAGAGTTCTCTAAACTTATGATGTTTATTAGAGCTATACGAACGCAGGCATCTTCGTGATATATTTTTTTCCTTACCAAACTTAATAGAATGCATATACAATACATAACAAGAACGGAACGTTCAGCGCGCGAAAAAGACATTTGACTAGACATTGACATCCATCAATTAAAATACATAGTCAGGTCATAAGTTCTGTCACATGTGCAATATGAAATAATTTAGACATGTTTATTATTTATGTAAACATTTATATAGCAAAATGAACTTAATAAAACATAGATTCTTATGGTAATAAAGTTTATTCAAAATGACCCCCGCGATTTTGAATACAGGCCTTTATTCTGCGCGGCCAGTCGTCTATCGCATCACGAACGAGGTCCATGTCAATATCGGCGGCTGCCTTAATCAAGGATGCCTTGAGTGACTCCAAATCAGGATGAGGCTTTGAACAGGCCTTTTCCTCCAAGTGTTGCCATATCTTGTAATCTAACGGACTCAAATTTGGACTGGAGGAGGGCCAGTCTTCGTGCCGGATGAAGTCGATTTCACTCGCCGCCAGCCAGTCTTGTGTGCTTTTCGCTCTATGAGCTGGCGCAGAATCTTGTTGGAATACCCAGTGCCTGTTATTAAACATGGTATGAGAAACAGGTTCCACAAGGTTCTTGAGGACTGTATTTTGGTACACAACTGCATTCGTTTTTACGCCTTTCTCACAAAAATGTACCTCAGTTAAGCCCCAATAAGAGACTCCCAACCAAACCATGAGCGAGGATGGAAAATGACCTCGTTGGACACGCGGAATACGGTTGCTCGCTTCTTTACTGCTGTGTGCGTACACCTTATCATTTTGTTTGTTGTAGCTCTCATCCACGGTGAAAATTTTTTCATCCGAAAAAAGAATTTCCCGATGCTTTTTTCCCGAGTACCGCTTCAACAAAGCGCGGCATCTCTTCAGTCTCAGGTCCATTAAACGAGCGTCCAAACGATGTCCTGTTTTTCTTCGATATGCCCTAAGCCCTAAGTCTTCATTTAACACCCTTTTCACCGTGGTCCTGCTTAACCCCATCTGAAGGGCCAACAGTTTCTGCTTACGTATGGGATTTCTTTGAATTCGCGCCTTTACAGCTTTTATCACTGCTGGAGTCCTAGCAGAGCGAGGGCGACCACTTCTTGTCATCTACACTAGAGTCTTCATTGTATCGTTTTATGGTACGATAAACGAATCTTTTGGTTATATTAAAAATTTTCAGTAAGTCGAAAATCTGAATTGGCGCGTAACCGCAACGATGCAACGCAATAACTGCGACACGGTCTTATTTAAGTGTCCACTCCATATTTAAAAATGAGGAAAATTCTAAAAAGTACACATTTTTATTTTCATGAAAAATTCGAAATTCGAATTCAATAAACTTTTTTGTGGCCAGCGTTCTAAATTCAAAAGTTTTTATTGTGTGACAGAACTTATGACCTGACTATGTATATATCCTGTAAAAAGTTTCAGTCTTCTTCTAGACGACAAATTCTTCAAATAATACAAAGTGTCGGTGGTTTGAAATTTATATTACGCCGGTGAGTACGTATCATCGTCCGACTTGATTTATCTACAAATTTGTCTGCCGCCTAGTAGGTATGCAACGTTTTTGCCTCGGTACCTAAATCTTCATTCAGGGCTAAGACTCAGGGATATTTCTGCCGGTTCTTTCGTTCTAGTCGCTCCCTCGTGGCTAATGATCGTGACCGTCATGGTTGTTGGTACGGGGCTTGTCAGTAATATCCCATTTGTTATATCCTGGGCTGCATGTCTTGCCTATTATCTTCTGCTGAGCCAGTCTCGCTGGAGTTCGATATAATATTGAACACTTCTCTGTCACTATCTGATGAACTGTACATTTTAAATTAAAAATTACAGCGAAAACAGTGAAATATAAACTTTAACCGACCGAAATTGAGAGGTAACCAAGTGACATTACGAATAGTTATCTGGAAAGTCTACTGACGTTTAAAATATTTATACAGGTCTTGGCTTATTTTTGACCACCTGACGCAGGTTTCAACGCCCAGTTAAGTATATAATTTGCTCGTCGATCCTTTAACTTGGTCTATCTTGGTCAATCTGAGCTGTATCTTCCACAGCGGATTTTTCTTTTAACTTTCTTTGGTACTATCTAAGTCCACACCATGAAGATCATTTTGCAAAGCGTCATTTGGCACCCTGACTGGAGATTTTGCAAGAGCAGGGTAGACATGGGGCTAGTCATCTGCTTACAAACCCTCTTCTTCTTGGCTGGCCGCGTAGGTTGGGTTGAAGCAATAGGGATGGCTTATACGTTATCGGGAACTACCCGTGGTCTTGCCAGAGGTTGAGGATCTTCAGTCAGTGGGATGTAAACCATCGCAAGGTCCTCAAGAAACTGTGGATGCAGATCCCCGTCATCTTCATCGAAATCTTCAGTGTTTGACTGGTTACCATCACCCAAAAGTTGAAGAATCTCATCGTCCTTCAAGGAAACACCTGAAAATGACCAAAAAATAAAACTTGTAGATCAGAATATGAAAAAAAATAAAAACTAAATATACTGGAATTGAAACATTAATTTTACTACTACAACCGAACCCACAAAAATGTGATGGTATATATTTGGGCGTTCAATACGTCATAATTATTGTAATAATGAATGAAAATGAGGTTTACACAAATAAAGTTACAATCTAAGAACCTTGAGAAAATGTAGGCATTCCTTAATAATTAACGAAAATGACGTACTTACCCGGGCGTGGAGGCGGATTAAAAAACGCAGCCATCTTCACGGTGATCCAGCGACTACAGAACCGGTCGAAACGGGTCGATAATTTTTTCACGCTTGATCGATGCAGGGCGGATGCGTTCGCAAAAATAAATTTGTTTAACCCGTCTGCCCAGCGTGGTGATTATGGGCAAATCCTTCCATTTTCAGGAGAGGCCCTTAGCCCAGCAGTAGACTATAATAGGCTGTTGATGACGATGATGATCTCATGAATAAAGTCATCAATGAGTATGTTAAGCATGGCCTCAATGCCCCAATGTGTTTGACTTGTAAAAGTGCATTATTTTGGCTTACTAACATTAAATATTTGAGTTTGAGTTTGAGTTCCCACATATGTAATGCAAATTGTTTGACTTGCTCTGTCTACCCAATTATTTTTTATCATCTACTAAAAGCTGTATTCTGGTCAAACTATAAGTATATATTTCATCCGGCCATCACGCCATGGGTCTTCCTATCTTCATTTCCCTGTACATCCAGACTAGAACTTTAAGAGCCTTATCCTCCCTGGAATACTGCGTTGTCTAATACAATTTTAACATCCAGGCCTCCTAGTCCAGATTGTGCAGAAGTAAGGAAGGCTGAACTAGAAGTTCGGGCGCAGGGGACATGCATAAAGGCCTCGCTCAAGTGATCCAATTTCAGGCACTGGGACCCCCTGATAGAAGAATAGAAGAACCTTTTTTTACCTTGGTGGTCTCAGTCTTGCCCGTCCCAGCAGGGCCGGCCGGCGCGCCGCCGAACTTGAGATGCATCGCACACATCAGCGTAATGTAACAGCGATCCGTCAATGGGGTGATGACTAGACGACCACTGCGGATTTAGGGACTAGGATTGTTAAAAATCATTTCATCAGCTGACCCAATCTTGCAGAATTATAGTACCTAAACTCTGATGTTTTATCCCGTAGAATTCTGACAGCTATCATTTTTTTACATGTCAGAGATTACAAACCTTTTTGACTGGGCACATTTTTCAATTTCAATACGAGTCTGAACATCTGAGTGAATGTATTCATTTTTTAAGTGCGGCGCTCGTAATTAAAAGGGGATTTACGGCGAGTGATAATTACGTCCCTTTTCATCACAAACAGTAAAAAACTACAAGTAAAGAAAACATATTTTAATTAAAATCTTTAATCATCATTAATATTAATATCACTTTCTTCATCATCATCATCATCATCATCGCTGACATGAATTATTAAAGAGTCTACGACTGTATCAATCAAATTGTCGAGGATGACGATTTGATTGATACACCACGAGGACACTTCTTTCTGGGAGACAGAAAGTCTGTCTCTTGTGCTCTGTCAGATGGGGCTGCTTCCCGGGAAGGGCCAGGCTGTGGCTCCATAACGTTTATAAAAATCAACGAACAATCACAACACAAAAAGTCAACAAGAAAAAACTTGACAGAATAACAGAAACTTAACTAATTTAACAAGATAATAACAAAAAATATCAGCAAACACCGAGAACACATGAGCGCATTGGTATAGCTTTGCTGAAATCTACCAATATAATTTGTTCGCCATATACTTCGTAGCGTAGGTAGAATCACGTTCCAAATGTTAAATTCAAACTCAAACACAAACTCAAAAGTACTTTATTACTGTAGATATTTACATATACTTAGCAAACATCATTTTTTGCCTCTTCTCTACATTGGACCACTGTGGGAGAAGAAGGGCGTAGAAACTCCCACAGAAATAATTCTGCATCCATCTGACAAAGCAGGTCTTTTGAGTGCACACTTTTAAATTATTCGCTGTGGGGCTGTGAAGTGTTAAGTGTTAAGTGACAGCTAAACGTCGATAGCCATAGAACAAATATTACTCTCACGTCAACGGTAGTATCTTGTTTATGTTTGTATCAAGTATCGGGTTTCAATTTTGTGCTTATAATTGCGATATAAAACCACAAAATGTATTCGCTGATGACTGTGCGGGAACTTTAAACTGAGCTTCGAAGGAGAAATGCATCAGTAGCTGGAAAAAAGCTCATCTGATAGAAAGGTAAACTTGGAATTCGAGGTAATGTTTCGTATTTTCCTCAAATTGATGAAATTCATTTACAACAATGTGGTTTCCGTTCAATATTGGAGGCGTACGACCGAAACAAACAATTTGGAGGGTATTAAGACATTCCAGAAGATCATCCTGATGTATAGTACCCTCAGATACATACCGAGATATCAACGCTGATACACCTCTTCATAACATAAGCAAATCTCATCAAATTATGATAAACAGTATCTGATGGTAAATGTATTTACCGCCTTTGTAATTACATAATCCTAAATAATCCCTTTCATTAAAATACAATGCGCACAGCCGCAAATCAGTACCGATGCATTACTTGCCTTTGAAGTTTTTTAATACACAAGGCACTTTCCCACAATATTCTTCGTGAGAAATTGGCAGTTTTGCGCCTTATTGTGTGAAGCATCTCTGATGTTTAGTAGAAACTGGTTATTGAGCGTGAAACAGTCGAATTTGCTGTCCCGACGCTGTTAACGAAACAGCGAGTGAAGGCTGAAGGGGAGGATCTGGCGCCGGGGACGTGGCTACTCGCAAAAAAATAGAATATACTTCTATTTGCCTCACTGCGCAGATTACTGATTAGTAATCACTCTCACTTAACACTGGCTGTTCAGACGTTGCTAGCATTTTACACTTCACAGCCACACTTAACACATGCACTTTACACTAATCAAAATGTATAAAATAATAATTGTCCTCATAAAGTACCTTATGATATCTGAAATGTCAGAATTCTACGGAATAAAAAATCAGAGTTTAGTAGATTGCTGCTCCTCCTTAGTCGATGATATTGAGGATCAGCACTCATTCAACGAAACATGTACAGTTATCACCATTGTACATATATGTTTTTCTGACTACTGACTTAAATGTTAAATTAGGAGGACCCAAAATGATTGCGACCATACGTTGCACTGGGTAGTTGCATAAACAAACAAACAAAGTGTCACGCCTTTTTCCTTACGGGGTGACAGAGGTACAGGTGTGTCCAAGTTTAGCCAGTTTCATTCAATACTTCATAGTTGTTTATATTTAACAATGAATCTATCGGGAAGGAGTCAGATCCGTACCTGTTTCCCAAATACTCGCATTGGTAGACAAACACTGAGTTTAATGCCTTGACGTGCTCAATGTTCTGACTGAACTGCCGGTAGTATGCAGACGTGTCTAGGCGTTCCTCGTCTTGGTAGATTTCAGCTGACTCATCTGGCTCTAGGGGATTCATGTCCTTCACGACTTCGTAATATCTGAAGGGTGCAAAAAGAAATCATGAATCAATTATGTTAAAATATACGTGACTACAAGCAAAACATTAAACTGAATAAAAGTCGCCCTAATTCTTCTACATGGTAGGAGGTGCATGCCAGGGGGTAGATGTGAAGATCGATAAAATTACTTAAAATGGCGAAGAAGATCAAAATTCCATTGGCGCAGGACCGGATAAATTGGCTACACTAAGTGAAATGATGCTTATACTACAGATACTATAATAATACCTATGAATACTCAGTTTAATTATTGACGGCTCAATAACTGGGCCTAGATTCTGCTAGCAAAATGGTGGGCTACTTGGCAATGACGACCCGAATGGCCGAGTTGGCAGTGACTCTACCTACGAATCCAAGGGTCCCGGGTTCGAGTCCCGGAGGGGCAAATATTTGTTTGAGGAGAACGAATGTTTGTATCCTAGTTATGGTTGTTTATCTATCTAAGTATAATATTTATCTATATAAAGTACTTGTATTGTTGTCTAGTATCCAAGATACAGGGAATCCTAGTTTAGGGCTAGATCAATGTGTGTAAATACTGTCCAAGGTAAAAAAAAATAATGTCGCGACGACGACGACGCTCAACTTTGGTGGAATTGGGTTCCTGTCCATTCATTTACCTCAACTGAGAGATCCACTGGAAGTCGGTCACGTTCTTCACGTTCTCGTCGACCAGCATCCTAGTGACGTCACGCGCGTGTACCTCGATCACAATGAGCGCGCAGACCACCTCGCGCTGGAAGTACGTCAGGTCGCCCTTCACCAGCGACCGCAGCGAGTCCAGCTGTGGGGGAGAGCGTTCCATAAACCAACATTCCATTATCATTGGCATTATCATAATTTCAGGTGTTTATTACGCTGCTGTGTATCCTGGGAGTCACATTTTTTCTTGTGACCAAACAGACCGATACGGGATCTGCACAGCTTGCCACAACGTTCCCAAGTAAATTTGGCGCTAGACACCTTAGAGCAGCAGACACGGCCATATAGCATTTAGCGAATAAGATAAACGGTAACAGAAACAGATAAAATCGAGTGTCCAATTCGACACCCAGCTTAAGAGTGCTTTCACATTAGAGCAGCTGTACGCCCGGTTCCGCACATCTTTCACACTCAACTTCAACGCACGACACGGGGTGGCATTTCTAAAATAGATTCCTTCGGGGAAACATAGTTTTTGCTCTTGGCTTAGATAGTTGCCTGTCTTTTGTTTAATAAGGAATGACTGCTTAGGTGTGCGTGCAACCCATAATCCAGCCGCGCGATTACCGTGCTGCAGTCGCGCGGCTACCTTAATATGTAAATCAGCCGGGTGACACAGCAGCTCGGGAATCGCCGTGTGTGAAAGAGCATAAAAAAGTAAAATTCACAGTGAAAAAGTAACGTCAAAGTCATACCATCGCGAGATTCTCGATGTAGAACTCATCCATGCGGTAGTCGCTGATGCCTTTCTCGACGCAGGCCGTCCACGCAGTCTGCGAGCCCGCTATCACCACCTGCCCCGGCCAGCGGAGCACCCATTCGGCACGGGGAATCTTCCAGAGCTCCATCAGGCCATCCACGAGGGTCAGCCGGACTGCGGGAGAGGCACGATTTTTTGTCTCGGCACGGCAAGGCACAGATTTACGCCCAGTTATTAAAGATAACACACGACAATGCAAATTATTGTAAAGGCACTGTCCCCACCGTGAATAGACGTGGTACTCATTTCAATATTGTTATGAAGTCCCATAAAAATACTAATAACCATTTTGAATACAAAAATCGATGGGGTTTGGAAAAAAAGATCACCGAGGGACGCCTTATACAAAAGACATCAACGAGCACGCGTGTGCTGTATCCACAACTATTTGACATTCAATAGATGCATTTTTTGAACGAAAAGCTCTTTTTCTTGAAAACCCCATACCTATGGTGGATGTTGTCATAATAGAAGATCATCAGATAGTCAAGATCTATTACCTGAGATACGTTTGAAGTCTGTTGGTCGGGGAGGACGTTCTTTTGCATTGGACAAATACTGCCACCGACTGTACTTTTAATAGCTTACTTTTTCTTACTCTGTGGCAGCTTTTTATTGTCTGTGACGTGAGTTTTGACGTATAAACTATCACATTTATCACAAAAATCACAAAGCCACCACAAAGCCTAACAACTATAAATTTAAAATTTAAATCACCCCCGACAATAAAACATTTAAGTCTAAAATTTGGCTGACTTGTTATTTAAGTTAAGCTGATAACTTTTGAACCACCGATTCGATTTTAATAAAAAAAAAACTATAAACCATGACATTGCAAGGAATTCCACTTTCATTTACAGCAAACCGCAGCAAAATCCGTCCACCCGTTTGAGCAATAGAGTGCCACAAACAGTTAGACGCTTCAGACTTATAACATCTCCCCTCTATTTTCGGGGATTCAAATACATTTGTATATGAAGATATGTATGGAGAGACCTAATCTATAATTTACAAAGTTTTATGATGATGGGAAATTGGATAAAAGTGAGTACAAAATTATGCCATTGCCCTCCCATATGAGAAAAGCGTGGCGCTATGTTTGTTTGGTTTTTGGCGAATTACTAGAATGCCGCATTGTATCCTCCAGTAGAAGCAGCCATTGTTCTACATTCGACGACGGGTAGAATGTGTACTTGAGGTCCACGATCTCCCCTTCGCTGGAGTGCATCTGGGTGATCTTCAGATCTGGCATGAATGTCACCTAGAATGTGAAACAACATTTTGTTTGGAGGGTGATGATGAAAAGGGAAGACCTTTGGATATTGAGTCGGCCAAGATTTAAATGTAATGTTTAAAACTTTAATCTTAGCTACATCTAACTTATTTAAGTCAGACCAATCTTAGCCAACTTGTATTCTTTTTGCCGATAAAAGTTCACGTTCGTTGTATGCTTCCGGTAATTAATCCATACGGTATTGAATACCCAAAATCCATCATGTACAAAAAAAGAGTTGAGAATGTCACACCTTGGCAATATTCTCGAAGCACTTCCTTAAATGCGGTTGCACGGCCCTCGGATTGCGCGACTGTGACAGGATCTCCAGCAGCTCGTCATCGCTGAGGAAGAAGAAGCGCGGGAACCGCAGTCGCTTCAGCTCCATATATTCGTTAAGACCGCGAGAGACCACCGCCATCAAGTGGCGTGCCTCAATCAGGCTGTCGAGGAGGCGGCTGTCGGGGCATATTATCATTATCTGGAAATTGAGAATTGGTTTACTGAAGTGGTTCATTTATAAAGATCCCTGTATTAATAGTATGAATTCCTGCTTTGCTCATCTCTAAACATGATAAAGCGTGCCCTACGAAGTTGGAAACTTGGAAACATATTTTACAAGTTGAAAGTCCTTTGACGTTACAGGACTATATAACTTATAACCCTTCCGAACCCACGGTACAACTAATTCGCTTCTGGTTGTGCCGTGAGTACTTTTAAATTTTTGGCAGTACTTGTCGAGATCGGAGATAAGCTGTTGCAGGCTTCTTGGGGATTATGTTACAAAGCATAGGTCATCCGCGTAGATGATATCAGTGATCGACAAAAATTGAAAGATAAAAAGAAGATTTTGATGATGTTAATGGTGCATTGTCTTTAACCTTGCATTGGTTCATAGTTAGTAATTTATTGTTAAATGCTGGTAAAACCAAATGTATCAAATTCTCACTTCCAAATGTCAGGCAAGTTGAGACTAGTTTAATGTTAGACAGCAACACGTTAGAATTAGTAAATGATAAGAAGTTTCTTGAAATAACCATTGATAGAAAATTGCAGACGGGACCCCACATAGATAAATTAGATGGTAAATTAAATTCCTGTTAGGAACATCACACTAAACACGGATGTGGCTACATCTAGGCTAGTATATTTTAGTTACTTTCATCCTATGGTATCTTGTTGTGGGGGAAAGCAGCGGATATTCAAACTATTTTTATCTTACAGAAAAGAGCAATTCGGGTAATTTATATTTAAAAAACGTTTTAAGAGAGCTTTTTAAAGAAATTGACATACTTACTGTAGCTAGTCAATTTGTTTTTGAAAATATAATGTTGTACGCATGTTTCGAAAATATATGTACGCAAGAATCTTACAACATTTTCCAAACTTGGCTATAGCAGTAATGTTTAGCTAAGAAATAAGGACAGACTAGTTGCACCCCAGTTTAGACTCGCAAAGTTTAGCAATTCTTTCAAGGGTCAGTGCATTCTCTACTAATATTGTAGTAGAGAATGCAATATTTATTAGATATTTGCTTACCCACATTTTACAATAAAAAAATTTCATCTATTGATTTGTTTGGCCTATCACGTAACACATTTAAAAGTAAAATTCTTTCTCTCATTAACTTACATGAATGACTTTCTATTGTATATCGTTTATCGCTTATAAAGATACTTTACCCTACTCCATTCCTTCATTCTTAATATTCAAAAGGGTCACGGACATAATGTGCAAAAAGATACATCAATGCATCTTTTCAATGGAGATCAGTGGATCGAGGGGAAAATACCTATGTTCGACGAACATAGGTATTTTCCTAGAAGTAAAGAACTTACTAATACTACCTACTTGTAAAACTTAACCCTTTGGCAGTACACAACCATTTGCCGCGAAATAAACCAAAATCAGATTCAGTTTTCGTCATTTGGGTCATAGGTAATTATTTTTTCCCAACGGATCAACCGGCAATTGGAGGTTTCGTCAGTTGAGCCATTTTTTTCCCGGCGGACTAATCAGTTGTGCCGAAGAGAATTAAAAGTACTCCCGGCACCAGTTGAGTGAAGTGATTGTGCCGTGGGTCTGGAAGGCAACTATACTGAAAAGATAGCAGGAAATAACACAAAATAACACGTTCTTGCCTTTGGACACGCTTGGGTAGCGGCCATTATCCTTCTCCAAATTCGTTCCATGGTGCCATACTTCTTAGCTTCTAAAGGAAGTTGCCTTGATATGTCCTCGGATGTGAATATTGGCTCCAAATACATCCATTCTCTGAAAAAAAAAGTGAATGTTTAAATGTCCAAGAGATCGCCCGATATACTTTTCAATCGCACTATCTGAACCATCAAACATATCTTCCCCTTTAGGTCGATTGTGAACACTCCCCATCTCATCAGATGATTAAGGATTAAACAAGGCTTTATAATAAAATAAAGCCACAGGCTTATGACAGGCTTCATATTGACAAGTTCTCATGCCTTGTGGGATATCATAAATACAGCTACGTCCACGTTTAGCCGGTAACTTCATTCTCTATTTCTTGTTTCATCTTATTTTATATGAAAGGGGCTATTGGGAAGGCAGCCCATCGCCGCAGTTCTGGACAAACTAAGGTATCCTCACGGTTTTTTACATCTTCCGTATAATAAAACAATTAAATGATATTTTCCTTTTTCAAACTCAAACCATGATTAGTTTAGTTTAGTTGATCATATTTTATTTATTTTTTATTTTTCTGCATGTATGAGTGTCTGACTTTGTAAGGAAATTAAAAAAATATATACAATAAAACGCTTATAAGTGTTACGTGATGCGGGAAAATAAGTGATGTCTTCAAATCCTCACTCTCACAATGCCTGAAGACCAAGGTGTAACCAATGTGTCTTGTCCATCCTCACCTATGGAGCCGAAACATGGACGCTCACAAAGCATAATGTGTATAGTATAAAAGTAGCACAAAGAGCGATGGAGCATTCCATGTTGGGTATCTCTCTCGTTGACCGTGTGCCAAACGTCGAAATTCGTCGGAAAACTAAGATCGCAGATGTAGGCAAACGGATGACGAGATTGAAGTGGAGATAGGCGGGACACTTGGCTAGACGGGAAGACGGATGGTGGACCATAGCAGTCACAGACTGGTGGCCACGGGGAGCGACAAGGCCAGTGGGCAGACCACTAGCCCGGTGGTCCGATGACATCATCTAGTCATCGGGATTCCACTGGGTACGATTGGCGCAGGACAGGGGAGATTGGCGCTTTAGAGAAGAGACCTATGCCCAGAATTGGGTCGATGTGGGCTGAATATGATGATGATACAATAAAACATTTGAGTTTTTTTGAGTTTGAGTTTTTTTTAATGTAGAAGACTAACTTCTGGCACTCAATCCATTCATCTACCACCTTCTGTGTCAGTTTTAGCTTGTCCTCCCACTCCTGGATGCGAAGTTCGAAGGCAGCCTTGAAAGGACTGAAGCCGAGCTGTTGAGTTGTCATCTGGTGCTCGTCCAGAAGTTGAAGCGTCTCGTCTGCTATCTTCATTATGTGTGTGCCTGTTAACAACATTATTTAATTGCGGATTTACAAATGAAAAATCAAATTAACAAAAATGCAGTGGTTGACAGTCGGGTTGATCAAAGCCCGTGTCCCTCGGTAAGTATTTTAATTGATCACATTTACATTTAAAACAAGAATGGCTTAATATCCCGCTCATGCTTTTGGCCTACAATAAACCGGTCACACCCGCTGCACGTGCATCGGATAGTGTAGTGTCTAAACCCGCGTAGGTGGGTAGGGAAACCTTACCTGTCGTTTTATACGCAGAGAGTTCCAGAATCTTATTCGCCCAGTCTGCCTGCATTTTGTCCAAGGACTGCTCGATGACATACTCTTTACTCGCCAGTTCTCCAATCTCTGCGATCAATGCCCCATGTGCGGCCACCCCTTGCTTGAGGCACATGGTGAACGTCTGCTTGTCGTTCATTGTGACGGTTAAACCTGTAAGGAGAAATAAAATATTATTGTTGAATTTCGTGAGAGATATCGTTGAGGGCTTTCAGGAGACAAGGGTAAAGAAACAATTCAAATTTTCTCTCCAATAGAAGCCACCATTATAGAACTGTTAGATACTAACCGCCTTATTCATAAACGTCTAATAATAAACCTATTTTAACTATAATGCCGTTATAATTCGTTTTTCTTTGTCTGTCACTTTGAAATTAGTGTTTGTGAGAAAAGGACAAAGCACATTTTAGCTATCATAGGTTTGATAAGTTTTATGAATAAGGAGGTAAGAATATTTCCTGATTCGATTTAAAGATGGAACTTTGTACAAATTTTTCCCGGATCCTTACCAGATCTTTGCATGAATTCATTCCAATGCCGGTCCTTCATGCCAGGGTTTCTAACCGCTTGTATGATCGGAATCAATGGTCGGAACTGATCGATTTCATCCTGTAAGTTAATCAATATCGTCAGTCTACTTAAGAATTATATTCTTATTTTTCTTGTCCTTTAACACTGAATCCTTTTAGCTGTGACTACCACATTGATATTTTTATATTTGGCTTGGCAACTTTCAGACACAATGAAAAAATATATGAGCAACAAAATAATTTTGATGCTTTAACTTACTCTGATGACGATAGCCACTTGTTGAACCTTAGGCAAATCGGAGAAGGTCCTGATGCACTTTACGATTGTCTTGTAACACTCATTGACCATCGGTTCTATTGATTCGGCATCCACATACATCAGAGGATTGTCGAACCAGACTTCTTTGGATTTTAGGAAATCTGGGATAACATAAGTTAAAAGCTACAGTAACACATAATGATATAAATGTGGAGGAAGGCCAAGTTGGTAACTTATCTGAAAGAACTCTTCTCTTGATTCCCTGTTACTTAAGGAAACCTGCACATGCAGGCCGACAACGAATAAAAAATAATTAGGAGTTTCTAAAAAACTTGAAAATATCACTTATATATTCCAAGTATTCTCCCCATGCATCTATTTATCAATTAGCCTTAATTTGCAAATAATTGATATTGTTTTATTGAAGTGTTATTAATATACACAACATACCAGAAGCAGTAACCCAAAGGTTTCTATAAGGCTCGAACTCCTTCACCAATCTGTTCAACTCATTATACGGAACCATTGGATGGCCAAAAAGCTTCTGGCGTTGGTTGAGGATACGGCCCCAGTCTTGTGCTTCTTTCATGCCTTTCCACGCCTTTCGAATGTCGTTAGCTATTTCGTGGACCTGGAGAAATCAAGTAACATGAACTCTTTTATATAGTTATTACTCCCGACGACCAAAAGAAGGGTGTTGTAAGTTTGAATCGTCTGTCGGTGTGTCGGTGTGTCTGTATGTCTGTCCGTGGCACCCTAGCGATCAAACAGGGTGTTAATGCGGTATTCTGTAAATGGTAGTAGACTTCCCTGTGATGGTTCTTAGATATGTCTTATTAAAATCGGTTTAGTTGTTCAAAAGTTATTAACTTAACAAATAAGAGCGGTCAAACGGGTGAACGGACTTTAATGCGGTTTCCTGTAGTTGGTAGTAAGATATTATGTTTTGTTAAAATCAATTGAGTAGTTTGATAGTTATAAGCTTAACAAGAAATGGCGGTCAAACTGGGGAATGGATTTGAGTGCGTTTTTTTTTTGTTGGCAGTAAACTTCACTGCGATGGTTCTTAGATATTTTTTGTTAAAAGCGATTCAGCAGTTTAAAAGTTATTAGTTTAAGAAGAAATAGCGGTCAAACGGGTAGACGAATTTTAATTCGGTTTTTCATAGTTGGATGTAGACTTCACTGCAACGGTTCTTGATATGTTTTGCTAAAACTGTTTCAGTAGTTTGAAAGCGATCAGCTTAACAAGGAATGGCGGTCAAATTATTGGACGGATTTTATTGAGAATGGGATGCATAAAATCCTGATATGCTTACCCTACTAAAGTCGTTTTGCAGTGTCAACTGCATGCATTGTGCTGTGAAGAGATCAATTTTATCGTACATTGTCAGCTCGTCCTGTTGATGAAGCTTCCAGAACTTCTCTTGTTCTTCTTCTAGAAAATCCATTGTTACCAGCTCCTTAAATTTTTTACAGCAACCGGGCAAGTGAGGTTAAGTTATTATTTAACATTTAGGAGCAACTTTAAAACAATTTTTTTAACTTACGCCGTAGATGCTTACCTGTTTTGAAATGTCCAGTGGCCACCCAATTGCTTCCCATAGTGCCTTGAAGTCGTCGCTTTCAAGTGGTGTGTAAAACATGTCTAAAACTTCGTAATCCTGGAAATGTCGAATGTGCTTAGTGAACACGTCATTTAAAAAAGCTCTCATATTCAACTTATACATATATGCTCACACCGATTCTCCCAAAAAAGGGGCAGGCAGAGCCTAAGGACCTATCTTCTACAATCTCGGCATACATCTTTCGCCTCTTCTTCATTCATTAAGTCCTATCCATAACAGCTCGCCGGTATGGGTGCTCCTAATTGGCCCCTACACGAATACGTTTGGTCTTTGTAAGACATTTTTGAATAAACATTTTTGGACGTACCGTGTGAACCTTCCTCATAATATCTTCTTGCGTCTTCAGTGCAAATGGTATTCCCTCCATCCATTCCCTGATCTCAAATATATGTTCAATAGAGTTGGGTCTCTCGCCCAGTTTCTTCATAATATTCTTGTAGGCTTGTATGACGTCGTCTACTACTATCCGCACCTCCTCGGCCCACATCACAAGCAATGCTTTCATTAAGTTTAACCGCTTGTTGACTAGTTGGTACTGTGGAAAAAAATATACATGGGATGTAAACTGCTGCTTAAATTAAGCGCAATTTAAACATCACTTTCCTAAAGAGAGATAGCATTGCAGAGCAATATCAATCAAACTTTAATTTATAAAGTCTTCAGTAAGACTTACCTTTAGGGTATCAACGTTTATTGCAAACGGCCCAATGTTAATATACTGCGGCAACCGCCATATCAATTCCTGTTTAGCATCGTAGTGCCTCTGAAGCTCGTCTTTAATTTCAACGGCCGAATGCTTCTCTATACGATAATTCCTTCAAAAATATGAAGATTGTGTCATATATTCATATCAACAAATGAATTATGTATTTATTTTCTCTTATATTGTGTCCTTTTAATTTTTCTGCATAACTTCTGGTATAACTTTACGTGCACTAGCTTATTTCTGGCTTATATATTTTTAAATGTTTATAGATTTTGTACTAACTCAACATATTCCTCAATGTCCACTAGATAGATTTCCGTGTAGCACTCGTACTGCCGACAATAGGCTCTCAGTGGTATGATCGATTGTCTGTAAGCCTTCAGTAATCTTTCTTTGTATTCTACGTAGTTCTGCTCCATGAGACCTGAAATATGTAAGTACTCTAAGTAAATCCCTTAATTATTAGATATTAGGTTACTCCAGTTAGTTTAAATATAATTGAGAGAAGAAATTATTAGCTCGACAACTGAGGCGAATGGTTTAAAAGTTGGCACAATTAAGAAGAAACCTTCTTAACTCGATACTGAGGCGATTGGTTTAAAAGTTAGCAAAATTAAAAAGAAACCTTAACCTCTTAACTCGATAACTGAGGAGATCGATGGTTTAAAAGTTGGTACAATTTTGCTCCTGCTTGCGTATGGGAAAAGGCGTCTTGTTTCACTAGAGGACTAGAATAGGCCCCCTGATTTATTTATAGTTTATTTGGAGAACAGGCAGGATACATGAGTGGTAATAATAATAAGATATTAAGACATGAAGGATTACTCAGCTCCTAGAGACGTTTCCCACTAAGATCACAGGGTGCTCGGTCCATACAGACTAGAACTATGTAGTAACTCTTCTTAATCCAGAGATGGCGCTGAGAGTAACGATTCTAATTTAAATGTCATGGCTTCAGTCAACATACTAGCCAGGCGCTGATCTTAAATGTAAAAATATAAATGTTTCATAATCTATATATATATACATATAGGTTGGTTTTTAGTAAATATTTTTAATCTTTACAATCAACTAAATATCAAAAAAATGGGCTGCTGTTCATTGAAAATTTAATCTCCTAGAGCCGTCTCGTGGCTGCACCAAGCGATACAGGTCTTGAACTAAAGATGCTTTCGTAGCATCTCTGATTGTGGTGGTGATATATTTTGTTCTACTTGGTCTATCTGTATTAGTAACTAAGATACAATTTGTTATTGTGGGAAACCTACGTACCAATATACGGATTATACAGGAATCATTTGTTTGAATTAAATGCGTTTAATTTAACTTTATGATTACAGGACGGTAAAAAATAGTAAAGGAAAGGAAAGGGATATCCAACAACATATCACAGTCCTCTAATGCACCGCACTCGCGATTTGACAAGATTCTTCGCCCGAAGTTCGGGTACACATTAGGTGTTTTGCGCGCGCTTAATTCCATCCCCTAATTTAAAAAGTGGGGGGCGATTTACTCAAAATCCTGTTTTTTGTTTATTATTTAAAACAAGGTGTCGCTTTATCAATTCATTTTTGAGCATCAAAAATTCGAATTCTATATGAAATGACACTAGCGCAATGTAACTGACTATCATATGAAATTGTGACCTTTAATATTAATACTGTTTTATATTTATAAAGATTTATTTAATACCTTTAATTAACCTATTACCTACTAAAAAGTCTGAATATTCATGTATAACTATGTTTCTCTTTTAAAATATGTTTTTCCTTCTGCCTGTGTTTATAAATGTTTTCACAAAAGTGCACATTGTTGTGCGTGTTGTCACCCGTCGGTCACAACGGAAGACCAGCGCTGATTGTTCGCATTCAGCATATGCTGAGTTGAGGCCGGCTTGTGACAGGAAATATTCTTATGTACCTTGTTGTTCAATATTGACTCCTATTTTTGTTTCCTGTTACAAATAAACTTCTTTCTTTCTATCTTTCAATTTTCAGACCCCTAGCATCAAAATTTACGGAAGTCTCATACAAACTTACATCCCCTAGTTTATGGGGTAGGGGGTAAAAATTCCAAGGTTTAGATTTTTTTTGTTGTTTGTGTACTAATTAATGAAGAACATAAGTGGAGAAATATTATTCGTACAATTATGTACTATAATTCTGAAACCTGACGACATGGCTATCCCTTACTTTAAGGAGTTGAGAGATTTTTTTCTAAAGCCTGCAACACGTATTTTCTTATTTGTAATGTACTATAATAAGAAGTCTGTGTACTTGTATAATTTTCAGATTCCTAGCATTAAATTCTGTTTGTATGGGAAAATGTACAAAAACTTCCATCCCGTAATTTCAAGGGTGGGGGGTGATTTACTTGAATCCTGAAATATGTATTTTATTATTTAAAACAATCAGTCCCTATATAAACTTTCAGACCTCGAGCATCACAATTTGCGGAAGTTTAATACAAACTTCGATCCCCTAGTTTAAGGGGTTGGGGGGTGAGAATTTTAAGTTTTAGTTTTTTTTTTGTTGTTTGTGTACTAATACTAGCTTTCATACCAAATTTCAGCTTTCTAGGACTTGAGGAAGTACCTAAGAATTTTTATGATCATCAGTGAGTCAGTGACGAAATCGGAGTATTTTAGATATCAATAAAATCTAAAGTATAACAGCTATGCTATTGAAACTTTCTATGTATATTTAAACCACTACTGACACCATATCCCGAAAATATTGTTCACCTGCTAAAATTCAAACCCAAGTAGTGAGGGTTCAATAAATCGACGAAGCGCTTCGAGAAAAGGTAGTTAGTGCCCTTGCGCTTCGCTAGCTCGTCTTGGCGGGAGCACTGCCGTGCGCCCAGATTCATATATACTCGTATGTCGTAGCTATATCGTAGAATATGATTATTTCATGAAATAGCCTACCATGGATTGACTATATCATGAAATGGCCAACCATTTCATGATGTCATCAATTATTTAATTAAATTATCAGAAAGGGTTGAATTTCACGAAAACATGTCTTTTGAAAGCATTTGTATTCAGTACTATGTGGTGTTTTTTGTGTTATACATGTCAACCTAAGACGAAGACTATTTGGAGCCGCAGTGTTTTGCCGTGCTCGCCTGCAACCCGCTGACAGATACGCACTTCGTTCAGTTGCAGAAACATACGCAGTCTAATGACGAATTAAACTGTTTAATCAAAAATATCAAGGAGGGCTGGCCCAACAATAGGAACGATTGCGAGTGTTATAAAGATAAATTGTCTGTCTCGTAGGACATCGTTTGGGAAGGAAATCGAGTCGTATTGCCTAAGGTAATGCGTAAAAAAATGCTGAAGCGAGTGCACGTAGGACATTAAGGGCTAGATAAGTGTAAGTTGCGTGCGCGGGAAACTATATCTTGGCCTGATATTAACTCACAACTAGAAGACTATATTAGGAACTGAGCAGTATGCCGTATAAAAATGAAAAAAGACATTTTTTTTTCACGATATAGCTAACATGGCGTGGTCTAAGGTAGGTAAAGACTGTTTTCACTTTGGCATCGACAAATACTTTCTCATACATACATACATACATATGATCACGCCTATTTCCCGGAAGAAGGGTAGGCAGAGACCAAAGACCTCCACCTGCTAGTTCTCCACGTTCTCGTAGTTAACTATTACAGTAAATATATTGAAGTATGTAAATTAAGGAATCTAACGTCCGAAGAAGTTATAGATAATTTAAAAACTATATTTAGTCATCACGGCATTCCTGACATCGTTATGTCCGACAACGGTTCTGAGTACAGTTAGTAGATATTTCAGCGCTTCGCGCGAGTCACGTGAGCTCCTCACCACGGTACCCCCAGTAGTCAAATGGTCAATCCCAACGAGCTGTACAGACGGTAAAATATATTTTAAAGAAGACTCAGTTAGCACAAACTGACTTGTTGGAATACCTAAACACAAGTTCCAGACAGACTGATTTATTTTCGTTTCATATGTAACTACACTATAGATATATCAAGAATATCCATAATTCCCTTTTTTGAAAAAAAAACCATTGCTTCAACAAAATTTAAAGGTAGCTTCTTAAGTTCTTAATAAATTCAGTTTTGAAAATTAATCACATTGTTTATTAATGATTTCAGTAATTTCAAAATAAAAATATAACGCATAACTTGAAATGTGACGCGAAGAGATATATAGGGGTACGACCGGATAATGGAATTGATGGTTGAAGACTCAGTGATTGCATCGCGACTATGTTCAGTTATAAACAAAATATGCTGGGCTGGCCTTCATACTAAATGGATTACGTTTAATTGCTTACCATATTGAAAAAAAATTACATCCATAAATATACATTTCCATCCCAAATTAACTTAACGTTCACCGAAACATTACACACTATGTTATGCTTAACTAATGGGGTCGCCTCGCTCCGCTGCGCTGTGATCTAACAAACCCAACTTTCGGTCAGAAATTGACCTACAGCATGTGAAACTTCATGTGACACTAAATTTGGTGAACCTCAAACATATTTGGTAGTCTTAAAATCATATTGGTAAACAATATTGTAATGGCATAACTAGCTAAGGTCGAGCCACCGCTACCAGAAAGCTATGATCGTCTATTCTATCTACCCCCAAAGAGATGTCCCGATTCAGCTGAGAAAATGACAAGTGTAGAATGATAAGTCTGAATTTCTCGTTTCTTGAGAATTCGTTAGTCGGGCAATAGTTGAACGGAAGATTGGTTCAGGAAGTTAAAGTTTCAAGTTAAACAGAGAAAGCATGTATGCTCGCAAGCCGGTATTTCACATCAGTTAGCGGTGTTTTGCGCCAGATCGATCTTTGTTATATTTTGTGTAACGGTACCATTTATTTTTTTGTATATATGGGCGCTTGGAGCTTCTTTTTACGTGGTCGACCACAATTTGTAATATTTGTTTGGGATATCGTATGGTTATTTGTCGTAGCGTTACGACGTGAGTACTCAATGATATTTCATGTGCTCGCTAGTAGCGGCTTTAGTGGCTCCAATTATATAATTAGTTCATGGCAATAACGATCCAAATAGACCGGGTTTACACAATTGCGATTTGATTTTCCGAAATGGGTCTGAACTAGCGGTTTCCTCAAAAGGTCCGTAACGTTTTGAAACCCAACTCTGCGCAATTCAAGCTGGATGTTATCGAAACGTTTTCTTTAGTGCTTTTAGAGATGTAACCCTCTCCACAACAAGTTACGCACTTCGGAAAATACCGATTTAGGCACCTCGTTAACCTCAGCTCTCCTCGACTGAGCCCAGCAAAATAAATGCGTGACTCAATCTACACGTTAGATCTCCCAGCGAAATTGAAATTTAATTTAAAGACGCAACTTGAATCAAAACGATCCAAGGCAAGGCAAAATTATCTACCCGTCCCTAAACAATGAACTTTAGACTGTAATTTGATCTCTTCGCGCGTCCTTGACAACACTCAAATGTCAAAGATATCAATAGGATAGGTTATCTGAGTGGACAACGTTTATACTTTGTTCTGAATTTGTTATTTTCATCCGCGGAACCCCATCGATCAAACAGTCTCCCTATGCCTTGACAACCTAGGTTTAGCCTCAACTAAACTCCTGTCTAGCCTAGTCTAAAATCCTAGAGTTATACCACGTCCATCATCGACACCACTCGAAGTTGGCTGTGTGTGAATTGAATGTGTTTGTATGTTTAACGACTTGTGTGTGTGGGAATTTCAAAACTCGCTACACGAAGGGAATGAGGAAAGGATTAGCCCGCGAATATCCTAAGAGCTAATCCAGGAACCCTATGGTGAAGGAAAAAGGAAATTAGGGTCGCTCCAAGCCCAGACTCAGACTCAGATCAAATTACCTACAAGTTCTTATCTAACGATCCAAGGATAGTTTTGGAATTTGGGGTAGGTTGATTTAAAGGATAGGAGCCGAGGTATATATCGGCGCTTCAGACGCACACAAAAATCCACTGTAGCACGCAATCACAAATCTTCCAGTTCCAGACGCGTAAAACAGCAGACCGAACTGTACAGATTACCGAAAGACACGTCTACCACAGTGGTTTGACGTAAGGACTGAATGACTTCCCCACCCACGCGCTCGTATTTATAGGGCCCACATGTTTGAGATGGCGTCCTTTGCGTGACACAATCTGCCCAAGCGCAAGCTTGTTATCACTAACTACACAGGGTCTAGTTTCAATCAAACATGCCATGCACGCCCGCTGTTCTACAATTTTGTGTATGCATAGTTTCTATAATCAACCCTCGGTTATCACTCAAGTCATTTGGTATTGCCGATACACAAAATTTGTCGATCGCTGGCTATAAAGCGGTTGCAATTAATTAAGCCTGCCCGACCGCTAGCGTCTAAGACAAAGATCACTAGAATGATACGCAAACCCGTGATGTCAGACTCACCACAACGTAATAATCAATCGCAATTGTATATTTGCAATCAACACATTAGCTTTCTCCGTATAGTTCCATAAGAACCTTCCATTATTTAGTTATTCATAATTTATTCAGCGGGCAGCCAAATCGGCTCTGATCCCTACATATTACGCAGGAATGCGACAAAAAAACCTGACCCGACCTCTCTTCTCCGAACCAACCACGTTCTCAGGCCCTTTTCTAGCCAACTTACTTCGAATCACTCAATAACCCAAACGTTAAAGGAACTGACTCTTGTATTCAATGTGTGTACCATTACAGTGCGGCGATGGGCTAGCCCTCTGTCACGCAAAATGAAGTATTAAATGAACTGACTCTTGTATTCAATGTGTGTACCATTACAATATATTTGTTGCCTTACTAAATTAGTATTGCAACCCGGCCCAGCTAAATCCAATTCTTAGAGAACAATAAGTTTCAGCTGATGTTTATGTATTGCAGGAAATCTTGTAACGATGTGCATTACGTGTAGGTAGGGTTCATAGTTGGATATAATTTTGTTTATCTACACACGTATCATAAACCCTCTTTACTGCGTACAAAAACCGCACGTTACGATCAGCATAATGTTAAACTACTTGGTAAAAACTCATTTCTTATCTGAAAAATTACACCTTATAACCATAATGTGCAATTTTTCTACACATCATGACATTCAAATTTCGAACGCCGACGCCCGCCTGCATGCCGCCCCTAGTTAGTCTGTGAAGTTGGTACTGACATTTAAATTTCGAATGCCCGAAGTTGGTGCTACAGAACAAGCTAAACAACTGCAGAGCCACAATGCCGGTCAAACAGAGAGCTTATGATATGTGTGTAGATAAACTAGTGTATGTAACTGTACATAATTAGGCATTAAATGTCCTCCATTATGTAGCAGTCACATAAACTACTATAAAGTATACCACAATGACGCAATAAATATATGAGTATGAGTATGAGTAGTGACGGTACGAGAATGTGTGGTTTATAACTTTACCGATAGAAGTCAGAAATAGCTCCTTGTCGAACACAAGACCAGTCATGATCATCGGGTGCACTTGCTGAATGAAATGGCAGCGGTAGAGGACTTCACGGAGCAGCCTTTGTATTACGATCTGAAATCAATCATTCAATTGCAGGGCTTTGGCTGTACCGTGCAACATGCCCGCGCGCAGATTTTCTATATCCAACGATAAGTCATGTTAAGCCCTATTTAAGGCTTATTGTCAAAATATACCTGCCAACTTTGAACAAGCTATACGAAACGATCGTAAAGCACATTACGTAAACAATATAATGACGCCTTCCACAGGTTTTCGAAGCAATATGCACTTAGAAAACCTGCAGTACGTTGTGCACGTTCGCGGAGGCCAGACTTCTTCGCGATCCTTAGATCTCGTATCGCCTCATTTTGGAGTCGATTACGTGATTCTAAAAATGAAATTCGACGAATGTCGCCAGTTGCCCGAACAGTAAATTGTTTTCATATTGGTTATCTGCACCACGTTTTGACTTTACCGCAAAAAAATAAACTACTGTTCAACAATTGTTTGAAAAAAAACGTATGGGATCAGATTTTTGTTTTGAGGTTAAACAGTATTAAATATTTTTTGTGGTAACACGGTTTATAACTATGGGTTATGTTGCCTGACAATAAACACTTATTATTATTTTCTTCTTAGTAATTCCCTCATAGGATCTTAATTTTGATCATCATGGGTTGTTAGTATGAAAATGTATTAGATTGATGATTAATGTAGACCAATTTGTAAGAACAGTCTGACCGCACCAGTGAGCTAAGCTCATAATTCTTCACCACGGTGAGTGAGATTGAGTGAGAGTGAGTGAGAATGGGTGAGAGTGAGTGACAGTGGGTGAGATTGAATGTGTGAGAGTGAGTGACAGTGAGTGAGAGTGAGAGTGTGAATGAGTGAGAGTGAGTGAGAGTTAGTAAGAGTGAGTGATCGTGAGAGAGAGTGAGTGAGTGAAAGTGAGTGGGAGTGAGTGACAGTGAGTGGGAGTGAGTAAGAGTAGAGTGAGAGTGGGGCCGAATTCTCCAAATTACAAGTATGGCATCGAAATTGCTTCCCAACGGCGTAAAATGGCGTATTTGGTAGTATAATAAAGTGTTGTACCTCAAACTGCGCCGGATCCGTGCTATAATGCGGACCGTCATTAGATATCATCAGGAAGAAGTAGAAGAGCGTTACAGTCGTGGACCTGAACGGCGTATTGATCAAGTCTAGTGGGTCCCACTCAAAATCATCTTCACACGAGTAGGTGCTGAGACAGGGAGTCTCGCAGAGGTAGACGAACATCGCCATAGATTGTTCGATGCAGTATCGGAGGGCGTACTGAAATGCAAAAGGGACTATTGAATATACTGCTATTGAAAAGATTTGCTGGAAGAAATCTCTTAGCAGACAAGACAAGCTTGCCTTTTTACATGAGTTTTCTATTTTTATGAGTCTATATCATTGTGTACACCACATCCGGTTTATTCCAAAGTCTCTAGTCCAGCAGTAATTAAATCCGGGTTTTGGTAAAATCGTCAGCCCGACCAAGCAACTTAAGGGGGTAGAGCTAGGCAATAGAAACTTTCCGCCACATGCTAGCTCTGGGAATACCATCGAGAGTATTGTATGAAAAAAAAACTTGGCATCTATTCTGTTTGAATTGTGAATTATTATGAATTACTATTCACATACCTGCATACGAAACCTGACAAGTTGCATGAATCTGCACAGCTTGCTAACACCATAGAATTCCCATTTCTTCTCGTAAATATTGAACCACCTGCAAAACAACATCAAACCTATAGCCACCGCAAAAGAGCTATAGGATATCAAGCAGTTCGTTAGTTAGTGTTAACGCCTTCATTCGGCTCTAGCATATTACAGGACCTACGATACAGAGTATCCTAGTGGGATCGGTGACCAATAATGTCTCTATTAATGAACTGTATAACGTCACCCTTTGCCGACATCTCGGAACGACATCCTTATGGCATGAGCAGTGTTATTGAGCCAGGTAAGGTTCAAATACTTGAGCATCTGGGAAAATAGTAGAAAATTATATTTGGTTTGTGTATGAGAAGGTTTAAACGATTAAATATCTTGACATTTCCATCCTGTACGTTTTCGAAGTTGTAATGTTTGTGAAAGCCAATCCTGGACTATTTTACAAATTCTCAAGTGAACGATATCATAATAAAATATCCTCCTCAAAACACCAAAGAGCACTATTTAAGAAAAGTTTTTTTGGAATGGCGCCGGAGTTATACAATAAACTTCACGAAAATGTTCGTAAAATGGTGATCTTATAGGTAAAACATATTACAACATCAAGGACTATATAAATGATAGATAATGAACTGTCTTCTTTTTATAGCACACGTCACCACGTCGGATCGATTAATAATTCCTGTCTACTATGTAAAATTTAATGAATGTGTGTGTGTAATACGAAAATAAACGATTTGATTTGATTTGGTTTGGTGCACTTAACTTGAGTAAAAAAATAGTCTATTATCGTACCATGGATGTGCAATGTTGTTGGGCGGCATCAAACTCTGCCAAACTGACGTTCCTCCCGTAATTCGCTGTGAAAAACAGCATTCCCTCTACCTGAAATAATTGAATTCACCAAAAATTACACGGGATAACGCGTACCGATCGGGTTCCTGCCTCACAAGAAAAGGTCCCAGATTCGAATCCCAGCCGGGGAGGAATAATGTAATATATGTGTCTTAGATGTAACATGTTTGTGACGTCCTGTTTCTAGTTCCCACGACAGTTGGTATGGGCCCAGAAGCGATAATGTGCTTGTTTAATGTTTATGTTTATTTCCGACTATAGATTTATCCATCAACACTCAAGAACCTCCTTCCATCTGTGAAAAATAAAATAATAATAAAAATATCGATGTGGTTTCAGTTGTTGAACGATGTCTGAAAACAACAAGTGAAGTAATGATGCATGCTTGGCATAATAACTACCTTGAGGCACTCCTCCACAACAAGATGTATGCAAGCCACAGACTCGGAGAGGACGTACAGTGAAAACCACTGGTTGTGCTTCAATCTGCCGTCAAAGTCATCCATGACACACGGATAGCAGCCTGGGAACAAAAAGATCAACAAACACTCAATTATATCAATGAATCATCAATACCCCTATCTAACGATGGTTTGCTGGAAGCAATTTCCTGTTAGATATAAGATCTTATTTTATACATTATCTATCGATTATGAGTTCTATATGTAACCTATTTGCTCATCCCATGCAGATGAGAATTAGTTTCCCTGCGTTATCCAGAGATGTCGCTAGTCGACATCTCCGGTCGCCGTGACCGAAATTGGTCGCAGAACATCATCATCGTCATTATTGTCTGTGACATAAATCCCAATAGCTTTCAAATTGATGTTTTGAAAGCCGAACCCTTATCATGTAACTCTGATAGGTAGGAAATTAAATAACTTTTAAAAAAATTACCAATCTGTAGCCTTATCATGTAACCCTAATATCTAGGAATTCCAATCGCTTTTGAGAAATTAACCAATCTATAGCCTTATCATGTAACCCTAATATCTAGGAATTCCAATCGCTTTTGAGAAATTGACCAATCTGAAGCCTTATCATGTAACCCTAATATCTACTAATTCCAATCGCTTTTGAGAAATTGACCAATCTGAAGCCTTATCATGTAACCCCAATATCTAGGAATTCCAATCGCTTTTGAGAAATTGACCAATCTCTAGCCTTATAATGTAACCCTAATATCTAGGAATTCCAATCGCTTTTGAGAAATTGACCAATCTGAAGCCTTATCATGTAACCCTAATATCTACTAATTCCAATCGCTTTTGAGAAATTGACCAATCTGTACCCTGATCATGTAACCCTAATATCTAGGAATTCCAATCGTTTATGAGAAATTGACCAATCTGTAGCCTTATCATGTAACTCTGATATCTAGGAATTCCAATCGCTTCGAATCGTAAAATTGACCGATTGGTCAATTCAGAACATCGCATAAACAAGCAGTCTCAATAAAAGACAGCTCGTGTCAAATAATTGTTTTTTGATTGGTATTTTTTTCAAAAGCGATTGAAATTCCTAGATTTCAGAATTACATGACAAGGCTACTGTTCGCTACTGTTCGCTTCTGTACGCTAGTGTTCGCTACTGTACGCCCACCTCAAACGAAGGGAAGGATTCAGGATAATACAGATCAGGGGGATTACCACAACGTCTTATGCCGATTCAGATTAGGAAACTAATTTGATCCGCAAAATTACAGTGACCTTCTTAAAACAAGTCTTGATATTAGGTTAATAAAGCCCTTAATGGCCAATTGGAATGGAAATGGTTGCCATGGTGATGTACTTGTTTTGAACCTAATTTGAATCGGAAAAAGATTGTGGTAACCCCCAGTTAACTAAAGCTGGCACGTTCACAGTACTCACACTAATGCAATTTCACTATACAGTATGTTTTGAAATAAATTATTTTATTCTAACCTCGAAATAGGTTGGAAACAATTACAATAACGCGCGTCGATTGATTGACACGTGACACGAATGCAAAAAGATCACTCTATATTTATAAGCAGTAGCAAAACAATAACGGTCTGCTTCATACTCATTAGTTTGACCGCACGCGAGAGAGACAGACAGACTATTATTGATGTGCATGCAGTGCAAGGTCACGCCGCTCGCTTATCCAAAGACACTGTACAAGCACAACGAGTAAATGTATTGAACGTGCCAGCTTTAGTTAACCGATATGTATGTCAAGAGATAAAAAAATGAGATACAGTTTATTGTCATGCTCCGTGTGTGTGCAATGCGTACGGGCTTACTGTGTTTGATGAACCAGTTTTCATGCTCACCATAGTCCGGTATTGGTTTCATGTAGTCTGGTGTCGGGGGTCTGATGAAGTTATACTCCTTCGGCTTCTTGTTAATATTCTGAATGAGCAATACCTTCCCCTCCATTTTCCTGTACGAGAGCTCCGCCTTAAAACGTTACAGGAAACCGATTTTAGAGGCGTCACAACTAAACAAACTAAATGTATTATTATACTAAACTAAGGTTCACTTGCGCGGTAATCACTAACATGTTTAGCGTCTCATATCGAATGAGCATCTGTCAAAATTAGATTTTATGGATTAGAGTTTGTGGAGTCTCCTTTTCCTGTGTGGGATTAAGCCATGAATCACCACTGGAAAGGGAGATTTCCTTTTTCAAACCTTAATCAGTCATGGACTCGTTAGTTAATTGATCATATTTGATATATTTTTATTTTTACTCCATGTATATCAGAATTAAGTAAGTGTTTGACTTGTAACAGTGCATTGTTTTTGTCTATAAGCAATAAAGTTTTTGAGTTCGAATTTGAGTTAGTTAGAGATGCAAGGCCGATATTTAAGCAATTGATTAAATAGCGAAATAATACAATTACAGCGAAAAGGGTGTAGCCAGCAAAGGTTTTGTGTTTTGTCTTCCATCCCGCGCCCCGCCCCCCGCGCCCCACGCCTCTTTCTCTTCCCTGTCACCACTGCACGCGTAAAAAAGTCAACTCACACAACTGCATTTTGTGCAGCTGTGGAAATACAATTTCGAATGGTAAAACAGTTCATGTCACTCGCAACTTTCTTTCAAAGAAATGGAGAAAGGCTAAAGATAAACCTTATTATAATTGTTTAATAAATTTTCACAATTATAATATAAAAAACGCTTATCTTATATTCGCTATTGGTTTGGAATGTTTTGTCACGTATTTTTATATCTGCAGTACTGTCGGCATGTAATACAAATATAAATGTCTAACCGATTTAACTGCACAATAAGCACCGTAGCGAGCATTTAACCTTGCACTTTGGGTTTAGCGGTTAATTTACAACTCTAGTCAAAATACATTCACTCTGTCAAAGTTCAATCAATTTAATATGCAAAACTGCTTTAGCAAATGCCAAACAAATGGACCTATGTTTACGGCATGGGATTTAACCTGTCATCTGTCGACATCGACAGCTACAACCACCTTCGTCTGTTTTGGCTCTGGCAGAATATCAGCGTCACAGATTCGTCTAAGCCATTTCATTGACGCGGCACGACCACAATAGCACATGGGTGCCCCAGTTTTATTTTTGTTTGGTATGAAAAATGGAATTGTGCAATCAGAAATCAAAATCAGAATTTTCTGGTGTATCAATCGTTTTCCCTTATGCGTTTGCGCTTTACAGGTTGTCCGGTAGATCGATGCAAAGACATTAGAACAGACCATTTAGAATCATAACCACAGAAGTCCAAAGACGGGCTCGTGTCTGAGTGAGGAACCACGGATCTCATTTCAAGCATGAATAGCATAAATTTAATTAATTAAAAAGACTGTCTAAAAGTCTATTTTTGTCCCTCAACTGGTTAGTAGGTCATAACTTCAAGAATGTGTGAGGTATTTACGTCAATAATACCTTAAATGAAAGATCATTAACTAAGAATGTTTTTATAAAGATTTTCACATAAAAAGCTTTTACTTGTTTTTGTTAAATTAGGTCCGAAAAACTTAATTTATTGATGATTAAAATTTGCCGTGCTCTTCAATGGTCTGTAAAAACCAAGTCTGACGTAGCAAATGCACAAATCAAGATGTATTACAATGCTTTTAAAGTGATTCAATAGAGTACAATTGTAAAATAATCAAATTATTGTTTAGATTTGCAACGATAATCACTTAACAGTGAAAATCTGGAAATTTTCTTCAAAAACACTAAATCATCAATAAAACTTCGGTTTAAGTCTTTGCATCGATCTACTGGACAACTTGCATAATGAATCATTGATTTATCTATCTATCTTTCTAAGTACCTCAAGGTCAAAATAAGGCCTAATAAATCTTTTTTGTTAATTATACAGGTAAATTCATAAGCATTTTAAGGCAGATAAGTTACATTTTGTACCTCATTTCTAAGACAATTAAATTGTTCTTCGTTGAGTTCTTTCGCCTGTTTATGTATGCGGACTATCTTTGTAATATTCGGCATATAATCTAGAGGCATACGCGGCAAATAGTCAAGAATCAGGCAGTCCTGGTAAAAGTAGAACCTGGAAAAACACCGCTGTATTATTTATCCAAACCAAAAAAGAAGTCATTTCATATCAATTGAACCCCTGTCCAAATATAATCACTCGGAACTTTTAATCGTCACCAATTCAATATAACAACAGTGCGTCACACCGGTTCCCATACGGGGTGGCAGAGGTACAATTGTGCCCGCTTTTAGACAGTTATACAATTCTCCATTTCGCGAAGCAGGGGGCTAACCCATCACCGCAGCTTATGAAGGTTTCCTAAAGATATTCCATCCTCGTCAATTCAATTATAAATTCATTGCAGGCCGCATAACCCACCGTGTTTTTAAAAAACTGACTATATTTGGACTGGTTTTCATTCGAGTTATAAATAATGTTGATTAGTTGGACGTTAGCGCTACCTAACCCAGGGTATCAGTGCAGAGTGGTGGGATAACTGGGATCCAAGTATTTCTTGCTGTATTTCGATACCTAGCAAATTGTAAAGACGATTCAACTCACCTCAAATTATTTTCCACTTCCATTCGTAAGTCTATAGCGAATTTCACCCTATCGGCGAATGTCTCAGGGTCATCCGCTAAACAAAAAAAACACTTATGTATAATTTTGTAATGCTTATGAATTACATGAACTTAGGTAAAGCTACCTATACCTAGCATTTCCTTTATGTATAATTTCAATTTCGTTCTACATATTTATAATGCCTCGTTTTATTACATGGTTCCTCACCTGCCCGCTCCCTCATCAAAACAGCTCCATGTCATAAAATATCGCATTGCGAAATTTCAGCCCAATCGGAAACAAAGTGGGTCAAATCTAACTTGTATGATATGATAACAGACATACGGACAGAGCCCGTGACAGATGAAAGCAATTAAAATCTTATTATATGTATATCTTTATATATATATAATTCTTTTGTAGATGTGTATGTCATTGAACTCCTCCTAAACGGCTGGACCGATTTGAATGTTTTTTTTTGTATGCGTTTGGGTAGCGCCTTAGATGGTTTAAATTCACAAATCAGCCCAGCAGATGGTGCTGCAGTCGGTATTTTAATATCCTAATCGCTTAAAATATCAACAAGGACAACGTCTGTCGGGTACGCTAGTGTACATATATATTTAAAATGTCATCAAGGACAACGTCCGTCGGGTACGCTAGTATAAATATATATATATGTCGTAGCTATATCGTAAAGTATGATTATCGACTATATCAAGAAATAGCCAACCATTTCATGATATAGTAAATTATTTCATAATATTATCAGAAAGGGTTGGATTTCACGAAAACATGACATCTTTTTAAAGGTATTCGTATTCTACGTGGTGTTTTTTATGTTATACATGTCGGCTTAACACTTTGACAGCCGATCACGACTCTATGTCGCGATGCTCAATTTCCCCCCGTACGCCGATCACGACACCACGTGACGGCCGTTCCTTGATTTTTCATTAAAAACACGACGCTTCGTAGTGATCGGCGTTTATTGCATTGCGTAGCTACATTCTTTGGCTACACAAACACATGCGATTCATTTACGTGAGGGCGGAGGTGGGGTCAGGGGGGTGGATGGGAGCGTCGCCCGGTCAAGCGACGACGAGAGTTTGTAAGGTTTGCGCCGATACAATAAAAAGCAGACTGGCAAACGGGGTAGAAAAGAGACTTCTTTTTACTACCCAAGCTGCAATATACCCCTTTGCCATTTTTTATTACAATAAAACATAAGTTATTCTAACATATACAAAAAAAAACTAAATGCGCAACTATTTTAGTTCTTTTTGTATCGAATATACAAAAATGACCAACATGGCCGGCGTACGGGGGAATGCGGGTGACAAAAAGCTGGGCTGGCAAAGTGCAAAGTGCACATGTCGTACGAACACGAAGACTATTCGGGGGGGGGGGGGGGGGCTTCGTTGGGCTCGACCCCACCTAGTCTTCACCTAAGCTATCGCAGTGTTTTGCCTTAAAATATTTCTTCGTTCAATGAAAGTTCTATTTCAACTATGGTTGGTTGGTATGGATATGGCCAATTCTGCGATATTGTTACGACATATATTTATATATTTAAAGCTTTTATTAGTTGTAAAAGAACTCGAGTACTTGTCAAGACGAATCAAATGAGCCCAAACTTGAAAGGGTTGCGTCGAATCATTAGAGAGTTCCCATGGATACCTTCTGGCTTCATCATCAGACCCTGGATATCACTCAGAACCAAATAACTTGTCAAAACTAATTAAACGAGGCCAAACTCGATGGAGTTGCGCCGTTTTATTTCCCATGGCCACCTTCATGCTCCATCATCATATCAGCTCATGTGAAAATATTGTACTGTCATCGAATTTACATAAGCATGCCAAATCTCAGCTCAATGGGAAACCGGGAAGGGGACCAAATTTAACTTGCAAGATTTGATGACTTACAGACAGACAAACAGACGGACAGAGCCCGGTACCAAATAAAAAGCTTTTAAATAGATGGATATGGCAAAAGAGGAACCCGTAAAAAACATATCATGTTGAAGAGATTTCCTGATAGGACAATGAAGATTAGTGCTTAACCAATAACTCGTGCGTAAAAAATATTTTTTTATTGGTTTTAGAGTTTATTACCAAGTCATAAGGTTGAAAATATGGTGGCAATATAGTGTACAGAGCCTTACAAAGGGTTAAATTCTCACCAACCCAACTCTAGTTTGAGGCAACGTGATTTAACCATGGAAATAAATTTCAAAACCTATAAAAGAAAAATGACTTCTATCGCAGTCATGGGTCATTGAGGGGTTAAGAGAAGAAACATAGCAGTGGATCAATATTCGTAAGGAGATCAGAGTTATTTGGTCTATTCAAATTAATTATTTGCTATTAATGTGGTAATCGATTATGTCGTGTTCCTCTATTCTCACTAGTTCAATGAACAGTACAGTTGATTGAACTAGTGAAACTTTTCAGTATTAGTAGTCATTGAACTACTAATACTGAAAAGTTTCGCTAGTTCAATACCTACTGCCTGTGTGTGTTTACATACCTTTGAACATTAGACGAATTCGTGGGACCTTGAACCTTCTCTTGGTGCCGTCAAGTGCCATTATGTCCCACAGGTCTGTTTCTTTGTCATAACTAAAGGCTGCTACGTTCGTCCACTAAACATTATTTAATAGAAAAAAAACATTATCAAATAAATTCATTATTTTTACTAGTTACATAAGCAGACAACAACTACATTGTACAGATGTAGTGAATAATCCTTTCCTATCGGCAAAACTCGGAACAACGATAACACCCGAATGGTGCCGATGTGTCTATGAATTACTGTATTATTAAATTACGTGTAGGTATCAAATATATCGCATACTTTATTTATCAATGTCAAATGTTAAATTGCCCGTTTGACGTATATTACACTGGGTACTGAGTGCGAGTGAAGTAGTAAGACAAAAACGAACATTTCCGAGAAAATACGAAAGGAAAGGATTATTCACTACATCTGTACCTTCTCAACCGAGGATGAATCTGTTGCTTTTTAGAAGGACTTGGAATACATTCTCACACTCTCTGAAGCCATACGTTTGGGCAACTTTCTAGACTAGACGATTTCAGTATATGCCAGAGGTCTTGGAAACCCGGCTTAGGTAAATAAAAATTACTTTGACCTTGTACGATTCTGTTTGTAACGTCAGTATTCCATCCTATTGCTGGTGTGGGCCCACGGAACACATGCCTGTCTTTTTAGGGTTCCACCATAGACCTACGTCGCGTGTCATAGGTTATAATAATAATAATAATACCTTGGACACTATTTACACACATTAATTTAGCCCCAAACTAGGATTCTCTATATCTTGTTTACTAGACAACGATAGCACTTCTATAGATAAATATTATACTAAGGTAGATAAACAACCATGACTAGGGTACAGACATCCGTTCCCATCAAACAAATATTTACCCCCACAGGGACTAGAACCCGGGACCCTTGGCTTCGTAGGCAGGGTCACTGCCGACTTGGCCATTCGGGTCGTCAAACTGAGTTCTGCACCACCTCTCAGTCACTCTATGACTCATAGATTAGATGTGACTGTTCGAACTGACAGACGTTTTTAATATGAAAAACATATACGTTAGGTTCGCGGACAGGCATATGTAGTTTTACCAAGTCCACCATACTGTCTGTCCGCTGCTTAGCACTGACTCTTTTTACTAGAAAACTGTAATTTGGTATGGTAATATCGACCATTCCGAAAAAGTAGTACAAAAATTTTTTTTATCAATGTCTCATACCTCATACAAATTATTCAGCTCTTCTATATAGTCGGTACCGAAGCCTTGCTTCACTTTGCCCTCCTCCTTGGGAATGAACGCCAGACCGGGGCAGGGGTACTGCTCGCCCTCGATCATGCCGAGACCGAGCCATTCTTCGGGCACCCTGGATTGTAGAGGTGACAATTTTCATAAATGAGGGCTATCGCTTGTTAGTGGCACCTAATCTCAAACAACAAGTTTTGCAAAGAAAACAACACTGTATTTTTAATTTTAATTTGTTTCATTTTCCTCATGTCATTTTTAACTTAGGTATTTAGGATTTTTCAATATTTTTGTTAAGAAAACTTGTTTTATTTGTTTTTTTTTCTCTTTTTTTTTACTAGCAACAACAACTCATTGCAGATGGCGCTAGTGTAGCTGGAGTCAGTCTATCTGTCAAAGTTGTCAAATTCAAATTACTTGTTCATACAATATATGGACTGCTTACCTACCTCATCAGTGGCGCCCTGGGTAAAATTTGTATTTTATTTTTCTTGCATGTTCTACTACCGCCACCGCAGCATTTTGCCCTGATATTTGCTGTGCAAATCACTATTTTTGGTGTGCAGTTTAATATTTCCCTTAAATAACGTTACAATTTTCACAACTCACGTGTGCATGAAATTAAATTTTTGCGTGGATAGAAACGTTCGTGAAATGAAGACGTTCTAAGGTTCTAATATAACGTTACAATACTACTTGCAACGGACTAAGTACCGTCTCAGCATATTGTTTTAAAGTTAAGGTAGTTTTCGGGTTAAAAGCGCACGATTCGTCTGGGCAAGTGAAACATAACATCCATCTGACGACTCCATTCCATCCGTAAAACATTTTTTTTTATATAAAATTATATCCACAATAACCGCGCAATTTCAATAATTGATACTAAAGTCGCCACCTCATCTCCATAAACTTAAAAATGGCTTATGTTTAAACGATTACCGAAAACGCACCTATTTTACTAACAATAAATTCGAAATGACTGCCAGAATGGATAAATGTCCACCAAATTGTGTTTGGATAAATGATCACCAAGCTTATTTTTATGTTTTGTGTACTTAAGTTTATGTTTTTAAGTATTTTTTGTTGTTTTTACATATTCAACCTAACACGAAGGATAAAGGGGGCTTCGCTTCGCTCACCCCCTTTACCCTTCACCTAAGCTACCGCAGAATTTTGCCCTGATATTTTTTGGTGTTAAAAAAATAGAAAAAAAATTTTTGGTGATCATTATATTTGTTGCCCTTAAAAATCTATGTAAACATACCTGCAATCAAAGTCGGTGTTGTCGAATATGGCCAAGTCCAGCTTCGGGTACGGGCTGTAGAGGGCATAGTACTCCTGATCTGACAGCTTATACTCAGAAATCGGTAACAAGCAGTAAGGCTGGACACCGCGTTCACGGAGCATTTTCTGGTGATAGAAACATTGCTTTCATTCAATAAACGGTCGAGTGCGAGTCAGACTCGTGCATGGAGGGTTCCCTACCACCGCGCAATGGTATTCACGTTGCTTGTATAAGGCTAGGTATCTTTATTTTTCCTGTGCGTTTAGACAACAAAATGTTTACAAGTGATTAGTGCGGCTACTTTCTTAATTTCCTGGCTCCATGTGTGTAACCAGGAGATTTTATAATTTTGTATCTGGTTTTTTTTTTTCTGTGATATTTAAGCGAAGACCTGCATTAGGTACGTAATTTAAAATAAAATAAATTTTAATTAGGTACTTTTAGAGATCGGTGGGTTGGATAGTCTTTTTTGCCTATATTCTTAAATATTTCAGGTTTACGAAATCAAAAATGATATCCTCGCAACAAGCCCTTTCATCGGACTTGTCGCACGATACAATTTGGAAAACTTTTTTTATTTGCCCCCAATGGTACCCCCTCTATTTAAACCCTACATTCTTCATTATTTTTCTTGTAATATTTATTTATTTATTTTTTTTGGGATCACCATTCTCGGGAATGGTCATAACTTGCATTTTTTTAAATATTTTTTACCAATATATAAGAAAATTAGCTTGCCGGTTAATTATAAAAATGTATTTGAAATCCTCGCAACAAGTCCTTAAATTAGACGCATTACTCGATGCGGTTTGGAAAAAAAAATATGCTCCATGTATGTAACCAGATGCATTTATAACTATGTGTTATTGAAAGAAATTAAACCGTACATTTCTCATTATTTTTCCTGTAGTATTTATGTAAAGAACAATAACGTATTTTTATTTCTTTTGGGATCCGTAGTTTCGAAGAAAATGGCGTCCTTTTTATGCTTGTTTTCTTAAATATTTTGTTAAATGAGTATTTCAGGTTCATGAAAAAAAAATCCTTGCTACAAGCCAGATATGGTCACACGGGACAGTTTCATAAACTTATATTTTTAATTTTCTGATTTTCTCCCCAAAATTGCCCCCCAAATCTAAAATGTATTTGCTTTCGTAGCACGTTCGTGTTTGGGTCCCAAAATACATAAGTGTACCAAATTTCAACTTAACCGGTTTTGAACTCGTTCGTTTGATATTACTTTTACACAAACAGGTCAGACACCCGAGGGATCCTAGAATGGTTCCGTTTTTCCTTTTTAAGGTGCGGAACCCTAAAATGTAATGGTTTTTAAGCCTTTCTGCTTTTTAATACAAGCACAACACGAAGTTACCTTTAAAACTATTATAAAAGTAAAGAACATACATGACACCAAAATTACATTTCAATAACTTGGTAATAAATACTAATAAAAAATTATCTTAAAGTACACGACCTGACCGAACTTTGTATTTTATTTGTTTAATTTGTTTACCCCGTAAAAAATATTAAATGACATACAAAATAAATAAATATATACCTTGTCTAACTGGCCAGCATGCAAAATTTTAATTAAAAACTTGCTGCAACTAACAACTAACAACTTGCTACACGTCGTAGCAACATCCCCTACGCCGTGCTACGTGCGTAGCGTGCTTTTATGTGTGATACGCTACGATCGCTACGTCCTCACAGCTTGTATGCCCCGATTTACTTACCTCGTGAGTGTAGACGTAGGGTTTTGGTTTGGAATCAATGGCTTAAAGTGTGTTTGTGCCTCTGCCACAAAATCAGAAAATTGTTTACGGCTATTTAATCGCACATCAAAAATACTGATTTGAAAACGGAACGAAAAAAAAACGGATCAACAAAAACACTTTTTATGTTTTACTTTTTTTATGTGTACAAAGGTTATGTTTTAAGTATTTTTTGTTGTTCTTAAATGTTCAAACTAACACGAAGAAGGATAAAGGGGGTGAGCGAAGCTAAGCTCACCTAAGCTACCGCAGCGTTTTGGCCTGATATTTGCTGTGCAAATCAGTATTTTTGATGTGCAGTTTAATATTTACCTTAATATTTGCGGCAAGAAATTTCCGTCGCAACCTCTCAATCTTCACGAGTCGCGGCAGCTCCTTCGGCAGAACCACTTTGAGGAATTGAAGCTTCGGTACAAACGTTTCAAAGGGAAATTGCTGTAATAAACAATAATTAAATTACACAGCATCACGTTGCAACATTTTTAAGTATGTTAGTAGATAAACGTAAACCCTACTCGATGTAAGTAAGCGTGGCGAGTTAACCCAAACAAACAAAGGTCAATTTATCTCGACTCGCTTGCTTTTTCCGTTCGTCAAATGTTCGCGCTCAACTCTTAACTTCGTGTATCAGTACCACGCGATAAGGCTTGTTTCGCAACACTGTTCAAAACTAAACTAAATGCCGTTCTGCGCATGTCTGGTGAGCCAAAGACCGACCAATCAGCTTCAGTATTTTCTTTTGTTTAGCCAGTCATTCAGAACTCGTTTTCCGTGACTGAGGGCAAGCCGATTGCCACCATTACGGAGTTATAAAGATTTCCTCACAACGTTTTACATCACCGTTAGAACCTCTACATATTGCACTTACGCATCTTATAAACTTCTGGCAACTGCGTATAAGCATTTCAGTAGTAGCTATCCCCAAGACATATGGGGACAGGCATTTAAGTTTTGCACTTATTTCCCACTACAACCATTCGTTATATCGGTTCTCATTGCGATTCTAACTAACAGTGTTGAAACTAACTAACTGAACAATTAAACTGACTACCTAAAATCTGACAGGACATGTTTGATCCGGTTTACTTAGCTACTTTAGTTGTGACGCCTTTGGCATCGGTCTCACTAACTACTTGCTACGGTTGAAAAGGTAAACCCTTTGACAGACGGATAGTCAGCGGAGCCTTAGTAATAGGGTCCTGTTGTCACAGTTTGAGGAAAGGAACCTTTTAAAGCAGAAATCCGCTCAGATCGTTCCTGATCACGTATTTGGTTCAAAACCGGCTGGCGGCTGTTCGGTCGTCCATAGCCTTCTCCTTTTTTACCTGACTACGGTAGAGCCGAAAGGAAGGATCATGATATGATTTTATCGGTTTATGTACTTTGCTTGTGTTTACGTATGTTGCAGCGCAGCGCCACAACACATAATTCTATATGTCCTCTAGTCTCAGAGGATAGAATGTTCCATAGAGCGATTACCATAGTAAGCAAGTGCTACTGTTAGTATTATGTGTATCATCACATAATGTAGACCAAAGAGGTATGCGACAAAATTAAGGTTGAATATGATCACATTTATTTTATTTATCACACAAAATACGTACGGAATCCTGCTATGATAAAATATTCTCTACTTAACCGACTTCAAAAAGGAGGAAGTTCTCAATTCGACGGTTTTTTTGTATGTAAGTTACGCGAAAATTTCGTCTATTATGAATCTATTTTGATGATTCTTGTTTTGATTGGTACGTCATATTTCAGAGGTAGTCCGTACAAAATTGATTAAATTGGATTTGGCTCTTTTTGAAAAAATGTAGTTTGTGGTTCCGTTCAGCAAAAGTTTAGATGAGGACTTTTCGTGTTTAAAGAAAAGATTCGCAATCCGACCACGGAGGAAAAAATAGGGCCTGGAATTGAAGTCAGTTTTTTAAGGTTTTAAAGTTGGTGAATTAAGTAACCTTATATCCTTCAGCCAGCCTTCATTTTCTAGTTTCTAAGCAAGTATTTTGGAACATTTCGATGTCACCATTTTTCAGTACTTTCCTGGCGAGTTCTCGTGCCGCTCTTATGTTGTGGTATAAGTGCAAGCATCAACGTGAGCAATATCGAAATCTTTAAACGGGGTCGGTGCGGACTCGCGCGTTACTAGGACAACGGTGACGCAGGGCCACTGCGGGTGTGCGGGAGGTGGGCGGCACGTCACCCCATCCGCGACGTCCTGTTCCTCCATGGCATCCCAACCTGATGCGAATTTTACCTACTTGATAGAGTTTAGGTAGAACCCTTAATATTTTTAGTTAGAGTTATTTGGTACAGTTCAGTTACCTTTTGAATAACTTATATCCCTTAACCTTAGCCTGACATCTCTTATTTTCCACTTGAAGTCACAAAATTGGTCCTTCTATTTATGTTTATCTCCCTTTTGGTAAATATTTACGAATATGATCAAAATACGAAGTGACGGAGGTAAAGCTGCACCCAAATTTAGTCGGTTATTCAATACTAGATTTTGCGTGACAGGGTGCTAACCCATCGCTGAAACTACGGAGATATGAAGGTTGCCTTACAATGATTTCGATCACCGTTAAGACGTCTGTTTAATGTTCTTAAAATGTTATATATTTTCCCCTATTACGACCACGATAAACCCGATTTCAGAGTCATAACTAAATTAGATAAACTGGAGTTTAATAGAACATGGCCACCGGATTTGAGCTGTTAGTTTACTTGTAAGTTTACAATAATACGCGCCACGTGCTTAAAATGTATTTACCCGCCATTTCAGTAGTCAGAAATTTAATGCTAAATGTCCATGCATGGCTTGTAATGGTAAATTATAACTCAACGAGCAGACTAGATGCTGACTTGAATTCCACTAATCAGCCCAGGTCTGAATTGACGAGCACGATGTACAGAATTATAGTAGTGTGCTGATGTGTAACTGTGAATAGAAGGTCACACTTGGTACAATGTTGGCCTATATTAATGCTGATATACGAGTATATTCCATCAGTGAGTAATGACGTAAAGGTCTACGTTTAAGCAGCATAGAGCATTATATCTTTGTTAATAGACTTCACATCGTATCTGTCGTATCTATCTTTCTCTCTTAAAATGCAAGTGTTTAAAAGGTACACATATTCAGAACACTGCACTATTTGTGTCCAAAAAATGCGCCTTTACAGCAGTAGCGTTGTACCCTAAACGCTGAATAACTGTGAATCTGTGGCGTCTTTGTAGCACTTAATAGAATCGCAGTACAGAATATTGGGTCTCGTTATTTCCTATGCAGCTATTGCATAGTGAACACTAATAAGTCGTTAAAAGTGCTTAAACAAGCGATGTGGGCCTTGTGTCGAATTCTATAATGCAGCTTTGTGCTAATTGGGTAGTTTCGACACTTTCAGGAATGCTCACAATACCTATACAATACAGCATACCGAAACAATGGTTTGTTTTGGCGCGTGGCGTGTATATGAGGCCCAATAGGCTGGTACACGCCATGTCCCTACGGTACAAGGTGCTTGAAAACGTCTCCACTTCATTTGAGCCAAAACTCCTTTGTGACTCAATTGAAAGTATGTGGAGACAGACGTAGCTTATTGTAGGTAAAATGCCAACAAATTCCAACAGAGGCTCTTTTATGGTACCAAAATAGTTCGAAGGTTAGTTCCGGAACGCGTATTCCTACATTTATATCGATAGGAGACCCATAATCAGCAGTCCCTGGCAGCCAGATGATCATGATGATGATAAGCTACTAACAATGCTGTCATCTTCGCGGTACGTGGTCCATCGTCCAGGTGGCAGCAGTATTTTCTGCTTCTTTGGCTTGGGTAGGGAAACAATCATCGGCGTCAGCTTGTCGGTTTTCGCCTGAAAATTTAAAAAGGCCATTGTTTACCAATTTAAGCTTTGGGCTCCCAGATACACTATGTAAATATACATACACACTATACATAAATATACACTAAACAAATGTACATTAGATTCGGTGCCTCCATGTAGTTTCACAGAACCGTATTGGTTGCTGTAGGTCACTTTCTGTCCGAATACTAAAGTTAGATTAGTTAGGTCACAACTTCATAAAACAACCTGGAGCCCAAGCGAAGCAGAGCATAGCGAGTCGACCCCATAGTTGGATATTTAGATAATTTGGGATGAAAATATATTTTTTGGATGTTACATTATGCTCAATTAGGTAATACAATACAAATACAAATCCTTTTATTCACATAATCATCACAAAAGGGTTATTTGTGGTCTCCACGCTAGGTAGAAGCTGTATCGTGGAGGCCGGATAGTATATTTGTGTTTTAGAGTTTACAGTGGGAGCTTGCTACATTGAGGATAGGTATTTATGCAAAACAGATAAATTGAACTTTACTAAACTAAAGTAAGGACCAAAAAATATTAATAGATATTGAATGAATATATACCTTTATAGTAATAAGTAAATAATATCTATGCATGTGCCTATATTTACATATGAATGATCATAGTTGTACATTGTATAAGAAGTAGACTGAGACTGTAATTGTAAAGATGGATAATATATTAGTAATATTATGTGTAAACATGTAAATATATAAAAACAGTGAATCATAAGCCATTGTAAAATCTGCAGCATCAGCCTTTCCAGACAGTGTGGTAAAAGCACACGTCTATTCATAGCAACTAAGCAACAATGAGTCACGCCTTTCCCGTACGGGGTGGTAGAGACGCAGTTGTGCCCATAGCCAGTTATACTATACTGCGGCTTGCCATCCGTTGCCCATAGACGCAGCAATCTGTCCTGTCTTAGTGAAGGCTGTCTGTTAGGTTAAGATTGTAAAATTGTCCTCTTTATTTTGTGCAAGTAATGTATATTATTTATGGTTGAGCCGAGTACCCACGACACAGGGAGACCTAGTGTGGGACTTGTGCAACTTATGTCATATAAATAGTTGTGTGAAATAAAGATTTTCATTTACATTTTCATTTTTCATTTTCGATCCATAGGATTTACGCGCGTATAGCTACAATACTGTCGCGCACGAACTTGTTATCGCTACAGATAATTATTATTGTGAGGTAAGAACGGTTGACTATACAGGTGACATTTAACTAGCTGACCATGGCAGTGGGGCTGCGCATGAACTACGCTGCCTGCGCGCATTTCGTGAGCTTTGATTGGCTTTGAGCTTTGATTCCCATAAGTACGAAAAAAATTCCCCAAGAAACATATAGTTGCAATTGAATTTAGAACATTGACCAATCAACTGATTACAAGGTACTATGCTAGACCCAAATATTTTTTTTGTTACCGACCATAAGTTTTTGGGGGGAAGTTGTTCATAATGGGACTATAATCCCCCAAAATATGGTCAGCTAATTAAATGGCACCTTGTATGTAAGCGTGAGGTAGGTATGTTTTATGCGTGCAATAAATTTATTACAATAAGTAAATACTATTAGTTCTTATCAAGTATTTTCCCACCGCATTATACGAGAGAACGGGGCCACGCGATAGTCTCGATAAGTTTGTCATGATTAATTGTCAGTTATACTACACCTTCCATTAAGTCTGTAAAAAGCTAGTACATAAAAAATACAACAATCGATAACAATCGGCAACAACAATTTAGAACGCGACTGCACTTCGGGCGCCTGTGGAACGCCTGTGGTAGTTAGGTACCGACGCGAGAGACACAGTGCGACTAGCGAGCCAATCAAAGCTCACGAAATCCGCGCAGCCCATGCGCAGCCCCCTGCGCGGCCCGCATATTTCAAGGATCAGTGCATTATCTACTGCAACAAGATATAGCCCTACCGCAATCTCATGGCAAATGGGGAAATAAAAATTTGTTGCGTGCAATACTGGGGAAATTGGATTAAACGATCTTGATACTGTAATTTTTTTATTTATGCCAAAGATTAATGAACATGAAGTATATAAGGTATGTGTATGAAGAATATTGTTATACATCGGGTTCTTCAAAGGAAAATAAGTCATGAAAAGTAAATCAATCGTACATTACTTTATGATTTACTAATTTATTGTATATCATTTAAATCATACTAAAACTTAACACCTCATTCAGAACTAGAAAACGAGTCCAAGAACTCCACTTGCATTTCTTGTTCTTCATCAGATGATGAAGATAAAGAGGTATTTATTATAAATCGCTCTTCCAGCCTCTCAATTATTCTATCTTGCTTGATAAAATCGTTTTCAATTTTCTTTACATGTTCACAATATTTTCGCCATTCCACTCCACCAATTTGTGAGAACGCTGCTTCTGCTTCATAATTTTATGTCACTTGCAGGCCTATTTACATTTTTATCAGCAACTTTTTGCTTCATTATACCCCAAATCATTTCTATGGGATTTAAGGTGCAATGATAAGGTGGGAGCCTTAAAACTACGTGACCGTGCGATTTTAATACTTCATCTATCTCATACAAGGGCGCAGACATGTTTTGTTTCACTACTTCAAGTAATTGACATTTACGCCAAAGATCATCATAATGTAAGTCATTTGCACGAAGCCATTCCTTTATATCAGCGATACGATTGGCTTGTGTGGGTGGTTTGTTCACCCGTACGGAATGATAACTAGCATTATCCATAACAATTAGTGAAGGATCTTGTCAGATTTGGAATTAGCTTCTCTGTCACCCATTTTGTAAAATTGTCCTTATTCATGTCGTGGTAGTAATCAGCAGAGACACTTGTTGACCTGTACACCAATTTGGTACAAAGCCATTTTCGCCACCAGCGTTTACAATGATCCACCTCGCTCCAAGTGAAATACTTTTAGATGGACCTGCCATATCTTTGCTTTGCCAGCACTTTTTTACAGAACATGAACCGTGAATGTAAGTCTCATCTAAATAAATCACATCCAATTTGTTATGCTCTTCAGCTTCTCGGTTTTCCTTCATACGCATCAAAAACTTGTATCTTTGTAGTTTTATGTCATCTCTCTCCATCAAAATGGTCCTTTTTGATTGGCATTTAACATATTCAAAACCAATGTCCTTAAGTATTAGTCTGTAAAAAATAATAACATTTATCATGTTACTCAATTGATAGCTTATCATTCATCATTATCATCATCAGACTATCGCACTGCAGGGCACAGGCCTACTCTTAAGAGTGAGAGTGAGAGGGATTATTACTTTATATTTTTCTTACCTCAAACTTTCTCTGCCTCCGTTGAAATCAATATCTTGTCGAAGAATTTGTAACAGTTTCATTACTGTTGGAATTTCCTTCCGAACTGTATAGAATTCATTTACTTTATTCCTAATCAACTCTAAATCGAAGCTGTCCAAGCTGATTTTCTTCTTCCCCCCTCTCCGCTTTTTACCAGGCGTGGAAAATACACCATTGTTCGATGTGCCCTCACCTACAATTCGTCGTATAGTAGTACTGGAAACACCTATAAAGAAGCTACAATTAAGTAAGAAAAATATAAAATAAACTAAAGTATCAAACCAACTCAGTCCAACTTACCGGTCAACTCTACGACACGCTTTAAAATCAAATATTGAGGTTGATTTTCGCCTTCTTCTTCGCTTATTTTACGATACACATTGAAAACAATATTTCTCGCTTGAGATCGAAGTGGCTTTTTCGACATTGTCACAAAAACAACAAAGTAACAAGAAGAAATCATAAAATCTCAGCAGCGGTTCACAGATCTCAGTTCACAGGTATAAACAACAACAATTGACATTGCCATATGAAAATCACATTTTTTCCTTTTTTTTTTATGCCATGAGATTGCGGTAGGGCTATAGCTCTCGAGATTTCTAAATTATCATTTGAGAAATTTAATAACCATGTGAAAGATAAAAATAGTCTAAAAAGGGATATTACAACTTACATGATTACTTAAATGACGGGACTGTATAGGATTAATTAAACTCAACAAAGAACTCGTTCTTAATAATTATGAATTATTTATTCCTGCTTATTATGTAAAATAATTAATATTGTATTAATTGTATTAGTTGTTGTTGACCAATGTTTCAATCAAATCAAATCTCTTAGTTACTGTAGATATTTAAATATACTTAGCAACCGTCATATTTTGCGACCTCTCTACATTGGACCCTGTGGGAGCAGAAGGGCGAAGAAACTCCCACAGATTGATTTTTAGATCTCTTTTAAAAATTGCTTGTAGTTAACTAATACAAATATTTCAATAAGAATTATTATATAAATAAGCCATCTAAAATAAACTTGCGGGAGTATCTTCGCCCTTCCTCTCCCACAGTGGTCCAATGTAAAGAAGAGGCAAAAATCGGCGATTTGCTAAGTTTATGTAAATATCTACAGTAATATAGTAGATTTTACAACAAGTACACAAAACGAACCATTTTTATCCGAGACTTTTAGCAGCCCGAGCCGAAGGCGAGGGCTGATAGTAATGTCGAGGATAAAAATGGTTTTGCGGACGAGTTATAAACTCTGCTTTTCACTTCGATTGCGAGAAAATAAAACAGTAACATAACGTATTAACATTTCTTTAATTAAATTAATTCTTTCCCGCTACTTTACTTTTTTTAATTTTCCTGCATAATTTTCGGGCAAAGTAAAAAAATATACAGCCTATTCTTAAATTATTTTGGAATAATGTTTTTTTTTTGTGGTAAACACGTTTTGATATTTAGTTTCTTTTTCGTATTATCTTATTATAAATCAAAAATGCAAATAGGGATGGAAATATTATAAATTAGCAAGTTTTATCCATGTACAATAAATTGTTTTTGGCTGTATGGGCTAAATGGTCACTGCCTTAGTGTAGACACATTTAAAAAGCTACTTTTATGCACAAGAGCATAAAATTCAACTTTATGTCGCCTAGATCCTGCATAAAGTAGTACTTTTTCGAGCATGAGAAGTGAAAAAGAAATTTTGTTTTGTTTTAATTTTCGATTTGATTTGCGGCATAAGATGGTTTGTTATGGGGCCCCATAACAATGAATTATTATACATATTATATATATAGGGCAATAAAAATATTTCTGGCCTGTGCACTTTTAGAGTGTATGAGTGAGTACACTACAGATATCTCTTTCTGGCACAAAAAAAATATCGTAGGAGTAACGAGTAACGATTCTTATAATAAACTATGTATGTATAGTACAAACAATAGAATTCCTCGCACTGCTCCTAGACCAACACTGCGGATGGAAACTACACATAGTAAAGATGTTCTGTAAGATAAACAGCTATGTTTTCCCTCTTAGGAGATTAACGCAGATCGCGACCACAGAGGCAGCTGTTAGTGCATATTTGAGATATCTGCATACTATCTTTAGTTACGGTCTCATCTTTTTCGGAAATTCTACTGATAGGGAAAAAGTATTTACGCATCAGAAAAAATGTATTAGGGCCATCGCTGGCATAAAAAAGACGGAAAGCTGCAAACCCTATCAAAAAATTTGACATTCTATCTTTAATTTTTGCTGTGTGCTAAGATACCAAAATGTTATTTACAAAAGTTATTGCTGCGACTACGTCCATACTCCATTTAACCAGGTGCATTTATAAGTTTTTATGTGGTATTGAAAGAAATCATGCGTTTATTTGATTTCCTTATTTTTTTTATTAAGTATTTAAAAAAAACAGATCCTCGCGACAAGCTCTTTCATAAAACATGTCACACGATACCGTTTGGAAAAGTTTTTTCACTAATTGCAATTAAATTATAACCATATTTTTTTATTATTTTCTTGTAATATTTATGTAAAGTAAAATATGACGTAATTTTAAAAAACATATTAGGATCATTGCTTTCGGAAATAAGGGGAAGGGAATATTTTTCATAATTTCTTAAATATGTTATTAACAGCATTTCAGGTTTATGAATAAAATTGATATAATCGCAACAAGCCCTTCGACATTTCACATGATACTGTTTGGAATCATTTTTTTATATCTCTTATTTGCCCTTTAATTGTGCCCCCCCCCCCCCCCCCCTTTCTAAATCATACATTTTTTATCAGTAGCTTCGGAGATTTAAAGGCTCTTTAAGACTTATCTCCAAAACGGTCATTTTTTTCTAAAATTATTTTTAACTAAGTAAGTACCTATTTGAAAGTATTCAAAAAATATATAATTGAAATTATCTCAACAACCCTGTCACAGTCACAGGGTACAGTATGAAAAACTTTATTTTTATTCTTCATATTATTTGCACCCCAAATTCAGAATGAATTTGTTTGCGTATCAAGTTTGTCTTAAGAGTCAGATTAAGTTCAGTGGTCAGTCAGACTAAATTTCAAGTAGGTTTAGAATTTGGTGAAGTCAAAACAAATAATAAATGTCACATAATATAATAAAGTGATGTGTCGCGTTGGCAAGGAAATTGTAAATAAAGATTACCTCTAGGTTATTACGTTCCTCCCATTTTTCTCCCATATGACCGTATTATATTACGTCTTTTTTTGTTTTAAGTGCCTGTATGTATTTTTTTTAATGTTTGTTTTGTGTTCTGTATCCATATACACTAAATTTGTTGTGCGCGGAAAAATTGTAGAAAAAAATATACTTACTAGAAGCCGATATTTACTATTTTTCTCGAATACTCGACACTTTCCTTCATTATATTATCTGATTTTTTTTTTGTTCTTTTTCGTGTTCTCTATCCATATAATATACCATTTATCGTACGAGAGAGTCTTAAAAAAATAAACAATTTCGGGTTCTGTGTTTATATAATAGTAATACCTTGGACACTATTTACACACATTGATCTAGCCCCAAACTAGGATTCCCTGTATCTTGGGTACTAGACAACGATATACATACTTATATAAATAAATATTATACTTAGATAGATATATATATTATACTTAGATGACTAGGGTACAAACATCCGTTCTCATCAAACAAATATTTGCCCCCACCGGGATTCGAACTCGGCCATTTGGGTCGTAGTATACTTGAGCTAAGTAGACGGAATTGTTATGGCGGACGCTCTGATACGAATTTGTCTAAAAAAATATTAAGACGATACCAAAAAATAATGGGTTTAAATCCATTTACAGTTACTATAAAGATATCTTTGGAGTTCATTTTTTGAGTGAATGTTTATTGAGTATTTTATTCAGTCTCAGGGAAGGAAAACGCGATCGGTGAAATTTTCTCAATAAAATTTAATTACGAAAATGCTTATTAATTTTTAATTTTTTCCTGTTATTCTGAAATCCTAACTAATTCAATTGCGGAATCGCATTAAAAATGTGGATATTATTTGTAAACTCTACTTGAAAATATTTTTGAAGATATATTTTCAATAGCGTAGTTTATTTTCAAAAAAATATATGTGGTTGGTTGGAGTGGTGTGATTTGAGTTCAGCGCATTGTTTGTGCTCTCTTTTTTTCGTATGTGGTGGTAATTAAAGCTGTCATTTTCTTTAAGAATCCTATTCCCGCTTTAACAAGGAAATTAATAAGGAAAAGGAGTTGTTATAAAAAAACAGGCCCGGCGTGAACGAAATGTATCTTAAAATAGAGAGTACAATACTCCAAAACTAATATTGCGCATAGAAATAGAGAGTACAATACTCCAAAACTAATATTGCGCATAGAAATAGAGAGTACAATACTCCAAAACTAATATTGCGCATAGAAATCATCGCCACTGTGCGGCAAGGGCCGCATTTCTGAGCGTTTGGGAGACGATATCTATGTCATCGGCATATTGTGAAATTCGTACATCGTAATGTGCCTCGGCATATCACGATATGGCGGCATTTCATGATCCGCCTTGTAAAATCCGCCTTATTGTTTCAAGCCCAACGTTCGACGATCTAATAGCTTATATACCACTCGGCATACCGAAAAGTAGCGTGACATCAGATTTGGGTCGGTTGGATTAGGTTAGAACGTGTATATGCAACCAGAGCGGAGCGAGCTTGCGACTGAAAGTAATGAAAAGCCAATCTTGGCGCAGAGTAGGTTATTGTGGATAAATTTAAGTTGTGTTATAGTTTAGGTTGGTACTTAGACAAAGGTTCGCAACTGTTCGCAACCTCAACTCGTAGGGAATAAGGTCGATAATATGTTATATGTTATATAATATGTTGCCAACGCCTATCTCTGCCGCTTTATAAACAGAATCGCTTCACGAGGGTGCAGAGCATGCATAGGTTAAATTTGCTTATCGCTTTGATGACAACAATAAAATTAACTCGATTCATCCTCTTATTTTTGAAAACATTACCTCGCAACAGCCCGACCCGCGGGATTACCGCTAGCTGAGGATAACTTTAATGAACCCAGCCCGATAAATATGCTATAAATAGGAGTTATCTATTTCGCGAAAATTAATTAATAATAAAATTCTGAGTATCGGTTCACCAACGGCGGCTTTAGAGACTACTTTGGGTTATATTATTATGGGAGAAGTCTCCGTGACGTCACCGTCCGTCGCCGCGCGCTATGCGAGCCGCTTAAGATAAGATTAGATAAGATAATTTATTGGTAATTGTACATTACATGTCAGATACAACAATAATCATTCGAAACATTGTAAAAAAGCAATAACCACAGTAGGTATGTATGTATCTATAGGCATACATGTATGTTAAAATGTCCACAGTAATTAATAAATCATATAATAAGTTAATATTATCAAATAAATTCAAAATGTTCTAGACAAACTTAGTACTGTCTTCAAACAAATAAATAACCAATTTAATTAAACTTATTCTATTTCTTCCTGTCAATTAATTCCGCCACTCGCTGTGTAGAAAGCTTGCCCTGTCAGCCATTAGCCAGAGTTAAGAGACATTTTGGAATATAGAAGTGCTTTTCAAGAAAATTTTGAGCTCTGACGAGCAGGAGTGTGAGCACGTATTTACGTTTACTACGACCCGTAACTATAACGGTTCATACGCAGTATACATAGGTGGTATTGTACTGTACAGTAAGAAACATTAAAATATTTATTAAGAACTTGGCGTTTTGACAATTTAGGCGTAGCATTTTTTGTTAAGTACATAATGCAGTCTTATATAAGTATATCTTCTCATTAGAGCTTTGATTAGTAATATTAGATGATTACCCAATGGGTCTTGTTCGAGTTGGTAAAAAATCTATTTCATTCCATCGATTCAAAAACATAATTCTCACTATCACTATTCCCATCACTATACGTCGACTCTGCGTGCGTGTAACAGTTCGCGTCCGTACCTCGATGCATATTTACTTTCGTATTTAGATAAGTGTGAAATATTCATTGCGTGTTAGCTTGACAATATGTAGTGAAATTAAGATACAAAACAAGCAATGGATAAATAAACCTAGCGAGAACAACATGACATTGTCACTTTAATTATCACCTCGTGACGAATTTTTTGTGAATGACTTATTTCCGTAATAATGTTTATATCTTGTGTTTTAAGAAGAAATAATAGTTTGAATGAGCCTTACAAGTGATATGTTACTCCGCCGTTCTTGGAGTTCCCAATCCTGCTTCTATTTTTGCACATGAGTATTGCACAGGTCGGCATTTTCGAAAAACAGCGGAAATAAATTCGTCACTGCGGTCGCCCGGTGACTACCGAGAATTTTTAATATGAAGACTATCGGGGCTAGATTTGTTCGCACGTGCAACGCCCCTCAACCTATCTCTCGATATCTGTGGTTGTCATCAAACCGAGAACCAAATTTAACTCGCGAAGCGATTCTGTTTAGAAAGCGGCAAAGATAGGCGCTGGCAACATTCAATTGATATATCGTCACTTTGCGATCCTTAACGCCCTACGTAATGAGCCATACCACAAGCATCATACAGTTCTATTTTTGCCATACCCAATAAGGTGATTGTATGAATAGAACTGCCCGAATCATCACTTTCAATATTCCCAGACGAATTATGTTGTAAATTATTATCGAACTTATTCCCTATGACTTGAGGTTGCGAACAGCTTAACGCAGCGATAGCATTCGATCACGACGGTGGAGCGTGCCTCGATTCACAAGCGGGAGCGGGAGCGGGAACTGTATAAGCTGAATTATTAATTACACCGCTTGTACGTGAAACAGGCGGGTTGTTTGGCTTAGACGGGGGATTAAAATGTAATAGCATATGATCTCGGAAAGCACAAATATTGCATGTTTTAGCGAGAACTTATTTATGTTTATAACTAAGAAAATTAGTATTGTTACAAACGGAATGCGTTTTTATAAAATTATATCTTTCAGGGGGAGACATTTTTGAAAAGGCGGAACATTGATATGAATACTCATATTTCTTAGTTTTGCATAGCGAACAATAAGCCGTCGCAGCTGGCTGGCTGACAAAGGTGTTGTTTGATAACAAACCAATTTTCATTAATATTAGGCTTAGTTTGGTGTGCCAATCACAATCTGTTTTGGTCTGTTCTTTTAAAAATTCAATAAGATTACTGTAAGAAGGACACTTTTCCTTGCGAATACAGACTCCAAGTCTAATTTTTGTAATGCGATATGCAAAAAACAAGAAACCAGCTTAATCTTGTAACTTAGGTGCCTTTAGCGCTTTGACATGATTCCAGATGCATGGAAATGATTCCAAGCTAGCCGCAAAGCCGGTCGAGATCGGCTTGAAGTCCAACAGCTGATTGGTGTGCCCTTCGGCCAGCGCGCTCTTATCCTCCTATTTGTCGATAAGCGCCAGCCGTATAATAAATATTACCTATAATACTATGATTTTCACCGGTGGTTGGTAAGCCCGCGCAGACTAACTTCGCCTGATCAGTCAGTTTGCCTACTAAAAACTGAACATGTTGATTATGAATGAAACTTTTATTTTTTTCATAAAATAAGGGCCAATTATTATATTTATTATATTATTCAGTAATCAATCATTTCTGACAATGTAACGGCATTAAAGGCTAAGGTCGAGCCACCGCTATCAGTAGCTAAGATCGTCCTTTCTATCTACCCCAAAAAGAGATGTCCCGATTCAGCTGTAAAAATTGTAAGTAAGAATGATAAGTCTGAATTTCTCGCTCGTTGAGAAGTTCGTTAGGCGTACAATAGTCGAACAGAAGATTGGTTCAGGAAGTTACAGTTTCAAGTTAGACAGAGAAAGCATATATGCCCGCAAGCCGGAGCTTCGCATCAGTTAGCGGTGTATTGCGCCAGATCGATCGTTGTTGTATTTTGTGTGATGGTACCATTTATTTTTGTATATATGGGCGCTTGGAACTTCTTTTAGTGGTCGACCACAATTTATAATATTTGTTTGGGATATCGTATAGATATCCGTCGTAGTTTTACGACGTGAGTACTCAATGATATTTCATGTGCTCGCTAGTAGCGGCTTGTGGTGGTTCCAATTATATAAGTTCACGGCAATAACGATCCGAATAGACCGGTTTACACAATTGCGATTTGTTTTTCCAAAATGGGTTTGAACTAGCGGTTACCTCAAAAGGTCCGTAACGTTTTGAAACCTTCAACTCTGCGCAATTTGAGCTGGATGTTATCGAAACGTAGTCATTAGCGCTTTAGGAGATCTAACCCACACCATAGCGAAATGCATACTTCGGTAAATACCGATCTATGAATCTCACTGACCTCAGCACGTCCTCGGCCGAGCCCAATCATATATATTTGACTCAGCCTACACATTAGACCTCCAGCGAAATTTACATTTAATTTAAAGATGCAACTTGAATCCAAACCGACCCAAGGCAAAGCGAAACAATCTACCCGGTCCTAACAACACTCAAATGTCAAAGATATCAACAGGATAGGTTATCTGAGTGGACAACGTTTATACTTTGTTCTGAATTTGTTATTTCCATCCGCGGAACCTTATCGATCAAACAGTCTCCCTATGCCCTGCCAACCTAGGTTTAGCCGCAACTAAACTCCTGTCTAGCCTAGTCTAAAATCCTAGTGTTATACCACGTCCATTATCGACACAACTCGAAAATGGTTGAGTTTGATTTGACTGTGTTTGTATGTTTAATGACTGTGTGTGTGGGAATTTCAAAACTCGCTACTCGAAAGGAATGAGGAGAGGATTAGCCCGCGAATATCCTAAGAGCCAATCCAGGAACCCTATGGTGAAGGAAAAGGAATTTAGGGTCGCTCCAAGCCCAGACTCAGACTCAAATCAATAACCTACAAGTTCTTATCTAACGACCCAAGGATAGTTTTGGAATTTAGGGTAGGTTGATTTAAAAGATAGGAACCGAGGTATATCTCGGCGCTTCAGACACTCACGAAAATCCACTGTAACTCGCAATCACAATTCGTCCAGTTCAGACGCGTAAAACGGCAGACCGAACTGTTTAGAATTCCTGAAAGACGACTGTCACAGTAGCTAGACGCTGAGACTGAATGCTTCCCCTTCCCACGCCCTCGTATTTATAGACCCCACATGTCTGAAAAAAAATGGCGTCCTTTGCGAACACGCGCTGCCCAAGCGAAAGCTTCTTATCACTAACTACACAGGGTCTAATTTCAACCATGCCATGCAGATCCGCCGTTCTACAAATTGTGTGTACGCATAGTTTCTAATCAACCATTGGCTATCACTCAAATCATTTGGTATTGCCGATACACAGAATCTGTTTATCGCTGACCATAAAAAGCGGTTTTGATTAATTTAAGCCTTCCCGACCGCTAGCGTCTAGGACAAAGACCACTAGAATGATATTCAAACCCGTGGTGTCAAACTCGCCATGTCGTAATAAACAAACGCAATTGTATATTTGCAGTCAACATAATAGCTTTCTCCGTATCGTTCCATAATAACCTTCCATTATTTAGATATTCATAATTTATTCAGCGCGCAGCCAAATCGGCTCTGATCCCTACACATTTCTCAGGAATGCGCCAAAAAAACCTGACCTGACCTCTGTTCCTGGAACCAAACCACGCGCTCGGCTCATTGTTTTTGCCACCTTACCCTGAGCTACTCAAAAACCCAAACGTTAAATGAATCGACCCTTGTATTCAATGTGTGTAACTATACAACGCGGCGATGGGCTAGCCCTCTGTCACGCAAAATGAAGTATCAAATGTACTGACTCTCGTGTACCATTACAACAATAATAAATAAATATTAGAGGACAACAGATCAAACTAGCCCATAGTAAGCTCAATAAGGCTTGTGTACTAGACGACGATATATTTAATAGAGATAAATACTTGTGTACATACACTGAAAACATCCAAGACTAAGAAATAAATATTCCTGCTCACAACACAAATATTTGCCCTTACCAGGATTCGAACCTAGGACCGTCAGCTTCTTAGGCAGGGTCACTACCCACTAGGCTAGACCGGTCAACGAAGTTCCCCATTAAACGACAATTAATTCAATAGCGGTTAATAATTGACAGAATAAAACTGCAACGATGGCTGCGAGTCTTGTGATCGTTTTTGAATGTCAGAATAAAACGGTTGGATTTGACAATACATCTCATCAAATACCATCCAAGGTTGATTGTTAACAGCAGCAGTTAGCTGCAACTATATTAAACGTTCGTTATACTGGTCTCGAACACGCTCAAATTCAGATCGTAATTGGCCCTAGACTCGCGACGTTATTTATTAACGTATGTTGAATATTTTCATGAACTTTAAGCGACAAAGCAATATATTAGAAGCGAGTGACGAAAGCATTACGCTTAGCTACCAGAAGAACGAGTTCTCCTGAGCCTGGGGGAGTTTCGGTTTTATTGTCAGCTTAAGGCATCGTGAACGAAATATGCGATAAGTATAACTATGACAATTACACACAGAAAGAAATGACTATAAATTAAACGATGAGCGGGAAAGAAAAAGCGGTGCAATAACTCTCGGTCATCAAAGTCGGTTAGGGAGCGAACATACTGCGGCAGAGCCGGCGCGGGGCGGTTTCTATACCAAGAATGCGGGTGGACGCAAATATTGCGCGCCTTGCGAGTGCGAGCAAACGAGAACAACGGAATCTTCGATGTGATATTTATATATTGATACTTGAAGATATTTATATTTGATTAAGAGCTTAATCGCGAAAGTACTTTATTTGCCCTTTGTAGATCAGCGGAAGAGAAAATTAATTAGCCGTCAGCGATGCGGGAATGATAAAATGAATAAACAAGTAACTTATAATTAACCAAGCTTAAAGTATATATATGTCACCGGAAAATAATACGATCCGCAAGTTTATAAATTTCCTAGGAAATTTATAAACTTCCTTCTAGATTATATTAGGCTAGGTTAGGTTAGGTTAGGTTATGTTAGGTTAGGTTAGGTTTTCGGGTGATGGATCTCGATGACTCCATCACCCAAGAAGAGCTGATTGCGGCGATAGCTGCAGTTGGGGGCTGCGAAGCTGCAGACATCAAGGCTGGTGAGATCCGACGCTCTACTGGCGGGCTCGGTACCACAGTAGTGAATGGCCCTATCGTGGCGATGCGCAAGCTGGCCACAGCAAAGCGCATTGACGTGGGATGGGCCTCCGTCAAGGTAGAGGCATTAGAGAAGCGTCCAATGCGATGCTTCCTATACCTTGAGGTCGGCCACGTAAGCAGGAACTGCTCCACGGGGGTTGACCGCTCGGGATGCTGCTTTGCCTGTGGCCAAAGAGGTCACAAGGCCAGGGACTGCAAAGCGGCTGTTCCAAGGTGCCCAGTCTGTGCAGATCTGAACAGGCCCGCAAACCACAGGATGGGTGCAAAGGCGTGCAATCCTCCAAGGAGAAAGCGGAGGGGCAAGCAAGGCCCCGGCTCTGCAACCCCCACCAATGAGGCGGTGCCGTCAGGAGCACCAATTGGACAGGGCGCAAGCCCTGCTCTAGCGGAGGCGGCCATGAAGACGTAAAATTCAACAGCTACGTCCTCCAATGCAACCTGAATCACTGCAGGAGTGCGCAGGACTTGCTACTGCACACCCTTGCAGAACATCGGGTTGCTCTGGCCGTCGCGGCAGATCCCTACCAGGTCCCGGACCATCCTCGATGGTTCGGTGACTCGACGGACTCAGTCGCAATCCACCGGAGGGGTGGTGAGGGGGACCCTCACTGCGCCTTGCTTGAGCAAGGACAGGAATTCATCGCAGTGGAGTGGGGCCCCCTTGCCATTATCGGCTGCTATATCTCCCCAAACATACCCCTCGCACAGTTCGAAGGGTTCCTTGACCGGCTAGCGGCCTCCGCCCGTCGCTGGTCAACACAGCCGGTCATTGTCCTGGGCGACTTTAACGCGCGGTCTAGCGCGTGGGGGGATGCCCGGGACAATGTTAGGGGAGATACGGTGCTGGAATGGGCGGCAGGACTCGACCTCCGTTTGTTAAATCGGGGGTCAACAAACACGTGCGTGCGCGTGCAGGGGGAGTCGATAGTCGATCTATCATGGGCGTCTCCTTCTGCACTGCGCTTGGTGACAGGTTGGAGAGTGGCGGAGGAGATGGTCACGCTCTCTGACCACCGCCACATTATAATTAATGTGGAAATCCGCCGCCACAACAGGGCCCTGCGGCCTGATCGACGGAGCGGCCCACCGCAACGGTGGTCCCTCAAGCGGCTTGACAGAGATCTGCTCGAGTCTGCTGCCATCGTTGCTTTGTGGTCGTTAGGACACGAAGAGGTCTCGCCCGATCCTGAAAGGGAGGCGGGTAGATTCGGGGAAACGTTGGCGTCTATTTGCGACGCCTCGATGCCCCGAATCAGACACTCCGATGGAAAAGGGGCGTACTGGTGGTCGGAGGAGATTGCGCAGCTGCGCGAGGCATGCCTGCGTACCCGCCGCCAGTACCAAAGATCCCGAAGACGACGGCGAGCCACCGCCAGCGAACGAGACGAGAGCTACGTGGTCTATCGAGACGCTTCCAAAGCACTCAGCGATGCTATCGCTAGTGCAAGGTCTCGGTCCTGGAATGAACTCCTCGACTAGCTGAACAGGGATCCATGGGGGCGCCCGTACAAAATGGTACTGGGCAAGCTCAGACCATGGGTCCCTCCATTGACGATGACCCTGGAGCCCGGCTTCGTGGGGAGGGTGGTAGACACGCTCTTCCCCAGGCTCCAGGAACATCCGCCACCTCTAACCGAAGCGGATTCGATTGAATTTGATTCCGACAGGTGGGGGGTGACGGTCGAGGAGTTGGACCGAGCCGTGAAGCATCTCATGGCGAAGAACACAGCGCCCGGGCCAGATGGAGTTCCCGGCAAGGCGCTGGGTTTAGCTCTCGCCGCTGGATTGGGTGACTACCTGAGGCAGCTGTTCACCAGCTGCCTCCAAAATGGCGTCTTCCCTTCCGGCTGGAAGCTGGCGAAGTTGGTACTCATATGGAAGTCAGGTCGACCCGCAGACTCGCCCTCTGCCTACCGACCCATATGCCTGTTGAGTGAAGTCGGCAAACTCTTTGAGAGAGTCGTTGCCGAGCGACTCAACGGGCATCTAGCTTGCACAGGTCCCGACCTGTCGGAAGCCCAGTTCGGCTTCCGCCGTGCACGGTCGACGGTGGACGCGATACTACGCGTCCGAACACTGTCGACCCAGTTCGTCTCACAGGGTAGGGTGGCGTTAGCGGTATCGCTCGATATTGTTAACGCCTTTAACTCCCTGCCTTGGTCGAGCATCAGGGAGGCGCTCAACTATCACCGAGTGCCCCCATACCTGAAGCAAGTTGTCGGAGCATACCTGTGCAACAGGGACATTACGTTCCCGGGTCGGGATGGCGAAAGTCATCAGAGAGAGGTCGAGTGCGGGGTTCCCCAGGGGTCGGTTCTAGGCCCACTCCTGTGGAATCTCGCATACGATAAAGTACTGCGGGTTGAGGTCACGGTCGGCGTGCACCTGGTCTGCTATGCAGACGATACCCTGGTGCTCGCCGAGGGTGACGACTTCCAGAGTACCATCAGGCTCGCCGAAACCGGAGTGTCTCGCGTCGTCGAGGAGATCGAGGGGCTGGGATTGCGTGTGGCGCCTCAGAAGACTGAGGCGATCTGGTTCCACAAACTCCCGCGAGGGAGGGAACCGCCCAGCTCCTCGATTCGCGTGGGTGACGTACTGGTCCAGGTGGGGCAGTACATGAAGTACTTGGGCCTAATCCTGGACAGTCGATGGGGCTTCGAGGAACATTTCCGTCGCCTGGTCCCCCGGCTTGAGCGGACAGCTGGTGCTCTACACCGACTGCTGCCAAACCTTGGGGGCCCTGAGGAGGGAGTCCGCCGCCTCTACGGGGGCGTACTGCGGTCCATGGCCCTTTACGGGGCGCCCGTCTGGTCACCTCGACTGACGGGCGTCCGGCGCAACAGAGCACCTCTCTGTAGCGTCCAACGTAAGGTGGCCATTCGGATCGCAAGAGGTTACCGGACGGTATCCCTTGAGGCGGCCACTATCCTGGCACGCTTTCTTCCGCTGGACCTCCTGGCAGAGATGGACGCGCGGGTGTATGCGCGTCTCCACCGGGAGGAGGCGGAGGATAGAACGCCGACGGAAATTCGGCAGGAAGAGCGGCGAGCCGCAATAGCGAAGTGGCGCGAGAGGCTTTCTGAGCCATGAATCTCGCGCCAGCGCGCCGTAGGCGCTATCCTGCCGAACCTCGAAGCCTGGCTCGAAAGAAAGACGTACGTCACCTTCCGGCTGACGCAGGTGCTTACCGGACACGGTTGTTTCGGTGAGTACCTGTATCGGATCGGACGCGAACCGACGGCGCAGTGTCACCATTGCGGGAGCGACCAGGACTCAGCCCAGCACACGCTGGAGGAATGCCCCGCGTGGGCCTCCGAGCGAGAAGTCCTGGTGGCCCAGATCGGGCGAGACCTCTCTCCGCCAGCAGTAGTTGCGGCTATGCTGGCGGATCAAGAGTCGTGGAGCGCAGTGGTCTCCTTCTGCGAAGCAGTAATGCTCCAGAAGGAGGACGCGGAGCGGGATCGGGAGAGGGCTGATCTCGCTCGTAGGCGCAGACGACGCAGGGGCGGTGGCGTGGGCCGCCCTTGAGCCTTATGGCTATCCCTGTAGGTCGGGAGAAAGAATACATCTACAGTAATCCCTGCTTGGCGTAAGAGGCCCCTAAAAGGGAGCCGAAGTTATGGGCGTTCAGACTTCCAACTCTGAACGCCTATGACTCCAAGACGACGACTGGGAGGGCACTTGAAGCTCTCCCAGGGCGGTCGCTGGCGGTCGCAAGCGGTCGGGGCGGGGGCCCTTGATCGCAACAGTGCGCCGCGAGGAGTTTACGACGGGATTGGTTGTGGCCGTTCCCGTCGTGAAGTGGGAGGAAGTTGAGATGCTTCCTCCCTGGGTGCTGGGGTCAGTTCCGGTGCGTGTCACCAGCGGTCCCGGAGCTGCCCTCACCATGCACCATGACGGCCACCCCGGGGATTTTTAGTGGGTGCAAGCCCCACATAACCGCCCTGGCGCCCCCGCGCCTCGGCGGTATCCGTCAGGGATTTTCCCCCGGGCATCAAAAAAAAAAAAAAAAAAAGGTTAGGTTAGGTTAGTATATTTATAAAATATAAGAACATTTATAAACTTGCGGATCGTATTATTTTCCGGTGACATATATATAGGAACGCCCTGTTCTTGTGTGAAGCTGTGTTTATGTAGCGAAATATAAAATTGAGCATATCAAGCAAAAAGTATTTTACTAAATTAAAGCCGCATTGAAATTTGAATTGAATTGAAATTGAATTTTTACAAATTCAAATAAACCCTTTATTTTACCACCCTAAAGACAAAACAAGTTTTAGGAGATAGTTTTGCACGTTTAAATATGGTTAAATTGTTTCGTAAACGATCGCCGAGCTAACGCTAGACGTGTTATCGAGACAAATGTTGCATCTATAATGAGCTGGTTGTTTTTTTCGTGTTAGGGGGGAAAAATGATATTATCCATGCCCAGGAGTCAGACCTCCCTGCTATGTCCGGGTCCCCACATATTGAGCAGGCATCAGCTCGTGTGGTATACGGACTAAAAAATAACCCCAGTGTTTGTGTACAGTTATCGATAATAATCGATTTAACTGTGAGACATGGTAAAGAGCTGGCCTGCCTTCACGCGCTGCTAGTATATAGCTCTCCGGGGGGCGGCAAGCGCGTATCATATCCTTTTTGGATGATTTGCTCAAAAATGATATATGAAAATACGTTGATATGAACATATTAAAGCACAATCAATTATAAATTCCCTAGTCCGAGGGAATAGTAAAAACATTCTTAAACTCAACAACAGAACGAAAGCAAAGCTGCATAATTCTAAAGCAAAACAAAATTTACAAAATTCTCAAAGAAATTTTCCGCCCCTATTTTTGACATTTGAGGATCATTTTCCAAGTCGCTGTAACATCTCCTGCTTTATTTGTAATAAATAGGCTAAATACCAAAGAACATTTCTACACCGATATTACCATAGGTAGAATTTCCAAACATCCTTCCTTATTGGATGCCTTGCCTACGCTATGCAAGGTATCTATGTGCAAAATGTATTTATTTTTTGCTTTGAGACTTTGTATACCCAACTTCATCCCCCTTTTTACCCTTTTGGGAGTGTAATTTTCAAAGACGCTGGGACACTACTCAGTTATATTGAATCATCCTTAACACAAAATTTGATTATCTTAACTTCAAATCTGACGGACTTTTATATAAACTTTAACCCCCCATTTTACCCCCTTAGGGGTGCGAGTGAAGAAAATCCGCCCTTATTCCTTGTCTACATTTTATATGGAAACTCTATGCAAAATTCCAGCTTTCTAGGTTGCAGGGTTTGGGCTGGGCTTTGATGAGTCAGTGAGTGAGCCAGGTCTTCTCTTTTTATATATGTCGCAGTTAGTTGGTTAAATCAAACACTAACATCCTAGACCATTAATTAAAGACATACGTTTAACCAATGCACTACCATTTTTATTTAAATAAAGCATCGTCAAAATATTTTCATAATCTCTCTTACCGAAAGCCGGCGTTTTGGTTAAATAATGTAAAACGAGATGGCGTCACGACAACAGCTGATTACTTTCAGAGTCTATCTTTTCACTACTGATTTGCACAGCTTATATCAGGGCAAAACATTGCGGCAGCTTAGGTGAAGGGTAAAGGGGGTGAGCGAAGCGAAGCCCCCTTTATCCTTCGTATTATAAGAACAACAAAAAATACTTAAAACATAAACTTATGTACACATAAAATATTTTTGATTAAGTACACCTTAAGTGTATTTATATTGTATATGTCTTATTGTATATTGTCTAGGAACGTTTAGACAACTCGTTAAACGTCTCGTTCACTTGTCTGACGGAACTCTAGCGAGTTGGTTAAACGTCGGTCTTTAATTAACGGTCTAGGGTGTCAGTTAAGTGTCTGAGTTAACCAACTAACTGCGACATATGTATGATGATGGCTATAGAATTAATGAATTTGAAATAATTGTACTCTTCATTTTGAAATATTCACATTTAGTTCGCACCGGGCTCTGGTTTTGGTTGCGATGGGATTCAGAACGTGCCCTTTAGATTATTTTCAGTGGTTATTATTGCGTGAGTGTCCTAGTTTCATTAACATATTGTATGACGAGCCGAATGGCCGAGTCGGCAGTGACCCTGCCTACGAAGCTAAGGGTCCCGGGTTCGAGTCCCGGTGGGGTCAAATATTTGTTTGATGAGAACGGATGTTTGTACCCTAGTCATGGTTGTTTATCTATCTAAGTATAATATTTATCTATATAAGTATGTGTATCGTTGTCTAGTACCCAAGATACAGGGAATCCTAGTTTGGGGCTAGATCAATGTGTGTAAATAGTGTCCAAGGTAGGTAGTATATTGTGGTTATCTACGTTGCTTGATTCGGATTCGCAATTTCGTGAACTGTGTTTGCTTACTACTTAGCTCAAGTGTAAATACGTCTTAATGTCCTTTCCTCGTCACATATAAGTTATTTAAAAACCACCTAAATCAAATAATATTTTTTACCAGCTAGTTGCCCAAATACCCGTATTTGCGACGACGCAACGTAGGCGTTGTCGATCGCGAGACGGGCTCTGGTGCTCGGGCATTCGATATAGGGATACCGGCACCATATGTCGAGCGATTTTGTATGGAAATTGTTTCTATATCCGCCATTTCATCGAGTGATAATGCGCGAGAATCACCCCCAGCCCTTTACCGATAATACGCCACTGGATTCTATAATATCACTTCTAAAGATCGGGTTGGCCTGAAGCCTTATTACATATCTCTGGTATATATTAAGGAATTTCAATGGCAATACTATTTAAATCAATTAATCGTATTCTAATTGGATATTTCACACTATAAAAACAAATGGTTTTAAACGTTTAAAGCGTTGTTTTACTGTTTCCAGTGGTAGTTTTTTTTTTCGCTTACAACACAAACTTGAAAGAAATTATCATTCTTACCCCAACATGTCTTATCTATCTCAGATCGGGCAGAACTTCACTTCACAAGTGCAAGTGCAAAAGCAATGACAATTTTTACTTTTTCAATAGGTACTATTTGTGACAGGTGACACTATTTGTTAGGTGACACTATTTGACAGGTGATACTATTTTTACAGCTGAAATGGTTTTGACAGGTTTCATGATTTTCAGATCTGAGAAAAAAGTGACACCTGTCTAAGTTTGTTTCGATAGTTTTTTAAGTAATAAATGATTTAATTTAAAAATTTGAGGTAATATTTACAAATTTTTGCTATCACAGTGACAAAGCAACCCATAGAGTAATATATTAAATGTTGTTTTTATTTGCATACGCTTCGCTACGCTCCAGTTTTGCTTCTAAGTTCTAACCTAACCTGTAACCCAATTGAAATTTAGCCACAATAACGTACTCTAACCAAATTAGATTTAAAAATATAATGCAACTTGAAATCAGTCTTCATAGTTTTTTATTTTTTTTTATAAATGGCAGAATTGAGTTTCATTTCGCGTAAGTTTTATATAATAAAAAGATAATAAAATATTGAAGTACGAGTGAATCCGAATGTTTTACTTGTATTTTGGACAATAAAACTACTGGGGCATACTAGTAGCACTAGTAGCATTAATGATACCGACTAATGGTACAAGAGGGCTTTCTCTATGTACCAATGTACGACTTGACGACCTCTTTGGCGCTGTGGTTGGCTCTGCCTACCATGCGAGAGCTCCCTGTTTCGATCCCCGGCTGGGTATAAAAGAAAAAAAATAGGTCTTGGATGTTTATATGTATAATGTGTAATGTCGCTGTTTTGGTTTCCACGAGGTATTCTAGTGTGGGGTCAGAAGCAATGCATTTGTCTGTATATTAATGTTCATGTTTTATTGTGTTCCCTAGCGCTAGCGCCATCTCGTGGCATCCGTAGTTTTTCAATAGTATAAAACTGTAGGTTAATAGTAGTTGATGTGGCTGATACATATTGGAGGGCTTTAAAACTCGAGAGCGGGTTCATAATAATATAATAATTTCACTCGAGAGTTTTAATGCCTAATTTTTTTAGTTACATACTCTAGTTTATCTACACACATATCATAAGCTCTCTTTGATGTGTTCAGGAATCGCATGTTCGACCGGCATTGTGGCATTGATCATTGCTCTGCACGTGTTTAGCTTGTTCAGTAGTACCAAGTTCACAGTAAACTAGGGACGGCACGCATTCGGGCGTTGGAAATCTGAATGTCATAATATGTCGAAATAATGATAAATTATGGTCATAATGTATCAATATTCAGATAAGAAATGAGTTTTTACCAAGTAGTGTATCATTATGCTTGTCGTAACGTGCGGTTTTTGGACGCAGTAATGAGTGTTTATGACGAGTGTGTAGATAAAATATTAAACATGCTTATTTGGCTTTAAACGGTGGTTTTACATCGATATTGGTCAATTTACCAATCACGATTAAAATTAGTACATGTCAGAGGTACATAATAAGGTTATCGATCAATAGGATTGATTTCTGATCTACTGAGACGCGAGGGGAATTCCTAGAAGGAGATGGATAAATGACACGTAGAAAGAAGTTTCCGAAATCGTGATACAGAAAGATTTTATATAACCTATAAAGATTCCTCTAGGGCCACTCCTCCCACTACTTCGCACACTAGTCAATACTATTCTCTGAACAACTTTTAACTAAGTACTGAGAATCCAGGGTCCGGATTTACGACTTAAGGTAGTTTTAGATGATAGATGATTGCTACACGGTTGCAATTGTATCATATCTTTACAAGTTAACTCTAAAAAAGCATATTCTTAACTCAAAACAGGTAACAACACAAGACTAGAGAGATATTATCAAAGGAGTCCAGACATTTTCTTTCATCCGTGACGTACCTCCGTATAGTATCAGCGTCGTGATCCAAATTCTTGGGGGTTGAGGGAGAGCTTCGTTTGTATTGCTGGAGACTCGGTTTTATTTCATTACGATATAAATTAAAATTCAAAAATTTACGCGAAATGAAACTCAATTCTTCCATTTATTTAAAAAAAATAAAAAACTATGAAGACTGATTTCAAGTTGCATTATATTTTTAAATCAAATTTGGTTAGAGTAGGTTATTGTGGCTAGATTTCAATTGGGTTACAGGTTAGGTTAGAACTTAGAAGCAAAACCGGAGCGTAGCGAAGCGTATGCAAATAAAAACAACATTTAATATATTACTCTATGGGTTGCTTTGTCACTTTGATAGCAAAAATTTGTTAATATTACCTCAAATTTTAAAATTAAATCATTTATTACTTAAAAAACTATACATTTCCTCGCAAAAAAACTGTACTAGGGGGACATGGCAACTCCCCCCTACCCTCCCCACCACCTCCACCCCCCAAATTAAGATGAACGATATCTATAGTATACCCCCCGGTTTTGCTTCTTCTAAGTTCTAACCTAACCTATAACCTCTTTGAAATGTAGCCACAATAACGTACACAAGTCAATGACGGACGCCCCACAGACAATGAAAAAGAGCACTTTCACGTAATCACTCAGCAAACGGTATGCGCGCGTCACTTTACATTCAATTTCACCTAACTTTACAACACGTCACGTAGATGTCAAATCTATCATGAAATACGGGAAGAGTAAAAATGGCGTTACGTTTCAGGCCTAAAAGAATAATTTTGTTTTGAGTAGGTATTATAAATTGAGACTAAACTAAAAGGTTCAAGACTATAGACAACTATAGGGAAGGACTTTAGCGGATGACCTACTTTTGTTGACCCTGAGATGCCCCCCCCTACTACTCCCCCCCTCGCGGAAATGCATAGTTTCTGAGATATGATTATTTAAAGTTTTGAGGTTATGTTGTTAAAATAAAACAAAATTTAGACTGACCTTGATCTTTAAGTGGGGGGAGGGGGAAGGGGGTAGATGCCCCTCGACACCTTTCTCCTCCACAAATGCTCCATAATGCTATCATCAAAATTTACATGAAAAAGTAGCCACAATAACCTACTCTAGCCAATCGTTTTTGTTTGCATACGCTGCGCTCCGCTCCGCTCCGGTTTAGCTTCTTCAACGTTCTAACATAACCTATAACCCGATTGAAAAGTAGCCACAATAACCTACTCTAGCCAATCGTTTTTGTTTGCATACGCTCCGCTCCGGTTTAGCTTCTTCAACGTTCTAACATAACCTATAACCCGATTGAAAAGTAGCCACAATAACCTACTCTAGCCAATCGTTTTTGTTTGCATACGCTCCGCTCCGCTCCGGTTTAGCTTCTTCAACGTTCTAACATAACCTATAACCCGATTGAAAAGTAGCCACAATAACCTACTCTAGCCAATCGTTTTTGTTTGCATACGCTCCGCTCCGGTTTAGCTTTTTCAACGTTCTAACATAACCTATAACCCGATTGAAAAGTAGCCACAATAACCTACTCTAGCCAGTTGTTTTTGCTTGTAAATATCGGGAGAACAAGAAAATAGAACATTCGCGAAACTACTAGAAAAGGGACTACTACTTTGCCGCCCAACCAAAAACGCGGCAAAACGCCCCAACAAAATGCGTTCCGTTTTAAACAAAAATTACAACTTTTTTATTATCAAAAGTGATATTTTACGAAAGAAATACTAAATTAACTTTGATTGACGTAAAATAAATAAACAAACACAAATTGCAAGTTAAATGAACGTTTTTATTAAAATAGGTATTATTTAAAAAAAAAAACACATTTCCTCCTTTTTTTTAGAGAATTCTCATCTTTTCAAATATGCGTACAACGAAATGTAGGTAATGTATTTTGACCACAGACAAAATTTTAACATATTATTCGCGTTGCGTTACATCATTTTACAAAGTATTTTCAGATTTTCAAAAAATCATATTTTAAAAACTATTGAATTCCGCACCCTGAAACTTTCAGGAAGATGATCAAATGACCCCAACATGATGCTTAAAAAGTTTGGACGCCCCAGCGAGTAGGTCATCCGCTAAAGGTGACCCTTAACATGAATGCTGCAACGAAGCAAAATTGAACCCTATCACAGCAGTACCGGAGCGGGAACGCCACACACAGGTGCCAGAGTGACCGGTACCGGTGCGGGAATCTCACACACTAGTGGATAATATCTCTAGTAATTAAAATCAAGCGTCGGATATAAACCCAACCCCTAAATTCCTGTTTTTCATTTCATCTCAAAATCTGTATTTGGACACCTTCATGTCAAATTTTATATGCGCGATACGATGTTCCCGTGACGTCCCGTCCCGCATTGTATGGTAGTTATGCACATAAATACCTGTAGTATCAGTTTCATCCGCTTCTTAGCACAGTGAACATCCCTCGACTTATCTTCCTTCATCATTTCTGATACAAGCTCAGAGTAGTATCCCTTTTTGGGTATGGTATCTCTCGATTTATTGTCGTAAATAATGTCATGTTGCCGTATCCGCTTCTTTTTACGAAACATGATTTCTGATACACAAAAGTATTGTAAACCTATGCGGAAATCGGTTTTTTACACAAACCCATTGTTTTCTTTATCTGTGTGTGACATGTGTCAAGATGATTAGTTGTTTTTTTCTCTTTTGTACCAGACTTATTGTTGTGAACGGTAAACAAATCACGAAAAAGTTTCATTAGCCTGTACGTAACTTTTGACTCTTGATTATTTTACTTTTTCCGGCCAACGGACTGTAGTTAATTAACGCAACGGTGTCCTAATAACAACAAAAGTTGTATCAGAAAGTTTTAAAATATTGTATATAACTATACAATACTGTATGTAACTAAATATGTTTGAAAAATGCTGAAATTCTCTTAAATATTATTGACGTAAGTCAGTTCAACTAAAAATTCTCTAATTAGGTTATTTAACACGACGAGACCCGTGCAATTATATATAAAAGGAATACGAATGTAAACTAAAATGACAGCGTTAATTATTTCAACATAAGAAAGAAAAGAGAGCAAACAATGCGCTCGACTCAAACTAAAATAACGTAGCGCCAAACCTCATAAAACTTGCTGAAAACTAAACTTCGCTATTTTGTCAAAAATATTTTCAAGGAGAGTTCATAACGAATTCATAATAACCAAATTTTGAATGAAATTCTGCAATTAAATTAGTTACAGGTATTTTCGCAATTAAATTCTATCAAGAAAATGTCATCCAATCGTGTATTTCTTCAGTAAGAATCTTAATCAAATAGTCAATAAAAGTTAACCATAAAATCAAATGTGTAGATGACTTTATAGTGGAGTAAATTTGTTAAACTGTGAATAAGCACATGAAGCTTAACATTTTGGACTTCGACCCGTTTGTGTTTCTTGGGCACTAGATATACTAGAGTCAAAGTGCCACTCAAGTTTCTAGTTCTATCTTGATGTGCTGCTGAGTATACGAGTACATGGAAAAGTCAGAAACCTAATTGCGAACATTGTCACGTACGTACTAAACTGGCATGAGACAAGCGCTGAAGTTGGCATATTGGCATTTGTCGTAAATGGTTCTAGTCAGTTAGAGAAGAGAGAGTATCTAATTAATTATATGGCGCTTCAAACGCAAGTAATGTATCTGTCGTAGATATATTGCCCAAAAACACAATTTAAATATAAAGAAACAAATATAAAACATTCACATTTACCCCTTCGGCCGTCTATGGAACCGCAGTTTCGGAACTGGTTCCGTACGAGGCTTTTAATTTACTTGTATGGAACTGGTTCCGTACGAGGCTTTTAATTTACTTGTATGGAACTGGTTCCGTACGAGGTTTTTAATTTACTTGTATGGAACTGCTTGTTCCCCAAAAAAAGGTTGACATGACGGCCGTGACTGCCTATATTGTATTTCCTCCTTGGAGGAAAATTCTTTCAAGACGACTGGCATGTAAGATGAATAAATCAAGACGTCATTTGTCAACAAGATCTTATGACAATTATTTATTTATTTATTTATTTATTGTACATACAGGCATATATATTGCTTATGGCCCCACACTAGGATACCCTGTGTCGTGGGACACAGAAACAGCGACGTCACACACGTTTAAACATCCAAGACATAGGGGTTTTTTTTTCCTTTTGCCCCCAGGAAAAGATGTGACGCTATGAGGCGTTGCGTTTGTGGCTCTGCCTGCCTTGCGAGAGTTCCTGGGTTCGATCCCCGACCCAGGACCTCTCGCAAGGCAGGCAGAGCCACAAACGCTACGCCACATAGCGTCACATCTTTTCCTAAACGGGGTGGCAGAGGCACATTTGTGCCAACCTTTAGCCAGTTACTCCAAAACTCCATTTTGCGTGACAGCTGGCGAGCGAGAATAATCCCTTTATTCACTAACTTCATCTCAACGTTCAGTTCGATTTGGGAGTCAGGCTGCGTAATGACATTTAAGATCGACCCCGAATGGCAAAAGAGTGACCGACCGAAATCACCGATTTCCCGCATTTTTCTCAAAAACTTCGCCGAGCTCTGAATTATATTCCATTCTCCAAATGAAATGAGCAGTCTGTTAATAGAATGAGTTTTCAACTGGTCGACAGTTAGTTAATCTTTAAGGCTGCTTTACATGTGACATGCGTGACTTTTGCCACGCCACAGGCCAAGTTGGCACGGCATGTCCTTTTGGGTGCCCAATCCTTCAAGTCCGATCGAAAATGCCGTTCAAACGTCGCATGTGGCGTGGCAAAACGTACGCATGTCACCTCACTAGGCACAGCGCCTAAGAACCGCCCTAATCCTACACTTTTAGGAGGTCCGATAATCCGACAAAGTTGCCCTGTGCTCGCCTGGAGAGGACGTCCCGTGCGCGCTCTTATAAATTAAACCCGCGCGAATTTACAACTTTACTTTGTGTGTGTATGTGAACGCTCAGTTGATAATTGAAGGACAGTTTAGACAGTATAGAAACGTGCCGAAAGTGATAAGAATGTTTCTATATATTTAAACTTTAACAATAAATAATGCTAAAATGTCGCCGCTACGAGAAAATGAATCTTACGACGACTTCTACAACCGATGCAATAATCTAAGCAACTTCGATTGTAGCGAAGATGAGATGCTCTGGTGGATGATGGGGACAAAGCGACTTCCTCTCAGGGAAATAGTCCCCATAACCTGTGTACTGCTGGTGATATTCCTGACGGGCATGATAGGGAACGTGTGTGTTTGTGTGGTGATCATAAGACAACAGAGCCTGCATACTGCTACGAATTATTATCTGTTTAGTCTGGCGGTGAGCGATTTGTTATTGCTTCTGTTTGGTGAGTACATTTTTAAATTGGCAATATGAATGAAGAAATGAAATGTCGACAACTTTTTTAATTATTATTCAGGGGTAACAACAAGACCAGTTACAGTACAAAAATAAAACATAGGATAAATACACAACAACTTAAAATCTAACTATTCACTCAGAGTATCCCACTTGTGAAATAACCCCTCAACGACCCATGACTGCAATAGAGTTTATGTAGTGTATATTGGTAATTATTTCGTATTTACTATCTGTATTTTATAGGTTTTAAATTTATTCCTAGGCATTTTATTTATAGTATTTATTGTGCACTGCCTACTCTTTCATGATGCTATTTCCTATAATGGCTTGGTTTGCTGGAAGAAATATCTTTTTAGAGATAAGCTCGCCGTTTGTATATGCATTTTCTTTTAATTGTGTCTTCTTAATTGTTTGTGTGCAATAAAGAATTATGAATTTTGAATTAGAAGGTCATTTTCCCGTTATGCCAAGAGCCAAGAGCCCAGCGTTCGAGTCCCGGTGGGAGCAAATATTTGTTTGATGAGAACGGTTGTTTGTATACTAGTCGTGGTTGTGTATCTATCTAAATATATTATTTATATATATTAGTTTGTGTATCGTTGTCTAGTACCCAAGGGAATCCTAGTTTGGGGCTAGATGAATGTGTGTAAATAATGTCCAAAGTATTATCAAGGTATTATTATTGGTTTTGAATTTTATTTCCATGGCATGAGGTTTAAAATCGCGATGTTTCAAAATGGGGTTGGGCTGGTGGGAAGTTAAGTGGAAGACGAAAGTGAACTCCTATTGAGCACCACACTCAGGGTAATTAATCATTCCAACATTTGCGGACTAAGTACTGCGTGTTGTTGTAGATAAAATATTTGGTTACATTAATTCACGCAGTAGTCGCTAATTAGTGACATGGGTTCCTTACATTTTTCCTCTACATTAAATTGCCAAGCTGTACCGCATAGATACAGCACGGTCACATCGTTTGTGTAGCTGGATTCGTGACGTCATTACGACGCTATCATGGTATTGTCATTGCACACCAGCGAATACAAGTATGCTCACGGCTGCTTTAGCTTGGGGAAAAAAACTGTCAAAGTAGTTCCACAAGGCGCTAAGCTTTGTAACCACAGAGTAAGTAGGCAAGGAGTTTCGTTTATCTGAGGTGGTAACAAACAGAAAGTCAGTAAGCAAAGAGTTTCGTTCATCTAAGGTTATAAATGAATAACAGAGTAAGTAAGTAAAGCAAGTTTAACCCTAATGTTTAACCACAGCTATGTTTTCTTCCTCATTGGGTGTAACATATCAACGCTGGATATTTCACGTACAAGTACAGGCTGCGCTAAGTTACTTTCGATTTGAGCGAGCTGTGATGTGACCTTTCTTTCTTTCAAACAGCTCGCTCAAACGCCAAGAAACCTTGCGGGGCCTGTAGAAGGGGAGGTAACAGCTCCCTCAGAGCAAGCGAAACTTGACGCGGCCTTAAATCATCACCTGAGTAAAAATATTCTTACAAATGTTTAGGGTCCCATACTTGAAGGGGGCCAAACGGGAAACTATTACTAAACCTCTGATGGTTCGTGTGTCTGTCCGTCCGCCTGTCCCTAAAGGGGAAATATTAAACTGCACATCAATAATACTGATTTGTACAGCAAATATACTGATTTTCACAGAGAGGCAGAGAGAGAGAGAAAAACACAGCAAATATCAGGGCAAAATACTGCGGTAGCTTAGGTGAAGGGTAAATGGGATGACCGAAGTGAAGCCCCTTTATTCTTCGTATTAGGTTGACCATGTAAGAACAAAAAAATACCTGAAACATAAAAAGTGTTTTTGCTGTGAAAATCAGTATTTTTGATGTGCGATTAAATACTAGCCTCTTGAAAGTATATTAACCTCTCAACAACCGAGGGCAGTTGGGACGGGTCGCGATTTTGAACCTTATGCCATGGTAATTAAAATTTAAAACCTAAAACGGAAAAGTGGCGTTATCTAAAGCCGGTGGTATTCACGAGCTTAAAAAGGAAAAACGGAACATTTATAAGATCACTAGTGTGTCTATCCTAGGTGTGAAAAAGTTATATGGAATGACCGAATTCAGAACCGATAAGTTGAAATTTGGTACACATATGTATATTTATGACCCAAACATGAACATGGTACGCAAAATAAAATGAATCTTGGGACAGTTTTGAGAAAAAGTCGGTAAAAAAAAATAAGAACTGTGTAGTGTGACATGTTAAATGAAATTATTATCGTGAGGATTCCAAATTATATTTTATAATTCTGAAAAATGTAGTTTACTTTAATATTTGAGAAAAAGACAGAAAATGTCATTCCCCCTTTTTAACCGCTAAATTTTGGCACAAATGGGGGATTTTAACAAATATGTGAAACATTTAATATAGAAAATATTCAAGAAATAATGGGCTGGCTACGAGCAAGAATTCAAACCGCCATCATCAGGGCTAGCAGCATGTGCATCCGCGGCACCCGCCATAGGTGGAGTCGCACAGGCCTATATGAGGATGGAGCGGCAGTCCCACAGGTACTGTCTTGAACTAGAATGAAATATCTTATTTATATTCTCTGTACTTATTTTCATGAATCTTTTGCTTAAGGGATTAAATATGGCCAGAAATGCATCTTTAGCTTCAATTCTAGGCTAAACTAGACAAAATAAAAATGTACGATAAATATATGTTATAAAAGGTCTATTAGAGATAAGAATGGACTTTTAAAATTACCGGATATCTGTTATATTTAAATGAAACTTACACGCAAAAATTATTAAAAAAAAGGGAAAATTTTTGGTTGTTTTATTTTATTGTTAATGTTATTATTACAGGAGTTTAGTAATATTTTCTATAATTTTCTCGGTCTCGGAGCTCGGGCTGCCCCGCGGGGCTCTGCGCGGGAGCATGCGTCAGTCTGCTTCGACGCGATGCGACGGGTATTTGTTTTCTTTGTCTAATTCTCAATGCCATTGGCCTATGTTCAGCCCTTAATAAACGTTCTTAAGCGTAAGAAATAAGACCAAAAGGATCCCCCCCATCTCCGAAACGAATATTACAGCAAACATAAATAATGCGATGTGTAGTGTTAAATAGGGGGCCCAATGGAGGGGCAAATCAGAAAATTAAAAAAGAAAGTGCTTGTTGCGAGAATTTCAAATATAATTATTTTATAATTCTCAACATACTTAGTTAAAAAATATTCAAGAAATACGACAAAAATGAGCGCGACTCTCTGCCACCTGGAAAAGACGAGACGCTATGTTTGTTACCCGACTACAGCGAAGCGGAAAAGAGGAGGGTTAAGTGTTGGATCTGTATGTCATATATGTCACCGTAAGATTGTCAAAACCGTTAGTTTACAAACTAACGCGTTAGTTTGTAAGCTATCGACAAATTGTGACAGGGTTTAGAATTTACGCTTCTTTTGTTCTTACATGTCAAACTAAAACGAAGATTAGAGGCAGAGGTGCGGTAGCTTAGATGAAGACTCTAGTCTTCATCTAAGCTGCCACAGTGTTTCCCTGGTATTTTCTTTGCAATTAAATTATAAACCAGTACACAATTTAACGGTTTTATTATAAACTAGCGCGTCATATCGTGAACATTACGGTATAGTTTACAATGTATCGATAGTTTTTTTAAACTAACGAGAAAAAAGCGTTAGATTATAAGCTATAGGTTTTGACATTCAACATTTGATATTCAACACTCTGCTATAATATTTTTATCGAATCTCAATAATTACTCAAAGTCTTATCTTCTTGTTTCGTGCTTTTTTAGTGTACCGCAGTCGGTCTTTTTGTTTATTTTTAATTACGAAATTTATTGGTACTTTTGTACTATATAGCAGGAGATAAATAACTTAATCCTCATCTGCCTCTTTAACATCTTGTTTTATCCTCATTTTGAATTTCTGTTTTCGGGTAGGCCTCGGGGATCTCGCGATCGGTCTCTGCTTATAACTCCGCAACACAACACAGCCACATATAAACATAGGTTCGAACTACGAGCTATCAGGCTCTGGAACAAACATCCTAGCGCCATTAGAGACAGCCCGTGACCTATTATTTTTAAAACTCTCTTAAAATAACGCTATCTTTCGCTTCCATAATAGACTTATGTAATTATATTTTATTGATGTATATTTTGTAGTATAATTTTATCTCTTTGTATTGTTTTTATGTCTTTATGTACATATTGGTAAATGGTTTATTATTTTTATTACTTAACGCTGTGCACGTAGGTTCACCTGTTCCTTAAAGGTATCCTGTCCATCCAAGGTTTGCTAGAATAAATCTCTTTTTAGAGATAAGCTCGGCTTTGTATACCTAGTTTCCATATTAATATATCTTCTGTTTTTGAAATAAGAAATAAGAAATTTATTTGATATATCAAGGGTATTGTACAGTACTTAATTAGTTTTAGATCATTAATTGCACTCCTTATACAGCTAGTCAATAGCATCAAATATTTAGTTCTACTCGTATTAATTAATCATTCTTAAAATTGAAAAACTCTTGAAGTGAATAAAAATAATTGTCTAAGAGCCATTTACGTAGTTAAAATGTAAATAGATTAACAGGAAGGTTTTTAATATCTGGAGGTATCCCATTGTACACCGGAGTGGCGTTTGTGTTGCCGGACCGAACGGACGTGTCTATAGACCTCCGACATCTTGCAAACGCATTTAAACAAACAATAGTTTACAACCCGGCGCGCGCCTTTGTTCTGTCTCTGGTTTCTCGCGTTTCGGAGATTTTGTATCAGCGAGATGATATGAGAGTGTCTAATATAGCTACAAGTGTGAAAGTAGAGTGCGTAAAGTGTGAATTAGATAGGTTCTGAGCTGCGCCCTACCAGATAATAGGCTACGCCACGCTGCTGTGACAATACGTGTACAATATTGTGTACGACAATAGGTGCACATAGCTGAGACAACTCAACGAGTGTTGCCTGGTGAGCCCGTTCCTATTCAGTGTCCTAACGCATGCAACCAATATTTATCTCCACAGACGAATCTACTAGAAGAGACCCCGAGTTTACGTCTCACGCAATACATAACAGTACTCCCTAACGACACGCCGTTATCCTGGAGTATTAACCGACCCTATCCAGCACATTAGGCACACCTAATGTGGATGACACATCATGACACTGGGATATCTCCTCAGCAGTAACCTAACCTTATCAATTAATTGCTTTCCCCGGACACACAAACGATTACATAGGACGTAGAATCTTCATTATTTAAGGTATTTCTTAAGTGAATCTAACCCATAAAATTAAGCTCTCTCAACAGCAACAACCTGGGAAACAGACTTATTTCATTTCATCACAGACATTCGTGGTGCTTGATACATCATCATAAATACTAAGTCAATAGAAACTAGAGTTGCGCAACGAGTCGTGGTGTTATCCCACGCCAAGAGGCAGGCCCTTTCATGCACTTCCTGCAGGCACGTGAATAAGGACACTAAAACCCAAACAATACCGGACAGAAAAAATTAAACAAAAGAGATAAATTACGACAAAAAACATTCCTCAAACTAACACAGCTGCAAAACGGCGAAGCAAATACGTTTTTTTTTGTGCAACAAGCCCCTTCTCTGGACAACGAGCTAAGAAAAAACGAATTCCAACGAGCAATAAACAATAGGGCCTTGTACAGGGACTGAACCTCGACCCGTGTCACGGACCTCACTACTACGCACTAATGAAATGAACTGAAGTAGGTGATGTCAGTGCAGAGAGTCTCACTAGCTGAGCAACAACCTGGTGAGACTGCTCCGATTAAGATAGCCCTATATCAGATAAAACAGCAAAACTAACTTTATATCTGGCAGGTAACATCCTTCGTAATGCTGGTTAACATTTCATAAACAGATACCGCTCTCGCTCCAAATTACTACGCCAACTCTAAACTATTCCATAGGCATAGTCCCGTACAAATAGGTAGGTGATAGGTATACGAAAATACAAAACTAGGCAGGAACCTACCCAAGCAAAATAAAACAAAACTAAACTATTTGCCACCATCCGGTCCAACCAGCCCATCTTGACCTGTTACAAAAATAAAATAAACAATAATGCAAGCCTACTGCATATTCTGAGAAATAGCGAGTAAAAGCCAACACTTGCACATCATAAAAGGACCATTTTACCATCTTGCAGAAAACAGGCAATTAACGAAAGGCAGCTGACGAACAATAACAAAATAAAATCAAAGACTCTTTGTCCTAAGCGGGTCTCTCTCACGCCTATTTTATAGCTTCCAGGCCCAGCCTACAATTCTCTTAGAAAATACCGAGAATAAGTGCGCAAAGATACGCACAAACTTTGACAGCCACAACCCGTACCATTAACAATAGGTACGTAGGTAGTTCAAATTAATCAAATTAGCTCTAAGTTCTTTCTTTCAACAACATTCCAAAAAGATGAAAGCCTTATCAATGCCGAGAGATGGTAACTGCCTATTCCACGCAATTGTTGACCAAATTAATCACCTATATCAATTAACACTCGACCACACCCACATTCGTAAGGACCTAGTTAAATATGTAGAATAAAACTGCGATGAACAGAACATAAAGTTTGCAATCGCCGAGCCTGAAGAAACCCTCAATGACTACATTAAAAATCTGCGCAATTACGCCACTTGGGCTGGAGAGGAGATTATAATAGCAGCCGCCGAATACTTTCTAATTAACGTAACAATCCACCAGCAAAATACACCATCGATCACATTCAGGCGCAAGAATCCCGCGGATGCAGTGGGATCTATCAACCTCAACTTCACAGGAAACCACTACGACAGCGTATACTTGCTTGAATCACAAAATTTACCCACGAATCTAGCAACCGACAGCCAAACTGATAACAACATACCTTCCTCGATACTTAATGCAACACCCATGACCTCCTCAGGGTCAACCATAACATCAATAGATTACATCCCTGACAACACCGGATATACGATGAAACGACACAGCCCCATATTTAAACCAAAAGTCACATGCGAGCGTATGCGCATTGCTACTTGGAACGTTAGAGGATGCGCCGAAATACCTAAGAGACTCAACATTGATGCTGAATTGACAAACAGAAACATACATATAGCCTGTATACAGGAAACAAACATGACATCGGGGACATACGTGTCAAAACACTATCTCTGGTATCTATCAGGCACAACCAGCATCGCACACTGTGGATTAGCTATACTAATTAGAAAGGACCTGAACTTAACGGTCCACAATATAAATCGCGACCAGGAAACCATGGCAGCAACAATAACATCGGCCACTAATACACTATATGTAATAAACGCACATATCCCCAGCTCTTCCACGAGAGCAACCGCAGCGTTTTCGCAACTTATAAAGATTATTCAAAAGAAACCAAACAAAGCCAAAATATTAATGCTAGGTGACTTTAACGCGCATATCGGACTAGGCGATACAAAGGAATACAGGAAAAAGGGAATTATAGGAACAAATCTCCTACACAAATCATCAAATATCATCGGAGAAATGCTAATGGATATCTGTTCCCGCGAAAACTTAAAAGTAGAAACCACCTGGGCTCGCAAGTCATGTCAGGCCACATGGTCTAACGGGAAAACAAAATCACAACTAGACCATATAATTATATCGAATAATGCGCCACACACATTTAACTTCATCAGAGGACAATGGAGCTACCTGCATATTTCCGACCACAAGATAATCTGGGGTGAAATAGACCCACTAAACCTGCTTCCAAGAACTAGCGACACGCAAATGGAATCAACAAAGAGTACAACCCAAACTAAGTACAAAGCGATAACAGCTTTATAGTTCAACTATAAACAGTGTTCGTACACCGCCCTAGCACGAGATGAAATGAATGACACAAAAGTAAAATACCATAACGGGATTATGGAAGAACTTACGGCGAACAACTACAAATTTATAGAAAATGACGACGAATATACGCCCGACATTCCGTGGGAATCTATTACAGGGGTTATGAAGTCAGTAGCCCAAAAAACACTTTCCGTAAAACCCGCTAGATCGCGGGAACACCGAATTGCTCTGGCAAATTTACAAAAGGCCAAATTCCTTAAAAGACGTCGACCAACTGACCAAACAATCAATAAACAACTCAAAGAATGCCGACGACGTCTTGAGGAAATTATTGATAATGAAGAAAAACGAGAATGCAGAGCATTTTTTGAAGGCCTAGAAAATATCTATAAAATCTAGAAAATGGTCCAACAATAGCCGACATAAAAACGATAATCAGCCGCATGCGTAACGGAACAGCGCCGGGTAAAGATCAGGTACTGTTAAAGGTTATTACCAAAACAATGCACAGAGCATGGACAGAAAATATAATACCGGAGTCCTGGAATGAAACGGTCCAAGTACCTATCCCCAAAATCAGAAACCCGCAAGACACCAATGACTATCGCCATATAACAATGTGTAATACAGGATATCGCATATACGCGACATACCTGCTCATCAAACTAGACGAGATAACAAAAGAACTCGGGAACTACCAAGCAGCATTTCTCCGCAATAGATCCACCGATGACCACATCTTCACACTACGCAGAGTATTAGACGAAGAATGGCGCACGGGTAACAGAACATATGTACTGGCGCTAGATATCGCCAAAGCATTTGATACTATAGACCTAAACGTGCTCAAGGATATTCTCCTTTCAAGGACCAATAATATTTTAACCAATAGGATAATAAAAGCCTGCATGTATGAACGGACTTGCATCAAATGGTTCGGACAGCAAAGTAACTTGATCAACAAAGGAAAAGGAGTAAAACAAAGCTGTCCACTGTCACCAAGACTATTTACAATATTAATGGATGATGTCCTCAAAACACTGGAAGAAGAAATTCCCAACATAAAACTGGACCAAGATGAAGAAATAGTCTTACCACTTATTCTCTCCTTCGCGGATGACCTCATCATCGTTTGTCAAGATTTACAACACCTTGACCAAATTGTCACGCACTTGAAAGCACTATTAAAAACAGTAGGGCTCGATACTAACAAAACAAAGACAAAAATTCTTATAAGAGACCCCGTAAACACCCAGCCCCCACAAGTGATCGTATTGGACGGAGTTCCAATACGACCCGTAGACGAAATAAAATATCTCGGCACATATATAACGGCAGGACATAGTAGGAGAGACTCAATAAAGAAGAGATGCCGGCAAGCCATAGGCAATTCCAAGGCCCTAATGCATTTTATAAAGAAATCTAACATGGACTGGAAAATAGTACGCCTGATTTACAAAATGGTTATTGCACCGTGTATAACATACGGACTTAAAGCGGCAGCCCTCACCAAAGCAAACCGTTCTAGACTAAGAAAATATGAACGCCTGATCCTCAGAGACATGTTTGAGAACGCCAGAAGCTATCCAAGACACCACAAAATTCATGACTTACTACAGGGCAAAAAAATAACCAAACAAATCAAAAACCATCAGATGTGTTACTATACACATATTCTACGACGCCCACAAAAACACCTACTCCACGCTGCATTGAAATACGAAGCAAAGAAGAAGAAAGTTGGCCGACCCATTTATACCTGGAAAGATTCCCTTAAGCATGACATCAAATACTACGGTAAAGAACACAGTTACTGGACAGAATCAGCACACAACAGGGACGAAGTCAGAAAGGCATCGAGCCAAATATACCATATTCCAGAAACAGACAGCGAAAGCGAAACGGAGACCTTACCGGATAACCGAAACGAACACGACAGGACAGGAAACTCAACCTATAACAATACCTGAAAATAGAAGGAAAACATGAACTTGAAGAAAACAACAGCTGCTCTCCAAATCCTATATCCTCCCCATTCCACATATCCTATATTGGCTTCAGGCTGAAGAGTCGGTCGATTGAATTCACGCTCCTTCCTCTCCTATCGAGCAGGTCATTCCGCCCCCCCTCAAAACTCGTGTTCTCTGGTATGCCGGCCGAAAGACCGGAACAGGTTTAGAACCCTGGCTGGAGAAGCACCATTCATTCATTCATTCATTCATTCATTCATGGAGGTATCCCATTGTACACCGTTACACACATTGCGTTACAATCATTTTTGTACAAAGCTGTTCTGGGACAGTGTTTTAAAACAAGCTTATGAGGCTTTCTGGTACTTCTGGGAGATCACCTGCCTTGGCAAATAGATTTGTGTTAAGTTTAGCCACTTCCTTCATATAAAGACACGGAAATTGTAGTATTTTAAACTCACAAAACAATGGCTTGCATGATACGAGCTGCAGTACTCCAACTATTGACGGGATACATTTTTTTGGGCGATAAAAACAGCTTGCTTATCGGTACCGTTCCCCCAGATGATCAAGGCATATCTGAGTATTGATTCTATATATCCGTAGTATGCCGATATCACCGTTTGACTTAATGCAATTTTATTTGGCCTTCTCGAGACAAGTACAAATCTATATAATTTGCTGCACACTTTCTTGGTATGTTCCTTCCAATTTAGATTCTTATGAACTTATTATACCTAAGAATGTTGCATTGTCTACATTTTCTAATTGTTGTCCTTGGTGATTAATAATCAGTAAGTTATCAGTAAGTTAGATATTAAAAATAATTACATAAGTTTTTGTTAAATTTACTTTCAAATTGGAATTGATCAAATATTTTACTACGGTCACAGTTTCATTAATTTCCTAGATATGATTACATAAATTGTTATTTTTTTGTGTCACTATTATTGAAATGTCACCGGCGAATGCATTTATGTTTGATGTGGTCTGAGACTTCATTTTTGTATACAAAAATGAAGTCTCAGATAAGAGAGGATCAAGGACACTGCCTTGTGGCACTCCTTATTTATTAAAAGTATATTAAAAAATTAAATAATTATTTAAAAAATATATTTTTAAGTCTTATCTGCCGTTTTGTGCATTTTTGAATACCGGAGTTGGGTTATTGAGTTATTTTTACTGCGTCACTTATTACTTTAATTATATATTAATTTCAACTCAACTCAACACAACTCATCTCAACGCGACGCAACTCAACTCAACTGAACTCAACTCAACTCAACGCGACGCAACTCAATAACTCAACTCAACTGAACTCAACTCCACTCAACGCAACTCAACTCAACTCAACTCAACTTTCTAATTCTACTTCTTTCATAATTTCATTATTTCTTTAATGCACACAAATGATATAAATAAATTGATTGAACTTTCTCACATGATGCTTTCGGTGTTGTTATTTAAATAATAGTTGCTGGATATTCGCGTGCAGGCGTATAGGAGACGTTTTAAGAAGTTCTAAGTTAAAGTATACAGAGTCTAACAGAAAGGGAGTTACAAGCCGAAAGGTGGTTCTTAGGGACATCATTCTGAATAACTTTTACTATAGAACCGACGTGATCAGAGCAACTTTATTTTTCTTATCTCAGTACATTTCGGGCCTAGCGCTCACCTGAGTTATATGGTTAAGTTGAAAATAAAGTTGCTTTCATCAAGTCGGCCCCATACTAAAAGTTGTTCAGAATGATGTCCCTAACTACCAATCCACCATACAAAACAACTCCTTTCTACTTTAACCATGCCCCGCACTATGAGCTTATTCCGCCCGCCGCCTCATGTACGGGTTATATGACTCTGTGTGATGGGAGCTACCATTTTTAGAGTTTTAATAATTTTAGAGTAATAACCGACTATGACATGTTATAGATGGTATAAAGAGTTACTATGACGAGAAGTTTGAAAAAAATCGTTTGTCCCGTTTTTTAATAAACTCAATAAATGTGTTTCAAGTTCAAGTTCAAAGATTTTTATTTATAATAGCACAAAAATTGTGACATAATCAAGAAAGCATAATACAACATTAAGTAGGTCCCTAATTATTACATAGAACATAATATGCAATGCAATGAACTGGTTTAATGCCAGATGTCGTTGTCTTGTAAAAAGTTATTAATTTTATAGTAGGCCTTAGTGCACAAAGTGTGCTTTATACATTTTTTGAATCCAGTATGATGACAGGTACCTTAAATAATCAAGTTATCCAAAAACAAAACAATAAATCCTAGATATTTCCAAAATAACCCCCAATACAAAATTTCATCCAATTCGTTTCAGTCGTTTAGGCTCTAGAGCCGAAGAGATACATATATTTGTTTTTAACGGTAGAGAACCTATCCCCATCAAAATCACAGCCCAATTTTTTTTACGGTTATAATAAATACTTCCTTAATTTTCACTTCGCTCAGCTCGAAAGTAAAAAGTGTACAAAGGCGAGCTTTTCTCTAATTAGAGATCTCTTCCAGCAAACCATGTTATTATGGGAAATGTGTATGTGTGTACAATTTTATTTTTTTCAATAGCCTATATGGTGACCCACTGCTGGGCAAAGGCCTCACCGGTTCGAGCCCACACATCTCTATCTGAAGCTTTATCTGTCCATCCTGGAAGGAACCTATCCAGGTCATCCTTCCATCTCCTTCTGGGCCTGCCCCTACGCCGGAATCCGTCTGTAGGCATCCATTCAGTGGCTGATTTCGCCTATTTGTCCGGATGCATTCTACAGATATGTCCAGCCCAGTTCCGTTTCAGTTTGGCGGTCTGCGTGCCCACGTCAACAATGCCAGTTTTGGAGCGCAGTATAGTATTCCTAACGCGGTCTATATACGTTTAACACCTAGAATACTGCGCTCCATTGCTCGCTGGCAAACCTTGAGTTTGGACTTCTGAAGTTCGGTCAGCGACCACGTTTGTGCGCCGTAGGTTAGGATGGGCAGGATGCACATGTCGATGTACAATAATATGACGAAATAAAATAAAATACATATATACTCGTAATTCATAGGTTTGGGCTATTCAATGTAATAAATACTCTTTAGTTCCTCCAGTACAATATACCTGTTATTTTGGTGACGGAACTCCGACATAAATGATATTATTACTTGTCCCTTTGTATCAAATACAACATTATTACGGTATTTTGCGACACTCCCGTTTCGTGCGTGGGAGGTGGGAGGAATACAATGAAAAAAGGTGGTGGTGGAACAAAAATATTAAAAGCACATTTTAGACGCACTTTACTGTCTTTCTGTTGATTAATAAAAGAAAGTGAAGCGTCACGTAATGATGAAGTCCGTGACACTGTTTTTCAGAATACGTTTATTATAATAATAAAGTACACATGAGCATCTTAAAACGCTCTCGAAATGGCCTGTTTACTATTATTGCCCCATTTAGCACATGTCATAAAAAGTGCGAACATTGCGGGAGCTAGTTTACCACATGATCATATCAGACAAATATTCGCCAGTGACTTCAACTGCGGAGCTTAAGATTTCTATATCACAATTATATTGTTTGAAACAAGTGGCATAATTATATAACAAACAAACCCACTGCATTGTCAATGTTTTACTTTCTTTTTTTTTTCGTTTAAAAAAGATAAGACATAATATTTCGCATAAAATCCGCCATTTTTTAGGGTTCCGTACCCGAAGGGTTCCAAACGGGACCCTATTACTAAGTCTTCGCTGTCCGTCCGTCCGTCCGTCCGTCTGTCACCAGGCTGTATCTCAAGAACCTAGCTAGCTAGAGAGTTGAAATTTTCACAGATTATGTATTTCTGTTGCCGCTATAACAACAAATACTAAAAAACAGGATAAAAGAAATATTTAAGGGGGCTCCCATACAACAATTCTTTCAATACCACATACAAACTTATGGATGCACCTCGTTACGTACATGGAGTGTGAAAGTAACCGCACCAATAACTTTGTAAACAATATTTTGCTGTGTAAAATCCAAACTATTCACTCCACACCATCGCTTCCATTGAACGGTGGTACGGAACCCTTCGTGCGCGATTTAGACTCGCACTTGACCGGTTTTTTAAATTATGTTCTGTGTATTCGTCTAAACTGTGAAAGTGTCACAGTGTCACTTTCACAGTTGAGACGAATCTAAAGGCACCTCTCAAGCTAAAATCCGTCAAGCAGTTTAGGCTTCAGAGCGTGCAAAAGAAATAAACATAGAGACATACATATACTAGAAAAACATAACCCTCCTTCATGCGCAGTCGGGTATCAGGGACACAGTCAATGTTATAATAATCAGTAAATGGGCAATGCCGCTAGTGTCATGAGGACCTTTGGTAGGGAAGTGTCCCGGGGTGGGATTATTTAGTTAAGTTATAGTCGTTAGCTGTATACTTATCTTATTTTAGTTTAGCAAGTATTTAAGTTTAGTTTTAAGTTATTGACGAAGCTTCCATGAGTAAACTAATTATACGTCACAGGCTAGGTATAGATGTAGTGAATAATCCTTTCCTTTCGTATTTTCTCAGAAATGTTCGTTTTTGTCTTACTACTTCACTCGCACTCAGTACCCATCGAGACAACGTAGGGAACGGTCGCATTGCAAGAGGAAGTATCTATATAGAGTAGTTAATACCACAGAAATATTTTGTTGATATTTATGTTAGATTTTGTGAACTTCATGGACTCGTGTATTAATGCAGGCCACCTATATATTTTTTTTTTGACTTTACATTTCACTCTTGTCTGTCATTTTTGTAAATAATAAACATTGATTTTATTCGATCCACATTAACAATTTATAACAGACATGCCGAAAGCACTAAGAAAAGGGAAACGTTTAGATCGGCAAGCCTGCGAAGTTATTTTCAATATTTATTTATATTTCTTAACTGAAAATGATAAATTCAAACATACCAACTATACTGCTTACTTTTGTAAAGTCCAAAAACGAGTTTCGGAGGCCAGTGGAATTTTTCAACGAACAGTAAATAAAATATTGCAAAAAGAATACATACATCAATCCACCTCCAATAGTCCGAAGTCGGCAAAGTTGGGTAGACCAAATAAATTATTTTGTCTAGGTCTTGACGATTTTGACTACAACGTTATTAGTGTATAATTTCCATTTGATATACAAACAAGTACCTACAATTAAAGCCCTGAAGTCCAAGTTATCCGAAGCCATAAATTTTAAGAGATGTGACTTTACGCTAAGAAAAATTCTTAGAAAAATGGGATTTCGGTATAAAAAAGTTGAAAACAACAGAAAATTAATTATCGAGAAAGATGATGTTCGTTTAAAAAGAGTAAAGTTTTTAGCCGCGATAAAAAAGTACAGATTGCAAGGGAGAGAGATTGTTTATATGGATGAAACATACGTCCATAACTCACATTTGGCAGGTAAAATCTGGGCTGACTCGTCAGAAAACGGAATGAAACAGTTAATTTCTAAAGGACAACGTCTTATAATAGTGCACGCTGGTAGTAGAAAGGGGTTTATACCTAGGGCATTGTTAATGTATCAGTCTACTGATAAAACAGGTGACTATCACAACGCGATGAACAATGAAAACTATGAAAAATGGCTTCGTAATCAACTCATTCCAAACTTAGCTCCACATTCGGTACTAGTAGTATATAATGCTGCATATCATAATAAGTACGTAGAAAAACCTCCTAATTCAAATACCAGGAAGCAAGACATGATTGATTGGCTATCCAAACATAACGTTCCGATTGATCCGTCATTAACAAAACTTGAAATATATGAAATTATTTGCAAGTACAAACAAGACTTTGTAGAATACTCTATAGATAAACTTATGAACGAATATGGACACAGCGTAAGATTGCCACCATATCATCCTGATTTCAATCCGATTGAAAACATATGGTCTCAAATAAAGGGATACGTATCCAAAAGAAACATCAGTATGAATATGACTACTGTGAAACAATTGGTACAGGAAAAGGTTAATATGATTGGTTCCGATGTTTGGGCCAAAGTATGTGACCACGCCATCAAATGCGAAAACGAGTACCGAAAACATGAACCTGAGTTGGTAAATTATATGGCTATTTTTGTAATCACCGTTCATGAAAACTTTGACGATGATACACCAGAAAATAGTTCTGATTCTGACTGTGATATGGAAGTTGGAAGTATTGTTTCGCATCACACTGTCCACCCCGCTCCTCCTCCTCTTATCCCGCTGTCATAATCGAAGTCGTTCATCCAATCAGAAAATCATATTTATTTATATTAATTTCTCTGCTGGTTTGTTTTGTTTTATGTTGAGGTATCTTTTTTGTTGTCATAGTATTTTTAATTAATTACAAAAATTTATTGTTATAAAAAAGGTCTGCAATATCCTACTGTAGTTTTGACTTATAGTTAGACTTTTGGGGTTCCAATCCTTATAGAATCATTAGATCATCCCAACCGGAATTTGGTTTTTATCAGTGCGTTTTATTGAAATAAAACGTCCTCAGTAACGAGTTATATTTTTGTTTACCTAACGAATTCTTTATATGATAGAATCGTGGTGGTTTTAACATCTCAGTGTAATATACGTCAAACGGGCAATTGTTTTCACACCGGTTTTCGTTGCGCGGATCGACCGCGAGTGATCGGGACATCACTAGCGGAAACGGAACTGCAGCTGTCACTTGCATAGAACCGAGATGACGAGTTAGAGGTTACTTTCTTGTCGTGAGAGAAAATGTCAGCACATGGCGTCGGGCTTTGACTGTATTTTAGTGAAACCATTGTCTAACACAGGTGTCGGGCCTGGTCGGAGTGTTAACTATAATAATCGTCGGAAAATAAGTAGATTCACGTCAGCGGAGTGAGTGCTTCGTGTTGTGAAGGTTAAAGTTGTTCGGTCCCCAACTCGTCGCATTCGGACAGCGACTCCTCGTGTCGGCAAGCAACACGACGGCGACAGCATCGGGCTACGACGAGAGTGAGATTCGAATCCTCTCCACCCACCCATTGTGCTCCTTATCCCGCATTCCTGCCTCGAATTGAGCTTTCGAGTTCCGGCCCAAGGCGTCAAGGTCAGTACCACTTGCGATACTCCCCGTGCTGGTGAAAACCACCCCTCAAGATTCCACGCCCGTTCGGTTGAGGCGTGGAATTAAACAAGCTCTTTTCTGTAAAATAAAAATAGTTTGAATAGTTTGAATATCCGCTGCTTTCCCCCATAACAAGATACCATAGGACATGACACTATGAAAGTAAATAAAATATACTAGCCTAGATATAGCCACATCCGTGTTTTGTCTGATATTCCTAACAGCGTAAGCCGCAGAACTTAGTTTACCAGCTAATTTATCTTTGTGGGATCCCCACTACAATTTTCTATCAATGGTTATTCCAAGAAATTTAGTATCATTTACGAAGTCTAACGTGTTGCTGTCTAACACTAAACTGGTCTCAACTTGCCTGACATTTGGAAGTGAGAATTTGATACACTTGGTTTTCCAAGTGCATCAAATTCTCAGTCCAACAATGTCCTTGATGAAGGCCCTACCCTGCGAACCCCACACCCCTCGACGACCAAAGGAGTAAACAGATAACTTCCCATTAGCTGTGCGTATTTAATGCATTTCTGCCGCGCTGCTGACTCAGCAGCAGCACCCGGGGTTACCGTAGTTGAGCTGATGTGGGATATACAAACTTCCGTTTCCTTTCGAATATTGATTTTCTATATTTGAGATTTCCTTTCATATTCTTTATTGCACAGAAATATTAATAGTAAGGCAACAAAACATTTTATGAGCAAAGGCGAGCTTATCTCTAAAGAGAGATTTCTACCAGCAAACCTAGGCAGGACAGGAAAAGTTGTGCAACAGGAGAGTCCTAGTGCGCAATTAAACTGTATACATCTTGTGTACAACTAAAACATAATAATGTAATAAATTATATGTACTAAATAAAATACAAAAGCACAAAAATAAATATATATCAAACATATACTACTAATATATACATATATAAAAGTACCTATCATGAAAGAGAAAGGAAATGCTCTTTCAATCTTGTCTTAAAAGTGAAAATTGAGGGACTATCTCTAATAGCGCAGGGAAGTGCGTTCCACAGTCGGATCGCCGTTAACCTAAACGAGTGTTTGTAAACGGCAGTGTTATGCCGAGGAGTATAAAGGAGAGACATTGTGTGGGATCTCCGGTTGCTATGCCTGGAGGAAATAAACTCGAAACGTTCTCGAAGATATGAGGGGTAGCGGGGATTTCGCAAAATGTTGAACAGATAGGAGAGAATGTGCATATCACGACGAAAGCGGATCGGAAGCCACCCCAACTCCTTGCGATACTGTGAGACATGGTCATACCTGCGCAGCCCGAAGATAAACCGAATCCCGAGGTTTTGATGTCGTTCGAGTTTGTTCAGTTGTTCTTCGTTCGCACTGATCCAGAAAACAACCGCATTGTCGATTAAAGATAGTAGGAGGGACTGAGCGAGGGTGATTTTAGTCTGCCGCGACAGGAAGTGCTGCAATCTCCATAGGAAGTGAAATGACGCAAAGACTCGTCTGCTGACCTCACAAACATGGGGCGACCAGGACAACAATTTATCAAATACAACCCCAAGATTCTTGGCCTTCTCGCTGTATGAAATTATGTTACCATCATACACTATAGGGTCGACGGGCATTTTCTGAACTAGGTTATGAAAGTGACGAGTACCCAAAATCATGGCCTGCGATTTGCCCGGGTTGACAAGCAGACCATATGAGGTAGCCCATTTCCTGATGTTATCGAGATCAGCGTTCAACGCCTCTACTGTCAGATTCACATCACACGGAGAGAAGTGCCGATATATTTGAAGGTCATCTGCGTACAGATGATAAGAAGAGGTAAGAACGTCAGAGATGGAGTTAATGAATACCGAGAAGAGGAGAGGAGAAAGGATGCCGTTTGCCTGTTTGTAAAACAAGGCTGATGTAAATATTATTTGAGAGGGTTTATTTATAGGAGCTTTTGCATCGATTATCTGTCTGTTTGATTTGAATTTTTGTGAAGATAACTAGCGAAGAGAAAACTCTGTTTGTCAGAAATAAAAACAAGATCATAATTCTTCTGCCTCCGCCACAGTAGTCTTATTTTACCTAATAAAGTTTGAAATACTACTCGACATCATTTGCTTAACATAATTGTTTATTTCAATGCGCTTCCAATTAATTTTGCTTAGTTAGTCTTATAAAGTTATCCATTTGAATTTGCCTTCTGCGAAATGCCAACAATCAATATTTGATTTTACTGGGTGTGATGCGATAGATTGGTAGTTGCAATACTTGGGTATATAATTTTCTATCGTAGCTATCATCTAATTATATTAATAAGGTATCGTGAATTTCAGAATAATAATCAGTAGAGTAATTTAACACCAGCTGTCTGAATACTAACGCGATAAATGACAAGATGTTTGTAAAGACGTCTATCGATATCTACGTAGTAAGATAACGCTTTGATACAAATTAAGTTGTCGTATTTTGTATGCTTTGTCATCTCTACGCTATATTGGAACATCTTCTACCTATACATCTTCCTTTCACCCAGGCATGTTTTTAAATAAGCTTGAATTAGTTGAATAATAGAACAAATTAGTATGGAACCCTAAAAAGTATGAAACTGATTTAGGACAAGAATACTTGTCTAGCCAAATCTAACGACCCCAACTCGACTGGGTTGTGGTGTTTTATTACACAGTTCCCATGGCCACCGTCCGGCCCCATCATCAGACCTTGGATGTCATCTAGGACCAGAGAACTTTTCAAGAAGCATTAAACGAGCCCAAACTTAATGGGATTGTGTCCTTTTATAACAGAGTTCCCACTGCTACCTTCCAACTCTATCATCAGGTCAGCTCCAAACTTAGCGATAGCTGTAATATTAACCTAAGAAATAATGACAGGCTACTTGCGCCACGGTTTAGACTCGCGAAGGTTAGCAATTCTTTCAAGGGTCAATGTGTTCTCTACCACAACAAGATACCTCTGGAGACCTTGAAATTGCCATTTCAGCAATTTGAAAACCATGTTAAAGCGACTTTGTCGAAAAAGGGATATTGCAATGTTCAAGATTACTTAAATGACGGGACTGTATGGGGTTAATCTGGCTCAACACAGACTTTGCTGTTAATAATTTTGTAATTATTTATGTTTGCTTATTATTTATGATAATGATATTACAATATTTGTATTAGTTAATTAAGCACATGCAGTTTTAAAAGAGATCTAAAAATCAATCTGTGGGAGTTTCAGTGGTCCAATGTAGAGAAGTGGAAAAAATGACGATTGCTAAGTATATGTAAATATCTACAGTAATAAAGACATTTGGAATTTGGAATTTGGCATTCGGAGTCATAAAAAAATATTTCATTGTCATAAGCATGCAAAGTTTGGGAAACGGTCCAAATTTAACTCACAAGATTTGATTACAGACAGACGGGCATAGCCCGGGACAGGTAAAATTAAATAAAAGCTTAATTACAGAGTGAGGACGGACTTGGCGACATTCTTTACACAACAAAGAAACTTAGTGTGACGTCACATTTTTAGTGAAAGAGGTTCAGTGTTTACCACCTGTGTTGCCCACATTTAGCCAGTTGTATAATAGTTGAGTTAACTTGAGAAGGTGCCAGTCTATCGCCGCTGCTTTGGAGATCACACTATTCGTTCGGCCATTTACGTAAAGGTCCTTAACCAGTTGCGTAAGATGAGAAGAGTAATATCTAAATACGATACTAGTTTCCAAATAATAGTTATTTTTACTTACATGAGTCTGAGTTTCGATGAAGGAAAATTGTGATTGAATTACTTTCTATTCTTCCTACGTAATTAAGTATAGGATTGGATGCCTCTTTAAAAATTTACATCACCGTGATTTCACGGTGCCATTAAAGTTTATATAATTAATTGACTATTATATTATATACTATCAACTACATTAAATGCTCTTTGTTCATTCTCGTTTCTCAAAGGATGGGCAGAGCACGGTCACTTTTAATCATATCCATATTATGCAATGGTATTTCTACCAGTATCTATACCACTACCACTATATGGTATCCCATAGGAAAAAAACATACTCTAATGATTTTACCATTTGGCTGTGCTTCAATAACCATAACAGCGGCACGGGTAGTGTTACTCTCAATGTGCGAAATTACGTGGTGAAATCGAAAATTCATGACGATCAAGCCTGTAAACATTTTAGAACAAAATTCATTCCAGTTCCATATCGCGGGGTGGGTAGAGGACGGACTCATTTAATCCAAAATGTGACCTCCCCATTCCAAGGATTTCATGTCAAATAAGACTAAGCTACTGAAATTAATAATAAAATGAATTATCAATTATAATATTAAGAATGTGTAAGGCAAATAATCGACTATTTTTCACGGGAACTGGTAACGCATAAATATGTTTTTTTTTAATAACCTAACTGGTTTTTTTACACCGTAAATAATAAAGTCTGTATCGTGTAAGGAAAAAAACTTATTATTTGGAAATTAGTATCGTATAAAGATATTTATTCTTTTTTCGTAACTGATTACGAAGCTCTGGTTAGGTACGTACTCGGCCGAAGGGTATGCGTTATTAGACAGAATACACAAACTTCAGATCAATAAATGTGAAATGTAATATTATACTGGCGCTGACAAGAGACAGCAAGTTTGACTTTGAGTGTCAGTTAAAGATTGAGTTGGCATTTGATCATCCGGAAAGAAACGCTCCGAGAAAGGTACGACTTAATTTCACAGAGGGATTGCTTTCGGTTTTATTTGCCCACGTCCAATAACAGCATTTGCTCGACTCTAGAAGAAGAGAATTTCATTGATTGGCCAGCGACGTAAATCTTCATCTACATTTATTATTACATATATGTATATGTGGTTAGCATGAGGCACTTAACCTTTATTACAACCTATATTGTAACATACGCCAAATATCGAAGAACTGTCAATGCCTTGTCGAGCAGCAACTCAATTAATTATATCGTGTTAATTATTCTGTGGTATAATTAAATCATGACTTTACAAGATTAGCGTTTGAATCACTTGATAACCAATTGAATTAGAACAATAAGTGATTCGTCAACGTTGTCTAGGAGAATTCATCCAATGCAATAAAGGATTCAATCGGCCTTTTGTCACTACGGCTGACTGTCAGAGACCGAATGTTAAGTTACATCTAATAGAAATTTAGTTCTCCACACTTTTATTCTTTATCCTTATTTACTTACACTATGCTTCAGTCTACAGCATTAACATTTTACATTACTATTCCAATTATTTTACATAGCACTCTTATACTTAACTTCTACTCTCAGCCCCATCTGGATACAGTATCAGTTCCCTTTTACTCTTCGGTCGCTCCATGTTAACGTGCCAATCCTTTACTCAGGATATCAGAAGCATGTTTCCTCTAAGCGCGCTAACAGCGGTGGCGCCAGTTTACAACTGACAGCACACCCAGATATAACACTGGTGTTTTATCCCGAAGTCGATAAACCAATACTCAACTAAACAAACTCAACGCGCGAAAACATAAAATTATGATAAATAAATAATACCTTGGACACTATTTACACACATTGATCTAGCTCCAAACTAGGATTCCCTGTATCTTGGGTACTAGACAACGATACACATACTTATATAGATAAATATTATACCTAAATAGATAAACAACCATGACTAGGGTACAAACATCCGTTCTCATCAAACAAATATTTGCCCCCACCGGGACTCGAACCCGGGACCCTTGGCTTCGTTGGCCACTGGGTCACTGCCGACTCGGCCGTTCGGTTCGTCAAAATGATACAACTTATGGATCCGGATTAAGTTAATTTCAATAAAAAACAATAATTTAACTGTAGTAACTCCGAAAATCGCTAACATTCGGCCATCCTGACTTATGTCTGTCCCAGACATTATATAAGATACATTTACATAATACAAAGCTTGATATATATCGCTAACATTCCACTATTCTGACCGATACATTGTAGAGTAGAATACAGACATAATAAATCTTACAACACTTCCTTTAATTTTTATTTTTACCTTTCACTTTACACATTTTTCTTTACTTACTTTTTTTTATTTGACTTTTCACTTATAACTTTTTACTTATCACTTTTCACTTTAATCGGAATTTCCATAGAATTAAACATTGTATTTTTAATGCACTTCTTCAAAAAATACAAATTAATATTGTTTCGGTGGACTGTTTTTGGGCTATCTTTTGGCACAAATTTCAAAATGAAAGTCAAAGGCGGTCCGGAGATATTTGATGATATCAAACGTTCAAACTGTAGTCCTCGCCAAGATATCTTAATAACTCTGGAATGGTTGAAGGACTATTTCTGAAATTTGGCATGTTGTGTAGACTAATTTTTGAAGTCGATGAGAGATGAGAGAATCCTCACCATCCTATAGCTATAAGTTCGAAACTATGGTGGACTATTTTCCTTTCTTTGACTATTTCTGGACTATTTTTTTATCAGTGTAATATTTCATTTTCATGAAGGTTTCATTGGTGAGGATTACAGCTTGAGGGTCGTAAAAAGAGCCTCATCATTATAGAACTTATTGCCTGTAATATTTATATTCAAAGGATCTTATCAAGCCCAGGTTAGAAATCCGGCCATGGAAAAAACATATTAATGTGTCTAGGACAATATATTTATGACATCTTTCACGTCCAAGTGTACAATGTATATATGAATCTGTATGTAATGTTTGTTTCCGCAGGCCTCCCCAACGACCTGACAGTCTACTGGCACCAGTATCCCTACAGCCTTGGGATTGTGTTCTGCAAGCTAAGAGCACTTATTTCTGAAGCGTAAGTACTTTCAGCACAGGAATTTTCTGTGCCAGGCTACATGTTGCATTTAAACCTCGTTTCCAGTAAGAACGAGTTTTTGCTAGTTGAAACTAGTTGTAAAAAAAGTTGTGTCTTGACACATCCTAACTTTAGTATTCGGGCAGAAAGTAATTCGGCTACACATTCTAGTTATTACTAGTAAATTTTAGTTTTAACCAAGGTAATGACTAGTTTCTAGTAGTGAAAACCGTTCTAACGTTCGGTTTTTATTGTAGCTATGTTAATGTTAAACTTAGTTTTACCTGCATGTTTGTCAGAAAATTCTAGACTACTAGGTAAATCTAGTTTAGCTAAGGTAGTCAAAACTAGTTTTAACTAGTGAAAACGCTTAAACAACGTAAGGTTTTAATCTCATTACTACTGATAGTCCGCGCAAACTGAGACGCCACAAACTAGGCAATGTGTCAAAGGAGATGTATCAAAAAAACACAGACCTGGCACCAACGAAATGTATCTCAAAATGAAGAGTATGATTAATTTAGTAATTCTAACTAAGAATGAGTGTCCAATTTGATGGCTAAGTATTTTTTTTGGCTTTTACCTTCTTGCAGGCAAGCTATGAACTTTTAGTAAAAAAAATCTCAATTATTGTCACTATTTGTTGACAGTGCTTCATGAGGTCTAGAAAAGCTCCATCGTCAACACATTTATTGAATATATAACCCCCACAGTTAGGTTATACGCTAACTGTGGGGCTATAACGAGAATTACTGAACCAATGACTTTGACTGATACTTTGATAGACCCACAGATCTTCAGTATTTTTTAAGTTGAGTAATCTTAAAATTTCAATTGCTTATATATGATGTAATTTAACATCTACATTCCTGACGCTAGTGCTGTTTTTTAACAATGTCTCTGCTTCATATGGAGATGAATTTAGACGCTCTCTTGTGAGTAAGGGTACATTGGTGAAGAATGTTTCGAAAGCTCGAGCTACCTCAGCGTTGGATTTAACAACATCACCTATCGTTAAGTAGAAATCCTTTTCCTTTGGTATAACTTTCCCAGTTTCACTGTTTATTATTTGCCAAACCATTTTTGAATTATTTGAATTTTGTATTTTTCTATTAATGTGTAAAGTTTTTGCAATTGCAGTTTTTGCAGCAAAAATCTACATTTAGATCGCCAAAAATAATAAACGTTTTCTGTTATTCCATAGTTTAGGGATTAGCTATTACATTAGTTGAGTGCTTCCTCAATAATTTTCTCAAATATTTCTAAATTGCCATGGGCCTCGGAGGCCATCCCTCGGAGGTCTGTAGACACAAACAATAACATGGCTATCTATCTCAACACAGGATACCTCTATTTGTCTTTCAACAGTAAGTGCAAGAATATCTTTCCGAGTTTACTAAGATTAAAGAACCACCTCTATCAACAGTCATTCTATAGTTAGGTATTGTAACAACTGACAATTGTATAATGATTCATGCTAAAAGACATCATATTTTCCTCTAACCAGTGTTCTACGCAGTGTTCAGTGTAACAAATAACAATAACGGTCTTTGCCAGGTAGCACTTGCATGTTTTGATGGGTAATATTTAAGTGGGGCTTACCCTTTGTCGTAATTTTATTTCATATTAGGATATTATTACACTTTTTTATTTGGGCAATATATTACACATTTTTGATTTGATATGCTTGCTTGATATTTTTGGTGGCTCATATGTGCTAGAGATTTCCTCTATTGTCTTATGAACTAATTTAAATTACTTGGACTATCTTCCAATATCCCTTGTCTGTGCTCAATAGAAGCAGTCTGGTAAGCCACATTTAACAATTTTACAAAATTTCAATGTTATTCTCATTATTTAAACTCCTATGGATATATTTTTTAGATTTTAACATTTTTGATGTTTTAGTGATGTGTTTTTTAAATTAAACATATCTTTTTGATGTTCTTTTGATGCATGTTGAACAAGTGCCCATCACTGAGTCTGCACGATCAAATCATTCACTGAACTGGACACATCACTACTACAGCAGAAACTTGGCCGACGAAATTATCCGCTAATATTGATTCCTCAAATAAATCTTAGGTTTTTATTGCTGCTGAATCATGAGACTACTCTTCTAATTATGTGATTTGATTGTGGGCATCAGATAGCTCCCGTTGCATGATAGATTTTCTCTTCAAAGCATACTCATATTCAGCAACTCACTGATCAATACCATGTTTTTAGTCAAGTATTATAACCTAATGCTTCTATCAATATCTTTCATTGTCTTGCCGGTGACAAGTCAACTGGCCACACAAATCCCTTGATAGTTTCAATTCTTCTAAAGCCAATTTTAGTTGTGATTCTACCTGGCGTGCTCTACGGGTCTGCATGCGGGTTTCCATTATAGATATGAATAAATAGGTATAATGTATGAGGGTCAACAATCTTAAGAAAATTGTATTAACCCAGGCAAAAAAAGTGTCAACCAAAACTCATAATTTTTCCCAATATACGCTGAATATGTATTTTTCTAATCTGATAGAATTTATAATAAGTCATCCTCTAATAGCTGCCGAATTACTTTATAATAAGTAATTCAGCTTGGAAGTAGACTGAGGCTTTAAGTGCCCTCACTATGTCTGAATGCCGACCAAAGCTTGGGCGAGAACACGGACACTAACTCCTACAACATTCAATTAGAGATTTATGTGGCCATTTTTGATGCGCCAGGGGAATCACTTGGTAGTCTAGGACAACTCATTGTCTCCGTTTTTTTTTAAGTTCATAATAAAGATACCTACTGTCTTTATTATTTAATTCATTAGCTATCATGAAAACAAATTCATTCATCTGAATTCCTGCAAAGATTTTATTTTGTAGGATATTGTCCAAAAACAGACGTGGGGACATGCCAGGGGTATAAATTTTTAAATGTTTAGATTATTTTTTATGAACTGTTTAATTTAAAGATAAAAGTGACGATAAAAAGAACATTCAGTCTCTAGAGTCTTTTCTACAACTTTTCTACAAAGCTAGAGAGTTTGCAAAGGAGTTCAATTACGACTACTGTTGGACATCACGCGGGCTGATTTATCTACGTAAAGCCGAAAAATTGCCATACGTTCGGGTAATATTTGAAAACGACATTGAAAAACTCAGAGTAGGCAAATGACTATATCGTTATTTTCTAGTACATCTTTGTAACAATATTAATGAACAATTTGGCATGCAAAATGGCATAGTCTCTTTATGTATATATTTTTTAATTGTATTCAAACCTACACTAAACTCAAACACACAGTACACAACAAATACATCAACTAAAACAACACTCTCATACACAACATCATCATACACAAACATGCAATCATCCTTAACCGTTAAAATACAGATTATGAAGCCACTTCTAGGACAAATATCTCAACTTATTAAAATCTTATAACATAAATATGCATAATATTATAGAAGACATGGATCGTATGTTAATCTGTCAATCAATACTTACTGAAACCGCAAACTGTCACAAATATGTACCCTCAACAAATAATTGTCTAAAAATAATAACACAGAATATCCGAAGTATTGGCTGTAATATGCCAGGTTTTTTGGTCCTCCTTCACGAATTGAAAGTAGACTGTGATATTCTAATACTCACAGAATGTTGGCTTTCTTGTAATCCTGTTCTCCCCACAATTGACGGATATAATCAGATCTCAAATAAAACACTTTCCAATCAAAATGATGGCGTAGTAGTCTATTACAAAGAAAATTTAAGTCTAACGATTGAAGAACCGAACTTCCTCGATGGAAGTTGTCTGATTATAAAACATGGAAACGATACAGCTATATTGGGCATCTATCGTTCATCATCCTTTGAAAATACCAACAATTTTATAGATTCACTAAATAAACAATTACAAAATCTTTCTAATTTTCAAAATATAATATTAACTGGGGACTGCAATATAGATTTAAACCCTGACCACCAAAACTCTGACGCCGAACAATACTTAACATTATTGGCGTATCACGGGCTATTTCCTGGTCATACATTCATAACTAGGGACATGAGTAGGACATGTCTAGACCACTTAATTCTTAAGACAAAAAATGAAGCAATTACACTGGTTATGCATTCTACACTGACTGATCACAAGGCTATCCTATTCTGTCTAAAGCTCAAACATAATAAATTACATGCTGCAACAAAGTATACTACTATTGACCGTGAGGGAATTACACAGGATATTAATAAACTATCTTTTAGGAATATTTATGAACAACCTGATCCTAATATAGCTACGAATATCTTTGTAGAGACTATTCAAACGGTTATAAATAAAAACTCTAAAATACGTAGGATCCCAAGTAATAAACGCCCTATAAAATCATGGATGACGCCTGGTTTGCTTCGATGTATAAGAAACAGAGATAATCTCCATCGCAAATTGGCAAAAAACCCTGAAAATGAAGTATACAAGCAAACATATAAACGGTATAGAAATTTCTGTAATAATATAATAAAAAAAAACTAAAAAGAAACTTTGACAAATCCCAACTAAATGTTGCAGGTAATAACACCAAACAACTCTGGAAGGCTATAAAAAAAATTACCTCGACTACTAAAAAGAAAGACCAACCTCGTGAACTTCTTGCTACTCATAACTCACCTAAAGTTTCAATTGAAAATGTTAAGAACTACTTTGCGAATGTGGGAAAAAAACTGGCAGAGGCCATTAAAACTAAAAATATTTGCTTAAATAATCAATCTCAAGCAAGACTGCAATCGTTTTCTTTGCTAGGAACGGATTCTGACGAAATCGATAGTCTCATCATGAAGCTAAAAAACGACTGTTCAACTGGCTGGGATAACATTTCCAATAAGATACTTAAAGAATTTAAGACTAAATTTGTTCCAGTCCTTACATTCATCTTTAACTTGTGCCTTGAGAAGGGAATTTTCCCGGATGCTCTCAAACAATCAGTTGTTATACCTATTCACAAGGGGGGCGATAGAGACCGTGTCGATTGCTATAGGCCTATTTCGATACTGCCATCTCTTTCTAAGATCCTAAAACGTATCATTAATTCACGACTGACTCACTTCTTAGAAAAATATTCAATTTTATCGAACAATCAGTTCGGTTTTCGTTCTGGCAGATCCACATCTGATGCAGTCCATGAGCTCACAAGCTATGTTGCTGAAAACCTTGATGATAAAAGGAGGTGTCTGGGTATCTTTCTTGATCTGGCCAAGGCATTTGACACGGTCTCCGTTGACCTCCTTATAACAAAACTAGAAAAAATAGGTATCAGAGGCATACAGCTTGAGCTTTTTAGGAGCTACTTAAGCAATAGGCTGCAATGTGTAAAAATAGGTGAACACACAAGTTCCACTCAATCAGTCCATTGGGGTGTCCCTCAGGGCAGCATACTTGGACCCACTCTATTCACAATCTACATAAATGAGCTCTGTTGTCTTGAGTTGCCCCAATGCAAAATTGTGGCATATGCCGATGATACCGCATTACTTTTCTCGGGTTCATGTTGGGACGAGGTAAATTCCTGTGCACAAGCTGGCCTCAATGAGGTCGCAGATTGGATACAACAAAATATTTTAACTTTGAATACTGCAAAAACCAAATACATTACCTTCTCGATTAATAACTCAACCCAACCAACAAATGATTTCAGCTTAGTTGCTCATGAGTGTGCTGATTCTGTTGCTGGCTTCTGCGGCTGTGGACCCTTAAAACGGACACCCTCAATGAGATATCTAGGTATCATGCTCGATTCTAACCTAAATTTCCAAATTCACATTCAAATGCTCAGCTCCAAGGTTAGGAAACTGACTTTTATCTTTAAGGGTCTTAGACATGTGGCTGAACCGCTTCCGATGAAAAGGATATATGTGGCATTATGTGAATCACTCTAACGATACTGCATCTCCAGTTGGGGAGGTACTCATAGGAGTACACTTTTGCAACTTGAGCGGGCTCAAAGAGCGGTCTTGAAGGTGTGTACATTTAAACCATATTGTTTCCCTACAACTGAATTGTACAGCTTCTGTGATGTCCTCTCGGTTAGACAGCTGTTTATACATAGCATTGTTCTGAAACAACACAAAAACAATTCCCCACATCAAAATAACTCACGTACTAACAGAAGAAGAGATAAAGTATTTCACATAGTATTAGTACGAACCAAATTTATGCAGCGATTTTTTAAATTTCTGGGACCCTATGTTTATAATAATCTGAGTAAGCACATTGACCTTTGGTCTAATAACACATTTGATAATAATAAAAACATACGTCTTTGGTTGCGCACACAAACATATGATGACTGCGAAAAACTTATGATCGTCTAACACAAGTCCAAGTCCAATTATATTTATATCAAAATAATATTCACATTACATAACTCTCACAGGCACTACACACCCCATTACTTCCAATCACACACTCACCACACTCCCCATATTCTCTCCCACTAACATAAATCACCAACACTACACACCAAACTATTACGTTTTTGCTGATCTTATATTTTTAAATGTCAGAAGTTATATTTTTATTTAAAATTTCACATTGTTTATACACTATGTAGTATTTAAATCTGAGGCATCTATTCTTGTGGGAAGTAGCAGCAACTTATCCTAAAACACAGGGTTTCGCCCTATTTTAGGGAGTAGCGATACATCCCTTGTTTACCCTGCTAAACAAGCTTGTAATGTACATTTATTTCTGTAAATAAACGATTATTATTATTATTATTAATTTGATGTTAGACACAACGGCTATCACGCGCAAGTAAGATTACACGTAGAAATTTAGAAAAAAATGTGGTTTGCGGTTTTATTTCGTTAATGCCGGTACTTTTACTCCCAGACTTTACACCGTACTATTGAAGTCCGACAGTACCCTTAAACAACTAAACTCGTACAGATTTAAAATAGTACTTCAAAAGTGGCTTAACCAATTTGATTACGATGATGCTGAGGAGCTCATAGATCGAATAACTAGGTCTACCTAACTGATGCTGATGTTTTGTTTTATTATATATTAGCATTGTTATCATATCACGTATTTTTGATCTGTTTTATATCATTAAATTAACTTTAGTTTCAGATGATTTAAGTATTCATCATGCATTTGCATGGAAGATATTACTGCTTGAGTGAGAGTAAATGTACTACTATTTGTTTTAATTTTTATAGCTACCGTACTGACTAATTGTCCATCACACGTTAATTTAAGTTTTTTTTATTATTATTTGTTTTCATTTACTTTATTTTACGCAAGTAATTTGTTAATATTATTATTTATGGTTGAGCCTAGTACCCACGACACAGGGAGACCTAGTGTGGGACTAGTACAACATATGTCTACCATAACCTTTGTGTAAAATAAAGATTTTCATTTTCATTTTTTTCATTTTTTTTTGTCCAAGGACATCAAAAATAATGCCCGTCAAGATTCACTCAGGCTAACCCATTTTCACCCAAAAAATTAAGCGAAAGCTCGTCGCGCGGAATTAATTTATTATTCCATCTTTTTTGTTTTGCTCTTAATAACGCAAATTTATGCTAATAAAAAAAATAAGACCTTCTAATTGAAAGATTAAATAAAACCGGTCAAGTAAGAGTCAGATTGTTCCATAACATCGTACAAGGAAAAACTCATTAATTCGTCTCTTGTACACCCATAATTTTTACAACGTTTTAACAATAACTCAACGTAAACTAGAACTAGCTTGCAAGGCCGTACAATAAATATAAAAAGTGTTGTTTATGAACAATTCATGACCGGAGGTCGGCAAAATTGAGTTACTTATTTACATAAATACAATAAAATTTTATATAAATAAACACTTGCTACAAAAAATCATAAAAACTCCTTGTTATCATTTGTTCTCATATCTTTCGCGCAGGCCTTCAGTTTATCAGAGTTTAACGGTGAACGAACAAAACAAAATGGCTATAAAAATATAATGTTTAACATGGACACCCCTTTTAATTTATAAAAACTCCTTTAATTCCTTCTTTCCTGTTAAAGCGACAATATAACTACAGACCCTGGGAAAATTTTAACTCTCTAATTATTACGTATAATCATCCCTACCCCACTGACGGGTAGAAGGACATCGGTGGTTTTGAAATAGGGTCCTGTTTCCCTTCGGGTACTCAACCCTAAAAAATAGAGGTCAGGTCTAAGAGGCTTAAGGACGGTTTTGTCACGTAATAAAAGTAATCAAAGTCTTAGATAGGGTTTTTGATGTAAAAGAAGAAACTGTAGGTACTTTTAACGTAATAGGTATTAGAAAAATAACCTTACCGCCTTTCCCCATTTCGGGGTTGCAGCAGCAGAGTTTCGTACTTCAATATATCTTGGAGCGGTGAAATAAGTCGTAAATGAGCAATTAGATCATGCGATAGTCAAAGACCGTAATGAATCGTGTAGTATAATCGCGGCTAGTTACATAATTGAGGTCGATTTTCTAATAACATCGGCGCGGTGCTGATCCTGCCCCCGGGGGACGGACACTACGAGTGTTGTTGTTGTTGTTGTTGTTGTATTTCACGAAATAAGACTTTATGAAAATATGCATTATACTGCGCTATTCTCGCTCCCTAAATCAAACACTAACTGCAGACAAAATACGTTCCTCTGGCGTGCTTGTCAGAGATTCAACAATCTGTGCGGAGATTTTGATCTTGACCTGTTTAACACTTGTGTTATTCCGGCAAGGAGATCACTGTACAAGGACTTTTTTATGACTAGAATGGCGAAGTATTTTCACTTTCTGCTATTTATTGCTTTTTTCTTGTTCTTTTTTAATGTGACATGTTACCTAGCATGTCATCTAACAACGTATAGGGCTATTGTTTTAGTTCTTTATTGTGTCTTTTTGTCGGCGAAAACCTATAATTGGCTTTTTTGGTTGTATATAAGGTTTCTATTGTTAATTTAAAGATAGCTATTGATTTTTCAATTTTAATAAAATAAAATAAGAAAAGAGATGTGAAAATCACATTATGAACCAGCGGGGTATAATGAAATTAAGTACAATATTACGACCCGGCTAAAACCAAGGGCTATATTGCCTGGCTTTATGTAATGTTTGCATCATAAATAATTTGGCATTGTCGAGCAGATGGTGTGATAAATCTATTCGAAAAAAGCCAGTTTATTGCCGGGAAAAGGGAGCAAAGTATTTTTGTTGTAAAATAAGCACTTTCACTACATTTTAATTAACAGCTCCAATCACCAAGAGATGGATGTTGAAACGCGGTCCAAATAAACAATTAAGTTTGTACTTGTTTTTTTAAATCGCCTTTTTAGCACAGAGTAATTAATCACTACTGTAATAGTCGCAAAATATGTGATGTGCAAGGTCTGGTACCTACAAAATCTGTATATATAAAACTAGAAGGCCTGTATCACTCACTAACTCATCAACGCCCAGCCCAAACCCTGAAACCTAGAAAGCTGAAATTTTGCTTAAAGGTTCCATTTATAATGTAGACAAGGAATAAGGGCGGATTTTCAAAAAATCTAGTTGCAAGTTTGTATGAAAGTCCGTCAGTTTTGAAGTAAGGATCTTCAAATTCTGTGTTCAGACTGACGTTTAAAAAATAATGAATATATTTCTCAGCGTATTTTCAAAGTTTCGCCCCTAAGGGGGTAAAGTAGGGGTTGAAAGTTTGTATGAAAGTCCGTCAGTTTTGAAGTTAGGATCTTAAAATTTTGTGTTAGGGCTGAAGAATTGATACAACTGAGTAGTGTCCCAGCGTCTTTGAAAATTCCACCCCCAAAAGGGTGAAAATAGGGACGAAGTTGTGTAAGCAAAGTCTCAAAGCAAAAAAAAAATAATGTGTAGGCTACCCATCCACTAAGGAAGGATTTTTGGAAATTCAACCTATGGTATTATGGGTATAGAAAGTTTGTATGGTATTTATTTATTTATTTATTTCCCAACAATACCTATCATTACAGGATATCCTTATGCGGTAGGTATATAAAATCTTACAACTTACAAAATACAACAAACAAAATACCTTATTTTAACCTATCTTCTCTGTAACAAGCACAAATAGACAAATTTTAGTGTTTTTAGTCTTTAATGTCAAAAATAGGGGTGGAAATGTTCTATGAGAATTTTGTTTTGCTTTAAAATTATACAAATTTGCTTTCGTTCTGTTATTCAGTTAAAGAATATTTTTATTATTTCCTCGGGCTAGGGAATTTACAATTGATTGTGCTTTAATATATTCTTTATTGCACATAAATCTTAATAGTAAGGTATCAAAACATTTTATGAGCAAAGGCGAGCTTATCTCTAAAGAGAGATTTCTACCAGCATAATATTTTCATATTAACGTATTTTCATATATAATGTTTAAGCAAATCATCCAAAAAGGATATGAGAGTATATATATATAAGCGGCGCGAGAAGGCGGGCCAGCTCACCGGGTGCAGACCGCATACCTAACATAAATACATATATATATATATATATATATATATTATATATATATATATATATATATATATATACATGTGCGCTGAAGTGCACACTTTATAAGAAGAAAGTTCGTTATAAAGTGTGCACTTCAGCGCAAATCTTTTTTGTACTCCGGCTTAGTTTAAAATATAATTATTTATTTATCACTGTGTCTCTTAAAGACATCAGAGGAAACGACAACATGATGGGTCAGACGCTGCCGGTAGTGCCGAGGGGAACCCGGGCTGACCAAGTTAAAGGCGTCAAATCTTTGATCCTTAATAAAAAAACTCCATCTTAACAAAAACTTGAAGGGCGATGTTTGAGCTGGACAATTCTCTGATCTCCTCCTTAAAATAGGAAATGGAGAATATCCGGAAAGTGAAGGCAAGATTACAATTCCACCAAATCTAGCCTCAGTTTTGTCAACTGTTGACGACCTAATATCCACAACCTACACAGCAAATCCATGGAATGGCTGTGCGAACATGCGATTCTGAATCCTAAAACGATCAGGCTTCCGTCACTAACGACATTTTGTTGAAGTCATTCGAAGGTGCAGAATACCAGTACAAGTCTGTAGATATTGTAGTAGATACAGATGATGCAGTACAATATCCTGTGGAGTTCCTAAATGCGCTCAACCTATCTGGTCTACCATCTCACACACTTATACTCAAAGTAGGTGCTCCAGTCATGCTTTTGCGAAATCTCAATCCACCTAAGTTGTGTAATGGGACCAGGTTACGCGTGAAAGCCTTACATAAAAACGTGGTAGAGGCCATTGTATTTACTGGCTGTGCTTGAGGTCACTCTGTGTATATACCGCGGATACCACATATAACGTCGGAGTACCCATTTGAGTTTAAAAGGCTACAGTTCCCTCTTAAGGTCTGTTTCGCAATGACGATTAATAAGTCTCAGGATCAGTCACTGAAAACAGCAGGAATTGATCTTAACGGAGACTGCTTTTCGCACGGCCAGTTTTACGTGGCTCACCTAGGAGCCTGGTCGTATTAACATCTGAGGGCAGAACCTCTAATGTAGTATATAAAGAGGTACTTTAAGTATATAAATCAAAAAAGAAAAAGTCTTAACAACTGTGAAAAGCAACCAAAAATTTTTTTTAGCAACCTCTGGTTTTATTTTAAAGACGAAATATATTGTTCCTTATACCTCAACATGAAAAGTGGGTCGCTAGGAAATTTTTAAAGCCACATTTCTAACAAACATTCGACAATATGTCTTAACATTGAAATGCAACAAACAGTAGACACCTTTGCCATCTAGTACTAGCTACACAGCCCGAAATAACGAATTTTATTCGTAAAACCGTACCCACCCTACCCGGAAGGACGAGCAGATTGATAGGCAAGTGGTTGCCATGGTGGTCAAAGGTTATTCGTTTCAAATGGTTGAAGAAAACTTATAGAGATGAGTTCTTATTGCCCTGGATATCAGCTGCCTTCAAGAAAAACATTATCAAATACGCTGATACCCATATCATACACGCATGCATTTGAGAAATGTTCTGAAAAAATAAAGGAATCAAAGGTTGTATGCATTTTTACGGACGGATGGACATCACGCTGTAACCAAAGCTGCATTGCGGTCACAGCACATTTCATAGACAAAAATAATGAAATGCATAACATTCTTCTGGATGAAGGTAATGAATAACATACAAGTGCTAATTTAGTAGCTTTTTTGAGGCAAATAAACCAAGATTGGCAGATAACGCACCAAATCACTTGTGTGGTCAGTGATAAAGCAGCTAATATTCTCGCAGTAGTCAGACTCGGCGAATGGCGTTCTGTGGATTGCTTTGCCCATTCATTAAACTTAGTTTTACAGAGTGGTCTAAAAGCAATATCAGATATAATTGTTAAGGTGAAGGCAATTGTCGAATTTTTCAAACGTTGATTGTTTGTTCCTTACAGCACAAGTTAAGTTGGAATCGACATAAAAGCAAATAGATGTGCCTCCAATGTAATTGAAACAAGAATTTCAAACGCGCTGGAATTCTTGCTTTGATATGTTGGACAGGATATTAAAAAGAAAAAATTCCGTCATCAGTACATTAGAGTTGATTAGATGTGATCTCAGCTTTCGCAGTACAGATTGGGAGATCATTGAAAAATTGGTCCCAATTCTGCAGCCATTTTATGAGATAACACTCAGTCTCACTCAATCAGTTCTCTTATTACATTCCTACATCGAGATTTGTTGAAATGGTACGGCTGAATATTTTAAATATCTCGGTTGAACACAAGTCAATGGCCGATGATTGAATTTCCAAAAAGCTGATTTTCGAGTTTAACCTTGCAATTAAATCATTTTGGGAGCAATTTGTTTTAGATAAAAAGGCTCTCTTTTATTTTGGGAGACTTCTCAGAACTTTACAAAGCAAAATATAATAATATAAGGTGAAATTCACAACATACTCATATATCAGTCGAAATGTTTTGAGATAATAACAATATTCTGAAAATCACGCTTGCGTCGTGAATTTTTTTTTTGTGGTTAATTTATTTAAAGGTACAGGTGAAGGTTATGTTACCCACTACACATAAAAATACCTTACAAATTACATGTGCAAACCCAATTATGAGTGCACACAACATACATTTTAAAAACAGTTCTTCATTACTAAAACCGTTACCTACGTAAAATTTATAAATTTAACAACAACAAAAATAAATTTTAAAGAGAAAATGTTATCAAACTAGCAAAACACTTCAGCAAAAGCCGCTGTAATGTCGTTTTGAGGGTTCCGTACCCGAAGAAACGGGACCCTATGACTATGCCTCCGGAATCCGTCCGTCTGTCACCAGGCTGTATCTCATGAAGCGTGATAGTTATAGACAGTTGAAATTTTCACAGGTGATATTTCTTTATTTGCTAATGCAATTTTACGATCTATCCCTAATGAATTAGAAGGAGCACTTGCTTTATTACATAAAAACCAAGGTTTATAATTTTATGCTTTTAATGACTTTTTATTTTGTTTTATTATTAACTTGAATTGGAGCACGACCTGTAGAAAATCATTATATTTTAACAGGACAAGTCTGTTGTTGTCCCATAGAACAAACCTGATTATTAGTTCGATATTGATAACGGCAACAGGTACATAGATGCTTGAAATATTTACAGAATATTTAGTTATATATTCACTTTAAAAATAATTAATTAAATTAAAACGAAACGGAAAAGTGGCGTGAGATAACGCCACTTTTCCACCATGGCATAAGGTTTTTGAGAGGTTGAGGGGGGCTCCCATATAACAAGTGATTATTTTGCCGTTTTTAAAGATAGTGGTACGGAATCCTTCGCGCGCGAGGCCGACTTGCACTTGTCCGGTTTTTTTATTTACTTAACCTTAGACTTAAATATATCAATATCTTTAGATTGAGAATAATTTCTTATCGATATGTTGAAATAAAACGGGCGATTAACTTCATCTATTATCCACTCCGTGGCACCACCAACCTGACTTTCCAAACAGAAATAAAGGAAATTGACAATTTGGTTATTTTATATCATTTTAGGAGTCCAGAGGACTTAGGTGTATTTATGCAATAATATTGTCCTCGTTCGTAATACATTACAATGTTCCTACATAGGTATCTAACTATAGACACTAATGACAATGACTGAATAGTATGTAATGAATGATGAATGAAGATGTAGGTAGGATCTAACATAATCTGAATATTCTACCACTAGTAAATATGTCTACTGGACCATAGATCTAGCAACACTAACAACAGTAACACTAACAACAAGGAACACACTTAACTACTCAAAACCGAGGGTAGTTGTGAAGGATCGCGATTTCGAACCCTATGCCATGGTAATGAAATTTAAAACTTATAACGGACAAGTGGCATTAGCTAACGCCGGTGGTAACTGAGGGGTTAATTCGGGTGGTTTGCAAGTATTTTGGACATAAATCGGCATCAGGCATGTTTATACTTAGTGAAAAAGTTCTTCATCCAGATTCATCCAATTAATATTTATAAATGTGAAAGTAGCGATGTTTGAATGTTTGTGTGTTTGTGCCACAATCACGCTACAGCCGCTGAACGGATTTGAATGAAATTTAGGAAAGAGTTAGTTTATGAGCTAGATTAACATATAGGATACTTTTTATCCGACTACACCAGAAGGAGGGTAACGTTGTCTCGGTAAATGATACTTCATAGGAACACGCAGATAAAGTTGCGGGAATCAGCTAGTAATATGTATAAATATGGCTGATTGCCTTATGGATAAAACGTAAAAAAAGCTAATGAAACCCGTCGCATTGCTTCATCGCTGCTCTGAGTGTTACAAATTGGATCATGCAAATTCGGCTCGGATCAATACTTGTTCATTACGACGCCGATTCTACTTCCCAAGGTATGTGTAATTTATTTTGCCATGTGTATTTGTATGGATAAATTGAAGATAATTCTATGAAGAGCGAATTAACTGTCTATATCGGCGGTCTATATGTCTATATATGCGGAAAGTAGTCAAGGGTTTTATTATATTTCCATTAAATTTTACGTTTCTTTATTAAGTTTTCTTGTATTCTGCTTATTAAATTATTATGGAGCACGAGCAACAAGCAAGTATAAATAGATTTTCGCTTCTGATTAATTTACATAGGTGATTGTTTGATATATATCTGGTTTTTTTTTATATTTTTTACTTCTTCATTCAATGTTTTTCTACTCAGGATCATTATTAGCTGGGCACGCTACGCATCGAAACAACTTTTTCCGTTTTTCTTCTTTTATTATTTCCCGGTGCCACCGGAAATTGCTACTCTTAGCGTTTAAAGACGGATTCAGTTCAAAGACGGAGATGTAAAAAAAAGCCAAATTGCACAAGTTTACCAAATCTCCATATTCCTTGTCCCTGGGAACCGTGGACGCAACTCATCACTCCATCTAGTACTGAATTTCTGGCTAAACTCTGCCACCCCGGGTGGAAAATGGCATGATTGTATGTCGTTGCCAGATCATAAAATTAATCTTGAAGTAGTCACAAAGCGCAAAAGCGGGTGATGTGTTGTGCATGTACATATGTATCCATGTATGCATGAATGTATGTATGTATGTATGTTGCTGTATCCCCTCGTAGCTATTCAACAGCTCAATCGATTTTGCTAAATGAAACGTCGTTAGATTCGTCTTAATAGCTCGAGTGTCACTCGGTACATTTAACTAAACAAAATATGCGGGCTATTATGGGGCTATTTACACTTTTTTAAGAAGTGGGGTATCAAAATTTTGTAGATTTGGTGGGCTTTGAAAGGCGAGTACGTATATAGATAAATACTTATCTTGCAGATGCTGTGTATAATACACCTTAGTTTTATATTGATTAAATTTTTCGTATTTTTTTTACTAAAAAGCAGAAAACAAAAGATGAAATCAAAAAAAACCGGCCAAGTGCGAGTCGGACTCGCACACGAAGGGTTCCGTACCACCGTTCAATGGAAGCGATGGTGTGGAGTGAATAGTTTGGATTTTACACAGCAAAATATTGTTTACAAAGTTATTGGTGCGGTTACTTTCACACTCCATGTACGTAACCAAGAGCATCCATAAGTTTGTATGTGGTATTGTTATACAACAATACCACATACAAACTTATGGATGCTCTTGGTTAGCCCATACGGGAGCCCCCTTAAATATTTATTTTATCCTGTTTTTTAGTATTTGTTGTTATAGCGGCAACAGAAATACATAATCTGTGAAAATTTCAACTCTCTAGCTAGCTAGGTTCTTGAGATACAGCCTGGTGACAGACGGACGGACGGACGGACGGACAGCGAAGTCTTAGTAATAGGGTCCCGTTTGGAACCCTTCGGGTACGGAACCCTAAAAACTGAAAACCCGACTACGGTGCACTAAAAAGCACAAAATAAGCAGATCGATGAAAATATAACAGTACAGTTATAAATTAATTTTATTTTAAATGTAGCCGGGACCAATTAAATCTAAAATTGTGGGTTCTGACGATTTTATTTTTTGCTTTTTATTGTACCATAGTCGAGTTTTTTTAGTTTTTTTTTCATTGCGTCATTTATTAAAAGTATTTTTACTATCGAACTAACAAGAAGCCTCGGGTGTTTGCTGCGTTCGCCCTCTTTGGTCTTTTCATAAGCCACCGCAGTGTTTTGCTAAAAGATTTATTCGTTCAATAAACTTCTTATTCAACTATGATTGGCCATATCATGAGATGATAAATTTAACGGTCTGGGAGGTTACTACAACGTCTTCTGCCAATTTACTGAACCCATACTGTTCCGCCGAATTCCAATATGGGCTTAATTTACCTAATAACAAGACTTATTTTAAAACGGTCATATACTTCGTCACCAGGGCGACCTACGTGTCCGTGCTGACAATCTCGGCGTTCTCCCTGGAGCGATACCTGGCGATCTGCCACCCCCTGCACCTGTACGCCATGGCCGGCCTGACGCGCGCATCCAGGATCATCGTGGGGCTGTGGGTGCTCTCCATCATCAGCGCATCGCCCTTCGCAGTGTATTCCGACGTCGTGTATAGGGACTATCCGCCGAGTAAGTTGTTTTTGGATATCTCTAGGGATAAAGAGAGAAAAAGAAAAAATATGCGTTTGCAATTATAATTTTATAATTAATTAAGTTATTTGTTTATTACTTTACGATACTACATTAAACAAAGTTTTTTTGAGAAAACGGTTTATGATGGGTCAACCATTTTTCATAAAAATATATAAAAAATTGTAATAACCTTTTCTATGCAGAATTAGTGTAGCTTCTTTTTTGGATGTAACCCTTTTTCGTTATCCCAACGGTTACTGATATAAACAGGTAAATGTTTTATTTTTGCTGGCAACACACTAACATCCACACTTGCATACTATACTATACGAAAGCCTATACATAGTTATATCATAAACTTTATTTATTTATTTATATTTTCAATGATAGTCCAATAAAGGCTTAACTTAACCTAATGCGGTAGGTATATTTAATCTAATCTAACTATATTTTCACATATTTATAACATACTAGCTGACCCGGCAAACGTTGTTTTGCCTTATGAATTATTTCTAGTTTCTAGATAAATTCTAGTGTAGACAAAAAGTAACTTACTTATTATAAGTGTGTAAGTATATCTTATATGCTTGAAATAGGCATGGAACGCTATGAACGATAAGGGAATATAAAAATAACAAATGCCAAACAATATTATTTTTAAGTTATTATAGTTTATTTCTTAAAATTACATATCACATATTAATTACGACAGTAACACTAACAAACAACATCAATCTTTTAATGCTATAGCGTGAACAATATGTTTTGTTAGCCCATCTTTAGCGAGCACAAGCAAACTGGATGGTTTACCCACTCGAGAGCATGCTACGTACAATTGCCCGTGTGAAAAACATGGTGTACACAAATCTAAGCCACAAATAGACATCGTTTGGCCTTGGGATTTGTTGATTGTCATTGCAAATGCCAATCTAATCGGAAACTGAATTCGTTTGAATTGAATTGGCACATCTGTAGATATGATAGGAATCCGTGGTATTAATATATTTTCACCTTTGAACATGCCATTTAAAATGCTGGCTTCGATAACGTTTTTCATCAATTTTCGTATGACTAATCGCGTACCGTTGCACAGCCGTGGCGGGTTTAAATAACGAAGCAGGATAATTGGAGATCCAACCTTCAATTGTAAATTATGCGGTGGCATGCCTGGCAAATCCAGTGAGTTCAAAAACTCTGTGGGAAAATTGACAGCTTCGCTGGCATCGCAAACTGTATCAATAGATTTGTATGATACCAAGTTCCCTGGCAACAACTGTTGTATCTTCAAATTTAAATTGTCAACGTCTGCATTTTTTGCTGCTAAAATAGCTCTTTCTGCAAGCCACTCATGATTTATGTACTGTGTGTGTATATCGGGAAATATTTGTTCAATGAGAGTATCTTGCGTATCAGCGACTGTGCAGAAATCGGTCGGTAATTTTACGTCTCCAGTTTCATCTGTAGCAACTTTTCCATCACCGATATCTAAGAGTTGTTTTGAGAATGTTTCAGCGGATGGATCTTGAAGCATTTGAACGCGCATATTTACATATGTTGAAAAAGTACAGCTGAAAGCAGCTGTACTTCTTCAACATTACGCCACAATGGAGATGATTTTAAGCAAGCGTTGATCTCATCAGCGTATGTCGAACATGGAATGACGGGAATTGTTTGTCTGAAATCACCTGAAAGCACCAACAGAGTGCGGCCAAATAGTTTGTCGTTGTTTTTAATATCTTTCAATGTCCTGTTCAACGCCTCAATTGAATGTTTGTGTGCCATAGTACATTCATCCCAGATGATAATTTTACACTGTTTCAGCACAGAGGCCATGGACAATTGTTTTTTAATGTTACACACTGCATCAGGGTTATTTTGAATATTTAGTGGCAGCTTATATACTCAATGAGCTGTTCTGCCTCCATCCAATAAAGTTGACGCAATGCCCGATGATGCAACGGCCAATGCGATGCCATTATTTGATCGTATTTCAGCAAGAATTTGTGAAATAAGGAATGTTTTGCCAGTTCCACCCGGTGCATCCATAAAGAAGAACCCACCTTGTCCTGTTGAAACTGCGAGCAAAATGCGGTCATAAATGGTTCTTTGTTCGTCATTCATTAGTGGGACATTGCGAGTAACAATCGCTGCCATTTCTACAGTGTTGTACTGCTGTTTCATTTCAGTGTTAATTAAATCAGATCTTTGTGATTATCCCACAATATCTGTGCTCGAGCTGGGAAACATTTAGTCAACAATATAGCGAATAGTAGACGAATTTGTATTGCTGTACAGTTCAATGCAGATTCAGCAAGCATACACTCCCACTGGTTGTCGTCTTCCAGCAAGCCGAGTGCAAGGCATGCGTCTTTATATGTTGGATACTGTTGCCCATTCACTTTACGTATATCTTGAAATGATAATGGGCCAGTAACATTAACCAACAACAGTCGAAGATAAAAGCACTCAGTGTGTCTTGGATTGACTGTAAATAATCGCCCCAAAGCGTTCGATTTAAATAAATTGAGACATGCATCAACTGGTGAACGTTGCTTGCGGAGCATCCATTTTTTTGTTTGAGCCCATGTGAAATAGCGTGGTACTTGTGAATAGAGTAATGTTCTTGCAAAGGCACCAAAATCATCCGTACTATTACACAATTCAAAAAATGCAGTGAGTGTAGTTTTAGGTGGATTTGTAGCACGATCAATCACTGTCTCGTTCGTAAAAAATACACGCTGACCGTTTTCAAGATGGACGGCTAACTGAACAACTGCTGGATCCCGTTCATGAATTGGAAAACCGAAGATACGCCAAGCAGCTTCATTAGAGCTGATGTAACTACCAATTTGGTAGAGCGTAATTTCATCGTTTTTATTCATTGGAGGAGCATTTGCATTAGTATTTTCTACTCTAAACACAGCCATATTACTGCCTTTATGGACATACTTGCAAATATATTTGATGCTCTTCACAGAACTGCAAAACTCAACATTAATATGAGCATTGTATGTCTTGCTTAGCAGAGGCGAATACGGCACCACCCAACGATTGTCAATGTCAATGTCTGTGTTGCTGATATTTTTAATAAATGATTGTCCGCCATTATCGGGATTTCTTCGACGATATATTGGATATCCGTCGGTATTTGTTATCGTATCATTAGTGAAATCTTTAGGGAAATTTTAGTTCATTTTTAATCTGCCATGCAAGGCGATGAACGATGAAGAGTACCACATGGACCATGGATCATGTTTGCTGTAACAATATCAAACAGCACTTGGTCAGTAGACGGATCTGGAATTTCCGCAGAAATGATACTATCGATTTCTTCAGGACGGATTTTGTCGATTAACCAAACCAAAATGTGCGCATGAGGTAATCCTCGCTTTTGCCACTCAACTTAATAAAGCCAGCAACGTGTGGGACCGAATACATGTAATTTAGTAATGAAACTTATTAGAGACTTCAACTTTTGTCTGAATACACGTGCTGTAATGTCATGACGTTGTATTGCATTTTGGCCAGGCAATAGCAAAGATGTAATCTCTGGCCATTTTGGATTACATGTGAACGTGATAAATAAACACGGTCGTCCATATTCGCGCACGTAAGCCATAGCATCCTGTATATATTCTTGCATATAACGTGGACTGCCTACGTACGATGATGGTAAAATGACAGAGTTACCAATTTCGGCGACGTCGGCGTAGTTGTTAATAGCATCTCGTAAGTGAATGTACTCTTCCGCACGCAGCTTGAATTGATTATATCGCAAGTATCGTAGTCGTTCGCCCTCTATCTTCGCGTACATGTCGACCATGAATTCTTGACAAAGCTCACGACATCGTAGAATGACGTTGTCCAGGCCGCGCCGAATCATTAATCGGTACGCATGATAATCTTTCGAGCTAACGTTCTTGTTTGTTTCAGCACCTGTAATAATATATTTATGAATATTAATTTAAATTAATTACGTTCAATAATTTAATTGTTTTGTTAAATGGTTAATGATCAAGTTCATAATAAATGAAGTACCTGATATGGGATCTCGTTGTTTTATGTTTATGCAATATTTGTCTTGCCACTTCCAGAATATTAGCGGATATTGAAGAGCGTCATATGAACGATGTGTATCAGCAATGAACTGAAGATTATTATTTCTTCTACGAATCACAATTTCTCGTGTACCTGTACGATCGCCATCCATGATTCCAGCAACGTCTTCAACCACAGGTGCATTGAATCTACGAATATGTTCTCCAGCTGGTGCTTTATCAGGATTAGTGACAATAGCGTGATTATCGCTTTGTAATTTGTGCATGTGTGATTTGAATATTTTCAACAATTCATTATGCTCGTTCAATAGAGCGTCCAAGTCGCTGACGATGCGCCTGGCAAAAAACGAATCAAGGTTATTATAGTCACAAGGTGCATTCACGCGATTGGCAAGTGCGCTTCCGGAATCCTCGCCGCCCATGAAGTAGATTTGTAAAAATATATGTGGTTCGTTCGGCATTGGCAGCAATGAGCCCATTTTATGATAAACTTGGCCTCTGATTTTGAATGTAGAATTGTATTGTTGACCATTAGCATTAGTATTTCGAACTATTTCTGTTGCTCCAAACGATGTCATTTGAAAGCATGAATTGAATGTTCGAATTGACTTCAGGAATACGTTAGAATCTGGATCCGTGCCGATAAGTAAACCGTTCAATGGTTCAGGTGGTGTTTCAATTTCAGGTAGTTGCACTTTTCCTGACGCGCAACACATCCCAGGTGGCTCATTTTTGAATTTGAGAGCATGACAATGCGGACTTTCCTTATCCATAGCACCGATTACCACTTTTGAATGAGCATAATATTCAATATCGGGCTCATACTGGAATGCTAGACGCAAAAATGAATCAGATATAAATGCACGATGTACCTGTTGGCGTTGTTGGTCATTTGTTCTGCGTCTATTAACCGTGAAACGGCGTGATTGTCGTTCTTCTAAACGTATAACTTCATTGCGCTCAGCTCGTGTATCTTCTGATTGTTCTTGACGCAATTGCTCCATGCTCACACGTGCATCAGCATTTTGTTGCTGGATTTGTTCTTCGGTTCTTTGGGATCTTTTATCTCTCATACTTCTCATACCTACTTGTATTACGTCTAAAATCAGCCCCTTTGCGTTTTCTTGGCATTGCCCACTGTACAAAACACATATAAATAGAATTAATGAAATTACTTAATGATGGAAAACGTTATAGTTATAATTAGGGCCAGGATTATAGCGAAAATATTAGTTTTATGAAAAAATAAATCATGAAAAAAAATTTGAAACAAAAGTTGTAAAAAATTGAATTTTATATATAAAAAGGATACTTACAACACAAAAGCCGTTGTTGGTGGGAGCTCGTGACACGTGTTGAGTACTTTTAAGGTTATGTAAATCACTTGTTAACGTGTTAACTAAGACTTGATCAACTGAATTAATCGTGCCAAATACACTTAAAATTAATAATTTTATTATTATGAATAAAATAGTAATAATTAATAGTTAATATGAGAGTTACACTGAGATTGCGATATGATAATTGTAAACGTTACTACTACACTTGATACATGAACAATAATAATGGCCAAAATTTGTGTAGGGAGTGAGAGAAGTCTTATTGTGTGAGTGAAACAGGAGACCGGCTTCAGTCTCACCCCTACTCCGTGCTGTTTACTTAGAAGTGATACCGGTATAGTGTGGCATTTCACTCACCAGTAAAGGCGCGGCAAATTTTAAGAATCTAAGATTGGTAACACTAAGCATATATCAGGATTAAACTTTAATAATAAAAATTAATGTAAAAATTTAGTCGAAGTACAGTTAAAAATACGATAATTGAACAGTTATCGAGCGGGATGAAAAACGATTAAATTACTAAAATGGCTATAAAAAAATAGGGGTTGGTGATACAAAAGTAAAAATTTAGGGTTGTATGTATTTTTAATGCCACATTATAAAAAAATAAAAACAAAAAATTTCGTCCAAAAAATGAAGAAAAAAAAATTAAGTGTGAACAACCCCTATCACTTAGGGGTATGAAAAATAGATGTTGGCCGATTCTCAGACCTACTGAATATGCATATAAAATTTCATAAAGATCGGTCGAGCCGTTTCGGAGGAGTACGGTAACTAACATTGTGACATGGAAATTTTATATATGAGATAACAAATCGAGCCTTTCTTCTGAATTCAGTACAATAATGTGATTTGCGCAGAACCCTGGCTTGACTGGTTTTTGTTAAAGTAAAACGAAGTAGGCACTTATTTTAAACTATGTTACAAGGAAATGCACGGGCTCTGCAAGTTTCCTCAGGAGTCAAGCAAAATTAACCATAGATTTCATCTTCGAACTCACTTTTTATGCCTGAAGAGTATTTATTTGCTTTATTTTATACCTAAACATTTTTCCACATAGCTTTTCCTTTCGCCGTTTAGTTGGTAGCAAGGAAACCTTGAAACCTGAAGCTTCAAAAAAAAAATACCCAAAAGTTAGTAACTATCAAGGCATGAAAACTATCTATATTAGTAAACCCAAGAAGGTATTTAAAAGAATGACTGCAATATTGACAGCCAGCCAACGGTTGTGTAAGTTCTTCAATAGTAACTAAAGGCGCCACGAAGGGACGGTAATGGGATGGAGTAGAGTAGACTTAAGGGATTAAATATGGCCAGAAATGCATCTTTAGCTTCAATTCTAGGCTAAACTAGACAACATAAAAATGTAGGATAAATATATGATATAAAAGGTCTATTAGAGATAAGAATGGACTTTTAAAATTACCGGATATATGTTATATTTAATACTTAAAAATATTTTTCGCAATGCATTATTATTCAACTAAATGAACAAGCGCTCGGAGACGAAATCAGTTTCCTATATGAAACTTACACGCAAAAATACGTAAAAAAAGGGTAAATTTTTGGTTATTTTATTTTATTTTTAATGTTATTATTACAGGAGTTTAATAATATTTTCTATAATTTTCTCGGTCTCGGAGCTCGGGCTGCCCCGCGGGGCTCTGCGCGGGAGCATGCGTCGGTCTGCTTCGACGCGATGCGACGGGTATTTGTTTTCTTTGTCTAATTCTCAATGCCATTGGCCTATGTTCAGCCCTTAATGTCAAAAGGGATGGAAAATAGTCTAATGGTGAAATAAGATTCACCATTAAGGGTGAATCTTATTTCTGAATTGTGATCTGAGTCTGGCAACCGAATATTGCTTTTATCGACGAAACAAAACACTCATTCCTGTTGACATTCAATCAATCAATCCATCATCCAATTTTCACTGTGGATATTGCCGAGGATTTGTTTTTGAATATTTCCGGGCAAGTCGCACTGCAGTGTGTAATGTTAACGAAAGTTATGACCCTATTTATGTTAGTTGTTACAAATGTGGAACGTAGAATTCTTTTCTGAAGAACAAATGAGTTGGGTTTTATATCGTTCTTCGTGAATTGTATTGAATTGAGGCGTTTAATCAGTAGCTGGTAGTCACTTTTCTTAAGCGGTTCAACGCCAATTTTCGAAAAAGTTTTTTTCTTGTATTCTTTTAGTTTCGGTGAGGTCACCGGTGATCTATATGGCATTAAACGAGTTAACAAAGTGCATTTTTTGCGAGGAAATGCGTAGTTTTTTTTTTTTATAAATAATGAAAATTGGAAAATTTCTATGAACGAAACGTATAAACTCTTAAAATGTTGGTGTAAAAACAGTCTGTGGTCTAAAATGTCGTACAAAATCGATAAAACGGAACGTAAAGAAAACCGCGCCATTTGCGTCATGTGACATTAGTTTGCGTTAATTCCTGTGACCCTTTCTCCTCGAGTTTCGTGAATGTTTTTTGTTGCGTTTCGGAATAGAAAATCCAAATCAGGGCAACCCCCTCCCTAGGCAGTCTTGTGGCTAGACTCTAAAGTGTTTTTATCAGCCGGAGGCACGGAGGGGCGCACGTGGAGTGAGACGGTCGGCGAAGCTGACCAGCAAGAGGAGGCTGCCGAGGCGAGCGTGGATAGGCTGCAGTGCGGCGGCATCGACGCAGCCCCGTAGTAGCCGGAGCTAAGGCGATTTCGAAATAATAATTCGTTATAGGTCACTTTCGTAGCGAAAATTATGTGTACATAACCTCAAATAGAAACAAACTATAAAAAAAAACTCAATAAAATAATTTCCTCACTGTAGAAAACATGCATGGGGGGACGTGAAAAGTAAAGGTTTGCAATTTGACGGTCCAATTCATTTATAACGATATGACTTTCAATTCAAACTTTATTCTTTATAAGAACATCTAATTTTAAGAGACCATGGCTTAATCAATTCTAAAGAATTAATCCGCTATTCAAGACGAATATAATAAATATAGATATATAACCGTTTGATTTCCTTGATCTTTTCCAAAGAAGCCTTTTATCCGAATCTCTTTTCATAAGATTTCTTCTAAAATCAATGGTTCGGAGTTCTTTGAGCTAAAATAATGCATAAAAAAGAAATGGACGAAATATAGGTGGTACTAGTGCCTCTGTGAGCTGTAAACCTCTCGAATCACTTTCTTTTAATAACACATACAAACTTATGAATGCATCTGATAACGTACATGGAGTATGAAAGTTGCCGCACCAATAACTTTGTAAACTACATTTTGCGGTCTTTTACCCAACCTATTGACATTTCACTAAAATTATATAGCCTGTTACTCTCATGGTCTCTACAAATCCAATGACACATCATTTGTTGAAATCCGTCAAGCTGTTAGGACTGTAGCGGTTATTTGAAATGTAAAACCCCCACATCCCCGCCATTTTGAAAATTTTTCAAAAACGACAAAATATCTATTTAATTATCGAACCAGCTCTCAAAAATTCACGAGAATCAGTTGAGAAATGCGGCCTGTAGAGAATAACATCCGGACACATATCCAGTTTTACGAAAGCAATTTTGCCCAATCCTGAAACGGAGACGCTTCACACGCTCGGTCAAAAAGAGTTCCGGAATCTTGGTCAGATCAGGACAGAAGTACACGAGTGAATTTCTCAGAGGCATTTTCAGAGGGAGAAAATCGGGGTGTAAAATGCGTGTATTATGTGTATGTGACACATTTTTTTACGGTCTAAGCAATAGTTCTATATGCCAAGCCACAAATATTAAATTGTTAAATAATTTGGAATACATCATAAAGAATGAAATACCTTGTGTTAATATTTCGGTGCTGCGCACAGAAACCTTTTTGGTGGAATCTCTGACACTCAGTCAAAAATTACGCAATAAATTAAAAATAAAACTTTACATTTATAATAAGTGTTCGTGGTGTTATTCAATGTTAATACTTATTTTTGTATATTTGTCTTGGTAACTAATCCAGGACCTTTATGAAAAAGTGCATCCGTGGGTAAACCGAAATGCATTTTGGTGGTATTCCTAAAAAACGCATTAAATTATTCGTTATCAAATAAGACTGATTCCGTCACCCGATTCATTCAAATGAGAGCTCTTACTTAATATTGAAGGATATTTAACAAAAAAAAATGCTCATTGGTGGCGGTTTGTGGCGAAATTTTGGTGTTTCGGTCTTTGAGCCTGGATCACAAGATTTAATTTTGATTGGTATTGTGATTGGTAGGGATCGGGTAAGTTTTTAATATAATTGCAAAGTGTTATTGTGAATTCTTATTAAGACAGCCATATTTGCAATTTCATTTTTGGTAATAAAAAAATTTGGTTTTCCACCACTTTTTTATAACTTCAATAACTCCTAAAACTACTTGGAGTATTTCTATTTCTCTCACATTGCATGTCAGAAGATAATAATTTATGACTTAACAATATTTCAGTTACCCAAAAATGTAACAATGTTCAGCAAAATTGTACGAATTCATAAAAAGTGTAGTTGTTGAAATTCACTCAAACCATAAATGTATAAAACTCAAAATACATTATCTCGAGCATTAAAGACAATGATATTTGCCAAGTACCTACAGTAATAAAGAATGGCTAGTATTTAATCGCTCATCAAAAATACTGATTTTCACAGCAAAAAAGGATCAGCCAAAACACGTTTCATGTTTTAAGTATGTTTGTTGTTCTTACATGTTCAACCTAATACGAAAGATAAAGGGGGCTTCGCTTCGCTCACCCCCTTGACCATTCCCCTGAGTACCGCAGTATTTTGCCCTGATATTTTCTGTTAAAATCTGTTGTGCAAATAAGTATTATTGATGTGCAGTTTAATATTTTCCATAAAGAATTTTTGATATTTGAAAGTCAGTGGAAACTAAAACTATGGAAATGAAAAAGAGATAGGTAGTAAGTTCGTTTATTTGTTGTATCCGCACACTCCCGCTAGAAAACATCAAATATTGAGATAATATTAAGGACAAATATTAATTCATTCGTTCACTGTTCACGTTTGAGTAGGTCTCAAACGTGAACTTGGTTATCGTCTCCAGTTTCCTGAAAAAATGAATGAAAAAATGAAAAAATATTTATTTAGCACAAAAAGGTACGGCGTAATGGAACTTAGCATCTAGCATCTGAAGGACAATTAGTTGTGACAACTTGTTAAACTCCTTTCAGCCATTGACGTGCCGATTATGTTGAAATAATCTTCGATTTAGATTACAATTGACCAAAAAATAAATAAATAAAATAAAAAATAAAAATATATATAAATAAAAAAAAACAATATTACCACTCTTTCAGAAACTGGGGGTCAGGCAAGTATGATAGTATAGGTGGTATTTAGCGAAAATTGGAGCTTAAACTATTTATGACATATTGTGGAAAAAGCTAGGTACCATCGTTTTAAAAATGAGCTAAATGGCAAAAATAAAAATCTTACTAGATTACTCTCCTACCCAATTAATCTCTATGCAGATTAATCCGATTCTGGGTCCTGCCTGATCCCTAATAAAATCTTGTAATTTCCAATCAAGTTTCCAAGAACTTTCTGGTAGTTAATCAAGACATTTAAACCCCTTTTATTAGGGAAGGGTTAAGGACCTTTATAAAAAAGGCATAGTGGGGTACAACTTGGCTTTATTAGTAAATAGTAGAGTCGACAACACACCACGCCTGCTTTCTTAAGTGTTTATACACTACTGCAGGTTGGCTTATTATTTAATGCAACTACGTGTATATGCTGCCGTAAAAACAGGTTTTCAGTTAGAACGTGTTTTCAAGTTCAAGTTCAAATTCAAAGATTTTTATTCATAATAGCACAAAAATTGAGTCTTAATGAACGTCATAACATAATCAAGCAAGCATAATAATAAAACATTAAGTAGGTGCCTAATTATTACATAATATATAAGGTGCAATGAACTGGTTTAATTCCAGATGTCGGTGTCTTGTAAAAAATCATTACCTAATTTTCTAGTAAGCCTTTGTGCACAAAGTGTGCTTTATCCTTTTTTTTAATCGAGCTTCAGTTAAGTTTTGTTATTCTTGCGGAATTTTATTGTAGAAACCACAGATATCGAGAGATAGGCCCTTGGCGCTAAGCTTGTATCGGAACCAGTGTCGCCGAAAATTAAGAAGACGCACACATCTAAACAACTCATACATCAATCCTTCCGCATTTATTGGTCAGTGCAATGTCATGCACCTACCGAACACACCTACACTACCGCAGGTACACTAGCTAGCCGAGCTAGTACTCCTAGCACTAGCTCGGCTAGCTGGCATTGCAAGGACAGCGTGTTTCATCAATCCATTATAATTTATCGACGGTGGTATTTATGCCGGGTTATATAAATTAATTAATACTTTGTTTATTTTACAAGAAATACCTATTACTATGTTTACAGGCTGTAACACATACGGGGTGCCAAGCCAAAAAGGATTGTTTGGGACATGATTTTGAACAACTTTCTTAATGCATCTGATTTGATCAGAGAAACGTTATTTTTTACTTCCCCATACAAATCAGCTGACCGCTTGGCCCAAAATGTACTGCAAAACAAAAGATAATGTTGCTCTGATCAAATCGTTTTAATAGAGAAGGATGTTCAGATTGATGTCTTAACAACCGCCTTTCGGCATATATACCCTTTCTGTATAATCCTGTACAGAACAGGCACTTAGTCAAAACTAGTTTTAACTAGTGAAAACACGTTCTAACTGAAAAGGGTTCTTACTGCAACATATACAAGGTATTACATATTTGTAGAAACTTAAGACCTAGTACCATTTTCGAGTATTGCACAATAAATAATCTGATTTATTATATGTAGGACCTATCTCTTATCGTAGTTTATGTGACTGATACATAATGGAGGGCATTAAAACTCGAGAGTGGGTTTATGAAACGAGCCGAAGGCGAGCGATGATATCACTCGAGAGTTTTAATTATGTACAGTTACTTACACAAGTTTATCTACACACATATATCATGAGCTTATGATATATGTGTGTCTTTGATGTGTTCAGGAACCGCATGTTTGACCGGCATTGTGGCATTGAGTTGTTTAGCTTGTTCTGTAGTACCAACTTCACAGACAAAGTAGGGGCGGCAAGCAGCGTTTTTATACTTATTTGCACAGCTAAAGGTAAAGGGGATGAGCGAAGCGAAGCCCCCTTTATCATTCGTGTAAGATTGAACATGTAAGAACAACAAAAAATACTGAAAACATAAACTTAAGTCCACATAAAATATTTTACGCCTATCTAATAAACATCCTCTACAATGCTGTGCATTATAGACAGACAATATTAAGAAGAATTTAACTATGTTTGTATGTTTGTATGTTATATTTATTTTATCTTGAATTTTTATAAATAACCATATTTCATTAACAAAAAAGGTGTCTTATTATTTTCATAAAACCCTCTTGGTGAGTATTAATAATAACCGGTTAAAGTAGTTACTCGGACTGATTTTGGCTACATTTATTACATTCACCAAAATCAGTGGTTACCATTAATACTTACCGGTAATTATGTTAAATATCCGGATTTATTGAGTTGACAGTAACGAGAGCACTTTTTTTTTTTAGAACGCTTTGCATGATTTTCTGAGCTAAAATCTGGACACATCGTTTTAGCAGAACTAAGCGATGGTCTACACTGCATTTACACTGTCCCATAGTATGATCATAGAGTAATATGACCTAAGCAACAAGTATGCAAATGCAAAGTAGACAGTGGTGACTCTGTATTTGTATTAATGCCGGCTGAGTAAGAAGAAGAACAATATCCCCAGGTCTTCGATGGTCATATGTGTGTGACTTCGCTGTTTCTGGTTACCACGACACAGGGTATCCTAGTGTGGGGCCAGAAGCAATGTAACAGCCTGTTTGTGTTTATTTGAGTGAGACAGTATACGGTTTTCGCCTTTTTTCGAAGTTTGAAATGCTATTTTGTACTTTTTACACCAAATAAATAACATAACATAGCGTCACGCCTTTTCGGCGACACAATTGTGCCCACTCTTATACTCAATTGTGGGCTAGCCAATCGCCGCAACAAATCAAATATATTTATTAGTGTAGATATTTACATATAATTAGGAAACGTCATTTTTTGCCGCTTCTCTACATTGGACCACTGTGGGAGAGGCACGGCGTAGAAACTCTAAAGCTATGGAGAAAATAAGATTTCCTTACAATGTTTTCCATCAACGTTAGAACGTCTGTATAGACTTACGATAAATTGCTTATCTCATTGGTGCATGGTCAGCCCCTGGATTCGAAACTGCACCTCTTGTATGTAGTTTTTCATCAATTTGTATGTAGTTCACAAAGTTAAATTTGGTGTCCAAAATTAAGATATATTGAAAATTTTAAATCTTGAAAATAGGGAACATTACATTTGTGGCCATTACTTTTTATTTACTGTCTACGTGATAAAATTCTATCGATTATAGTTTTTCCTGTACTTGTGACTATTATATGTACATATTTTTTCATGGTTTCATTCGTTTCTTTCACAGCTTTAATGTTGTGTGAATACCTTGTGAACATTGGGATTTGAGTAAACAAGGAAAAGTTCAATGACAGTTACCGTTTGAGACGAAAGAGATAAATAAATATAGTCATATAAGAACACATGAGTCCTTGTACGTGGGGCGCACTGTAAGTTTCCGGAATGAATATGAAAAAATACTATTAAAGGTACAAAATTAATTTATTGTTTTTCAAAATAATCTCCCTTGGCGTCTATGCACTTTTTCATTCGATGAAACCAGTTTTGAAAACTTTTGTGCCACTCCTCTGTGGTGACCTCTGAAACGTGTTTTTCATACTCCTCGACAGCCTCTTCTGGTGATGAAAATCGTTGACCGCGTAATTGGTTCTTAATTTTTGGGAACAGAAAAAAGTCACAAGGTGCCAGGTCGGGACTGTATGCAGGATGACTCATGAGTTCTATATTTTTCGCCTTCAAAAAGTCGTTTGTCTGTCTGGCCGTGTGAGAACTAGCATTGTCGTGGTGCAGGATGATACGGCGTTTACGGTTATTTTTACGGAGTTCGTCAATAACTTCCGGCAAACAAATGGTCGTGTACCAGTCACTATTCACTGTACGACGATTCTCTAAAGCAACAGTAGCCACGTGTCCAGTTTTATTAAAAAAAGAAGCAATCATCCGCTTAGATGCACTTTTCACGCGCGCCACTTTGGTTGGTTTCGGCTCATCTTGAAAGACCCATACGCTCGATTGCTGCTTTGTTTTGGGATCGTAGCAATAAATCCATGTTTCGTCACCTGTTACTATGTCCCTCACCAAATTTGACGCACCTTTGTTGAATCTGGTAAGCATGGCACTGCACCAAGTGACGCGGTCCGTTTTTTGAGCCTCGGTCAAGTTGTGTGGGATCCACCGCGAGCACAGCTTTCTCACACCCAAATGTTTGTGTAGGATTAATTGTATTTGACTCATGCCTATTTCTAAGAATGCGCGAATTTCATGGTAGGTCACATGCCTATCTGTTTCAATCATACGGCGCACAGCATCGATGTTTTTGTTGGTCACAGCGGTGGACGGCCGACCATCGCGAGATTCGTCACTGAGATTGATACGACCACGCTTGAATTCTGCAAACCAGCTATAAACAGTTGTCTTGCATGGTGCTTCATTGCCAAAAGCTGTTTCAAGCCGAGCGATGCTCTGTTGAGCTGTCAAATTACACTTAAAATCGTAGAAAATCATACTACGAAAATTTTCCCGAGTTAAATCCATGTTGATGCAGACACACAATTTTTTAAATAGCGCCACAAGGTAAAAACAAAAGGCAGTCAGATGAAACAAACTGCATTCTACAGCCAAAGAGTTCTATTTTCAAATGTTGCAATAAATTTTTAAATGTTGTTTATGTAAGTGGCCAGTTCCGGAAACTTACAGTGCGCCCTATGTATACAGGTATAATAGAAAGGTGTGGTCGGATTTTCAGGGGTGGTTAGGGACATAATTCTGATCAACTTTCTATCATAGTTGCTATGGTGACTGACTAAATGAAAAATGGTGGAAGACTGCTCATAGAGGTGGTTCTTTAATCATAGTAAAAAATTATATTAAGGTGAAAAATCGGAAATATATTCTTGCACTTACTGATAAAAGACAAATAGACGTATCCTGTGTTGAGTTAGTTAGCCATATTATTGTTAGTTTCCGAGGGATGAAAAAGGCCATGAAAATTTCAAAATATTTAAGAAAATTATGGAGGAAGTCCTCATTAAACTATGTAATAACAGAAAAAGGTTAATTATTTGTGGCGATTTTAGTATAGATTTACTTGATAAATAAAGATAAACAATGATTAATAACTTTATTTGAATCATTTTATCATTTATTTCTAAAGCCGACTTAACAAAATTATACATAACCATAAACATTTAAATACAGGCACATACATTGCTTCTGGCCCCACACTAGGATACCCTGTGTCGTGGGAAACAGAAACAGCGACGAAAACCTATAACTTTGATAGAAAATTTCATGACTATGTTAAAAAAATCCAAGACTTTCAAGTTGGTTTGTAGAACTGCAAAAACTTTACTTTACATATTAACAGAAAAATACAAAATTAAAATAATAGAATGAAAACAATTTGGCAAATAATAAACCGTGAAACTGGCAAAGTTATACCAAGGGACAATGCTTTCTGCTTAAACATAGGTGATCCAACGCTGAAGTAGCTCGACTTTCGAAACATTCTTCACAAATGTAGTACTCACAACAGAGCGGCTAAATGCATCTCCACATGAAGCACAGACATAAGAAACAGCAACTAGCATCTGTAATGTAGATTTAAAATTTCATCATGTGTATACCCAGGACATTGTCAAAACGTTTAGATTACATAACTTAAAAAATACTGAAGACCCTGTGGGGTATATCAGTCAAAGTTAATGGTTCAGTCATTCTGGCTATAGCCCCCACACTTAGCTTATATGTTCAATAAACGTGTTGACGATGGAGCTTTCTTAGACCTCATGAAACACTGTAAACTGATACATCTGTTCAAGGGTGATCCTTCCAATTTCACACCAATATCTGTTCTTCCAGCACTAAGTAAAATAATTGAAAAGATTATACCCAATCAAATGCTCTCACACTTCAACCGTACAAAACAACTCAATATAGATGTTACTATAAAAAATAAATGATTATTTATCCATGCTTATTAATTATAATAATTTATATTGTAATGTTTGTATTAGTTTACAGCCAATTTTCAAAAGAGATCTGGAAATCAATCTGTGGGAGTTTCTTCCCCCTGATTCTCCTACAGTGGTCCAATGTAGAGAAGAGGCAAAAAATTACGTTTGCTAAGTATATGTAAATATCGACAGTAATAAAGAAATTTGAACTTGAACTTGAACTTGTTCCCCACCCCTACCTGTCCTTTCATAGTCGAAACTAAACATTATATTTGTTGCAGTCACATAAGTAAATCCGTCGTAAAGAGAGTCAAATTTTACAAAATTCTAACAACAATGTCTACTTCCCACGACAATAAGGCAAAAAATCGGTTGTCAGAATGATGGATGAGTTAGATGAGAGGAAACACAGTACTTTCCCTCTCTTCTAACTCGTAAAATATAGGTTTATTTTACATAAAATAACTCTTAGCAGTATCTGACAATCGCCCATCGGAATGTAGGCCTTGAGAGCACAATCTATCTTATCTACTTTGGAATAATAGGGTTTCAGTTTTCATAATAAAAATAGGGATAGGGATAAAATTAAGAGTGCCTAACTAACTGAACGACGGCTGATGGTGCTGACCACAGAGTAAGTAAGTATGATAGTCATTTATATGATTAAAATAACGGTTCCCCAAAGTTTCGATTAAAATATTCAGTTTTGGTTAATGTTATGACTATAACAGATCTGCTGTTCGATGCTTCGGTGCTAGGTTATCACGGCCGAAAACATTCCTGGCTCTACACGTGTCGCTTTCCGTTTATTTTATTAGCGGGCGATTAACACAACTACCTACTAAAAAAACGGCATTTTGATACCGTAGACGCACTATCTTCATAATTTATAATTCTTTATTGCACACAAATATTTTACCAGTTAGATTTATGTACCAGTTATATTTACCAATTTTCTCTCATAAGATATTTCTTCCAGCAAACCGAGGCATTAAAGGAAGTGTTATCATAAAAGTTTAGGCAGTGCACAATAACTAGTATAAATAAGATGCCTAGGAATAAATTAAATTCCTAAAAAAAAAGAAAGTAAATACTAAATAATAACCGATATATACTACATTCACTTTATTTATAATAACATACAATAACTTTTACAAAAGACGTTTCTTAAAAGAGTAAAGATAGACCCTTTCGTTATGGGTCAACCTGAGTCAACTCGATCCGAATAGTAATACCAGATATTTCCCTCCTATTACGGTGATTTGTATAGTCAGGTGGAAAATCGATAATTTGAAATAAATAATTAAGTTATTTTCTTTTCTTTCAAACCAGGAAAACAAAATCTATAATGCTTATTTCAATTATGATACAATCAATCAAAATATCCTCTAGTCTAAGCTCTAAGAGATATGTAATTACATATCTCTTAAAGCACGTCATTAATTTAATACTAGGTTTATGATCCTAAAGCAGATACTTCTCAGAGAAGAACACAAAAGAACGGTTGGTCCCACCACTTCGGCTGCTAAGCTAAATTCAAGCAACTCTGTTTTATATGACCGATAGAGGCGCTCCAGGATAAACAAAGCTTTTTAAGACTTTTTGATTAGATTAAAATTATAGTTTTAGTGATTTGTGAAAACAATAACCAGTGCATAAAATACAAAAACAGCAAAAACCTCAAAAGACCCTGTGACAAAGGTGCAAACAGTTCCATATTACAAATCTAAGTGTTAAAACATTACTAAGTGTGTTAAAAATCAGTGCCTCTAAGCTAATAATGCAAGAATAGCTAAAGTGAAGTCGTTAAAAATCAAATCAAAGGACCACCCAAGAACAACAACAACATCAGCGCCATCTGACATTTGTACTGCAGTACTGTAAGGGCCCCAAGCCAAGGTCGTAGCCGCCGCTATCAGTAGCTATGATCGTCTATTCTATCTATCCCATAATGAGAGGACCCGATTCAGCTGTAAGATTTGTAAGTAAGAATGATAAGTCTGAATTTCTCGTTCGTCGAGAAATCCGTTAGGCGTACAATAGTCGAACGAAGTTTGGTTCGGGAAGTTACAGTTTCAAGTTAGACAGAGAAAGCATATATGTCTGCGAGCCGGTAATTCACATCAGTCAGCGGTGTATTGCGCCAGAACGATCGTTGTTATATTTTATGTGATGGCACCATCTGGTTTTTGTATATATGAACGCATTGGAACATCTTTTGTTTTAGTTTTAGTGATCGACCACAGTTTATAATATTTGTTTGTGATATCGTATAGATATCCGTCGTAGTTTTACGACGTGAGTACTCAATGATATTTCATGTGCTCGCTAGTAGCGGCTTGTGGTGGTTCCAATTATATATTTGGTTCACGGCAATAACGATCCGAAAAGACCGGTTTACACAATTGCGATTTGAGTTCCGAAATGGGTTCTGAACTAGCGGTTACCTCAAAAGGTCCGTAACGTTTTGAAACCTTCAACTCTGCGCAATTTGAGCTGGATGTTATCGAAACGTAAGCATTATTGTTTTAGGAGTTCTAACCCACACCATAGCGAAGTGCATAGTTCGATAAATACCGAACTATGAATTCCACTAGCCGCAGCACGTCCTGGGCTGAGCCAAATCATATATACCGACTCAGCTTACACATTAGAACTCCAGCGAAATTTACATTTAATTTAAAAATGCAACTTGAATCCAACCTGACTCAAGGCAATGCAAAACACCTACCCGGACCTAAACAATGAACTTTAGACTGTAAATTGATCTCTTCGCGCGTCCCCGACAACACTCAAATGTCAAAATATCAACAGGATATGTTATCTGTGTTGACACCGGTTTAACTTTGTTCTGAATTTGTTATTTCCATCCGCGGAACCTCATCGATCAAACAGTCTCCCTATGCCCTGACAACCTAGGTTTAGCCGCAACTAAACTCCTGTCTAGCCTAGTCTAAAACCCTAGTGTTATACCACGTCCATTATCGACACCACTCGAAAATGGTTGAGTTTGATTTGAATGTGCTTGAATGTTTAACGACTGTGTGTGTGGGAATTACAAAACTCGCTACTCGAAGGAATGAGGAGAGCATTAGCCCGCGAATATCCTAAGAGCCAATCCAGGAACCCTATGGTGAAGGAAAAAGGAATTTAGGGTCGCTCCAAGCCCAGACTCAGACTCAGATAAATTGACTTAAAAGTTCTTTTCTAACGACCCAAGGATAGTTTTGGAATTTGGGGTAGGTTGATATAAAGGTAGGAACCGAGGTATATCTCGGTGCTTCAGACACTCACGAAAACCCACTGAAACTTCGCAATCACCAATTCGTATAGTTCTGACGCGTAACACGGCAGACAAAACTGTTTAGAACTCGTGAAAGACGACTGTCACAGTAGCTAGACGCTGAGACTGAATGCCCTCCCCTCTCAAACTCTCGTATTTATATGCGTCCTTTGCGAATACGCTCTGCCCAAGCGAAGCTTCTTATCACTAACTACACAGGGTCTAATTTCAACCATGCCATGCAGATCCGCCGTTCTACAAATTGTGTGTACGCATATTCACTATGATCAACCGTAGGTGATCACTCAAATCATTTGGTACTGCCGATACACAGAATCTGTTGATCGCTGACCAATAAAAGCTTGTTGCGATTAATTAAGCATTACCCGACCGCTAGGCGCGCGTGGCAAAGACCACTAGATTGCTATCCAAACTAGCGGTGTCAGACTCTCCATATCATACCTCAATCGCAATTGTGTATTTGCAATCAACATAATAGCTTTCTCCGTATCGTTCCATAATAACCTTTCATTATTTAGTTATTCATAATTTTATTCAACGCGCAGCCAAATCGGCTCTGATCTCTACACATCTCGCAGGAATGCGACAAAAAAACTTGACCTGAACTGAAATTCCACGAATGAACCCACGCGTCTTTTTTTTTTTGCAAACTTTGTCAGTAAGCTACGCAAAACCCCCAAACGTTATCTGAACCGATTCTCGTATTCAAAACAGCGCGGCGTTGGGCTAGCTCTCTACCACGCAGAATGATGTATCAAATGTACCGAACCTCGTGTACCATTACAGCCCCCTCCCAGACCTTGAGACACTGTTTATCTCAGTTAACATGGCGCAAGGATCTCATTACCACTATGCTACCCATGCTTTGTACATATCTACTCTATATGTACGGACATCTCAAATCATGTACACAGACCGATGAATCTGTCAATTATGTATATAATATTTACACAACTCGATTGAGTTCTCTCCTGTCTTATCTTATTTATCTATCTAACTATACAAACTCGCTTACCCGCAATTTATCCTAATTCGTATTACTATATATATATACAAATTGTTTTTTTTTTGTTTTTTTTTTTTTGTTTTTGTTTCCAAACCATGCAAGATCCTTAAATCTACAAAGCAGTTTCTCTAATTTGCAGCTTACAGCTTAATTATATAACTTTTATACACTATCTTATTTATCTACGCCCTTATTCGTCCTCACATAATACCTGGCTATATTTATAGTATTGAAGTTACCCAATATCTCATTTGAACCCGGATCTACTAACGTATAACAGTTAGGATATACCACTGCCGAAATAACATAAGGCCCTTTATACAACAACGAAAATTTCCGCATGATTTTATGTTCTTTATTTGAACGCACAAAGGTCTTAAGTTTCACATAATCACCTATACGATAGACTTCTAACTTACGCCGTTTGTCCGCCTGTCGCTTACGTCGTTCACTAGAACCTTTAGAGTTTTCTATCGCTACATTTCGCACCTGTTCCGTATCCCGCACACTATGGCCTAATAACCATTCATCGCCTAATTCCTTGTCAATAGTTAACGGTTCCCGCTTACCAAACGCTAACTCATTGGGCGCAAAGCCTGTGCTTGTGTGTTCGATGTTATTATAGCAATTCTGAATGTCCGGTAACACGTCGACCCAACTACGATTATTTCCCCCGCAATAAGTTCTAATCAGTCGACCTAGCTCGCGATTCACTCTTTCTACGCTATTAGAATTTGGACAATACACCGACGTATGAGTGACCCGAATCCCCAGCTGTTTGAGTCCAAATTCCCAAACTTTCGATATGAACTGTGGTCCTGAGTCCGTAATTATAGTTTCGATAGGTATTTCCCTATGAAATCTCTTTGTACAAGCGAGCACGCTCCTACCTGTCGCTTTCGCATTGGATACAATTTTATTACTTTACTGTACACGTCTTGAATCACATATATACATTGATATCCGAATTTACCTACGGGCAATGGCCCATAAAGGTCCGAAAAAACCTTCTCACCCAACCTTTCCGCCAACACCGGTGTACAAGGACCAACGGTATTGTTAGTACTTGGTTTGACCTTTTGACATATGTCACAACTTCTTATCACCGCGCTTATCACCCTACTCATATGAAGAAAATAATATCTGTCCTTCATCAGTGCTAATATTTTATATCTGCCGTAGTGACCTATTTCTTCATGTATGTGCAAAATTAGTTCCTCCTGTAGTGATTTCGGAATTACTAGCAACTGTACGTTCCGCTTCGGCACGTGAAAATATAACGTATCACCTACTAGCTTATAATTTTCAAAACCTCTTGTCCCCGTATCTACTACATTACGTCTGATACAACCGCTAATTCGATTTAACCGCTCATCTTCGCTTTGTAATCTCGCAATGTCCCGTAAACTCGAAATAACACTTGCGGTATTCGATGCCTGAAACCAGAATATCCCCGGCTGAACATTTGTACTGTCAATCATACCTCCAGGTCCCGCTATTTGCCTGCTTAGCGTGTCGGCAATTTGATTATCAGTCCCTCGCACAAATTCTATGTCGTAATCGAATTGCTCTAAAAACATAATCCACCTCGTTACGCGTGCCCCTAATAAGGTCCACGACTTAATGAACGTCAAACTTTTATGATCAGTTCTAATATTAACCTTTTCTCCCCGCAAATATATCTCAAATCGCTTTAAAGTGTATATAACTGCATACATTTCCTGTTCACTGGTAGCCCATCTCGTCTGAGCACCCTTAAATGCCTGCGAACAGAACCCTATAATTCGTTCCTGGCCCGAATCATCTAATTGATAAACATAGCCCCCAATTCCTATAGCGCTGGCGTCACATTGAACATAATATGTTTTTCCCGCCAATGGCTGACTCAAAATTATACTTTCTAAGAATTGGTTTTTTATCTCGTCAAAAGCACTTTGCATCTGCGCACTCCAGACGAACTTGACTCCAGACCGTAATAAATTGTACAAGGGCTGTGTTAACGTTCCAAAATTTTTTATAAACCTCCTAAAGTAATTTATGAACCCCAAAAACGCCCTCAATTGCCTGACAGTTCTGGGTGACGGATATAATTTAAGTGTTTCAATTTTGTCCGGGTCCATCTGCAAACCTTGTGTAGACAAAATGTGCCCCAATAACTTGACCTTTTCTTGTGCGAACTCGCATTTTTTTAGTTTGCACGTGAAGCCCGCGTCTTTCAATTTACTCAGAACCGTGTCCACTTGAGACAAATGCTGTTCGAAGTCACCCTCAGTTAAAATTGCCAAATCGTCAACAAAATTTAAACAATATGACCTAACCTCTGGCCCTAGAATTAAATCCATCGCCCTCGAAAATGAACCCACACTGGTTTTCAACCCCTGAGGTAAAACGTTGTAAACATAACTTCTGCCTTGATATACAAAACCCGTGTATCGTTTAGATTCGTCTGATAATGGTATAGAAAATACGCATCTTTGATATCAATAACTTATCGCTAAACAACTCTGCATGTTTATTTAACACCGGCAATAACTTTGTTTTGTGTTCAACAGGTATTGATGAATTATTCACATATTCCTCTATCATATTTCTACTGGTATCTTGGTTCTGTACTTCCATTGTACAACAGCAAAAATCCTGATTAGGGCCAGTACCTAATGGTATTTCACACATCCGCCCGGCGCTTCGTATAATTAGCCTCTTATTACCCTCACACATTAAACTCGCTCGCGTCTGTTGTATAAAATCAAACCCCAAAATTAAATCTTTAGGCACCCTTGTTAATACTAGCATTGGAGTATCGATAACGCATTCACCTATTGTTAATGGTAACGTTACTAATTTATCAACCTTTTCCTTACTGACTCCAAATGCACCTGTGATTCTCAAACTTGGAATCGGTATTTCCGCCGGTTTTCCCAATTGTCTGCACACTTCTTCGTACACTCTCCGACTTATTACGCTGATTTCGCTCCCCGAATCAATCAAACTCCTTACAACAATATTCCCAATACGCACATCTATCTCAGGTAATGTCAAAGTACTACATAACTCGCGCCCACACTCAGTCGAATCGTCGTCTCTGAATATCGTATGTAAACGTCTGTCATTTCGATCTCTATAATTCGGTCTAGATTTTCCATCTAAACACACGGCATATCCGTGCGCTTTATGCGCTAATAATTGAATAAATTCATTCACACCCACGTTCGAATCCAAATTACACAAATCATACAGTCTATGCTTTTTCCCAATTCGATCGGCTGTCCACCCGAACCGTAATAAATATCTGAGCGCGAACGACCCGCGCGAGTCCACTAGTTTTTTGAATTCTGACTTATTGCATTATTCCTGTCACTTGAACTTTGCCCTGCCTCTGTATCTCCTGAACCCCTCTGAAACCCTATTGCCTTGAAGCTAGGCTGAGGCTGTCTGCCTCTACCACGAAAATAACCGCGACCGCGCGTCCCAAATTCGTTTCGCGCCTTCGTTACCGCGTTATAATTATTCCTACGACTTATCGCGTTATAACGTAACGTATTTACCCGCATAGCTCGATATTGCCCACGCATGTAGCTATCCCGCCTTACATTATTCGTATCCATTGTCTCAGAACCATGTATCGCACTTAATCCTCCATCGACATTCCGTTCTAAATGCCGAAGGAATTCGACAGCATCACGTATAGTCATTGACTCCTTTCTAGCAAAAAACGCTACCTGAATATCACGCGGCAACTGTCTGAAAATCGTGTTGATTTTCTCCGTATCAGTAAACGGTATCGTAAGCTCATATATGCTATTCAATTGAGAGGCAAAGAATTCTTCCATACTTTGACCTTTCTTAGAATCAAACTTCGCAGTTAGGAATCTTTGCTTAATTAATTCCTGTTCATTATCACCCCAGAATACCTCTCTGAAATCTTTTTCAAAATCCGAATAGGTTCGCCATGAGTCTCTGTATATGCTCATTCGAACTTTTGCAATTCCTACCAAACTATCCGTTGCCCATATCAAAGCCCTAGAACTATCTCCCGAGACTTTAATATAAGCCTTTAAATCTCTTAAGAAAATCATCGGATTTTCCGAACTCCGCCCATCGAATGTCGGCAACTTCTGTGTCATTTTCACAATGCATGATTGACGTTTTTCTACCGATTGTTCAAACGTCTCTAGTTCCTGTCTGTCAGTCTGTCTGTCCGAAGTCCTACTAGCACTGCTCGTGCTGGAACCCCTTTCCAAACTGTCTAATCTTTTCACTATTTCAGATAACAATTGCGTCACCTGCCCTGACGCCATTTCACTTGTGTGTGAAAGTGAATAATAATAATAATAATAATAATACCTTGGACACCCCTTACACACATTGATCCAGCCCCAAACTAGGATTCCCTGTATCTTGGGTACTAGACAACGTTATATATACTTATATAGAAAAATATTATACTTAGATAGATAAACAACCATGACCAGGGCACAAACAACCGCTCTCATCAAACAAACATTCGCCCCCACCGGGACTCGAACCCGGGACCCCCGGTTTCGTAGGCAGCGTCACTACCGACTCGGCCATTCGGGTCGTCAACCCGTGCTATCGTCTCGTGCTACCCGACTAACGTTTTTTTTTCTAGTCGTAGCTCGTCTGAAAACAATGCCCCTTTTTTTTGCTTATTTCTTATTTACAAAACTGAACTGTTTAAAATCGTTTCTACGTTGTGTTATTTTTAAAAGTAACGCGTTAGACCTTGATTCTTTTAGAATATCTAGGAATATCTAGGTATCAGACTATCTAGGATATCCTTCGGTCTCGGCTCCAGAAATCTGTAAGGGCCCCAAGCCAAGGTCGTAGCCGCCGCTATCAGTAGCTATGATCGTCTATTCTATCTATCCCATAATGAGAGGACCCGATTCAGCTGTAAGATTTGTAAGTAAGAATGATAAGTCTGAATTTCTCGTTCGTCGAGAAATCCGTTAGGCGTACAATAGTCGAACGAAGTTTGGTTCGGGAAGTTACAGTTTCAAGTTAGACAGAGAAAGCATATATGTCTGCGAGCCGGTAATTCACATCAGTCAGCGGTGTATTGTGCCAGAACGATCGTTGTTATATTTTATGTGATGGCACCATCTGGTTTTTGTATATATGAGCGCATTGGAACATCTTTTGTTTTAGTTTTAGTGATCGACCACAGTTTATAATATTTGTTTGTTATATCGTATAGCCGCTTGATTGCAATTGGGTAGTACTACTACCCAAGCATTTTTTTACCGTAGATTGCAAATGGGTAGTACTACTACCCAAGCATTTTTTACCGTAGATTGCAAATGGGTAGTACTACTACCCAGAGGCATTTTGCGACGGACTATGTGACAAAACCTATTGTCTCTGTCACACTAATGATTAATTCAGTAAGGGTCTTATTCCATCTCGTTCTCAGTTAAACAACCTTTATTTTGAGATACGACAACGTTTCAAACAATCCCAGCGATGGAAAAAGAATGATGCAATGAATTGCAATTCCGTTCACGCCATTGTCAAGTGTTGTTGTGTTGTGGAATTTGTGTTGTGATATTAAATAATTATGTGAGTATTTAGCTGATAATTGTTCATTTTCAGGAATACTAATACATACAGGAATCTTTTAAAGAAATAAAATAAGTAGGTTATGGCTTTACTTTTTTAGATATATATTTTTACATTGACCCTAGTCGATTTTACGCTTGAAGTCTATGTTTACAGCTATGTATGACTGTACAAGAGTATCAAATTCAATCAACAATTATGCCATTATAATGTTTAGTTTACGAGCACTAACAATAACAACACTTCAAGCGGTGTTCTCAAGAACCCATAGTAATAAATAATGTTTTTGTAGAGCGAGCCGCCGCGCAGCGGGCGGGACTTGGTGACGTGTTTTTTATGGCAATCGACGATTTTTTTTTTGCCGCGCCGCGGCAATCGATGCATGATAATTTCCGGAGGCGATGTCAACTGAGCGGATAGATATCCGTCGTAGTTTTACGACGTGAGTACTCAATGATATTTCATGTGCTCGCTAGTAGCGGCTTGTGGTGGTTCCAATTATATATTTGGTTCACGGCAATAACGATCCGAAAAGACCGGTTTACACAATTGCGATTTGAGTTCCGAAATGGGTTCTGAACTAGCGGTTACCTCAAAAGGTCCGTAACGTTTTGAAACCTTCAACTCTGCGCAATTTGAGCTGGATGTTATCAAAACGTAAGCATTATTGTTTTAGGAGTTCTAACCCACACCATAGCGAAGTGCATAGTTCGATAAATACCGAACTATGAATTCCACTAGCCGCAGCACGTCCTGGGCTGAGCCAAATCATATATACCGACTCAGCTTACACATTAGAACTCCAGCGAAATTTACATTTAATTTAAAAATGCAACTTGAATCCAACCTGACTCAAGGCAATGCAAAACACCTACCCGGACCTAAACAATGAACTTTAGACTGTAAATTGATCTCTTCGCGCGTCCCCGACAACACTCAAATGTCAAAATATCAACAGGATATATTATCTGTGTTGACACCGGTTTAACTTTGTTCTGAATTTGTTATTTCCATCCGCGGAACCTCATCGATCAAACAGTCTCCCTATGCCCTGACAACCTAGGTTTAGCCGCAACTAAACTCCTGTCTAGCCTAGTCTAAAACCCTAGTGTTATACCACGTCCATTATCGACACCACTCGAAAATGGTTGAGTTTGATTTGAATGTGCTTGAATGTTTAACGACTGTGTGTGTGGAAATTACAAAACTCGCTACTCGAAGGAATGAGGAGAGGATTAGCCCGCGAATATCCTAAGAGCCAATCCAGGAACCCTATGGTGAAGGAAAAAGGAATTTAGGGTCGCTCCAAGCCCAGACTCAGACTCAGATAAATTGACTTAAAAGTTCTTTTCTAACGACCCAAGGATAGTTTTGGAATTTGGGGTAGGTTGATATAAAGGTAGGAACCGAGGTATATCTCGGTGCTTCAGACACTCACGAAAACCCACTGAAACTTCGCAATCACCAATTCGTATAGTTCTGACGCGTAACACGGCAGACAAAACTGTTTAGAACTCGTGAAAGACGACTGTCACAGTAGCTAGACGCTGAGACTGAATGCCCTCCCCTCTCAAACTCTCGTATTTATATGCGTCCTTTGCGAATACGCTCTGCCCAAGCGAAGCTTCTTATCACTAACTACACAGGGTCTAATTTCAACCATGCCATGCAGATCCGCCGTTCTACAAATTGTGTGTACGCATATTCACTATGATCAACCGTAGGTGATCACTCAAATCATTTGGTACTGCCGATACACAGAATCTGTTGATCGCTGACCAATAAAAGCTTGTTGCGATTAATTAAGCATTACCCGACCGCTAGGCGCGCGTGGCAAAGACCACTAGATTGCTATCCAAACTAGCGGTGTCAGACTCTCCATATCATACCTCAATCGCAATTGTGTATTTGCAATCAACATAATAGCTTTCTCCGTATCGTTCCATAATAACCTTTCATTATTTAGTTATTCATAATTTTATTCAACGCGCAGCCAAATCGGCTCTGATCTCTACACATCTCGCAGGAATGCGACAAAAAAACTTGACCTGAACTGAAATTCCACGAATGAACCCACGCGTCTTTTTTTTTTGCAAACTTTGTCAGTAAGCTACGCAAAACCCCCAAACGTTATCTGAACCGATTCTCGTATTCAAAACAGCGCGGCGTTGGGCTAGCTCTCTACCACGCAGACTGAAGTATCAAATGTACCGAACCTCGTGTACCATTACAGCACTACCGACATCATAACTGACTATTAATTGACTGATTGAGTCTACTGAGCAATCATTATCAGGTAAAGCCTCCCAAAACAATATTCTGTTAGACAAGTTGGTCAATTATTTCTTTTTTCTTAGACGACCTTAAACCACGAACTTTGGTGATGTTTTTCGGGAGTTAGCTGGACTTTAAACATTTTTGGAGAAAATCAAGTCAGTGTACGACTTACCAAATGTTTTTTTGTAAAGTATGGATCTCTGACCTTTAGTTAATTTTACTTCAATTAAATCCTTTAACATGATGGTATCTGTTTTCTTTTTCTTTTCCATGTTTTGCATGTTTTTCTTGCGATAAAACCTCGATTTTGTAATATTCAAAGTCATATATATTTTTATAATAATAATAATAATAATACCTTGGACACTATTTACACACATTGATCTAGCCCCAAACTAGGATTCCCTGTATCTTGGGTACTAGATACAGGGAATATATACAGGTATTTATAATAGTAAATTGTACAACAAGGGCATAAAACACGCCATTTCACCCGAGATATTGAGTTTGACAATAAGCTAAAAACAAGTAAGTATAAGTTTCTCCTGTCCGGCCAGGTCTCCCCGGAAGTACTATCAGAAGTAACCTTAACCCTGTAACCTTAACCCTGGGGTTAAGGTTACTGGAAAAATCCGACTTTACTTTATTGGGTGCCAATCTTCTTCGAGGGTATCCCGGGTGTCTTATCGGCCAAAACAAGAGCTCCCTTGGCATCCAAGGAGCACTTAAAACAACTCCCAGCCCACGTCGCACTAACAATCCTGAGGAGTTGTCTGTCAATTCCACACCGTTGCGTACGGCTTCGATGTGGCTTTGTAGGAAGGAATCCACTGATAATGATACCGTACTGAAGGCTTTACTAGAGTTGATTATCAATATCGAAATAACTTCCACTCAGTGGTGCCAAGCAGCTTTGCCCATCAGGCATGGAGGTTTAGGCATTCGACGGTTACGCGACACCGAGCTGTCGGCCTTCTTGTCTTCGTCGCATGAGGTACGAGACCTTGTCACACGTATTTTAAATATCCATGGTGATGGTTTTCGTATCCCCTTCGCGGAGGAGGCAGGGTTATGGCATGATTGGTGTCCTGGTAGCACTCCGCCCCAGCACCCGCACTCACAGCGCAATTGGGATGAGGTATCGTGCGGAGTCTGCGCCCAGTTTCACAGCCAGAGTCGGGGCGCTGGCTCCATGCCTTGCCTTCTCCTCAACATGGACATGTCTGGATAATGACTCGTTGCGTGTGGCTGTCACCTTACGCCTCGGCAGTGACATCTGCCAGTCTCATTACTGTATGTGTGGTGAGGATGTGGACGTTTGGGGTCGGCACGGTCTGCACTGCGTTCGAAGCCATCAACGACCTCGTCAAGCGGGCTCTTGAAACAGCCAATATACCTTGTGTATTGGAGCCCTTGGGTCTGTGTCGTACCGATGGGAAACGTCCGGATGGCCTGACCATGAATCCGTGGGAGAGAGGGCGCTCATTGCTTTGGGATGAGACGTGTGTTTTCCATTCGCCCCCTCCCACCTGGTGTCGACCGTGTCCGCCCCGGGGGCCGCAGCGTAAGATGCAGCGAGGATAAAGACCCAAAATATCATATATTCGTCCCGCTTGCCTTAGAAACCACCGGGGTCTGGGGAGTGCAGGGCAAGGCATTCATTCGGGAAATAGGGCTCCGCCTGAGGGATCGTAGCTTTGACCGCCGCTCCGGGTCCTATGTTATGCAGAGGATCTCCCTCGCAGTGCAGCGCGGAAACGCCGCCAGCGTGATGGGGAGCTTTGCATCTGATATGATCCGGGGCGGTTTATTTTCTTATTGTGTTTGTGTGTGTGTGTGACATTTTACATATTTATTTGACGAAGCAGTTCGCGGATGCTAAACATTATTTTTATTGTAATAACATCGATTTAATGTCTGAATATCTATATTTTCTGTGCAATAAAGAATATTAATTTTAAAAGTAAGTTTGTGATGTGACAAAGCTAAAAACAAGCAAGTCGTGAATCAAAGCATAATCCAAGTAAGTCCCGTTTGAGATGCTTCTTTTTAAGTTTGTCATCGTGAGATACTCGCTTTTAGCTCAAATTTCAAGTCAGATTTGAGATACTTGAAAACTTCTTTTACGAATAGCTCAAGAACGAAAAGGTTATATACATTTTTTTGAATGCAGAAATATGCACTGTCGATACAAGAATAAGATTGTTAACAATATTCTGTTACTCGCTTCGGTGTGACAGGACCGAAAACATTTAACCTTAACTTCTAACGTAATCTTCTCTTCCAGACTCCGGCAACTTGTCCCTTGACTCAGCGTTCTGTTCCCTGATGGCGCCCTCCCCTCTACTGGAGATCAGCAGCGTGTTCTTCTTCTTCGTGCCGGCTTTACTCATCCTTTGTCTGTATGTCAGAATGGGGCTGCATATACGGTAAGCTTCATTACCCAGTGTGTCGATTGAACTATTTGTAACTGGACACATTTTCTCGTTACAAATAGTTTAGAGCGTGAGATATTTCAAAGATCGATTTAGATCGAGACCAGTTTAGTGTTAGAAAACAGCACGTTAGAATTAGTAAATGATACGAAGTTTCTTGGAATAACCATTGATAGCAAATTGCAGTGGGGACCCCACATAGATAAATTGGCTGGTAAATTAAGTTCTGCGGCTTACGCTGTTAGGAACATGCAAAGCACGGATGTGGCTACATCTAGGCTAGTATATTTTAGTTACTTCCATAGTGTGATATCCTATGGTATCTTGTTGTGGGGGAAAGCAGCGGATATTCAAACTATTTTTATTTTACAGAAAAGAGCTATTCGAGCAATTTATAATTAAAACGGACAGACTCCTTAAGAGAGCTTTTTAAAGAAATTGACATACTAACAGTAGCTAGTCAATTTATTTTCGAAAATATAATGTATGTACGCAAGAACCTTACAACATTTTCCAAACTTAGCGATAGCTGTAACGTTAACCTAAGAAATAATCACAGACTGTGTGCACCCCGATTTAGACTCGCGAAGGTTAGCAATTCTTTCAAGGATCAGTGTATTCTCTACTATAATAAGATACCTCTGGAGATTTTGAAATTGCCATTTGAGCAATTTAAAAAGCATGTTAAAGCGACTTTGTCAAAAAAGGGATATTACAATGTTCAAGATCACTTAAATGACAGGACTGTATGGGGTTAATCTAGCTCAACACAGGCCTTGCTGTTAATAATTTTGTAATTATTTATTCCTGCTTATTAATCATAATAATTATTTTTTTCATATTTGTAATAGTTAAGCACAACCTATTTTTAAAAGAGATCTAAAAATCAATCTCTGGGAGTTTCTACGCCCTTCTTTTCCCACAGTGGTCCAATGTAGAGAAGAGGCAAAATTGACGTTTGCTAAGTATATGTAAATATCTAGAGTAATAAAGAACTCTTCGATTCGCAGATGGATTCCAATGGAGAAGCATAGTTGTTACTCCTGCTTTGAAAAGTTAAGTTTACGGAACTGTCATTTGTTGAATAAGTAATCGGTGCATGCGAAGCGTAACGTGCGCTTTACATAAAGAAACCGCAAATCGATGTACAGGATAGCCATTTGGTACACGGGTACTTTAGGTTAAAACAATCATTTTGAGCTGTAGTTGTTAAAAATATTCTCATGGGGTCAGTACATAATGAAGTCATAATTTTTTTGTATGGGATTTGAATATATTTTTTTCAGAAACCTATCGTGTGTGGTGTCAAATGAAAGTGATTCATGACTTGGTTCTGAAAATATACTACAATATTACCTTCCGGCCACCTATATTCTAAAAATCAAAGAAATATTTTCAAAACATTCCAAGTTTGGACTCCTCCAGATGATGAGGTGGCTTAGTAATTTTTGTAAAAGATACGCCAAATGTCTCATAATATACTCATATCAAACCTCAAAAAGGCGATTTTAAAAATATTAATATTTACTATTTATTTTTACAATTTTCTTTATAAAAAAGTTTGAGATTCAGAATTTTTTGAAACTTATGGAACTGTGGTGTAATCACAGACCAGATATCGAGATAGACAGCGAAAGTCTACCTAATTTGCGTGTTTTTAATAGGCGGATTCCGCTCATCCCGGCTCAGTCGCTCTCTGGTTGTTCGAATGTAAGCCGTGTACTAATAAACATAAAAATGCCTTACTGTGCCGTTGTGAATTGCAAAAACTCAAGCAATGTTGTTTCCAACGAAAACAACAGCGTTAACTTTCATACGTAGGTAATTTTATTTCTGAAATTCGCTTAATTTATTTAATAATCAATTATTTTTAATTTCGAGTAGCGTCTCCCGTTTTTACTGAGATAGGTTGAACCATAGCGTATATTTCCCATGGACTTCATCCACTGCTGCTTCCACTTTACACAATTCATGGATATCTCTTTCGTAACCCTCAATGAACAGTGAAGCAAACTATACTTTCGTTAACCTTACAGTTGCATGGTACAGTCGATTTGCTCATTTTTCTGTCGATTTAATCAGATAGTGTTGTACAATGCGACGATTCTTGTAAAATCGCTGGACGATTCGATTTTGTTGACGGAAGAATGATAATTCTGAGTTGCATTTTCATTGCAATCTATATTTTAGTAGTAGAATAACGCATATGTGAGATTGTTATGTTATATATTATATATTCATTTTATGTTAATATATAAAAGAAGACTGAGTGACTGACTGACTGACTGACTGACTGACTGACATATCAAAGCACAGCCCAACCCGCTGGATGGATTCTCGTGATTAAATTAGTTTAATCATGACTTAAAATTTAAGCTTTTTTCGTGTAACTCAGCATCACATAGAAAGTCGATTAGTAATTCATTCCACTTCGCGAGAGGAATGAGTAGAAGACAGAGGAATGATTTAAAAAAAGATAAGTAGGTAGGTAGAACAAGACTGAACAAGTAAGTAGGTAATACTGTAGTACTGAGTGTATTTTGATACCCAGGGGAGAATAGAGATAGCTCCCAATCTCTCTTCTCTAATACTTTACGAAGTAGTGGGCCTAAGAGTTATTTCTATTTACCCTTGGTTATCAATACACCCCGTTTTACCTTACCTACATTATTCTAGTCAGTCCCCTTAATTAGTAACTTTAATCCAGTGTAGGAAGCAGGAATAATTACGCGTCGAAAAAGTATGCGAATCGAACTGTCAGTGATTCTTATACACAATGACATAAGGTTAATGTTTTCTGAACTCGAAAACTTTTTACGTCATTATTCCTGCTTGAGCCAGGTCAAATGCAACGCAGTGTCAATTAATTGTATGTACATAACTATGGGAAATCTGATACTATTCCACAATTTAAGATCGATTCGAGTTACTGAATAAGGGGGCTGGACGGATTTACACATGAATAATAAAAGGTAAATAGGTTCTACAGACAAATACATACTTTAACACTCTATGATGTGATATCCGGGTGCGATGCTACGATACGATCTCCCGCTCGAAACACTGCCGGCTTACTGACAAAAAGGCAACGCGGTGGGTACGTGGTCGTGGTAGGTAGGGGATTCCCGCAGCAGCGCTCATTTTGAATCGATTTGGCGGCGCACCTTTGACTCTGTTTCACGATTAACATGTCAACCCATCACTTAAAGGCGCTCGTGACGTCACAGTAGGTAGTGAAAAAGTTACACGGTTGGTTCTCATACATTCGACCGTGTTTGCTGCGTCTATCTCGATATCTGGTCTGTGGGTGTAATGCATTTTCGTGTTTTGTATATATGTATATATTATCTATGGTACATTGATGCTCACACGCTTCCACTCAAAGTCCTTCTTCGCATCAAATGGTACGCTTATTGCACTACCAAGATTGAAGCCTAGATTAATACCTGGATCTGATCTTATTGTAAGCGGAGTGCCTGGTTTGCATGGGAGGATCTTGAATTCACTGCAGCATTTAAGTGTTTGGCACTCCCACCAAGCGTCGGAGAGATAACCAATGCACATATAACATCGCTGAAGACGATCCACGCAGCGATTTGATAAATGTAAACAAAGCCCGGCGGCACTTGTTTATCAGAGGTGAAAAGACCCTCTCTTTGATACCTCCCACTGCTGCTGCTGTCCTTGAGCAGATACAAAGGGCTAAGTATCAGGCTGGAGAAATATGGGGCCGTGTACTTGAAAGAGACATAGCAGTTGGGATGGAAGAGACTGAATGTCAATTCTCTAAAGCCTAATTGTACACAGCTTCCTGATTATTAATTATAGTAATTAATATTGTAATATTTTTATTAGTTAAGCACAAGCAATTTTTAAAAGAGATCTTAAAATCAATCTGTGGGAGTTTTCACGCCGTACTTCTCCCACGGTGGTCCAATGTAGAGAAGAGGCATAAAAATACGTTTGATTTATCTGGATATGAGAAGCAGTCTAGGAGTTGAATAGGTGTGGATGTCAGTCTGGATGCCAGTCCAATCGATACTCATGCAGGAAAAAACACCTTCCTTGAACCCCGCCTGCAAAATTTGCCACGGGGATTGTCACGACACGCGGTGCGCTAACTTCTATTTTTAGCCTCTGATTAGTTACGTCATGAATTTATTTATTTATACCGCTTTTTTATTTGCAGCAAAAGTTGTAAAAAAGACGAAGAGGAAGTCATTTAATTTCCGCTTTCAATTTCAAAATATATATTTGCAGAAAAAATTATTCTGATCAAACTTTTTAATAATTTCTTTATAGTTTGAGATTCAGAATATTTTGCAAAAAAATGTAATAATAAATAATTATAAATATAGCCCATGAATGCCCCCATCGAGGGGCACAGGTCTACTATACCCAGATACGAGCAAGATTAAACCATACTCCACCTGGCTCAGTGCGTGTTGTAAAAAATGTAAATATAAATATTTCTAAAATCACCTTTTTGAGGTTAGATGAGAGTATATGAAGTTTTACAAAAATTTACTAAGCTGTCTTCTTGGAAGAGCCCAAACTTATTTTTCGATAGGCAACCAAATGCCATTAACAAAAATAGAATACAATAGCCAAAACTTGGTATGTTTCGAAAATATTTATTGGATGTTTAGGAAACAGATCGCCGAAAGGTAAAAGTGCACCATAATTTTAGTACCGGCTCATGAATCTCTTTCATATGATACAACACATTTGATAGGTTTCTGGAAAATATATACCCAAATCCCATACAAAACAATGATGACGTCGTTACTGCAAAATGATTGTTTAGATAGATAGATAGATAAAGATAGATAAAATCTTTATTCACTTTCTACAATACACATTTGACAGAAAAACAATTAAAATAAGCAGTAGTACATAGGTAGACAAAAACTCAAACATGCATTGCAAATAGAGAAAAGGCTCTGACTCAGCAAAGTGTTGCAGAAGATCTGCAACGCTGATATTCTGCCAGAACCTTGATACAATTTACTTACAATACAAACTTAAAATAAGTAAATGATTAAAATTATCTTAATTAATTAATTTTACAAGAAGGAGAAGAACTTGTGATGCATAAAATAAATTTGCTACAAAGAAAGAAGAAGAAAGCATCTTTGCCATCACATTGATATCACTTGCTAAGTGGGTTAATTAGGATAAAATAAAATAAAATAAACTACGTAAGTGAGAAGTTAGGTCGCCGAAATGTTTTAACCTAAAGTAACCGTGTATGTACCTACTAAACGGCTATCCTGTACAACGAAGTGCGGTTTTCTATCAATATTCATATTTGTACATCGCCCACTTCTTGCGAAGTGAAAGTAAAAGCGCTCGCGCGCGGTCTGTGTTATGAGTATTTGTCATATCCACAGATATCGGTCATATCCTACGCCCGTCCCGGCTTAAACAAATATTCGAAATACTCTCTATTCAACAGGTTGATGTTTACCCTTTGATTGTTGTTTAGTACCTACATATGTATTTTGATTTGATTGAAATATCAAACGGAATCACTCCAGAGTTCTACAAGCTTGCAAATGTTATTGTTAAAACAATAAAGGAAAGCCTGTCCCTATTGGATTGGATCCTCCTTTTAGGGAAATTGCGAGACGTTACATTTTCATACGTAACTCTTGGGACACGAGTATTGTTTCTAAAATTAGATAGCATGAACTTTGTACAAAAGGAAAGGCTTGCTACATCAGAAGATCCCTTCGGCTACTGTCAAATCTTATTTTTGCATAATTTACGTAATAAACGTCCACATCCTTTGAGTTTTAACGTCACTCACAACACTGCCATAAACAAAATCAAATTACGGTGCAGACAGCAAATTCTTAACCCTCGACGAAAAAGAGCGGCGTTATTATTAACTCCCGACGAAAGAGAGGGAAAAAAGAGGGTGGAAGCGTCTGTCTATATGTATGTCTGTCTGTCCGTGGCCCTTTAGCGCTCAAACGGGTGGCGGATTTTAATAGGGTTTTTCTTAAATTGGAAGTAGACTTCATAATTCATAATTCATAATTCATTTATTGATTTGTGAGACACAAGTACATCAGGTGTAATGGTTGAAAAAATATAGCTTCTTTTGTGCTCTACCTAAATAGGCATACAAATCTTATGTCACAAGTAAATCTTTTTAAATAATTTTATAAAAATACAATTAAATACAGAATGTCAAAAATTAAAAGATTCAGTTAATATTAAAAAAACAATTTAAATAAATACAAAATTAATGTCAATGATAAAAATATACATGTCAGCGTGTCAATAATTACAAACTAAATTAATAAATATCTGATCTAAATTACAATTTATCTTCAAAGAACTCTTTCATGTCATAATAGCATTTATTAGTCAGCATGTCATATAATTTTCTTTTAAATTGAATAGTATTTAGCGATTTTAGATTATCTGGCAACTTGTTATATATTTTTGGTCCCATGACCACAATGCTTTTTTGTTTGAAGGCTGTTTTACAGGATTCAATTTTTAGTTTATGTGGATGCCGTATTGTTCTAGAGCTATTATCATGCGCCTTTGGAAATAGCGACTCGTTTGTTTTGACAAAGACAGCAACTTCATATACATATAGACAGGTAAGTGTAAGAATTTTCAGTGCCTTAAAATATGGCTTACAGGTTTCGGTAGATTTTAACTGACACATCGCTCTCAGACATCTTTTTTGGGCTTTAAATATTGTAGTTACTTCAGTGCAATTGCCCCAAAATACAATTCCAAACCGCAATGTTGACATTACATACCCGTGGAAAGCTGACAGTACGGCGTCTCTACTAACAATTTTTGATAACTTGTATAAGGCGTAGGCAGATTTACTAAGCTTATTGCACGTTACCTCGGCTTGGTATTTCCAGTTTAAGTTATGATCTATCGTCAAACCTAAAAACCTTCACCGCGATGGTTCTTAGAAATATTTAATATATATATATATGTCACCGTAAGATAGTCAAAATCGTTAGTTGATCATCTATCGACAGATAATAAACCAGAACGACAGGGTATAGAATTTACGTTTCTTTTGTTCTTACATGTCAACCTAACACGAAGACTATTCGGGGGCTGCGCTGCGCTCGCTCCCTCTTGTCTTCGCCTAAGCTATCGCAGTGTTTGCCCTAGTATTTCGTTTGCAATTCAAGTTTAAACCAGTTTACTATTTAACGGTTTTACCCGTTAGTTTATCAACTAACGCGTCATATAGTAAGCAGTACGCTACAGTTTACTACCTCTCGATAGTTGACCAACTAACGAGAAAAAAAAACGTTAGTTCATCAACTAACGGTTTTGACAATCTTACGGTGTCATATACACATATTAAAATTGGTTCTACGATTCAAAATGTATCAGCCTCTATAGGAAACAAGTGAATCAAATTTTTGCCTCGCGATCTTTGAGTAATAATCTCGCGATCGATAACGCACAACTCTGCGGTTTATGAACTCGGAAAGTTGGTTAAAGTTGCAGGTTTACAGAGAACGGGATGATCAGGAAATGACATCAAGTGTGATTTCTAAATTTTTCCCCTTAAATATTTATTATTATAGTCCTGATGATAGGCCGTGTGATAGTACACCAAATTCCATATGGCGCCATCGAAAGGATACATAACATTCACGTCTGCCCTCTGTACACCTACAAAACTGACAACACATTCACCCAGTAGACCTCAAGTTTCCGGCAGGACCTACTCGCATGAATACAGTATACAATATCTCTAAAACGGACCATCACAGCTCAAAATGGACAAAATGTTCTGTCCCGTAGACCCCTAGGTTTTTTTTTGTTTTTTTCAGAAGTCTTTATTTACATATCTTACAACTAGCAATACATGGTTAATTTTAAATTTTACTTTCGCAGTATCGGGCTGAAATCGCCTATAAAAGTTTTTTACATTTTAGAAGTGGATTACATTCTATTCCAATTAGGGAATAAGGGAATTCTGAAATTGCTCAAATGGCAATTGCAAAGCAGACAATCGTCAAAAACGCCTAACGTCATTCATGGACGCCACCTAAGGGCGTTGATGGCTAGCGCGCCCCGCGTTGTGTAAAACTCGCATATGTTAAATTATTGTTATAATTATTGTATTTCCGAACTCATCCAGGTCATCCAGAGTGAACGAGAAGACGAAACTGGGTAACCTAAACGGGGTCATTGGCCACGTGCACGGAGAGACACGCCAGAACAAGTCGAGGAAGGTCATCATCAGGATGCTGGGTAAGAACTTTATTCATCATCACCATTGGCCTCACCAACTTTTTAGATGTTTAGGGTAAGCGCGATTTTTTTTTTGTAGCAAAGGTAGTTTATTGACATAAAAAACACATACAATATGCTGCAACAAGAACAAATATAATAAATATATATAAATAAGAAAATATATAAAAAAAGCAAATTCGTCGTTTCACTAACCTAATACTCCTACATCCCCACGGTCCCGAATGCTTGTAATGGGCGATTAAAAAAATATATAACTCGAACACTAATTGACCGAGCGAGCGAAGCGTCCAGTTTCGAGATTGGCCAAAAATGCATTTGTCCTTCTGTCTGTCTGTCTGTCTGTCTGTTCTCGCCTACAGGTCGCATTTCTCAACCGATTCTCGTGAAATTTTATGAGCAGGTTCGATAATTATATGTATAGATTTTTTGTCGTGACAGTTTTTTTTTAAATGGAGGACTATGGCGTTACAAAGGTATTGTTGCGGCCACTTTCATACTCCGTGTACGTAACCAGTTAAATAAGTTTGTACGTGGTATTGAAAGAAAATGAAGGTATTGAAACAAAAAGGAGTTTGTTCAATTCAGTTTTTGATTTTATTTCGGAAAATTTATACCTAATCAGACTACGCAGTTCTCCCCGCCTTCACGAGACGAACCCGAAGACACCAAATTTGACCTCCTGCCGCGAGTAATCGCCAAAACTTTACACCAATTTTGCTCAAATCTGCATAATAATTGGATAATTCAAGCACCTGAAATTCAATTTAAAATTTGACTTTATATGTTAAATTGTTGCGCAAAATAAACTTGTATCGCATTATATTAAGCATAAAGCCTTTTGTCTGTCAGTCGTGACAATATTTTTAAGTATGTATGTATGTCGAACGGCTCGCGAGGTCAGATGTTCTCACAGAACCACTAGTTATTTCCGACGGTTCGAGTATTTTGAAATCTACTAATAAATCAACAAAAAATCAGCAAAAGCATCTGAAACGGCTTTCTAAAGACTAGCCAAAAAACTATGTGTACTTTTATTTGTACCTGCATAAACTTTGATTAATAACATTTTACAGCAGCACTGATAATTAACACCAACTATATTTACACAATTAATCGATACTTAATGTATCTAATATAATAGTACATTTCGTACGAGTTCGCAAAGGCTTATATTTACGAAACGAGAAGATTACGGCACGAGCCAAAGGCCGAAGGTTATTTGTGTCTCAAGGCAGCAAAATGATGTATTTACGGCGAGGGCGGTACTTTGAATCCTGAGCGTAACGAAGGGTTAAAGCGTTAACGCCCATGACGAAAATAATTATTGTAACGGCATAAATAGCTACGGTCGAGCCACCGCTGTCAGAAGCTATGATCGTCTATTCTATCTACCCCCAAAAGAGATGTCCCGATTCAGCTGTGAAAATGTCAAGTCAAGAGTGATAAGTCTGAATTTCTCGTTTGTTGAGAAGTTCGTTAGGCGTAATAGTTGAACGGAAGATTGGTTCAGGAAGTTAAAGTTTCAAGTTAAACAGAGAAAGCATGTATGCCCGCAAGCCGGTATTTCGAGTCAGTTAGCGGTGTTTTGCGCCAGATCGATCTATGTTATATTTGTGTACTGGTACTGTTCAGGCTTCTCAGCACCTAATGACCTCGTAGGGGCCCATCAGCTACGAGGTAGCGTGACGATCAGGTGCCAAGAAGTGATGAACGTCGGCGATTCACCAAGCTAAAGTTATGTGGGGTAGATCTAACCTGGTCTGTGCTTCGGTCCCGTCAACCTCCTGTCTCTCTGCAAGGCCCGGGCGTGCCCTAGGCTCTTCTTGGTAGACAGGTTCTTCAGCCAACCATGTATGTCTGGCGGGCCAGCGTCAATGAGCACAGTGGTCCAACACAGGTTATGTTTCGACGTGGTAAATACGAATCGGGCACGAAAATCCGAACTTTATCTGGTTCGAGAGACAACGGCACACTCAGCTATATTAATAATCCTGAGGGAATCCCGAATACATTCCAGATGCCCTTTGATTTAATTTCAACAACAATCAACACGCGTTTTCATTGCGAGGTTTTTTATTTTCTTCTGTCAGTTGTCAAAACTGCCAGATTGACAGCTAACGTCAAATTAAAATGACCGTTCAGAAACCATCGATCGAATATCGATTTGGAATCGAACAATCACCCGCCGGGACACCTGTCCCCTAATCTACGGGCAGCCGAGACAACGTTGCTACCGCTCGTTTTAGAACCGAGCCTCCTACTAGAACCTCTGCAGACCGGGGGGTCCCGTCCTTGCCAGGGAACAAGTTAACAATGCGCCCCCTGCGCCAACGTAGTGGCGGTAGGTTAGCATCCTTAACCAGAACGAGGTCACCAACACTAGGGGGGCTAGTTTTGTCAGTCCACGTAAGGCGCTGTTGTAAGATATGCAGATACTCGAGCGACCAACGCTTCCAGAAATTCTGAGTAAACTGCTGCAACATCTGATACCTTGACAACCGATACAATTTCACTCCCTCGAAAGGGTGCTCGGGCAACGCGTTAAGTGGCTGTCCTATCAAGAAATGGCCTGGGGTCAGAGCCTCCAGGTCATTTGGATCCGAGCTGAGCGGACACAACGGTCGCGAATTGAGAACGGCCTCGATCTTACAGAACAATGTCGCGAGCTCCTCAAAAGTCAGCGCGGTCTGACCTACTATACGCCCTAAGTGCGTCTTAGCTGACTTAACTACGGCCTCAAAAATCCCACCCCAGTGGGGGCAAATCGGTGGGCTGAAGGTCCACTGTATACCCCGACGGGAGAGGGCCGTTCCAATATCCACTTTATTTACATTCAAAAAGTTGACTATCTCTCGTAAGTATCGTTCCGCACCTATGTAGTTAGTGCCGTTATCAGAGCGGATCAAAGTTGGAAGTCCCCTTCGAGAAACAAACCTATCCAAACAATCAATGAAAGCCTCTGTCGAGAGATCAGCAACGAGCTCGAGATGTACCGCCTTGGTGGATAAACAAACAAACACACATAGGTACGCCTTGTATTGCTTAGCGGTACGCAATCGTGAACTCTTCACCATAAACGGTCCTGCAAAATCCGTACCAACACCTGAAAACGGTCTGACCTCATTCACACGATCAGGGGGCAAGTCCCCCATGAGAGGTTGCATCGTGGCAGCCTTAAGTCGATAACAAGGCATGCACCGAAACACGATGTTCCGTATGGCACGGCGGGCAGATAAGATCCAAAACTCCCGCTGTAGCGTGGCCAACAACGCGTTACAGCCGGCATGCGCGTTTTTAATATGACGATCAGTCACCAGAAATTCAACTAACTGTCCCCCCTTGGGGAGCAGAAGTGGGTGACGAGCCGAATACGACAGATTCGCATTGCGCAATCTTCCTCCTACCCGAAGTAACCCGGTCGAATCAACAAAGGGGTTGAGACGCGCGACGGCTCCCTTCAATTACGAACGTCCACTTCGTATAATCTCCAATTCTGCCCCAAACTTCGAGGACTGTACCAACCGGACCAAATTCAACAGCGACTCGTTTCGCTCTGCCGGAGTCAGAATAGGGTTCAACGTTCGCTGATCGCGAGGAGTACGACAATTTCGAGCGAATCTCCTAATCCAAGTGGACACGTTTATCAACTTGTCAAGTGAGCTATACCGGTCCAGCAGAAACCCGGCGTCAGGGTCCTCAGCCTTCTGGGTAACATGCACGGCCGCTCTGGGCCATGAACCGAAGATACTACTACATGGCTGTGGGGCCAGTCCGATTCTCTCTTGGCAAGCCAGGGTGGTCCCCACCACAAATGGTGTCTAACGAGTTCAGGAGCCTGACATACCCTGGATGCACAATCAGACGGGTTCAATTCTCCTGGTACATGTCTCCAGGTCAGTGGGACCTCAGACGACACAATCTGGGAGACACGGTTCGCAACAAAAACCTCTAAGTTATGGACCGAAGCCTTCAGCCAGCACAAAACAATCTGGCTGTCCGTCCAAGCGTACACTGTATCCTCCAAAACCACTGACCCACGCAACACTGTTAGAGTGTGATTCAAAAGTTTGGTCAAAAGAGCAGCCCCGGACAGTTCCAGTTTTGGAATCGTCACCCTTGTCCGAATAGGCGCTATCTTGCTTTTTGCCAAAACCAAACGCACGTCGACCTCCCCGGTGGAGGTGACGGTTCGCAAATAAACCGCTGCCGCAAACCCTCGTTCAGAGGCATCACAAAACCCGTGAAGGGTTGCCCTGTAATCCCCAGCAGGGACCAATTTCCTCGGCAGCGATACATTATTTATGTCCGATAGCGAGGTGAACATTCGCGTCCAATCAGTCAACAAATCACCTGAGAAGTGGGTGTCCCAGGTCAACTGAGCCGCCCATAGCCTTTGCATAAAACATTTGAGAGCAAAGGTGACTGGAGAAATCCATCCATTCGGGTCGAACGTTCTCGCAATCGTTGACAGTACTGACCGCTTCGTCCAGGCCTTCGGTGTTTCTAAAACCACCCGATAGGTAAACTCATCATGGACGGGCCGGTACTGAATTCCAAGCACTGACAACATGTTAGGGTTGTCAAGATTCTCAAAAACGTGCGGGTCTTGTTGAAACTCATCTGGGAGACCAGCCATCAACTCAGGGGAGTTGGACATCCACTTCCGTAGTTCATAGCCGCCTCGTTCCAGCAATTAAATGAGCTCGTCACGTCGGTCCAGAGCTTCCTCTACACTGGCTGCCCCTGTGCAGACGTCATCGACGTACAAATCTTGCTCCAGGATAGCGGCGGCTCTAGGATAGCTCACACGGTCACGCGACGCCAACTCCCGCAGGGTACGCATCGCCAAATACGGGCTAGACCGTAACTCATACGTGTTCGTGTTTAACTCATAGACCTTGACTGGCTCGGCCGTGGACTCACGCCAAAGTATCAACTGATACCTTCTGTCAGCCGGATGAATTACCGTTTGCCTAAACATCATCCGAATGTCTGCGACAAATACAATCTGGTGTTTCCGAAAGCTCGTGAGAATATCCGAAATATCACGACTCAACTTGGGTCCCGAATGTAGACACTGATTCAGGGACATCCCGTTCGAGGTAGGTGCTGA